>CM028130.1:397520000-398770000 GCA_016271365.2 Neoceratodus forsteri | reverse complement strand
GTAAGGATTCCAAACAACAGTTAAGGGGCCAGAAATAAGACATGATGGGAGTGGTGCAGTGCAGTGGCTATGAAGCAGCAGTCTTCCGGGAGACATTCTGGAGGATGCGGTGTTGTCTCATCTGCAGGCACCTCTCTGGGCTGAGGGAGGAGGTTGCTCATCTCCAGGCTGACTTGGCCAGGATTTGTGGGACCTCCTCTTCCATCCAGAGACGACCAGTGCCACTGCCATTGCCTCAGAGGTTGCCAAGAAAGAGGAGCGGTTGGACCACAGTGGGCTCTGGGAAGGTGAGAGTGGTGGAACAGAGGTGCATCCCTCCAGTGGTACCTCTCCACAATTCCTATGCCATTCTGGCAAAGTATGGTTCCTCTATGGAGGCACCTGCAGTGGAGACCAAGGAGGATGCTGGGAACCTCCACAAAGGAGACCCACAGGAGGGTGGCATGGGACCCCACAGGGGAAGGAAACAACTCCTGGTGGGGGACTCCATTGTTAGGAAGGTAGAACTGGGGGAGGAAGGGGAGAGGGAGGTAAGGTGCCTGCCTGGCACCATGGCTTGGAGGGACAGGGAGCGAATCCTCAGGATTGCCAGAGCAGCTGCACTGGGGAGGGAGCTAGATGTCATTGTCCACCTAGGGACAAATGACCTGGCTAAGAAAGGGATTACAGCAGTGAAGGAAGAGTTTGTGGAATTGGGGAGGGGCCTTAGACAAGTAGCACGCACGGTAACCTTCTCGGAGGTGCTGCCCATCTATGGCGTAGGAGAGGCTAAGGTGTTCTGCACTATGGGATTCAATCAGTGGTTGAAAAACAGGTGCAGAGCTCAGGGATTTGGCTTCACTGGGGACTGGGGGTCCACCTGGAGTGATGCAAGCCTATACTGGCATGATGGGCTGTATCTGTCCAGGACAGGAACCAGGATCCTTGGTGATAGGTTTAAATGCTTCATTGGCAAGCATTTAAACTAGCCAAGGGGGGAGGCACTGGAAAGGAGCAGGAAAATCCTAGCCTCCCCCAAAAAAATCATGGTAGTAAATGCAGTAAACACCAACATAGAGGTGACAATAGGGAGAAGAACAGAGGTAAATGGGGAAAGTGACAAAGGCAAGAAGGACAGGGATGGGGCAAAAAGGAGTAAAGTCATCAGGAAATGGAGGGTAATGAGTACCAATGCCCGTAGTCTGGGCAACGAGATCCCTGAGCTGGTGGCCTTGATGGAAGAGGGATGCCAGGATATCGTAGCAGTCACAGAAACATGGTACACAGAGAACCATGACTGGGATGTTAACATACCAGGGTACATAAACTACAGGAGAGACAGGCAGGAGAGAAGAGGGGAGGAGTAGCCTCTCATGTAAAGGAAGGATAAAAGCAACTGAACAAAACAGTAAACAGGGAGGAGAAGAGGCACCTGTGGTCACCTTGGAGACTGGAAAGGCACACAATCCACACAGGGGTTGTGTACAGACCCCCATGTCAGGGGAGAGAATGGACAAGGATATGATAGAAGGCATTCTTAGGATGGCAGAAAAAGGAGATACTGTTGATGGGAGACCTGAAAGCCAAATGTTAACTGGAGCACATTTGCTGCAGCCACATCCAAGAGCAGGCCATTCTCGATGTCCCACAGGTGGCAGGCCTCAGACAGCTAGTTTTGGAACCCACTCATGAGGGAGCAATCTTAGACCTCATACTCTCAAATGGGGACAGTGAGAGGATCTCAGATCTAGAAGTGGGTTGCCATCTGGGAACAAGTGACCATCAAACAATGTGGTTCACGTGAAACTCAGCTACAGAGTCAAGCCATACAAAAGTGAGGGTACTGGACTTCAGGAGGGCTGACTGTGGCAAGATGGAGGAGTGCCTCAGAAAAGCACTAGCAAACAGGCTAGAAAGAGGGGTGGAGCAACAATGGGGAATCATCAAAACTGCCAACACAGAGGCAACAAGCCTTTGTGTGACGCAAATAAACAAATCAATAAAAGAAAGCCACTATGGTTCTCAAAGAGGTGGCAGGAAAGTCATGAAGAAAAAGATAGCATTCAGGAAGTATAAGAAAACACAGAAGGAACAGGACAGAGAGCTGTACCAGTTAAGGCAGAAGGAAGCAGGGAGGGAAGTCAGAATAGCAAAGGCCCAAACTGAGGAAAAGATAACCAACTCGGTTGGGAAGGGGGATAAATCCTTTTATAGGTACATCAGAGAGCGTAGAAAGACAAAGGGAGGGATAGTGAGGCTGAATAGAATGAATATTGGGTGGGCAGAAGGGGACAGTGAAAAAGCAGGGATACTGAACGAATATTTCTGCTCAGTATTCACAAAAGAGGAGGGGGAAGTGCCTAATCCAATTAACAGAAGCACTCTTGATAGGGGAGTCGATCCCAGCCCTTTCACAGAAGAAAGGGTTCTGCAAGAACTCCTAAAACTGACGGTGGACAAAGCAATGGGGCCTGATGGAATTCACCCAGAATTCTAAAAGAATTAAGGGGGGGAACTAGTGAAACCACTGACTACTCTTTTTAATAAATCATGAGAGGATGGTGGAGTACCCGAGGACTGGAGGAAGGCGGATGTGATTCCCCTTCACAAAAGTGGGACCAAGACAGAGGCAGGAAACTACAGACCTGTCAGTTTCACCTCTGTGATAGGGAAAGTGATGGAGTCACTTCTGAAGGAAAGAACTGTTGAGTACCTTGAGGCCAGTGGGGCACAGGACCCAAGGCAGCATGGGTTCACAGCGGGAAGGTCATGTCAGATGAATCCAAAGATTTCTTTGACTGGGTGACCAAAGTAGTAGACCAGGGAGGGGCTGTGGACATGGCCTACCTAGACTTTAGCAAGGCATTTGACACAGTCCCACACAAAAGATTAATAGTCAAATTAACCAGCCTGGGAGTGGGTCCCAGGGTGGTAGCCTGGGTAAAACATTGGCTGGACAAGAGGACATAGAAGGTAATTGTAAATGGAGTCCACTCTGAAGAAAGAGGGGTTACTAGTGGGGTACCGCATGGTTCAGTACTGGGTCCAGTCCTTTTTAATGTCTTTATAAGTGACATTGCAGAGGGACTGGAAGGAAAAGTATGCCTCTTTGCAGATGACACAAAGATCTGCAACAGGGTTGATACACAAGGAGGCATGGAAAGGATGAGAAGGGACTTGGCAAGGTTGGAGGAATGGTCAGAAGTATGGCAGCTAGGATTCAATGCAAAGAAGTGCAAAATAATGCACCTGGGAAACAAGAACCCAGGGGAAGATTACACAATGGGGGAGGTAGTAACAACAACAAAAAAAGGAAAGGGACCTGGGGTTAATCATATCAGATGACCTTAAGGTTAGCAAGCAATGTGAGAAGGCAGTAGGGAGGGCTGGGAGTATACTGGGATGCATAGGGAGAGGCATCACCAGCATAAAACAGGAAGTTGTTATCCCTCTGTACAGACAGTTGGTGAGACCCCATCAGGAGTACTGCATCCAGTTCTGGAGACCCCATCTCCGCAAGGACATAGACAGGATAGAGGCAGTCCAGAGGAAGGCAACTAAAATGGTGCAGGGTCTGCAAGAGAAGCCATACAAGGAGAGACTAAAGGAGCTTAATATGTATACCCTTGAGGAAAGAAGGGAGAGGGGGGGACATGATAGAAACTTTTAAGTACCTCAGTGGAATCAACAAAGACCAATAGGGTAGCATCTTTCAGAAAAAGAGACGTGCAAGAACAAGGGTACACAATTTAAATATAGAGGGTGGCCAGTTCCGGGGCAATGTGAGGAAGTATTTTTTCACAGAGAGGGTAGTGGATGCATGGAACAGCCTTCCTGAGGAGGTTGTGGGGTCTAAAACTGTGGGAGATTTCAAGATTGCATGGGACAGACATAAGGCAATTCTTGTGGGGGGGTAGGAAGAAATAGGCTGTTGATTAACTAGGTTCTGTGGCCTATCCTGTAGGTATGGAAATGGGCAGACTAGGTGGGCCAAGCGGACCTTATCTGCCATCAAAATCTATGTTTCTATGATGCCCTTAAACTAGCAATATACAGTCTCCATCATTGATTATGGGCTTGTTATACATGGAGCAGCCACAGCTACAGCACTACGGCGAATCATTACAGCGCTGAATAGGGCCTGCAGACTCCTTACTGGTGCTGCCCACAACACACATACCTGCGACCCCCGAACAGTCAAACTGGCTGCAACTTCAGGGAAGGATTACTTTACAAACCTGCCTACCACCAAATAAGTCATTAAAGGGACTCATGCCCCCTGGGATTCAGTCTCTCTTAAGCCCAGCCAACCACTCCCATTACACAAGCAGCTCTGACAACTATTCTCTATCTGTTCCCCGCTGTGACACCACCCAAGGCCAGCAGTCTTTTGCAGGTAGAGACCCAAAAATGTTTAACTCCCTGGGCAATGAACTCACCAACTTTGGCACCCTCTGCTCATTCAAACACAAGCTACATCAAACGCTTGTGTCCAGAGCCACCTGCGACTGTTTCTCATGACCTCCCTAGCAGTCGTTCCTGTTCTTCGCACCTTTCTACTATCCCCACCTCTGCCTGCCACCACCCTCCCCCCTCTATACCCCTGCCTCTCTCCTTAGCCCTGGTCCACCACCTTCCTCTCTTACCCTCCTTCAGCTCCTTTCCCTTCTCTCCCTTTTCTAATCAGCTCACCCCACCCACTGTTGCACAAGTTCCCCGATCCTTGTCTCCCATCCACCTCTCCTTCTTCATCCCTCCCAGTTACCCCTCTACGCCCACTCTTTCTTCCCACTTTCCTATGCTACCTGGCATAACTGGCAGCAACTCAGTTTTTCCACTCCACCTTTCCCTTTGACAATGCCCTTCTGGCAGCTTTAATTCATCTAAATATTGTTTGCTGTGACTCATCATTATTAAATATATGCTTGGTTGTGTTGTTCTAACTGTTAATTATATCACCTGTAGCTTTTAGACCATGTATACCCTGTACTGAAATTTGTATTCCAACTGCTTGCCTGCTAATCTCACACAAATTGTGCTTCTATTCTTTGTACACTGAAGTGGAACCTTTGTAAAAGAGCCACTGGCTCAAAGGTATTGATCTGAAATTGTAATAGATAAATAAATAATAAAATTTCTGGCTGCTCCCTGCCTGCACCAGTGAAGCACAGCAAGTAGTGTTTATGGATGTGGTCCAGTACGGACGAGCATTTGGACACACACAGCCATGGCCGGAATACCTTCAATTCGAGTGCATCCTGGCCTCCTTGTGATTCAGGCCCTATGTGGCAGTGGTGGGACTGAAACATGGGTCAGCTTTACATTCTTTCTGCTAGACTACCCTACTTCCTTTATGGTTTCAGAAGTAAACATGGTGTGGTATCATATCTGCTGATATCACTTTCATGTTGTATCTTAAAAAGAATGCTGATGGCTCAAACTTACCTTGAAGAAATTTTGCACATTATTCGATTTAGGATTTTCCAGCTCCACAGCTTACCAATCAGGCTACAGCTTTTGCAGCCATTACGTACATATGAACATACGAATGTGCCAGCAGAAACAGGCCACCAGTCTATCTAAGTTTGCTTGAGTGTGCAGCCAACACTCGTAGTTTGCAGCTGCCCCATCCCCCTCCCCTTTGTCATCTCACTGCTACCCCCACCTCCCCCACCCCTCTCTCCCTGTTCCCTGTCCCATTCTCTTTTGAAGCTGTTCACAGATTTACATGATACCACCCATTCTGGTAGGGTGTTCCATTTTGCTACCACCCTCTCTGTGAAATAGTGTCTCCTCATTTCTTCCTAAATCTTCCCACCCTCTATTGTTAGCCTGTGCCCCCTGGTGACCCTCCCCCTCCTTAACTTAAAGACCCCATCTGCACCATTCTTATTGATTCCCCTCAGATACTTTAATGTCTGTATCATGTCCCCCTTGTCCCTTCTATCCCTCCTGGGTGTACATATTCAGGTCTCCTAGCCTGCTGTCATAGTCTCTCCCCTCCATTCCACATATAGTCTTTGTTGCCCTACTCTGCACCCCCTCCAGTAGCCTGATTTCACGCTTTAGGTATGGCCTCCAAAACTGCACACAATACTCTAAGTGCGGCCTTACCAGCAACCTGTAGAGGGGTAAGATCACCTCTCTTCGCCTGGACGAAAAAACCCTCGCTATGCACCCCAGCATTTTGTTTGCTTTTGCAGCTGCTCTCCTGCACTGGGCAGTGCTTTTCATGGTCCCTGTTATCATTACCCCAGGTCCTTCTCCTCCTTAGTGATCCCCAGCTTAATCCCACCCAGCCAGTATTCTCTTCTTGGGTTCTTCATCCCAAAGTGCATAACCTTACACTTCTTTGCATTGAACCACAGCTGCCACCTCTCTGACCACTCCTCTAGCTTGCTTAGGGCCCCCTGCAGCTGCTTCCATCCCTCCTCTCCATCCACCACTGCTCCGATTTTGGTGTCATCAGCAAACAGGCTTACCTTGGTCACCACCCCGTGTGCATTGTCTGATATGAAGAGCCCAAACAAGACTGGCCCCAACACAGAGCCCTGTGGCACCTCACTCGTCACCGGCCTTGGAGTTGAGAACTCCCCTCTCACCACCACCCATTGTAACCTGCCACTCAGCCAGCTTGTAATCCAGTTCATCACTTTTGTCCCTACCCCTACACCAGTTAGCTTCCCCCCAAGCCGGCCATGAGGCACTGAATCGAAAGCCTTGCTGAAGTCCAAGTAAAGAACATCCACCGCATGACCTTTATTCAGTTTACCTGTCAACCAGTCATAATATTGTATGAGGTTGGTTTGACAAGACTTCCCTGAAACAAGCCCATGCTGCCTCACATCCTGGAGGCCATTGTCCTCCAGGTACAACACCAGTCTTTCTTTTAGTATTGTTTCCATGATTTTGTACACTATGGAGGTGAGACTTACTGGATGATAATTTCCTGGTTCATCCTTTGGCCCGCTCTTGTGTAATGGTACTAAATGTGCCATCCCCCAGTCCAGTGGCACACATCCCGACTCCAGTGAGGTGCTGTACAGACCTGCCAGTGGCTCCGCCAACACCTCCATCATCTCCCACAGCACCCTGGGGTGGATACCATCCAGCCCTGGTGCCTTGTCTGCCTTCAGTGCCCTCAGTCCCTCTAGGACTCTACTTGCCTCAATTCTTCCATCTGTCACCTCCTATCCCCCTGTCCCCACCCTCCCAGCCAATGCTGGTAGTGGTCCCCCCTTTTCTTCCATGAACACTGACCAAAAGTATTCATTCAGTGCTTCTGCCTGCTCCTCCCCCTTTTCTGTCCACTCCCCATTCCTTTTTATCCTCACTATTGTTTCCTTGCACTTCCTTTTCTCCCTGATGTACCTAAAAAAGTCTTTCTCCTCCCATTAATTCCCTGTGTTAATCTCAGCTCCCTCTGGGCCTTGGCTCCTCTCACTTTTCTGGTCACCTCCCTGGACCATCTTGCATATTCCTCCCTGTTCACTTCCTTCTCCATCCTCCTAAACCTCTGGTGCGCCACTCGTTTTGCCCTCACCACCTCCACAACCTCGCTGTGCAACCAGCATGGTTTCCTTTCTCTGCTACTCTTACTCTATGCCTTGGTGCAGGCTTCTGTTGCATTTGTAACCCCCCATTTAATAATATCCCACTTCTGCTCCACGTCCATCTCCTGCCTTATGCCCTCCAGTTTTCCTCTTAATTTTTTACTGCACCCTCACAAAGTCTGCCACCCTGAAGTTTACCACCCGAGTAACTGATTTCTCTGGCTCCCCGCACATTGTGATATTAAACCTCACTGTTTGGTGATCACTGTCGGCTAGTGGGTCCTCTACCTTTATTTCCCTCACTGTCTTCTCATTTGACAATATCAGATATAAAGAGTTCTTTAACCTAGTAGCATAGGTGTAGGTTGCGGGGGGCAGAGGGCAAGCTGCCCCCGAGAAATTAGACCAGGACTTTTAGGAGCCCAGCCACCGCCTCCGGTTATCATTTTTTTTTAATACTAATGGGCTCAGGCTATGCCCGGACTGCCTGCACCTCTCCCGGGGAGGGGGGGGGGCGGCGGCACTGCACCGTGTCTCTTAAACAAAAACTATCCCCTTTTCTGATTGGCTGCAAGCCTGCAACCATACTAGCCTGCATGTTACAGCCAATCAGAGAGTGCTGCAAGCTGGTGCCATCGCGTGAGCAGTACTCCGTTAGTGGCGCCATTTAGTTGTCTGTGTGCCTTCCATGAAGGAGCAGCAGCAGCATCCATATAGCTTAGGGCTGAGGAGAGATAGCTATTAGAGGTTGTCGAGCAGCAGTTGTTGGTTGTCTGTCAGGTGTCACCAGTGTCTCAGTCAGTCTAGTGTTCCCACCCTCCTCCTGTGCTGAACAGCCCAGTTTAAATATACCTCACCTGAGTCCTCTGACTACCTACTCTCTGTTTCTCAGTGCAGCCAGCTGTGCTCTGGGCTCTCTCCCTGCCACCTGAGCCTCCCATCCCTGAGAGCCTAGGAGGCCTGCAGCCACAAGGCCTCTACCACCAGACAAACCAGGCGGAGGAGCGAGTGGTACAATTACAGTGAGTCGGAGGCACGGCCAGGCTTGCCTGACACCCAGCTCCTGTGTCCAGCAGGCCAGAAAAAGATTTACCGTGTTGTCGGCGAGTCCCATACCACGCCCATTGCCCACCAGTTCCATGGTCCACCGAGAGGGATTATTCAGGTCAGTGAACAGCCAGGCCCAGAACAGTGAAGAAGCCGGCGGTCATGCAGGCTATAGCAGACCCATAATGTGACACATTCATCTGGTGTCAGAAAAAATGAGTTACTGTCTCGTCGGGGGATTAATCGGGAGAGGAATGGGACTGTTGGGAGAGACTCGGCCCCCTGACCTGCCTTCTTGGCCTTGCTGTGCCCTGCTGCATGCTGCCCTGTCTGTGCCCTTACTGATTTGGTGAGTAGCCGTGCTGGAAGCTGGTTGTTGGAAATTAATACCATTCATGTCCCAGAAATGTGTTTTTTGGGGGGGTTGTCTTGGCCATGGCCATGTGTCTGGGGGTGGGTGGAAGGTTTGCTGTCAGCTTGTGTTTCTTTGGGTGGGAGGATTTTGCTGGCTGTTGGGGCTGTCCATGTTGGTGGGGTGGGTGGGGGGCCTATTTTTTGATGCAGTGTGGACACTGGTCATGTTGGTGGGGTGGGGACACTCAGTTACTGTGCTACTGATGTGGTGGGGTTTGTTGGGGAAACTCACTGGACAGTCTGTGTTTGGTGGGGCTGGGGATGGTCTGTTTTGTGGGGTTGGGGTCGGGGAGACAGTCTGTGTGTTTTGTGGCTGACTCACTGAGAGGATGGTCAGTGTTAGGTGCTGGGGGAGGGCCTGCGTTTGGTGGGGCTGGGGGGGATGATCAGTGGGGCTTGGGTGGTTAGTGTTTGGGACTGGGAGGGTGGTCAGTGTTTGGTGGGGCTGGGGGGAAAGTCTGTTTTCTATTCTGGGGTCTGGTGGGGTGGAGACACAGGCCATGGTGATGTGGGGACACTGGCTGTGATGGTGGGGTGGTGACACTAGCCATTGTTTGGTGGACTTGGCTGGCTTTTGTCTGGGGGGACTGTCCATAATGGTGGAAAAGGGGACTGTCCATGTTTGCCTACTGGGTGTCTTGTGGGGCGGGGAGATTATTTGCTGGTCGGGTGTCTGGGGGATCTTTCCATGTTGGCTTATGGGGGTGAATGTCGGTGATTGCTGATCAGGTGTCAAGGACGGACTATCAATGTTGTTGGGGAGGGACCCGTGTTTGCTAGCCAGGTGTTTGGGGATTGTTCATGTTGGTGGGGAGAAATTCTGTGTTTGCTAGCTGTGTGGGGGTGGGGACTGTCCTTGGTGGGATATGGGGACCGCCCTGTTTGCTGGCTGCCTGGGTGCCTGGTGGACTGTCCTTGTTGGTTGGGAGGGGCATTCTATGCTCGCTGGCCTGGTGTCTGGTGGGAGGGGGACTGTTCGGGTGTCTTGGGGACTGTCCTTGTAGGTGGAGTGAAGGGGACTGTCCATGTTTGTTGACTGGGTTTCTGGTGGACTGTCCGTGTTGGTTAGGAGGGGACATTCTGTGCTTGCTGACTGGGTGTTAGCATAAACATAAGTAAATGTTAAACGTAATTTTCACCTCATCGTTTCCTGTCAAGGATGTATCTCACTGACCTGTGCCCACAGCTAGCATACAAACATTAGTAAATGTTGAAACATTATTTCCCTCATCCTTTACCTGGCTGTAAAGTAATCTTCACTTTTTGATTTCTCCGATCATCCACTGTGGAGGGTGAAACAGACAGATTCCTTGGCCTTGCTGTCTCTGTCTTCATTGCCTGGCAAACACAACCAAAGGTAGCTTTTGTTCTCCCCCGACAGTGTTACAAGACTAGCAAAAAAATCTTGCACTAAAACATGCACCCTAAAGAAATGATTATACTACTACCTGGCTATTGTTATAGCGACTACTGACTGGCCATGATTTTTTTTGGGGTTGGAACACTGGTCGGTGTGTGGGTGGGGTCATGGACACTGCTGGTTGTGTGTGTGGTGGGACACTGCTGATTGTGTGTGTGTGGGGTTGGGGACACTGCTGGTCATGTGTGTGTGTGTGTGTGTGTGTGGTGTTGCGGACACTGGTCATTTGTGTGGGTGGGGTTGGGGATACAGGCATTGTGTGGGTGTGGTGGGGGCACTGGCATTCTGTCGGTGGGGCGGGGTTGTAATTGTATACCAGGCAAACTGTGCTGACCGGTAGCTCAACATCTCTCTTTCCAGACAAAGAAAGAAACAGAAACAAAATGCAGTATAAAATGTGGTTTTATTTATTTTTGTGTGCCTGTGATGGGGAAGCACAGACCTGGATGCCTGGAGCAGATACCAGATAAATGGAGCTGGAAATGGTGTTGGTTGGGTGGGGTGGGGAGAGTGACTGTGCTGGTGCGGTGGGGAGAGTGGCTGTGCTGGTGGGGTGGACACAGAGTGTGGATAGTGGCTGTGCAAGGCCTTCAGGGTGCAGAGAGTAGTTGAGCTGGCCAGTCGGGGTGGAGATAGTGGCCTTGCAGGTCTGGGGTGGGGAGAGTGGGCTGTAGCTTTTTGCATGGACATTTAATTCACTGTTGCTTGCTGTGCCTTCTGCTGCCCTGCCAGCTTTGTTCTGCTGTGCTGACCAGGGCGGACTGGTACACATGCTGAAAAAAATGGTTCTGGCCACTGGTGATGGAGGAGGGAGAGGTGGATGGGCATACTGGCACAGAAATATTTTTTTCAACATGTATGCCAGTCTGTTGGGTCCATGCTATGCTTAGCTCCCTCGCACAAGGGCTTCTGAGCACTAAAGATAAGTTTCTGTGTCAAAATAAAGAACTGTTGGAAAGTATGAAATCCTACAGTATAAAAATTGTGCATGTTTATGTAGTTTCACCTTACTGTGTGGTTCGACAAGATGTTCTGTGGTCTCTCCTCCTCATTTAGCACCCTGACCTGTGACCTAGCCACCCCGGCAGGGGGAAGGTCCGTTGTTTTGTGGTCTTTTGGTGGTTTGTTGGGCATTGTAAAATGCATTGTTTCATTTATTGTGTTGTACTGCCTGGACCTGCTTTACCCTGTCTCTATCCTGAATGTAAACATGGTATAAAAAAAGTTCATTTTTTGGTGGTGTGTGTGTGTCTGTCTGTGTCTGTGTGTTGAAGAATAGAGACACACGCTCGAACAAAAAAAACTGTATTAAACCACATCAAACTGAAGCAACCGTGTTTCATTTGTGCCCTTCAAAACTGTCAGATGAAATGATTTTGAAGTAATCTGTGGGGGGGGGGGGAGCATCCACGGCAACCTGGGCTACCACAACCAGCCCACCACACACTGTCATATGTGATGCTAATAAAAACCACCAACCAAGTACTTACCTTTCAGGGTGGGTCCTGCGAGGCTGTGCACAGGTACCTGGAGTCGTTGTTCCAGCAAACTTCCTGTGGCGTCTGTTCTCTTAGGTTATGTGATGTGACCACTTTCGTGCCAGGGCAGTCCGTGTTTGCTTTGATGGGGTTGTGTAACCCTGGGCATGGATAGAGATGCATATTCCTTAGGAGCCCATGGGGAGGAGAGTGGTAGAGGTTGTGGTGTGACCACACCATGTCTTTGATCATCTTGCACAATTAGGGGATTTATATTGTTCTGTTGCACTGTCCCAGGTACATCGGCATGCTTGTTAAGAGCACCGCCTGAGGGATATCAACAAGTCCCATGCTTATGTATGCAATGCTTGCTTGCTTGAGAAGAGCATTATTCTCTTCGCTTACCTTACCTAACCAGATTCAGGCACGTGACATTGAATAATATGGGATGGGATGGGAGACTAATGAATTAACTTGGTTATAACAAAGAAAAGTGTTAACACTGGGTGCAAGTAAGCAATAATGCCTGACAGGGTGTGTGTCATGCTGGGATAACGTCACGCCTCAGGTGGTTGGGCACGAGTGCATCCAGTACATAAGGCATGACGTTATCCTACCATGACACACACCCTGGAGGGCATTATTGCTTTTACACAATGGCGTGTTGTTATACAGAATTTAAAAAAATAATTTTAAAGATGTTTTATTTGGTGTGGAAAAATATTTTTAAGAGAAGATACAAATAACCACACTAATGCTAACAATCATCAAGAGGTTCACAGAGAGGCTGAGACTAGACCTGTGATGGTTCGGATGTACTGGGATAACAGCATGGGTTTAGCCCAAGACTGACCAATCAGAGGCCAGCATTCATTCTTGTCATTGTATAATCACATTTTTTTATGTAATCTATGCAAATAAGGGCTCGTGCTGTGAGGATGCACATGCTGGGATGTTTCCCATACCATCCATGTTTATAGGTATACTGAGGTGGCACAGCCATTTGCTGCACTTCCTTGAAACATGCTTTTGCACTCCTCAAGGGTGGGAGGCTAGCTCAAAGACATTTCAAGAAGTTCAGGATCCACTATAAGGGCGGACTTGGGAGGTTATGTAAGCAGCAAGGGGTAAGAGACTAGTGAGCTATCCACCTGGAGGTTCAGGTGGGGGCAAAATTAGGTCAAGACTGATTTGAATTGAAGCTGAGGTGAGGTCCTGTCCTCTTGAGAAGGAAGTTAAGTTCCTTACATATTTTCAACTTTACAAAGTAAGTCCTCACCTCCCAAGGCAGAAGAACGAAGAACTGAATACAAAACAGATCTCGGTCAGTTTTTCGACTCTAGCCTCAGGAGGAGTTGGGCCAAGAGCAGGCTGCAGTAAAACTGGTGGGATGGGGTGGGGAAGTGCTCTGACTTGGCCTGGGCTGGTCCCTCCCAGGAGTTATTCAGCTGTAGTCTTAAATGTTTTTAGGGCATTATTTGATGCTGGTTGATTTGTTTGCTTTATGCAAGCCACCCGCCCTCTTCACTGTTGTGATACATGAAAATCAGGACTTTTTTGTTACTTTGCCCCCCCTTGTAAAAATAACAAACTACACCCCTGCCTAGTAGGTACAATAACCAACTGTGTCAGGAGACCATCCTGGATCGCATCCAGGAGAACTTTCTCCCTAGCACTGGAGGTGACCAGAATGCTCCAGTCAACCCCCGGCAACTTGAAATCCCCCATGATGACCACCTTCCCTTTCTACATACCGTTTTGATTTGTCCTGCTAACTCTCTGTCAAGCTCCTGAGACTGGGACGGGGACCTGTATACCACCCCAAACCTCAATTTCCTACCTCTTGAGTCTAGAAACTGCAGGCAGATTGCCTCTGTTCTCCTTTCTTCTCCCTCGCCCTTGTGCATTTGATCCCGCCCTCACATAGACTGCCACCCCACCCCCTCCCTCCTTATGGTCCTCCTTGTATAATTTGTATCCTGGGATTGCCAGATCCCAGTCCTGGTGTTCAGTTGCCCACGTTTCTGTGACAGCTGCAATATCCACCCTCCCCACTGCTAAGAGTGCCTGTAACTCAGCGGATTTGTTTCCTAGGCTTCTTGCATTCAATGTGACCACCCTCCATAATGCCCCCTTCCCTTCACTAGCCTCCATCTCCTCCCTTCTACTCCTTACTTTTTGGGCCTCCCCGAGTCCTTCCCTGCTAGCCAGGAGGGTAGGCTATGACTCCACTCTATCGGATCCCTGCCTACTGCTGTCCACTTGCCACCTCCCATCTAGTTTAAATCCACCCTTGTCGCAATATACCACCCCAGTCTTTGCTTTAATACCTCCTTCCCCTTCCCACTCAGGTGCAGCCTATCGCTTGTAAACAGATTGTTATTATCCCAGGTACTGCCCCAGCCTGCCCACAACCCCATGCCCCTTAGTTCGATACCATTCTACCAACCATGTTTTTAACTCTCTAATCCTCTCCTTTCTCACTGTGCTTGCGCAGGGTACTGGAAGCACTTCAGAGAAGGCCACAGACTCCCCAGTCTTCTTGCACAACCTTCCCACTTCCTCAGTCCTCTCCCTTGTTACCTCCACCGTTTCTCCCACTAGGTCATTTGTCCCCACATGTACCACAATGTGTGGTTTCCTTCTAACCCCTCTTTACACACCTTAGGATTGCCTGCCCTGCCATGTCTGCCTTTAATGCTGGTATGGACTCCACCCATATCCGACTGTGCCTCTCCCCCTTGCTGTCTCATCTGATCCCCTTGAGTATGGAGTCCCCCAACACCAGTACACCCCCCTCCTCTTTCCTTGTACTCGTTGCCACCTCCCACCCAGGTTCTCATTTTTGGAGCCACCAAGACTGTGTTTTTACCATGTGCCCCAGTGTCTTCCCCCGTCCCTCCCAATTAAGACCCCTCCTCCTCCTGTGTGACTGCCAATCTCCTCTCCTCCTCACCTCTCTGAGTATTATTCCTCCCCTGACACCCCATGCTCAATCTCTCCACTACTAATGCCCCTCACTCCCTCTTCTTTGTGAGCGCTATCCCTTGTGCAATCACCTCCTGCATCCTCTTTCCCATGTGTTGCTAGCAAAGTAAACATGTTCCCTATCCCCTTTGCCTTACTATGTGCTTTCTCATCCCTCCTGCCTACTGCTGCTCCTCTTTTTCTAGGTCCTACTAGAGTCCACCCTTCATCAACTAGCTTCCTGTCTAGTTTATCCCCTCCCCCCTCCTCTGACCCACTTTTGCTTCTCTGTGGTGCCCTCACAATATTCTCAGATATCAGCCATCCTACCGACGCAATTCTCCCCTCATCCCTCAACCTCCCCAGCTCCCTGCCAAGCCACCAAACCTTTTCCTCGAGCCTCCTTAGCCTGTGGCATATTGGGCACCCTCCCAGCCTTCACAGTATATTCATCTGCATCAGGGGTGTAGCCAAAAATTTTCATTTTGTACTCAGTCTCCAACAGTTACACCCCCCCATTAAAAAATGTATCCAACCTTCCTATACAACCTTTCCAAATGGCACTCCCTTCCAAACAAGTCAGACTGTTGTCAGATGATTCCTCTAATCTTTAAAGAGGTTATACATGTATCTGTCTCCTAAACAACAGAAGTTTAAACAGAGATACTCCTCAGTGGCCTACACTAACCCAAATACTACAGATTCAAATGAAAATGTTAACAGAAAGGCATATGGTTTGTGACAGGCACTCAACAAAACTGTACACAAATGTGTACAGTGAGTATGTCTGCCTACACCCTTAATCTGCACTGCTGCCCCACAACCATTGCACCCAACAATCCTACCCATGGTCCACACTACCTATACAGCCTCTCCACACTAACTATCTCTACAGCATATAGAATTAACTAATCCTAGCCCAGCCTCTAACAGAAATTTTACCTGATATATTCCAGTTGAAGGCCCCCCACAATATCTACCTATCACACTAATCAGCAACTCATTGTGGACACTGTACCCCTATTTGTGACCTACCTATGCTTTTTCCCTGCCCCGTGGCTACATTATTGGATAGAACTACATGAGTTGCACCTGATGCCCCTTCCTCCAAGTGTAGGGTAGGTGTTCCCCTATAAATGAGCTGTGCCCTTGGGAGGGAGGTGGGGAGGGTGGGAGTAAGGACCACACCCGACTCTCACGAGAGTATATCAGCCCTGTGTCAGTCCCTCACTGCACCTCCAAGCACTGTAACCTCCTCCGGAGGAAGGTCCCACACGCACAAACACTGTACTAAACAAGTCAGCACTACTGCCCTAAAGCCCACAGACTGAAAAAGAATTTAAAGCTTATCCAGCAACTAAATCCTTTCGCCAACTGTTCAGCAAAAGAAGGTTCAGACAACCTCTGCCAGACCCCAACTGCTTCTGCAGTTAAGAACAGACCTCAAATACAATTTCCAACACACAGAACTGACAGCTAATAAAATACTTTAAATCAACTTACAAACACAGCCACCAGCTAAAGGCTATTTCTCCCTCTCCACTAACTGAAGACTGACTGAGCTGGCAGTTAACCATCACATTCTAACTGCACTAATCCCTGTAATATGATGCCTGGAATTAAATGAGATTGTACACTGGTGCATTTCAAGCAGTACACAGGCACAGCGGTGAGTCATGCTAGTATCACTACTGACGTGACAGAACAGACTTGGGGTTCACCTTGTCTGCACCTCCTTTCACACTGTAATGACTACCTAGTTTAGGTGGTGACACATCCATCCTTAGACTGATTGTTGCCCCTACTCACATTCCGTGGCCCTCAATGCCAGTCTCCCTCAGGAATCTATCTAGTCTAATATGTGTGAATACTAAGACTGGCCTGTTCCCTTTAGTATTATTGGGAATACCAGGATGTATGTCCCTTTCAACCTTCCATGTCAAGGCTAAGTAATCGGAGTACGTTCAATCTCTTCTTGTAGCTCTTTTTACCTAAGCTGCTGATTGGTTTAGTGGCTCAGGGCTGGACCCTCTCAATCCCCTATTTGTAGTTTGCTAACAAGACCAGGACACAACACTGCAGGTGTGGTTTAATCATGGCCTTCTACAGGGGTTCACTTCCCTTGACCAACTCTTTACCTTCATCTTTATGCAGCCCAATATTTTTTTTCCAAATTCTTTTTCCCTCTGGTCGTGGTCTGAGGGACCTTTCTCAGGCATCCTTCCTGCTCCTGCCCTGCCTGAAGTCCTCCTACCTGTGCCTCCTCGCTCCCTCCTCCTCTGTCCATGGTCGGCACCCCCGGCTTAACCCATCCAGGGTGGGGCTGCCCCTCCTATTGGACGCACTTTATATTTCAGACTACGACATGGGAGAGGACCCGGGTGGAGGAACCTGGAAGGCCAGGCAGGATGGACCCAGCCATGGGCATGTGGGCAGGTCCTATCGCCTACCCTGGAGACAGGGCTTTTCCTTGTTCTGGTGATCTCTCCCCCCCTCCCATGTGTGTGCACGTCCCCAATGCTAGGTGCATAGCAACTTCTGTCTGCATCAGGACACTCTGATTACATGCAGCCGAGTGTGCTGTAGTGCCCTCGGTCTCCACCAGGAGCTGCTGGCACACCAGGGATCCCCAACCGCCCCCAGGAGAAGAGCAGCCCAGCAGGCACTCAATCCTCACACACCCCTGCTGTTCCCCAGTGGCCCGAGCTCACTTCCGAACCCAGGTAGCCAGCGTGGCACAAGGTGTGGCATCTAGCGCTTCAACCCTCAGCACCACAGGGCTGGCCTATGCAACCCAATATTAAGTTGATTTCTTGACTGTGGAGGCACATTGCCTACTTGGCTTCAGCAAACTGTCTTCAATTCCATCTAGACCCTTTCTCTAAGTTGTGCTGTCCAGTGTTCACCCCACTGTGTATGTGCTGCACAGATTCCTCTCTCATAGGTATAGAATCTGGCACTCATTAAAGCCATGTCTCAGTTACTCAAGCCACGCCTCGTTGTGCAGGCCCAACTGTAATAAATTCCTCCAGTGTGTCCACACTTCTTACCAATGTTGCATCATCAACAAGCTTCAGCAGCCTGCGTCTGACTCTGTTCTCCAGATGATGAATAAATATATTAGAAATCAAGACATCCAGTACTGCCTCCTGAGTACTTCACTTAGACCACCCCTCTACTCAGAAAGGGGATCATCCAGCAGCACTGTATTTCCTATGTGTCATCCAGCTTGCTAGCCACTTAAACGCAGAAATATAGAATCTGATGGCAGATAAGGACCGCTTGGCTCACCTAGTCTGCCCATTTCCCTACCTAACAGATAAGCTGCAGATCCTAGTTAACCACCAGCCTACTTCCTTCTACCCCCCCTCTAGAATTGCCTTATGTCTGTCCCATGCATGCTTGAATTCACCCACTGTTTTTGACTCTACGACCTCCTCGAGAAGGCTGTTCCATGCATCTACAATCCTCTCTGTGAAGAAATACTTCCTCACTTACCTCTGAGCCACCCCCCATCTTCAAATTGTGCCCCCTTGTTCTTGCACATCTCTTTTTCTGAAAGATGCTACCTTCTTGGACTTTGTTGAGTCCCTTGAGGTATTTGAAAGTTTCTATCATGTCCCCCATCCCTCCTTTCCTCGAGGCTATACATCTTAAGCTCCTTTAGTCTCTCCTCAGATGTCTTCTGGTGCAGACCCTGCACCATTTTGTTGCCCTCCTCTGAACAGCCTCCACTCTGTCTATGTCTTTGTGGAGATGGGGTCTCCAAAACTGCAAGCAGTACTCCAGATGGGGTCTCACCAACTGTTTGTACAGAGGGATAACAACTTCCTGTTTTCTACTGGTGATGCTTCTCCCTATGCATCCCAGTATCCCCCCAGCCCTCCTTACTGCCTTCTCACATTGCTGGCCCACCTTTAGGTCATCTGATATGACTACCCTTAAGTCCCTTTCAATTTTTGTTGTTGTCAGTATCTCACCTTCCCCATTGTGTACTCTTCCCCTGGGGTTTTGTTTCCCAGATGCATTACCTTGCACTTCTTTGCAGTGAATCTGAGCTGCCATATATTTGACCATTCCTACAACCTTGCCAAGTCCCTTTTCATCCTTTCCACCCCACCTTGTGTATCAACCCTGTTGCAGATCTTTGTGTTGTCTGCAAAGAAACATACTTTTCTTTCCAGGTGCCCTCCAATGTCACTTATAAAGACATTAAACAGGACCAGTCCCCATACCGAACCCTGTGGTACCCCACTAGTTACCCTCCTTTCTTCACTGCGGACTCCTTTTACTAATACCCTTTGCGTCCTGTTGTCCAGTAAGTTTTTTATCCAGGCTACCACATTGGGACCCACTCCAAGGCTGGCTAACTTGTATATTAATCTTTTGTGTGAGACTGTGTCAAATGTCTTGCTAAAATCTGGTAGGCCATATCCACATCCCCTCCCTTGTCTACTACTTTGGTCACCCAGTCAAAGAAATCTATTAGGTTCATCTGACATGACCTTCCTGCTGTGAAACCATGCTGACTTGGGTCCTGTGCCCCACTGGCCTCTAGGTACTCAACAATTCTTTCCTTCAGAAGTGATTCCATCATTTTCCCTACCACTGAGGTCAAACTAACTGGTCTGTAGTTTCCTGCCTCTGCCCTGCTCCCACTTTTGTGAAGTGGAATCACATCTGCCCTCCTCCAGTCCTCAGGTACCACCCCATCCTCCCATGAGTTGTTAAAGAGAGTAGTCAGTTCTGCCCTTAGTTCTTTGAGAATTATGGGGTGAATCCTATCAGGCTCCACTGCTTTGTCCACCCTCAGTTTCAAGAGTTCTTTCAAAGTCCTTTCTTCTGTGACTGGACTGGTATCAACCCCCCCCCCCCAATCAGAGTGTTTCTCTTGTTTGGTTTAGGTACCTCCCCCTCTTCTTCCATTGTGACTACTGAGCAGAAATACTCGTTCAGTATCCCTGCTTTTCCACTGTCACTCTCTGCCCACATTCCCTTCCCTTTATTAAGTCTTTGTATCCCTCCCTTGGTCTTTCTTCACTCCTTAATGTCCCTATAAAAAGTTTTATCCCCCTTCTTAACAGATTTGGCTGTCTTTTCCTCAGTTTGTGCCTTTGCTATTCCGACTGCCTTCCCTGCCTCCTTCTGCTTAAACTGATAAAGTTCTCTGTTCTGCTCCTTCTGTGTTTCCTTTTATTTCCTGAATGATATCCTTTTCTCCTTAACCTTCCCTTCCACCTCTTTTGAGAACCTTGGTGTTTTTTTTCCTTCATTTTGTTTTGTTGATTTGCTTCACACAAAGGCTTGTTGCCTCTGTGATGGCTGTTTTGATTATTCCTCATTGTTCCTCCACCCTCCTTCTTGCCTGTTTGCTAGTGCTTTTCTGAGGCACTCTCTCATTTTCCCAAAGTCAGCCCTCCTAAAGTTCAGTACTCTTGTTTTTGTATGGCTTGACTCTATGGCTGTGTTTATTGTGAACCACACTGTTTGGTGGTCACTTGTTCCCAGATGACTACCCACTTCTAAATCTGAGATGCTTTTGAGAGTGCCAGGTCTAAGATTGCTCTCTCCTGAGTGGATTCTAACACTAGCTGTCTGAGGCATGCCCCCTGTAGGGCATCAAGAATGATCCTGCTCTTAGATGTGCCTGCAACAAAGGTACTCCAGTTAACATCTGGCATATTCAGGTCCCCCATTAGCAATATCTCCCCTTTTTATGCCATTTTGTGGATGCCTTCTATCATTTCCTTGTCCATTTCCTACCCCTGAGATGAGGGCTGTACACAACCCACATGCAGATTGTGGTGCCATTTCCCATCTCCAGGGTGACCCATAGTGACTCGTCAACTTCTTGTTTACTCTTTAGTTCTGTTGCTTTAATCCCTTCCCTTATATAGAGAGGTACTCCTCCTCTTCTTTTACCCACCCTGTTCCTCCTATAGTGTGTGTATCCTGGTATGTTGATATCCCAGTCATGGTTCTCTGTGTACCATGATTCAGTGACTGACACAACATCCAGGCATCCCTCTTCCATCAAGGACACCAGTTCAGGGAGCTTGTTACACAGACTGTGGGCATTGGTACTCATCATCCTCCATTTTTTGATGGCCTTACCCCTTTTAGCCCCATCCCTGTCTTTACTGCCTTTTTCTGCATTTACCCCTGTCCTGCTTCCGACTGACTTCTCTACCTTGTTGGTGTTTACCTCTCTAACTACTGTGTTTTGTGAAGGGAGGCTAGGATTTCCATGCTCCTTTTCAGTGCCTCCCCACTTGGCTAGTTTAAATGCCTGCCGATGAAGCATTTAAACCTATCACCTAGGATCCTGCTTCTCCCTTGGACAGATGCAAACCATCGTACCAGTACAGGCCTGCATTCCTCCAGGTGGCTTCCCAGTCCCCAGTGAAGCCAAAACCCTGAGCTCCACACCAGTTTTTCAACCATTCATTGAATCCCATGGTGTGGAATACCCTAGCATCATCCTTGTCATAGACAGGTAGCACCTCCGAGAAGGTTACTGTACATACTACTTGTCTAAGGCCCCTCCCCAGCTCTACAAACACCTCTTGCACTGCTCTGATCCCATTCACAGTCAGGTCATTTGTCCCTAGGTGGACAATGACATCCAGCTCCCTCCCTCGTGCAGCTGCTCCTGTGATCCTGAGGATTCACTTCCTGTCCCTCTGAGCCATGGCATCTGGCAGGCTCCTTACCTCCCTATCCCCTTCCTCCCCCACTTCTACCCTCCTAATGTTTGAGTCCCCCACCAGGAGTTGTTTCCTTCCCCTGTGGGGTCTCATGCCACTTTCCTGTGGGCCTCATTTTTGGAGGTTCCCAGTATCCTTCTTGGTCTCCACTGCAGGTGCCTCCATAGAGGAACCACTCTTCACCAGACCAGCATATGAATTGTGGAGAGGTACAACTGGAGGGTTGTACCTATGTTCCACCACCCTTTCCCTCCCTGAGCCCACCTTAGTCCAACTGCTCCTCTTTCTTGGCAACCTCTGAGGTAGCGGTGGTGGCTCTGGTGGTCCCTGGGTGGGGGAAGAGGTTTCACAAATCCTAGCCAGGTCAGCCTGGAAATGGGCAACCTTCTCCCTCAGACCAGAGAGGTGCCTGCAAATAGGACAGCATCGCAGCCTCCAGAATGTCTCCTGGAACACTGCTGCCCCACAGCCATTGCACTGCACCCCTCCCATCTTGACTTATTTTGTGTCCCCCCTCCTGTTGCTTTGCATGCTTACTGTCTCCTCCCTCTATATATTTTTACACCTACTTTCCTACTGCCTATGTGCCCTTACAACTCTCGCTCTTCCTGTTCTGGGACAGGAACTTCCTGTAGTCTTCAGTAGTCTCCTTCTTCCTTGCTTGGATTCAGACCTCCAGCAGTTGGGGGAGGGGGAGAAAGAGCTATTTTTTAGGTTCCTTCAAGGTTGATGAAACTAATGTGTCTCAGTGATACTTCCCTTCCTACTGCCAAACAGGAAATTCCTGTTGTCAATCAAATCCAGTGGCTATAAAAGTAGAACTGGCTTAGGGTAGAAGGGCAATCAGTAAGAAAGCTGTAGTTCTATTCAGCTGTTACTTGCTCTGAAAGCAAGATTCTCCTCTGTCAAAAACTAACAGCAGGAGGATTTAATTGGAGACACCTGCTTTTGCACTCCTAAGCTCCTAAGCCACGCACCCAATTAGCTTCTCATTTCTGTTCCTGACTCAGCGAATTAAGTTGCTACAGCCCCCTTCCTCAAACAAAGAAACACACCATGACTTTCTTCCTTTTTTTTACTTTAATGAGACCCTCTGCTTCTAATAAGTATTTGTTTGCTTAATCCAAACAGGCACTGACTCCTGCTGAGATAGAAGTGATTTATCAGTAAGAAAGCTGTAGTTCTATTCAGCTGCTACTTGCTCTGAAAGCAAGATTCTCCTCTGCTGATGGTACAAAAAGAGCAATGTTGAATATCTGGGGTCAAAATATTGAAAATAACAAAGTTATGAGTGAACACTGAAAATTTTCAACATTCATTCATACCTTTGTTGTGTTTTGAGATTTTTAACCCACATTTTCAAAACAGCTTTTTTATAACCCCACCTTATGAACCTGGCAGGGGAAACTGTTCAAGTCCAGCCCAAAAGGTGATTCTGTGTAGTGATTGTGAAATCACCTTTCAGGCCAGATTTGAAAAATTTCACTTCCCTTGTTCATGAGGTGGAGTCCCAAAAATGTAGGAAATTTGATTACAAAAAGTATTTACAAATGGCAAAGTTATAAGCGAAAATTCAAAACACATTAAAAATCCACTGACTGCTTTTACCTTGTTTCAAGTCAGTTCCCAGTCAGCATTGAAAAAGCAGGATGGTTTTGTAGCAGGAGAGTGTGGATTATGGTGGAGACATTTGTTAGGTGAATGAGGGGTGTGGGGTAGTGGGTACTGAGTGGAGGGCCGGGGTGCATGATCGGGGTGGGGACAGACATCCCCCTACAGAATGTTTTCTTCTTTTATAGGTTACACTTATCTTTTTTAAAAGATATTTGAGGGACAGGTTTCTTTGTTTCAGGTATACTGACACAAATTCATTATTATCCAATGAATATGAACTTGTTAACTGTTTCGTCATAGTGACATCACTTTAGGAGATCTGTTTAACGTGAGTTTGTGATTATGTGCCTGAGCCTTTGATAAAGGACTAGCAGGTCTGAAGCACACCAGACGGGCATTGTGTGGATGTCTGCATATTTTAAAATGTTGGATTGTCAATTTTAATGAAAAGACAATGAAGCAGCATTTTCTGGAATGAAGTGTCCAATGATTCTGAGGTGGTGAGTGCCTGACTTATCTTTGTTTAAAACTTGAATAGATACTTCCTTCAAAAAAGAAGGGAAAGGGGTTGCGTTTGAGACACACAAGTATCTGCACTAGATAAATGGGGTTGATGTCAATAAAGTTTTCTCCTTGAGCTTCAATTAAGGGTAAAGAAGAAACTAACTTAAACTTGGAGGGGGGACATTTTTACAGAAAGAGTGGTTGACAAGCGAAACAAGCTGCCAGAGAGAGTGGTACAGACTAAATCTGCTAACAGCTTTAAGCAGGGATGGGGCAGACATATGGGATTCGTTAGGGAAGGGGGGGCAAATACAAAAGGGAGGGAGATACCATATTATGGAAAGAAAAGGAGCCGCAAGGCAGTAATGCCCGCATTTGCTCCCATACAAGCTACTAATTATAATGATTTAATATATGGATATCAGATTTAACATGCTACTAAAGCACACAGTTTTTTTTCAGTAATACTGTCACTCCCAAAGTGATAATACCACACTTCAAGAGTGATAATACTATCGTTTATGTCCTGTAATAGTATCGTTCGGGACCTGAACGATAGTATTACCAGCCAAGTTCAGCAGTGCAAGCCCACAACTCCCCAAATCAGTAACCCTTTTGATCATCAATCAACTATTGATGCGCACAACTCCACTAATGATTGGCCACTCTCTGTCTGTTGGCAGCCAAAATGGTTTTTAAAACATGGCAGTCATTTCTCACTAAGTGAGCTTGCATAGTGTCCACTGCACTTCCCATTTTATTTTAGTTTTAAAATAACTTATCTGGTTGATCCTGTGCTCCCCCTACAAAAAGAAAGAAAGGTAAGCCTAAAAAACAGTTTTTTTTACTGCCCTGTGAGTGTGAACCAGCAGAGCTGAAACAGACGGAGTGAGGCAGTGTCCTGTGCTGGTGAGGGAGAAACAGACTGAGCGAGGCAGTGCGGCAGTTGGCCACGACTGATACAATCCTTCATGACAGCAGCTGACCACCCACTAAAAAAGACTTGGATCCATATATTAAAAAAAATAATGGATAGTTTACAGAGTCTATTACCGGTGAGAATACCATCTCGAGGTTCAGGACATGTAGGAGTCTCTCGAGCTTTGCTCTCAAGGTTCTTACATGTCCTGCACCTCTCGATGGTATTACTGACCGGTAATACACTCTAAACTATCCATTATTCTCTATTTCTTATTCCAACATTCAAGATAAACTTGTCTGTTTTTAAATTCTATATTGGCATTACTAATTATTATTTCAAGTGACAGGGCATTCCATGGATTTGCAATATGTATTGTAAAAAAGAATTTCTTTTTTAATGTCCTGAACATTTTACCAACAATTTGTAATGGATGCTTCTGGTGGATACTGTCATGTTTTAATTGGATACCCAATTCTGACAGTCATATGGGTAAAGAATGATGTTGAACATATGAAGCAAGTCCCCTTTTAGCCTCCTGAGGTCAGGTAGCAATAAGTTTAGCTGCTTCAAATGTTCCCTGATCAGTCATTTCTTTAAAATAAGAACTCCGTTTGGTTACTTGCTCTGCTGTTTTCCCAGTAAATGGGGGCTCAGGGAGCTGGCTAATGGGTGGTGACATCAGGGGGCCGGGTACAAAGCAGTAAAAAAGCCCATGCCACCTGCTATTAGAGCCTTCATCTGCATTAAAATGACTGCACAGATGATTGCCTGTTTGCTGGGAGCATTTTCACCTGCCTGCACTTCTATACTTCTATCAGAACTGCCCCGCTGAAGACAGTCAGAGTGTTGGGAACAGTAGTTTATACAGAACAAGCGGTGCATCACACTGGTACTGTTCTTGTGCCTGTGAACTGTGGACAATTGCTTACTCTATTGTGTTCCCAGTGAGTGGGGGCTCAGGGGAGCCGGCTCCTGGGTGGTGACATCAGGGGGTGGGGCACAAAGCAGTACAAAAGCCTGTGATGCCTGTTATTCGCTAGAGCCTGCACCTGCTTTAAAACCCCTGCTCAGATGATTGCCCATTTGCTGGGAGCGTTTTCACCTGCCTGCACTTCTGTTAGAACTGCCCTGCTGAAAAGAGCCCGGGTGTTGGGAGCAGCGGTTTATGCAGAACAAGTGGAGTATCATATAGGGTGCTGTTCTGGTGCCTGTGAACTGTGGACAGTTGCTTGCTCTATTGTTTGCCCCATGAGTGGGGGCTTGGGGGAGCCAGTTACCTTGTTGTGACATCAGGGGGTGGGACACAAAGCACTACAAAAGCCTGCGCTGCCCGCTAGCATGAGCATGGTGCAAGCACCACTCAGATTTAATTTCAGTTGTTTTACTCTACAAGCTTTATCAGTAATGTAATTTGATTTATTGTAGTTTTAATCTTGACTAATTTCTGTATAATTATTCAGCTCTATTTGATGTTTATATGCTAGTAATTTATGTTTATATTGCTGCTAATACCTAAACATTTAGGTTTAGTTATTGTATATTTAGCTGAAGCTATTATGGTGTGTGTTTTATATTTATTTGCATTTTAATCTTCTTTAGTTTTATTTAGCTGTCCCTTTCACACCTGCTGTTTGACCCACTATCTATATTTTCTCCTTCGGTGTGGTGACAGCCACCATTACAAGGGTGGGTCAAGCTGGAGGAACTGTGAGCGGCTTATTTATACTTTAAGTTTATGTTTGATTATAGTTGTCACAGGTTTCAGTTTGCAGTAGTTTTAATCTGTAAATTTTACAGATACACAATATATATTTTGTGGTCCTGCTGTCTCTCTCTCTCCCGCTCTCTCCACAGACACTTACTAGTCACTGGAGTGGTTGGGGTTAGTTTTAAATTTAGTAAATTATTTATATGTTATCTTATGTTTTCCCACCCACTTTCTCTGCAGATTCTAATTAACTCTGGTGTGGTGACAGCCTCTGGATGGGATTCGTGGATGTTTGTTACAGAAATTGTGAGTAGCGAGTCTGTTTTTATGATATTAATCTAAATTTGTAAATCGTAGATTTTAGGCTGCAGTTCACCTGATGGGGTCTGTGGATGGTTGCAAAGGGGACTGTGGGCCATTGGATTACGTTAATTAAAACCAATTTCTCGTCTGCCTTAGGATACCTTTTGATAGAGCCTAATGTGGTTTTTAGATTCATTCAGGATCTAATCTTTTTGGAATCCAATTTATGGTCCCCTTTTTCTTGGGGCCATAAAATAAATGGTTTGAAAATTATTATGGTACATTACAAAATGTATAAATCTATTAGACAAAGATGTTCCCTTCTTATTCTACTTATTTTATCTGGTTCTGTTCACCCCATCCTTGCCCTAGAGTGGAAAAGGAAATATACAAGAAAGTCAACGTGGAAAAACTCTAACGTTTGGTCATCTTAATATACAGAGCTTAATGTCAAAATAATCTGAGTTTGAAGCTTGGGGTCTATATGGATAATTTTGATATAATTACACTCTCTGAAACCTGACTTACTCCTAAGATTGATAATTCTGTTACTGAGTTGCCACACCTTACACTGTTTAGGGGGAATAGATTAGATAAAAGGGGGACCCTGGTTTATGTTCATTTTATTCTTTATTATTATTGAACAGGGCCACAGCTGCTTCCACTTTTATAGAATTTTGGAAAATAAATTATGATGTGGCAAGTGTATTTAATGAAAATATTTCATGTACGGATTGGACATTTTTGATGACTATAACAGGCATCGATTTGGCATATGTACCAGATTCTGTTCTATCTTCATTGAAATTTGTAATTCTGTTTTTCCAGTAAAAAAGTTAAGAGTAAACAGTAGAAAAATGAGTGTATCACTAGGGAATTGAACGAGATGTTTCGTATGCGTAACAGGTGTTGGAAAGATTATAGGATGAACAGGGACACAAACCTATTGATAAGAAGCATTTCGTTCAGGAAGTAGCAGATTTCGTGATTGACATGGTGTTTGAGTCACCCAGGCTGATGGTCCTGGGTGACTTCAATGCCTGGGTCGATGACAAACTCTAGCAATTTGGACAACACTTCCTCCAGTTGATGACATCTCTGGGCGTTACACAAAATGTTACTTCTGCTACTCATAAACACAGTCACTCTCTTGACCTAGTCTTCCTCCTGGGATCGAAGCCTTTGATTTGGGAGTGGAACCTGTCAGATGGTCCGATCACTACACCGTGGGGTTCAGTTTTCGCGCCCCCTTCGTAGGCCTACCCCTGTGGAGATGGTCAGGTACAACCCTGTACGAGATGTAAGCTCTGAAAGCCTGGCTGTGGTGCTTGACCTATTGGCACTTCCTGGGGCAAACAATGACCTGGAGGCTTTGGTTTTGACTTATAATCAGGCCATTTCTACAGCTCTGGATGTTATTGCTCCTGTCTGCATTCGTCCTCTCCCTTCACCCTCAGTCCCCTTGGTTTGATGGGACTTTGAGGGAGATGTGGCAACTAGGACATAGGTAAGAGCGTTGCTGGTGGAAATCCAACCTGGAGGTCGACCACCTTAGATTAATGGAACATTACCAAGTCTATCAATCTGCAATCACCCATAAGAAGGCAGAGTTCCTGTCTGGAGAAATTGTGGCTGCTCAGAACAGACCTGCTCAACTCTTTCAAGCTGTAGACAGACTGTGCAACCCAGCCTGCCTGCAAATTCAAAGAGCCTTTCCACAAGTGGAGTGTGATGAGCTCGCTTGATTCTTTGCAGCTCAGGTGGCCAACATCCGGGTGGTGGTCCAACCAACACACTCTATGGGAGATGCTTTGGATCGGTGCTCAGTCACCATCCCTCAGTTTTCCTTGAGTACCTTCAACCAGCTGGAGTTCATTGATGTCATGCGGATTGTCCAGGGTATGCGCCTTGTGTCCTGTAGTTTGGATCCAGGCCCAACTACTCTGATTATGGGTTGTTGCGATATCATTGGCCCCGGTCCTAGCACGGATAGTCTGGTGCTCCCTTGAGATGGATGAGTTTCCTAGATCTCTGAAGGAGGCGGTGGTAACACCCCTCCTGAAGAAAGCTTCTTTGGACCCAGACTGCCCTGCAAACTACAGACCAATCTCTAACCTCCCCTTTCTGGGGAAGGTGATTTAGAAAGTAGTCACCCTACAACTGGAGAACCATTTGACCATCCATGACATCTATGAACCTCTCCAATCCAGTTTTCAAAAGAGGCATAGTACCGAGACTGCGCTGGTTTGGGTGCTCAATGATCTCCTGATGGCAAAAAGATCAGAAAAACCATTCCATCTTGGTTCTTCTGAATCTCTCATCAGCATTTGACACTGTGGACCACGGGGTTCTTCTTGAACACCTGAGGTTCATCTGTGGGCTGTCTGACACAGTCCTCAGGTGGTTTAAATCTTTCCTCACTGGCAGAACTCAGAAGGTGATGTCTGGGATTTATTCCTCTGACTCAGTCTCTCTGTCATGTGGGGTACCTCAGGGCTGGGTATTGTCTCCCATGTTGTTTGCAGTGTACATGCTACCTCTCAGAGACATTGTAAGAAGGCATGGGCTGGAGTTTCACTGCTCTGCTGATGATAACCAGCTCTACCTGTCTTTTGCACCCAACCAGGATAGAGATCTCTTGGTATTTAATAACTGCCTGGCTGAAATCCAGGGTTGGATGAATTCGAGCTGGCTGAGGTTGAACTCGGAAAAGACTGAGGTGATGGTTGTGGACCCGGGTCACCAGATAGAGGGCTTTGGAACAGGTTTGTCTTTGGGACTTTTCCTTGGAGGCTCCCAGCTCCTCACCTCTGAATTGGTGCGAAACCTAGGGATGATTTTTGATGATGGGCTGACACTGCAATTGCAGATGTCATCAGTCATCAAATCCTCTTTTTATCATCTGAGGAACATCTCCAGGGTTAAGCACCTAGTTCCGTCAGGCTATCTTCTTAAGCTGGTCCATGCCTTTGTGACCTCATGCCTTGATTACTGCAACTCCCTTTATCTAGGGCTCCCTGGGGTTTATATTCACCACTTACAGCCGGTGCAGAATGCCGCAGCATGGTTATTGATGGGAACTCCCCAATTTTGTCACATCACTCCGGTGCTGCACGAACTGCACTGGCTGCCATTGCAGTGGTGGATCACCTTTAAAGTTGGACTTTTGACTTATAAGCCCTACATGGACAGGGCCGGACTACCTGAAAGAGCTTCTGGTTCCTTACTGCCCCAGTGCGATCACATCACTCAGCTGACGAGGGGTTGCTAGAGATTCCAAGGGTTTCTTTAAAATCTTTGGGGGCTCATGCATTTATGTATGTAGCCCCAGCCCTGCAGAATTCTCTACCCCATCAGCTTCAGGAGTGCACGACTGTGGAGGGATTTTAACAGGCCCTAAAAACCCATTTGTTGCATCGAGCCTATCCTGTATGATTTTATTTGAAATCTGAATTTTATGAGAGACTGTATTTAATTGCTTTTACTGTCTTTTGTTTTATCTTAGTGTTAAGGCACCTTGATTTTCTGAAAGGCGCGTTATAAATAAAGTATTATTATTATTATTATTAGCAATTTAGGAATGAGTGTAAAACTGCTTGTAGAAATGCAAAGATTAATTTTTTAGGAAGCTACAATGGAGTAATCTGGGGGATTCTAAAAAGGTTTGGCAACCACTAAATCAAATGTTGGGTAGAAATAGAACTAACTCACGTTTTACAATTGAGATAGATAATAAATTGATATATTTTCCCATTGATGTAGCTGGATTATTTAATTATTTTTTGGTAACTTGGATGATTATAGGAATAGTTTTTCGGCAAAAGAGCCAATTTTTTCCTCAGTCTTTTGCTAATTGCAAGGTGCCTTCTTATGTTCCTTACTTCTCACGTGGTTATGGATTATATTAAAAAAATATAACTTTAAACCATCATTGGGTTTGGACAAAATTAATTATCGAGTGATAAAAATTGCTTCCTCCTCAGTTTTATTCCCCCTTATGTATATACTTAGCTATTCTTTGCCTCACAGAATATTCCCTAATTACTGGAAAAAAGCACTTATAAAACTGTTTTTTCAAATCTGAACCTTTGAACATTGTGTCTAATTATAATCCAATTTAATTACTTTCGCCTTTGTCTAAACTTCTTGAGAAAAGCATCTTTGACCAGGTGAATGAACATCTTGCTAAGTATGATCTCTTGACTGAGACCCAAGATGGCTTCAGAACAGGTTTTAACACTCAGCATGACTTCAGAACAGGTTTTAACACTAAGACGGCCTTATTGGGGTTCACGGACTATGTCCATGGGGCCCTGGAAAAAGGGTTTCATGTGGCCTTCATCTTTGTGGACCTCACCAAGGCCTTTGCTCTGGTTGATCACGAGTGCCTGCTGCATAGTATCTTAATTCAGGGGTTTTCTTATGATTCAATTATTTGTTTCAGTAGTTATTTATGAGGGAGATCTCACTATACTGTAATTGAACAGGCACAATCTTATTTTAGGAAAATTTGTTGTGGTGGTACCCCAGGGTTCCCTTTTAGGTCCTTTATTAATTTCAATCTTTTTAAATTCTTTGCATTTGGTTTGTCTTTCTTCTAATTTAATTTTATGTTTGATGATGCTGTTTTATTTAGTTCAGATAAGGACTTCCTCCATTTACAAAAAAACTCTCCAATGTGATTTTCACAATATCTATAATTGGTCACATCCCGGTAGATCTTTGCCATCGAATTTTCAAATGTCTGATCTGACAGGATTATCTATTGATTGTGTGGATAATTTTTGCTATTTAGGTATCACGTTGGATAATTTTTTGTATTTTGATCTTCATGTTTCCCAGTTTATTAGGGTTATACATAATAGATTAGCTATGCTCTATAGAATGAATCAATATTTTATTCCTGAGTCACGTAGGTTACTAGTAAACAGTCTGCTACTATCAAAATTGGATTATGGAAGTATTTTCTACTTATACTTAACTGAAAATCTTTTCAACAGGTTAAATATACTTTACCTTTACAATTCAATATGTAGATTTCCACTGGTTTGAAGGCTTCAACTCACCATTGTATTTTATATGATAATCTAGGTTGTTTCCCTTTCAAGGAACATATTGAATTTAGGGCCATGATTTTTATGCATAAAATTGCTTTGGATTATATGTCAAATATTATTACTAAAAAATATCACCAGCATGTAAATACTCTTCCACCAGATCACAACATAGATTTGTTTTTCTATTCCTCATTTTAGTTCGACAATTGGTCAGAGATCAGTTAAATTTAAAGCGATTACGCATTATAATAATTTACCCAAATCTGTCACGAATGCTTTATCTTTGCATTTGTTTAAATCAAGTCTGTACAGTCAACTTACGCTGCAGTCCAATTGTACTTGTTTCAATTAATGTTATGTTTACTTAATGGAAACAAAGCATTTCATGTTTTTTGTATTTATGTACTGGTCGCTGTGAAAAATGGCATTTATGCTAATCTGCTTACCAGTTTAAATAAAAATTAAATGAAAATGAAAAAAAAATTACTCTAATTGGGCTATATCCCCCTTTTTGTATGGACACCACTGTTGGGAAGCATAACCCAGATGTGGCCTGGCATATGCCCTATAGAGGGACAACAGGGCATTTTTACCCCATGATCTAATGTTTCTTTCAATAGCCCAGATGATTTGATTAACTTTTTTTCATTTGTCTTAGTAGTACAACCTTCATCACATGTAATATGTACAGTATTCCAATATCTTTTTCATTATTAGTAGTTGCTACAGTATGTCCGCATAGAGTATATATGTGATTTTAATTTGTCTTTCCTAGGTGCATAACCTCATATTTATCCAAGTTAATACACATTCCCCATATATTTTACCAGTTTCCAAAACTATCTAGGTCATTTTGTTTTGTAGCAACATTTTTTATTATTTTCCAAAATATACAGAGATACAAAATGGAAGAAACATCACAGACAAAGCTCATCGGCAGAACAGCGTTGTACAGTACTTAAATAGCACAAGGAAACAAAATGGGGGAAGGGTGGGAAAAGAGGGGCAGGTAAAGGAAGGTACAGGAATGAAGGGGGTGGACAACATGGGGTGAAATAACTTGTAACAGTAACAGGGTTTGTCCAAAAAAAGGGCAGCAGAACTATTATTGCAAAGTTCATAGCTAGCAATCTACTAGGATGGATTACATTGATTATTGTAAGACAGAGTATTGCAATTAACTACATAAGTAGCATTATATCTAACAGACTGTCATACTCACTCAAAGGCGATGACACCATAAAATGTACCTCTGAGATGGGACAGTTTACCAAGATGTGATAACCCATCAAGTCTCTTCAAGGCCTCAGGGAGATAGCTGGGCATTTTAAACAGTTTCTTGTTACATTCAGTGGCCAACTTGCAACCAAAGCAAAGCAAAGACAGAAATACCCCAAGGAGTCCAATGTAGGTTAGGGCCACTAATTCTCCTCAAGTCTTAGAATAGAACCAAAAGGGATACTAGCAGGTATCTTCTCAAAGTGGTAAAGTTGGGGCACAAACACAGTAAGGGGAAAGGGAACTCTGCGGCAGTTGGAGGGATGGAGGCAAGAGGCCTTGATATAGCACTAGAACCTGATCTATATTATCACAAGCCATATGACCCAACAGAGGTTTCCTATGGAGGAAAAATCCTACCTATCCTGTATGGTACCATGGGACAAATACAGTTATACCAGACAGTGGAGAGGAGAGTCAACCAATACCCACCTGGGGGATGTTCGAGTTCTGGAGCTTCAGAAAATTAAGGTAGGGGGTCCAACAGCATTTAAATTTAGACATTTGGTACTTCTGCAGGTGTGAAACCCTGTCTAATTTGGCTAGAGAGGAGAGAGATGCTAACACCTCAGTCACTGTAGGCATCAGAGGGGACCTTCATTTGCATAACAGAGCTCTCTTAGTTTGGAGAGAGAGCAGTGCTAACCATCTAATCTCAAGAGGGGTCATTTGTGGAAGCACCATTCGGATACCCAAAATGTAAAAGACCGGACTGAAAGGGATCCGCTTCTCTAACACTTTGCATGTAGTGTCATGGATGTCTTGCCACAGGGATTTCAATTGCAGACAAGACCACAGTATATGCAAAATATCAACTCCCGGGCCCTGACATTGCCAGCAAGAGTCATAATCCAGAATTTTAGCCATATAAAGCACAGCTGGTGAGTTATACCAAGAGTGGGCTATTTTATTCTGTATTAATCTAAACCTAGCATCCGTCAGCCATTTATGGGTATCTTTCCAGGACTGTTCCCAGGTTGCAGGGGAGATAGGAGTCTGGAGCATCTTTTCCCACTTAAGCCTTGCCCTCTCAGAATATTGGGGGAGGGTATCTCTCAATTTAGCATAGATATGCCCTGCTAAGCCCACCAGCTGTTGTATCCAGGTATGTAGCTCTGAAATGTGTGATTGGGGATTCAGAATGTACAATATATGTTTGAGTGCTGCCCTGAGCTGAAGGTATTTCCAGAAGTCTGTCCGAGAAAGGTTCCAGATATGTTGAAGGGATTGAAATGTATAAAGAGTCCTAAGAGTGGTGTCTAGCAGGTCTTTTAGTAAAAGAATACCTTTGTCTGCCCAGGATTTCCAATATACCAATTGTATATCAATAGTAATGTCTGGATTATGCCATGAAGGGGTATAAGGCAGAGGGAGAGGGATCTGGTTCAATCTTTTGTGGACAACCAGCCAATTGGACCTGGCTGCCTCAACGGACGGAGACGTGAAAGGGGGACTTAGATCTATCAGGGGGGCAAGGTCTATGAGCCCTTTGGGATATCAAAAGGGAGGAGAAATGTGATGTCTCAGTAATATCAAGCTCTATGCGGACCCATTGTGGGGATAGGGATGTACAGTAAATAGGTGCAGCCCTTTAACCATTTGAGCCAAGAGAAATGCTTGCCGGTATCTTTCTACCCATGGAAGGCTCCACCCCCCTTGCTCCAATGTGCTCTCAGTTGAGCGCGGCTAAATCGTGGTTTATTGCCTTCCCATAAAAAAATCTCCAATAAACCTATCCAAAGCCAGATAACAAAGTTTAGGGGAGGAATATAGGGATGTGCATTAACAGGTGAAAAATCTTGGGTGCAGAAATCATTTTAATTGCAGAAGTTTTACCTGCAAGCGTCAATTGGAGAGGTTTCCACCTATCAAACTCCGTTTTTAGAGATCTGAGAAGGGGTTGGATATTTATCTGCCAGAGAGTATCTAAAGAAGATGTGAGCATAATACCCAGATATGTGATCCCCTTTCGAGCCCAGAGTAGGCCTGTGGACTGAGCTATCTCTTGGGAACATATCCCATTCAGGGGGAGTATCTCCATCTTAGCCTGATTCAGTTTCAGCCCTGAATATTGGGAAAATAAATCCAACAGCTCCAGTAAAGGAGTAGTGGAGCTTTGCAAGTCTACCAAGGGGAGAAGCAAGTCATCAGCATACATAAGGGAGGTGCATTCTGTATTTCCCACTTTGATACCAGTGATATCTGGATGACTATGGATTGCAAGAGTCAGAGGTTCCACTGCCAAGACAAAAAGAAATGGGGACAGTGGGCAACCTTGCCTTGTTCCCCGTTCAAGTTGGATTGGGGCAGAGAGTATGGCATTCATATTAACTTTAGCTGAGGGAGATGAATAGATAGCTTGGATTCTTGAGAGAAATTTTGAACCAACTCCAAATGATGCCAAAGCCAAGTATAAATAGCCCCACTCAATGTAGTCGAAAGCTTTTTCAAAATCCACCTCAACTGCCGCAGCTAGGGTAGCGAGATATCTTGCTGTATGCATGAGATTCATTAATGTCCTTAAATGGTCAGAACTATGTCACCCGGGAATGAAGCCTACTTGGGATGGATGCATGAGTCTTGGCAGTAGGAGATTTAACCTGGTTGCTAAAACTTTAGCATAAAGTTTACTATCAATATTAATCAGGGATATCGGTCGATAATTGCCTGGGTTGGTGGGGTCCTTACCTCTTTTAGGGATGAGTACAATAGTTGCCTCTCTTAGCGAGGGGGGAAGAACACCTTTGAGCTCGACATCTTGAAATACTGCCATTAAAAGGGGAGTGATAGTGGGTGCTAGTGCCTGGTAAAAATCTGCTGTGTACTCATCATTCCCAGAGGAATTCCCCAGTTTAAGGGACTTAACCGCAGTACTAACCTCCTCTGAGGATATTGAGGACTCAAGAAGCTGAGCTTGCTGATCAGTAATTTTGAGGAGCTGACAGGATTGGAGAAAGGGCTGTTATCTCATTGTTCAGATGGGAGTGTGTAGAGGTATACAAATTCTTGTAATAGGAGGCCATTATATCATTTATTGCCTTGGGGCAGTTGCCAGAGTTCCACATGAGTACATAAGGCTGGCAATAAATGTATTAGCCTGCTGCTTGAAGCTGATATGCAAGTGTCTTGCCGGCTTGATCTCCACCTTCCCAAAGAGAGAGTGCTGTAGGCGTAGTATAGCTATTTCAGCATTCCTATTAAAGAGCTGATTGATCTCAAAATGGAGATTTAGAACAACTTTCCCTATTGGGGAATGTGGAGAGGGGGAGGGTGCAGCCTTAAAAAGGCTTTCAGCCTCTTTTAATTTCTGTTCTAGGGTTGCAAGATATAGTTCTCGCTCTCTTCTTTTTGCTGCAGCAAATCCCATTATACTGCCACGCATGGTGACCTTAGAGGCTTCCCATGTATTACCAGCAGACATGTCAGCTATAGGATTGTGGGCTAGGAAAATGGCAGCTTCATTCTGGGACCATGGGATAAAGTCGGGGTCCCTCATTAGGAGAGGGTCCATCCTCCAATGACAGGATGGGGGGTTAGTGTCCCATTGGAGTAAAAATTGAACTGGGACATGGTCTGAAATTACTCTAGGGAGAATGGTGGCATCTAGAGATTTAGCAATGATTGCCGAGGACCCCAAGAAAAAATCCAATCTACTGTAGGAGGCGTTGGGCTCTGAGTGGAAGGTATAATCTCTAATTCTGGAGTGAAAAAGTCTCCAAATATCTGATAGCCCTTGATCCAGGATTGTTTGATGGACAGCATTAATGCATCTGATGTGTGTCTCTGTACTTCCATCATTCCTGTCTATAGATGGAATAAGGGAGAGATTAAAATCTCCCCCAATAAAGAGAGGGCGGGGAGGGTAAATTCCGAAATAGCCTGTGCTATATCATGAAAGAACTGTGGTGTGTCTTTGTTTGGGGCATAAAGATTACAGAGAGTGATAGGCCCTGAGGGAGTATCATAGATAACTAAAACCCAGCTGCCCTCAGCACTAGATAGTCTTAGAGAGGGTCCAAGGTAAAGATTTATGAATTAGAATGGTTACTCCACGTTACCTAGCAGTACCATAGGAAGATACTTGTTGCCCTACCCAATCTTTAATCAGATGAGCAAGGTCTTCCCCTGAGAGTTTTGTTTCTTGAAGAAACACCACCTGAGACTTAAGACATTTCAAATGGGTTAAAACTTTTTTTCATTTCAGAGGAGAATTTAAACCCCGTACATTCCATGTGTGTAATAGTAGGTCTGTCATACTAACTCCACTCAAGTGTCTAGTCACAGGGAAATAGCTACAGGGGGATACTGATATTTCAAAAGGGTGATTGTACTAAGTGTATCCACTCGACTAAGGCAAGACCCTACGAGAGTAGGGGGATCAAACACTATACAGGGTGACTTCCCTTGTGCCAAAAGTTAAAATTCCTAACGCACTGTATGCCTAATATGAGATCTTAAACTGCGTTTCTCTACCTAAAACAACACTGTGCACAAAAAATTGAAACCTAATCTTTAATGAGAATGGTGAGGGGCTCATCCAGCTGAAAACAACCAATGGAAAACCTTCTCACTTCTGTGGGACCTGTGCCAAAAAACATCAGCAACTGGCCAAAGCCAGTAAACGCTAGGGTGACTAGCAATAACTCTTACTGTACTATTAGATTAAGAACAAATGTACAAAAACTAACAGCCATAGCCCAGAGCCTAACAGGAGTTCCCCCAGAAGCCTCTGCCCTCTTGGGGGGAAGGGGAGTTCCAGCTGGGAAGATAATTGCCTTCCAATATATAGCTGGTGTAAAACTCAAGAACAAAGGAGGAGCTATTACTAGCTAAATAAGGGGCATTTAGCTAAGAACACAAAGGAAGGTTCATTGCTAGCAGTCTATCTACCACCAATGAATGTAGTAAATCCGTAATGACAGAGATAAATAGGCCTAACTTTATTCCTGACAACATCCTCAGGTCCCGCAATCACAATGTACACAAAATCTGACTCAGGGTTCAATTAGGAACCCCCGAATCTGTAATCTACCTTTGGTCACAGCTAAGGACAAAATACACATTAGGATCCTTGACACAATGTACATACTGTACCTATGTATAATACCAGTAAATGTTATGTTTGTTCTTTCTGTACTGATATGGAACCTTTGCAAAGGAATCTATGACTCAAAGGATTGTAATTCCGATTCTCTTGAATAAATAAATAAATAAATAAAATAATAGGTAATGTAAGGTTCAACTTCAACTTCAACTGTCTATATTCATCAGTTGGCTGAACTATGACCCAAGGAGTGTATGCTCGGAAAGGGATCTATGGTCTCCATACAGAGAGACATAACAAGGAACCAAATGTATCTGGAGAAAAACCAGAACACTAAACATATCCATAAAACTCTTATTCCCTTTAACACATATGCCAAGTGGCAGATATACATACAAACAGCGTACATCTGAAGTAGAGTGTCTATCGGGGGGTACCAGAGGGTCTGTCATCTAAACCGGGCAAACTAACATGAGGGTATAAAGCCCCTTCAGGGGCTAGCTACTCAGTAACATCAGCTTCATTAAAACCCCAAACTATTCCCCCCAATGAGCATCGACAGCCATCCCAACTCCCCCAGACACAAAACCTTGGGTACTTATCTAAGACAATCTCTCAGCCAGTTAATCAAGTTGGATTGGTATCCTCAGGTAGTTGAGACACAGATTCAAGGCCTGGCGGTGTGGTGGAGGCCGCTGTCTTCAGTTCTAAGTCCTGCAATGGGAAAGCGGCCTCAACACCCTTGGCCCAAGATGTCTCAGTTCCCTCCAAATCCGATTCAGTACGCTCGGCGGTGGAAAGTTCCATAATGCTCAATGGATCGTCCTTCTGATGAGGGTCAAGTGGAGCAAATCTATTTTGTGAAAAGTAGGGACTGGTATACACGGTTTCCTGAAGATCTGCCATACTGACACTTTGATCAGTAATAGCATCACCACATCTGCGTTCCTGTGGATGATCTCTCTTAGTATGCGGAGACTGTGGAGACCTTTTCTGAACTTTAGAATTCCTGGGCTCCAGTCCATTCTTAGCAGACTGAGGAGACCTAGGTCCTGGGCACCTGGGGAATCGGGTTTATGGGAAGAGCTCCTCGAAGCCTGACCATCAGAATGGGTCAGACTAGCAACTTGGGATTTTAAGGAATCAGAGGTGGCCAAGTCGCTGAGATGTAGGCAAGTGCTGCCTCAGGAGTAGCAAATTGATGTGAGATTCCATTCATAGAAATTTTCAATATAGCCGGGTAATGGAGAGCGAAGGGTACCTGCAATTCATGTAGTTTGTGACGTATCTCTGTGAAGGCTTGCCGTTTATTTGCAAGATCTTTTAAATAGTCCTGAAAGATCATGATTCAGTGGCTTCTCCATTGCAATGACCCATGCTCCCTCATTCACCCCTGTATTGCTTCTTTTTTAATGAAATTTAATAGCCTAGGAATAATGGACCTTGGTTTGTCCCCTAAAGATGGTTTGTGTTGGAGTGACCTGTGCGCCCTTTCTATCATTATCCTAGTAGCAGGAGGGAGATCCAGTATCTCAGGCAAGGCTGTTTGTAGAAAATGAATGGTTTTACCTTCTTCATAACCCTCGGGAAAACCCAGGAACTGCAAGTTATTGCAGCGGCCCCTGTTCTCAAGATCATCGAGTTTGTCTTGCAGGGCAATAATTTGTGCAGCCTGATTCCTTAGAGTAGCGCAGTGACCCTGCACCACATCATCTTGTGATAGTGCTTTTTGCTGTACTCATTCTAGCTGGGCTTCAATCTGCTGAATTGAGACTGCAGTTGTATTGGAAGCCAGTGTTAGAGCATTGTTACTAGAAATTATGGATGTAAACATTTCTCTAACTAACAGTTCTTCACTCTCCTTTCCTGAGTGCACCATTCAGCCTGTAGTTCAAGCAGCTCGGTGGAAGAAAGGCGATAATCGCAACTCTCCAACATCTGTTCGAGTTCTGGGTCAGTATAGTAAATGCTCTGGTATTTCAGTTGCTAAATCTTGAAAATGCCCAAGAGGCGATCGACTTATAGGAGGATTTTTAATAGTTCTTGGCTCTGGGTTTGTAGCAGTGAGATTTTAAGTTGCCATCTTGTCTGCAGGTTGGCCACACCCCCACCTAGGTAATTTTGGATGTAGGTTACTTGTTCAGCTGTTTCAATGAGGAGGGCTACTAGGGCTTGTGCAGAGCAGTTGGGTAGGGTGGACAGGCTGAAAGGGCCAACAGGCTGTTTTCTGCTGTCACTGTCTATATATCAGTGCCTATAAAACAAAATTATAACTTTAAGTTAATAACTTCTCTGATATCATAACTGTTGTGCTGGATTATTTGGACTTCAAAATGTTGTGACTAGGACTGAAATCTTATCATTGTCATTTTGTGGAATATCAACTTGTGTTAATTGAATTTTTCTCTGTAATCACTTAATAAAAAGTCAAGTTTAGTCCTGTTTGATTGTTGCAGTCCTTGATTAATATGTTAAACAGTTCCATGGCAAAGCACTTAAACACAAGCTGGCACTTCCATTAACTTATAGTGAAGCAGTGTAATTAAACAGTTATGACAAATCAGAATATAGACTTTTTAAAGGCAACACTGATCGAAATGTAATAACCTATGCAGTTCAATGGACCCATGACCATTTGTACTCTAACTGCTGCAGTTCAATGGTGCCTGATTTTTATTTTTTTTTATTGAAATATAGGATTACAAATACCTTTGAGCAGGAACTGCTACTTTACAAAGGTTCCACGTCGAAGGAATGGGGGGTATACATACATACAAAGGTCAACATAATAATACATAGTTACACAATAAAAAGAAGTAAGAGACTGAGGCTTAGGAAATTCCAGTAATTAAAAATGTGCCAAATGTTAGGTAGCATGACATATCAGCCAAGGGCAATCTTAGAAATAAACACTGCAGGTGAGAGGAAGGGGTATGCAGGCAGGAAGGCCATTGTTGGAGGGTAGAGGGTGAGGGTAAGAGCTCTAAAGGGGAGGGAGGGGAGGGATAAAATTCAGGAAATGCCTGGGGGGGAGGAAAGGGAGAGGGGCAAGGGGGTAGGCAGGTAGAAGGGGACAAGACAGGGAGAGGTAGCTGTCAAGACTGAAGTGGAGGGCAGTGACCGTGGGCCCTGATTAGGCGAGGCAGTCACAACGACTAGTTGAAATGAGATGAAGTCGAGTTGTCTCTTAAAAGGGCCAAGAGCAGCAGCAGTAGAGTTTCTTTGTTGAGAGTATTGTACCACTGTGGTGCTTCTGTGGGCAAAGGCCTCTGGCCCATGGTAGTCCGGCATCTGGGGACAAGGAAGGTTGTTGTTGTGAGCTTCTAGTTCACTGGGTGCTGTGGTGGTCAATGAGGAGCTTTTCAATGCCCAGGGGCATGACCCCGAGGAGGACTTTTTTGGCTAAGAGGCAGGTTTGATACTGTATCCGGCTGATGAGATGAAGCCATCCTGCCTGTGTGTACAGGTCACAAGTGTGTGTAAGTCGGTCAGTCCCAGTTAGCAGGCTGCATGCTTTGTTGAGTGCAACTGTAATTCTGCGGAGGGCAGAGGTGGAGGCAGAGCCATAAATTGCTAGCCTGTAATCGATGATGGAGGTGACAGAGCTGTTGATAGCCAACTGGAGAGTGTCTGGAGTCATGCAGTGTTTGTGCCTGTAGAGCAGGCCTATATGGATGTTGATGGCTTTGGCGACAGAATCTTTGTGCCGATGGTAGGAGAGTGAGCTGTCCAATGTGACACCTAGGTATTTAAAATCAGGAACGTGTTCTAGTAAGGTCCCTGTTTGGTTTAGGATGGTGAGCTCACAGGATTTGTACTTGTTCCTGGCACTGTAGAAGGTCATAACCTTTGTTTTGCTGTAGTTCATGGCCAGTTTGTGTGACTTGAACCATTCTTCGATGCACATGAATTCAATCTGTAATTGTTTCTCAAGGAGCTCTGCAATTTGGTGGTTGGTGAACATGACTGCGTCGTTGGTGTAGAGCAGTAATTTCTGGTGGTAGACACTGGGAAGGTCATTGAGGAAGAGGCTGAAGAGTAGTGGCCCCAGGATGGACCCCTGTGGGACTCCTGAAAGGACTGACTTTTCTTCCGAGGTGACACCAGCAATCCTAACCCGCTGGACCCTCTCCCCAAGGTAGCTTGAAAACCAGAGCAGTGCTTCATTGGAGAGCCCAATGTTTGATAATTGCCTGAGTAGGAGTGGGTGGTTCACAGTATCAAAGGCTTTCATAAGGTCGATGAATACTGCCCCTACACAGTTTCCTTGATCGAGCATGGTATGGATGAAGCCCGTGAATTCTAATAGTGCAGTGGTGGTATTGTGCCCTTTTCGGAAACCATGTTGCTCAGGACACTGGATGTCGTATTTTTCCAGGTACTTGACTAGCTGGTCCGAGGCGATGCACTCCAAGGCCTTAGACAATGGAGGGAGGATGGAGATAGGACTGTAGTTGGAGTGCAGTGATTTGCCCCCACTTTTGTGTACTGGTGTGATGGTTGCCTGTTTCCAGCGAGATGGGAACTGGGACATCCTTACTGATAGGTTGAGGACCTTTGTCAGGGGCTCAAGGACTTCTTCAAGGACAAGTGCTAACAACTTCAGGTCAAGGGAGTCACCGCTGTAGCCTGCGTTGTGAATGGCCTTCTGAATATAGGTTCTGGCTTCATGCACAGGGATCTCCTTGAAGTAGAATTGTGGGGCAGGGTGTAGGAGAGGAGTAGTTGCGGGAAGGTTACTACCAGAGGGGGCATCAAAGAAATTAGAAGGGAGGATGCTATCCAAGTTGGAGAACGCATTGTTAAAGGTGCTGGTGATTGTGTACAGGTCAGATGTTGGTGTTCCATTTATGTTGAGCATGGTGGGTGGTGACTTAGGGTCCTTGCCTGTAAGGTCTTTCAAGTTACTCTAAAAAATGTTTCTATCACCGCAGGATTTGGAGAGAGCTTCCTTGAAGTATTTGCTTTTGGCACTCCTAACTGCTTGCTTGCACTCATTTCTGGCAGCTTTATATTTATGAATATACCCAGGTTTGTATGTTGCAAGGGCACAGTGCCAGAGATGATCCCTATGTTTGAGTAAAGTGATTAGATCAGGGGTTATCCAAGGGTTAGCTCTGCCCCTGACCTTCAGATTTTTGAGAGGTGCAAAGATATTGCAGGCGCAGTGAGCGGCTGATGAAAAGGTCTAAGGCTTGGTTTACATCAATGGCAGAGTCGATTGGTGTCCAGTCCAGGTGGCTTAGGTGTGTCTTTAGTAGCTCAAGGTACCCTGCTTTAATACTCTGGTGTGGATTATTTTAGGAGGGCTTAATGAATGTTTTGTCCAGATACATGTGACGGTGAGTGGTCACTGATCCCATCAGGGAGCACTGAGACTTTGAGATTCATTCAGGGTGATTAGTAAGGATCCAGTCCAGAAGTGTGTGCGACCCTGTCCTTTAGTTGCATCTGGTGGGGGTGGTAACAAGCTGGGTGAGGTTCTGTGATGTGACAGCATCCTTGTAGTTTCTGGCCTCCAGCGATAGCCAATTTATGTTGAAGTTGCCTAGTACTATGAGTTCAGAGTTATGGTGTAATCCCTGTAGGCTTTCCAATATACTCATAAATCCATTGGGCTGATCTTTAGAGGGTAGGTACACAGAGGCAATGGTGAGCTCCTTGTTGTGCGCTCCGAGTAGAACTTTAATAGCGAGAACCTGCGAGGGTGGTTTAGGGTTTGAGAACGGGAAGACTTGACCCAGATTGGAATTCCTCAGTTAGATTGCACAGCCTCCACCTCATTTGGAAACCCTGTCCTGCCTGAATATAGAGTATCCAGGGATGGTGACTGCAGCATCTGGTATCTTAGGTTGCTTATGTTTCGACAACAGAGAGTACATCAGGGCTATGTTGCTGGACCCAGGTTTGCAAGATGTCAAGTTTGTTAAGGAGGCTGCAGACATTGATTGAGGCTAATGTGAGGGACCCCTCCCACCTTTTTGTGGCATGGGGTGCTCGGCCAGTAGGCCCCGGGTTAGGATGAACATTTCCAGATATCAGAAGTAGCATAAGTAGTATCCTAAGAAGGTACGCTTTAATCATTTTGCAGACTAGTTTTGTTGTAGGGCATCTAGTCCTCTTGGCCTTGCTGGTCTGCGTTTGCCCAGAGATATTGCAGAGCACAATATATAAAGCCATGTTCTCAGAGGTGCCAAGTGATTGATGAAAAGTAATCAAATCCACAGGAAATGGTGAACTACCGGGGACCAGAAAACTGTTACTGTAGCTCAAAGACCCAGAATGTGATAAATTCCTGAAGGTGATGAACATTGGCCTGGGGCATGTGCAGGATGTAAAAAATCCTATGTTATTATCTAGCCTTTGTTCTCCAAAATGGTTGTGAATAGACCTCAAAGACAAGTACACATCCTTTAAGAACAAGTCAGATGGAAATGCGGATTCAATGCAGCACTCCACAACTCAGTGCTTGTATAACAGATTTACTGACCTTACTTTTGGCTTTGATGGCTTCCAAAAAAGTTGATTTATGATGAGAATGCCAATACCTGGTGGTGATGTTTTGCAGTTTCTTAGTCCAGGAAATGTTCATAGATGTTATGTCCAAGAATGGTCCAGTTCCTCCAAGCAGAAACACATGAAAATCCACAAACACTAAACTACTGACAGAGACAAACACACACAGCCAGCCACACAGGCTCTAGTCTATATACATATACATCATAACTAATTATAATTGTTGGTTGTGTCTCAGTTGAAAACATTAATTACAGTCCAACTTCGCTGCCTCCACCAATATGTATGGGTAGCAAATTGGCTTGGGAATAGACAATAGAGTGTGGTGGTAAGGGGTGAAGTCTTGACTCTCATACAGGTCATCAACGAGGTCCTACAAGGCTCAGTCTTGGGCCCTATCCTTTTTAATATGATGTCTCAGACATCGAGGAGGGGGTAGGTAGTAAAATGAGCTTATTCGCTGATTATACCAAACTAGGGGTGGTGGTGGATAGGGAGGAGGGAAGGAAGGTACTACAGGAAGACCCGCAGAAATTAGAATACTGGGTCCACACATGGCAGCTGGGGTTCAATGCACATAAATGCAGTGTTCTGCATCTCGGCAGTAGGAATCCTGAGTACATCTACCAGTTGGGAGGGATACAGCTGGCTGTAACAACAATGGCAAAGGACCTGAGGGTTATGATTGATGCTAAAGGGAACCACTCAGAACAGTGCAGGAGGGCAGTGGCCAAACAAACAAAATGCTTGGGTATATAGCCAGGATGATAATGTCCAGGAGAAAGGATGTCATACTTCGTCTGTACACCTCATTGGTGTGGATGCATTTGGAGTACTGTGGGCAGTTCTGATGGGCACACCTTAAAAAGGCCATCATAGTTCTGGAGAGGGTCCAGGGAATGATCAGTGGTATGGAGGGGTTGTCATATGAAGATAGGCTCAAAAAGCTGAACATCTACTCCCTGGAGGACAGGAGAGATTGGGGGATATGATAGAGACCTTCAAATACCTGAAGGGGTTCAACAGAGGGAGCGGGGAGGGTTTGCTCAAGCTGAAGGAAGAGGAATGGGAGGACATAGTCTAAAGCCAGCAGAGTGGGAGGTTCAGGGGAGGTGAGGGATCATGATTTCACAGAGAGGGTGGTGGCACCCTGGAATGCTCTGCTAGATGATCTAGTAAAAATGGGAACAGTGGGGAGTTTCAAGAAGGGATGGGACAGGCACAGGGGCATGGTATGAGAGGGCAATTAGATCACCAGAGCAGTACAGGGAGGAGATGAGGGGGGAGGGGGGATGAAATTGTGGGCAGTAAAGCAACTGAGGTGCATTACCAGTGAGCTGCACCGGGCAGACAAGACAGACCAGTAAGCCTATATATATATATTCATTGCAAAAAACTCTGTTAATGCATCAGTTAGGGTTGACAGTGCAGTGATAAAAGTTTGGAAATTTGATTTTAGGGTGCCCACCCCTACCACCCCACCCCACCCACCATCCACACACCAACAGGCATCGGGGTCTGCCATGAGGTCATCAGGTCTAACTCTCACCCCATTCTCCTATACTGTAGCATGTCAGCTTGTTTGCACTTGGAGTGGGGTGAGAGTTAGGCCTGATGACTCCATGGCATGCCCTGATGCCTGTTGGTGTGTTGACGGGGGGAGGTGGTAGGGTTGAGCACCCTAACATTGAATTTCCAAACTTTTGTTGCTGTGCTATCAACCCTAACTGATGCATTAACAGAGTTTTTGTAATGAATATATACATATATATATATATATATATTTATTTTTAACTTTCTTTTATTCTTCTCCCTCCTCACAGCTCTCCTCTTCGGGAGACACCTATGGCCTTATCAGCCTTCGCTCACCTACCTGGTGACTGGTGCAGTCTGTGCCCCATGGAGCCATGGCTATACCCCCCAGGCGGGTACAGGGTGGGAGCCCCTACACCCCGATGCTTCTCTATGTTTCGTCGGCACGCTGTCTCCGGGCAGGTAGGGGAATTGAAGGTCGGGGCCTGGTGCTCCGTCTACTGGGAGGCTGCAAGGGTTTTTTCCAATGTTCTCGACATGCCAGGTCCCCGGACGTCAAGGCGCTGAAGCGCCGATGTCTGGCATGTCGCCCCCTCTGTTGGAGCATCGGGCTTGCTGTACCTCGGGTCTCCACCCAGGGTCAGACAAGCGCCGAGCTCTGGTACCCCCCTCCCCCCCCAGAGAGGATGAGCGGTCCTTGGGAAGCTCAAGTCCTCCCCTCCCGGCTGGCCCTCCAGCTCCCGGCTCATTCTCAAACCGGTCACTGGAGTCGCAAGGAAATCCAACCACTGTGCCAGTGGGCCGATATATATATATATATATATATATATATTTATGCAATAGGAGTTGGCTCAGAACTCTTTGAATAAATCTATTTATTTTCACAGCCATTGAATAAATAAACTTATACCATGGACATAAGTGAACAGCCAATGAAATTGTCAGACTGGCAGTTTACCACCGGTGTAAATCCTCTGATAACCAACGGCTGTTGAGGAGAAAATGGTGGTCATCTAAATCCTAATCATCTGCAGCATAGGAATAAATACAATGAAAATAAAAACACAAAGCAACCTCTTTAAAAGTTGTATTTTATTATAGTAAAAAAATGAAGATTGGTACAATCGCAATACGCCACTCGGAGGATGTGAGTTATTGGGGGATTTACCATGGCTGGCGAGGATTTACCCACTCGTCTGTGCCTCATGGGCAAACCACTCCAGCGGTGGTAAATAACCCGATAACCCACACCTCCTTGTGGCTTATTGCTTAATTTATCTATATAGTAGCTATGTCACAATCACTCCAGAACTCATTTAGAATGTTCAGCCTCAGCAGCAGTACTAACCATATTCAAATGCGAATAACTTTAAAACGAAAAAAGATGGCATAGTTCTCTGAGCATGAAAGTTGTTCAGCACAAAATTATCTACAAAACGAGTTGTGTTTCATTTAGATACATTATAGATTTTTTTATAATTAGTAAAAAAGAGCAGAAAATGCAATTTTTTGTTCACTTTTTTGACAAACATATGTAAGAAAAGATGAGCAATCAAAAACAAATGTCCCTGCACTGACAGAAAGCATCCCTATTGTATAAATGAAATATACAATGGTGAGCTGTCAGATAAGTGATTTATATGCACTTGTGCTGTTTGACCTCAGGCACCTCATTCATGGCATACGCCACTCATGAGGTTACCCACGGTCAAACAGCACTTGTGTAAATAAATCATTTATCTGACAGCCCTCCATTGCATATCCCTTATATACTATACCTGCTCAGTAGGGCAGGTATAGTTAGGGTTACACAGCCACTTCTATGTTAAACCCCAAATTTTGAACTTTAATAACTTTGCAACTATTTGTCCAATTTACCTGAAATGTGGCATGCACATTGTCATACCATAAATCTCGGGATCTGGAAATGTTTGTTCCAGTTGGATTTTCAGTTGCGGAGCTGTGTAGTGTCAAAATTGTGAAAAATCCTCAATTTTTGCAAATTCTTTGCTCGTCTCTACAGCCTGGGCAGTTTGTCCATCTGGTATGAACCTTTCAGGGTATGTGGGGATTGGGTAAGGGAAGTGCCCTTTGAAGTTTTGGTGAAAAAATATTAATCCGTTCAAAAGTTATTAAAGTTTAAAGTTTCCCAGTATAGCCTATGGGAAAAAATGTATATTCCACATGAAAGCAAGTTGTAGTGTTGCAAAAGTACCTTTTTCTGTCACAAATGCCCTTAGTAGTGTCATACCACTACCATCTTGTTTTGAATTAGAGGTGGAGAAAAAACATTATAGTTCAAAAAATAGTGCCCCTAGGTAAACAACAACTGTTGTGTTTACCTAAATGGGGTCCTAGGAACAGCACCTATGCTTCAGTTTTTTTTCAGAAAGTCCCGGAAATATGCATATTTTGATGCAGCCATTTGTACTGTCACAAATGGGAGCACAACACTTTCACAAATTTGTGAAAGTGCCACATGGTACTTTCACAAATTTGTGAAACTTTTGCAATTTGCGACAGTACTGTCCCCTAAACCATGGTTTCTTTGTCACCTCACTGCCATTTCACAGTTTGGACTTTTCAGCTGAAATTTGCAGGGTGGCAATCCCTTGCACCATAGATGTGCCTTTTGCTGGTTTGGTTAAAAACATTACACTGGTTCCAGAGTTACAGCACTCCAAAGTTGTGAATTTTCCCATAGGATTACATTGTGGTGGTCGCGGCGCCTTTTGGCACCTGTATTTCGGAAACGGTTTGAAATACAGATTTTTCACTAAACGCAGCTTAGTACACTTTCAGATGTACTAAGCATGTGTGGAGGTGGCTAGGTCATGAATACAACTGTGAAATAATTTTTTCTGCACTTCCTACGGTTATTGAGATATTGGCAAATAAGCATTACGAGGGTTGCTTGGAATACTTCTAGGCCTCTGCTCTGTGTCTGCACTTATGTGTAGGTGGGAGCACAGGGCCCAGAAGGCCTGTACTCCCACCTATGCATCCTATTTATGCTAAACTGGGAGCACTACACTCATGGGTGAGTCAGAGCACAGGGCCCAGTGTGCCCGCGCTCCCATCTATTGATACCATTTTGCAAGCTTGAGGACATACTTTTGGTGGGTGGGAGTGCAGAGCCCAGAGGGCCCTTGCTCTTATCTATGGATTCCATTTTGTAAACCTGAGGAGACAGTTATGGATGGGTGGGAGCACAGGGCCTGGAGGGCCCATGCTCCGGGCCCTGCACTCCCACCTATGCATTCCATATGATGAACATTTCACTTTCTCCAAAAGAAGAGAAATTTATTGCAAAAAATTCAGGTAATGTATCAGTTAGGGTTCATTCCATACCAACAAAAGTGTGGAAATTCTACATTAGGGTTACCAACCATACCACCCCACGCCCCACCCCCACCCTCCACACACCAAGAGGTGTTGGGGTGTGTGTTGGGGTCGTAGGGCGTAACTCTCACCCCATTCTCCTATACTGTGCCACCTCAGCTTGTTTTACACATGGAATGGGCCGAGAGTTTGGCCCAGTGACCCCAGCACACATCCCAATGCCTCTTGGTATGTTGATGGTGGGGGTGGGGCATGGGGTGGTAGGTTGGTAACCCTTAACGCTTTAACTTCCACACTTTTTTCAGTGTGAATCAACTCTCAACTGATGCATTAACAGTGTTTTTTGCACTATATATATATATATATATATATATATATATATATATATATTATAGTAGCAGTAGCGCCACCATAGTTAGGATTGAGTAGGCAGTTTAATGTTAAACCTCAAATTTTGCACTTTAATAGCTTTGCAACTGTTTAACAGATTTGCATGAAATTTGGTATGTGTTGTCCTGTAGGGTAGCTCTCTTGATGTACCAAGTTTCATTTCCATTGAATTTGCAGATTTCATGCAGCGCACAGTAAAAAAAGTGTAAAAATCGCTTTTTTTTTTGTCTGTTGTGGCTGTTTTTTCCTCATCGTGCTACAACCACACCATTTGGAAGTTTGGCTTGAAATGTTCAGTGTCGAAAGAGGTTGCCCCAAATAATAACCAAGCACTGATTTGGTGAAAAAATATCAATCTGTTCTAAAGTTATCCAATTTAGAAATTTGGGGTTCTGAGCATGCTCAGTTCAGTCTTTTGGATAGCTGCACAGTTGCAAAAAGGGATTTAGGCTCGTGAAAAGGGACTTTGACAGCTCGCAAAAAGTGATCAGCTTGCGAAAAGGGATTTGGACAGCTCGCAAAAAGGGATTTTTAAAGGTTATTCTTTCTTTGCCACTTCACTGCAAAGAAATGGTTAGGACTATCGGCTTGAAATTTGCAGGGTACAAAGGGGGTTGCCCAATGGATGTGAGTTCTGTAGGTTTGGTGAAACAATTTACATTGATTCCATATTTATAACATTCCAAGGTTAGAAACTTTCCATAGGATAACATTGTGGCATACGAGGTACCTTTCGGCATCTATATCTCGAAAACGGTTCAAGATATGGATTTTTCACTAAACGCAGCTTAGTGTACTAAGCACGCGTGCAGGTTGCCAGGCCATGATTACAACTGTGGTGGAATTTTTCCCCATATTTCTATGGTTACTGAGATATTGCGCCAGTTGCACCACACGGGTTACTTGGAATGTCACTAGGCCTGCACTGCATCTCAACAATTATAGGTAGATGGGAGTGCAGGGTCCAGAGGGCCATGCTCTGACACATATGGATACCATTATGCAGTATTGGGCATACAAGGCCCACCATTATGAAGTACTGTGAGTGGTTCCCACAGGGAGATGACAGTTCATGACGATGTCTAAACACTTATGGAGTGATACAGGCCCTGTGCTACTACAAATAGATACAATCATGGTGATCAGAGCATGATTGGAGCACAGGGCCCAGATGGCCCTGCTCTCCTACAGGGAGATGAGGGTTGATTACAATGTGTATACACACTCCCACATGATGGGGGACCTTGTAGAACCACAACACACTATAGAATTATCTGGGCCATGTGCTCCCACAAACATATTAGGGTAAGATTACACTTTCTCACAAAGTAATGAAATTCATTGCAAAAAGCTTTGTTAATGCATCAGTTAAGGTTGAAGTAGCAAAAGTAAGGAAATGAGGCATTAGGGTTGAGACCCTAACACCTCCCACCCAACCCCCCACCCTCCGCAGACCAACAGGTGTCAGGGTGTGCCTTGAAGTCATCAGACCTAACTCTCACCCCATTCCATACTATAACATTTCGACTTCCTTACAGATGGAATGGCGAGAGAGGGCCGATGACTCCAAAGCACACCCTGACACCTGTTGGTTTGTGGAAGGTGTTATGGTCTCAATATATTTATGTACACACACTAACCTCTGCATTGTTTCAGTTTTCTGTGTTCCCCCTTGCCACCAACCAGGGCATCCTTCAGCCCTCTGTCAGTGCTACCTTCCATCCACCTGAGGCCTACCTACAGTATTTGATATCATAGCACTCCTGGCCACCCGTGACATGCTAAGACTGTACCGCCATGACTAATCCCACTGAACAGGGATGTTTTCAGCATCACGGCAAACTCCCCATGCAAGCTGGTCAGCCTTGGTGGAGGTAAAGCCAGGAGGATTCCGGAGCAGGCAGGTATGGGCCCCGTATGTAAATGAGGGGCAGGCAATGTGTCATCTACCTGGCAGATGGTGGCATTTCCACTTTTTGTTGCCCCCTGGAGGAGTCGACAGGCAATGATGTCCTGACACAGACATGTTTGCTTCCATGCATGATGTGTCAATGTCTGCCACTCCACCATCCCAGTCTTGCAGTCCCAGTGCTTCCAGTCCACTAGCTTCTGCTGGGGGTCAGGTGTTCGCAGGGTCCCACCACCTTGGAAGGGGGGAGTGCATTCCAGCAGATGCTCAATCCTTCCCGGCCCCTCTGGCCAACCCACTAACGCATCAGGCTGATTCCCAAACCCCAGTCGTCAGAACCGGAAGTGGTAGCTCAAACACTGTGCCAGCAGATTGGCCTTACTATTGTGTATATTGAGGTCTAAACTAAGGTCAGTGGAGCAGAGAAGGGATATGGATCCGATCTGGACCACCCCACCCCCATTGCTCAGAGGTAGTACCTCTGTATGTTATCCTTTAACATTAAGCTATCCAGTTTTAATTTTAAATCAGATTTGGTCTGCCTATTTACTATATTGCTGCATTTGTTGTGTACCTCATTGTCAGACATAGTTGAGAAAGGTTGTGCCTGGTGAAAATAAATATCCCCAGGCAAGTCATTCCAGGGCCACACCACCTGTTGCATAAGGAACAATTCCCTTCTGTTTATTTTACATGGCATACCTCTTAACTACTTGCAATGCCTACATATACTTTGAATCTCCCATTTAAATTGGGCATGAGGTCATTGTCTTTGGTAAGTACAGTAAAAGGAAATCCCCCCTAATTCATCATCTAATAGCTGAACTGTTTTAATTTCCTATGTCTTTCTGTGTTTGATAACTCGTTAAGGCTCCAGATGAGCTTAATCACCTGTCTCTGCACTCACTCCACTCATCTTATGTCCCCTTTAAGTGTGGGGCCCAGAACAGCTGGCCAAAGTACAGGTGTAGTGTAACATAAGATCTATAATGCCCACCCATTACTTACTCAGTTCTGCTGGTAACAGTATCTGATACGGCCCAGTACCCCACTTCTAAGGGTTCTTAGGTATGGTTTAATTTATGTCTAATGAACTAAGGGAAGGAACGTGTAAGGAAATCAGATTAGTCTGTAGATTGGCAAAATTATAGGGAAGCTAGGAGTGGGTTTGTTAAAGAGGTACAAATGACTAAGGAAAATTAAGATAAAGACCAGTGAATTTGTAGGGGATTCAAAAAAAAGTCTGGAATACTATTAACATGCTGAATGGGTTAGGTAAAAATAGAGAATTTATTAGAATATCAGAGGATGGAAAAATTTTAATTTTGGATGATGACCTTCCAGATCAATTTAATGAATGTCTTAATAATGTTGGACACTTTAGTAGGGATCAAGAGCAGGATGAGAAATTTAGATTATGTGACTTTGTTCAAGGAAATGTTAAGCTATTCATTTTTCATAACATTTTTGTTGGAGAAGTTAGGGACCAGCCTTTGAAACTTAAGGTGGGTAAAGTAGTGGGCCAGATGGATTAGCCTCAAGATTCCTAAAGTATTCAGTATTACAAATTGAGAAACACTTAATATATATGTTCAACTGGTCGTTAAGGACAGGGGAGATACCTCAGGGATGGAAGAGGGCCAGGGTAGTCCCCATATTTAAAGGGAGTAGCCCTGACCAAATGACAAATTACAGGCCCATATCCCTACTTTCTGTAGTAGCAAAAATCTTGGAAAGGCTGGTAGCCAAACAGCTGCAGACCTTTATAGGAAGTGAGGATTTGGCTGATAGATATCAATCAGTGTTTCATAACAAGCATAATACAGTAACCGCCATGTTGAGGGTCTTGGATGATGTCCACAAAGCTATGGAACTTGGAAAGGTTACCGGGGCCATCTTTGTTATCCTCTCCAAGGCCTTCGACACTGTGGATCATATAATACTTTTAAAGAGATTGGGTGATCTTGGTTTGGTCAGGAGGCCTTGACTTGGTTCCAAAATTATTTGGTCGTGCAACAACAGAGTACAATGGTAAATGGATATCACTCTTAAGGTTATACATTAGGAAGGGAGTCCCACAGGGTTCCTTCTTAGGTCCCCTTTTGTTTACCATTTATTTGAGGGGGAGATGTATTGGGGGTTTAGACTATCAGAGTTACGATGATGATTCTGTGATCTATGCCTCTGGTGTTACAATTAAGGAGGTACAGTTGAAATTGCAGCAGATGTTTGATGAACTGTAAGTTTATTTTGGGCAGTCTCATTTAAAATTGAATTCAGCTAAGACAAATGTGATGTTGATTGGGTCTTAAAAAAACAGCATGACTCTATTAACAATGCGTTAGATATCCATACATTGGATGGTGAAAAACTTGAACAAGTAGAGTCTTACAAGTGTCTGGGGTATTAAAGTGATACGATAGGATCAGGAAATTTACATGTGTCCAAGTTGATAAATAAGTTAGGGAAATGTTTAGGAGCATTATATTGACAAAAGGGGTGCTTGGATTTTGAGACTAGGTTAAACATAGAAACATAGAAATTGATGGCAGATAAGGACTGCTAGGCCCATCCAGTCTACCAATATACCCTACCTTTAATTAGCTGCCACTGACCCTACTTGGTCACCGGCTACTGCCTCTCTTTCCCCCCTCTAGGGTTCCCTTATGTCTATCCCATGCATGTTTAAATCCCCCACTATGCTTGCTCCCACCACCGCCGGGGGCAGGCCATTCCAAGCATCCACCACCCTTTCCATGAAAAAGTGCTTCCTCACGTTGCACCTTATTCTACCCCTTCCAGTCTCTGTCATGCCCTCTTGTTGTTTTATAGTAGCTTCTCTTCTGAAAGATGCTGCCCTCCTGTACCTTATAAATCCCCTAGAGATACCTGAAGGTCTCTATCGTGTCTCCCCTCTCCCTTCTCTCATCCAGGGCATACATATTGAGTTCCTCCAATCTCTCCTCGTATGACCTATGGTGCAGGACCTACACCGTTTTTCTTGCCCTTCTTTGAACTGCCTCCACCCTGTCTATGTCCTTCTGGAGATGTGTCCTCCAGAAATGGACACAGCATTCCAGACGACGTCTCACCAATGACCTGTACAGTGGCATTATGAGCTCTTTTCTTTTGCTGTTACTGCCTCTCCCTATGCACCCCAACATCCCACTGGCTCTCCCCAGTACCTTGTCACATTGTTTGACCACCTTGAGGTCATCAGATATGATGACTTCCAGATCTCTTTCCTGTTTTGTGGCTACTAATATCTCCCCCCTCATCATGTAATCCTCCCCTGGGTTCCTCTGCCCTAAGGGCAAGATTTGCACTTTTTCGCATTGGATCCTAGTTGCCACACTCTGGACCATTCTTCCATTTTAGCTAGGTCCCTCCTCATTCTCTCCACCCTCCTGGACTGTTCACCCTATTGCAGATCTTTGTGTCATCTGCTAAGAGGCACACTTTCCCCTCCAGTCCCTCTGCTATGTCACTGATGTAGATATTAAACAGCACTGGTCCAAGAACTGAACCATGTGACACTCCATTGGTCACCTTCCCTACTTTAGATTTAGCCCATTTACCACCACCCTCTGCGTTCTATTCTTCAACCAATTTCCAACCCAGTTCACCACCTTGTGTCCCAGTCCCAGGCTGCCCAGCTTGTTCACAGCCCTCCTATGTAGAATGGTGTTGAACGCCTTGTTGAAGTCAAGGTAGGCTACTTCCACAGCCCCCAATCCACCTCCCTAGTGACCCAGTCTAAGAAATCACATGAGTTTCTTGACGTGAATCCATGCTGCCTCGGATCTTGTGCTCCACTTGATTCAAGGTGCTGTACTATTCTTTCCTTTAGCAGAGATGCTATAATTTTACTCACCACTGAGGTCAGGCTAACAGGTCTATAGTTTCCAGCCTCCTCCCTGGTCCCACTTTTGTGGAGAGGGACTACATCAGCCCTTCTCCGGTCCTCCACAATGTTCCCCGTTTCCAGTGACTTGTTGAAAAGGGTCACCAGTGGTGTCACCAGTATCTCCCCCATCTCTTTTAATATTCTAGGACGTATCCCATCTGGTCCCATTGCCTCCACCATCAGTTTTGTAAGTTCTTCTAGGACTCTCTCCTATTTGAATGGACTATTGTTCACCTCCCCTCCCATCCTGATGCTTAGCTGTGGTCCATCCCCTTTCTCTTCCTCCATGAAAACTGAACAGAAATATTTGTTCAGGATCGATGCTTTATCCTGGTCCTCTTCCACTCCCACTTCTTCCTCCCTTTCAGCCTTACGATGCCCCCCACCCCACCCTTGGTCCTTCTCTTCTTGCTATTGTATCTATAGAAGGTAGTGCAATCTCAATTTTCACAATTCTAGATTATGCAGATATTGTGAATGAGTATAGTACAAAGGATAAGCTTACAAAATTGGATGTACTGTACAAAAGGATGGCAAGATTTTTTTTACGTATTGCCCCTATGATACCCATAGATGTGTATTAAATAACCAATTAGGGTGGACTTTGTTATAGGAAAGGTGTCAGTTGCATAAAATATTATTTGCATTAAAAAGCATTCAGGGAGAGGTTCCTGATTATTTGTTAGAATGTTTAGAGTATAGGGTACGGAAAGGATCCTTAAGAAATTCAAATCTGGTAGCGCTGGTAATTCCTAGGTCTAATACACTGAGAGCTGCCTATTTTTATAGTTACATGATTCCCCATGAATTGAATTCTTTGCCAGCTAGGTTTCATTTGAAGGGTGTAAAACTTCCATCCCAAGCAGCTATAAAAGCCTGGTTCATGACTGCTGTATCATATTGTGAAAGATGTAATCATTCTAAAGAGGGGGTTACTTTGTTATTTTTATTTTCCTCTGGTGCAATATGTGTGATATGTGTGTATTGCTAAGTCTGTATTGTCAGCCTTGGACCAGATATTCAGAAATGTGCCAAATGCTGGTGCAAGTTCTGCGCATCGCAAATCCGATGCGCCATGGCGCAATGGGTATGATATTCAAAGGTTGCGCATGGCAAAATGTACCAGCGCAACACAGCTGAATATCACAGGGATGTGCCATGGTTCAACCAGACTTGCGCCAAGGCACAATCAGACCTGCGCCATAGCGCAACCAGAGATGCACCATGGCACAACTGGACATGCGCCATGGCACACATAGACTAGCTCCAGAAAATGGTGGGAGCACAACAGCAGTGTAAAGGCATGGGGCACGGCAGAGGAAGACACCCAGGGACAGTGTCAGGGATGCACAGTGGCAGGCCAAAGGTGGCCACCATCAGCAGGGCACACACAGGCATCCAGACACCCCCACCCCAGAACACAACCATGACACAGAAAGCAGGCAACAGGTGACACCAATGGCCAATGGAGGGCCACCAGTGGAGTCCCCCCCACCGCATACTGTGCCCCCGCCAAGACCCCAGCAAGCCACACCCAGGACCATGTTGCCAAGCACACACATGCAACACATCCTGGACAGCAGCCCAATGGCCACCCCAAGGCACAGCCACCGACCATGGGACAGGACACCACAATGCACAACCCACACACTGACACAGGCACACCACACAGACACACACCACGTCACTGCGGCATAGCTCCTCATGCCAGCTGCAAAGCAGAGACTGACACAGGCAGGTAAGTAAAATAACTGTATTGGAATAACTATTTACAAGTAGAAGGGGTCGGAAAGGGTAGGAAAGTGGGGGAAGAAGACAGGGAACGTGGACTGTACAGTGGGAAAGGGGACAGATGGTGGAAGGGATGGCAGGGTTATAAGGGAGTTGCTGGGGTCAATCTATGGGCAGCCATGGCCTGACGCTGCCTGATGCCTCCTCCTCCGTCGGTCTGTCAGCAGGATTCTGTGCACCTGTTGGGCCACCTCCAGGGTCATCAAGGTTATCAGGATTATCTGCCTTAGCAGCCTGCAATACAGGGGCAGCCCTGAACCCCTCCGGACGCCTATGACAAAGGATAGGACAAGTGATCAGTGCAAGGTCCCATGGCACCATGCCCACCCACTGTGCACAATGGGCAGTGGGAACACACACACTCCTGGTGTGGCACCCCAGCCACCCACAGGGGGTGGTACAATGCCTGCCAGTAACCCAGCATGCCATGCCAGTGCAAAGTTGTGGACACTGCTGCCCAATAGCCACCTGATTGTGCAGCGACAGTCAGAAGGCAAAGGGCACCTGCAGCACCACAGCAACACCAGTGGTAGTTAGTGCACATCCACCCCACCAACAGCTGGTACACATGTGCAATGGCTGCCCGACAGTGGCATGCACCATGCACAGTGTGCAACACACAGCTGCCACAGCACATGGCACAGGTGGCCATGGCATCACCCACTCCCCCACTGAACAACCGGTAATGTGCCGTGGAATGCAACAGTGCCTACCTGCCCACTGTTACCCTGCTTGCTTCAGTCCAACTGCTTCTCCTGCTCCACCACTGCTGGGTCCCACTGCAGCCTACTGTGCCCGGCCTGGCACTTCTGTCACACATGCCCAGCATCGATGTTCAGGCCCTGGGAATGGACCAAAGACAGGTACACATCAGAGAACACCCACAGCAGGTGCCCACCACCCCCACCCCTGTGCACAGCGTGTGCCCCTGCCCAACAAGTCCTGCAAGGCTGTAGTGCAGTGCAACCTGCAGCTGGCAATGCCACTCCGCAATGCATATGCTGACAGTGTACCCCTCTGCAGGGCATGCCAGGCAGCCAAGCCAGCACCAAAGTACAGCACTAGGGCACACATGCAGCATGGGATGACTTACATGGCTGTGGCACGGCCCCCCTGTGGACATGTGCCTTCTGCTGCCTCAAGCACTCTGGGTCCCACCTCAACAGGTCCCTGTACCGGTGGTGATATTGTTCAGCTGTCCTGGCCACCCCGGTGTCATGTACCAGCCTGGCAGTGATGGCCTGCCAGACCTCTGTCCTGGGTTGGTTTAGGAGCACCTGCCTAAAGAGCCCTGGTGCACATGGCTGCACACAGGCCATGAGATTTATCAATTCTACAGCAGACCAATTGTGGGCCCAATGAACTCCCCATTGCGCCATCATGACCGCTGCACTATGTGGAGACAAAATGGTGGCCAAAGGTGCATGACTGAACAACGTGCGTGGGATGTGCACCTCGTGGAGGCATGTGCTGTGTCTGCCAATATCGCATTGGCGGAGATGCACGGAATGGTCGTGGCCTGACAGGGACATGGCTGTGTAGTCCCAAGGAGACACAGGGTCATGATAGAGGTCAGGGTTAGCCTAGCGAACTGTGTGCCTGTGCGCAATAGAGGCCATGGCACACTGTGCGCCATGGCCCCTATTGCACACCGGCATACAGTGCACCATAGGTGGTAGCACACCGCCTGACACATGCGCACTGCAGTCCTGTGCACTGTGCAAGCACAGACACTGTGCCGCAACTTGCTCTGGAGCAATTCCATTGTGCACATAGCAAGTAAGCGATATTCAGCCACCACATGCAAATGAGCTTATCAGCCAATGCACGGTGCAGTAGTGAAATTAGCATGTCATTTCCATTGTGCCAATGCTCATTTGCTTGCATTGCACTATAAAAGCACCTCAGAACAGCACAGGCCATGGACCGGTATTGCAACAATCTGAAGTAAGTTGCTCTTGCTGCTGAGCACAGCCAGCACAGCAGGGTGGATGGGGTAGGCTGCAGCTGACAGTGACACACATGTCTATGTCAACAGCTAGTACAATGTCGGAGCTAGAAGGGAGTGAGGAGCATGGGCCTGCTTGCAAGCGCAGGCCCAACTTTACCAAGGCAGAGGCAGATGCCCTGTTCAAGGCCTACCTTGATAGGGAGCAACTGCTGAGTGGTGCTACAGGCACACTACAGGCCAGGGCTGTGGCTTGGGAGGAGGTGGCGGTGAGTGTGAACCAGCAGGGCAGCCACCAGCAGTCGGTACAGGAGTGCCGGAAGAAGGTGGGCACCGATAAATGCTGCATCAAGGAGAAGGTGGTGGCCATTCGTGCAGCCCGGACAGCCACCGGTTGGAAGCCTGCTGTTGTGCCACAGCTCACGGCGCAGGAGGAGCTGGTGGCAGCCACCATGTGTGCAGCACTGTCGAGGGTGTGCTGGGTGGAGGGTTCTAGACAGGTGGAAGCCCATCACTGCATGGTACGTATGATGGGCACACACAGCAAGCTAAGGGGGGGATGGGGGTTGGGCTGGGGTACATGCATGACCGACACATCTGTTTTCTCTTTCAGCCCAGCACACCTGCATGCAGTGGATGTGGCACCAGCGGCAGCTGTGTGGGTGGGCCCAGCCCTGGAGGACCAGCCATCCACCTTCATGGGCATCCGGAGGCCTGATCGGCTGCAGCACACCACCACTGTCCAGCCAGATGTCCTGGGAATGGGGTCAGATAAGACCCTGGCTGTGTTTCAGCAGGATGCCAGCCATGGCATCCTCTGCGTGGAGACACAGATCGGGGTGGGGTGCAAGGCCGATGATGACATGACCTTGATCCTGGACAGCATGGGAGGTGTCGTGGGGGAGACGGCCATACCATGTACCACCACAGGCAGCATGCCCAGTGGACTGCCAGCGATGGGACAGCTGCTCACCGTCACTGCAGGTGCCACTGTGTGTACCACCAAGGCACTGCCATGTGGTGGTGGTGGTGGTGTGGCTGCGCAGGTGCTGAGTAGTGTACAGGGGCCAGGGGGCAGCAGCAGGCAGCAGGGGACAGAAGGCAGCAGGACACAGTGTCCACCGCTGGGGCACCTGCTAAGAACCAACCCCATGGGGACCCCACTGTGCAGCATCCACCTGAGCGAGGGGCTGTGCAGCATGGTCGTACACCACCGGTGGGATGGCGCCCTGCCCAGGGGAACCTGAGCTCTGACCCATTGTCAGAGCATGCCCGATTGCTGCGGGCCTCCATGCAGCAACAGGTGCTGCTGGTTGCTGGGGTGTGTCCACTGCATGTGGAGGTGTGCTGGGCAGCCAAGCAGCACGAGAAAGGCACTACGCAGCTCCTGGAGGCTATTCAGCACTTGTGGGAGGAAATGTCTGCATCCCAGGATCGCATTGCCAATGCGATCAGGGATGGCCTTACACCACTGGCTGCCACAGGGTGTGGCCCGGCCACCTCACACACCGCGTAGTGCACTGTCCACCCCACAAACCCAGTGTCAAGTGACACCCTCCCTGTCGACACCGGGCTCTGCTGTTGGCATCCCAGGCACACCTGGGACGGGCCTGTTTGGGTGCCTACACACCCCTGCGCGGACCCGGTTGTGGTCCCACAGTTCAGCCCCTGGGGGGCTATTGCAGACACCCCCTATGGCTGATGTGCAGTCTGTGGCTGCCGATAAGTCCCGGCATGGCCGCTCACATGGCCGCGGTGGCCATGGTTCTGCATGGCGAACCTGATGAGCATGCCGCCCTGTCTGCAATCTGCTGCCTCTGCCCTGTGCACGCATGGGCAGTGTGTGTGTGTGAATACCACAGGTGTGGCACCTGTGTGTCATGCTGCACACAGCCTGTGTCCATGCCTGCCCGGCCACTGGCCCATGTGGTGTGGGTGTGATGAGAGCAGATCTGAGCCGGTTTCACCTGTGCACCGGTGCACTGCATCTGATCCCTACCACATGCCAGTGCCTGGGCGTGTGTGTGTGTGTTGCCATTCCCTGCTGTTTGCTGCTGTGTGTGGGGTTGTGTGGCACTGTCACCCCCACCCCTGCTCCACGCTTCTGTATGTGCATGCCCATTGCCATGCACGCCCCTGCCTGTGTGTGTGGCCAGTGCATGGGTGTGGTGCAACCTACCTGCCTGCACCATAGTGCTCCTGTGCAATGGTGTCCCTGTGCTGGTGTGCCATCCATTGGAGCCGGGGGTCCCTCCACCCGGGGGGGGGGCTGTCCACCACCCTCCTTCCCATTGCCCTCATTTTCCCCACTACTGTCCCCCTCCTTAGCCTTGACAGCTATCCCACAGCCAATGGCTATGTTGTGCAGTATGCAACAGGCCAGGAATAGGCCACAGGCTTTCGGGCGGCTGTACTGTAGGGCACTACCAGATTTGTCTAGGCAACAGAAACATGCCTTCAGCATCCCAAATACACGCTTGATGATGCTCCACATGCTGGTGTGTGCCTCATTGTACCATTCTTCTGCTGGAGACGACGGGTACTGGGGGTGAGCAGCCAGGGCCTGAGTGGATATCCACTGTCACCTGTGTGGAGAATGACATGGTTAGCCCTGTGTCCTCTGCTGCTGTGCCCCTTGCCCATCCCTGGTGCCCTTGCCAGTGCACCCACCCTGCCTTACCCCTTTCCATGCCCTGCCCGGCCATCTTGCCCATCCCATACTCACCCAGGGATATCCCCATGCTCATACCTGTGGCACAGCGCAGTGCTGTGCCAGATGAATGAATCATGTGCACTCCCAGGTTGTATGGCACAGACACTGGTGATGCACCCCTTGGCATCGCACACCACCTGGCAGTTATTTATTTATTTAGCTTTTGTTGACTGGGTAAATGCACTAGATAAATTCTATCTAATTTCAGGCACAACCCGGGGGAATGCCAACTGACTTTGAACTAGATTAAGCTGTTGGTGATATTTTAGTGAATGGGGTTGACACTGGGGTACCCCTTCCCGTTAACGTATGCCACACCCTCAGAGCCAGGTGGCATGTGGATGCCCATGTGGGTGCAGTCAATGGCCCCAAGCATGCCAGGCATGCATGCATGCTACCGCGTAGATGTCCTGCATGGTTGATTTACACTCTGCCTGTGTGCTGGGGAAATGTATATGTTCCAAAGCATGTGGCAGCAGGGCATTGAGGAATTGTGTGAGGAGGCGGGACGTGACCAACTGGGTTATGTCTGTTGTGTCTTCTGTTGGACTCTGGAAGGTGCCCATGGTGAACAGGCACATGACAGCTGTTACCTTCATCTCCACTGACATAGTGTGACTCTGTCTAGTGGGTGCCTGCATTTCCTCACTGCACAGCTCACAGAGCTGCCTCAGAATAGCCTGGTTCAGGTAATACTGGCCGACAATCTCTGTATCAGTATAGTTCTTGAAGATGGTATGGGCACAGTACCACCTGTTCCTGGCATACCGCCGACGGGCACTTCCACAGCCACATCGCTGTTCCTCCTGCCTCCTCACACCCCTCATTACAGCCTCCTTTAGAAAGGGTGTACTGGCCATGGCTCCTGCTGTCCTGTCTCCCCCTTGGCGGTCGGCTGCTGTGGGCTGTATGCCACCCTGGTGCGGTGCGTGGCACCTTGACTGCCTCTCCCTCTCACTCCCTCTGCCCCTGGCTCACTCTCCACAGCCACCTCTGTCACACACCCCTGTGGCTGTCTGTGCAGGTCACCCTGTCCCTCTCAGGCTCTGTCTCCCTTGTTCTTAAAGGTTGTGTCCCTCCAAGTTCCCATCTCTCTCTCTCTCTCTCTCTCTCTCTCTCTCTCCCTCATCCCTGGCATGAGTGCTGTCTGTATGCTTGCTCTCTGTATTTATAGGCTCAAGTCTGCTTGGCACATCTGGGACTTGCTCCGCACTTATGCCATGGTTCAGTGGTTGAATATTGCACTGCACTGTATATTCATGGGCACGCCCCCTGCTCTTGCGCATGAGTTCATTAGGGTTGCGCATTGGCGCAATGGGACTTGCACTGAGCAATGGCTCCTGCTGAATATCACTCCTTGGCGCATTTCCGTACTTGCACCTGTGCAACTCAGTTGTGCCATGTGCAACTGCTTTGACTATCCCAGCCCTTGATTCTTTTGATGTTTTTTGTACTAAAGAGAGTTATTTAAGGTCTTTTTCTGGTGCAATATTTGTGATATGTGTACACTGTTAAGTCTGTATTGCCAATCTTGATTTTCTTGATGTTTTTGTACTCTGAATTTTATGGAACTTCATGTTATTTGACCTTGTACAATGGGACATCATTGTAAATGAGCTTGCTTAATGAAATTATCCCAAATAAATAAACTTAAAACTTGAACTTATTGTCACTTCTCCATGCCATCAGCATCTCAGATCTCTGTTCGCTAGTATAGTTACAGTGTAGATCATTCTCCTTCTCCCTTGCTGCTCTGTCTTCCAACACAAGTCTAATGTTCTCAGAAAAGTAATTCAATTGGTCATCACAACTGGGCACGGTTTGCACCCAATTTTGTGGTCCATAAAATTGGAACTGATAATTGGGCCCATTATTCCTTTAAGCAATAATGACCAAGAAGTCAGTCATTTCCAAGAGATTAATGACCAGTTGGGGGATGGGCAGCATGAGACACAACCAATGGTCACCTCCCTCCAGTCGGTCATTAATCCAAAGAAATGACCAGCTTCAAGGTTTTTACTGTGATTATAAGAGTAATTGCAACAACAGCTTTTGTTTTTACTTGCATTTAGATTTTAGCTATGTGGTGCGAGCCATGCATGTTACATGGCGTCAGTTGGCAGCTGGATCAGTAATTTAAGGGGTTAATAACTGATCCAGGAGCCTCACTAAGTCTTGAATAATTAATTAGACTTACAATCCCTTGCAGTGATCTTTGTATTCTTCACTTATACTATTACGTCCTGCACAAACAATGAAAAAGGTTATTAGAGTTGCAGAGAAGTTTTACTCCACCTGTGAATTTTCTGCGAAGTGGCCAAATGTGCCTCCGTGGATCAATCTGTGAAGTTGTCCCATTATAGGACAATTTACCATTCATAACTTCACATTGCTTTTGGTATTTATTAAATGCAAATTGCACTTAAAAATAACCCAAAGCAAAGGAAAGTTACAAATTTCAAATCCCTGGTGTCTAGTGACCCCCCCCCCACTGATCGCTGGCCCAAATGTAAAATAATATATATACATTTTTATAAAATCTCTGGTGTCTCGTGGCCTCACCCCCACCTATCACCGTCCCCAATGTAAAAAAAATAATTATTTCAATGAAATCCCTGGTGTCTAGTGTCCCCCCACTGGAATGGAATGAATAAACATGTGCTTCTACAAGTATCCGGGCACTCACCACCACAAAAAAACTTAGCCCAGAAGGGAAACATTTTAAAAGGATTTATTAAAATGCCTGACATGTTTCTGGTCCCACTGGACCCTTTATCAAAGGCTAAATGAGGCAGAAAAAACACACACATATATAACCCTAGAATAAATCACATGACAAATTACATCAATTAAAAAACACAAATAAAATGTGTCTAACAATGAAGCAGTACTACATTCCTCCATGGAATTCTATATATCTAACAGGCAGAACACTAATTACTTCAAACATTCAATGAATAAAAACAGCAGTACTAGTTTAACAATTATACAACATTAGGAAACTACATTCCTCCATGGAATTCAATATATCTAACAGGCAGAATAAAAACAGCAGTACTAGTTTAACAATTATACATCATTAGAAAACTACATTCCTCCATGGAATTCAATATATCTAACAGGCAGAACACTAATTATTTCAAACATTCAATGAATAGAAATAAACAGCAGTACTAGTTTAACAATTACGCATCATTAGAAAACACATCAAATCAAACATGTCTAATAATGATATCATTAGTACCTAAAGTCCACATGCAAGGGAAAGGAACATAGAAGTGTGGGGGATTTACAAAAAAGAAGAAGAAAAAACAGCTTCACTTTCTCAATAGACTAACGTCTTTCTTCTAAAAAAGGCTTTCGATCAAAATGACCATTTAAACCTGGACTAATAGTTGCTTTTAAATGCAAAATCCAAAAAGCTTCTCTTTTAAGAATCAAATTTCTATAATTATCCCCCCTAGGTTTCTGAGATACTTTATCAATAGCCATATACTTAAAAAAATGTTTACACTTATCGTTTTTGCATGCTAAAATATGTGCTGCCATGGCATAAAGTAAATCTTCTCTTAATATAGCCTGTTGATGCTCACCAACTCTAATCTTGAAACTCCTTTCAGTTTTCCCCACATAAAAGGAATTACATGAGCAGGTTGCCAGATAAATCACACCACTCGTGTTACAAGATGTAAATTGTCTAATTGTAAATTCCCTTGTATTGTTAATGGTTGAAAAAGTTTTACCATTATTCACAACATCACAATAAATGCAATTATTACATTTAAAGCAACCAAAGGGTTGTGTTAGCCACGTATTTGTTTGTGAATCTACAAAGTGGCTATGTACAAGACTATCTTTTAGACTAGCTGCCTTTCTAAATGTAATTCTTGGTATCTGTACTGCTATAGTCTCAAGATTTTTTTCCGCTAATAGAACCCTCCAGTGTTTACTTATAACCTCATAAAAAAACTTTGCATGTGATGAAAAAGTTGTAACAACATTAAACCGTGTATCATGTGTATTATTCACACTTGATGGTCGTAATAATGTATTTCTGTCTGTATTCATTGCCTTTTCTCTTGCTTGTGAAATATTTGTACTACTATAACCCCTCTCCTTAAACCTTGCTTTCATCACATCTGCATTCATCACAAAACTATTAACTGTACTGCAATTTCTTTTAACTCTTAAAAATTCACCTTTAGGGATATTTTTAATCGTATGGACTGGATGACAACTAGAAGCCATCAAAATAGTACTGCCATCTACATTTTTTCAAAAAATCTGTTTCAAAATTACCATTTACCATTTTCATTATAGAAATATCCAAATATGGAAGTCAATCATTAGCTATATTAAAAATAAAATGCAAATGGTCATTTTTAGAATGTAAAAATCTAATAAATTCTTGAAATTCAGATTGAGTTCCTTTCCATAACAAAATTATATCATCTATAAAACGCTTCCATAAAACAATTTTATTAAGAAATGGATTAATTGCTGAATAAATAAATTCTCTTTCCCACAGTCCAACGTATACATTAGCTACTGAAGGTGCACAAGTTGCTCCCATGGCTGTCCCTTTAATTTGCTTGTAAACAAACTGATTAAACAAAAATACATTGAAAGTCAAAACATACTCCATCAATTTTAAATGAAAATCTATAGGTGGTCCGTTGTAACTTGGGTCACTATTGAGAAAAAATGCCATAGCATCTAAAGCACCATTATGGGGAACATTAGAATATAAAGATTCTATATCCAAAGAGATTAACAAAATGTCACTCTCCACATGTAAAGTGCTCAAAAGATTTAAAACATCCCTAGTGTCTTTTAAATAAGAGGGCAATTTTTCCACATACATTTGTAAGAAAGAATCCAAATAACAAGAGAGAGGCTCAGTCAGGGACCCCACCCCCACTTATAATCAGATGTCCAGGAGGGTCTATCAAAGTTTTATGTACTTTTGGTAACAAATAAAACGTAGCCATAATAGGATGGTCTTTGGTTAAAAAATCCCTGGCATGCTTAGTAATATGTCCTTCCATATATACATTATTTATTCTTTCATCAATAATACTTTTAAATTCCCATGTTGGATTGTAATCTAATTTAATATAAAAAATTTTTGTCCCCAAGTTGTCTCTAGACTTCTCTCAAATAGTCTTTTTTATCCATAATGACTACAGATCCACCCTTATCTGCCTGTTTGATAACAATAGAAGATTCTTGTTGTAAAACTTTTATAGCATTTCTTTCATCTACAGTTAAATTATCACATCCATTATGGGCAAACTGTCAAACAAATTATTCAAATCTCTCTCTACTAGCTGGCGAAAAATGTTAACGGCTGAACATGAAGGGGGACAAAAGGTGAAGTTTGGTCGACAGGTATCTAAAGGCAAATCTAACATGGAATTCTGATTATCACCATAAAAAGCACGTAAATTCAGCTTTCTGCATAACAGACTAACATCAATCAGCGTCTGAATCTTATCAATTGGTGTAGTAGGAACAAAATTTAAACCTTTACAAAGTAAGGTCCTTTCAGATTCAGATAAATTATAGCTTGAAAGGTTAATAACTTTCATATCTGATACAGTAGTCTCTCCAACAGAAGAATTGGGGCTTACCTCCTCCTCCTCCTACCCCACGGGATGGTCTCTGATTCGGATACCTCTGTCTGTATCCTTGGTAAAAAATGTTGACTCCTTCTTCGTGTTCTCTTTCTCTTCCATCTTCTCTCTGAAAAGTTAATCTTGGACTCTGTCGCAGCTGGAAGTTCTGTTGATTGGAGGGGGGTAATGTTCCAAAATAGGAGGAGGAGGGCCCCGATGTTGTGGAAAAAATCCTTGTAGTCCCAGAGTACGCTGATGTTCTATTTTCTCCTCTAAAAAAGGACCACGATTATCAGAAATATTTTCTTCACTTTCAGCTTCACTAATATCCGTACTGAAATTAAAGGACACATTCTTTTTTAAAATTCCTTTGTGTTTATTGTCTCTCAACTTCCATGTATACACTCGACCTGTTTCATAGTCTCCCTTGTCCCTTATAAACCTGGTTTGTTTAATTCTTTTTAAAATCAACATCCAGTTTATGTATTGTATTTTTTAACTTGTTGTTTAAACTGTTCAACTCATCCATTTCATTCTGACACAGTTGTAGAACCTCTGCTTCATATTGCTTTAGGTCTTCTTTTATACCACAGTCTTGTTCCTTTAAAAAGGTTATAATCAAACCAATAAGTTTAAAACTAGCTTCCGATAAAATGTTTTCCCATTCTTGCATAAATTTACTGTTATCTTGACCATATGCAGGTTTAAGGTCTAAGCGTAAGCCTCTTGGAATACGTTTTACCTGTATATAAGCGTCTATGTTTGTTTTTGTCCCGTAGATCCTATGACGTTGTAAAGTTAATTTCTTAAGTTTTCTGTAGGTTTCCTTCAAAGACAAAGCTTGAGGATTAATTAAGACTGAGTCCACTTCATTCAGAAGGAAAGGATTTGTAACACCCACTGCTCTCAGTAGATCATCCACAAAGCTAACAGGTTGATTTATCTCCTGTGTCCTTGTTTCAAAAATTGAGTTCGGAGTTGCTTCCAACGACATGGTTAAAATGTTGCAGGTAAATGTAAAGAGACCTGAGTGGTTTTAAACAAACTACTTGCTTGTAACCTGTGCGATTAAAGCTCCAAAATCAAATACAAAAACCACAAAGGAGCTCGCACTAGGATGGGGTGCCGTGGAAAACTAGAAGTCAAAAACACAAATCCAGGCACTCACCACCACAAAAGAACTTAGCCTAGAAGGGAAACATTTTAAAAGGATTTATTAAAATGCCTGACGCATTTCTGATCCCACTGGACCCTTTACCAAAGGCTAAATGAGGCAGAAAAAACACACACATATATAACCCTAGAATAAATCACATGACAAATTACATCAATTAAAAAACACAAATAAAATGTGTCTAACAATGAAGCAGTACTACATTCCTCCATTGAATTCTATATATCTAACAGGCAGAACACTAATTACTTCAAACATTCAATGAATAAAAACAGCAGTACTAGTTTAATAATTATACAACATTAGGAAACTACATTCCTCCATGGAATTCAATATATCTAACAGGCAGAATAAAAACAGCAGTACTAGTTTAACAATTATACATCATTAGAAAACTACATTCCTCCATGGAATTCAATATATCTAACAGGCAGAACACTAATTATTTCAAACATTTAATGAATAGAAATAAACAGCAGTACTAGTTTAACAATTACACATCATTAGAAAACACATCAAATCAAACATGTCTAATAATGATATCATTAGCCTAAAGTCCACATGCAAGGAAAGGAACATAGAAGTGTGGGGAGGGGGGGGGGATTTACAAAAAAGAAGAAGAAGAAAAATCAGCTTCACTTTCTCAATAGACTAACGACTTTCTTCTAAAAAAGGCTTTAGATCAAAATGACCATTTAAACCTGGACTAATAGTTGCTTTTCAATGCAAAATCCAAAAAGCTTCTCTTTTAAGAATCAAATTTCTATAATTACCCCCCTAGGTTTCCGAGATACTTTATCAATAGCCATATACTTAAAAAAATGTTTACACTTATCGTTATTTTTATATTATAACTTATTCATCACATGCAAAGTTTTTTTCTGAGGTTATAAGTAAACACTGGAGGGTTCTATTAGCCGGAAAAAATCTTGAGAATATAGCAGTGCAGTCACCAAGAATTACATTTAGAAAGGCAGCTAGTCTAAAAGATAGTCTTGTACATAGCCACTTTGTAGATACACAACAAATACGCTATCACAACCCTTTAGTTTGCTTTAAATGTAATAATTGCATTTATTGTGATGTTGTGAATAATGGTAAACTTTTTCAACCATCAACAATACAAGGGAATTTATAATTAGACAATTTGCATCTTGTAACACGAGTGGTGTGATTTATCTGGCAACCTCGTGTAATGGCCTTTATATGGGGAAAACCGAAGGGTTTCAAGATTAGAGCTGGTGAGCACCAACAGGCTATATATTAAGAGAAGATTTACTTTATGCCATGGTAGACATATTTTAGCATGCAAAAACGATAAGTGTAAACATTTTTTTAAGTATATGGCTATTGATAAAGTATCTCGGAAACCGGGGTAATTATAGAAATTTGATTCTTAAAAGAGAAGCTTTTTGGATTTTGCATTTAAAAGCAACTATTAGTCCAGGTTTAAATGGTCATTTTGATCGAAAGCCTATTTTAGAAGAAAGACGTTAGTCTATTGAGAAAGTGAAGCTGGTTTTTCTTCTCCTTTTTTGTAACCTCCCCCAACTTCTATGTTCCTTTCCCTTGCATGTGGACTTTAGGTACTAATGATATCATTATTAGACATGTTTGATTTGATGTGTTTTCTAATGATGTGTAATTGTTAAACTAGTACTGCTGTTTATTTCTATTCATTGAATGTTTGAAATAATTAGTGTTCTGCCTGTTAGATATATTCAATTCCATGGAGGAATGTAGTTTTCTAATGATGTATAATTGTTAAACTAGTACTGCTGTTTTTATTCTGCCTGTTAGATATATTGAATTCCATGGAGGAATGTAGTTTCCTAATGTTGTATAATTGTTAAACTAGTACTGCTTTTTTTATTCATTGAATGTTTGAAGTAATTAGTGTTCTGCCTGTTAGATATATAGAATTCAATGGAGGAATGTAGTACTGCTTCATTGTTAGACACATTTTATTTGTGTTTTTTAATTGATGTAATTTGTCATGTGATTTATTCTAGGGTTATATATGTGTGTGTTTTTTCTGCCTCACTTAGCCTTTGATAAAGGGTCCAGTGGGACCAGAAACGTGTCAGGCATTTTAATAAATCCTTTTAAAATGTTTCCCTTCTGGGCTAAGTTCTTTTGTGGTGGTGAGTGCCTGGATTTGTGTTTTTGACTTCTAGTTTTCCATGGCACCCCATCCTAGTGCGAGCTCCTTTGTGGTTTTTACTTCTACAAGTATGTGCTCATTTACTGCAGTGTCAGTCAGGTGGCTAGCTGTGGTGGAGAGTGGAGGACTGTGCTGGTCATCCACATGGGGTTGTGGTGGGGGGGAGTGGAGTTGGGGACACTACCTAATGGGGTGGGAGGTCCACTAGACAGCAGGGATTTCATTGAGATTATTCTTTTTTTACCTTGAGGTCAGCGACCAGTGGGCATGGCCACTTGATACCAGGAATTTCATTTAAATTATTATTGAAATTATTCCTTTTTTTTTAGCTAGGGGCTGGCAATCTGCAGGGGGTGGGGGGAGGACCACTAGACACCAGAGATTTTATAAAATGCACATAATATTATTTTACATTGGGGCCAGAGATCGGCGGGGTGGAGGGGGGACCAATAGACACCAGAGATTTTATAAAAATGATTTTACCTTGAGTCCAGTGATCAGCTGTGGGGGCACTACCACTACTACTACTAGAGTAGTTTTTGCTGTCAAGTATGGAATTTCATCTGCGAAATTCCACACTTCGTGGTCGATCAACGCTCATGAAATATTTTGCCAGTGATTTTTTGAGACTTCACACATCTCTAGAGGTTACTTAAAGACACAGGCACAGCAAAAAGGGAAAAGGTCAAATGTATCCTTTAAATAGTACTGCCATGCAATATTGGTATTCTCAACAAATACAAGATTTCACTGATGTGACATTTCTCTGACTATACAAATAATTTTTTTGAAGTGATTGATATTTGCTACAGTCTGAAATATTTACTGTTCTTTTCTGGTATTATTTTATGGCCCTTTTCAGTTGTAGCCTGTCCCATTGTTTGCCACTCTCTGTATATGAAATGTTTCATGAAATGCCTAACCATGTATATGTGTGTGTGTGTGTGTGTGTGTGTGTGTGTGTGTGTGTATATATATATATATATATATATATATATATATATGTTTAGTTCGGATCTAGTGATAGGGTGTAGAACAATAGCTACAGCAGAGTACAGTGCAGTACTCTACTATATGATTCCTATTTGCAAATAATCATAGTATTGTACTATATATTGCATTACGTATTCTCTAGTTGTCTTCCTCAATTAACCCCAGATAAGCAATTCAATTAACATTGCTGAAACAGCATGCTTCCGTCAGGGTCATTAATTTACGGTGACAGTAGCAATCAAATTCTGTATTCAGCATTTTAAATTACAGGATTGCCCCATTGATTGCTAGTCTAATTTCTGAATTTTCCCATAATTCTACTGTATACAGTAACTTTTATTGTATGTTTAGCTAATAAAAGAAAGCGTTATACATCGTAAATATCCATAGTATTTATTATTTTGCTGTGGAACACTAAATCATGTCCCAGGCAATTATCTGAAGAAACAAAAAGGTATCATGTGAAACACAATATATTTGGAACTAACTTCAAGATGGGTTGCATACTGTTTTATGCCATACTGACTTAAGCTGAATAAAATATAACCTGCTTAGAATTCCTCTCTTGTATAATGTGACAGAAGTCTTCTGGATCATCCCTTTGCAAAAAAATCTCCATCCATGATTCCTCCAAATAATATTAGAAGAACAGTGATTGGGAATATAATTGGAAATGATTGATCAAACAGAGTTCAGAATAGTTCTGGGGTAAAAAATAAATGCCAATTAAGCATGGGTCCTAGGCCATGGTGGGAAATAACACTGCAGATGTGCTGTGTCCAAATGTGCTTCCAGCTGGTTTCATGGACCAAAACATTTCCTAAAAAGTATAGGTTAGGACCATTTCCATCAACATGGCAGCTTCATGACAGAAAACCATGATATTGTTTTGGTACCCAGAACCATACCCGTGCCTGCTGCAATTAATTATCTTTGCAGTTGTCCCCTTTAAGCACAATTGAGTACATCCAGCTTTTCATCCATTAGCCCACCTTAGTTTTCAAATGGATGGACGGTTCTTTTTTTTTTTTCATTTTAATGTACTTTATCAAATATTTCTCAAGTCTGTCCTGACATTTGGCAATATGTTTCTCGACTGCCAAGGCTTGTCGGATTTCCTATTGCCATTAAGAAAGCGATGGTATGACATCGTTCAGCCAATGACAGAGAATAATAAGCTCAGTGGTTATCAAAATTAAAGCCATATACACCTTACAGGGCCCAAAATTGTCACCTGGAAAGTAGCCTATCAGACAAGTCTGTGGGGTATAAAAGGAGTCCAAGTCCAACTAGGGATCAAGAGAGTTACGGATATTGAACCAAAAGGAGGTAACCTAGGGATAATTCCATAAGATATGTTTAAGGGAGCCCACCCCGGATCCACAATGGGAACAATCCACTGAAGGCTTTCGCCTATCCAGTGCAATTTTTGTGGATGGATGGTTCTGATACAGTACTTCCACATCATGACTTATGACTCATCTGGATAATTTGTTTGATACCTCTTGCTGTCCTCTTGTCAACTTTGAGCATGATGTTGTCATGTTTTTTGTCATCCCTAGTAAAAATGAGCATGCACATTAAACATACAGCATGCATTTAAACATACAGCGTGCACATTAAACATATAGCATGCACATTAAACATACAGCATGCACACTAACCATACAGTGTGCACATTAAACATACAGCCTGCACATTAAACATACAGCATGCACACTAAACATACAGTGTGCACATTAAACATACAGCACAAACATTAAATATACATTGTGCTCACTAAACATACAGCATGCACATTAAACATACAGTATGCACGCTAAATATACAGCATGCACACTAACCATACAGCATGCACATTAAACACACAGTATTGGCCCATCAGCGCAGTGACTGGATTTCTGCTTGCGACGCCAGCGACCCAGGATCGGGAATGGACTCGGTGCTGGAGGGCGGCCAGGAAGAGAAGGCTTGAGCATCGACTGATGGATTGTCTTCTCTCAGGGGGAGGGAGGGGATAGACCCAGCAATTGCTGACCCCTAGAGGAGGCTGGGGGCATGGCAATGTGGGGGTTCCATTCACTAAGGTGGCAGGGTGAACATTGGCATCAGCCTTACGTTAGTGGCACACCACGACCCCTGGGGAACAAATGGGAAAAACAGCCCCGTAGCTGACCGGATGATGGTCACCAGCTCCCATTGCCGCAAGTCAGAGAACAGTGCATGCACCATCCCCAGCAGCACCTGGGGCAAGTTTGGCACTGGCCACCCCAACGGTGCTGTCCACCTTGGAGGAGAAGGACCCACCCGGCAAAGGGTTACATCTGGAGGGCTGCAGTACGGGGGTAAAGAGGTGGCTGATCCGAGGCAGTGTGGCATGGAGGGCGTAGATGGCCTGAAGAAGAGGCTGGCCTGAAGCTGGGTGGGAGCAAAAAAAACCCAAAAAGCATACAGCATCCACACTAAAAATACAGCTTGCACACTAAACATACAGTGTGCACATTAAACATACAGCGTGCACACAAAACATTCAGCATGCACATTAAACATACAGCATGCACAGACAACTACATAGAAACATAGAAGTTGATGGCAGATAAGGACCGAAAGGCCCATCCAGTCTGCCCATTTCTTTTTCTACCTTATAAATGTGCCATCGGCCTTTGCTCTGTCAGTGACCTATCTATTCATAGTCATTTGTATTGCTCCCTTATGCCTATCCCATGCCTGTTTGAAGCCCTGCACTGTATTCATAGCCACCACTTCTTGTGGTAAGCCATTCCATGCCATCTACCACCCTTTCTGTGAAAAGAATTTCCTCATTCCCCTTAATCGGCCTCCCTCTAATCTCATGCTGTGTCCTCTTGTCCTGCTATTTTCTTATATTTAAACATGTTAGACTCTTTCACCTTGTTTATACCCTTAAGGTGTTTAAATGTCTGATCATATCACCTCTCTCCTCCTTTGCTCAAGGGTATACATATTGAGCTCCGTTAATCTGTCCTCATATGTCTTCTCAGTGCAGTCCCTGCACCATTTTAGTTGCCCTTCTCTGGACTGCTTCAATTTGGTTAATGTCCTTGTGAAGGTGTGGCCTCCAATACTGCAGTACTCAGATGGGGCCTAACCAATGTCTTGTACAGAGGGATTATTACCTCCCTCTTCACGACTTGTGATACCCTACTAATACACCTCCTAACACCCCTAGCCCTACCTCTACTGCTTTAGAGGTCTGCTTGGATGATTTTAGGTCATCAGTGATGATGATGCCCAAGTCTCTTTCTTCCTTTGTGACTGCTAGCAACTCCCTCCCAGCCTATAAGTGGCTTCAGGGTTTCTCTTCCCTATGTGCATGATTTTGCACTTCTTTGCATTAAATCCCAGTTGCCACTCTTCTGACCATTCTGCTAGTTTATCCAGATCTCTTCTCATTCTGCCCACCCCATCTGGATCATCTACTCTGTTGCAGATCTTGGTGTCATCTGCAAACAGACAAGCCTTACCCTCTAGTCCATCTAGAGGGTCACTAATGAAGATGTTGAATAGGACTGGCCCCAGGACTGATCCTGAGGTACCCACTTGTGACTTGCATCTCTTCTGACTGTATACCATTTACCACCACTCTGTTTTCTGCCAGTCAACCAGTTTGCCACCCAGTTGACCAACTTCTGACCCACCCCGAGCCTACCTAGCTTATTTATCAATCTTCTATGTGGAACAGGTCAAAAGCTTTGCTGAAGTCAAGGTAGGCGACATCAACTGCTCCCCCTTGGTCCACCACTCTGGTTACCCAGTCAAAGAAATCTATGAGATTAGTTTGACAGGACCTTCCTTTTGTAAACCCATGCTGTCTTGGATCCTGTGCCCCTATGGATTCCAGGTGTTGCACTATCCTTTCCTTAAGGAGTGCCTCCATAATCTTGCCCACTACTGAGGTAAGACTGGCCGGTCTGTAGTTCCCCGCCTCCTCCCTGCTACCACTCTTGTGGAGTGGGATCACATGAGCCCTTCTCCAGTCTTCTGGGACCTCTCCTGTGCTCAGAGACTCACTAAACAATTCTGCTAAAGGCTCTGCTAGTTCCTCCTTTAGCTCCTTAAGTACCTGGGATGTATGCCATCAGGTCCCATTGCCTTATCCACCCTGAGCTTAGCAAGCTCTTGTAGGACCCTTTCTTTTGTGAAGGGAGTAGTGCTCACCTCCCTCCCCGCTGTGTCCATGATGCTGAGCTGTGGGCCCTGCCCTACCTTCTCTTCAGTAAATACTGAGCAAAAGTATCTATTTAGGATAGATGCCTTTACAGGGTCCTCCTCCTCACATGCTCCCTTTTCTCCATTAAGCTTAGCAATACCCCCTCTGGACTTTCTCCTTTCACTAATGTATCTATAGAAAGTCTTGTCACCTTCTTTTACTGTCCGTGCTAGTGTTTCCTCAGTTTGGGACTTTGCCTGCCTTACTGCCTTACCTGCTTCCCTTAGGGCAGTTTGGTATGCCTCCCTATCTTCATCCGCTGTGTTCCCTTATATTTTCTGAAGGCCAGCCTTTGGCTCTGACCTTTTCTGCTACTGTATTTGAGAACCAAAGTGGTTTCCTTCTTCTTTTACTTCCTTTTCTGTCTAACACAATGGGATGTTGCTTCAAGTATTGTATCCTTAATGCTTGCCCACTTTGCCTGTACCTCCTCACCTGTGTTTCTTTTTGCCAGGGCTAGCTTAACTCTGTTGGCCATCTTATCAAAGTCAGCTCCTCTGAAGTCCCATATTTTTGCCTTGGAATGGGATGATTTAGATGTAGTAGCCAAATTGAACCATACCATGTGATGGTCACTGGCCCCCAGGTGACCTTCTACCTGGAGATCTGTGATCCCTTCTTTGTTAGTCAGTACTAGATCTAGGATAGCCCTGTCTCTTGTGGGTTGCTGTACCAGTTGTTTGAGGCCCTCCCCCCTGCAGGGAATCCACTATGTGTCTAGTTCTGGCCGATGTTCCTGCTGGTATTGACCAATCTGTATCTGGCAATAAGCAAAAGGGGCAAAAACCATTCATTCCAGGGCCTCAGAAATATGGAACTCCTTACCGCCATACATTCAGACTACAAAATCCCATGCTACCTTCAATTCAAGGCTTTTGGAACATTTGTTTGTGAACACTGCCTGTAACTGTCACTGGTGCTCTGTATACATCATTTACTCCGTACTTTGTTTTTTAAGTTCGCCATGCACGCATATGCAAACTTCTTGCTACAAGTGGCTTTGCAATGGATGTGTGACACTGTCTGTCCAATGTAGACTGGTCTGCAATGGGAGAGATAGTGCCAGAGCAATCCTCAGTGAGGCTAGTGCTTATGGCAGTTTTGCCTTGGTGGGCAGAAACTGCATGAAGAGCAAAAGAAAAAGCCTTACCAATAACATGGTGGCTTTTTCCTTTGATCTACAGGACACTGCTCAGCAAACAGCTGCTCAGTGTTGTAATGAGAGTGACATCGTCACTTTCAGTTTTGGCGCCACCGCCAACAGTATGGCTGCCCATAGTCTTCTTTTTCAAAGAGACATTGTCAGTTTTGGCCCTCATTTTTCTTTCAATTTTTATAAATTTTACATTATTTTCATGAGTCGTGGTCCACACTTAATCCCCTGGCCACAAGAAGTAGATCTGCACCGAGAACGCGTGTCTACCAGGCACACTGTCCCGAAGTGTACCTTTTAACACCCCCATCATGAGAAACATTTAATCCACTACAGTGTGTCATACTAAAGTGTTCCTGGGATCTGTAAAGAAAAATGGAGCACTTGTTGAGCCACAAAATATGTTTTAACCCTGCTGCCAAAATCCCGTGCATGGGCAATTGCGGCTGGAGAAAAGATCCCATGCATGCAGGAGAATGTGTCGCTATTGCGCATGCACAGAATTTTGGCATCAGGGTTGAAAAGTATTTTTTGGCTTAACGATTGTTCAGTTTTTCTTTACAGATGCCAGGAACACTTTAGTCTCTGGTGTATTGTGGCACCCCCCCACCCTCTGATCACCAGCCATCTCTCATCCTGCACCCACCGCCCAAAAGCCTGTTGTTTATTTTACACTGCTGACATCAGAGTGCCCAATCCCCATGTCAGCTTTACAAGCCCCCCCCAGTAGTGTGGAGCACTGGGGAGCCCACCCTCAGTGTGCCTAAATATTTATTGTAAATATTTATCCTGTGAAAAAAGAAAACAGTCCCCAATGTCCTTTTCTATTTGTTTACCTGAAAAAAAGAAAACGGTCCCTCATTATCGCCGCCATCCCCTTCCCCATCCTGACCCTCCCACTGAGCACCCAGCACCCCTCACCCCCCTTACCCTATACTTACCAGTGTAGGTTGTAAGATGTCATCTTCTGTGGTCCAGGACACATCTGCACTCTTCAGGAAGGTTGTAAGTCCCGTATAATGTGTTTCAGTGGTGTTTTTAACTTATGTTGATATCTTTGGCATTTTTTTGATTTTTTCACCAGATTTTCAACATGGCCTTTTTGGGACCCCACCTCATGAACACTGTGACTTTGTTTTGTTAATGGGGCCCGGAAGGTAATTTCATGGTTGCTGCACGAAATAACCTTTCAGGGCTGAATAATGAAATTTCACCACCAGTGTTTATGAGGTGGGGTCCCAAAAAGGCCATGTTGAAAATTTGGTGTTTGTTAAAATTTTTCTACGGAGGCACATAACTTAGGTAATTTTCAGTATTTTGATTCCAAATTTTCAACATAGGCATTTTTTCACACCACGTCATGAACAGTACAGCTGTCATTGTTCACATCATCTCTTAAATGTGTTTTTGTACCTGTGGTGCAGAATGGCATTTTGGCATGGAATTGAAACTTTTCACCTATGGGGTTTATGAGGTGGGGTCATAAGAAGACTATGTTGAAAATTTGGGGTACAAATATGTAAAAATGAAAAAGTTATGGCCATTTGTTGCAATTTCACTATGCCTACTCGTAACCTAGGAAATGTTAAACATTTTGGCCTCAGAATTTCAACATAGGCTTCATATTACTCCACCTCATGTATGTCACAGCTGTTATTTTTAAAATTGTGGCCAAAATGTATTTCTGCACTTATGGCATGAAATGGCATTGCAGTTGTGCAGAATTATGTTTTGGTGATAATTTGAAATTTTTTTGTACGGGGGAAAAGGCATAGGGTTATAAGGTGTCTATGCTGACAGTTTCATCACTGTTGTCCTATAAGGCCCTGTGCTCCCACAGCTACTGTACATACTGTACACATACACATTTACAGAGGGATGAGAGTGCAGGGAAGTGCATGTTTGTTTTAAAGCTGCTCCTGCAGCAACACAAAGTTGCCCCCATGCTCCTTGACCTCCAAATCACCTAATCGGGGTCCAGAGACACAAGAGGGGGCCTGGGACTGCAAAATATGTTTTTTCAAGAGCGCTAAAAAGTGCATGTAAATAAGCCAACAGCCAAGGCTGTTGATAACTGTAGTCTTGCATCATCCGCTACAATAGCAATACCAATGGTGAACTTTTGGCATTGACAAATGCTAATTTATCCTGTGTTCCTTAATGTTGTTACCTAATATCCTGGGTCACCACTATAAAAGAGATGCTGTTTTAGTTAGTTCACCCTGTTGACAACAATAATAAATAAATGAATACATAAATAAATAAGAAATAAGTAAGCAATAACTCATGACAGGATATGGGGTTATTGGGGATTACTCAACACCCCGAGTCCGTTGTGAGGTACGAGACTGAAAGCCGAGTATCCTCACAGCACCCAGGGAGTTGATTAATCCCCAGTCACCCCAAACCCTGTCATAGGTTACTGCAGTTATAACATGGGTTATGTGTAGAAGAAGGGAAAACACACAGAAAGGGGTTTCTCCCTGTTGAAATGGCAAAAAAGGTACTGTATCCTGCCACTTTGGAAAATAGTCCCTAACAAATAATGCATTTAGCATTGCTGTTATGCACATAGAAATGTCACACATACAGCACTGACATGATATGTGATATTTCTTGTGCATAATACTGTCTTGTAGCTGCCCCACAACGTTAACTGTATGTCTCCCCCCCACCCACACATGCACATGCAGCTTGGAGAAGCCTGAGTCTCCCTCTCTCTCTCTTCATGACTGGTTTTGTTCCCCCTTCCAAACCAGTACAGTATGCACATGTATTGTCTCCCACCCTGGTGCTATGCTGGGGACAGAGAGACACACAGCACTATGTGACAGACAGTGGCAGAGCTCCCAGTGTTCTGTAGTGCAACAGCCTGTCCTCCATTCCCGTCCCCCCCCCCCCGTGATCTCTGCTCACTGTGCTGCGGGGACAGACACAGACACTGGCATCCAAATGCAGAGAAAGAGAGAGAGAATACAGAGCAGACACTCAGAGTTAAACCTTCCCATTGACTTTCATATCCGCTGACTGTTGCAGTGGGTCTGCTTCTCTCTCTCTCTCTCTCTCTCTCTCTCTCTATCTTTCTCATGCAGGCCTTCTGTCTGTGTGACTGGTTTGGTTCCCCTTCCTGTGCCATCCAGAACGAGTATTGTATGCGCATATATTGTCCTTCACCGTGGTGCTACACTGGAAACAGACATGTTTCTGTTTTCTTTTTAACTTGTGCATCAAACAGACATCTTTTTGAATTCTGTATGAATGTCAACTGGCAGTGATCTGTGTGGTTACAATACTGGGACTTGATTGAGTGATAGAATTCTGAGAAAATAGTCAAGCAGAACAGGTATAAGACAGTGACATAACCAGGAGCAGGGTTGCTTTGTTGCTAGATTTGTACATAAATTGAAGAAAACTTGAAAGCCTTCTGCCTAAGCTTGTAATGAAGACTCTATGAGGAGAAGTTGCCTGCTGGCAGGAGACTCACGTAAATAAGATGTGGTTTCTGTGGTCTGTTCATGAATACATTTAATTCATCAGTTGATTAAATAATTAGGCAAGAAAATTTTGCACACCCCCAACATAAATTCAGGCATGCTGAACACTCAAGATTCATGCTTCATTATTACTTCTCATTGTTTTTGAAGTATTAGGCTGTTTGGGGTCAGTTTGTTCATCTACTTGCAACGCAAGTATTAGATCCATGCCAATGGGACACAGGAGGAAGGTTTCATATGGTGGCTATTGGTAAAATGTTTCATCTTTCTCTCTCTCTCTCTCTCTCTCTCTCTCGAGCTGCTATCCTACACAGAAATAACATGAACCCCACCGGACACTATTGCAATAACAATGTCACTGTGTAGTAAGGGACAGCCTTCACCTAGTTGTCTCTCACTTCACAATTTTCAAATGGCTGCCTTTCACTTGTGCAGTCTCAAAGAAAGAGCATGTGCCAATGCCATTTCACATGAGTCGCTCCGCGGAACCGTGGATTAAATAGACTATTTAATCTACGGCCATGCAGACCGACTGCACCAGTAGGGTTATGTGTTTCTGCCAACCCATGTTATAAAAGAAAATAAATGTCTAAAGAAAGCAGTAGACTGTTTGGAGGGAACACCAGCAAGCCTACAGAGACCAGCAGGATAGAGTAACCACATAGTCTATGCCCATGAGGTACCTGCTTCCTCTCTCAGAAACTGTAATGCTGCAACTAACCAAGAAAGAAATGGCAGTAATGCGATGTATTGGCCAAATCATGGGGAAAGCCACAGGGGGAGGCAGAGTTTTTGTTTTGAGGCTTCATTCCACTGCCACTGTACCAATAGTGGAGTCAGGTGGTCAACTGTGATGGCTCACATAGCAAGGATACCTCACTTATGAACCTGCAGTCATGAGCCAAGTATACTCCAAATTTAAACTGGGGACACAGGACATGGTGGGAATCAAGTTCATGAATGGACATTTCAAAACACCAAGAAAAATGCATATCCTGACTAATTAATAAATCCATCTTTACTTTTTACTGTTTTGTAACACTGTTTTTTATATCAATAAAATACGATGCTTTAACTCACTGCACATTGGTGGTTATTTTACCTACAGGAGCTCTGTCTTTAGTTTAGTACAGCTAACACTTAAGGCCAAAGTCATTTTATGGAGAACTAAGGTACATTTTGGACCTGTGACAATTAGAAAACAATCAACTCTACATGGCGAGAGGGTGTGGAAATATTAATTACTCAGCTGAAAACTGATAGCTGGTACTGAAATGCAATCACACTCAGTTGCAATGGCTGGTGTGGGGAAAAGCTGGTGTTTATTCATCATGATCATGTCCTTAAGAAGAAAACCTGTGTGTTACAGAAAAGTATTATGGTATATGGTTAACTGTTGTGCATGGATTTCCATGCACTCAGAATCCTTGTTGTACATAGGCAAAAGTTGTTGTGCACAGTTCAACAGTCATAAAACATTGTTCACAGTTCAAAGGTCATGGCAAGTTGTTATGCACAGTTCAAAGGTCACAATAAATGCTGCATATGGTTATCTCTTTTTAAGCACTCTGTCAACATAATAACTTATTATCATTATAGTTACCCACTATGATCAATGATAGGTAGGTGGGAGTGGAGTGGTTGGGTCCCACTTATTACTACTTATAAACTGAAATGTTCACTTTTCACATTCAGTTAAACCATATACAGTACTATAAAAATAAACCATAGATAACCATGTCCAACGTTGAGATGAGATCATGGACCTCTCAAGCTTCACTCTTGAGGTCTATATGATGTCATCTCAACTCCTAGATGGAAACATAGCTTTGTTGTGTATGGTTGCCCATGCATTATTTGTTATATGTGTGTGTAATCAGGTCCACTGTTTTATGATACCGTTTGAACTAATGATGGGAGGACCTGCACTGTGTCAGGTTAGGACACTCTTACCTTCTCTTCTAAATTGTCCTGCCTTGACTCAATGCAGGAAACCAGAGTAATTGACTTGAATCTGATCTGACCAAGTCGAGTCCATTGACCCTGTTTGGATCTGCCAGTGACCCAGTTCTGCCCTGTTCTGGATAATACAAGTACTTTGTGAGCTGTATGTCTTTTTAAAATTGATAACATTGGTGGGAAAAACATTAAATAACTATTTTAACCCTTGCAGGGCTGCGGACTGATGTATCAGTCCAGAATTCCTCTGTATTCTAATTCTGTCGGCAACTTAAGGGCTAAACATTAAATGACTTAAGGAAAAGGCTTATTAAGGGAGAGTAGGGGCAACCTGATTCTGTCATTTGAACCACTCTGGGGCTGCCTCTGACATGGTTCTGGTCCAGTCTGGAAACTTTACCTGTTAAGAACTTTTGGAAAAGATTATAGTCAGAATCAGTACCATGTCCTAGCTGACCCCTCCATATCTAATCTGAACCCACTGGAGTTTATTATTATTATTACTATTATTATTATTAATATTATTTGAGCCCACTGTTGTGCATTAACATTGGAACTCATGGTACATCAGTACATTAACCCAGGTTCATTCTTTTGCAGAACCATTCAAATGTAGGTCTATAATTATTAATTTGAAATTTGGTGACTGGGAGAGGCCCACTAAGCTGAGGCTCATTTCCAGATATGATCTGAGGGAGGGGAGAACAGGATAGACGTACACAGCATAGACAAATTCAATGTTAAAATAAAGTGCAAAGTTAGGGTACACAAAGATTATAGAAAGTGCACAATAAACAAACAAGTCAAAGCAGGCAGTAGAGTATATCAGCAACTGTATAGGGATGTTAAAGTGAGGGGGAGACAGAGGCAGGGGGAATGGAGGAGTCTCAGTCGATATATGAAGGAGACTTGGAGGTAGAGAAGTAGAAGGAAGAGGGGAGCTGGATCCAAAGTAAGGGAAGACAATAGGAGAAGGCTGATTGGGCTAGCTGAGGTATGAGATGAGAAGTGATGAGAGGACGGAGGGAATGGACCCAAACCAGTACTTCGAAATAAAGGATGCACTGTGAATCTGGTGATGGGGAGGGGTAGAGGGAGATTAGATAATGATGAGTGAAGTGAGCAGTGATGAGCTTCAGAGGGGAAGTTTGTTGCACAGTGACAGAAAGAATTACAGAGGGTATCCAGTCTGGCCAGAGAGGTGGAAGGGGTGGAACCATAAACTACGTCTGCATAGTCAAAGACTGGGAGCACCATTTTGGTGACAAGCTCATTGCAAACCTATAGGGAAAGACAATCTTTAAAATTAGGTGAGTAAACACATATTTAGGAGTCATATTTTCATGGAATGGCAAAAGTGGTGGTTGAGTTAATACAAATTCTGAGGTTCCATGCCTGCAAAGGGATGTTGATAAATCAGTGGATTTCACTAAATAATGGGTGAAATTCAATGAAGGCAAAATATCTATCTATCTATCTATCTATCTATCTATCTATCTATCTATCTATCTATCTATCTATCTATGTATCAGTAATGCATCTTGGCAGAAGCAATTTAAACTGTAATTATTATTTAAATGATGTTAAGTTAAAATCAGTGTGCAAAAAAAGATCATGGCTTGTTCGTAACAAATTATTTAACCAGTAAAAAACAAGTGAATGTCATATACCAAAAAGCAAATCATTTAGTTAACATTATCAAAATGTCTTTACATGTAATTCTCCCGTTTTACCCTGCTTATGTCAGACTAACTATAGACTATGGTTCTTAAGTTTGGGGTGGTTTGGGAAATGGAGATAATATAAAAATTGAGAAAATACAACACACAGCCACCAAAATGATTAAAGGCATTGAGGAATTATCTTATGAAAATGAATTAATACTCTCTAAAGTGCTAGAAAAATGAATCAACATGCAACTAAGGCATCACCTAGAAAAGAGGGGAATTATTAAACCCACTGTAATCATGCTTTAGAAAGCACCATTGTGCAATCTCAGCCCTGGCCAAAGTAACAGATGATTGGCTTACCGCCCTCAATCATAAACAGTTTACTGGAGCTGTGTTTCTGGATCTGAGTAAAGCATTTCATACAGTTGATCATGACCTTTTATCAAAATTGTATGAACATGGCTTCAATGACACATTAGTAAGATGGTTCGCTAGTTACCTCTCTGGTAGAGTCCAAAGCATTAAAGCTGATGGATTCTTATCCTCTCTCCTTCCACTCCTGAGAGGTGTGCCACAGGGATCTATCCTAGGCCCCCTACTTTTTTCTATCTACATCAACCCCCTGAGTGATAATATTCATACAGCAAAATTACATTTTTTTGCAGATGATATGGTCCTTTATATCTCAAAACATTCCCTTGGCGAAATCGGTTCCACACTCCAGACTGAATTTTATCAACTGCAACTTCACCTTATTAGCTCAAAACTCCTGTTTTTTTTGTATCTTCTATATTTGCTCCCACTGAAGCCTGGGCATCCTTCCGGGTGCTCAATTGACAAGGCTACTACTCCCTGCCTGAACCCCTCATCTCCAGATGGACTTCCCTGACCACCCAGGCAGGCCTAGCTCCCAAATTACCCCCCAGCGTGGGTCTGCTCTCCCTTAGCAGCATATCTGTAATTAGAGAGGTCTTACCTGGTTGTCGGGTTGGCCATGGAGTACCCTGGAGTGACAGGCCGGTGGTGGGATGTGAGCCTGTCCCTGGAGCCCCCTTCATCTCTGTGGTGCTTCAGCAGGGGTTTTTCCATGTTTTGTGTGTCCCCTGAAGTGTGGCAGTGCAATGACATCATTCCACCAACGTCTGCCGCAGTCCTCCCTCTACTTTGGCCCTAAGTTTCAGTAGTGCCTCCTGTCTCCACCGAGGGCTGCTACTATGCTGGGCAAGCCCTGGATCCATCCACATGAGACAGGAGAGCAGTCCATTGGATGCTCAATCCTCTCTCTCCTCTGCCGACCCCCTGGCACCCGAGCTATATACTGAAATCAGGTCGCTGGCATGGCATGAAGTAAGACGACCAGCGCCTCAGCCCTCAGCTCCACTGGGCCAGCTCAAAATTCCTGTTAAATGTAAATAAAACTAAATTAATGTGCTTCACACCCACCACTTCTACTCCTTCACAGCCAAGACTGGTTATCCTATCTATAACAACACTGTCAGTGGATACCTTAAAGGTTGTGGACAAATTTAAGTACCTGGGTTTGTGGCTTGACAACCATCTCTCCTTTACCATCCATATTGATACACTCATAAAAAACTGAAAATTAGATTATGATTCTTCTTTAGAAATAAATCCTTATTCCCCATGGAAGTCAGGAAAATGTTAGTCCAAGCTACTTTTCTCCCACCCCTGGGTTATGCAGACATTCTTCATACTAATAACTCTGCCTCCTACCTCCATAAACTAGATGTGCTCTTCCACCAGGCTATTCCTTTTATTCTAAATGCTCTTTCTAGGACTCACAATTGTTCACTTTATTCTGCCATGGGATGGACATCGCTTGCTTCGAGAAGGAAAATGCATAGCTGTATCGGGTTATACAAAGTTTTGCTCAATAAACTCCCCACATATATTTAAGCATTGTTCCATCATTCTGTCAGCTGTTACTCACTCAGGAAAAACTCCCTTATTTTGCTAGACATGCCCAAGATTCGTACCAGATTTGGGAAAACTGCAATTAGTTATGCCTTACCATCCATTTGGAATAAACTCCAAAACACCCGTAGGTTATTTAACTTTGTCATCTTGAATGTTGTCAAATATTTAATAGGTAACTATGACTGCCTCTGTTATTCCAATTAATTTACCCCTAGGTACCTTCATTACTCATGTTGTGTTCCAGCACTTTTGTTTCTTTATAAGGAGACCCTACACCCATTTGCTCTAACCCCACTTGCACTTCTCCCCTTATTTCCTATTATTCTGTCTGTATTTTTATTGTTTTTGTTTTATTTTTATCATAGTCTTATATGTTAGTCGATAGTCCTGTTGACATATTTGGACCTGTCATTTACTTTTGTATCAGTTTGTATTTTGTATTGCTGTAATACATTTGTATGGATGTTTCTGTAATGCATGTGACAGGACCTCCTTGTGAACGAGCTTGCTCAATGGAGATTTCCTGAGGAAACAAACTTGAACTTGAACTTAGATTTGCACCACCTTATAGAAAGGTGAATCAGGGGTGATTTAATATTCTTATTTAACACACACTGGGATCAGGAATTGTTTGATAGTTAAAATTTTAGGTGGGGGCCAAAACCAATGCATGTTAAGGAGATAAAATAAACAAATAGAACCATTGCATCTCACAACAAATAATAGGAAATTATTTTATTCGCAAAGGGTGGTAAACATTTGGAACATATTACCTTCAAAAATAACAAACTAGAATAATGCAGAAAGCTTCGAGAAAGGTATTGATGAATGAATAATGAAAGAGAAGTGTAAGGAATACTTAACTAATTTAGAAGCAGGATCAAATGGACAAAATTGTCTGATTCTGTCTCTGACATCTGAGTATTAACTTGAGTATAAAATACTTAAATTTTGGTAGATCAAGAACATTTTACCACCAAATGAAACTAGAAGATGCCTCGAATATTTTATAGTGAAAAAAAAAAAGGTTGGGTCAATCTGTTTGCCCAGTTATGTTGCACTGCTGCTTTAAGCTATAGAAAAATATTTCAGAACTCCTGGTGAAAGAAATACTGTACAAGTATTTGCATAGTACACCAAGAATAGAGGAAAATACATTTGAATAAAGTATTCACTTTATTCAGCTGACATTACTGTAATGTTGACATATCCAGTCCAAGTTTTACTAAGAGCACTCCATGCTTATTGGTAATTCCACTCCAGGTTTTGCAGTGAGAATAGGTATCCCACATTGTTGCAGGCTTGAGCCTAGATAGCAAAGAGAGTGAAAACAACTCTGCCTTAACTAAATGCCTAAAAAAAGATGCATGTTGTAAGATTTTGTTAACAAAAGTGTTCATTCCAAACGTGCCAGTGTCTTTGTCTTCCCAAATAAATCCTGAAAGCCTGGTATTGTACAATTACCAGTAACTTGGTCCCAACCAGAGCTATGTGGAATGTGAAGTTCTGTCACTGTTTTTTTTAATTACTTTTTTAATTCCATGAAATTTTGAAAAGCATTTTTATGTAAACCATGGGATAATACTCCATGGATTATGTACTCTGTTGAACGGTTTTGCAGAAAATGAATCCATGATTTACTGTACGTAGATCACTGAATACTATTAAAAGACATTCCACTTCTGGAATTTAGGAATTCTGCTGCTATCCTACACTGTACTGTACTATACTATACGATACTGTACTGAACTATACTGTACTGTACTATGCTATACTATACTATACTACACTATACTATACTATACTGTGCTATACTATACAATACCATACTATAGTATACTATACTGTTCTGTAATGTATTGTGCTGTACTGTACTGTACTGTACTATGCTACACTGCTTTCCTCTGTTGTATTTCTCCCAGGTTGTGCTTGAAAATAGGCAACGATTTTGTCTAGTGCACTTACCCGGTAAACAAAAACGAAATAAATAAATACTGTATTGTAAGTATTGTACTATACTGTACTGTATCATACAGCACTGTACTGTACTTTGCTATGCTATGTTATGCTATACTGAAGTAGGACAGGAGAAGGCATATTGCCCATTAGATCATCCCCATTTCTCAGGGGTGATACGTCTTATTTTGTGATTGTCATTTATTTGTCAGGTTTTGCCTTGAAGGCATTCAGAGAACTGGATGCTACAATGTCCTCTGGTAAATCATTCCAAATTCCTACCACCCTCTGTGTGACAAAAAAATCTACCAGTTTTCCTAAATTGTTTAGGGAACAAATGTAACCAATGGCCTCTTAGCGTGTGTGAATTATTTTTAATACTGAGGTTTAATTCCTCTCTTCCTTCCTCATCAGATATTAACTTGAATAGCTGAGATAAGTCCCCCCTCAATGTCCTCCACTCCAGAGTGTATATTCCAGGTTTATTTAGATGGCCCCAATATGACAGATGTTTTAGCTTAGGATGGAATTCTGCAGAACATAAACATTCTGCACAGCTCTAGTCCAAGCTCTTCCCACAAAGCACTCAAAATTAAGCAATAGTGCATGACAGGGTGTGTGTCGTGCTGGGATAACATCACACCTTTGGTGATTGGGCATGAAGCTGCAGGCCAAGTGTGTCCAGCACATGAGAAGTGATGTTATCCCAGCATAACACACACCCTGTAGTGCATTATTGCTATTATACAATGGCTTGAAAAAAAGATTACACATTTTTAAAGTATCTGTCACAAACGCACTCAGCAGATCAGGCCCTCTGCTCCCACAGTGCCAACCTCTGAGTGCAGTATTGTGAACTGGTAACAGACAGGGTAATCCTCCTGTCTGCTTGTGGGTCTGAATCACCTTTAGTCTCAAGTTCTGGGGAGATTCAAACTGTGAACCTTATGCTAGCGTACCCAAATGTACAGGCTCAGATAATGGCTCTTTGGGGGGATGCCAGATATCTTTTGCCTAAGGGCACCTAACCAGGTATCCAAAATGAACCCTTAAATTTTATATTTTTATTTATTTTATTCATTTTTATTTATTTAAAATTTGGTGACCGGGTAGGCCCACTGAGCCCCGAAGGTCCCTTTTTCAGGGGTGACCCGGGACCTTAGGTATATTCTTACCTTTTCCCAGTTTAGTAACACCATCAAGCTTATGAACAGTTTTTTGTCAGTCTTAACCCTCTCTATATCACATGCAAAAAGAACTTCGAAGACACACCCAGGCAGTCTTTCAAAATAATATTTTTACAAAAATGGATAAAAATATGTAAAATGTAAACACAGAATGAACACTATATCACAAAGCATACAATCACTTAAAAGAAAAGCAAAGAAAACTACAGACAAACTCCTACCAACATACAGTTAGACTTTTTCTATCCAATGTATTACCTCTATAGTGCTTATAGTTAGAACTTGTTTCTTAAGAGCCCAAAAAGATATGTCACACAGATCAGACACAAGTTCTAGTTTAACTGTGTCTCTCTCACACACCCCTTCTAGGATATCATCTAGCTCCTCCTTTTAGAATATAAAAAATATACAAACAGGATGTCCTATCAGGAGGTATTTTAAATACTGTGACTTCAGCAAAAACTAATTCCCCAAATTATGACAGTCTTTAATTAACATCCCCTCTTTGATCTCGAGCAGTTCCTATTCCCAGGGCACATCAAAGGATTTTATGACTTTTAGCACCATACTGATATAACATGTTTTTTTCCTCTAAGATGTCATAAATGTTTACGAGCCCTATATCCTGGCAGCTGGGTCAGGTCTAATTAAGACAGGAAAACAGGAGACCCTTAATTAAGTCTCTCTAGTCTTTTAATTACCTCCTGGTTTCAGGTTAATATATCCTGTTATTTCCACTAAAACCTGGAGGGGGGGCCCATAGCACAGGATGTCTCATGTGAGATACTCACATACCACATTCTATATTACAAATATCATAGAACAATCATAACCAGCTGGCCAAGTGTCACACTTTTCAATAATCTTTTAATGTTTTTTCTAAGTGAAGGTATACATTTATAAAAAGAAGTGCTTACTTGCTACTTTTGGCCAGTAGGTGGCTCTACGTGAGCCTTGTGTGTTAGCTCTGACATTGCACCCCTCTCCCCCCATCGTCTGTCTTGTTCTGTGTGTTTCTCTGGCAATTGTTCCTGGCTTTCTGCAAGGAGATTGAAGTTGGAGAATAAATTTCAATTTTTTTCTGAGACCTTACACTTTACAAGACAATCTGTGTGCCCACCCAATCACAAAACAGCTGGCCTATCTATAAGTACAGTGTGGTGTATAGAACACACACACTGTTTAAACATCATGGATGCTTTTAGAGAATTCATTTGATTTTGAAAGGTCTCCCAGTACAGCTGGTCTTATTTATTGTTTGTACCAGGAGATCACGGTTCTATGTCATAAGGGTCATTATGGTGAGTGTACGTTGCCGAAATTCAATTATGGTGATATACACCCCCGGTGACAAAGAAAACAGCGTGAGGGACACTAAAATTTACCTTTATGTGGGGGCTGTGCCACCCATACCCACCCCCGAAGGGGGCTTTGCCCCCAACATCCCCCTACTATTAGATTCTCAACTCTAGGGGGTGCAATAGTGTAAAAAAATGTACCTACTCAGGCCGGGTACAACAAAACATACCTGTGCCCTGACCTGAACTCTGCATCCCAGCCACCCCAGGCCAGCACCCACCCACCCACCACACCATGGAGTCAGCTCAGTGGCTGACTGCAGCACCACCCCTCACAAACCCTCCTGCCCCTCACTCGGCATACTCACTTTCTCCCATGTGTGTGTATGTATAGTGACATCCCATCACCATTTGTGAACCCTCCCCATCTGGTCGCCCTCCCTACACCCTCCCCATCTGGGTATGTGCTGACAGTTGGTCGCCGTTTTGGTAGGTGCCCACTTGTGACTATCCCAGATCACAGCATGCTGGAGACCACAAACTAAAATGTAATGCTGCTGTTCTGCCAATAGCATGCAGTATGTTTAAAAAAAGCACACACCATGTCCTCGCCTGCCCGCAAGCCACTTAAGTTAAGGCTTTGTTTTGATTTTAACATATTAATAAGATGTAGGAATGCAAACTTTGGGCTGTGTGGAATGTGGAGAATGGAAGTACAAGGGAATTAATGTGGCTACTTTCATGGGATTTGTGTGAAGTGATGGGGGGGGCTGAAGTCCTTTGCATCAGTGTCCCGGAGTGGCAGTAACTTGTGGAGGGGATGCATGCTTCGAGGCTCTGTCATGTGGTCATGTATGTGCCTGGACTTCATACAGTGATGTTATACTCAGGTAACATCACTGTCCCAGGCACACACTGACCAGTCTGCTATTATATAATAAAGCTTAAGTCACTGTTACATCACATTGTCAGGCTTGATGGAACCTCCCCTCAAACAGGGGCCTCGCCATTTCAGAAGGCTGCACAGTACAGTATGTCATATGGTACATGCAGCATCATAGACCCATGGTGGTTATCCCAACACATTTTCTTCAAAGTGACCAAACACTACACAGTGAGACAGTTTCATCTATGATATGCATTCTATTGCAGAGTGGATTTTCACTCTGTGCATGCTGCTGATATAGTAATCAAAAGTGCATCAAATTAGAAGTAGAAAATGTTCATATGATTCCAAACTATTGAAGTACTGTTACTATATTAGAAAATATTTATAGATATCCAATGCCACTTAGTGACCTGGCCAGTGACTACTGATTAACAATCATAGGATTAAAACCTGCAAGAAATCTTATACTTATCTCATGTTCAAACTGGGGAATTGTCATGCTGCTTGGAAACATGTTGGCAAGGATTGCATTTTTCCAATATTTTGTTTTGTGGGGCAGTACCATCCCTATACCTGAATTTTTAAGCAAATCAGGAAGGACATACAATACAAAAACTGTTGTGAACTGAATTTCAATCATGGTTGTTGACAGTTTGCAGAATGTGTGCTGAACCTTTTTTCCTGTTAAGGAGGAGGCTTGTGAGTACTAGTGGAGCAGCACATTCCCCAACAAAGAAGCAGAAACATCTAGGTGGTAAAAAGACGCTAATGCTGCCTAGATGGAGAAAACTGAAAGGTTTAAATGCCACTGTGCATTATGGAGGCATTACCTTCTCTATCTGAGAAAGTATGGGGACTCTGTGATGTCCCACCTAATGAATGGCAATTAATAGTACAGCATGGGAAGGGGTGTCAAATTGTAAAAACTTCCCTTCCTCCTGTACTAGTTACAGTTGGACAGCATTACTTGGCACCTCTTGTGTTTAGTAGTGCCAGAGAATCATACCATGCTTTCTTCCAGATTGTGAGCACCCAGTGTGATAACTGTAATCTTGGATTTCCCTCTGCTACAACTCTGTATGCAGTCCAGTAGCACACATGAGGTCTAGCTGATTAGGAAATATAGACACACCCTAAGCCCCCTCAATGTTAGGGCTGAGCAAATGGTATTCACTTTTATACAGAAACATCCTCGGCTAGCAAGTGTTTGCAGGTTTACTTCCTCATTGAAGTTTAGGTGACTTGGCCTTTTACTGGCTCAATAATATTTCAGCAATTGAAGGTATTAATGTACATTTTATTTATTTAGAAGTATAAAATGTTTATAGCAATGTTAGTCCTTGGATGCAGTAAATAGTTTTATTTAGTTAGAGATCATTTCAGCAATTAGGAACAGTATTACAGGCTCACTACCTGCTTCTGTTCTAAATATCCCTAGAATGATTTACCCAGCCTTGCCCAACCAAGCTGCAACATTCAATATACAGTGAGGGCTCGCTTCAGACTAGTTTCACTACTAGGAGGACTGAAACACAAGGAGGTCAGCATAGTTTTGTTTAGCTTAGTTTAAATTATTAAACAGTTTATCCAGGATAGTCAACTAGAGCTGAGTGGAACATGTATCCTATAGATTTTCAACTCACACTAGGAAATGATCTGGTCCACCACAGAGATATTCATTCAGATGCTAAAGATCTACAGTACTTGTGTTAGAACCAGCAGGCAAACATGTGTTTTTTAAAGGTAGCCATGCATTACTTTTTATTTCTGAAGTTGTTTTTTTTTTTTTCCTTCTGCTCATTAGAAGTTTTTCTACTTAGGTCCAGCCTGGCCATTCAGTATAGAAGCCAAGTCACCACTCATGGTGCCTGCGACTTGGGTTCGGAAATTAGCACTGGTTATGGGGGGCTGGCCAGGGTGGGGCAGAATGACTGAGTGACCCATGGACAGCAATTCTCTCTCAGGGTAGGAGGACAGGAACAAGCACAGGTTATAGGAGCCTCAGCGGGGGAGGGAGGATTGAGCATCCCAGGGAGAGCACTCCTCTTTCAGAATGGGGAATGGGAACAAGCACAGGTTATGGTGGTCTGGCAGGGGGAGATCAAGCATCCCACGGAGAATGCTCCTCTCTCAGGGTGGGAGGATGGGGACAAGGATGGGTTATGGGGGTCTTGCCAGGGGGGACAGGATTAAGTGTCCCAGCAAGAGCACTCCTCTCTGAGGGTGGGGCACTTGAATGAGAACAGGTTATGGTAGGCTGGCCAGGAGAGGAGGATTGAATGTCAGAAGGAGCATGCTCCTCTCTTAGGGTGGGGGGGGTGCATCTTGCTGTGGGTCTTCTCCCTCATGGACACCAGTTGGTAGCACATGCAATTACACCAGAATGGAAAGGGCTGTCTACAGATGCAAGCATACATGCCCACAATCAGTGGGAGTACAAAATGGAATCCCTCTGTGTGTGTGTGATGCAGTTCAAATTGCCTGTTCAGATTTTGGCCAACCACACCCCCTCCAGCATGTGTCCACAAATACAGCACATCAGGGTGCACGTCACAATCTCCAAAGCTGTGCCACATTGAAAATGCCAAGCAAATGGCCATCCATCTGAGCTGCCCCCCACCAACATTTGTATTCCATTCCCTAGTAGTCAAGTAGCTTCCCAAAACTCTCCCTACATTGTTACTGCCTGATGGACCAAAGGGACCTCCCCCTACTCATTGTCCCAGTGGTCATTATCCTTAGTGTGTCCAATGGTCCTACCTCATGCTTGTTCCTGGGGTCCCTGATGATCCAATGCCCTCTCATGTGACTAGATTCCAAGACTGTCTCTCCCCCTACTGTGACTACTTGCAGTTCTGTGGCCCTATTATTGCCTGCTTGTATCTGTCCATAACCTGGGGGATTACAGATGTATGGGGATCCTGCTGCCTTTCCCAAGCACCCACAATGTCCTGTTGAGCATGGCTGAGTAGGTTTAGAAATACCATGCCATTGAAGTGATCTTGGATTAGAGAGCCTTCTTTGTACAAAGGATGTCCAGGATTGGATAAACATGATGCTGATTTCTCTACTCAACCAATGGAGGTAGTCATTCCAGATCGGGGCTGAAATGCAGTAGTAGTAGTACAGTAGCACTCCTGGGTGGTGGCATAGATTCTTCTTTCTTTAAATTCAAATAGGTACAAGCTTTGAGTAATCACATTCCAATTTAACGATTCAAACTTTGGCCAGCTTTGGCGATAACTTTTAAAGTCCTGTTCATCAATATCCTCATAAAAGCTACCTCATTGCTATTAAAGAATATGTTGTGGCCAGGTAAGACCTTGACATATCATGGCCAGCTGGTCAGTGTAAGCAAATGAGGAATCATTGCTTCTTACCGGAGATGTGTGAGCAAACTCTGGTGACACTGCTGATTAAAGCCAGGCAGGACCACTAACTCTCCATGCAGCCAGTTGCTCCCCTTCTCCTATTCCATCTCCTCTGTACATACTGGTGCTCCCTGCCATCCCTAGAGGGGTCAACATACAGGAAACTTCTCTTTCTCCATTTTCTCTGCTGTAGTGGCAATCCATGCCACCCCCTGAAGGGTAACTTATAGGAATACCCAAGACATGGTGTTCCAGGCCTTTTATTCTACATGCCTCCAAACATGTCCTGTGCTAGGAGGTGAACTGGCCAGTAACTAATCCCAAAAGTGGCTACCTAATTTATGCGGGGTTACTGAACTGTTTCAAGAGTTTCCTGAGTCCGCAATTACTGTACAGCAGCAGCAAGCAGATTTTTGAGATATCAAGCGGCAAAAAACAGTGCACTATAAAATGAGTTGCACAGTTCATACTGAAGTACAATTAATAACACATACTGTACAACATTCCCTGTGGCAGAGTGGACAACAAGGAAGGGATTAAGGAGTTGCAGATGGACCTGCAAAAATTTGAGAGGTGGTCTTAAGCCTGGCAGTTGAAATTCAATGGCAAAAAGTGCAATGTGATTCACATTGGGAACAAAAACCTTAGGATGGAATATTGGGAGAGGTTAAGTTGGACCTTACCTGTGAGGAAAGGGACCTACGAGTCATCATAATCTACTCCCTAAAACAATCTAGTCACTGTAACAAGGTCTACAGCAAGGTAACCAGAATCTTGGGGTGTATTAGGAGGGGCTACAACAGCAGCATGGGAGAGGTGATACTAGCTCTCTATAGAGCACTGGTGAGTCCAGATCTGGAATATCATATCCAGTTCTGGAGTCCCAACCTATGAAAAAAGCAAAAACAGACTACAGATGGTGCAGCATAGGGTAACCCAAATGATACAGGGTCTGCAGGCAGGTCTCACAAGGATCATCTTAAGGCTGTGAACCTGCACTCACTAGAGACCAAAAGGGATAGGAGCAACATGAGAGAGACCTTCAAGTTCCTTAAAGGAATGGCCAAGGTAGATTGTGAGGAAATTTCCAGTAGGAATAGTGAATCAAGAACATGGGGACTTGAGTGGAAGCTGGTGGAGGGGAGATGCAGGAGGGACTTGAGAACATTTCATTTTATAGCAAGAGTATGTGATCTGTGGAACAGCCTACCTGCAGAGGTGATGGGTGCCAGAACCATTAATGATTTCAAACACAGCTAGGAGAGAGTAAAAGGCTTAATATTTACATGGGAGGAATCAGTAGGGTAAAGGGGTAGGTGAGGGCAATGACCTCAACTAGACAACAGGTCCCTGGTAGACTAGGTTAAAACATGGCAGACAGCATGAATCAATCGTCTTTTTCTGCAGACAGTTTCTACGTTTCTATGTTTAACAAGGTCATAAGAAATTTAACGTTGCTATTTTGAAATTCCCAGGCACTGTTTAGAGTACTCTGGAGAATTGGTAGCGATCTTGAGGGGCACTTGCACATACATACTGTGCATGCTGTGGTTAGAAGAGAACTGTGTTAATTTATTTAAGACTCTTCAAAATGCACTTTTAACTCAGGAAATCATTCCTTTCCCATCATCATCATCATCTTTTCCTTCCACCCAGCAGCTGTAACTGCATGAGTGGTTCCTTTAAGAATGATACCTTGGGTCCCTAGGTTGCTTATCAAGATTTGTAAGTTCTTCAAGGATGTTTGAAACAGTGTCTTTACAGTGCTCAATGCCAACCCAGCCTTAGTGTCTCTGGCACACAGATCATCCCTACAATTTAGGGTAATACCTGTCCCACAGAACTGCATGACAAACACATAGATGTCCTGCTTTGCAAGGTACATGACATGGCTGCCATGTCCACACAGGTGGCAGTTTTCTTGGCATATGTGGCCAGAACAGTGGGTCCTGGACTCAGTCCCTATATCTGACCTTAGATAAAAAGAAGGGGAATCTGAATAGGGATATCTGTTTTCTAGCCACCATGGCCTTGGATGCTGCTTCCCTAGCCAGTAAGTCAGTAGCCACTAGCATCATTGCCAGGAGGATTGTTTGGCTTAAGTCTTGGGCTATAAATCCCACCTCCAAAGCCCTGCTATTTCAACTTCCTTTAGAAAGATTTTAATCTATTCAGAGAAGGTGAATAAGAATGGAGCTCTGGGGTTTTCTAAAGGCCCATGGACCTTGGAGAAAAAGCAATTCAGACAAGGACAGTCCTTTTGTGGAAGAAAGTTTGGTAAACATAGAAGTGTTTTTTCCTGGGGTTTCCATGAAGAAAAGGCAGATGTTTTGACTTCTTCCATGTGGGATGCCAGCAGGTCAAGCAATCCAGTATCTGTAGTTGTGCCAGCCCACTCCAGGAGCAACCACCAAGTGGCTGTCTGCAACAGTTTGCACTGGAGTGGGCTGCAACCAGCTTAAACAATTGTGCCAGGGAGAAAGTGGTCAAAGGATATTCCATACAGTTCTCCCTTGCTCACCAAGGAATCATTTCAGGTCCTTCTAGCTTTTGAGGGATCCAAATTAGAGGAAGGCTGTTCTGCAGTGTATATGTAAGCAATAATACCCAACAGGGTGGGTAGTATTGGGGAATACTGGACCGACCAGGGGCATAGTGAGGCTAAATGTCACAGGTGGAGGGCCTTATTAACCCTGGAAGGTCCAGTATTCCCCAATATGCCCACCCTGGAGGGTATTATTGTGCTTAGAAAATGACCCATAAGTAAAATAGTAAAAATTAATTTTTAATTTTTTAATTAAAGTTAAAAAAAGAATAAAATACATTTTTTGTAAAGTAGTCCATGTACTGTGCTATAGGTGCCAGTAGAAGGCACTCTTGTTTAGGACAGTCTGTTTCCATGCTTCCCCATGGTTTATGGGACTTGTAGTCCTATGTGAGAGATGGGGAAGGGATTCAAGGCCACAGACTGAGCTGAGCATTTATTTTGGATGGGAGAAGTCTGATGTGGAGTCTCGATATCTGGATACCACTGACTGTCAGAGCGGGCAGGGAATCTGTCATTGGGAGTGGCAGGGAAACTGTCACTGAGAGCAGTGGCAGATAAAGAGTTGGGTGCAGTTTAAAAAATTAAAAGAGGGACACTCGGCCGATTGAGCAGAGGATGCAGCAGGAGGTAAGGAATAATACGGACAGGGTGGCTGTTGTTAGGGTAGTAGTTTACTAGTAACACTATTCAAATAGTCAGGTGAGGAGCAGAGGCAGGACTTGATTAAGTGGGATTCTCAGATATGCAGAGTGGTTGATGGCTTCTTTCACTACTATGTTGGATGGCTTTTGAGAGAGGCAGCTGAAACTGTCTCTGTCCCTATGTAAAAGTGTGCTTTGTCTTCAAAGCTTTGTTTTGTTTTAACAATGTATTTTTCTGTTATTATTTATAGTTTGCCTACTCAGGGTGTGGGGGCGGTGACTTCTGTTTCGGGGGGGGGGGTGCCTCTTCAGTTGGTCGTCCAGTTTAGCGAGGATAAAAAAAATGGCAGCTACGTGATTTTGCTTTTTGTTGTGGCACAAGGATACCACTTTCTCTCTTGTGCATGAAATTGGCACTTGTTTTTTCAGAGGGCTCTGTTGAAAAATAAATGCCCACGTCTGCCATGTTGTCAGCCAATCAGCTTTCAAGATTTTTCTTTATATTTTCTATGGAAGTTATTGGACATGGGGGCCATTTGCCAGGTCCCACATCAAGAACAACGCAAGAATGCATAATCCATATTTTTTATTGTCCCATAAAAGTCAGGCTTCTGCTTAGTTTTAGACCTGAAATATCTAAACAGATTCATCCAAACGAGGAGGCTCCACATGGAAACCTTTCATATGGTCATCCAGGAAGTTCAGCCTGCAGATTACCTCTGAAACATAGAAACATAGAACTTGACTGCAGATAAGGACCGCCTGGCCCACCTAGTCTGCTCATTTTCCTACCTGCTGTATAAGCTCCAGATCCTATTTGACCTGTGGCCTACCTCCTCCTTCCTACCATTAGTTTTGCCTTCTGCCTGTCCCATGCATTCTTGAATTCAACAACTGTTTTTGGCCCCACAACCTACTCCAGGAGTCTGTCCCATGCATCCACCACCCTTTATGTGAAAAAATACTTCCTCACGTTGCTCTTGAGTCTTTCCCCCTCCAGCCTCATATTGTGACCCTTGTTCTTGCACATCTCCTTTTCTGAAAGATACTGCCCTCTTGAACTCTGTTGATCCCCTTGAGGTATTTGAATGTCTTTATCATATCCCTCCCTCTCCCTGCTGTCCCCCAGAGTATACATATTGAGTTATCTCAATCTCTCCTTGTATGGTTTCTGGTGTAGTCCCTGTATCATTTTCATTGCCCTTCTCTGGACTGCCTCCACCCTGTCAATGTCCTTTTGGAGATGAGCCCTCCAGAACTGCACGCAGTACTCTAGATGAGACCTCACCAACTGTCTGTACAGCGTCATCACCACCTCCTGTTTTCTACTGGTGATACCTCTCCCTATGCACCCCAGCATTCCACCGGCTTCCACTGGCTTTCCTCACTGTCTTCTCTGTTCAGTGGACCTCAGAGGCATACCTGCACAGTTTTTCTGCTCCATCCCACTGGAAATACCTCAGGTTTGCAGTAAGAGGACAATAACTTCAGTACAAGGTCTTCCCTTTTGGTCTGTCCTCAGCATTTCTTAAATTCAGAAAGTGATGGTGGTTCTAGCAGCCAGGTCAGTGAACAGGGGCTCAAGGGATACCCGTATCTGGATGATTGGTTATTGAGGGCATCATCCCTGTCTCTAGCCCAGGGGGAAATTCAGAGGTTAGTGGAGGACCCAACAGATTACACTCTATAGATTAACTGACACAAGAGCTTTGTTACTCTGAATCCGAACCTGATTCATTTAGGAGGGTTATTTTAGACAAACCTAGTCCTGGTAGGTCTGTCAGAAGGCATGAAGGTCATTCTTCAAACCAGGATGAGGCAGCTATTGGAGAGTTGAATCCCTCTCTTTACCTAGGGATCCAAGTCCTTGGAAAGATGGTGCCTTGTCTGATTCTGGTCCCTTGGGCAATGACTCATTGCAGGGGACTGCAGCGATGGCTCATTCAGATGAGCTGCCATTCTTATCCTCTCTCCCTGAGTATTCCAAAGTTCTAACGTGGCTGGCAGAATAACTGTGGTGGTGGCTCAGGGACATGAATTTAGTGAAGCAATCATGCTTAAGTCCTCTGGCACATAAAGTATTTCAGACAGATATCAGCCTTTCTGTCTGGAGGGCATCAATGAGCATCAAGTGATTGCTAGGGTAATGCAGGAAGACCATCAACGATCTGGAAACCAGGGTGATCAAAACAGCTGTCCTCCACTTTGGACCACTGATCAAAGGAAAGGCAGTGCTGATACAGTCCGACAACAACACAGTGATACCATACATAAGACATCAGGGAGGAACTCCAACCCTGTAAAGGTAGACTGGATGAGCAACGAAACCTTTTCCCAGGCTGAATGGCAATTGCACCAAAAAGTATTTACATTGATTAACAAAACATGGGGCACCCAACAGTGAATCTGTTTTCAACATACCACAGTCATCCAGTAGACAATTGCTGCTCCAAGACATGGCATCTTCCAGCACAGAAAGTAGACGCCCTGTTATTCTAATTGACAGGGGAGAAGTTTTATGCATTCATCCTCTGCTTAGGCTCAGAAGGTCAGGTAGGATAGCTCCTGAATTATTCTGATAGCATTGTTTTGGTCCAGAAGACCATGGTTGATAGCCAATGGAGCTGTTAAAGGAACCATGCCTTTGGTCCCTGGGTAGACTGGGCCTTCTTTGGCAGGGCCCTCTTTGACACCAGTACCTAAATAATCTCAACCTGTAGGTATGGCAGTTAAGCGGGAATATTCTGAGGCTTAGGATATCCAAAGAAAGTAGTCAACAGACTCATAAGGGCTAGGAAGGTCTCAACTACTAGAGGCTATCACAGTATGTGACATTCACACCAGGACTCTAAGAAAGGAATAAGGGCACTAAAGGCTAAAGTGCCTGACTTGTTGACATTTGTTTCATGAAGGTCTGAACATGGGTCTAGCCCTGGTGACCTTAAAGGTGCAGGCAGCCCTGTGGGCTGTATAACCAGAAGTGAGAGGAGTTCCTTGGGTTAGCACACTCCAACTTGGTAAGGGTTTTGAAGACTGCTTCCCTGCAGAAACCCAGAGTTAAGGACATTGTTTCCAAAAGAGACCTAAGCCTGGTGTTGCAGAACCTCACAGAATCTCAATTTGAGCCCTTAGCTCAAGTGGACTACCTCAATTTAACTCCAAAGGCGGTGTTCATGGTTGTCATAGTCTCTATCAGAAGGGTCAGTGAGTTAGTGGCCCTCAATTGCAAGAAACCATATTGCAGATTTTTCCGAAAGTTGTTCTGTGAATGGTGATCATCCTTGTTCACAAAGTGAATTCCCTATTACACAATAGCTAATAATTGATTCTTCTGACTTTCTGTTCCAACTCTAAACATTCCCTGGAAAGGAAAATTTCATACCCTTGACATTCACAGAAATCTAAAATGCTACCTGATATGAAAATAATGTTGGAGACAGAATACTTTCCTATTCATGCTTCTGAAAATGAAGTGAAATGGAAGATGTCATCCTCAACATCTCCAAATGACTCAAGATAAATAGACTTATTTATGTCAAAGTAAGCAGATTTGACCCTGAAGGACTGAAAGGGTTTTCAACCAGAGCAGTACAGTGGTAGCCACAGACATTGCCAACTATTTCCAGATATTTCGCGAAATTTCTGAAGTTTCTCTCTGCTGCCCCTACTGTTTAAATGCAAAAAGCAGAAATTTCGGGAAATAGCTGGCAGTGTTTGTGGCTACTACTGTAGCAGGCTTCTGGACCAAGTGAGTTATGTCTTTGCCAGAGGATATCTTTAGAACTGCTACTTGGGCTTCTGTCCATATATCTGTGAAGCACTGTTAACTGGATGCTCAGTCATCAGCCAAAGGTTTCTTTGGAAGAAAGGTTATTCAGGCAATGGTTTCCAAGTAAGTGACTGATTCTGGAAGCTGGAGTTGAGGAACTAACTGTTTAGTTATTGTGTTTTTCTAGTTAGTCACACACCCTGAGCAGCTGTACTTGCTGGCAACAAGAAAAGATGGCTTGCTGTTCCTACAGTTACAGCTGCTGGAATGGTAGAGTATGAAAAGCTTCAGAAAACAGAATTTCCAAACTTAAAACAATTTCTGTTTCTTTGCTTGCCTTTTTTCCAAAGGTTGGTTTGGTCCTAATCCTTATAATACTTGGTCCTAATGTTGCACAGCAATGCTCGTGGTCTTCAGTGGCTGCGTGTCCACTTTGTTAGCTTGCTTTGATTATTGTTTGGCTGTACTTAACCTTTACTGTTTGTTTTTTGCTTTGTGTATCTTAGCCTGTATGTAACTATTCCTGCTGGGCTATGTTAATCTTTTGACTTCTGCTGCCATCCCTGGGACAACCATGAAAATGAGATTCTGCATCTCATGGAGATTTGCAAGGCTATGCCTGTAGTTCGACAGGCGGAGCAACAAAGCACTCCCCCATCAGGCCTTTAAAGGCTGCTCCTCCTGACTAGTCCTGAATTTGTTTCTTTCTTTATGGCCAGAGGCGCCACTCTACCTTGCTCCCCCCTTTTCCACTTCTCTGCCATCGCTGTGTTTCTGTGCTGCCTGCTGCCATCAGTTCTCTGCTTGCCGTCATTGTCCCCATTTTCCTTCTCCGTTTGCTCCTCGCTTCACCCTCTCCTCTGTTACCCTTCTCCTCATCTTGTCTCTTCCCCCTTTCCCTCATATCTTGCACGTTCTCTCTCCATCGGAACTGCTGCTCCTTCTCTCTGCTGCACTTCTAGGTTTTACTCCAGTAGTGCTGCTGCTCGTCCCACTTCTCAGACCTTTTGCTCTGCTGTCTCCTTTTCTTTCATCTGCAATCCTCCTTTTTCACTCAGAGTTTCTCTGTGTTGCCTGTCATTCCCCCCTCATTTCCCATCTCCTGGACAGCCTTTTGGATCCCTCAGGAGGTTCCCTGTCTCTCCCTCTGCTGGGCTCTACTTCCTGGATTCCATGTGTTCGGTGCCTTTCGGGGAGGCACACTCTGTGATTCCACTCCCTCATCACTGATGTACCCATTGTTTCCACCCTCCCCTGGCCACTCTTTCTGGGCGTTCCAGTCTATCTCCCTCTGCAGGTCACCACTATGAGGATGGCTTGCTTTTCAGAGATGGGCACTGCAGTTTCAGCGACCCTGTGTTTCTTCAGCTTCTCACTCCTCCCAGCCGTTATGGACTGAGCTCTTCCAGCCTCACTCATTTGGGGCCTTTTCCCTCCTGCTGCTTGGCGTGGCTCCACAGCTCATCCTACTCTCACCTTTCTCCTCATTCTCCCTACTGATGCTGTGCACACCCCCCACCCAGCGCTATTGTTCTCTCATCTGTTGTGTTTCTGTTCGAGCTCTAGCGAGGGAGTAGCCTGGATTTCACTCACCTGCAGGCACGAATGTGGTTATCTGCCATTTCAGGCTTATTTTTCTCTCTGGCCAATTGAGTCACGGCATATTTGTTCTCCATGTTTGCTTCCAGCTGAAGGCATGGACCTCTGGGCTATGGCCTGGCTGATCCCCTGTCTCGTTCATGTCAGGCTTTGCCACCTGACTCTCATGGCCCAGTGCTTTGGCTGGCATCTCTCCCCTCATGCCACATTCTTTATTCCTACTTTCCCTGCATCACTTTCTGAGTTCTCAGGAGGGCCGTGGCATGGCCAGTGTTTTAGTCACCTCTTGCTCTCACTATTGCTTCGATGAGGCTGTCGGACCCTGTCTCACTCTACTCCATATTGGCCAGCGTCTCCAGTCCTCATTGTACACTGTTCCCTCATCTTCCCAGGAAAGTCAGTTGGTCTCCACGCCCACTACTCTATTCGTTCATCCATCCCTCTCTACCCCTCAGTGCCTTACCCTCCGCATCTGAGTATTTGCTTCCCTGCTATTTTGGGGAGTCTCTGCTTTCTCCCTCTCATCATTTCTCTGGTTCTGCCCATCCTGGTTTGCATTTTAACCCCTACCATTACCTCCTCCATCCGACCTCTGTTCCTTCTCCACCCTCCTCACTCCCATACCCTTCCTGCCATCATCAATGCTCTGGGCCTGCCTTCATCTCAACACTGCCTTTGTGGTGGTTCCTGCCCTACTATCTCTCCTTCCCTACTTGCATGTCGGTTGCCTATGCCTTTGTTCAGGTCTCCACGCCTGTCATTTCTTCATCATTGGCATGTACAGTATGTCTTTCCATATATCAGTTCACTCCATGGTAGGTCTGCTGTCTGCGTTATCTCATTTTCTTTCTTCTGCACTTTTGTGTTGCTCCATGGTGTCCCGGTGCCTAGTTCATGGCTCGCTGTTTTTCCCATGGTGGGAGACTGCTGAATCACGGTGGGCACTGTGGCTCAAGGCAGCTGGCATTCTACTGTCTCCCACTCATACCAATGCCCCTGTCTTCCCATCCCTTGCATTACCTACCTCTTCTTCCTTGACGCGGCCCTTCCTTCCATTCGCTGCCAGCTGCAGTGCTTCCTGTTCACCATGCCCTTCCAGCCTTTCTGGCTATCGCACTTTGACTATTACCTTGGCCCTCACCTCTTCTCCTTCCTCGTCCCATGCTTTCTTTTGGGGGTGTTTCCCTTTCCCTAATCACCATACCTATTTGTCTCTTTCCCTAGTCCTACATTTCAGACCACTCGACTCATATCTCCCTGTACTCCGCGTCAGCCTCCATTTGTTCTTGTACCTCATCCCTCCTATACCCAACCTGTTTTCATACCTAACGCTTACTTCTGGTACTACATACCTTCACCGTCAGCTGCGGGGATGCACCCAGCCATTCTCTTCTCTCTCTCATGCAATCAATCCACTCCTAATTTGGTTTATCAATGGACCCTGTTGGCATGCACTCCTGTGGTTGCTACTTGCAGTCTCCTCCTCTGGACCCCCGTCGGGGTCTCCTTCACTTAATCTGACCTCTCTGTTGGTCTCCTTGTTCACATCAACTAATCGAGCATATCCCTCATACGGGTCCTATGCTACCTCAACTCTACCTGCTCTCCATTCAGAGATGTGCCTTCCGTGTCCATTGCACCATGGCTCGGGGCTAGCCTATAGCTGATGGTCTCACTCTGCACCCATGAAGTCTGCATCTAGAGCTTGCAAAGCTTGGGGGGTCCTTCTCCTGGGCTCACAGTGAGAAGGTCTTCGCTCCGGGTGGACCTTCTGTCATCCCTCATTTTGGCAACACCTCTGGATGCAGAATTTACAACTTTCAGCTGTGAGGGGTGCGGCTCTCATCAGCGGGGTCCCTTTAGCTGCCCAAGTGGGTTCAGAGGCCCAATCTACGCTATTCTCCATCTGCACGCCTCTGGTTCACCTGGTCTTTTTCGTAGGTTCATGTAGGGTGGCTGAGTGCCTCAGTGGTCATTTCTTTCCTTCTTTGCTTTTGGGTGTCTAGTTGCAGAGACGTCACTTGCACCAATCAACAGCATTCCTGTTAGAAGGACAGAGTGAGAGCTTCCTCTAAACTGGAATTTTTTTCTCCTCCCTCGATCTTGACTCTAAATTGCAGTAGCTGAGCCATCACTTGCCAAAACATCCTTCAGCCTGGAGGGAAGGTGACCTAGGCCTTGGCTTCCCAGAGGTTTCCTCCTCAAAGGGTTTTTTCCTCTCCTCCATGCCAATGGTCATAATATTTAGATAGGGTTAGTGCTTTCATAGGTTCCGTAGTTAGGGTCCGCTGTTGGATGGAGTTAGATGGTGGCCCCGGCTGTTCCGTCCCTCTCTCCTTAGGAATTCCCACCCTTCGGCCTCGCATCAGCTTCCATTCCACTCAATATTCCTCAGCATCTCCCGTTCCTTTTCTGTCCTTCTCATTTACCTCTATCGACCTCTGTTCCTGTCCTTGATATCTTCTGACTTCTCGCTTCCTTCGATGCTTGTCACCCTTTTGGGTATTCTTTTTGGGCTTCTTCCTAAGCTACCTTTAGCCTAGGGAATCATTCCCAGTGGCACCTATAGGGATGAAACCCTCCTCTGGGGTTCCTCGCCATCATACCCCTACAGGGTGGTTTATGCCATGGATAGAGAGGTGAACAGCCACAATGTAGTTAAGTCACACAAGCATATATCATACCAAGTTGTGTAAGCACAGCGAATTGCAAGGCTATGGCTGTAGTTCGATGGGTGGAGCAACAAACCACTCCCCCCATCAGGCCTTTAAAGGTTGCTCCTTCTGGCTAGTCCTGGATTTGTTTCTTTTGTTGCCCCATCATCCTCCCCTCCTCCTCCGGTGGCTCGTCTCTCTTTCCTGTGAGCTTCTTCCTAAGCTACCTTTAGCCAATGGAATCATTCCCACAGCATCTATAGGGGTAGAACCCTCCTCTTGGGTTCCATGCCATTGTACCCCTACAGGGTGGTATATTCCATGGATAGAGAGGTGAACAGCGACAATGTATATAAGTCACACAAGCATATGTCATACCAAGTTGATAAGCACATCGAAATCCTGGGTGGAGTAATTTCAAATAAATAAACAACTAACTAACTAACTAACTAAAGTAAATGATAATCCATATTGCCAGTAGCTTAATTTAGCAGTCTTGCTGAACATACTGTAAATACACTGCAGAGAGACTTTTATGTCCTCTACATGTACCGTTTCTACAGGCTAAGGAAAAAAGAAACTGTAGAAAGTTACTAGACTGTTGCCAAAGTTTAGCAAACTTAAATTTGTTTGGAATGAACTGAAGCATTTCACTTGCTAAAAGTATACCACATTATCAAAATATATGCAAACAATCAAGCCAAAAGAACCCTATTCATTAAGTGCATTCAGTCCTAAAGTATCACCTGTTTTTAAACAGTGAATAACATAATTTTAATGGTGCCTAACTCCAATTAAACAATCACTGTAGGTAGTTACTTTCCTGGAGACGTTGGACAGCATTTGTTCTACTTTGTGTTCTCCATTAAAAATAGCTTAATTTATTTTCAAAACACATGAGATAATTTACAGCTTTTGATGTAACTCTCATCCGGTTTCAAACAGTTCTCCATGTCCTACTCTATATGCTTAGATTTTGGTTATTTCTGAGTTCCTATCACTGAGAAGTGCACATCTGCCATTTATCACAGTTAAATACTATGGGACCAATTTTGAGTCGCTGTCAGGGATGGTACACAATGGAAACCCCCTTTGAGCTTGGCACATTTCAAATTACCAGTTCAGATGTTGCCTGCCCCCCCCCCCAGCACGTGATCAAAAATGTAGCACAACATGGTGCATGCCACAATCTCCAGAGCTGTGTCACATTGGAAATGCCAGGCAAATGGCCATCCAGCTGAGTTGCCTCCCTTCCCCAACAACATTTGGATTCTGTTCCCAAGTGGTCCACTGGTCCTGCCCACCTTTCACTCCCCATATTGTTACTGCATGGTGGCCCAAAGCCCCCTCCCCCCACACACACACACACTTCTCCAGTGATCATTATCTCTAGTGTGTCCAATGGTCCTCCTTCATGCTTGTTGCTGGTGGCCCTTGTGATCCATTGCTCACCCCTCACATGACCTGACTCCATGAATACCATTCACCAACTGGCCCTACATGCAGCCCTGTGACCCTGTTATCACCTGCTTGTATCTGCCCATATCCTGGGGGAATTAAAGATGCATAGGAACCTCTGCTGCTTTTCCCAAGCATCCACAACATCATGTTGAACATGGACCAATGAGGTCAGAAAGGCGATGCCATTTCTGAGTGTTCTTGGGCAAGGGAGCTTTATTTGTACCAAGGATGTCCAGGACTAGATAAACATGATGCTGGTTTCTCTATTTAACCAATGGAAGTGATCCCTCCAGATTAGGGCTGATATGCAGTATCAATACGGTAGCACTCCTGGGCGGTGGCATAGATCCCTCTTTCTTTTAATTCAGGTGGATACAAGCTTTGGGCAATCTCATTTGAATTTAACTAGCCAAATTGTTGCTAGGTTTGATGATATCTTTTAGTATCATATTCACCAATATCACCATAAAGATTGTTAGCATTTACTAATGCTCAACATAATATGTATTAACTAAAAATCATCAGGAGTTTCCACAGTTTTTGTGGATATCAGTCATATCCATGGACTTCATACTCATGAGCCCAAGAAATACTTAGAGTAGAATTAAGTGGGGGGTGTCGAGCTTATTTGCATTGTAAACCATCAGCAGTCAGATGAGAAACATTGCCCTTTCCGGCAGCATGCTATAGCATCTCTTTCTAGAGTACAGACTCTTTTTCTCTGTTGTTTCACATTGTCACTGGAAACAGTCCTTACAGATGTCTATAGCATTATCCCTACCAGGAAGAGCCTAACTTCAAAGCCGTTAAATCATGCAGACCTTTCTTCCTTAGCATTCCAAGTGGCAGTTGTGAGACAGTTTACTGTCCATTGAAGGGTGATTTGATAAGTACAGAAATGTATGTGACTAAAAATGTATTTCTGGTCTGCTCCTTGTGACCAGGTTGAACAAAACCATGTCACATTTGTTATGCAGAAAGAGTTAAAAGCAAGGATCTGTTCTATCCTCTCCTTTTCTGTCTCTTGTCTGCCTGATTGCGCAATCAAATTTTCTTGTGAGACCTAGGAACTGATCACTCTGACAGTCTCATGATTCTCCCCCTCACAATTCTCGCCCTGCCTTCACTTGCTGTTTCTATCTTTTTCTTCCCTCTTGCTTCTCTGTGGTTATAAAAATATATGTGGATCTTTATGTGAAGCTGAGTTCTCCGGTTTGAAAATGTGTATAGGTATATTGTTGAAATGATTACTGAAAGCTATTTTGAACTCAGGGGCTCAACCTTGAAATACAGTTTGAGCTCCATAAGCTCATTTGCAGAGTTGTCAACAGGAGATCCGGTCTGGGATACAGAAACATAGAAACATAGAATTTGATGGCAGATAAGGACCACTTGGCCCACCCAGTCTGCTCATTTCCCTACCTAATGGATAAGCTGCAGATCCTAGTTAACCAGCAGCCTACTTCTTCCTACCCCCAACCCCTAAAATTGCCTTATGACTGTCCCATGCATGCTTGAATTCCACCACTGTTTTTGACTCCACAACCTCTTCCGGAAAGCCGCTCCATGCATCCACAACCCTCTCTGTGAAAAAATACTTTCTTAAATTACCTCTGAGCTGCCCCATCTTCAAATTCTCAGCCCTTGTTCTTGCACACCCTTTTTTAAAAGATGCTACCCTCTTGGACTTTGTTGATTCCTTGAGGTACTTGGAAAGTTTCTATCATGTCCCCCCTCTCCCTCCTTTCCTCAAGGCTATACATATTAAGCTTCTTAAGTCTCTCTTCATATGTCTTCCGGTGCAGACCCTGCACCATTTTAGTTGCCCTCCTCTGGACAGCTTTCATTCTGTCTATGTCTTTGTGGAGATGGGGTCTCCAGAACTGCACACAGTACTCCAGATGGGGTCTCACCAGCTGTCTGTACAGAGGGATAATAACTTCCTGTTTTCTACTGGTGATGCCTCTCCCTATGCATCCCAGTATCCCTCCTGCCCTCCTTGCTGCCCTCTCACATTGCTTGCCCACCTTTAGGTTATCTGATATGACTACCCCCAGGTCCCTTTCCATTTTTGTTATTGTTAGTATCTCACCCCCCATTGTGTACTCTTCCCTGGTTTTGTTTCCCAGGTGCATTACCTGCACTTCTTAGCATTGAATCTAGCTACCATACATTTGACCATTCCTCTAACCTTGCAAGTTCCTTCTCATCCTTTCCACCCCACCTTGTGCATCAACTCTGTTGCAGATCTTTGTGTCATCTGCAAAGAGACATACTTTTCCTTCAGTCCCTCTGCAATGTAAACATAAAGACACATTGAAGAGGACCAGTCCTATACTGAACCCTGCGGTACCCCACTAGTAACCCCCCTTTCTTCAGAGTGGACTCCATTTACTATTACTCTCTGTGTCCTATTGTCCAGCCAATTCTTTACCCAGGCTGTCATCTTGGGACCCACTCCCAGGCTGGCTAACTTGTATATTAATCTTTTGTGTGGGACTGTGTCAAATGCCTTCATAAAGTCTAGGTAGGCCATGTCCACAGCCCCTCCCTGATCTACTACTTTGGTCACCCAGTCAAAGAAATCTATCAGATTTGTCTGGCATGACCTTCCCGCTGTGAATCCATGCTGCCTTGGATCCTGTGCCCCTCTGGCCTCTAGATACTCGATAATTCTTTCCTTCAGAAGTGATTCCATAATTTTCCCTACCACTGAGGTTAAACTAATGGGTCTGTAGTTTCCTGCTTCTGCCTTGCTCCCACTTTTGTGAAGGGAATCACATCTGCCCTCCTCCAGTCCTCGGTACCACCCCATCCTCCCATGATTTGTTAAAGAGGTAGTCAGTGGTGTCACTAGTTCTACCCTTAGTTCTTTTAAATTCTGGGATGAATCCCATCAGAGCCCCATTGCTTTGTCCACCTTCAGTTTTTAGAGTTCTTTCAGAACCCTTTCTTCTGTAAATTGGCTGGTATCAACTTCTGTATCTAGAGTGTTTCTACTGTTTGTTTTAGGTACCTCCCCCTCTTCATTTGTAAATACTGAGCAAAAATATTTGTTTAGTATCTCTGCCTTTTCACAGTCACCCTCTGCCCACCCTCTCTCCCCTTTCTTAAGCCTCACTATCTCTCCCTTGGTCTTCCTTTGCTCTCTGATGTACCTATAAAAGGTTTTATCCCCCTTCTTAACTGAGTTGGCTGTCTTTTCCTCGGTTTGGGCCTTAGCTGTTCTGACTGCCTTCCCAGCTCCTTTTGCTTTAACTGATACAGTTCTCTGTCCTGCTTCTTCTGTGATTCCTTGTACTTCCTGACTGCTTTCTTTTTCTCTTGAACCTTCACTGCCACTTCCTTTGAGAACCATAGTGGTTTCTTACATCATTTTGTTTTATTTGCTTCACACAAAGGCTTGTTACCTCTGTGATGGCAGTTTTTATTATTCCCCATTGTTCTTCCACCCCTCCTTCCTGCCCATTTGCTAGTGCATTCCTCAGGCACTCACCCATTCTGGCAAAGTCAGCCCTCCTAAAGTCCAATACTTTTGCCTTTGTATGGCTTGACTCTATTGCTGTGTTTATTGTGAACCATGCTGTTCGATGGTCGCTAGTTCCCAGATGGCTACCCACTTCTACATCTGTGATCCTCTCTTCATCTCCATTTGAGAGAACCAGGTCTAAGTTTGCTCCCTCACGAGTGGGCTCCAATACTAGTTGTCTAAGGCATGCCCTCCTGTAGGGCATCTAGAATAACCCCACTCTTCGAAGTGGCTGCTGCAACTGCACAGTTTTCTATTTTGTTTCACCTGCAAGGAAAGAAACTAATAAAGTTTTGGGTCATTGTGTGGAAACAAGACATGTATTTAATAAGCTCAAGATGCAAAAATTGATTGCCAGGAAAATACCTTGTATATAAAGAGAGCAATGTTTTGTGTGTGTGAGAGAGGGAGATAGGCTGAAATTTAGAATGAGAGATACCCTCTGCTGAAGGATTTTGTTTTGTTTGAACTGCCAGTATAAGAGCTATCCTGCACAATTTTATTATTTTTAGTTGTATTGTTGGAAGGCTGTGCCTGTATTTCAGTGGGGAAGGATAGCTCCTCCCCATCCTCTTCTTAAACTGCCAGCTTCTGCTCCCTCTGCTTAGAGCGAGTCGGACTTGCTGGTGGTGTTGCTGCATGGTCCTATGGCTGCTTTTCTCTTTCTCCCAGTTTCTCTTGTCTCCTGGCTTCTCACATCCTGTTATTACTCTTGCCTGCCCCCCTTCTGCCCGTGTTATTGTCCCTTGCTCTGGCTCATTTGTCCCCTTCCCCACCTTGGCTCCCTGGCTCCTCATTTCTTCCCCTGTTCTTCTTCCGTGCACTTGTCATTTTGTTTCCTGTCTCTGCTCCTTTTTGGGGTTTTCATCTCAAGTAGCTGCTTGCACCATGCTACCGCCACAGTCTACTGGATCCCTTCCTTCACTTGGCACCTTCCAGGATTGCTCCGGTGCTGCTCCAGTCATTTTTCTTGGCTTCCATCTGCTGTCCAGCACTGCCTCCATTCAGCACTCCATACTCCATCGTTCCCGTCAGTGTTCCTTTGTTTTGCCAGCACTTCAGGTGAGACATCACCACTGTGCCCTGCTTTCTGCTTCACTACTTGCCTGAGATGCTGTTCGGCTCCAAGGATTTATAATTCCTCATAAAGTCTGTAGCTCGCTCTTGATAAATTCCACTGCATTATCCAGACAGTCTACAATCCAACTCCAACTGTTTACAAGTCTCAGCTGAAGTGGACTCGTTTTATGTTATTATTGCAACTTGATTTGCCTACCTCCTCCAGTAAGTCTATATTGCTAAACTATAACTGGAACCAGTTACTGACTGCTAACTCTTTGGCTCCATCTCTCTGCTTACTGCTGCTTTGCTATTCAGGACAGTTCTGTTCCTACTGGTCTGGTAAGCTTGAGTAGCAGCCTAACACAACACAATCGCTTCTGCTTCTTCCTCAAGCTGAAGGAGAGGTCTCGCAGCCCCTTTTCTGCCAATACTATTCTAAAGCAACGTGGACTCACTGAAGAGGGGTCCCCCATCTCCTATTACACCTATGAGGGGGTATTTCTCAGTGCTCAGAGCATCTTTCCATGGCAACCTCATGTGATAGTCCAATATCCCTAACTGCTATGCCCCTCAATGGGACTGTTCTCCTTATCAAACATATTCCCTCTTCACCAAGGTAATCCACATGGGGTCCCCCTTCCCTATCCTGTCCACTTGGACCCTACACTGTAGTTCAATCATCTGAACTCTGCCTACAAAAGACCTACTCTCCAGTCAGCTGCATGCCGGTCCAGCCTGTTACTTGTCTTCCTTCAATTCTTCTCCTGCATTTCAGACTCCTTCTTGTTCCAGTTCCAGCTCAAGTGTGTACTCAGGACAGCTCTTTATAACACATCTCATATTCCTCTGATGTTCTAAGCAGTTCTACCTTCCTTTGAGGTCCTTGTTCCTCTCTATGTTTCAAAGGACTCATGACTGTGGGGTTCTGCCAGTCCAGTTAGCCTACGTGGAGGCCTAGCTCGACTTACTCACTTCTGCTCATCCTCAGTAAGACCTACATGGGAGTTCTGCCAGTCTAACTAGCCTACATGGAGGCCTAGCTTGACTCACTCACTCTACTCCTTCCTTGGGCAGACCTACATGAAGATCCTACCAGTCCAGCTTGCCTACTTGAAGGCCTAGCTCGACTCACTCTGTTCTACTCCAGCTAGCCCACGTCGGGGTCTAGCTTGCCACATAATCGCTTTACATGCTGTCCTCTAGCAGACCTCCATGGGTCTGCTGTTGTATCAGGGAGCTTTATATCATGGCAAGTCAAGTGCAATCCTTGAATCAGGTTACTTCTACAGCCTTGGAGGATGACTGCATTTGCCCTTTTTTTTGCTTGTTTTTACTTTCTAGTTATACTCTCCCTACCCCCTAAGCTCCGCCACCGAGCCACCAATGCGGCTGCCCCACCACCTTTACCTGGGAGCCTATGGTAGTCCCTCCATGTAGCCTTGGATTACCCCCCGGGCAGGGACAGAGATGGGGGTGCATTTGCCTTTATTCATGGCCTCCTGGCATTCCTTTCCACTTCTCTAGTCATCCTGCATGGGATCTCCAGTTCAGCTTGGCCTCCGTGGGACCTCGGAAAGCTCACATTTCATCCACGTTTACTACAGTGACAGCAGACCACAGGGGTCCCATCATCATCTCAAACATCCATGCCCACAGAAGGGCATCTCCTCTTAGCTCATAATTTCCATATTACAGGTGGAATCACTGGGATCTTGTCCTCCTTTTGTTGGACCATGCACCACTACCACAATGGTGAACCATGTGGGGTCCTGCCATCTCAAACATATATGCCTCACAAGGGGGCCCTTCTTTTACACTCAAACATAGTCAAGTTACTACAGGCAGACTCACGTGGGGATTTTGTCCCCCTTACTTCAGAGCATATCATATAATGGCGATGGCAAACCCAGGTGAGGGTCTCACCATTCTAAATCCATCATGCCCACAGGGGCATATCTCAATGCTCAGACATCTTTCCATCTTCACAAAAGCAGACCCACATGGGGGTCTTGTCTTCCTTATGCTGACCACCTGAGACCTACTCAATCACTCGAGCATTCTAACACTGCATACTCTGGACCTACAGAGGATCCATGCTCCAGCTTGCCTGTCCGGGCCTACCCTACTTCCTCATTCGTTAACTTCTACTGCATCCATCCCCATTCTGGTCCAGTTCCAACCAAATATCTACACCGCACATCTCCATAGCGTTTTCCACAATTCTTGGACATCTTAGGAAAATCTTCCTTTCTGATAAGTACTCGATTGTAACCTAATGTTTCACTGGATTTCCAGCTCCAGGCAAGCCTCCCATTTGCATAGACTCCTACCTCATCACCATTCTTGGCTGGGCAACACTTCTGACCATTTCATCCTCTAAGATTTTTATGTCTTCAAATATTTGCATGCTGGTATTCATCTTCAACCATGCTGACTGTACGTGTATGCTTTACAGCTGTTTTGCTCACAACTACCTTGGTCAAGGATTAACCACAGTCCCTCCTCCAGACATCACTCCTAGCTATATCTCTTCATCTGCTGGAATTTTCATCTTTGGCATTGACTTCCTGCTCATCACTGAGTTCGACAACAGGACTGGGAATTCTACCAGAGAAGTCTAGCCTTCACCAGTCTTTATACATTTACTGTGCATAGACAGCAGTCCTACCTCGCCAGACTGTACCTAGCTCTGCTGTCCATCAAGGAAAACAGTTGCTGATCCTACCTTTGCTTCCCTCCTGACAACGTCAGAGGACATCCCTTTCCATATGGGTCTCCACCACGATGGTATACAGCTCTTGTCTATGATCTCAGTGTTATCCTGGGAGATCTTTCTAATTAATACTTCGCCCCACCAAGGGGGACTAGCACTTGTTCAATGCAGTGCATTTCACCTTGGCTGACCTATGTGGGGGTCTTGCCTTCATACTGAAATATATGCACTGGCAGACCACGTAGGATCCCACCATGTCTCTGGCATCACCCCAACAGGGCCTGGCTGCTTGCTCATCCACATTCCATCTCCTCTTGGCCAACACACATGGGGGTCTTGCTGTCTCTACTGGAACCTATGCAATGGCGGACCACATGGGGTCCATCATGTCCCCTGCTTCACCCCACAAGGGGGCCTGGCTACCTGTTGAATTCACTTCTACTTTGCCTGCAAAAAGGGGCCTATCAGCTTGCTATACACATTCCTGCCTCACCCCACAAGGGGGCCTGGAGGTTTATCTCAGCTTCACCTTGCAAGGGGGCCTGGGTGCCTGCACACCACATTCCTGCTTTGCTCTGCAAGGGGGTCTGGTGCCTTTTCTACTGGAACTATGCAATATCGGATCACGTGGGACCTGCCATTCTGACCTACTCCACCCTGCTAAGGAGGGTTTAGCTGCTTGCTCACTGTAATCCACTACTTCTTCTAGAACAGACTTCCTCCTTTATCACACTCCAGGATAGACCATCAACCAGTTTTACATTCTCGCCTCTCCAAGATATAATTCAGCGAACAGCCGCTAGCCAAGCTGCCTGACTATGCACAGTTCCTCGCCTTCTACACCTACAGATAATATGGACTTGGATTCACTAAAGCTATTGTCTCTCCATGGTAGACTCTTCATTCATCAGTACCTCATCTTCCAGGATTACCTGCTTCAGTTGAACTCAGGATATGCCGCTTCGACCAACACTCTGGATCTAGTTATAAGACAACTTATAAATATTTGTCTATCTTAGGATTACTCTCCTTTTAGTATGCCCAGAGGATGGGCAGATCAAGAGGTTCCCCCTAAGGGTTTTTTTCATCTCCTGTGTGCTACTGGCCACACTCTCCAGAGCTGGAGGAGGTAATCACATCAGTAATTACATTCTTTTTGGGCCTTCAGTCCTACACTTACCTAGCATCCGATCAAAGGTGGGATATAGAGAAAGGCCATAAGATCAAGTTCTAACATCAACCATCTCTCATCCAGCTCAAATGTTCTAAGCACCAATCATATCTCATCCAGTTACTATGTACTACAAGCACTGACTTATGTACCAGTACAGCTGTCATGTTTCTAAGCACCAACCATATCTTACCCAGCTCTTACTTATCACAAGCAGTGAGCTATGTACCACACATTAAATTGGATTACTCTGCCTGTATTTCAATGGGAGGAAATAACTCCTACCCCATCCTCTTCTTAAACTGCCAGCTTCTGATCCCTCTGCTTAGAGTGAGTCAGACTTGCCCTCCATCCTCCCCTGCCTCCTCCTCCTCCTTCACCGGCACTATTATCTCACCTTGCGCTGGGCATTCAGTCCTACACTTACCTAGCATCCCATCAAAGGCTGGATATAGAGAAAGGCCAAAAGATCAAGTTCTAACATCAACCATCTCTCAACCAGCTCAAACGTTCTAAGCACCAACCATATCTCATCCAGTGCCTATGTTCTACAAGCACTGACTTATGTACCAATCCAGCGCTAATGTTTCTAAGCACCAACCATATCTTACCCAGCTCTTACTCATCACAAGCACTGAGCTATGTACCACGCATTGAATTATTGAGAATAATGGGCTGATATTAGTGAATTTTATAGCTGCTTCTGGTTTTCCTATGCTTTCTGACCTTTGTCTCGATGACACTCCTCTAGCATGGTATCTAAGTTAAAGTTCTTATGTTTACATTCAGTGTCTGTTTCCTTCCCTGGCATCATGTGTACTCCAGTTTATATCAGGAACAGTTTAGTTAAGGGTTTAAAAAGTGTGTCTCTGACAGACGTTTGTCCAAATGTGTCAAATTTCCTGAAAGTAGTTTGTTTTTACATTTCTTTTTCCCATCAGATTTCGTTTTCACCTCTATCTAGGCTCTGTGAGTTCAGACTGTTTTTTAATGCTAAGTCCATGGTGCATCTATTGTGATCTGCATCCTTTTTCTAACTCAGAGTCCATAGTGATGGCTTTGCATCACACAGTATGCAGTTGCATCACTATTTTAATGCATTTTCCAGACTGCATCACTTTTCCTATGCAAATAGCACAGTCGCTTCTGCTACCTGGCTGATGTGTACTGTACCACCTTGTTGATCTGGCCCTTTTGGCAAGTCATACTGGAAACTCTTGCATGGAATCAACCTTTGATGCACTGCCCACTCAGACACTGAACAAACTTTATGAACCATCACTAAAAGTACTGACCACTACATTGCTGTCTCAAATGGGAACAAACAACCACACAAGCTCACCACAGTTTTTCCGATGGACCACAGAGTCAGACACTGGCAGTTACAAATATTTAAATTGTAATCCATTGTGGAAAATCAAGCAGACTAAACACATTACTACAGAGAACATTAAAAAAATACAAATAAACTAAGAATTATTAACAGGACAAATATTAAACAAGCATTTGTCAATGCCAAATGTTGTTGCACTGACATCGGCAGTGGGAGTGGCGGAGCTAGAGACACATAGTGCTGTGATTTTGTTAATGTGTCCCAAAAGGTGATTTTGCACAGTGAGCATGCCATTGTGCGCCACAGCTGCGGAAAGATGTTTTGGGCAGGCTGTGAGAAATGGCACCTGGACTGCTGATAAGGAGATGTGCACAAATGCCAGTAGTGAAAATGTGGCATGAAAATAATGCAGATTGATGAAGTTACAAGACTGCATGGAAACTGCGCAATGCACGCTTGCAACATAGTCATTGTATGGACTTTCGGCACCAAATTTTCAACATAGGCATTTTAGGACCTCTGCTCATGGATAGTGTCACTGTCATTTCCTCAAACTGTCCTGAAAAATTATTTTGCACAGCAACCATGCAATTCTGTGCCGGACATGCGAAAACACATTTCAGGCAGCTGTACTGTTCATAAGGAGGCATGGAAAAATGCCAATGATGAACAGCTGGAGTGAAACTATTACAAATTCACAAAGTCACGAGCGTGCGTGCAAACTGTGCAACGCACGCTCGTAAAACACTCATTGTATTGACTTTTGTCCCCAAATTTTCAACATAGGCATTTTAGGACATCTGCTAATGAACAGTGTCACTGTCATTTTCATCATGTGTCTCCAAACGACTTTCCATTGGCAACCGCTTATTCTGCGCCGGAACTGCAAAACAGATTTTGGTCAGATGTGAAAAATGACAGCTGTACTGTTCATTAGGAGGTGCAGAACAATGGCATTATTGAAAATCTGGAGTGAAAATATCATAAGTTTTGAGAACATACAAGCATGCATGCAAACTGTGCATGCACGCTTGTAACATAGTCATTTTATGGAGTATAGTCACCAAATTTTCAACCTAGGCATGTTAGGGCCTCTGCTCATGAACAGTGTCACTGTCATTTTTGTAATAGAAACATAGAAACATAAAATTTGATGGCAGATAAGGACCGCTTGGCCCACCTAGTCTGCCCATTTTTCTACCTCACAGATAAGCTGCAGATCCTAGTTAACCAACAGCTTACTTCCTCCTACCTCCCACTAGGACTGCCTTATGTCTGTTCCATGCATTCTTGAATTCCTCCACTGTTCTTGACTCCACGACCTCTTCAGGGAGGCTGTTCCATGCATCCACAACCCTCTCTGTGAAAAAATACTTTCTCACATTACCTCTGAGCCATCCCCCCTCTATCTTTAAATTGTGCCCCTTGTTCTTGCACATCTCTTTTTCTGAAAGATGCTACCCTCTTGGACTTTTGTTGATTCCTTGAGGTACTTGAAAGTTTCTATCATGCCCCTCTCTCCTTCTTTCCTCAAGGGTATACATATTAAGCTCCTTTAGTCTTTCTTCATGTCTTCTCTGGTGCAGACCCTGCACCATTTGGTTGCTCCTCCTCTGACAGCCTCACTCTGTCTATGTCTTTATGGGAGATGGGGTTCCAGAACTGCACACAGTACTCCAGATGGGGTCTCACCAACTGTCTGTACAGAGGGATAACAACTTCCTGTTTTCTACTATTGATGCCTCTTCCATGCATCCCAGTATCCCCCAGCCTTCCTTACTGCCTTCTCACATTGCTTGCCCACCTTTAGGTCATCTGATATAATTACCCCCAGGTCCCTTTTCAATTTTACTGTTGTCAGTATCTCATCCCCCATTGTGTACTCTTCCCCTTAGGCTGGCTAACTTGTGTATTAATCTTTTGTGTGGGACTGTATCAAGTGCCTTGCTAAAATCTAGGTAGGCCATGTCCACAGCCCCTCCCTGGTCTACTACTTTGGTCACCCAGTCAAAGAAATCTATTAGATTCATCTGACACGACCTTCCCATTGTGAATCCATGCTGCCTTGGGTCCTGTGCCCCACTGGCCTCTAGGTATTCAACAGTTCTTTCCTTCAGAAGTGATTCCATCATTTTCCCTACCACTGAGGTCAAACTAACTGGTCTGTAGTTTTCTGCCTCTGTCCTGCTCCCACTTTTGTGAAGAGGAATCACATCTGCCCTCCTCCAGTCCTCAGGTACCACCCATCCTCCCATGATTTGTTAAAGAGGGTAGTCAGCAGTGTCACTAGTTCTACCCTTAGGTCTTTTAGAATTCTTGGGTGAATCCCATCAGGCCCCATTGCTTTGTCCACCTTCAATTTTATTAGTTCTTTCAGAACTTTCTTCTGTAAATGTACTGGTATTGACCCCGTCTTCAGAGTGTTTCTCTTGTTTGGTTTAGGTACCTCCCTCCTCTTCTTTTGTAGAATTCTGAGCAGAAATATTCGTTCAGTATCCCTGCTTTTCACTGTCACCCTCTACCCAATTCCTCCCTATATTAAGCCTCAGTATCCTCCTTTGGTCTTTCTTCACTCCTAATGTACCTATAAAGGTCTTATCCCCCTTCTTAACAGAATTGGCTATCCTTTCCTCGGTTTGGGCCTTTTGCTATTCTGACTACCTTCCCAGCCTTTTTCTGCTTTAACTGATACAGTTCTCTGTCCTACTCTTCTGTGTTTCCTTATATTTCCTGAATGCTATCCTTTTCTCCTAACCTTCCCTGCCACCTCTTTTGAGAACCATAGCGTTTTTCCTTCATTGTGTTTTATTGATTTGCTTTACACAAGGCTTGTTGCCTCTGTGATGGCTGTTTGATTACTCCCATTGTTCCTCCATCCTCCTTCTTGCCTGTTTGCTAGTGCTTTCGAGGCACTCTCTCATTTTCCCAAAGTCAGCCCTCCTAAAGTCCAATACTCTTACTTTTGTATGGCTTGATTGTATGGCTGTGTTTATCGTGAACCACACTGTTTGGTGGTCGCTTGTTCCCAGATGGCTACCCACTTCTAAATCTGAGATTCTTTCTCCATCCCCATTTGAGAGTACCAGGTCTAAGATTGCTCCCTCCCGAGTGGGTTCCAATACTAGCTGTCTGAGGCATGCCCCTGTAGGGCATCAAGAATGACCCTGCTCTTGGATGTGCCTGCGGCAAAGGTGCTCCAGTTAACATCTGGCATATTCAGGTCCCCCATCAACAATATCTCCCTTTTTCTGCCATTCTAAGGAAGCCTTCTATCATTTTCTTGTCCATTCCTCCCTGAGATGGGGTCTGTATACAACCCCCATGCGGATTGTGGTGCCATTTCCTGTCTCCAGGGGACCCAGAGTGCCTCATCTGCTCCCTGTTTACTCTTTAGTTCTGTTGCTTTGATCCCTTCCTTTACATAGAGAGCTACTCCTCCTCCTCTTTTACCCTCCCTGTCCCTCCTGTAGATTGTATATCCTGGTATGTTGACATCCCAGTCATGGTTCTCTGTGTACCATGTTTCTGTGACTGCCACAATATCCAGGCAACCCTCTTCCATCAAGACCACTAGTTCAGGGAGCTGGTTACACAGACTACGGGCATTGGTACTCATCACCCTCCACTTTTTGATAGCCTTACCCCTTTTAGCCCCATTCCTGTCCTTACTGCCTTTGCCTTTTTACATTTACCTCTGTTCTGCTCCCAATAACTTCTCTACCTTGATGTTTACCTCACTAATTACCATGTTTTGTGGAGGAGGCTGGGATTTCCCTGCTCCTTTCAGTGCCCCCCTTGGCTAGTTTAAATGCCAATGAAGCATTTAAACCTCTCATCTAGGATCCTGGTTCCCCCACAAACAGATGCAGACCATCACACCAGTATAGGTCTGCATCCCTCCAGATGGCTCCCCAGTCCCCAATGAAGCCAAAACCATGAGCTCCACACCAGTTTTTCAACCACTGATTGAATTCCCTAGTGAGGAGTGCCCTAGCATCACCCTTGCCATAGACAGGCAGCACCTCTGAGAAGGTTACTGTATGCGCTACTTGTCTAAGGCCCCTCCCCAACTCTACAAACTCCTCTTGCACTGCTCTGATCCCATTCCCAGCCAGGTCTTTTGTCCCTAGGTGGACAATGACATCCAGCTCCCTCCCTCGTGCAGCTCCTCCCACGATCCTGAGGACTCACTTCCTGTCCCTCCAAGCCGTGGCGCCAGGAAGGCACCTTACCTCCCTCTCCCCTTCCTCCCCCATTTCTACCCCCCCAATGATTGAGTCCCCCACCAGGAGTTGTTTCCTTCCCTGTGGGATCCCATGCCACCCTCCTGTGGGTCTCCTTTGTGAAGGTTCCCAGCATCCTCCTTGGTCTCCACTGCAGGTGCCTCCATGGAAACCACTATCCACCAGAAGGCGAATGAATTGTGGAGAGTACAGCTGAGGGATGCAACTCTGTTCCACCACCCTCTCCTCCCTGAGCCCACCTGATCCAGCCTCTCCTCTTTCTTGGCAACCTCTGAGGTAGTGGCATTGGCCCTGGTGGTCCCTGGGTGGGGGAGGAGGTTTCACGACTCCTAGCCAGGTCAGCCTGGAGACGGGCATCCTCCCCTCTCAGACCAGAGAGGTGCCTGCAAATAGGGCAGCATCGCAGCCTCCAGAATGTCTCCCGGAACACTGCCGCCCCACAGCCATTGCACTGCACCACTCCTATCATGTCTTATTTTATGTCCCCTCTACTGTTTCTCTGTATTCTTACTCTCTCCTCTCCTTACAACTCCTACCCTTCTTGTTCTTGGACAGCAACTTCCTATCTTCTTCAGTAGCCGCCTTCTTCCTTGCTCAATGTCAGACCACCAGCAGCTGGGGGGGAGAGTGAGCTACTTTTTTCCTTTAGGGTTCACAAAACCAATGTTTCTCTATGATCCTTCCCTTTCTACTGCCAAACAGGAAGTTCCTGTTGACAGTCAAATCCAGTGGCTATAAAAGTAGAACTGACTTAGGGTGGGTGGGATGGAGGGCAATTAGTAAGAAAAAAGGCTAGCAACAGGAAGTTGTAATTTGAGTCACCTGCTTTTATAGTGTCTAAGCCACACCCCCAATTAAGCTCTCTTTCCTCCTACTGGTTTAGCAAAGTCAGCTGATACAGTACCCTTCGCAGCACAGAACACACACTGACTTTCTTTCTTTTCTTTCTTTTTTTTTAACCCTAAATAAGACCCTTTCTACTTCTTATAAAGTATCTGTCTACTTAATCTCAACAGATACTGACTCCTGCTGAGATATAAGTTTTAAATTAATAAGAAAATGTAGCTTCTTTTAGTTAGCTGCTTTCTGCTCTACAAGCAAGGCTAGCAACACTGATTTTGCACAGCAACTGCACTATTCTGCACCGGAAGTGCAAAAACACATTTCGGCCAGGGTGTGAAAAATGACAGCTGTACAGTTCACAAGAAGGTGTGGCAAAATGCCAATGCTGAGAATCTGGCATGAAAATATTGCGAATTCGCTAACATGAGCGTGGGTGCATGATTACCACGCACATTCAGTAAACAGTCATTTTGGATTTTTCCACCAAATTTGCAACGTAAGCTTTTTGAGAGCTCCACTCACGAACAGTGGCACTGTCATTTCGTTACTCAGTCCCGAAAGGTGATTCTGTGCAGTGACTGTGAAATCACCTTTCGGAACCGAATAACGCCATGACAGTGCAAGAATTCATGCGAAGGGGTCCCAAAAACCAAATGTTGAAAATTTAGGAAAATTAGGAAAAATGCCTGAGATATGCATCAAAGTTGGAAAACCCCTATTTATTCCATTATACAGCTTACGGCATTTCCTCAGTTCGCGGTCAGCTTTGAAGAGTGCAGGCGTGTTCCAGGTCCACGAAGATCATCGTGCTGGACTCCGGAGAATGAGTATGGGGTGGGGTGTGGGGGGGCAGGGTGCGCAGAGGGTGGGTGCAGGTGGGGAGGGCACGGAGACTACGAGGGACCGCTGCTTTTACAGGTAAAAAAAAAAAACATCACGGACAGTTTTTTTTGTAGGATTTGGCATGCTGGGGTGGGCTCCCAGCATGCCACCTAACTGTTTGGGGGGTGTCTGTAGCTGATGGGATTGGGCACCCTCGTCAGCAAACAACACAAGGGGGGAAGAATTTATGCTGACAGGGATTGGGCACCCCCATCGGCACACAAAGAAGGGTGGGGGGCACAGAGCCAAGGGGATTGGGCACCCCCCTCTGCATTAAACAATTGGGGGGTTTCTTTATACCGATGGGGAGTGGGCTCCCCCATTGGCACACAAGGAAAGGGGGGTCAAGGTAAGATCTGAGGGGGATTGGGCACCCCCCTCGGTGTATCACAAATGGAAGGGGGTGCTTTATGCCGACAGGGAGTAAGCTCCCCCATCGGCACATTCATAGGGGACAGGGTCAGCCAACAGGGGAATTGGGCACCCCCAAAGTCGGCAGTTCGGTGGCCAGTGTGCCACCATGTGCATAATGTCAGTGAGCACATCAAGAAAAGGTCTGCTGCATCTGATGAGCTTTGCTCGGATTGCAGCGGACCTTTTCTTAGATGTGCTCGCCACATTATGTATGCACGGTGTGGCACCGGCATGCAGGCTGATTGGGGAATGTGGGACACACCTACTGGTGCATGCACTGCATTCACCCAACAGCGACTGTGCCTCCAAATCCCCACTGTCCCAAGATGTTGGCTGCGCTAGCGTGCCAACATAAAAAAGCAAACTGGACACAGTACCATCTAGTGGTATAAATGTGAAACACCATTTTGTATTATGCAGGAGAAAACAAACTACATTTTTAATTGTAAAACAAAATGCCTTTTACATGTATTTGTTATTATATATATATATATATCTATATATATATCTATATATATATATATAGATATATATATATTTTATATATTAGAGGCAAAAGCTCCGTTTAATGCATTAGTTAGGGTTGCTCCACAGCGACAAAGCGAGGAAATTCGGTGTTAGGTTTGAATCCCCCATGAACCCTCCTCGCCCACACCCCCAACTGAAGCTGCTTTATGGTTGTAGTTGCAGCCCTAACTCTCACCCCATCTGATGTGTGAAGAAGTACAGGTATAGGAGAATGGGTGAGATGCCAGTTGTGGGGTGTCTGGGGTTCAACCCTAACACCAAATTTCCTTACTTTTGTCACTGTGGAGCAACCCTAACTGATGCATTAAACTGAGTTTTTTGCCTCTAATATATATATATATATATATATATATATATATATATATATATATAGCGGAACCCACTTATAACGGACACACTTCTAGCAGACGCTTGTAACAGACAGATCTGCTTTGTCAAAAGGCAAAAGCTATGCCAGAGGTATTAAAAATCCCATTTATAGCATACTCTGCAATCTCTGTACAGGAGAGTAGCTAGGAATGTAAAGATTGTACACCAGTTTGGAAACGATGACCCTCTTTGTTGACCCAGCTGTACTCTTTTTGCTTCCTATACCCTGCTTGATGTCCCCAATCTTATCCAGTTTGTTGCCCTTATATGTAACCTGTTTGATGCTCTACGGTTGTATACCCCAAAAATAAATCGGCACCTAGTTGTATGCATTTGCACAGTTACTTGGTTACACAGAGCACCAACAGTCATATTATACCATCAGAAGGTGAGATAAATAGTACCCTTGGGTTTAGGAAAAATGTTTGCCAATGAAGCTCTGTGAATATATCATGTTACATGTTAAGCTCTTATTAGTGGAATCTCCTAATTTCCTCCACCTCCAACCCTAAATGGTATTGGTCCCAAATCAAGGAAATTCTAAGGAACAACAAGCCTACAACACCTACAGATATGTACATAAATGATGCCCACTGTAACCACCCTCTCACCATTGCTAATGCTTTCAACTCCCTCTTTTCCTCACTGCCTACTCCAAGCCCCTCCTTGCTCTGAAAAGCCTGGCCTCCCACTTCTCCAAGAGCCCCCACTCCCCCTATACCATGAAGTTCTAAATCTACTCAAAATTGCTCCGGCTAGTGGTACCCCAGGCTCTGATGGTATTCATCCTGGGATTTTTAGGCAGTTTTTTGCCTGACTTGCAGCGCCCATTACAAGGCTTTTCAACCACTCTATCAGCACTGCCTCTGTCCCCTTGGTCTGGAAAACTGCTACAACTATACCTATCTTTAAGAAGGGAGGTGATAAACAACTGTCCAACTACTACCTCATCTCACTACTTCCCACACTCAGCAAGCTACTTGAGAAACTAGTCCATCGACAGGTCTCTGAGCACCTTCTTAAGTTTAATCTTCAGTCCCCTTTTCAACATGGCTTTAGGGCTGGGCACAGTACTACCACTGCCCTGACCCAACTTACCAGTGATGTCAAAGGTAACATGGATAAGGGCCTACTCACAAGAGCAGTGTTCATTGACCTTTCTAAAGCGTTCAATATGGTTCACCACCCACTTTATACTGACCAAGCTACAAACCTTAGGAGCCTCTGACTCTACCCTATCCTGGTTTCGTAGTTACCTGGATAACCGCTCTCAGGCTGTTGCCTTCTGTAAGGCTCTGTCCTCCCACATTCCTATTACCTGCGCTGTTCCGCAGGGTTCCATACTTGGTCCTCTACTCTTTTCCCTCTTCCTTAATGATATTCCCAGTCCTTCTCTTCACAGTAGCATACTCGTGTACGCTGATGATCTTGTGCTTTATTATTCTTCCAAGTCTATTGCCACCATAAATCTCAACCTCTCAATCTCTTCAATCCTGGCTCTCAGATAACCATCAGATCCTAAACATAGGTAAGACCCAGGCCATGCTTTTGGATCCTCTAAAAAAGTGCCCTCTGAGTTTCCTAATCATCTTGTTGCTATGGTACTACTGTCTCTAACACCTCTACTTTCAAATACCTCAGGGTTACGCTTGACCCAACTCTTGATTTTTCAGTGCATGTCAATGAGGTTTGTCAATCTATCAGTGCTAAAACTGACGCAGCCTACCGCGTGCATCACTCACTCACTCCATCAGCCAGGTTTTCAGTAGCTAGAGGTGTATTACTCCCACAACTTCTGTATGCCCTTCTTTACTCTGCCAATGCCAGTGTGCTCTGCAAGTGGGACACTTCCTATAATAATATCTGCAGGTTCACCTTATCAGCTCCTCGACTAACTCATCACTGCCTACTCTACTCTGGTTTAAACTGGTTGTCTCCCAAAGACCTCTGGACATATACCATAGGATGTTTTGTTGACTCCTTACTAGACCTCCTCGGCCAGCCTCTCTGGCTGACTTGCTCACCCCGGTTTCTCACTCCCGGTCCCTTAGGTCCTCTTCAGTCCCAATGCTCTCTGTACAGCCCTGTGCTATGAAAATGGGTGAACAGGCATTCTCCTATTTTGCTCCTAAGTTCTAGAACTCAATCCCCCCTCAGGTTAAAAACTCCACCTCCCACCTTTCTTTGAAGCGTTCTCTGTTCTCTCACCTCAATGCCCTAGGTATCTGTAACTGCATGTAGATGGGAGTTGCCACTTAAGTCTCCTTGCTATGTAACCGCCATTGTATAACTTACTTTTCTGTATCTTATTTATGTGTTACAGTTTTCCACTAAGATTGGCTTAGGACCATTAAGTGTGTGCTCCTCCCCTAGCCAGTCTCACTTCTTATTTTATTGTCTTCCATCTTTCTGCGCATGCATAATTGTCTGCATGCCCAATCCTCTGATGTATCACAATCTGTACCGTAATTGATTGTACCTATGCTATTGTTGAATTGTACCATTGTTTATTGTCTGTATTCTCAATTTTGTACTCTCCCGGGTATGCCTGAAAATAGGCAGGATTGTTGCCTAGCACACTTACCTGGTTACCAAAAGCCAATAAATAAATAAATAAATGTTGCCTTTTGTGAACCTCTTCCAGGTCCATCTCGAAAATTAATTTATCTCAATGGTGTTCCACCTGGTAAAATAAAGATTTGATTGATTGATTGATTGACTGACTGATTGATGTTGCCCCTCAAAAATAAATATGTACACTATGGCTTATATGGTGTATGTATTGCCTACACCCTTGCACCTGTATAGTGGACACTGTGAACTCCTCTGTACCCCTGTTACATGCTGCAAATTGCCTGCTAATTTTCACCTGACTATTCAGCTGGTTTGTCTGGCACTATAAAGGCATCACTCAACTCACTTGATGCCTGATACCTGACACCTAACTCCAGGGGATTATTCCTTTACCCTCCTGATCCCCCAATCAGTACAAATTCTGCACAGCAAAATCTTATCAATCACATTTATTGCTCAGCCTCCTGATCCCAATGAGCACAGGTACTGTACAGCAAAATCTTTCCAATCTTGTTTACTGCTCATTTCCCAGTCAGCTACAAACAGCAGCTCCCCGTACCTCTAGTTGGCAGAGGAGGGGGCATGTTCTCATTTTAACTCCTGTGTTTGAGCTGTGGTGGAGAAGATTCATATTTTAAGATTTTAGGATATAACAGGCACCCCTAATAGTGGACAAATCCTGCTTGCACAAATGTGTCCATTATAAGAGGGTTCTAATATATATATATGGGGCCTCAGGACTTGAGGATTAAAGATGGCCCCAGGCTGGGTCCGTCGTTGCTGCTTCTCTGAAGAAATTTTATTTTACTTTTTACTCGTTTTATGTCAGGGATTGAGTTTTTATACTTTGTTTTGTTTTATTTGGTCCTGGTTTTGGCGTTTTTGCGCTAAACGTTATTATTTGATCGCTGTTGGTCACTGAGTTTACCGGCTTGCTGGTTTGCTGAACCATGAGAGATGCCAGCTGGCTTTTTCTTTCATAGACTTCAGTGGTCCTGTTTTGGTTCTGTTGGACTACGCCGAGAGGTGAGTGCGATATCTGAGGAAAGAGCATATTATATAGTATTACAAGTTCTATGGGACGCTGTGTGTGGGAATAGCATCCTGGGGAGAAATTAGGACAAAACTTTTATCCGTGAGTCGTTAGCATTCTCCCCCACAGACTGAGGCAGGGACTTTGTGACTTTGTCTCCTGTTTTTTTTGTGGAGAAGCATTTTCGGTCGTGGGGAAAGTGAGGAGTTAGCCCTGAAGTGTTTGGAGGAGCTCTGGATATAGTGAATCGCTGATAAGAGGAGACGGAGGATCTTTGGACCGGGGCTCTGTTGGAGACTGTGAGCCCTTTGAGTTTTGATATCAGTAGGTGGATACTGCTGCCTTTTGTCTGCTCTGGCCGGTGCTCTCCTGGGTGTTGCTACTCCACAGGGGTTGGGGTATTTTTCAGTCGGGGAACTGAGTGGGGTACCTCACCCCCTTGGACCATGGAAGGGGCTGCAGTAGTGGCTCTTCTCATGGTCCTTTAGTGTGAGTGGCACAAATTGCCAGGGGGGGAACTTGGCTGGGAGTAATTGGGATTGGAGTATGTTTGATCCTCCGTGGACATAAACTTGCTGGATCCTTGAACTTGCTGGACCTCCTCTTTGGACTAATTCTCCTTTTGGGTTTATGCGGCTGCCTGTCCCTGGACTTGGATCGTTTTTTGGACCTATGTCTTATTTGAGAAGCTGCTGATTCCTGTCTCCTTGTGACTTTGTTTTGGACATTCGGGTGGTGAGAGGACCCTGGGTCCAAAACTTTTTGTTCATTTAATTATTTGTTTTATTTGTTTGATTTGATAGTGTGTGTCTTTCTCCTGGTAGGGAGAAGGACTAATTTTATTTCTCCCCTGTTGTGAGAGAACTGGGGAGAGTTTAAAATATTTGTATGTTTTATATTGATGTGGCAGTGAGAGTGCCTCTGTACCCTCGTTCCCCGGTGGTGAGAGGGCTTGGGGGGAAGGGTTTATATAAATTTGTTTTTTGTGTATTTTATTATAATTTGTAGATTTAATTTTGTTTATTAGTTAGTATGGATTGTTAGTTTAAGATAATTTGAATATTTTGGGTGGTGGGTTTTTGTTATTGTTTAATTTGGTAAGCAGCATCATGTGCTGGCCTCTTTTCCCCACTGTGGTGCGTTATTCTTCCTCCTCTCTTTGTGCCTTCCACCCCTTTTGTACTCCTCCCTTACAGTTTGAGGTTTATCAGCATTGGGGATTGCTCGTGGGAGAGTGAGGGGGCGGGGGTGCGCGAACAGGGGAGGATGAACGAGTGGGGTCATCGTGTTGGGGTTATTAAGTCCAGAAGGTGCCCTGGGGTGAAATGGAATCCAGACCAGGGTCCACCTTATCTGGTCTCCATACCCATGGGCACTACTGATTTCAGTAGGCAGATAGGCCCGACAACCTCCGAGGTTTGTCCAACTCAGGCGGTGTTATGCAATGCCAGGTCTGTTAGGAATAAAACTGCTATTATTGCCAACCTTATTGGTTCAGTTGACCTGGCTTGCATCACCGAGACCTAGCTGGATGAAAATTCTGGCCCTATAGTGGAGGCCATGACTCCAGCCGGGTACTCAGTGATACACTGCCCAAGATTGGACCGCAGGGGCGGGGGGGTTGCAGTCTGTTTTAAGACTGAATTGGGCCTCTCGAATGTGGTAGTGGGTGAGGCTGAGTCCTTTGAGTGCACAGTTGTAGCAGGTGTAGGCGTTCAAATCATTCTCATCTACCATCCACCCGGAGATGGGAAATGCTTCTTACAGGAAGTGGCAGACTTCCTCATCGACATGTTGTTTGAGTCACCCAGATTGATGGTGCTGGGTGACTTCAACGCCTGGGTTGACGTATTAACTCTCACAATTTGGTAAACACTTCCTCCAATTAATGTCTTCTTTGGGCTTTACACAGGTAGTTTCACTGCTACACATAAATCTGGACACTCTCGACTTAGTCTTCCTTCTTGGGATTGATGCATCCGACATGGGGTGGAACCAGTTGTTTGGTCTGACCACCACATCGTGAGGTTCAATTTTGCACCCCGAGAAGGCTATCCCTGTGGAGATGGTCAGGTACCGCCCATTACGGAATGTTACTTCACAAGGCCTAGCAGCGGTCCTTGACCTATCATCCCCCGTGTTGGTGGGCAGTAGCCCAGAGGCACTGGTGTTGGCCTATAATGAGGCCATCACGGTTGCCCTGGATTCTATTGCTCCTGTTCATGAGCGCCCTCTTTCCTGTCACCCTAGGGCCCCTTGGTTTGATGGGACACTGAGGGAGATGCAGAGGCAAGGGCGAAGGTTAGAGCGCTGCTGGCGCAAGTCCGCCCTCGATGCCGACCGTCTTAGGTTGATTGAACATTATACCAGCTATCAATCTGCAATCACCCATAAGAAGGCAGAATTCCTGTCCAGGGAGACTGCAGTTGCTCAGAATTGACCGGCTCGGCTGTTCCGAACTGTAGATAGACTGTGCAACCCAGCCTGTCTGCAAGTTCGGAAAGCCTTTTCGAAAATAGAGTGCGATGAGCTCACTTGATACTTTGCAACTAAGGTGGCTGACATCAGGGCGGACTTGTGTCTGAAAACCTCTAAGGGTGACGTGGTAGAAGTGTGTGAGAGCACAGGGCCTCATTTCTCCTGGAGTTCCTTTTGTCGACCTGAGTTCGTGGATATTATGAGGATCATCCATAGTGTGCATCCTACAAGCTGTGGCTTGGATCCTGGACCGACTACCCAAATTTTGGGTTGTGTAGATATCATTGGTCCAGTTTTGGCGCAAATAGTCTGGTGCTCCTTGGAGTCAGGTGAGTTTCCTAGCTCCCTGAAAGAGGCGGTGGTGACACCTCTCTTGAAGAAAGCTTCCTTGGACCCAGACTGTTTTTCTAACTACAGACCCATCTCTAACCTTCCCTTTATTGGGAAGGCTATTGAAAAGGTCATAGCTGCCCAATTGGATGACCATTTAACCATCCATAGTATCTACGAATCCTTCCAGTCTGGTTTCCGTAAAAGACACAGCACAGAGACTGCACTGGTTCGGGTGCTAAATGATCTTCTGAGGGCGAGGGATCAAAGGAGACGCTCCATCTTGGTTCTCCTTGATCTCTCTTCAGCTTTTGACACTGTGGATCACACGGTGTTGCTAGCACGCCTGAGGCAAATCTGTGGAATGTCTGGAACCGTTCTTAAATGGTTCACTTCATTCCTTACTGGGAGATCATAAAGAGTTGTGTCGGGGATTTTTTCCTCCAGCCCAGTCTCTTTGTTGTGTGGAGTGCCTCAGGGTTCTGTGCTGTCGCCCATGTTATTTGCAGTGTATATGCTGCCCCTCAGAAACATTATAAGACGGTATGGGCTGAGGTTTCACTGCTATGCAGATGATACCCAGCTATACCTGTCTTTTGCACCCGACCAGGATGGAGCTCTCTTGGTGTTTAATAACTGTCTGGGGGAAATCCAAGACTGGATGGATTCTAGTTGGTTAAAGTTGAACTCGGATAAAACTGAGGTTTTGGTTGTGGACCCGGGTGGTCAGATTGAGAGGTCGTGTACTGGCACGCCTTCTGGAATTTTTCTTGGCGGCATGTCACTACCGGCCTCTGAACGGGTACGCAACCTTGGGGTGATCCTTGATGATAGGCTGACTTTTCAATCTCAGGTGTCGGCCGTCATCAGGACTTCCTTTTACCATCTTAGGAATATTGCCAGGGTTAAGCACCTTGTTCCGTTTTACTCCTTGTCAACATTGGTCCACACCTTTGTGTCCTCATGCCTAGACTACTGCAACGCCCTTTACTTTGGGCTTTCTGGGGTTGAAATCCACCGCCTACAGCTTGTGCAGAACACGGCAGCCCGGGTTTTGACTGGGACAAGTAGGTCCTGTCATATTACCCGGTGCTCTGTAACTGCACTGGCTTCCAATATGGTGGTTCACCTTAAAGTCATTTTATTGACTTTTAAAGCCCTTCAAATCAGGGTCCATCCTATCTGAAAGACCTACTGGTTCCTTACTGCCCCGGCTGATCACTCCGCTTGGCCGACATGGGGTTGTTAGAGATTCCAAGAGTGAGTTTAAAATCCTCTGGCAGCAGAGCATTTTCTCATGCTGCACCCACTCTTTGGAATTCTCTACCATGCTGGTTACGGTAATGCACCTCTGTGGAGATATTTAAGAAAGAACTGAAAACACATTTATGGAGAATGGCCTTCTTAGACAGTTAATGTGAACTGTAATATGTTTGGAATTTTATTGTAATTTATTATGTTTTTATGATGTATTTTTAATGTTTGTAGTGCTTGATGTTTTGTACTGAAATTTGAAGTTTTGATTAATTTGTTCAGCGCCTTGATATAGCGAAAGGTGCTATATAAATAATATATATACATATATATATATATATATATATATATATATATATATAAACCCCCTTGGACCCCCAGACCAATCTAGCAACTGGCATGCGGATGCTGCGTTGGAGTCATCAGCCTAACTCTCACCCCATCACATGTGTAAAGAAGCAGAGGTATAGGAGAACTGGGTGGGAGTTAGGACCGATAACCCCAACGCGGCACCCTGATGCCAGTTGTGGGGTGTGGGCTGGGGGGTCCAAGGGTTTCAAATCCCTAACACCGAATTTCATTACTTTTGTCACTGTGGAACAACCGTAACTGATGCATTAAACAGAGTTTTTTGCCTCTAATTTCCCTTCTTTTTGAGAATGATGATGACAAATAGTGAAAGTAATGCAGTGGCGGGAGTGTGGGGCCCTTCAGGCCCCATGCTCCTGCCACATGATGTTTTGTGACATAGTAACAGGATTAGGCAACACAAATAGAAGTGCCAACAATGGTGCACATGGTAACGGAAATGTAAATGGTAAAGGAAACGTTAATTGAAAAGTAAGAGCAAAGTGACGCCAAACTTGGTAATGTGAACAGTGATGGCAGTGGTATTTTAAATGGAAATGTTAAGTGTCACAGCACAAAGAATGCAAAACGGAACAGAAACGGAAATGCGAACGCAAGAGCACACGTAAACACATACCGTAATGTGCACAACCACGGTACTGCAATATTAAACGTAAATGCTAAAGTTAACATGAAGAATAATGCCAAAGGAAACAGAAACAGAAACGGGAACAGAGGCGCGTATGGAAACGCAAACCATAGCACGCATGGTCACGGAACCGCAATTGTTAACGCAAATGGTAATGATAACAGCAAAAATAATGCCAAAGGAAAGAGCAATGCAAATGCAAGAGAGTACAGAAATGCAAACCATTACGCACATGGTCATGGTACTGCAATTGTAACTGCAAATGGTAACAATAAAAGCAAAAATAATGCCAAAGGAAACAAACAAAACAGAAACGAAAGCGCGTATGGAAATGCAAACTGTGATGCACGTGGACAGTACCGTAATTGCAAATGAAACTGGTAATGGTAACAGCAACAATAACGCCAATGACACAGAAATGCAAATGCAAACGCAAGCGAAAACGCAAACCGTAACATACACGGTGGCATAGACGGTACTGGTGCCCCAAACGGTAACAGAAATGCAATGGAAACGTTAACTGGCACAGTAACAAAAGGGCACACCCTTCTTTTCCCCAAAAAATGCATTGGAAAACAGTGAAAACAAAGATTGTATACATAACAATGAGCCTCGGAGCAGAAAATGAGGACTTGGAATATTCAATTGCTTGTATCTCAGGAACCATATAACGTAGAAAGAAAATGTCAATTTAATATGAATTATGACTTTCCTAGCTAGTTTTGTACTTAGACTCTATCAGGGGGCTAAGCATTTTTGAGATGAAAGTCCATTATCTCGTACCGTTCACGAGATACAGGACCAAAAACTGTGAGCGCCGTAATGTTATCAATGGAAAAAGCATTAACTTTGGAGGGCATCACTGTGCGCCCTGTATTATTTTTCACCAAACCATGAAAAGGCACATCAGTGGGATGTTGGCTTTCTTGCCTCCAAATTTCAGCCCAAAAGACCAAACCGTTATTTTGCAGCATGGCGGCAAAGGATTCCTGTAATGCGTCAGACACCGTAATGTTATCCTATGGGAAAAAGTGTCAAATTTGGAGTACCATAACTTTGCTGCCCTGAAATATTTTTTCACCAAAACACTGAAAGGCACATCTGTAGGATGTTGGCTGCGTTCCCTTCAAATTTCATCCCAAAAGACCAAACCGTTCTTTTGCAGCAGGGTGGCAAAGAATTGCTGTCATTTTGCCATAGCCTGGAAAAGCAGTGTCGCAATTTGCGAAAGCTTTCACAAAAATTTGCGACACTTTCATGAGTGTGACACTACTTTGCGAAAGTACTTTTTCCAGAAATTTGAAAAATGTATTTCTAGGTTGTTTAACCTCAAAATAAAGACATGCCTAGCATCTTCAGGGTCCAACTAGGTAAACACAAAAAGAATTGTGTTGCTTAAGGGTCCCAAATTTTAATGCCAAGCATTTTTCTGATCACCAACTGAAAACAAAATGGCCTAGGGGGCTGGTGGAGGCAGAGATGGTGGAGGGGTTCAAGAGGGGCTGGGACAGGTACAGGGGAAGGGTTCTGGAAGCAAAATCCAATGCAGCAAGAATATCCGGAACTGGGAAGGGAGAAGCAAGAGAAGGTGAGGTGGGCAGCAAGGTCAGCACCCAGGGTTGGGGCTGACCAATCGAGCAGACTCGAAAGACCATTAGGCCTATTCTGCTGGCATTTTAGTATGTTAGTATGTTAGTATTTGCCAAAGTAAAAGGGCCATTTGTGAAAGTAAAATCTGCATTTGCGAAAGTGTTGAACTTTTTGTTAACTTTTCCCATTGACTTCTAATGAGAACTTGTTTTTTGAATAACTTTTGAACCGTTTAATATTTTTTCACAAAATCTTCAAAAGGCACATCAGGGAGCCCAGCTGCATATTCCCTGAAGTTTTTGTGCCGGTCACGCAAACCTTGCGACCTGTAGGTGCAAGCAAAGAATTCACCGGAAAGCATAGACATGTGTGCAGATCATGCTTAATAACTCTGCAGCTGTATATCCAACTGGTACAAACATTGGCAGATCCCAAGATGTATGATTCTTGATCATGTATGCCAAATTTCAAGCAAATCCATTGAGTGATGGCAAAGTTATTAAGGTGCAAAGTTTGACCCTTTAACCTTAAAAGAGCTCCTCAACCCTAACTATGGTAGCACTACCGTGCTACCATAATATATATATATATATATATATATATATATATATATATATATATATATATATGTATACATCTATATATTTAGAGGCAAAATAATCCATTTAATGCATTAGTTAGGGTTGTTCCACAGTGACAAAAAGCGAGAAATTTGGTGTTAGGGTTGAAAGCCCCCTTGGACCCCCACACCCAACCAGCATCGAAGTGCGTGTTGGGGTTGCCAACCTAGCTCTCACCCCATCAGATGTGTGAAGAAGTGGAGGTATAGGAGAATGGGGTGAGAGGACTGACAACCCCAATGTGCACCCAGATGCCGGTTGGGGTGTGGGCGGGGGGTCCAAGGGGCTTTCAACCCTAACACCAAATTTCCTCACTTTGATCGCTGTGGAACAACCCTAACTAATGCATTAAATGGATTTTTTTCCCTCTAATTTCCCTTCTTTTTGAGAATGATAATGAGAAATAGTAAATGTAATGCGGCAGTGGGAGCACGGGGTCCTTGCTCCCGCCATGTGATGTCTTGTCACATAGTAACATGGTGCCCACAAACGCAAATGGTAATGCACATGGTGACACAATGCAAAACATGAAGATAAACAATACTATAGACACAAATGGTTAAAATAATGCAAACACAAGCGCAATTGAAAACGCAAAGGGTAACGCACATTGTGCCATAGACAGGAACAGTAAGTGAAACAGGTACGGAACCGCAAGCAGAAGCGGTAAGGGTAACAGTAATGTAAGCGCACAGGCTGGTTTTCCCTAAAAGCTGCACAGAGAAAGACAGTGAGTACAAATAATGTATGCATAATAATGGGTCTTGGAGCAGAAAATGAGGAGTTGGAATACTAAATTGCTTATATCTCAGGAAGCGTCACAGCGTAGAAAAATTTAGAAGTCATATGATTTATGACTTTCCTGGCTAGTTGTGCTTAGCCCCATTAGGGGCTAAGCACTTTCAAAAGTCAAGCTATTTCACACCGTTTCAAGATACAGGCCCTGAAAGGAGCGTCGAACGTCCGTAATGTTATCCTATAGGAAAAAAATAGAAGTTCGAGTGCCATAACTTTGGCTCCTATAATATTTTTCACCAAGGTACTGAAAGGTACATCTGTGGGGTGTTGGCTTTCTTCCCTCCAAATTTCAGCACAAATGACCAAACCATTATTTTGCAGCAGGGCGGCAAAGGATTCCTGTAATGCGGCGGACGCCATAATGTTATCCTATGGGAAAAAGTATCAACTTTGGAGTGCTGTAACTTTGCCGCCCTGTAATATTTTTTCACTGAAATACTAAAAGGCACATCTGTGAGATGTTGGCTGTGTTCCCTCCAAATTTCAGCCCAAAAGACCTAATTGTTCTTTTGCAGCAGGGTGGCAAAGAATTGCTGTCATTTTCCCACAGCCTGGAAAAGTACTGTCGAACTTTGAGAAAGCTTTTGCAAATTCATGCTACACTGTCACAAATGCGAAAGTACTTTGCAAAAGTACTTTTTCCAGAAATTTGAAAAAACCTATTTCTGTATTTCTGGGGTGTTTTACCCCAAAATAACGACATGCCTAGCATCCTAAGGGTCTGACTACAGTAGGTGAATACAAAAAGAATTAGGTTGGAAGAGGGTCCCAAATTTAAATGCCAAGCATTTTTCTAATGACCAGCTTAAAACAAAATGGCAGATTTGTGACAGTAAAAAGGGCCATTTGTGAAATTAAAAACTGCATTTGCGACACTGTCAAACTTTTTGTTAACTTTTCTCATTGACATAATGGGAAATTGTTTTTTGAATAACTTTTGAACCGTTTAATATTTTTTCATGAAATATTTCAAAAGGCACATCGGGGACCCCGGCCACATGTTCCCTGAAGATTTCAGACCGGTCGTGCAAACCATGTGACCTGTAGAGATGAGCAAAGAATTCCAAAAAAGCATAAACACGCAAGAAGATCACACTTAATAACTCCGCAGCTGTATATCCGAACAGTATGAAAGCTAGCAGATCCCAAGATGTGTGATTTTTGATCGTGTATTCCAAATTTCAGGCAAATCCGTTGAACAGTTGCAAAGTTATTAAGGTGCAAAATGTTAGGTTTAACATGTAAATGGCTCCTCAACCCTAACTATGGTAGCACTACCGTGATACCATAATATATATATATATATATATATATATTTGTTACATTATGATTTGTTTTCTATTTCTCAATGGGACATGATGCCAAAACAAAAAGGGTTGCTGCAGCTTATTACTCCAATTGTTTTCTTCTTCTTTAGTTTTTGGTGGCAGCTGGTACCAAAGTTTAATCTCATCAGTCCAAACAATGCAAAAGTGAGCTGCTCTCCCATCTCATAAATCAAGTTATTACAGGAAATATGTTTCTAGTATTTCTTTATTTTGCTAATTCATACACCCCAATGTTTCACCCCTTATTGGCCTTCTTCGGGGGTGATATCATTGTAAATATTTAAGCAGCAGTACAACTAAAAATGTTTTTCCAGAAAGCTAGTTTCAGCTAGTTAATAAAAGTATTAGCATACCTGTCAAATCTATTTTCCTAGGTACGTTCTAACCCGAGGTAGTTGTTTAGATTATTTGTTGTCTCAATCCTAATGCTTGCCAGATCTACAGTACACTGCTCTAAGACAAATGTGGCAGCCATATTTGTTTCTTGAGAAAAAAATAAATTAAAACATTAAAAAATACTCAAATGTTGGGAAATGTTACTACTAAATAAAACAGGAAAATGCCTGAAATCTTTTATAAAGTTCAAGGTAGGGTCAAATGTTTGCCCCATTTCATTGCACTGCTGCTTTAGGTGGCTTGGGACTTGGGTGTCAGGTGGGGAGGCCAGGCTCATGATCTTGGGGGCTCCATAACTGAAGGAGTGAGACCGGGTAACATGGCAGCTAAGGCAAACCACAGAAAGGTGTAGTGTATGCTGGTGACGACCGCAGGGAGGGTAGGTCCATGGATAGCTAGAAACATGGGAAAAGAAGGAGGGCAGTCACCATATAGTTTTTACAGCAGTAATGGCTTTCTGGAAAACCATTTTTATTTTCTTTTATACCTGAACCAAAATACAAAAATTTTACATTTTTAAATGTTCCTCTGCCATGCCATGCAAACCATAAAACAATTAAATATCTTGATGCATTGTTGTGATGTTTACTATCACAAAAATGTAGTAACACCTCCTAATACATCCGTTTATGAATCTGGCATTTACAGTAAGAGGTAACCTCAACAGAAGAGAGTTTTAAAAATTGCAAATGGTGGCAATCTTTAATGATGTGAGTCATAAACTATGCAATTAGCTATAAAAGCTATTTTAAAAATATCTGACAAAGCTAAAATACACTGAGGATGAATCTAATGATGTCAGAAATACATTTTTTCTAAAAAAAAATGGTGTGATGTTTTGCAACAAATACTGCTTCTTTTGATTATATAAAAATATATACATATTACTATTATTTCATTTTATATTTAAAAGGGACTAATCAATTGAACTCTTCTTATCAAAATGCATTAATTCTTTGTATGACTCCTTTATATTTAATGCAGGAGCAACTTGCTCCATTGTTACTTCTTGTAGTTCATATAGAAGAAGTAACTTGCTCATTTGCTGCTTTGGAAACTAAACAAGGAGCAAGTAGCTTCTGAATGAACAAACTCTGTTCAGAGCCGATATGGCTGTGGAGAGCTTTTAGGATGCTTTTACCCATTATTTATAATGAAGTTGCACAATGTAGATCTGCTGAGAGGCATTTTCGTTGTGGTCTTCCTTTTTCACATTTTTATAATGTATTTTCCTAGAATATGCCTGCTGATTGCTATATATATATATATATGTACATATATATATGTGTGTGTGTTTTTATTTATTTATTTATTTATTTGCTTTTGTTTACCAGGTAAGTATGCTAGACAACCAAGTGCCTATTTTCAGGTGCGACATGGAGGGTTACAATGGTATACAAACATGAACATCAGGCATATACAGAGTTAACATACATTAGGATCAGGAACATATGTAACATAAGAATAAGGTACATAGATTACAATATTATCAAGCACATTGATAAAGTCAACAATGAGGTACATAGATTACTATATGAGGGAGCAAGTGGCAAACTACAGGCATGGGTGACAGGAGTCTCCCGGCAACCCGGAAGAATAACAAGGTACAAAACATCAGGATCAGTCAGATTAGGGTACAAAGAGCATCAGGTAGATTAACAGGGTACAAAACATCAGGGTCAGTCAGATCAGGGTACACAGAGCATCAGGCTCTTAGGCTACATCATAATGCAGATAACAAAGTGGGACAGGCATGGTCAACAGTAGCATCCAAGCAAGGCCGGCCACACCCTCCAGAGGGGGTAAGAGGGATGCAGGACAGACAGAATAGAAGTGCAAGGGGGGGCAGTCATGGTATGTCATAGACCAGCTGGGAAAAGTGCATGCTTTAGCTACAGACTAGATGCCCAGTGGTTGATATCAAGTGATAGCAGCTCAGGTGCAGAGACAAGCTGAGGCCGATTTCAAGAAGCCCCATAGGGAGGCTTTGAAGCAGGAATGTGATGGGGAGGTGCGAGTGCAGGCTGGCAGAGAGTTCTACAGCTTCGGCGCGAAGGCAGGGAAGGCCTGGTTGCCCATTTGGGTGTGGGTTTTAGGAACCAGGAGGACCTGAGAGTCACTGGATCTTAGGTGGTAGGAGGGAGCTGCAGGAGTGAGGGACAAGGCAAGCACAGCAGGGGTGGCAGTTCGGATGACGTTGTCAATAAAGTTGCCAAGGAAGAAGGTGTGGTGATACTCCAGGGGGAGCCACTCCAGCAGGGAGTACAGGTCATATCAATGTGTGAGGCGAGGAGTAGAAAGAGCAAAGTGGCATACATTGTTGTATGCTGTGTCCCATTTAGAGAGGCTGGGTTTTGGGATGTGGACAAAGGATACAAGGCCATAGCAGAGCATGGGTAGGAGGATCCCCCATGGCAGGGGCCAGATAAACCGCTGGGGTGAGGCACAATTTAGCTCTGTAAGCCAGGCCCAGCTTGCAGTTGGTAGCTTTGCAGGTGTTGCAAATGTGCAGAGTGAGATCCAGCTGCGGGTCAAGGGTTACCCCCAGGTACTTGACCGCTTCTGCAAAAAGCAGGGGGGCCCATCAGCTTCTGAGATTTTTAGAGGAGCAGGGCAGGCTTTTAACTTGGCTGAGCAGCCAAAGAACATGATCTGAGTCTTCTTGATATTAATGGTAAGCTTGTGGTCCTCAAGCAAGCATTGGATAATGTTAAAGTCAGAGTTTAACCAGGTGTTTATGGATGTGGGGTCCCGAGAGCTATCCAGGATGATGAGGGCATCCATGTACAGGGTACAGTGCCCAAAGGCTGTGGCTAAAGGTAGCTCATTTATAAAGAGGGAAAACAAGATGGGTCCCAGGATGGGCCCTAGGGGACACCACAGGTCACTAGAGCTAGGTCAGAGAAGGCCTTGTTAAAGTTGGTATACTGCTGTCTTCCCAAGAGATAGTAATTGAACCAGGCAAGGGCAAGGGGGGAGAAGCCCAAGGTCCAGAGAGTGGATCACAGGAGCGAGTGGTTGACCCAGTCAGAGGTTTTGGAGAGGTCGACGAAGATGGCTCCAGTCAGTTTGCCTTGATCAGTGATGGACCGGATAGCAGAGGTAACCACTGCAAGGGCAGTGGAAGTGCTGTGCCCATTTCTGAACCCATGTTGAGCTGGAGAGAGAAGCTCATAGCTCTGGAGGTAGTGGGTGAGCTGGGAGGCAACCAGTTTTTTGAGTAACTTGCTGATTGCAGACAGGATCGAAATAGGGTGATAATTATTAAGATTTTTTGGGTCACCTTGTTTGAGGACAGGGATGACCTTGGCCACCCTCCATACATCCAGGATGATGCCTGAGATTAGGGAGGCTTTAAAGATAGATAGACTGGGATAGAGAGATAGACTGGGTGAGGAGGGATGCCCCCAAGCAGAGCAGTTTGGGCTCAACACCATCGTGCCCAACTCCCATGTGAGGAGAGAGACCCACAAGGAGCCTCTGGGTCTCCAGGACAGAGACAGCTTTTAGGTAGAAGGAAGGATGGCTGGAGGGAGGGATCTGTGCCATGTGGGGACAGGGGGTGGGAGGGAGCAGCAGGGGTTGGGAGGATGGAACAATCAGGTCAGAGAACTGGCAGTTGAAACTGTTGGCGATTGTGAGGGGGTTATTGCAGCTAGCCCCTTCAATGAACAAGTCAGAGACTTGGGCTCTGGCAGACCCTCCAACCATGTTTTTAATGTTTTGCCAGAAGCTGCTCAGGTTTTTGGCCTTGGATAGCAGAGCGGACTAGCAGAAACTGCTCTTGGCAGAGTGGATTGCTCTTTTACAGGAGTTTCCCAACCATCGATAGTTGAGGAGGTCGGTATGGGAATGGGAGGACTTGAAACTTGCCCAGCATTTGTCTCTTTCCTTCATGAGGGATCGTAGGTCCCCATGGAGCCACTTGGTGATGGCGCCCCTCACCCTTCTTTTAGTGAGTGTAGCGTGTTTATTTTGCAGCGGCGCAAAGACAGCGAGGAAGTTGTCGAGGGCCACTGAGGGATCACTCGAGGCAGTAACCTGGGACCAGTCCACTTGACGTAGGTCAGCAAGGTAGTTATCAGTGTCAGAACTGGAGTAGTTCTGCATCTGGATCACTTTGCTAGGAATTTTAGGAGAGGAGAGGCCCCATATGCAATAGGTGGGAGAGTGGTCCGAGATGGCATTTGGGAGGATTGCTGAGGTGACTATTTTGTCGGGTCCGTTACTCAGTACCCAGTCAATGAGGGATCCCTTCACACCACGAGAGGAGAGCCTCATAGGCTCAGCAATGAGCTGGCTGACAGCAAGACCAGACAGCAGTATTTCATAAAGCTTGGCATTACCCCCTAGCCAGTTCAGGTTGCGGTCTCCCAGAATTTGCAACTCATTAGAACCTACTTTGTCCCTGAGACAGTCAAGTAGGGAGGTGAGCCCAGGTGTTCCTCCCTTTGGGGGATTATAGGCACAGACCAGATGAACCTTTTTGGTGTTACCTAGCAGGAAGAGGGCATGCAAAAACTCACAGGCAGAGGGTGTGAGGGGGGTTGTCTGATGACAGACACATTTAAGTGTCCCTTGTAGTAGAGAAGCACTCCACCGCCATGCTTGTTTCCCTCTCTGTCTCACCTAAGTAGGTTGTAACTCCAGAGGACACACATGGAGTCTGGGATGTGCAGTTTCAGCCAGGATTCTGTGATCCCCAGGATATCAGGATTGTAGAGAGCCACCCAGGTGGTTAGCTCAGCAAGGCTGGGTAGGAGACTACGCACATTTATGTGTACCATTTTTAGGCCTTTGGTAGCTTGCCAGGCCGTGGGAGACAAGAGAGAGGGTGGGGTGGCCCGGAGAACTGGGGTGTGGGCTGTGCTCCCAGCTGGGCCAGAGAGGGCTGAGCATCCACTCTGGGGTGGCATCCTGAAGGCCAATAGCAGCAGTAAGCCAGCCCTGGGATACTGAACTAGTTTTATGGGGCAGTAGGTTAAATGACAGTGCTAGGACTAGTCTAGTGCAAAAATTACAACGCTATCCACATAAAAAAGACAGAGTAGTTAAAATAGCCCTGGGAAGCTAGTCAAGCAATACAATACTGTGGGCTAAGGTAGCTATATCAAGACAGTGCTATGCTGGTGTTAGCCTTAAACAACAAGGGCTACAATGGTGGTCATGCACAAGTTTGACAGCAAGGATAACAAGTCCTAAAAACACAGGTAGTTCACTAACACAAAGTGATCTGAGGGCTAGGCTACAGATAGTATCAGACCAGTAGATTAAGCAGATTACAGCCTCTCCCAGCCAGGTATAAGATTTAAGATTCTGTATCATAGCTGCACGAAGAGGGAAGATTGGCTACAATATGACTGGGGTACCAGACTGTAGGAGAACATTAGCAATCAGAGTTCAGCAGAAAATAAGTCCCTTAGGTTGCAAGAGATTATTGGTGTCACAGTCCCTAGTGTAGGCACCTAGGGAAAGAACCTGGTGAGCTAGTGGGTGGGATAAACAAGCATTTAAGGGAAGAAGGAGAGGAGGGAACAGGGTTGGTGGGAGGGAAAAACTCTCCCCTGTAAGTCCTGTGGAGGTTCCTCTCATCGCGGGAGGTCCACTTGGATGAAGCTTCATGCAGGCACCTCAACCCCAACAAAAGTCAGAAAGTTTGTGGTGGGGAGGGGGGAAAACCATGTCAATAGGTCTCCCTCACCTTCCCAGGCTGCAGAGCCATAGAAGAGTGGTGCTGTGGGGCTCGAGTTGGCCTGAAGAACTAAGCCAAACTGAGCGTCACAGCAGGAAGCAGCCAATAGGCGTCTGCAGCAATATTCAAACTTGACGCCAAGTCAAAGCAAACAAAGCCCCTGCAGCAAGGTCTCCCATTTGCAGCAAATTCTCCCCTGTAAGTCCTGTGGAGGTTCCTCATGTCGGGAGAGGTCCGCCTGACTCAAGCTTCACGCCGGCGCCTCAACCCCAACAAAAGTTGGAAAGTTCATGACGGAGGGGTGGCCCATGGCAGTAGGTCTCCCTCACCTCCCCAGGCTGCAGATCTGTAGAAGAATGGTGCTGTGGGGCTCAAGTCAGCCTGAAGAACTGAGCCAGACTGAGTGTCACAGCAGGAAGGGGCCAATAGGTGTCTGCAGCAATATTTAAACTTGGCGCCCAGCCGAAGCAAACAAAGCCTCAGCAGCAAGGTCTCCCATTTGCAACAAATTCTCCCCTGTAAGTCCTGTGGAGCCTGGATAGTTAACAGAAGAAATGGCATCCTATTTTTGGGTGGTGGAGCACTGGCAGTAGGATGCTGGAATGTGTCATACATAGGCACAAGCTGTGTGCAGGCGATAACGCCCAGTGGCCAAACATCTCAGGCGCCCGCATGTGGATCCATCATCCCAGTGCCATTGCACTGCTCAATGTGGGTGACAGCCAATGCTGTACCCACTCACACAGGTCCAGGAACAGGTATGTTACAGCTGACCTCCCATTCATTTGTACAATTGGGGAACCACAGATGCACAATCCATAGCCTGGAGCATTCACTGAAAATGGCATTGCAGAATACCACACCCCATGGCACCCGCGATACATCAGCAGTCCAGAGGGTGGCATGTTACACAGAGGAATGGGGAAGAGTGTGGGCTTGCAGCAGCGTATGACAGCAGGAAGATACAGCACTGACAAGGCATGCATTGGAGGTTTGTCAATTCCCTCTTACAGTTTGCCAGGGACATCCACATGGCTGCATTCACTGGTGGGTCCACAGCTTGTGTAGTACCCCAATGCATGGTACAGCCACTTGGGTCATTCTGGAGTGCAGGTCCCGGCCTGGGTCCAGTACAGTCAGTGACTGGCCATGGCAGGGTGTGGAGGGCAGTGCTAGTCTCTGCAGCAGGTCATGCATGGGGGGAGTTGGGGTGTCTATGTACTAAGTCAGTGGGTGGGGGTTCTCTATGCTATGGATATGGACCGTGGTTTCCTCTGGTGCAGTTGGGTCCAGGGGAGCCCCACACTATAGAGCTCTTCAGGGATGGAGTTGGATCGATTGGGGATGGGAGGGGGTATCTCAAGTCCATCAGGGCTGCCAGCTGCTGTGCACCTGGGTGCACTTCCGCAGCCTGCCTGTGGGTGGCTGGCCAGGTTTGGCCAGCTATTCATGGCTTAATTGTGGGCCATGCTGCTCTGGACTGCCGGGGTGCATTCCGACTGAGTATGCCGCAGCGCAGCATATGCATGGGAACGCACCCTTGACTTGCACTGCATACTATTTGTATGTACCCTGGCCCATTCCCCTATGGCCAGCGCATCCCGCACATTTGAATATCTCACTGTGGCGCATTGTTGGAGTTGCGTGGCACATCTCCCTTTTCCACTGGGATGCGCCACACATCTCCTTTGAATATGGGAGCCCTGGACCAGGCTACTCTGTAGAAATACATTATCAAAACGGTAAACTCATGACCCCACTGAAAACAAGATATTGCATCTAATCTGGGACAGCCTGAGTAAATATAGTGCAAAAATGTGTAAATGAAGATCCCTATGACAGTAAGATGTAGCATCTCCCCTGCACCATCCAGGAAAGAAAATATAGGATAATAAATATTTAAAGGAAAACTACTCTAAACTGAACTTCACTGTGTTCACTGACATAAACAGTTTCTTTATTGTTTTATAACATTAGAATGCAGTATTTATTTTGAATGTTGTGGCCATGAGAATGGTGTGTACAGTGTGTGTGTGTGTGTGTGTGTGTGTATCCAGGATACAGAATATAGGATAAGAAATATTTAAAGGAAATCTGCTCTAAACTGAACTTCACTGTGTTCACTGACATAAACAGTTTCTTATTTTATAATATATTAGAATGCAGTATTTATTTTGAATGTTGTGGCCATGAGGATGGTGTGTGTGTGTGTGTGTGTGTGTGTGTGTGTGCGCGCGCACGCGAGCACGCATGTGTGTGTGTTTACTGTAGCTCAATATATTTTTTTCCCAAAAAGCATAGTAGACTGCCTGATGATCACTACATATTTATTCTTGGTAGTTCACTGAAGACCTGGCATATGTCTGAGACAGTCTTTATCAGATAGTGTCTTTAGAGGTTAAAAGAACAGTGTAAATTATAGATTTGCTGGGAAAGGGATGACATTTATAAGGTATGAATCTTTCTTGAAAGACAATACATTCCCAAGTGAAACTAATAGTAAGAAGCTGCTTAAATGCTAAGTATTTAAATGTGCAAGTTGTTGCATTCTGAAGGGGGTAAACAAATCTCCAGTTTAATAGGCAATCAATATTTAACAAATATTTAACAAGCTGTTTCAGTTTCCTAATGGCATCTGAAAAGTAGCTTGGAGTTATGTCTCCAACATTCATAACAGAAGGGTGGAAGTATTTTATTTCAGTTGGCATGAAAGGATACATTGAAAAGTCCAAAACATATGTTCCATGGTACTCCATTTTCCAGCTACAGATAGCAAGAAGCCTGTAGGCTCCACTCACAGCAATAAACATAGAGAATTCATACAAAAAAAAATGAGTGCACAGGGATAAGGTGGGTTTAACTGTTTAATCCCTTAAAATATGAAACAACAGTAAACATATTTGAATATATTAGTATAGTGAAATCCCCCTGAAGAAGCCTGATATAAGGTGAAATGTTGACAGACACATCCCAAATTTAGTATGTGTACAGTAGTACAGTTGCGCATGAAGATGTCTACTTCTGTTTTTTATAGGCCCTGATTCTGAGATGATGAAAAATCTCTCCTGTACCTCAAAGAGAGTGGTAACAGCAGGAGGAATATAGAATTAGTGGAGGGTGACCAGAGGAGGGAGGTAAAGGGCAGGTGGGGGTAGAAGTAATGGCAGCTGGGTAGGGAATGTGTGGAGGCAGGCAGGGAGATGACCAAGCAGAGGAGGACATGCATGGACAGTTGCAGGGGTCAATGTTGGGGGCCTGCAGGTAGGCAGAATAGGGATCAGATAGGAGGGAAGTAGGGGGTCAAGGAGAACCTGGAACAATCATGAGAGGAGGGTAGGTCAGCCAAGGTAGGGAAAACAGGAAAGAGGGAAGGAGAGGAGAGGAAACTTATGTGAAAGGCAAAGAGGGGAAGATCATGATCTTGGGGGACTCCATAGTTAAGGGAGTGAGATGGGGTGGCATAGGAGCTAAGGCAAACCACAGAAGGGTGCAATGTATGCCAGGGATGACTGCAGGGAGGGTAGGTCTATGGATGGCTGATCGTTCACCTGGGTACAAACAACTTAGCTGATAGTGAGGTAGGGAAGGTTAAAGAGAGGTTCAGGGAAGTAGGGAGGCTCTGCAGTGAGGTGGGGAGGTCAGTAGCCTTCTTGGACGTGCTACCAGTACCAAGGGCCAACACTGAAAGAAAAGTAAAGATCCAGAAGTTTAATGTCTGGCTCAGGGGTAGTGCAGAAATAAGAGATATGGGCTAATTGGACAGTTGGGGGGGGGGCACATGGGAGAATAAAAACTTTTATATACCAGATAGGCTACACCTTAGCAAGGAGGGAGCGAGATGCTGAAGGCCAGATTTGGAGAGAGCATATATATATATGGATCTTAATTTAAACTGATGGGAGGAGCCGTAGGGTTCATAATTCACTTAGCTAGTAGAAGAGAACAACAGTCCAACTCCCCAATCAGGGCAAATGAAGGAGGGGTCAGGCAAGTGACAGAATAATAAGGACAAATGAATGGAACTGGGATTGGGGGAAAGGGAATGCAATCCAGGAGTGGAAGGGGACTTGAGCAAAATGGCTGAGCTGGTTCGCTGATGACAGAGGGAGAGGTGGACAAGGCTGCCATCACAGAGACAAGGGCCATACCGAACCATGACTGGAATCTCTCCATCCCAGGATACAAGTTGTATAGGAGGCATAGGGGGTGGGTAGAGAGGGGAGGAGTGGCTCTGTACCCGAGGGAAGGGATAATCTGTACAAGGCAAGAGGAGATATATGGAAGGACAGCAGTGCTCTGGGTACAGGTACAATTAACGAAAGGTAAAAAGCTTAGAATTAATTTATTTTTTTATTTAGTTTTTGTTGACTGGGTAAGTGCACTAGACAAATTCTGCCTATTTTCAGGCATGACCCAGGGGAGGGGGATACAGATGAATGCCAACTGACTTTGAACCAGATTAAGCTGTTGGTGGTATTTTTAGTGAACGGGGGGAAATTTGGCCAGGGCACCGGGCAAATTCCCCTACTCTTTTTGAGAAGTGCCATGGGATCTTTAATATCCATCTGAACTACCACCAGAACAGGCAAATGGGACCTCAGTTTAATGTCTCATCCGAAAGGCGGCACCTCAGGAGTGCAGCACCCCCCTCATGCTGCACTACAGTTTCAGTATTGGGATATTAACCCATGTGCCTGCTGTGTGGATAGAACCCACAGCCTTCTGGTTTTCCAGCCTCAGAGGTTAGTGTGAGGATAGGAGTAGTGTACAGGCTACCTAACCAAGAAGAGGATTTAGATAGGGAACTGGGGTCCAAAATTGTGAAGATGGCCAGCAGAGTGAAGGCAGTGATTATGGGGGACTTTAATCTACCAGGGGTGGATTGGAAGATCTTTGTTACCACCTGAACTAGGACTCAGGTACTGTTGGATGCATTTCAGAGTGGGTTTTTGACACAATATGCCCTGGAGGCTACCAGGAAGCGGGGTCATATTGGACCTGGTTCTGTCTAATGGAGATTGTGTCCAGGAGGAAAAGGTGAAAGCACCACTTGCAGGAAGCAACCATCACACTGTGTGGCTTCACCTGCACACAGGCAGGGAGGGAGAAGACTGTGAAAAAAATAATGATGCGAGACTTTGGGAGGGAAGACTACAGTAGGATGGAGGAGATCCTGGGAGGTCACCTTGTTGGGATCAGGAAGGAAATGGGGTAGACCAGTAATGGGTCGCTATCAAGAAGTGACTATTGGCAGCCACTAACGAGTGTGCCAAAATAATGAACAAAACATCTGGAGCCAAGAAGCCCATCTGGTTTGATAGGGAAGTAGCCCAGGTAGTTAAGAGTAAGAAGACAACCTGCAGGAAGTATAAATGCATCTAGAGGGATGAGGACAGGGAGGAGTATTGCACTAAGGCAAGGGAGGCAGGCAGAGTGGTATAGTTGGCCATGGCCAAGACAGAGCTGCAGCTGGCAGAGGGGAGTAAAACTAGGGAGAAGGCCTTTTTCTAGGACATCAAAGAGAATCAGGATATCAAGGATAGGATAGTCAAGTTAAAAAGGGAGGATGGGGTGTGCAGATGGTAGTTAAGAGAAAGTGGACATACTCAACAAGTAGTTATGTTCAGTCTCCTTTAAGGAGAAGGATGGCCCGGCATCTCAGGGTAAGAAAGGTGGAGGAAACAGGGGGGGGAGGGATCACAGATAGGGAGACTGAAATCAACATGGTGAGGAAAGACTTACGGTTCCCCAGACCAGATATCATACACCCGAAGGTGCTGAGGGAGTTGGCGGAAGTGTTGGCGGGTCCCTAGGAGACTTATTTAACATCTCTCTAGAGATAGAGAAATATCCCTGGACTGGAGGACAGCAGATGTAGTGCCATTACACAAGAGTCAGCCAAGTGATGACCTTGGTAACTATCAGGCTGCCTTACCTCAATTGTGAGGAAACTTGCTGGAAGACAGTGAACTCCAAGACAAGAGGCACCATGGGTTTGCGTCACCGTGGTTTTGTCAGACCAACCTGATTGATTTCTTAGACTGGGTAATCAGGATGGTGGGCAGGGGCCAGGCAGTGGACATCTGGTATTTAGATTTCAGTAAGGCTTTTGACCCTGTTCTCCACAGGAGATGAATCAGGAAACTGGAGGAAATGGTGGTAGGGGCCAAACTGGCTATGTGGGTTAGAAATTGACTGCAAGACAGAAGCCAGAGGGTAGTGGTGGGGGTAGTTTTTGAAGGCTGGTCCAGTCACTAGCAGGGTTCCACAGGGCTTGGTGCTCTGGCCGGTGTTATTTAACATTTTCATCTGTGACATTGCAGATGGGATAAAAGGTAAGATATGCCTGTTTGTGGATGACACAAAGCTCTGTGGGACAGTGGACATAGAAGAGGGGAGACAAGACCAAACTGGAGAGGTGGTCAGGTACTTGGCAACTGAGATTCAATGCCGAAAGGTGCAAGGTAATGCACTTGGGGGCAAAGAACCCAGAGGCCAAATAATGGCTGGGAGGTGAGTAAGGTACCAAGTCAGAAGAGGAGAAAGACTTGGGTGTGATCATCACAAGGGACCTAAAGCACTCAATGCACTGCAGGAGAGCAACAGCCAAAGCAAATTTGATGCTGGGCTGTATAGCCAGGCGTACAGAAGAGCAGAGGTCATTCTGCCACTGTACAGATCACTGGTTTGGTCACATTTTGAGTACAGTGTCCAGTACTATAGTTCTTGCTTAAAGAAAGACATCAACCTGCTGGAAATCGTCCAGAGAAGGGCAACCAAGATGATCCAGAGACAGCAATGTAGGTCATACAAGGAGAGACTCAGAGATCTCAACATGTACTCCCTGGAGGACAGAAGAGAGAGGAGTGACATGATTGAAACCTTCACATACCTTACAGGCTTCAATAAAGTGAGCTCTGATGATCTCTTCAACCTTAGTGGGAACAGGATCACTAGGGGGCACTGCTTCAAGCTGGTGGGGAGAAGAGTCAAGAGGGAAATGAGGAGGCACTTATTTATGGAAAGGGTGGTGGCGAAATGGAATGAGTAGTCAGAGAAAATTCTCCCTGTACAAACATAGAAACATAGAATTTTACAGCAGACAATGACCACTTGGCCCACCTAGTCTGGCCATTTTCCCCTTCCTGTTTCATATACTGCAGATCCTTAATGATTTGTGGCTTACCCTCTTTTTCCAATTGCTAGAGTTCCTTTATGTCTGTCCCAAGCATTTTTTTTTTAAAGCATAACTTTTTATTAATTTTTCAATGACATAACAAACATACTAACATACAAAAAAGGAATAGCATCGGCAATAGAATGAGTGTTTTGTACATTACGTACACTTAATCCAGCATTATACAGTTTGTAGAAGGAGGTAAGGGGGAGAAAAGAGACCTTAAAATGGGATACTATAATTAGCAGATGTGGTATTGAGGACAATATAGGATATATAAGCTGTAGCAGGAGTTATTCTGTTGGGTGATCTAATATTTATCACTCTGCTGTTGCTAAAGACAGTTAAACCATAGATTGATGTATGTTCTGACTCAGCTAAGATTCATTTCTAGGTTTGTAACATATGTGGTAATACTGGATTTGTTTTGCCAAGTATTATGAATCCTAATAACATTCTATTGATGACACAAATGCGAAAAAGTGTGAAGTCCTGCACTTTGGAGAAAAGAACCCAGGGAGGGGTTACCAGCTGGGAGGGGTGCAGCTAGTTTCCACCGAGGAGGAGAATGATCTAGGGGTGGTTGTAACAGGGAAAATGGACAATACAGAGCAGTGTAGGAGGGCAGCAGTGAAAGCCAACAGGAAGCTGGGTTGTATTGCGAGAGGGATCTCCTCCAGGAGCAGGGAGGTGATCCTGCCTCTCTACAGGGCACTGGTCAAGCCACACGTGGAGTACTGCGTGCAATTCTGATTGCCGTATCTGAAGAAGGATGTGAAACTATTGGAAGGGGTGCAATGCAGGGCAACAAGGATGATCCAAGGATTGAAGGACAGACTATACAAGGAGAGGCAGAGAGAGATGAACATATGATTGAGACCTTTCAGTATGTTAAGGGGATAAACAAGGCAGGCACTGAAGGGATACTCAGGCTGAGGAGGGGGAGGAGCATGAGAGGGCATGGCCTTAGATTGGAAGGGGGAAGATTTAGGATTGAAATGAGGAGACACTTTTTCACAGAGAGGGTCATGGCAGAATGGAATGCTCTACCAGAGGAGGTAGTAGCCTGTATGACAGTGGGTAGTTTCAAAAGGGGATGGAACAAGGTGGGTGGGTAATTGGGAGGGGAGAGGGGTTGGGCAGCTCCAAGGTGAGGGTGCTAGCTGCACACTCGAGCAGACTTGATAGACCAGGTGGCCTATTTTTGCTGGCAAATTCATATGTTCATATGTTTGCATTGCAAACTTTTAAACTATGTACAGTCATAAGATGGTGGCAGCAGATGTAGTCATGTATGATATTATAACTACAGTATTAATACTCCTGTATGATGTATCAGAGCTTTCCAGAGCACCATTGTTGGGCCTAAAGAGGTGAGCTGTACTGCAAGTGGTATAGTAACATGGTGACTGTGCCTGACCAATTCCTTGTCTAGGATGTGGAAGGCTGCATTTAACTGTTCGAGTGTTACTATTCTTTAAAAAGATGTAGAAGGGTTCCCAGGTAAGAATGTAGTTATGCACAATGTTCTTGGCTATGTGGAAGAGCCAGTCATAAGTAGCCAATTGAAATAGTAGCTCTAAAAATTCAGTTATGGTTGGTATGTTTGATGTTCACCACTTTTGTAGTATTACTCTTTTCGCAATGATGCTAGCTTGTATTAGTAGTGCATTCTGTCTCTTAGGCATACCATGGGGGCCTATTAAGAGCATCTCAGGGGAAGGGAGTTTGTACAATTGAAGAATATTGGACAGGGTATTCGTAACCTTTGCCCAAATGGGCTTAATATGTGGATCTCCATGGGGTTGGGTGCATCACCAGCAGTGATGTGTTAGAGAGACCTTAGCAGAGTATAAAACCTCAGGTATCTGGTACCACCAAGGTAATACCTTGTTCTGAATAAGGTGGCTCTTGGGGTCTTTAACCAGTACGTGTGTCCTGTGTGTGCCAGCATTGGTGCAATTGTACCTCTGAGATTGGTGTTTGGAAAGCTGTAGCCCAGTATACCTTAGCCGAGGCTGTTTGTATTGGTATGCAGTCTCTGATATGAGAATATATTAGCCCTGACCTAGCTCTCAGGGCTTTAGTCCATTTTAATAGAGGGGGAAAGTGAATAGGTACCTGTGAATATTTTAATCTTTTGAGGTGTTGGGTTAGTGAGCTATGGAGCTGAAGGTACTTCCAAAAGTCTGTCTGTGGTATTTCATATTTGGTCTGTAACCCTTGGAATGATTCAAGGGTATTGGTATGGGAGATCAGTAGGTCCTTTATGCTGTGGATGCCTTTGGCTTCCCATTCTGCCCAGTGCAGGGGCTTGCCAGCTATACTACTAGATTGGTTACGTCAAATAGGCATGAGTAGGGATTGGGATATATCATCACTCATCCATTTGCTAGTCTTTTTCCAGGCTGTGTATGATGCTTTAATGGTAGGGAACATGTGTGTGTGGGGGGGGGGTGCGACTTTGGCAAATATTTATGTTATAGGGTTAGTTTGCCCACATATAGCAGTTTCTATTTGTGTCCACAAATGGGGTGGATGGCCTGCTGTGCTGATCCATTTAATGCTTTGGGTATTTCTAAATGCCCAATAATATCCCTTGAACCAAGGAAGGTTCCATCCCCCAACCTTCCAACTAGTTCTAAGTTTAGCTCTGCTGTATCTTGGTTTGGTTTTCGGCCTTCCCATAGAAACCACCCTATGAGTTTATCAAGTTGATCAAACCAATTATTAGATATGGGAAGGGGTATGTCTGATAAGAAGTTGAATATTTTAGGGGCAATAATCATTTTGATTGCCTCTATTTTGCCGACCATAGATAGTTGTAGTGTTTTCCATCGATCTAGTTCAAGTTTTAGTTTAGGGAGCTGGGAGTTAACATTTAGTTCACAGTTATGTATTTTGGGAGTGATCTTTATCCCTAAGTATGTTTTTGATGTTGGGGCCCATTTGAGGGACAGAGTGGAGAATTTCTGGGGGGTAGTTATTTTGTTTAAGGGTAGAATTTCAGACTTTGTGTGGTTTATTTTCAGGCCTGATAAGGTAGCGAAGTAGTTTAGAGTGTCTAATAATGGGATGATCGATCTGTCTCCCTGATCCATGAGTACCAGCAAGTCATCTGCATATAGCAGTGTTTTATACTCTTGCTCCCTGGTAGATATGCCTTTTATACTCGGGTATCTAATAGTGACTGCAAGGGGTTCTATGGCTAATACAAATAGTAGAAGGGATAAAGGGCAGCCTTGTCTAGTGCCCTTGGATAATAAAAATGGGACAGAAAATTTAGAGTTTGTAGGCAGTTGAGCTTTGAGGGCAGAGTACATGGCTTGTAATGTGGATATGAAAGTTGGGCCAGTTCCTGTGTGGGTAAGTACTGCATATAAGTAATGCCATTCAAAAGAGTCGAATGTCTTTTTGAAGTCTGTTGCCACCTCTGCTGATGGGGTATTATGGGAAGCTACAATGTGCATTAGACTCAGGAGCGTTCTGATGTGATCAGAGCTCAGTCTACCTTGCACAAAGCCTATTTGGGAGGGGTGTATTAGTGCGGGGAGAAGAGATTCTAGTCTATTGGCAAGTATTTTAGCATATATTTTCCCATCGACTGTAATTAAGAATATAGGTCTTTAACTAGCTGGGAATTGTGGATCTTTGCCTGATTTGGATAATACGGTAATAGTAGTTATAGATATAAACATAGAAAACATAGAGAACATAGAATTTGACTGCAGATAAGGACCGCTTGGCCCACCCAGTCTGCCCATTTCCCTACCTAATGGATAAGCTGCAAATCCTAGTTAACTAGCAGCCTACTTCTTTCTACCCCCAACCCCTAGAATTGCCTTATGGCTGTTCCATGCATGCTTGAATTCAACCACTGTTACCCTCTTGGACTTTGTTGATTCCCCTGAGGTACTTGAAAGTTTCTATCATGTCCCCCCTCTCCCTCCTTTCCTCGAGGCTATGCATATTAAGCTCCTTTAGTCTCTCTTCATATGTCTTCCGGTGCAGACCCTGCACCATTTTAGTTGCCCTCCTCTGGACAGCTTCCATCTTGTCTATGTCCTTGCGGAGACTGGGTCTCCAGAACTGCACACAGTACTCCAGATGGGGTCTCACCAGCTGTCTGTACAGAGGTATAGAGGGCAGGAAGTTTCCGGTAGAGAGGATTTCTGTGAAAAGTCATACCAGGATGGGGCATAATTGTGGGGTTATTTTTTTTTCTTGTTTGAATGTTTGATTCAGAGTATGGGGTTGCTAAATTCATCATATTTATGATTGGCACCTCTCTTCTCATCCTAATCAAACACCTGCACTGCTGCTTCTACATCCCTAATTAAAACATGCCTGGGAACACATAAAGGAAGCCAGGTTTGAAAATAATGATCTGTTTGGTTTTGCATTTTATAATATGCTCCTTCTACCCTGTGTAGATCTAATATACCCTGAACCCATTCCAAAAAAGATGGTAGAGCCAAATCTTTCTAATGTGTTAGTATGATTTTTTTTGCCACCGTCATCCCCAAGATAATCAATTCAGTAATATCACCCAATTGCCTTTTTATATCTCCAAAACCAAACAGGGCAATTCCCAGATCAAAAGGAAAATCCCGCCCAAAAAGTATACCAAAAAATGAAAAAATCTTTTGCCAAAATGATTCAAATTTTTGACAAGATATTAACATGGGGTCCAATGTTCCTCTAACCCCTCCACATCTCTGACACATTTCTGATAACTTACCATCTATTTTGTGCTGTCTTGCAGGTGTTAAGTTCTATGCAATATATTTATGTACATTTGTTTTAATCTGTTAATTTTAAAAGGTGCTTCAGTCAAATTGATTACGGCATCCCAGCTTACATCTTGAATAGGTTGAAGCCTCTCTTTTTCCAAAGCCTGCTTAAGTCTGGCAAGGGAAATAACCTGAAAATTGTTAATAAAATTATATATGTCCCCTAATAAGTGTTTTAGAGAGTTAAGTGTCTCACAAAAAAAATCTCCACCTTCCCATTATTTACTTGTAAAGAGTTTCCATTCTTTCTATAAATAAAATCCTTTACCAGTAAGTATGGAAAGTAAGCATTCTGAGTTAATCCAAATTTCTTCTGCAACTCCTCAAAAGGGGCAACTTCATCATTAATCAAACGAGCATTTGTCAATGCCGAATGTTGTCACGCTGGCATTGGCTTTGGTAGTGCAGTGCCAAAACACATTTTGGGCAGGATGTGAAAAATGACAGCTGTACTGTTCATAAGGAGGTGTAAACAAATGGCATTGTTGAAAATGTGGCATGTAAATATTGCAAATTTGAGAAATTACAAGGGTGTGTGGGAAATGCACAATGCACGCTTGCAACACAGTCATTTTATGGACTTTCGGCACCAAATTTTCAACATAGGAATTTTAGCACCTCTGCTCATGTACAGCATCGCTGTCATTTCCTCAAAGTGTCCCAAAAAGTGATTTTGCACAGTGACTGCGCTATTCTGCGCCGGATGTGGGAAAACACATTTCGGGCAGGATATGTAAAATGACAGCTGCACTGTTCATCAAGAGGTGTGGAAAAATGCCAATAGTGAAAATTCAGAGTGAAAATATTATAAATGCACGTTACGAGCGTGCGTGCAAACTGCGCAACGCACACTCGTAACACAGTCATTTTTTGGAGTATCGTCGTCAAATTTTCAACATAGGTATTTTAGGACCTCTGCTCATGAAAAGTGTCACTGTCATTTTCGTAATCTGCCCCGGACACTGATTTCCCACAGCGACCGTGCTATTGTGTGCCAGAAGTGCAGAAGCACATTTCGGCCAGGATGTGAAAAATGACAGCTGTACTGTTCATAAGGAGGTGTAGAAAAATGACAATGTTGAAAATCTGGCATGAAAATATTGTGAATTCGTGAAGTTATGAGGGTGCGTAGCAACTGCGCAATGCACGTTTGTAAAACAGCCATTTTTTTGATTTCTTCCACCAGATTTGCAACATAGGCTTTTTGAGAGCCCACCTCATGAATACTGCCACTGTCCTTAGAAAGATCAGGTTCTGAAAGGTGATTCATGGTGACTGTGGAATCACCTTCAGGACCGATTAACATCATAACAGTGACAGAATTCATGAGGAGGGGTCCCAAAAACCCCATGTTGAAAATTTGGTGCAAAAATTCCAAAAACTGCACAAGATATGCATCAAAGTTGAAAAAAATCAGATTTATTTAATTATACAGCTTACCAGCATTTCCTCAGTTCGTGGTTGGTTTGAAGAGTGCAGACATGTTTCCGGTCCACCGAAGATCATCGCGCCGGACTCCGGAGGTAAGTATGGGGTGAGGGGGTGTGTGGGGATGCAGGGTGCACAGTGGGTGGGTACAGGTGGTAGGGAGACTATGAGGGACTGTTTTTTGTTTACAGGTGTTAAAAAAACATCTTGGACATTTTCTTTTTTACAGGTGTTTTTGGTGGGTACAGTAGCCGACGAAGTTGGGCACCCGTCAGCACATAGGGTGGGGACAGATGCCAAGGGGATTGGGCACCCCCTTGGCAACCAAAAAAGGAGAGGGGGGACACATTATGCCAACGGGGAGTGGGATCCCCCATCGGCACATACAAGAGGGGCAGGATAAGCCGACCGGGGGATTGGGCACCCCTGAAGTCGGCAGTATAGCGGCCACTGTGCTGCCATGTTTGATGCTGGGGAAGCACGTAGGAAGGTCCGCTGCGTGTGATGAGCTTTGCACGCATTGCAGCAGACCTTTCCTTAGATGTGCTCACCTGGGTGGTGTGGCGCCAGCATGCAGGCTGATTGGGGAATGAGGGACGCACCTACTGGTGCATGCCCTGCATTCACCCAACAGTGACCACACCTCCAGATCTCCACTACCGTAAGATATTGGCTGTGCAAGCACACCAACATAAAAATCCCTCGCCACAGAGATTCCCTTTTCTACAAGCTCTTTCTATAACAGCCCTCTTCCCATCGAAGGGAGAAAATGATAATTTTTAGTAATGGGGGTACAGAATATCATAATACTACCTTCTTCCAATAATTTCCTCATTCTATTCCATGCTAAATTTGTAACTCTAGTTGAATACAAAATACTAGAATAGCAATCGGCTTTCAAATTATGTAGATTTACTCCAAGACTATATATTAAATCTGAAAATGGGATATTCTCTGCCTTTATATAGAAACATGCTGGTAGCCCCTCCCCACCTTGAAACCAATAACCCAAACACTCCAATTGTTCTGCCAGATAATAATGCTCAAAATTGGGCAAAGATATACTCCCCTTCTCCTTTGGTAACTGTAGCTTCTTATAAGCAATTCTTGGTGTCTTATCTCTCCAAAGAAACTTATTAATAGCCCTATTCAATAGCTCAAAAATGTTTTGGGAATTATAATTGGGAGCATTTAAAACAGGAATACAATCTTTGGCAGGATATCCATTTTAATAATATTGATCTGACCTAGCAAGACCAAAGGAACATTTTGCAATCTTAGCAAATCCTGTTTAAAATTTTCAAGCACAGGTAGAAAATTTAGTTCATAAAGTAAATTTTTATCTGGAGATATAAAGAACCCCAGATATCTCACATAGGGTTTATGAAATTTATATAACAGGTGTTTCTGGGATAGTTCTTCACCATTTGAGACTATCACAGCCTCAGTCTTGCCCCAGTTAATTTTCTAACCTGAATATTTATTAAAGTCTGCAAATACCCGTAATAACCTTTCAAAATCATGCCTTGGGTCATTTTGATATAACAAAATATCATCTGCATACAATGATATTTCATGTATCTGGCCCTCAGTATTAACGCCTTTCACTCTGATATCCTTTCTGATTAATGTAGCCAGTGGTTCTATAAATAGGGCAAAAAGCAAAGGAGATAAAGGGCATCCCTGCTTAGTGCCACGCTGTAAACTAAAAGATGGAGAAGAATTTTTTTTTTGTTCTTACTCCTTTTTCTGCCTTGGCTTCAGTCTGCCCAAGTCCTCTGTGCATCACTAATCTCCGGCCACCATCCATTGCCACCCGGCTCCCTTGGGGACCCTCGCCTGTTACCACCATGGATTACCCCCTGCTGTGGGGTGGCAGAGAGACCCCCTCAATCTCCGCCTGGTCAAGATCCAGTGTTCGGTAATGTTCCCCTGAGTTGGGCACCCCGTAGGACAGCCATCAAGTCATTGCGACTGGTCACCAGATTTTATCCCTTTTTCCTCCTACCCTACACAAGTGGGGCATGCGAGGGCACCAAGGGAAGGAGCGCGCATGCGTCCGCATGCACTTCCTCTCAGTGCCGTGCCCCAACTCAGCCCCCAATGCATGTTGCCAGTACACCACCCCCAACCTCCACTAGGGGCCAAAAGTGCACCGACAGCTGGGAACCCCCCACCCCGGGGAGAGAGAGCAGTCACTCGGACACTCCATCCCTCTCCTACCCCTGCCGACCCCCGGCGACCTGAGTCTGTTCCTGAACCTGGATCACCAGCGTGGAGTGAGGTGTGGCATCCAGCGCCACAACCCTCAGCGCCACCAGGCCATCTCAAACGACGGAGAAAAATTGTGACTTGTTTTAACTGAGGCCTAAGACAAGTAATATATCATTTTTATCCAATCTAAGAATTTTCCCTCGATGCCAAAAGCTGCCAAAAGATGAAATAAAAACTCCCACCTTACCTTGTCAAAGGCTTTTTCAGCATTGAGGGAAGGCATCACTAAGTTCATATGTAAAGAGGGATCCAAAAGGTTTAAAGCTCTTCTAACACTATGGTTTAGTCTCCTACCCATTACAAACCCAGTTTGGTCCGGGTGTATAATATTTGGAATGAGACCTGCAATTCTATTAGCCAAAATTTTAGCAAAAATGTTATAATCATTATAGCCATTGGCATGAAGTCCTTCTCCTACCTAGCCCTATGAGAATGGAATACTCTTCCCCAGGGATTACTCTCCAGTATGTCCCTTCCCCAATTCAAAAAGCGTTTCAAAGATATCTTCTTTACCCTGGCAACCTGTAGCTGCTTTTAGTCCCCAGCTGTCTAATTCGTGCCCTCCACCATAATTTTCCTCTATCAATCCTTACCCCTCTTCCTCTCACACTTTACCTCTCTTTTTCATTCTTTACACTCTTTTAACAGGCAACTCTTTGCTCAGAATATACTAAGTCTTCCCCGCAAGACATACTCCCTATCTATTGCCCAATCTTGTATTATACTACCTGCATGTATTATGACTGAATTGTAAATATGATTACTGTACACTACTCTGATCCCTTGTCTGTAGTTTTAGACTCTATTTACCAGAACTAAGCACTTAGGAACCCTTTGTTATTACCTAGTTGAACTCTCTGTAACTTCTATATTGAACTGTATTTACTGGAAATGTATCCCCGGTCATCCCTGAAAAAGGGACATGTTTGTCTCAGTGGGCCCACCTGGTCAACAAAATTCAAATAAATAAATAATGGTATGGGTCTCTATGATCCACAGAGGTCCGAAGGCTTATCTTTTTTCAAAAGTAGAATTATATATACCTCATTAAATGAAGGCAGAAGATCACCTGTGTCTGAAAGGCTTTAAACACATAAACCATAAGAGGGGCCAAGTCTCCTTTAAAAGTTTTGTAAAATTCTGCAGAGTACCCATCTGGTCCTGGTGATTTATTGCTTGGCATGTTAAATATTACATGGTCTACCTCTTCCACCCTGATTTCCCTATTAAGAGTAAGCCTATCTGTCTCTGAGATCTGAGGCAGGTCAATCGTTTTCAAATACTCTTGAATCTCGGTGTCAGACTTAGAGCCTTCTGGGTATATTAATTGGTATACGTCTATGGGAAATCTATAATTTCCAAGTGCCTTACCTGATTTTAGGTTCTTAATCACTGCCTCAATTTCTTGTGTGGTAAAAGGCTGCTACAGCATAAAGTGCTGAGCAGGCGATACCTTTGTTAGGGGGAGACTGTGTAATAAGTCAGTAAGTTGCTGATTGGATGGGGACGTGCTGGAAGTATACAATTTCTGGTAAGAGGTAGCTATAATTTTATTGATTTTTTGAAGGTTTGTACTGTTATTACCTGAGTGGGATGTCAGGGAAGGAATTTATCTTTCAGACTGTTGTTTTGTAAGTCTGTAAGCTAGCAATTAACTATTCTTTTCCCCACTTTCCCAATGTTTGTGTTTTATCCTTAGCAGGGCTAGTTCTGCTTTTCTTAAGGTAATTGCATTAGTTTATTGTCTAATAGCCATGATTTCTGTACACAGCTTAGAGAGCTTGACATTTTTGTGAGGTGTTTGTTTTAATTCTGCTTCTTTAAAGGGACACTGTTAACCCCCTTAGGTCTCAAAGTGTCTCTAGTTTAAAAACACATTTTATGATTGTCAGCATTTTGTAAAGATTGCTGATGTAGCTGGTAGTTTGATTCTAACTCTTGTTTTCTTTAAAAAATGAAAAACAGACTACCTACCATACTGGTGTTACCACACAAGCACAAGTTTGCTTACATTCCTTGATCAGCTCCAATTGCATCTTTCCTGGATTTGGGAACACCCACAACACAGTCTAGCTCCTCATGATGCAGTGGGAGTTTTGGAGGCTACTGTCTCATGAGTGACTGCACTGTTTGGGTGTGTTTCTAACACTCAGGAAGTATGCAGTAAGAACAGATCCAGGATTATTAACAAAACAAATATGTTTATAAATATACATTATCATGCATTTCAGGTCTACTAAACAAGGAGACAGACATAACAAACAGCAACATCAATGAATTTTAGAGAAGGTAAAAAATTATAAAGTGTAGGTTTTCAACTAGAAATAATATGATGAAATACAGATTGACAGTGTTCCTTTAAATTGGGTCCAGTAGATGCCATACGGCATCGGAACCATCCATTGCTGAACCTGATCCAAAATGGCCACCAGGACTAAATGTATTAAGCTGGGCTTCTAAGTGAGCTACTTGTTTTTCCCTTTCTTTTAGCCTGAATGAGGTGTACCCAATGATTTTACCCCTGAGGGTGGCTTTATAGGCTTCCCGTAGTATGGTGACTGATGTATCTTCATGATTGTTATCTGCAAAGTATTCCAGGGTGGCTTGCTGCAACCATGACTGGAATTGGGGGTCTAGCAGTAAGGCAAGGTCTAACCTCCAGTTGGTGGACTTCTGTGTTGTGATGCCAAGTATCATATCTAATTGGATAGGAGCATGATCCGATATGACTAGTGGATTAATTATAGTCGCTATGACTAGCGGGGTGAGTTCTGGGGACGTAAGCCAAATGTCTATACAGCTAAAAGAGACATATATTGGGGATTGGTAAATAAAGTTCCTATTTCTAGGGTGATGTTGTCTCCAGATGTCAGTGAGGCATTGGTCTTTAAGCCATAATAGGACTGCTTTCAGAGCCTGAGAGTGAGGTTCAGGGTACCTTGGCTTCTGTCAGTTGTAGGGTTTAGTGTAAGATTGAAGTTTAATCCAATTAAAATTGGGGCTTGTTTGTCTGTGTAACCCCCCTGTTCCCTGGAGTTACTAGAATCCCATCAGTGTCAGTGCTAGGTAGGGAAGGCAGCTGGTGATTATCTAGTTAAATGGATTTTCACCTTGCCCCTCTCTGATGCTTGGCCACTGCTGAGAACAGAGAGGTAATATCATTTAGAACTCTCGCAGCAACATAAGCCACACAGCTTGTGTGAGAGGGGGAATTTTAGAATTCTGAAGCCAGTCTGTAGTAGTAGCTCAGAGAGTGAGCAGCTCAGTATATGGAGTGTCTGTATTTCTCACCCTAGTGGAAGACATCCTTTCCTGACTTGAGAAGTGGTGGAAACCATCTTCAGGGGTTCCTGTGCCTTTATCCCATGTGGGATGAAGGGGACAGCAGCGGAATTTAGGGTCAATCCCCTGATCCAATCCAGAACTTTTGTGAAGCTGCTTTGTTGTACAAACTGTGAGTAGATTTCTGCCTGAGCTACCCAGGATATGTACCTGTTTTTGTTTCTGTGGGGTGACTCTCTGATAAAGGAACCCATCCACCCATTTCTGTGAGGATTCCCAGAAGAAGATTTGTGTTCTAAAGATCTCTGACAATAGAGGACGTTCCATATGTGACTTGCCCTTTGTTCAGTACTTTAACCTTACACCCTAGTGGTATTCCTTATGTTAAATGTGCTAAACATTTCAAGATAGCATCAGTTTCTATAGTTTCAATATTTGTGAGGTGTAACTCTGAAAGAATGGCTGGGTATGAATGTGGAAGCAAAAAGTGGGAGACCCCCCATCTGGAGTGACCAATTCAGCACTTCGGGTTCTATAAGGGTGCCTGTTTTCTTTCAGTACATGTGGCCAATGCCTGAAGAAGTTTACTCCTTGTATGTGGGTTTCTTTCTAGTTCTGAGCCTTGAGTGCTCTGTTGTGGCCCATGTGCCACATTCCTATCCTATGCTAAATGGGAACTGTTCTAAGTTTATTTATTTATTTAAAAGTTTTACCAGGAAGACACACTGAGCAATAATGCTTGATTCCAGGTGCGTCTTGGGGGAAGGGGGCAGAGGGAGACGGTACATACATAAGACAGTAAACATCCAATAATTTGCAATAAACAAGGGGTAATACAGTACGTACTTAACAGGAAGCTAGTATACAGACAGCATATAAGCGGAGCAGTTTTACACCAATTTAGAGCTCAGACAGAAGCAGTGGTAAAAGTAAATCATGAAATAATACAAATAATACAGAAATAAAACAGAAATACTGCAGAAAGCATCAGGTAATGTGACCATAGGAGACTGGAAGCCCTAAACTGACTGTCTGCTGCTATATGATTATTAGACACATATTACCCGCAGGCACAAGATGACTTGAAATGGGAATTGATGAGAGAGTTGAAGTGCTTAGTCTGGGACATATGTCTGATGGCAGACGGGAGGGAGTTCCATAGTTTGGGCATCCGGTATCTGAAGGATGCTTGACCGCTAGAGGTGGTTACCCGTGGGACTACCAAGGTGCATGTGTCATAGTTCCTAAGGGAGTGGACAGGAGGGGTAGGAATAGCCAGCACATCAGAGAGATAGGTGGGCAAGGTCAGGGATCAGTATTTGGCAGTGAGTTTGGTGCAGTGGGACAGGCAGCAGTCGTGGAGTGAGGTAAAGGAGAGGGACCTGTAGGGTGCGCAGTGGTGAGTGGAGGGTGAGCTATCCAGTGCGAAGCGGCAGAAAGAATGGAAGAGAGGGTCCAGTCAGGCTAATATGGACTTGGGAGCGGCACTGTAGACTACGTCACCATAGTCAAAAATAGGGAGTATCATTTTCTGTATCAGTGCACGGCGAGCTGGCTGCGGTAAGCATCGACAACTCCGATAAAGGGTGCCCAATTTAGGGTGTAGCTTTTTGTGTATGGCATTGACATGTACGGAAAAGTTGAGATGCTGGTCGAGCCATACCCCAAGGTATCTGAAGGAGGAACAGGTCTCCAGAGTAATCCAGTCCAGGGTGTTGAAGGAGGAGGTAGCTGGGATCCTAGAGAGTCTCTGTCTTGTGCTGAAGGTCAAGGAGACCGACTTCTTGGCATTGAGAAAACACTGGTTGGCACGGAACCAGTGCTGAACATCGTTAAATTCCTGCTGAATATCAACTGTTGATGGGCCGGACGTATTTAAGACTGTGTCATCTGCGTACATTTGGATGGATGAGTGAGGGCAGGCGGAGGGCAGATCATTCAGAAAAATGGAGAATAGTAGCAGTCCCAGGACTGAGCATTGGGGGACTCCAGAGGTAACAGGGAAGGGAGATGAGCTGGTGCTTCCAATTTTTACCGCCTGGGAGCGGTCAACCAGGTAGGAGTGGAACCAGCTAGAGACCAGGGTAGAGAGCCCAGCCCGGGAGAGTTTTTCAAGTAGGAGGGCATGGGAGACCATGTCGAAAGCCTTTGCTAGATCGACAAAAATGGCTGCAATGATAAGGCCTTTGTCCATACCTTCGAGGATGTTATCAGTGAGCCTGAGGAGCGAGGTGGCAGTAGAGTGTGATTTCCTGAATCCAGACTGGTAGGGTGTGAAGAAGGAAAAGGAGTTAAGAAAGGTGGAAAGTTGAGAGAGGACTATGTGTTCTTGTAGCTTGGCCATAATAGGTAGGAGGGAGATAGGCCGGTAGTTGCCAGGGACCGAGGTATCACCACCCTTATGGAGTGGGATGACTGTTGCATGCTTCCAGTCATTGGGGATGGATCCTAAGGCGAAAGAGAGGTTTAGAAGGTCAGCCAAGGGGGCAGTGATAGCTGGGGCAGCCAGGTGTAGCATCCTAGAGTCCAGACCAGAGGGGCATTTACCTTTATGAGGGTTTAGGGAGAGCAAGGCATGATAGGCTTCTGGAGATGTGACCTGCTGAAAGAAGAAGGGGGGAGTAGTGGGAGGAGGAGATTGGGCAGAGAGGTCAGGAGGGGAGGGGTTGGGCTGGGATAGGGGGTGTAGAGGTGTGAGAGTTGCAGCTTGTAAATGAGGCATTGAATTCCAGAGGCAACTGCTTCGGGTCATTATGATAGTCCTGCCTATATTTAGAGCCGGTTTGGGAGGTTGGGAGGAAAGGATTTTGCCACCTTCAGAATTTTGTTAGGCAATTTATATTAGCCTGGAAGGAGGCTTTGAAGTAATTTGATTTGACTAGTCTGATTTGTGAAGTACAGCTGTTACGTAGGGTGCGGTATAAGATTTGTTGGTCGGGGGAGCCGGAGGCCTTGAAATATATCCATGCCTGGTCTCTAGCTTTGGCAAGAGACAGGATGTCAGGGGTGATCCAGGGCAAGTGAGCGGCCCTCACCCGTGAACATCTGAGCGGAGCATGGCGATCCCACGCAGCTAGAAATCTGAGCTTGAAATAGTACTAAGCTGCATCGAGAGAGGTGGCCTTTGGAATAAAGGACCAGTCAGTGGATGTAAGGTCTGGTAGGAGGGAAGCTAGATCCAGGAATTTGTATGAACGAGTAAGAATAGTACGGGGGGGGGGCTTTAAGCCTGAGAAGTTTACGGACAGAGTAGATCATATGGTGATCACTGAGAGAGTCGGGCAGGATGTCCGAGGCTATAGCACGGTGCTGGTGTGAGGTCAGGGACCAGTCGAGGAGGGAGTGATTCACTGATTTACAGTTTAGCCTTGTGGGTTCAGAGAGCAGCTGGACCAAATTTAAGGCGGCTACTTGATTTTGAAGCTTTGAGTTGCCACTGGCAAGCCAGTTTGCATTGAAATCCCCCAGTATATGAATCTCACCCCCAGTGGAGAGGGATTTCAGGGTGCCCAAGAAGTCCACGATGGTAACCAGGGAGGAGTCAGGGAGGCAATATGAGCCAGCGATGAAGATGGGGGTTGTGTGGGGGAGGGAGAGCTTGATCAGCAAGGTTTCGATTGACTGCGGAGTCGTAGGTATATTGATTTGGGTATACTGAGGGAGATCGAGATGTACATTGCTATACGCTTGCCATTTTTTCTGCCAGGGCGGTCTTGGCAGATAATGGAGTACCACGGGATGGAGAATTCAGGGTCTTTGTTGTGGGACTTGAGCCAGGTTTCTGAAATAATCATAATGTCAGGCTTCAGGGAAAATACAGTTTGCTGGAGTGAAGTTATTTTGTGCAAGAAGCTGCAGATGTTTAGGTGCATTAGCTTGAGCCCCTGGGGTAGTACTAGTGTGGTATTTCTAGGCCCGGGATTAGGTTCAATATCCCTGGCAAGTAGAAGGAGCAAGGCTACGAAGAGATTGGCAAAGGGATGGCTTTCCAAGGCTTGCGACGTGCGGGAAAAGGCAGGGACGCAACAGGCGTTAGGCTACTACTGCTAGAGTACCGGGCTAGGAGACCTAAATGAAAGGAGGGTGGTAGTATAGAGTGGCTAGTCAGCCAGTTGCAGGATTGAGACAGGGGGTATGTTTCAGTGTATAGGGTAGCCAGTGCTGCAGTAACCACAGCCTCGACTGGGGGTACCAGATTGTCTGACTCCATTGATGGATGAATGGAGGGGGGTAGTGAGGCAAGGGGTAAGAGAGAAACAAATAGAGAGATGTGAAGAAGTAGCATGGCGAAAGTTTGGAGAGCACACAGCTAATAGGGATTGTGTGTTGTCGCCCTCTAGTGGTGGAAAGCTATAGCTTGCTAATGGGAGAATTGACTGATTTTCCCATGTGATCCAAACCTCGCTAGCTATATAAGCAAGAGTTTACCAAGGGCTGTGGTGGGGGCGGTAGGGTAGCCGACGCGAAGCGCGGGGCTTGTAGATCTATGGCGACACATAATATTAAAGGTAGCAGCCTGGAGCTAGGAGCCCACAACAGATAAGCAGAATTTAAAATTCGGTTTGACGCCTAAAAGCAGCCATTTGCACAGCAACTTTCAGCCTTCCACACCATCCCAGTAAGCCGATCCCTGACATACCTTGCTGCCATTCAGCTGAAATTTCTGGGGGAGGGCAACTCCTCGGAGCCCTCGCAACCATCACGGGACATCTGATGTAGCTTGCTGCTGTTGAGGTGAAATTGCTGGGGGAGGGCAGCTCCTCAGAGCCCTCATGACCACCAAGGGACGTCTGGTGTAGCTTGCTGCTATTGAGGTGAAATTGCTGTGGGAAGGCAGCTCCTCGGAGCCCTCATGACCACTGCGGGATGTCTGGTGTAGCTTGCTGCTATTGAGGTGAAATTGCTGGGGGAGGGCAGCTTCTCAGAGCCCTCGCGACCATCGCGGGACGTCTGGTGTAGCTGTAATGGCCTAGTGCCACTTTCCAGAAGATTTTGTGTGTGTTCACCATGGCTAGTTGCGCAATTCCAGATGTTTAATCCTATGCTATATGGGAGGTTCGAGTTCTGTTTTCTACAGATGGGTTCTGTATTGCCTTGTGCCATGACGTGTAAACCCTTGGGGGTCCATCTTTGCTTTTGTGTTTCCAACTTTGTTTTGGAATAAAGCCACACTCTAGAATCCCAACCTGGTATGGACAATCTAGTTACTGCTTCCTGAGCAGTTTTATTGGGTACTCCTGTCCAGAAGTGCAAACCTAGCATAGGCCTTAGCAAACATTCTCTCCTCAGGACCTGGGTTTTGGTATAGGTCTGTTTGTGTCTTGCACACATACCTTGTGTTTTTCTTCTGCTTTTGTGAATTGCTTTGTACCCCCACCCTCTCTTTTTCCCTAGACTATGGGAGCTGTGCCTACTAGTTAAATAAGGGGCCAGTGGGTGGTTACTAAAATGGGGACTTGTCCAACAATATTGTTTAATTTGGGGAGAGAACAGGAGATTGTTTGCTGTGGATATGGCTAGCGTTTTGCCTGTCTAGCAGTTTGATAGCCCAAAACAGGAAAGGAAGCTTTGCAGAAAAGGATCTTGCCCAGGAAAGTGCTATCTGTATGTGCCACTTTGTGTTTGCTAGTACAGTGCTGCCGTGTGACTGTGCCAACTAACAATGGACTGTAAAGCCAGAGAGTGTATGTCCTTGTCCCTGCATCCAGAACGTTTTACAGAACTTTTAAATCTCAAGTTTTAATTGCCAAAAGTATGAGGGACTTTAGGAAGCAAAGAGAGAAATGTACCCTGAATGTTTCATGTACTTTGTGTGCAAATTGGGGGAGTCGTTAAAAACAAATTGCCAAGTTCTGTGTGAGGAAATGGTCAAAAATGGCGCTCCCACTTTGAAAATGCAGCCGAGAAAAAAAAGTTCAGTTTGCAGTTTAAATTTACCCTGCTCGATGATCGTCATGGAGGAAGAGCATGAGGAGAGAGAAAGAGAGAGAGGCTCATTTGCATGGCGTCGAGTGATTGGTGCAACTGCAATCAGTCCCACCCCATAGCCAGCTTCAGAGTTCAGTCTGGTGTTCAAGAGGGAGAGAACTAGTGGTGTGCAAGCTGGTCAGACCATGATCAACCATCGAGGGACTTGTGAACATTCTAATCTGTAAAAAACAGACTTTTGCTGTACAAATTCGGTCTCAACCCATTATCTGACCTACTGGAAAGTGAGCGTGGTGTTCATGGTAGCAATCGGGGGGACCGCCAGCCCGTTTCCCCCCAGAGGCCTTCCAGGACTGGCACCAGGCCGAAAATTTCTACCGGAGAAAGCCAGCTACTGATTTCAGTGAGTACAAATTCAAACAAACTGTGCATCAAACTGTATTATGATTTTCAAGCCAGCTGAATCTGTGTGCAAGCGGTGAGATTGTTTTGCAAAGAGGACTGTGAGTTGTAAACAGCAAGTGCAACAAACAAAATTCTGAACCTAAACTGTGAGCATTTATGATGAGATCAGCAACAGTAAAATGTTCTTACAGCAAGTGAGAGACTGTGAGTTGTATTAGCCTGCAGCAAACAGGCAGTCCTGTAAAAGAAATACTGTGGCTTGCAAGTGACTTTAAGCATGTGTAAATAGTTGATTCATGTGCTAATCGTAAAGTTCTGTAAATTCATATGAATGTGCTGAGAGAGATTCAAGCAGTGCAATTGATAACAGTTTGAGCAAAATCAGTAGCAGAAAAGGTTGGATGCGCAGATTTTGAGTTAGAAACAGATCTGATGCATGAGGAGAGCTACCGCTACCATTACAGGGCAGGGTTAGCAATGTAAATACAGCAGCAGGGAGCAATTTTGTGAGACTGTACTGAGACTAGTAAACACTGTACTGAGACTAGTAAACAAGTAAGTAGCAACAAATTTTTATGTGTTTTAATTGCAGACATGACTTCGGGAACGTCCCGTTATCGAGATCATGCCCGAGCTATAAAGTACCCTACCTACAGAGATGATTGGGGACAAGTTCTTTCATTCGTTAAGTATGCAGCACTGGCTTAACCAGAACTGGGCACCCCCAAGCCGAGCCATGGGCCGTACACTTGTGAAGAGTAGTAAGGAGGAGAGACTGGTATGTAGTAGGGACAACACCATACATGGGAGGTTCTTTCCTACCTTTCCTCATAAAATCTGGGAGGAAATTGAACAGAAGAGACAATCCTGGTTATTGGAAGAGGCAAGTAAGAATTTGGATCCTGGTGCAGCAGCATGCGTCAGAGATAGAGTCGTCACTGATAGACTGAAATTCTGGAAATTGGGCAGAACTTTGTTTATGGACACTGTGCGAACTGTGGAAAAGGCAGGGAATGAGACATTCCACGACATCAACTTTGAGTGCTCAGATGGTGTCACAGTTCTTGCACCTTACCCCAAGTGGTATTACCCTTAATGGTGCTGCTCCCTGTGAATATGCCCAGCATGCCCTGAGGGAAGCAAAGCAGTGGCAGCACAGTGTCTGTCATCCAGCAACAGCAGTATCCAAGGAAGAAGATGCAGCTCTTCTGGTGTTCCAGGCTCTTCAGGTGTGTCCAGATTCATCATCCAGCAGTTTTTTCCCATTTCTATCGACTGGCCTTCCAAATGACATCAATCCAACTGTTTTCCTGTTCCATCGTTCGATTTCCAAGATGACATCGAGCCAGGTATTTTCCTGTTTCATTGCCTGGTCTTCCAGAGGACATCAGTCCAGCTGTATCTGAAGATGCTGCCCGGTGGGTGAGAGTATTCAGCTTGGAGAAGTCAGGTGATCCTTTTGTTTGGTCTTCAAGGAACTGGTAAGACCCATTTTTCTACGCTTTTATTGACTTTGCACAACATAACCCTACATCTGGCAGACAACCACAAACTGTTTGAACTGTCCTCAGAGACTCTCCCCATGAACTACAGTGCTTTTCAGGTCCTGGCCTGTTCCAAGACTGTTCTTCAGTGGACTTCGGCCCAGGAGAGACTCTTTTATGGACCTTGCCCTCGGGCAACAACGTTTTGTCACTAGTATTGGACTTTTAGGGTATTCCACTTCTCAAAATGTGTTGGACAAATGTCTATTTTTTTCTGTTTTTCTAAAAATTATTTTGGGGGATTCTTTAGTTTTCAGATAGAGGTTTAGACATTGTGTGGTATGCAAAATGTGGTTTTTGTGTTTTTCTTCTCTTTCAGATGTTCCTGACAAAGAAAAGTAAGAAAAGAAAAGAAGAGGATATGGGAACTCATCCGAGTTCCTCTTGTTTTTTTAGAGTTTTAGAACTGTAGTTGTTAACAGGTGTTAACATGTTTTTTCTTCACAGGTGTAAGTAGGGAAAGTGTGGGAAATGTAATGTATTGTTTCCTGGTGTTTTGGTTTGCAGGTACCCTGGGTTGGGGGAGGTTCCCCTGTGGACAGCTTGGTCAGATATATTTTCCCTAGAGGGCTAGGGGGATAGACAGGCTATGGGCCTGAGCTGCAATAGGGGCCTCAGTTCTGGCCTATTAAGGCATGCTTCAGGCAGTTTTCTTGGACACACTGATCTTCCATAGAAAGACTGTAGAGCAGGGGCTGGAGTTTCAGCCATTGGCCTCTGTGCCTTTAATATTGCCTGCCTGTGCCTGACACATGGTAGGGAAGAAGTAGCGTTACCTCCCAGTAGGTAACACAGAGGGTAGGATGGCCTGGTGCCGGGTGGAGAAATTACTGCGGACAGTCATTTACCTGGCTTGGGGTGAGTGTAACCCCCAGTTACCTGGGGTTACTAGAATCCCATCAGTGTCAATGTTAGGTAGGGAAGGCAGCTGGTGATTATCTAGTTAAATGGATTTTCATCTTGCCCCTCTCTGGTGCTTGGTCACTGCTGAGAACAGAGAGGTAATATCATTTAGAACTCTCGCAGCAACATAAGCCACACAGCTTGTGTGAGAGGGGGAGTTTTAGAATTCTGAAATCAGTCTGTAGTAGTAGTAGCTCAGAGAGTGAGCAGCTCAGTGTGTGGAGTGTCTGTATTTCTCACCCTAGTGGAGGACATCCTTTCCTGACTGAGAAGTGGTGGAAACCATCTTCAGGGGTTCCTGTGCCTTCATCCCATGTGGGATGAAGGGGACTGCAGAGGATTTTAGGGTCAATCCCCTGATCCAACCCAGAACTTTTGTGAAGCTGCTTTGTTGTACAAACTGTGAGTAGATTTCTGTCTGAGTTATCCAGGATATGTACCTGCTTTTTTTTTTCTGTGGGGTGACTCTCTGATAAAGGGACCCATTCATCCATTTCTTTGAGGATTCCTTCAAGTAGATTTGTGTTTTAAAGATCTCTGACAATAGTGGATGTCCCATATGTGACTTGCCATTTGTTCAGTACGTTAACCTTACACCCTAGTGGTGTTCCTGATGTTAAATGTGCTAAACATTTCAAGATAGCATCAATTTCTACAGTGTCAGTATTTGTGAGGTGTAACTCTGAAAGAATGGCTGGTTATAGATGTGGAAGCAAAAGGTGGAAGACCCCCATCTGGAGTGACCAGTTTAGCACTTCGGGTTCTGTAAGGTTGCCTGTTTTCTTTCAGTGCAAGTAGCCAATGCCTGAAGAAGTTTACCCCTTGTATGTGGGTTTCTTTTTAGTTTTGAGTCTTGAGTGCTCTGTCGTGGCCCATGTGCCACATTCCTACACTATGCTAAATGGGAACTGTTCTAAGTAATGGCCTAGTGCCACTTTCCAGAAGAATTTGTGTGTTTTCACACTGGCTAGTTCCACAATTTTCCAGATGTTTAATCGTATGCTATATGGGAGGTTCAAGTTCTGTTTTCTACAGATGTGTTCTGCATTGCCGTGTGTCATGAAGTGTAAGCCCTTGGAGGTCCATCTTTGCTTTTGTGTTTCCAACATTGTTTCGGAATAAAGCCACACTCTAGAATCCCAGCCTGGTATGGACAATCTAGTTACTGCTGCCTGAGTGGATTTGCTGGGTACCCCTGTCCAGAAGTGCAAACCTAGCATAGCCTTTTTTGCAGTGAGAGTGCTAAAATATTTTTTCAAAGAGCCCTCTGGTGGTGAGAGAGCTGGGAGGGGGTTATTTTATTTTACCGTTTTCCTCCACTCCCTGGTCGTGAGAGGACTGGGGGGGGGGGATGTGTTTTTGTATACTCTAAGTCTGAATTGTTTGATTTTGAAAGTATTTATATTTATATTTATTTTATTTTAAGAGTCTTCTTGCTGGGTTTGACTTGATCTTCTTCGAGGTGGGGTTGGTAATTTATTCTGGTTTAGTTTTGGATTATACGTTTAATCAGATTTATTTTGGGGATTTATTTAATTTTTAAGTTGAAATATTTTGTATTATTGTTTTGGTTTAGTTGTGCTGTAGCGGCATGTGTCGGCCCACAATCCCCACAGCGGTGCGCTACTCATCCTCCTCTCTTCACGACCTCCGTCCTTTTTATCTTCCCCCTCTCCATTATGATACATACCAGTGTTGTAGAGCACTGGGAATTACTCGAAGGAGAGGGAGGAGGGTGGAGGGGCTGTGAACTAGGGAGGATGGACAAGGGGGCCTTCGTATCAGGGTAGTTAGATCTAGAAGGCAACCTGGGGCAAAATGGAACCCAGACCATTGTTCACCATGTCTGGTGCCCATACCCAAGGACACTACGGAATGTAGTAGGCGGATGGGCTTGACAGCCTCCGAAGTTCGTTCAATTCGGGCGGTGTTATGCAATGCTAGGTCCATCAGAAACAAGACTGGCATTATTGCTGATCTTGTTGGTTTGGTGGACTTAGCTTGCATCACTGAGACCTGGCTGGATGAAAATCCAGGCCCCACGTTGGGAGTCATGACCCCGGCCAGGTACTCGGTGATACACCGCCCGAGTTTGGACCGCAGGGGTGGGAGGGTTACAGTCTGTTTTAAGACAGAATTGGGCCTCACGAGTGTGGTAGTGGGGGAGGCTGAGTCCTCTGAGTGCACAGTGGTAGCGGGTGTTGGCGTTCAAATCGTACTCATTTACCATCCACCAGGAGATGGGAAACGGTTCTTACAGGAAGTGGCAGACTTCATCGTTGACATGTCGTTTGAGTCACCCAGATTGATGGTTCTGGGTGACTTTAACGCCTGGATCGACAATGAACTCTCGCAATTTGGTAATCACTTCCTCCAATTTATGACTTCTTTGGGCTTTACACAGGTGGTTTCCACTGCTACCCACAATCTGAGCAGTCCTTGGACTTAGTCTTTCTCCTAGGAATTGATATTTCCGATTTGGGGGTGGAACCAGTCATTTGGTCAGGCCACTACACCGTGAGGTTCAATTTTAAACCCCCCCTGAGAAGGCCTACCCTTGTGGAGATGGCAAGATACCATCCTTTACGGGATATTACTCCCCAAGGGCTTGCGGCGGTCCTTGACCTCTCGTCCCCCGAGTTGGCAAGCAGTAGTCCAGAGACCTTGGTGATGGCCTATAACAGGGCTGTTATGTAGGCTCTGGATACTATTGCTCCTGTTCATGTACACCCCCTTTCCCTTCATCCCAAGGTGCCCTGGTTTGATGGGACTTTGAGGGAGATGTGGAGACAGGGGCGAAGATTAGAATGCTGCTGGCGCAGATCCGCCCTTGATGCCGACTGCCTTAGATTGATAGACCATTATTCTGTCTATCAATCTCCAGTCTCCCATAAGAAGGCAGAATTCCTGTCCAGGGAGATTGCAGCTGCTAGGAATTGACTGGCTCAGCTTTTTCGAACTGTAGACAGGTTGTGCAACCCAGCTTGTCTACAAGTTCGGAAAGCTTTTTCGCAATTAGAGTGCAAGGAGCTCGCTCATTTGTTCACTAATAAGGTGGCCGACATCAGGTTGGATCTACATCCAGCGGCCTCTAAGGGGGATGCTGTTGAACAACATGAGTTCACAGTACCTCAATTTTCTTGGTTTTCCTTCAGCAGACCTGATTTTGTGGATGTCATGAGGATTATCCATGGTGTGCACCCTACGAGCTGTAGTTTGGATCCTGGACCGACCTCCCTAATATTGGGTTGTTGTGACACCATTGGTCCAATCCTTGTGCAAATAGTCTGGTGCTCCCTGGAATCGGGCGAGTTTCCTAGCTCCCTGAAAGAGGCAGTGGTGACACCTGTCTTGAAGAAAGCTACCTTGGACCCAGACTGTTTCACAAACTACAGACCCATCTCAAACCTACCCTTTATTGGGAAGGTGATTGAGAAGGTAGTGGCGGTCCAGTTGGAGAACCATTTAACCATCCATGACATCTACGAACCCTTCCAATCCAGTTTTCATAAAAGACATAGCACCGAGACTGTGCTGGTTCGGGTGCTTAATGATCTCCTGAGGGCGAGAGACCAATAGAGACGTTCTATTCTACTTCTTCTTGATCTCTCATCAGCTTTTGACACCGTGGATCATGTGGTGTTGTTAGCACGCCTCAGGCAGATTTGCGGAATATTGGGAATCGTCCTCCGATGGTTCACCTCATTCCTCACTGGGAGATCACAAAGAGTTGTGTCGGGGCTTTTTTCCTTTGGCCCAACTCCTTTGTTGTGTGCGGTGCCTCAGGGTTCTGTGCTATCTCCCATGTTATTCGCAGTGTATATGCTGCCCATTGGAGACATTATAAGATGGTATAAGCTGAGGTTTCACTGCTATGCAGATGATACCCAGCTATTCCTGTCGTTCGCTCCTGACCAGGATGGAGCTCTCTCGGTGTTTAACAACTATCTGAAAGAAATCCAGGATTGGATGGATTCTAGTTGGCTGATGTCGAACTCAGAAAAGACAGAGGTTTTGGTCATGGATCCGGGCTGTCGGATAGAGAGGCTGCCTGTTGGTGCACCCTCAGGAATTTTTCTTAGCGTTGTGTCACTTCCGACCTCCGAACGGGTGCGTAACCTAGGGGTTATCTTGGATGACAGGCTGACACTACAGTCACAGGCGTCAGCAGTCATCAAGGCTTCCTTTTACAATCTTAGGAATATCGCTAGGGTGAAGCACCTTGTTCCGTCTGACACGTTACCAACGTTGGTCCACGCCTTCGTGTCCTCTCGTTTGGACTACTGCAACTCCCTGTATTTTGGGCTTTCTGGGGTTGAAATCCACAACCTTCAGCTAGTGCAGAATGCGGCAGCCCAGGTTCTGACTGGGACAAACAGGTCTTGTCATATTACCCCAGTGCTGCGTGATCTGCATTGGCTTCCTGTTTGGTGGCGGATCACCTTTAAAGTCTGTTTACTGACTTTCAAAGCCCTACATGATCAGAGTCCAGCCTATCTGAAAGATCTTCTGGCTCTTTACTGCCCAGGCTGATCGCTCCGCTAGGCCGATGAGGGGTTGCTAGAGATTCCAAGAGTGAGTCTAAATTCATCTGGTTATAGAGCTTTTTCCTTATGCTGCTCCCACTCTTTGGAATTCTCTACCCCGTCATTTACGGGAGTGCACCTCCGTGGAGGAATTTAACAGGAGTTTAAAAACTCATTGTTATCAAATTGCCTTCTTGGAGTGCTGACTGTTTTTAAACTGTTGATGAGATTGTAGTTTTATCTGTGTTTTTATTGAATTATAATGTTTGACTTGTATTACTTGTTTTGTACAGCGCCTTGAAAATTGAAAGGCGCTTTAGAAATAAAATGTATTATTATTATTATTAGACAACGTTCTCTCCTCAGGACCTGGGTTTTGGTATAGGTCTTTTTGTATCTTCGTACACAAACCTTGTGTTTTTCTTGTGCTTCTGCAAATTGCTTTGTACCCTCACCCCTCTCTTTTCCCCTATATTATGGGAGATGTGCCAACTAGTTAAATAAGGGGCCGGTGGGGGGGTTACATCTATAAGGTTAGTTAGCTGTGAGGCTAGGTGATGGAAAAACTGGGGTGAGTCAGTGTTAGGAGCACACAGAATAGATTCAGAATTGTGAAGGGACCCTATGGGGTGTTAAACTGTCCAATGACCCATTTCCCCTGAGTCATGGAGGGATTTATGGACAGTTCATTGGAGGCTTTTATGAATGAGGATGGAGACACCTATTTTCTTGGTAGGGGCCACACTGCATACTTCTATATCAACCCAACCCCTCCTGAGTTTTTGAGCTTCTTTTTTGTTGTAGTAGTCCCACTTGTGATTTTGGTTTATGTAAGTGAGTCAGGACCTGCTTGCGTTTAATAGGGGAACTGAGGCCCCTTACATTCCAATTGTGACATTTAATTTTAGCCATAGTCTATGCTTTGTGGTCTGACACAGTTAGTGGATATATTAACTACAACATCAAGCAGGTGCTGGTGACAGTGTTGACTGTAATAACCTAGACCCAGACTATAGAGGGGTGAGGTGGTCTGATATTTTTCAGGACGGTCATACATTTCCTTAAGTTAAGAACATATGTTGATATTTTAGAACAAAAGATTTACCATCATACAAAACCCTAATAAAGTATAACAGGTAAAGATACTTTGAACAGGGGAACCTTGGGCTGTACATTAGGGGGGTAATAAGAACAAAGGTTCCAACAGCTGTCTGAAAACAGGGATATGAACCAAATAAATACTTATCCTAGGCTCTCCCTGTGTCAGACCAGGGTGGTATGTGTTGATAATTAACAACACTTTACCATGGCATCAACTTTAAAGTTCCTTAGAGGGTACAGAACCAGGAGGATCTGTATCACGGTCTGTGTTGGAGGTGAAGTATGTGGGATAGCATTCCTCTTCACCTAGGACCTTTTCTTGGTTAGGAGATAGCTCCTGTAGGAAAAGTGGTTCATATGTCCTAGTTCCAGGGTGGGGTGATGGTGCTGTTGGTACTTGAATCAATTTGGTAGGTGAGAGACGTCTGCTATATTGCTCTCTTTATAGGTTTTATACTGTGGGGTGGGAGGGGGAGTCCATCATAAGAGGGTTGACGTAGGGACTGAGAGGATTGGATAGGTTGTAAAGGGGGCCCTTAGATGCTGCTAGGGAAATTAAATTGCATGAGTCATCCCATAATGCTGTACTGTTCATTGTACACCAGCTGCACTTTTGCAGTTTGGCCACTAGATGGTGTGGTTACTGTTGCCTGCATCACATTCACGTCCTGTCAAAGAGGTAATTGGCAAACACCAGCAGGAATACTTGCAATTCACTAAATTTCTTGTAACGTGAAACTCCTTATTCATGGTATATTTGCTGTTTCCCTCTTACTACAACTTCTTTTGAAATCAGCATTTACTGTGCTAATTGTTGAGTTTACACTGGGTAACCTTGTTGAAGACCTGGGCCAGGAGCATGTGTGAGATCTTATGGAATTGTGGGAGAGCAGCAGAGATCCATAGTTTTGATCTCGTTTTGCCTATGGGTTGCCATAAATCTATTGTCTAAAATGTGCTGAATCCCCGTTCTCCCCAGTACACACATCTCAAATCTTGCCTTATCCTGCCTTATTAAGTTGCAGGTCAATTATAGTCCTACCTTACTTCCATTTGAGACCTCTTAGGTTCAGTTTGTTTTACTTTTGGGATATACTGTACATCCTGCATCAAATGGAAGTGAGGAGATCTTGTGTGTGGGCCTTTATTTTTATTTTCAGTTAGTCCAGCATTGTTTAGGAAGTTTTCCCTGCTCACAAGAAGGTAGTAGGAGCTGAGTGGCACCCCCCACCCCCCATCAGCCCTGTATTTATTAAAAATCATTGTCAGGGGCTTCTAGGAGTTATATGCTGTAGCAGCATGGGTAGATCAGTGGTGACACATCAATGCATGTCTTGATCTGGTCTCCCTGCAGTTGGAGCGCAGCCCAAAAGAAAAGAGGGAAGTCATCAAGCACCAGGGGCACAATAAGTCTAGCAAATTTATTCTTTACTTGCATTTTATCCCAGTTAGGCCATCTGCTTACGGGTGTGTTACTTTTTGAAGAATCTGCCTGAAATTTATCTACTAAGAGAGCAAGGTTAGTTTTAAATGTAGCTACAAATATGAAGCTCTATGGCTTTGGTCCTATACATAGCTAGATCCTATAGAGCGCTTTGTAAACCTGAGGTATTAACATTTTACAGATTTACCTGCCTCGGTGCAGCATCTACCCCACACCTGGTAAATGATAACATTTAAAGCTACATTCAGGTGTTCTGCAGGTGTTCAGCCACTGAAGCATCTCTGGGTACAGTCAATTGCAGCATGCTCGAGTGGTTAGTGGTTAGAGTCCTGAGGTCCGACCTTCGATGGCCCGGTGACCGCGACCACTGCTGCCTACATTTTTCTGGTACCAGGGTTTGGTATCAATGAGGCAGAGGCTGGCCCTAATCTTTCATCCATAGTCAGCAGAGGGACATATCGGTTGCTCATGTATATATAAGGAGAGTATCAGGGCATCAGAATTGCAGGGTAAGTGGGGAGAGGCCAAAGGACTCTGGATCTCGTTTTCAGTGGGGAAGGGGGAAGACAGTGTGTATGGGGGTGGTTTACAGGCCCCCGGTACAGCAGGAATTGGTGGATAGAAGCATGGCTGATGAGTTCGTGAGAATGGCGGCAAGGGGGGAAAGTGGTGCTGATGGGGACCTGAACCTACCAGACTTAGACTGGAGCACCCTTTCCGCTGATTCAACCAGCAGCAGGGAAATATTGGACTCTCTCTGCAATTGGCCATCCTAAATCAACTGGTCAGGGATCCAACCAGGGCAGGTGCTACTCTTGATCTAGTCCAGACAAATGGGGACAGGGTAGGAAATGTATCAGTCGGAGAACATCTTGGTACGATTGACCACAACACAGTCAGGTTTAGAATAAGGAACACTGCAGAGGTTCACCGGTATAGGTTGAAGGTGCTGGATTTCAAGAGGGCAAACTTCGGGAAAATGAGGGAAATAGTGGAGAGGGCTTTGGAATGGGTGGAGGATTTGACGGAGGTAGAGGCAATGTGGGGGAGGATAAAAGAAGCTATTGCAGAGGCTACGGACATCTGTGCCAAGACAGAAAGTAAAAATAAGAGGAGGCGGAAACCTCTGTGGTATACTAGGGAAGTAGCAAAAATGGTAAAGACAAAAAGGAAAGCCTTCAGGAAGTTCAAGGAAACACAAGCAGAAGTGGACTGGGGAAAATACCAGGTGAGCCAGAGATAAGCCAGGGTAGAGGTAAAGAGGGCAAAGGCATAGACAGAGGAGGGAATAGCTAGAGGGGTCAAAAAGAAGGATAAGTCTTTCTTTCGGTACATAAGTGAAAAGAGGAAGACTAGGCAGCGAATACTCCAATTAAAGACAAACGAGGGGGAGATGCTACAAGGGGACAGAGAGAAAGCGGACCTGCTAAACAGCTATTTTTGCTCAGTGTTCAATAGGGAGGAAGAAGATGAAGGCAGCAAAGCAGGAAAAGAAATGGCAGGGGAAGGGAAGTGGAGATGAGGCCTTTTCTCGTGGAGGAACTGTTGGGGGAACTAGGCTGCATGAAGGTGGACAAGGCAATGGGGCCAGATGGGGTGCACCCAAGGGTGTTAAGGGAACTAAAGGAGATATTGGCAGTACCACTGACTGCACTCTTCAATCGGTCCCTGGAGATTGGGGTGGTGCCGAAAGACTGGAGGCAGGCAAATGTGGTCCTGCTGCATAAGGGGGAGGGAGGAAGGAAGTGAGAAACTACAGGCCCGTGAGCTTGAGATTGGTGGCAGGCAAGCTCATAGAGAAACTAATAAAAGACAGGATCACCAGCTACCTGGAGGAAAGTGGCCTGATGAATCCAAGGCAACATGGTTTTACTAGGGGCAGATCCTGTCAAACAAATTTGATAGAGTTTTTTGATGGGGTCACCAAGGAACTGGATCGAGGAGGGCGGTAGATGTGGCTTATTTGGATTCCAGGAAGGCATTTGACTCCATGCCCCATGGGAGACTGCTGTGTAAATTGTCAGGCCTGGGGCTGGGGCAGAGGGTTGTTAAATGGGTAGGAAACTGGCTGGGGGACAGGAGGCAGAGGGTCATAATAAATGGGGTGACATCTAGAGAGGGCAAGATCACAAGCGGGGTCCCTCAGGGATCAGTGCTGGGGCCCCTACTATTCAATATATTTGTAGGGGACATTGTGGAGGGTCTTGAGGGAGGTGTGAGTCTGTTTGTGGATGATATCAAAATCTGCAATATGGTGGACACGCAGGAAGGGGTTAAAAAAATGCAGAGAGGTTTGGGGAGGCTTGAGGCATGGTCAAAGAGGTGGCAGCTTGCATTCAATACAGAAAAGTGTAGAATCATGCATCTTGGCTACAGGAATCGGAGGGCAGGGTACAGTATGGGGGCAGAGATCTGGCGGTAATGGAACAAGAAAGGGACCTAGGCATCATTATATCAGGGGACCTGAAGGTGGAAAGGCAGTGTGGGAGGGCAGTGGCTAGGGGGAGTGGAATGCTGGGATGTATCGGAAGGGGGATCACCAGTAGAAATAGGGAGGTCATAGTACCCTTGTACACCCATCTGGTTAGACCACATTTGGAGTACGGAGTTCAGTTCTGGAGGCCATACCTCAAAAGGATGTGGAGAGGCTGGAGCGGGTTCAGAGGAGAGTGACAAAGATGGCAAAAGGATTAAGCCACCTATCCTATGAAGAAAGGTTGAGGGATCTAAACATGTACTCCCTGGAACAGAGGGAGAGGGGGGGACATGATCGAGACCTTCAAGTACCTTAAGGGTATAAACAGGGTGCAAGTAGAAAGCATCTTCCAGATGAAGGGGAATCAAAGGACGAGGGGGCATGGCCTGCAGGTGGAGCGGGGGAAGTTCAGGGGTAACATTAGGAAATACTATTTCACAGAGAGAGTGGTGGAAAGGTGGAATAGACTTCCAGAGGCGGTCGTTGGAGAAGAAACAGTGGAGGGATTCAAAAGGGCATGGGACAACCACAGAGGATTGTTAAGGGTGGGGGCGCAGGTCCAAGCAGATAGCTGGACAAATGGGTAGACTCGGTGGGCCTTGTCGGTCCTTTTCTTCCATTACATTTCTATGAATCTATGAATCTATATGCTGTTGCTCAGTTCTTCTTGTCCCTCAGATTGGCTGCTGTGGCTTCAGCTGCAAGATCTTTCCCTGGATGTTGATGTTTGGTGATTGTCCTGCTGTGTGTTTCTTCTTTTGTGTTTTGGGGGGAAGCATCCTTAAATCTTCAGTTGTGGCCTGCATTGTGTGAGGTACGGGCATGTGAGGATGCTCCCTCAGGGTGCAATTGTGGGTGTGATATCCATGTCTTCCTGAAAGTGTTCTTTGCTCCTCGACTAGCGGGGCCTGGCTTTTGGAGGGTCTATGGATTTTGGGCCATTGTCATTGAATAAATTCCATTGCAGCTTCTGGAGAATGGAAGAATGCATAAGATCTGTTGCAGGCTATGCACAGAGTAGTAGGGTATCAGAGTGAGAAAGATACCCCCTCTCTGTGCAGTGCATACCTGGCTTCTGTGTATGCTCTTCATTTGTTAGTTAGTTCTCTAGAGTAGTCCTGAAAAATCACAATTTTATGACCCTGCCATTCCAGGTTTCCAACTTCTCTGGCCCATTGCAGAATGTATTCTTTGTCTTGAAACCGCAAGAATTTTGCTAGTATTGGTCGGGGATTTTCATTGATTTGGGCATCAGGGCCAGTGAGCGGTGGACCTGGTCAGTTTCATAGTAGCCTTCCTCTGTGCTTTTTAGAACAATTGGCAGAAAATATTGAAGGAGAACACTGCAGTCTCCTATTTCTACTTTTTCTGGGATGCCCATGAAACAAAGATTATTCCAACATCCACGGTTTTCAATGTCGCCAAGTTTAGCTTGCATCAGTTGTACAGTGTGTGCCTGCTCTCTGGGTGAATTCCAGTGATCTTGGCGTGTTTGTTCATTTTGGAGACTTCTTTTACGTTGGCAGAAGATATATGATTTAAGTTCATAATTTGCTCATGTTGCATGTCTGATTGCTGTTTATAATCCTTTATTTTGAGCAGAACTTTGCTCAACATTTATTCTATTTTGTCTGTTTGGTCCGTTTTATTTAGCAGCTGTGAAGTGCCATGCTGGTGCCAGGATTTAGGGTTCCTTAGAACATTTCAGAGCCTGTTCTGGCAGTAGTTTTCTCTATATATATATTTCAGCAATTTCTAGTAATAGAAGTTCAAAAATCATTCTATAAGTTCTGTGTGTCTTGCAAGATGGGATGCTGGTAGCTGGAACTTCACTAGCAATGTTAGGAGCACGGATGGCAGAAGGATGTAGTCCTGGTGTCAAGGAGCTGTAAGATCAGACTTCCATCTTCATTAAGCATTAGCCACACCCCCCCCCCCGTCTCATGCGTTTTGAATTCCCCTACTGTTTTTGCCCCTACAACCTCTGCCAGGAGGCTGTTCCATGGATCCACCACCCTTTCCGTGAACAAAATGTTTTCTCACATTACCCCTAAGTCTACTCCCCTCTATTTTCTTATCATGGCCCCTTGTCCTTGAACATCTTTTTTTGAAAGATGCTACCCTCTTGTACCTTATTTACACCCTTAAGTTATTTGAAAGTCTCTAACATAACCCCCCTTACTCTCCTCTCCTCCAGGGAATACATATTGAGATCATCCAAGCCAGCATGGATTCACAGTGGGAAGATTTTGTCAAATAAATCTGTTAGATTTCTTTGACTGGGTGACTTGGGACGTGGATCAGGGGGAAGGGGAGGTGAATGTGGCCTACAGGTACCTGGTTTCAGCAAGGCCTTCAACACCGTCCCGCATAGGAGGCAAGTAAACAAGCTAGACAGCCTGGGAATTCGTCCCAGGGAGGCAAACTGGGTCAAAAATTGGCTAAGGGATAGACACAGAAGGTGATGGTGAACAGAGTTCAATCTAAAGAGGGGGTGGGGTGACCAGCAGGGTCTTGAGCCAGTCCTCTTTAATGTCTTCATAAGTGACATTGCATAGGGGCTGGAAGGGAAGGTGTGTCTTTTTGCAGCCGACATGAAGATCTGTAACAGGGTTGACACTCCAGTAGGGGTAGAGAAAATGAGAAGGGACCTAGGCAAGCTTGAGGAGTGGTCAAAGATGTGGCAGTTAAGATTCAGTGCAAAGAAGTGCAAGATCATGCACTTGGGGCACAGAAATTCAGGGGAGAAGTACATGATGGGGGGAGGTATTGACGGCCCCGATCAGGAAAGGGACCTCAGAGTAATCATATCTGATGATCTAAAGGTTATCAAACAATGTGAGAAGGTTGTGAGGAGAGCCAGTGGAATGCTGGGGTGCATAGGGAGAGGTACAGTATCTCCAGCAGAAAGGAGGAGGTGGTGATGTCACTGTATCGAACATTGGTGAGACCTCACCTAGAGTACTGTGTCCAGTTCTGGAGGCTGCATCTCCCAAAGGACATAGAGTGGAGGCAGTTCAGAGAAGGGTGACAAAAATGGGGCAGGGGCTGCACCAAAAGTCATATGGGGGAGATCCCGTGCTCTGTCAGATTCAAGATATATCACAAACTTCTCTTTTAGTAGTGATTCCATTAGTTTCCCCACCACCGAGGTCAGGCTGACTGGCCTGTAACTGCCAGCCTCCTCCCTGCTCCCACTGTTGTGGAGAAGGACTATAGTCACCCTCCTCCAGTCCTTTGGTACCGCACCTGTTTCCAATGCACTGTTGAACATGGCTGTCAGTGGTGCTGTCAGCACCTCCCTGAGTTATCTCAATATTCTGGGATGTATCCCATCTGGCCCATTGCCTTGTCCACCTTCAGATTAGTGAGTTCCTTTAAGACTCTCTCCTCCTTAAATGGATTGATATCCACCTCCCTCCCAGTGATGCTTCCATCACCTAACTTTGGTCCCCCTCCCACCCCTTCCCTTTCTTCTGTGAATACTGAGCAAAAATACTTGTCCAGGATTTCTGATTTTTCTTGTTCCCCCTCTGCACATTTCTCTCCTTCCCTTTTTAGTCTCACAATCCCACCCTTAGTTTTTTTTTCTTTCACTAATGTACCCGAAGAAGTTTTTGTCTCCTTTTGTTATTGCCTGTGCTATTTTTTCTTGTGTTTGCGCCTTTGCACTCCTGACTGCTTTCCATACCTCCCTCTGCTTTTCCAGATACAGTTCCCTGTCTTCTTCCCTCTGTGTTTCCTTGTACCTCCTGAATGCCACCCTTTTCTCCCTTACCTTCTCGGCCACTTCCTTTGAGAAACCTAGTGTTTTTTCTTTCTCTTTGTTTTACTTACTTGCCTAATGCAATGGTTTGTTGCCTCTGCTATGGTTACCTTAAGATTCTCCCATTGTTCCTCCACCCCCCCCCACCTTTTCTCCTTCCCTGCCAGTGATTTCCTAAGACACTCTCCCATCTTTGCAAAGTCAGCCCGCCTGAAATCCAGAATCCCTGCTTTTGTGTGATTTGACTCTTCTGCTGTTTTCACATTAAACCACACTACAGTGTGATCACTTGATGGGAGATGGCTCCCTACTTTTACTTCTGTAATTCTGTCCCCGTTGGTGAGTTCTAGGTCCAAAGTTGCTCCGTCTTGGGTGGGCTCCATCACTAGCTGTCTTAGGCATGCCCCCTGCAGGGCTTCCAGGATGTCTCTGTTCCTGGATGAGGCTGCAGTCTGGCTGCTCCAATCCACATCTGGCAGACTGAAATCTCCTACCAGCAACACCTCCCCTTTAGCTGTCATTCTGTGGATGGCTTCCCACAAGTACCCTGTCTAGCACTTCCCCTTGTGCAGGAGGTCTGTAGATCAGATTAGTGTGAATGGCAGTGCCATTTCCTGTCTCCAGGCTGATCCACAGTGCTTCCACCTCTCCTTGCATTCCATGTACCTCAGTTGCCTAAATTCCTTCCTTGATGCAGATAGCCTCTCCTCCTCCCTTTTACCCACCTTGTTCCTCTTGAAGGGAGTGTAACCTGGTATTGCCATATTCCAGTCATGGTTCCCAGTAAACACTGTCCCAGTAACAACAACAATATCCAGGTCCACCTCAGTCATCAGGGCCACTAGGTCCGAGATTTTGTTTCTCAGTCTGTGGGTATTTGTGCACATGGCCTTCTAATTTTTACTACCTCCTCTCCTAATAACTCCCCTCATATCCCCATGTCTTTCCACCATACCCCACTTGTCCCTACTCCCATTCTGCCTTTCTCTACATTTTTACCTATTTTGATTTTAGTTATCTTTGGCAGTTTCTCAGCCTCTCTGCCATCTGTATCATTTTGTGGGGTGGGTGGGGGCTGTTTGGTTTACCCAGCTTATTTCTGCCACCCCTTTGGCCATCGCCCCTGTACAGGCCTGCATCCCTCCAGGTGGAACCCCAGTCCCCAACAAAGCTAAATTTCTCAGCTCCACACCAGTTCTTCAGCCATGCGTTCAATCTCCTGGTGTGAAGTACCCTGTTCTTCCCCTTGCACTCAACAGGTAACACCTCTTAAAGGGTCACAGAGCGTGTCATCTGTCTAAGACTCCTCCCCAACTCCCTGAACTGCTGCTGCACTACCCTAGCCTCACCACTTGCCAGGTCATTTGGCCTCAATTGGACAATGATGTCTAGCTCACCCACCCATCCTGTTGCCCCAGCGATCCTTAGGATACGCTGTCCATCCCTCCAAGCCATGGCACCTGGTAGGCACTTGACCTCCCTCACTTCCTCCCCTCCTGGCCCCAGTCTACCACCCTGATGATAGAGTCCCCCACCAGGAGTTGCTTCCTCCTCCTCCTCTGGGGTCCTCTGTCCTCCCTGGGGTCTCCACCATGGAGGACCCCAACATCCTCCTTGGTTACCACTGTGGGTGCCTCTCTGAGACAGTCCTGCACTGCCAGAACAGCATAGGAGTTATGGAAAGGAACCATAGGAGGGATGTGTCTCTTCCCCACTGCCCTCACCCTTCCCGAGCCTAACATCATCCATGGGCAGGGGATGAGGTCCTCCAAATTGCAGCGAACTCAGCCTGGAGATGAGCAACCTCTGCCTTTAGCCCAGAGAGGTGCCTGCAAGGTGGGACAGCACCGCAGCCTCCAGAAAATCTCCCTGAAGACTGCTGCTCCACAGCTGCTGTGATGCACCACTCCCATCATGTCTTGAAGTGTCCTTCCTACTTTAGGGTATTTTTTTTCTCTCTTGTGCTTTCTCTTTTTCTCCTCTACATTCCTTCAGTAAAGAAACACCCTTGCTTAGTTTTTATTTTTTTATTTATTTATTAAATTCTCAGATTACAAATACCTTTGAGCAGAATCTGCTCATTTACAAAGGTTCCACGTCAAAAGATGAGGGTCAACATACATACAAAGGTAGTAAAAGAATGCACAATAAACAACCAAAACAACTGAAAGAAAAAAAGAAAAGAAATTCTGTTATAACATACTTTGAGATAATATTTATATAACGAGCAGCTTGAGTAGGTAGCTGGCTGCGGTAACAATAAGAGATAGAGGGCACAGTAGGCAGTTAGTATTGCAGTCGTGCGACCGGGAGAGGAAGTTGGCAGGCTAATGGGCCACTGTCAGATGCTGGTGGAAAATGTCTTGTTCCAGTGGAGATGCGAAGCAGGAGAGGAATCACAAGGAAGGCCCGGTCACAAAGAGAATGAGGCTGGGAAAGGGCGGGCTGTGAGACATGAGTGAGCTGGGAAGTGTTTAGAGAGATCTCTGTTCAGAGAAGCAGTCACATTGAGTGGTAGAGGTGAGGTAAAGTTTGAGATTCCTTTTGAAGGGTCCAAGTGTAGTAGAGGAAAGTGCTTCTTTATTGAGGGAACTGAACCATTGAGCGGCTCTATAGATAAAGGACCGCTGCCCCATGGAGGTACGACATCTAGGAACCTGAAAGGTTAGAGATTGGGCACCACGTGTTTGTTGAGTGCCACTGTAAGTTGTAAGGAGTGAGCTAACACCAGGTGGCATGAGACTGAGGAAAATCTTTTTGGTAAGTAAGCAGGTCTGGTATTGAATTCTGCTGAGTAGGGGTAGCCAACTGGCCTGTGCATAGAGGTCACAGGTGTGAGTTTGTTGGGCCTCACCCGTTAGTAGTCTACAGGCTTTGTTGAGAGAAACTGAGATCCTATGGAGGGCACTTGTTGAGGCAGAGCCATAGATGGCAAGACCGTAGTCAATGATAGAGGTGACAGAGCTGTAGATGGCTAGTTTAAGGGCATCTGTAGGCATACAGTGCTTGTGTTTGTATAGTAGTCCAATCCATATATTGGCGGTCTTGGCAACAGTGTCAATATGCCGGGTGTAGGAGAGGGTTCTATCCAGGGTAATACCAAGGTACTTGAACTCCTTGACATGTTCGAGTGGGTTCCCAGTGTGGTTCTTGATGGTGAGGGACAGAGAGTTGTGTCTACTCCATCGGTTACAGAAGGACATGGCTTTGGTCTTGCTGTGGTTCAGGACAAGTTTATGAGAATTGAACCAGTCTTTGATGCGCTTGAAGTCGAGCTGTAGCTGGGATTCAAGGACTGTAATGTCATGGTGGCTGGAAAACAGGACTGCATCATCTGCGTAAAGTAATATTTTTTGGTGGCAGGCACTGGGGAGATTATTGATGAAGAGGGAGAAGAGTAGAGTGCCCAGAATAGACCCCTGGGGGACTCCGGAGTGGACCGGTTTCTTATCCGAAGAGATCCCTGCAATCCTTACACATTGGAACCGATTATCAAGGTAGCTGGTGAACCATGGAAGGTCATAGCTGGAGATCCCAATGGAGGACAGTTGCTTGAGCAGTAGGGGGTGGTTAACTGTGTCGAATGCCTTGGTAAGGTCTATAAATACTGCCCCTCCATAATTCCCTTTGTCAAGCGTGGCATGGATGAAGGTTGTAAATTCCAGTAGTGCAGTGGTGATGCTGTGCCCTTTTCTGAAGCCATGCTGCTCTGGGCACTGTACATTGTAGTTTTCCAGGAATTCAACTAGTTGGTCCGACACTATTCGCTCCAGCGCTTTAGATAGTGGGGGGAGGAGTGAGATAGGTCTGTAATTGGTGTGGAGCATCCTTTCTCTGCTTTTGTGAACCGGTGTGACAGTGGCTTTCTTCCAGAGAGAGGGGAAATGGCCCAATCTAAGCGAGAGATTGAAGATCTTTGTAAGTGGTTCTAAGATTTCATCGAGGACTTGTGCCAGCAGTTTCAGGTCAAGGGAGTCACCACTGTAGCCTTGTTTACAGATTGCCTTTTGAATGTATTTTGTAGCTACTTGTGGCAGGACATCCTTAAAAAAAAACTTTGGGGTTGTATGTTCTAGTTGGGGGGTAACTTGGGAGGAGCTGGAGGGGAGGTCGTCGAAGAAATTTGGTGGAAGGACACTGTCCAGGTTTGTAAATGCATTATTAAAAGTGCTGGTGATGGTACCTAGGTAGAGTGTAGGAGTGCCATGAAGGTTGAGCATAGTGGGTGGTGCTTTAGGATCCTTGCCTGTGAGTTCTTTCATGTTGTTCCAGAATTTTTTCCTGGCTCAAGAGTTGGTCAGAGCCTCTTTGTAATAGCTGCATTTAGCATTCCATATTTTTGAGTGCAATCATTTCTGACTACTTTGTATAGTTGTATGTTTACTTGCATCGGAGTTACTGAGCACAATGCCAGAGGTGGTCTCTGTGCTTGAGTAGAGTTAAAAGGTCGGTAGTAACCCAGGGGTTGGTCTGTCCTTTGACCTTCATCTTTTTCTCTGGTGCATAGATGTCTCAGGCTTCGTTGAAACGTTTGATAAATAGGTCCAGAGCTTTGTTGGTGTCACTGAGTGAGTCAAGCACAGCCCAGTTCTGCCTGGTTAGATGGGATTTTAACAGCTGGAGGTGCCCTTGTTTGATAACCCTGGCATAGATAAGCTTGGGAGGGGGCTTGTGGTATTTATTTGACCAGGAGCAGATGACAGGTGAGTGGTCACTTATTGTATCCAGGAGTACAGAAACATTGGAGATGCGTTCAGGGCGGTTAGATAGAATCCAGTCTAGAAGTGTACGGGAGCCTGTCCTATAGTTACACCTAGTGGGGGCATTGACCAGTTGAGTGATGTGGTGCGCCGCAGCTGCATCCTTATAGGTAGCGGTCTCAGCTTATAGGTAGCGGCTGCATCCTTATAGGTAGTGGCCTAGTTGCCTCTGTGCCTGGTAGCTGTTTCTATGTGTTCTGGTAAACCCTCCCTACCTGCCTCCACAGGAGGTATCTATCTGTAACCCCCCTGTTACCCGGGGTTACTAGAATCCCAGTAAGACCTAATGGTAGGCAGGGAAGGCAGCTTGTGAAACTCCAGTTACATGGATTGCACACTGTCTCACTCTGTTCTCAGTCTCAGCTGAGAATGAGGAATGACATCACCATAGAACTTTCGCAGCTGCATAAGCCACACTGGAATGTTGCAGTTGGAGGTTAGCATAGAACGTTGGGGATTTTGAATTCAGTCTGTGTGCAGTCTTGGTGAGAGACAGTAGTACAGCTGTTGTGTGCAGGCTCTCAGAGCTTTAAGCTCTGTTTTGGAGCTACTGATTAGGAAGTTGTGTGTTTCCACCGGAAGAGGAACACAGAAACTGGTAGTTGAAGTGGTGGAGACCACTGTTACTGGTCCAAGTGCCCCATCCCTGAGGGGATGGGGGGAAAGGTTTGCCTGTTTTCCAGGGGCAACCCTCCTGGTTCCAGCTAAGGGAAGAAGCTGCCTATTCAAGTTGTGCTGCGGCACCAAAAGCTCTGAGAGAGAAATTCCTGTGGAGGAATTGCCTGTGGGGCACCTGCAACCAAAGGGTAAGTTCGCTCTGAAAGAGGGCCAAGTATTTTTCACCTTAACAGAAGGAAACTAAAGGGACTGTTACTGTGCGGTCAGGAAAAGACAGCCAAGTACAGTTGTAAAGTGGGGATTGGACTGCTTAATTAGTGAGGGGCCTAGAGCAATGGACTATGCCATTTAAAAGTATGTTTAAGTCCAGCACAAAGGGAAAGCAAGACAAGTAGATGGAATGTGACATACATTTAGCAAGAATGTACATTTCCAAGCTTTACAGTATGAGGTGTTTATTGTCCAGAGAAATGGACGGGTATGAATTGTGGGAGCGAGAGGTGGGAGACCCCCCATCAGTAGTAACCAAATTCACCTCTACGGATTTGCACCGAGGCACCTTTTACTTTCTCTCAGGTACTTGGCCAGTGCCTGAGGAAAGTACCCAGATGTGGGATTAAAAGAAGAATTCCCTGATAGAGCTGAGGTGCTCTTAGGTGGTTTAGGGAGCCACCAGAAAATGTTTCCATGACATATGGAAGGTGCCTGAGTGGCTGGCAAGGGAGCCGAGCCTGGGAAATCCCAGAACAGTGTACAAGTTCAGGCTGTGTACCCAAAGCAGCATGCAAGTCTGGGCTGTGTGCCTGGTGGGTTCAGAGCCTGAGGGCTAAAGTGTTGAGGAAGTGTTCTTGATTCTTTTAATCTGCATTACCAGGAGTGTAGCTTCCCGTGGGGTCCATCTATGCTTTGTTTATTCTGTTTGGATGTGAATAAAAAGCCACACTTTAGAACCCCACTTCTGGTATTGGATATTACAGTTATTGCTTCCTGTGTTCGGAATTACTTGGGTGCCCCTGTGCAGTACTTGGGTGACCCTGTGCAGAGTAGCCAAACCTAGCCTTTGTGCCGAGTGACCTATGCCTCCCCGAACCCAGCCCACCAGGTATTGCTGTCAGATCCAAACAGCACACCACTGGGCATTACATATCTTCTGCCAGTCACCCCCTGGAGCCTATAAAAGTGGAGCTAGCTCCAGGTGGGTGGGTGGAGAAGTGGGAGGGAAGGCAGTGTGTCTGTGTGTGTTTGTTGTGTCCCCTATCCCCCTTACATTCCTTTGCTGCTGCTAGCCAAACACCCTGTAGTAATTAATATTTAGAAGCCACTAAGCCTCTCTCAGCCACCCCCCCCCAATTAAACACCTGATTCACAGGGGTTCCTGAATCTACTTACCCCAAGCTTAAGTTTCTGACCTAGTTTTTCCCACACCACCTGTCACAATTTAAAACCCAAGCTTCAAGGTAACCCAGTCTATGCCTATCAAGTTTCAAAGTGCCCCAACCACTGCTTACAGATCTTTTCTCCCCACTTACCCTGCTACTTTCAAAAGGAAGAGAAGTATAAATAAATATTAATATACCTTTATGGTAAGACTAGGTGCTTTCACTCTACCCTATCAGCAAAATGACAGTGCAGACTGTGAACAGCTTCAAGAGAGGCTAGGACAGAGTAAATGGGAAAGTTGCTTTTAGGGGGAGTGTGTGGAGGGAAGGGGCATCAATGTGGAAGGAGCAGTGGATAGTGGGGAGAAGAAGTAGATCTCTCAGTAAACACCTGGGGGTCCGCAAACTCAAGCAGACATGATAGACTGCAATGGCCTTTTTCTGCTGGCACAATTGTATGATCATATATACTGTATGTTCAAACCATTTGTTTATTTATACTGTAATTCCTGATCAGGAGAGGCACACTAAGCTGTGGCAGCTCATTTCCAGGTGACTTCTAAGGAGTGGGCTACATTGATCTACATTATAAACAGGGGGAATGTCAGCCAAGACATTGAGTAAACTCCATTGGGGAAATTCCCCAACTCTTTTTTGAATGGGCACTCTGTGTTTCCTGAAGGATCCCAGTGATGATGATAATGGTTGAATGCCACAAGCAGAGAAGACTACTTCTGTGTCTGTTCAGAGTAGCTAGAAGGCCAGGAGAGGTGCATGGTGAAGAAGCATTTGGAAGCAGACCAGCAACATGTAAACCTGTTGGAGCACAAGGAATCTAAGCTGGAGAAGAGCATTGATGAAAGAAGGAAATACCTGCTGTCTAGCTAGCCAAAGATGAGGCATGATATGTGAACAAAAAGAGAAGCTCTCAATAGAGAAGCAACGATTGCATAGCTGTGTGGCTTACAAAACCCTGTCCCAGGGTGTGGCTTCATTTAAGACCTACTGTGTGCACACTGTCATGATATATATGTGACACAACAGATATAATGACCACACTGAAAGAGAGTGATACTGTATATGTGATGACTGGATTTTTGTGACACTAGTTGTTGAATCACGTATATAGTTATAACCTCTACTGTGGAGGGTTGCAAGCTCTGGCATTTTTGCTTGAGTCCACAGGGGAGGGATCTGAACAAATCCTCCATGGACTTTCTGTTTAGAAGAAGAAGAATCAGCATTTATAAAGCGCTTTTCATACACAGTCTCCCAAAGCACTATACAAGCAATGCTAGACTGGTAGTGAAGTGACTGAATATGTGGTGGCGGCCATATCGCACATCGTCACCCACACACAGCCTGGATAATTGCATGAACCGGTTTATGGGAAGGGGAATGTTGGCCAGGACACTGGGAATGTTCCCTGCTCTTTGCAAAGAGTGCTCTGGGTTCTTTTACTTCCACCTTGACACCCACCAGGACAACACCAGGATGGGCAGAAGGGACCTCAGTTTAATGTCTCATCCGAAGGATGGCACACCCCAGCAGTACAGAATCCCCCAATACTGCACTCGGATGCCAGTGATTTTTAGGTGCAAGGCCAATCCTGGTGTGGGACGAGAACCCATAACTTTCTGGTCCAAGGGCAGATGTGCTACCAACTGAGCCATGCTGACATTTAGACATGCAGACATGATAGTGACTTTTCACATGTTCTGTATGGGAAGGTACTATTTACAAACCACTGGCACAGCAATGGGGGCAACATTTGTCCCCAGTTTTGCCAATCTTTTTGGCACAATGGAAGAGGTACTCTATACATAGCAGTACCACAAATCCATTTCTTGACAAGTTAGATTTGTGGCATCACTACATAGATGATATTCTTATCATCTGGAAAGGGACACAACAAGAACTCTGTAATTTTGCATTGTATTTAGAAAGCACTGATCAGAATCTAAAATTTAATCTAACCACTGGGTAAAATGAGAGTTCATTTCTGGATGTCGGGCTGTTTAAAGTGCAACTCTCCACATCACCATGTACTTCCATAAATAAAATGTTTCAGCTACTTACCTACTTGGGTTATTAGATGGAAGTAGGCTAATTGCCCATTTAGTCTGTCTTCCACTCCCAGTAGGAACACTATTGTTTACTTATTTTACCTAGACAGAACTTGTCAAGTTCACTTTTTTATTATTTATTAATTTTTTTAACAACTCTATTTATCCTCCTCGCGGAGCAGATCTCCACGATCTCCAGCTGCCAGCACCCACATACCCCCGGGCTCGGTCTGGCACCCCCACAGAGCCAGCCATTATCGCTCACGTTACTCTGTGGCAGGATCCTCCTGGGAACTGTGGGGCACTGGTGCTGCCATCAGCTGACAGATCGTTACTCCGCTATTTTCCACCCAGTTTTGCCCCTTAAAGAGTGCGGCATGCAATGATATCTGGGCGTGATGTGTGACTACGCGCCTCTGCCCCCTTGCTGCCATCACTCTGGTGGTACTAGTTGTCATCAGGGCCACCACAGAGTGGTGGTTCCTGATCCCTCTCTGGGGATAGGAAGAGCAGTCCTACAGATGCTCAATCCTATCCCTCCCCTGCCAACGCCTGGTGGCCCGGACTCACGTCCAAACCTGAGTCGCCAGCAGCACCTCAACCCTCAGCACCACTGAGCTGGTGTTAAGTTCATTTTTAAATACTTGGAACGTTCAGATGTCTACCATTTTCTGACATATAGAAATAGATTAGTTGCCGTATTGGTCCTTGTAAGAATAGATCCAAAAGCAAATAGTTGATTCCTTTTATTGGACCAACACAGGTGTTACAAAAAGAAAACAATGTCTAAGATTTTGGACAAACCAAGTCCTTCCTCAGAGACTTATGACTCTCGGAACAATTGTCAGAAATCTGAGGATAGACTTGGTTGGTCCGAAAGCTTAGGCGTTGTTTTCTTTTTGTAACATCTACAGTATTTGGGTCCAATAAAAAGTATCAAACTATTTGCTTCTGGATCTACCATTTTCTGAGGTAGTCTATTCCATACCCTCACTGCCCTTACATTAACAAATGTGTTTCTTGAACTTTTGTTAGCCTTGTTAATAATAAACTGTGTGTTATGAAATCTTAGGGTAACCTCTCTTTCACTAAAAGTTAGTCCCATTTCAGACATTAGGTCTTTGTTGCATATAATTTTAAATAACTTTAGTAGTTCCCCCCGTGCCTTGTGTCTTCCAGTGAATACATGCCCAGCTCATTCAGCCTTTCAACGTAACTCATATTTCTTAATATAGGCATTCATTTTGTTACTTTTCATTGAATGCTTCCAGCAGTTCAATATCTTTTTTTAAGATTTGGGTTGTTACAATTTACTAGACAGTACATTTTGTTTTTTTATCTTCAGTGTTCCTTTCTAAAATTTACAGCACATCTAGGTAGTCCATCTAAAAAGTCTGTCTAGAAATCATTTGAAAGCATTTACCTCTACCCTATTTACCTCACAGTGAATTTATGACATCATAATGGTAACCATGACAACAGACTGTGATGTCACAACCAGGAATTGTGTGGTTAGCAGGGTAGAGTTAGATACATTTTGAAAGACTCAGTGAAATAATATAGAGAATAAAGTATGGGGTAGTGTGTATAATGAGATTTTACACACACCCAAGGTGTGGAATGCTACACGGATTTATGAAATGTATCCCCACACCAAGGGTGTGGATAAAATTGAGTTTTATACAAGCACCCCACATTTAATTTTATATAATTGCTGGCATGTGCTTTTTCACCTCAGCAATTATACAAAATAAATAAGCAAACAGATTGGTGTTCAGGCAGCTGTGGACCACAGTCTGCCAAGTTACAGTGCTCCACTTGTTTGAAACACAAAGAATTGGAGATGTACTTAAACTTTTAAAGAAGTTGTTTAAAACTTTTGTATTTTTCTGTTTTTATTTTTTAATATATAGTTCAACTTATTGCCAAGTGGCAGTTACGGTGTCCTTCCAGTGTGAAGAGATGTGGAGACTGGCTGGCCCATCCATGCTGACAGGGAAATCCAGCGCATGTTCACCATTATAACCAGCTGGTTATAATGGAAAATTACAACTGGGTTTCCCTATGAGAAAAAGCACACATAACTTATTATTGCTGCATTATTTACAATGTGTAGTAGACCAACAGCATGGGGAAGTAGAACAAATAACTAGAAAAAAATGAAGTTAAAATATATCTATATACTGTATCTATATAAATCTAGTGTTTTTAAGCTTTTTATTATAATAGAGAGTTTCTCTTTAAAGCAAGTGATGCGGACATTGAAATTTATTTTATTTATTTAGTTTTTGTTAACCGGGTAGGTGCACTAGCCTTAAAATGACTATTTTCAGGCACGACCCGGGACAGTACAACAAAAGGAGAACAGTTGAACATCAACATGGGTACAATAATACAAACAGAGGAACAGTACAGCAGTGCTACAAAAATACAATGGGTAGAAACAACAACAAATAATAGCAAAGCATTATACAGATAATGGCAGTAAGATATAATAAGTGCAGAAACCATGGACCCGACCTGTGGAGGAAAGGGTTAATAAGATAGTACGGTTATATAGAGAGAAATGTGAGAATGTTCAAACATAACAAGAAAGACTGACAGAAGGAAGGTCAGGTGTAATTTGCAAAACAACAGTGGATGGTCAGCAACAAGGTTCAAGAAGGAAGAGAGCTAGTAGTCAAGAAGTTATTTACAAAGAGAAGGAAAAATATGGGGAGGGGAAGAGGAGACAGTCTTGGAGCTGGATTAGAGCAGGGATGACATTACTGGTAAGTCTCAGGAGCTTCAGGTTGGGTCAAAGCATGTACAAGCATCAGCTAAGGATGGATAACAACGATATTCACTTTTAAATCCAAAGTGAGACTGAGACAGCCGGAGGTTGAGTGGAAGAGCATTCCATAGCCTGGGAGCTGAGAATTGGAAGGCCCCTGTGCCTTTAGTTGTCCGACATCTCGGAACATAGAGCAAGGATTTGTCAGTTGATCGCAGGCCATGGGAGGATGGTTGAGGAACCAGCAATGCCACCAGCTGGGATGGGTTTTTTTCCCAGATGATCAAGTCCATTAGTGATCCAAGGTAGTATTGTCTACTGGCAGAGGGTGAGAGCCAATTCAGATCCTTATAAAGAAGGCAGTGATGTTTGAGTTGAGGTGACTAAGAGACAAATCAGCATATATTGTTATAAGTTACGTCCCATTTTAGTAGGGAGGTTTTGTGGGCAGAGGTAAGAATAGAGGCACCATAAGTAAGGGTTGGGAGCAGAATACCTCGGGCAATTGCTAATTTGGCCAAGGGTGTAAGCATGTAGCTTGTTTTGTAAGCTACTCCTAGTTTCAATTGATTTATTCATAAAGAATACAGATTGAAACAGTTTACTTCTTGACAGCAGCTGACGCATACAGCACCAGATAAGGTCAATCCTAAAGGGGCAGCTGATTCAGGTTAAGAAGAACTGCTCCAATATGGAACTATACAGAGAGCAAGAAAGAGAGAGAAAAGAGGTGAAACAGTTAATACAGTGGGGTTACAATTATTGTATGATCCAAAAAACAGTAAATGAAGTATACATATTGACTAGAGATCCTTTGAAAAAAATACTCACCATAGTAATGTTGTTTTTTCTGAGGGATCCCTCAGTTGATGGTTACACTTATCATCTAGCTCCATAATGACAGATGCCCCAGAGACAGAACCAAATATAATTATGGAATTTAGAATCTTGGTTCAAACTCTGCAGCCACACGGCACTCAGGCATTTGGGTAGATTTGTTTCTTTAGCTACAGTGGCGTGGTGTCTAATAAAACAGCTAAAAGGCTACCGAAGACTTTTATAAATTTTAACCAAACATTCTGGAAAAAAACCACCAATCAAACTGAAGTAGACATGTAAATGTAAAAATCATAGAAATCTTTAAGGAAACCAAACTTTACAATTGTAGCGCAATTGCAGTAGTAATGCTCAAGCAACGTTAATGAAAAGAACGGATTCTTGCATGAGTCGATTTTCATTTTCAGGAAGGTGAGGCAGGGTTAGGGAGTGAAAACACAGTGAGGGATCCTTGATAAGAAAAAACATTACTATGATGAGTATTTTTTTTCTTCTACCCCAGGAATCCCTCACTTGATGTTTACACTTTCTACACTATACAGCAGAACCTTGGGATGCTGGGTCCAGAACCTATTTAGGGAAAAGGTTCTGCAACACAGCAATTCCAAAGCAGGCATTCCTTCTGTACTGTATGTCCCGACAGTAGTGCTTTGTGAAGGTGTGCACTGTTTTTCAGGTAGGTGCTTTGCAAACGTCTAATAATGAGATGCCCATTGTGAATGCCATAGAGGTAGATGTATCCTTTGTTAAGTGTGCCTTGAAGCCACTGGGTGGCATTTTTCCAGCTTTTTCATAGCAGAACTGAATACAAGAGACTATCCAGTAAGAGATAGACCCATTGGTACCTGGTTTGCCTTTGCCAGCCTATCATAGGTAACAAAGAGCTGAGTTTTTTTGAGACCTGATATCATTTGTCCAGTCATGTAGATACCTAGAACTCATTACTGGTCAGTGCTGTGCAATATTTGATTACCTGGACTGGAGTGCTGGATACAGCACAGGAAGTGTTACTGGCTGGTTCAGGTGGAATTCAGACACCACTGTAGGTAAGAATTTCCTCTTGGTTTTAAGGACTACCTTATCCCTGTGGAAGATTATGAACAGAGGGCTTGCAGTTCACATACCCTCCTACAGTAGCAGAGGTCATGGCAATCAGGAATATGGTTTTCCATATGACATACTTCAAGTCAGCAGTGTCCAAAGGCTTGGATAGAGCCTCTATAAGCTGGGCAAGGCAGACACTGAGATCCAACTGTGGGGACTGGGTCCCTTACCTGTGGTAACAAGTGACTTAAGGTCCTTAAAAAAACTTTTGAAAAAGGCTTGTGAGGCCAGTAACCTTCCCTTGCCTGCTAATATTTAGGCTGACATTGCTGCTAGGTGTACCTTTAGTGTTGAAGGCCTCTTAGATCTAGAGGATATAGGTGCATCGGGTATTTCAGGACTATAAGCAGCCCTGCCTCCATTAGGATTATTCTTCTGGGGGCACACCAGTATGACAATTTCAATCAATCAATCAATCAATCAAACTCTTTATCTATCCAGGTGAACATCATTGAGCAACATCATTTACAAGATGGACCTGGTTAGCTCCCGGTCAAATGGTATAATGCATACAGAGATATTTACAATAGAGACAATAAAAATAGTGAAAAACAATTAATGCAAGTAAGTACTCAATGTTACATCAGTCATATCAGTTCAAAGTGCTTCTGTAATATTTAAGGAGGACATAATATGAGGCTTAGTAGGAACTTCAGTAGGAAGAAGTGATTGGCTGCTCATGTAGGGAGCTGACGCAAGCACAGAATTTCAAAAGTAGTGTAATCACACAGTTTCCCTAAATGTAGCACTCTAAACAGAAGGATAAGGGTCTTAACAGTCAAGAAGAAAAGTAATTACAGCTCTTTTTTGGCAAGTTTCGGCATGGAAATCAGATTTATGCTTGGTTTAGAAAGGACACAAAAACAGACTGCAGGAACCAATTGGAAGCCAACGCTGAAGAGCGCTCACATTCTGATTGGATGGCTGCTAATGCTATGCTTTGCTAATGGAGAGTCTGAGCTTAGGTTCTCAGGTGGCGGTGTCTGGGTTTCCCATGCCTATGGGTAGGGAGCCCATGGAGAGCATATCCTTGGCAGGGGATGGAAGAAGGGGTCAGTATTAAGTACTGGGCCATGGACAATGGAACATCTGAACCAGCAGGAAGATCAGAACAGCAGAACAACAGAATTAAGTATTCCTTGACACCTAAAGACTGGCCCAACCACAGAAATTCAGAAAGGAGTGTAATCAGAGTCCCAACTCTTTACACTGTAAACAGGAAAAAATAGAGGTAATAACTGTTAGGCAATAAGTAAGTAGAGATCTTTTTGTGCAAGTTTTAGACAGAAAATCAGACTTTAGCTTAGTATTGAGGGAGACACAGGAGCAGACTGCAGGAGACAATCAGATGCCAGAGCAGAAAAGCACTAGCGTTCCGATTGGGTATCGGCAATGCCACACCTCGCTAGTAAGGAGTCGGTCTAGGTGTCTCAGGCAGTGGCTATGGAAGTGACAACTGCCCGGTATCTGCAATTCTCCCTCCTAAGGGGCAGGGAGCCCCTGAAGGGCTAGTCTAAGGCAGGGAAGAGAGTTGGGGACAGAGGAAAGAGATAGTAAGAGTGGAATGCAGTGGAAAGGGAATATGAAGATGAAATAGAGCAGTTAAATAGCACAGGGTAGGGGAATAAGAGCCACAGATTAAGCAATATGTAAAAGACAGAAGGGTGAGTAAGGTGTAGTGGCCACGAAAGCCATGAAGAGATAATAACCCTACAGGGGTTTCTAGAGGGGAAAAACATTTAAGGCATAAGACGCTCAATGAGTTAAGGTCACCAAAGGTTGCATGCGATCATAAATTCAGCTACACTCAGAGGGCAGCAGCCTGATGCTTTGGACTAAAATTAGGGGCTGGGGTAGCAATTGCATGGCTCACACATATACCAAGCATATAGAAATTTAAAGGCATTCATTCTGCGGAGGCAGCTTAATTTCAAAAATTGTTGTGCTTTGTTCCGCAGTGTTGGCAATAGGAAACTAATGGCCACTCTGCCATATTGAGAGGAAGCCTTGGTGATACATAATGTGATGTAGGATGTGGTTCTTAGGGCATACGTTCCTGGCTAACTTAGTGGGAGACAGTCTATTATATATTGTGGAAGCCGCTTCAAGAAGACTCTAGAAGACCAAAGGACTACGTTTCTATTATGCCTAAACATAAGAGAGGACCATCCTATGGCTTTGTACAAGGAACAATGATGGGTAGAGATGGGGAAGCCAGTAATAAACTGGATGGCCCTGTGGTAAAGCTGTATCCAACTTTGCAAGCAAGGCTTTGGGACACTGACTATAAAGGAAATCTGCATAATCGATCAGTGAAAGAAAAGTAGTTTAGACAAGGCACACTTTTGCATCTCTAGTAAGAAACTGGTTAATTCTAAAGAATTAGCCACATCCTCTGCCTTAACTTCTTTACAAGGTCCTCAGTGTACTCAGTGAATAATAGATTATGGTCTAACCACACACCTAGGTATTTAAACTTTGAGACAAACTCTAGTTTCTCTCCAAGAATTGTGGTAATTTGAGGTAGTGCTCCAGAGCTGGATGGATTCATCACACAGCTATAGGGTGAGAACAACATTGCTTTTGTTTTTTTTGATGTTTAGAAGAAGTTTTTTTATGGAGGAGCTGGTTCTGGAGCTGGTTAAATTCCTCCTGGAGGTCAGCACAAGTGGCTTCAGGTGTCAGATGACTTATATACAACCGTGTCATCAGCAGACAGGTGTATGTTGGCCTTGTTAATACTCTCATCAACGTTATTAACATAGATAGCAAATAGTAAGGGACCAACTATGGATCCTTGCGGTACTCCCCTCAGTATAGGTTTGAATGGGGATAGCTCACCCTCAGCCTTAATTTGTTGATGCCATCCTGCAAGGTACTCAGTAAACCAATGCAAAGAAACTGAGCCCAGGCCTATGCTCTTCAGAAAAGAGAGAAGCAGGCTATGATCCACTGTATCAAAAGCCTTACTAAGGTCTAGAAATATAGCACAGACAAAGTTTCTGCTTTCCAGTTCTCAGTACCAATCATTTGTTACTGTGGCAAGGGACACAATATTGCTGTGTTTAGTTCTAAAACCAGATTGCATAGGGTTTAGTAGGTTATTGGATCCAAGGTAGTCCCTTAGTTGGTTGCAGACAATCTTTTCCAGAAATTTCAATAAAGTTGGGAGGAGGGAAATTGGTCTATAATTGTTAAGGTTGCTGGGATCCCCTGATTTAAACAAGTGGATGACATAAGCAATTTTCCAGATCTGCAGAATAAGCCCTTGGGACAATGATAAGTTAAATAAGTGGGTAATAGGAACAGATAGGACATGATAGGTGATTTTAAGGAAATAAGGATCCAAAGAATCAGCACCAGCACTTTTCTTAATATCCAATTGGAGCATGAGGTCTTCAACCTCTTTTAGAGAGACCGGTTGGAATGAGAAGCCAGGTACTGGGGCAGGAGAGTCTGAGCATGGGACACTTAATTGGGAGCGGACCAGGGATGCAGGGGAATTGTCAAAAGCTAGACCAGCTGTGGCAAAATGATTGTTAAATGCATCTAGGATTCCCAGTTTATCATTGATAATAGTACTTCCAGTTGTTGTAATCTTAGGTGGCAAGGAATTACCAGGCGTATATCCGAATATGTCCTTGATTGTCCTCCAGAATTTGGAGGAGCACTTTGCTGCAGAATCCAATTTGGTAAGACAAAATGCTGCCTTAGCATCCCTAACCATTTTCGTACAAGCATTGCGTGCCCTTCTGAATTGACACCAGTCTGAGTCAAGTTTAGTCCGGCGAGCTTTATTCCACAACTTGCCCCTACCAAGCAATGCAGCTTTCAGCTAGGCAGAGAACTAATGACATGTTTTGTTTTTTACACAAATTTTTACCATGGGGCAAACATATTTAGGGCCCCAACAAGTATATCATGGGAAATAGCATGTGCCGAGTTAACCGTGTTAGCTATGTAGAAGTCTTGCCAACGTGACGAGTGTTCCAACTTATAGAAATAGGCAGCCACATCAAAGTTACAATGGGACCTTTTTGTAAGAAATTTAGCTGTATGTCCTGTATAATGCAGTGATCTGACTGCAGCAATGAAGCAGTGGTCACTGACATCAGCAAAGAAGCTTCCAGCATGTGAGAAGAGATGAAGCTTATCGACTAAAATAACATCCAGCAGTGTGCTGTTGCTCATGTTCTTTTTGTTTGGATGTGTGGGTTCATGAATTATTTGCACCAACCCATGGGAATTGCAGAAAGTGTCTAAGGGTGAAGCAGTCTTCGATAACCAGTCGAAATTAAGGTCCCCATGGACGATAGTTTCAAGGTTCTCTTTCTCCATAATAAAGCCAAGATGTGTAAGAAGGAGTGTACCTGCAGATGGGGTCTATAGCAACCAATCACTCTGAGGGCAAGGGAAGTAGATAAATACATCTTCAGGGTCAAACACTTGAATTAATTTTTGACAGAAGAAGAATCCGGGCAGGACTTTGTGAACCTTTCCTTAATGTATACTGCCACACCACCTCCCCTATTAGGCCTGTCCATTCTGAATAACTGGTAGGAAGGAATACTAATCTCCCAGTCCTGAGAAGCTGGCCTAAGCCAAGATTCAGAGATTACCAGAACATCTGGCTGATTATGGCTGACCCACGACTGAATCATGGAGAACTTTTTTAGGAGGCTGCAGACATTAACACGCCAGAAACTCCTGCCTTTAAGACAAGCAGCATCCAAAGGGGATGTAATGGTAGCGATAGAACCAGGGTTTAGCTTAATGTTACCCAAGCATAACAGTAACAGAAGTAATATCTTTGATAGGGCGGTGATAGTTAGTTTAAGAATCCTGGTCCTAGTACATCTATAAAGCTTGTCAGTTTAGGTAAGCCAATCATCACCCCTGAAGGTGTACCGCCAGTGTTGAGAATGGGAACAGGTGAACATATACCACCCTATCATGGTTCTTTGGGTGTTGCCAGCCATCCCCAGAGGAGAATGGGGGAGTGTAGACAAGCTCAGTTGGAAGGGTACCAGCGTGGGTGTAGATAAGGTCAATCCTGTAGCCTAGAGGAAGAGAGAGATATCTAGCTCCAGGCAGGAAAAACAGCGGAAGCAGGGACCTAGAGAGAATGAGATGAAGTGGCAGAAGGGGCAGAGCCATACAGCTCAGAGGATGTGTAGAGAATAACCTAGAGGGTCAGTAGGGCAAGAGCCAGCCTGTGGAGGTGAAGCAAGGAGAGGGACAGGGAACAGCGGGGGAGAGGAGGGTCCCAAGTAAGCGAGCCCAATGAGGTTCAAGCAGAGTAGATACAAAGGTTGAGTGGGTGGAGCCAAAGCCTATTTAATAAAGGCAGGAGGTGGGGGACAGGGATGGGTGCAATGTTACGGCAAAAGTCAATGCAAAGCAGTGGACGCCGTAGCCCAGACACTAAAAATCCAGCAGAGAAAAGGCAGGGCCAATCAGTGGCCGAGCAGAGAGCAGTGGTCCAATTAGAAGAGAGTGGCAGCAGGTGGTGGCCTATCAGAGTCACACAGTGCTACCCTGGAGCAGCCAGGACTCTTAACCAACTTTGAAGGTGTCCTGGTCATCTAGAGGATGGAGGTGCGGGCAGCTGGCAGAATTAGCCATGGCCACTCGCTGGGAGCCCGATTGGGGCAGTGGATCTAGTTTAAGATATAAAATGTAGGTTAAAATAGGGAGTTTTATCTAGGGCAGAGGGTACCAAGGCAACTTGAAGATTATTGGGGCTATGTTGAGGGTAGCAGGGGAGGAAGCTCAGGTATGGAACTGTAAAATAGATAGCAGAGCAGGCGCCAAACAATGCTGATAGACAAGCAGATGGTGAAAATAGGAAGATGTCTTTAAAGAGAGGACAAGACAAGTGTTAGACCTAATAGCTGCACTCTGTAGCTATAAGTGGAGTTGCAATATTAGTGAGAGGGGAGGATGAAGATTGCCTAGGGGCGGTGACAAGGGGGGAAGCAGAGTATTTAATAAAGACTTGAAGTGGGGGATGGGAAGGTGGGCACAAAAATTCAAGCAGGAAGGAGACAGAAAGAGAGAAGGTGAAAGAGAAATTGGATTATTTGCAGGGCAAAGCTTACAACTGTGACCCGAATGGAATCTGGTCTAAACAGAAAAAACTGTATCTCTTTAAACTTAGTTTCTGATCCGGGGTAGATTACCACTGGACCTTGAAACAGAGAGAGCTGTAATACTTAAAAATCTACAAACCTGCAGCCTAAAAGAACTTGCACTTCAAACTACCCTTGGAGTGCAAAATTGCTGTAAACAGGCTAAGGTTCACGTTTAAATTAGGATTCACAGGACAATTTGGAGAGACTTAACCAGTACCACAATCAGCATGTAACATTAGCTTAAAGTCCAGAAGAAACAGCAGTAGCAAAGAATTAGAGAATCGCAGCAGCCCATCAGCAGGTGGAGCCGATGAATTTCTTCTACCTAAAGGAATATGCTTTCCTGGTTGCTTGCTTCCTTGAAACTCTAAGCTCCTTCATGACTTCCTCTGTGAGATTCAATCCAGAGTATCTCAAGAACCATGCCCTCACGTGTAGTGTCCTGAGGTTTGGAAATGTTACACCGCCCTGGGATAATGTCAGCAGACTGTGACTCAGTGTTAGGCTGATGGGGGTCTTGCTGGACAGATCCAGGAACATTGAGTAAGAGACCAGTCTGGCCCAGTCTGGGGCTATTAGGATCAATCAATCAACCAATCAATCAAAAATCTTTATTTAACCAGGCCATCACAGTTGAGCAATGCTCATTTTCGAGATGGACCTGGGTTTGTCAATAAGAACAATATACAACTGAATACAACAAAATACAGTATATACATAAGTATCAGTAAGAGGCATTGACAGTAAGATATGTATGTATAAATATAGATCAGAGGATACTGTAACTTTTAAGTAGAACAGAAATGTACATGTATGTATAAATACAGGTCAAAGGATACAAGAAATATAAACAGAACACAAATTATACAGTGTAAATAGTGATCCAGGATAAGGGTCAGCTATCACAAGGCTAGCCTAAGCAGTAATTTTAGAGGAAGGGATTCAGGATGATTAGTGTTATCAGTGAGATAAGGGGCAGGGGGGAGGATGGTAGAGGATGAAGGCAAGAAGGCTTAAGGTGTGGAACAGCCACAAGAGCTAGAGATTAGATGGCTCAGTCTGTGAGAGGGTTTGAAAGGATCATTGTTGCAGATTCTCTCCCGAGCTTCAGGAGGACTTTCTATATAAGACAAAATGGTTGGAAGGCATACAGGAATCTCCCTGTTCAATCCAAGACCAGGATGTCCTCTGGGACTGTTCCTCTGGCTGGTGATCTGCAAACAACTGTGGGAGCTGACTGTTGTCCAAAGAAGTGAATAGATCTGTTTTGGGAATGCCCTACCTTCCGAAAACTGTGTTCATAACCTGTTGGTTCAAGACCCATTCATAATTTCCTTAGCTGATTAAGAAGTCTGCCAGGATATTTTTCTTGCCTGGCAGGTGCACCACTGAAATTTTGCTTCTTAAGAGTATGCCAGGACCCAAAACATCATTGCTTCTGTACACAGTTCTGAAAATCTTGTCCCTCCCTACTTGTTTGTGTAGTATTGTTGTGGTGTTGTCTGTTCTGATTTGGACAGACTGACTTTGTCGCTGGGAGCAGAATGGTTGCATTGCTAACATGCCTAGCATTCCAGGAGGTTGATTTGCTCCTGGGACTCTTGTGGGCTCCAAGTGCCACTTACTGTAAGGTCCTGTAGGGGGGTGTCCCACCCCAGGAGTGAAGCATTGTGAGTAAGAATACTTGTAGGTGATACTGAAGGAAGCAAACACCCTCTTTAAGGCTGCTTTCTTCCTTTTACCATTCTAGTGACTTTACTACAGCTTTTGTCACTGGCACTATCTTTGAAAGTAGGTCCCATCTTTGAGAAAATGAGGTCAATTTGACCCACTAGGTTGCACCAAGATTGTATATCTGGGGCTTGGGATGTCAACACCAGTCTCATAATGATCTTCGCAGCAGTTATAAGGATGCCAAGCAGGTATCTTGTGTTTCTGTCTCTGAAGCCCCAAAGGTATTGCATGAGTAGGAATATCTCAGCTGCCAGGTATAAGGATCTGCTGTGTAACTCACTGAGTTCAAAGGTAAGTTCCTGAAACAAAGGGTTAAGAATTGGGAAGGCCTACATTATATTAGAACATGTTGCTCACGGTTCCCTACAGGTGTGCCAACAGGCTGCAGAATGGGAAGTCAGGTAGTGGGCCAAGTTCACAGGGATTTTAAAATATATAATAAGCTGTTTCCAGTTGTATTCCCTCCATGTGGGAGGACTGTTTGTGTAAAGTGTTGACAAGCAAGATTTCTGTCAGGACTCAAGTAGAATCTATATTTCCAGTTCAGCTTTCCATTTGAGCACAATCTCCCAGGGTGGAGCCATCCCCAGTGTCCTGCAAGGCTTTGTAGATTTGTGAGACCATATCTAGGGCAGTATTGTTTTAAAGAATGTAAGAAAGAAGTAAAACATTCCCAGAGAGGTAGTTGGAGAGCAAGACCCCAGCTGCATGGACTGTATATAATAATAGATTTGGAGAAATGTAAAGTGCTTCTGTCTCCTGAGCCCAAAGGCGGTTTGGACAATGGTAAAGGAGAGAACCCCTGCTGCCATAATCAGCTATAGAGATATTGGAAGAAATGGCTTCCCCAGGTTCAGTATCCTGGGTCTAGGAGTGTGTGGGGGAGGGGGGGGGGATTCTCCTGAAGAGCTATAACGCATAACAGTGGGATGAAAGGTGTGAGATGCAAAGACGTACAGATGGAGTTCCAGATGCACTCCTGCTGTTGCAGTCTTGATTATCTATTCTTTGGTCTGCATTGAGAAAATTCTCTTTCCAATTCCAGCCATGCATTAGGGAGTAGATCCTAGGTGCCTGCAGATCAAGAAATAGAGTTGTGCCACCCAACAGTAGAGGCAGAGACTGGGTAGGGATTATTCTCCCAGGGATTTGGGTAGGAACAGTTTTTTCAGTTTGACTCAAGATTTCTGATCTGCCCAGATGACACGAGAAATCTCCTTGTTTCAGGATCCACGCCGTGTGTCCATGATGTATAAGGGCACATTTTGGAAGAGATAAAGTGTCTTGGGTAGGGTCATCATCTGTACTACTTCTATTCTCTGAGGTTAAACTTAATGGTAGTGCATCCCATTGGGAGAAGTCCTGTGTCATTTGTCTGGTGAAAGTTATCATTTACTGTGGTTATTGAATTGGAGACTTGGATGCCCAGATACTTTCATTTAGTTAGCTCTCATTGGAATGGGTAACAATTTCTAGTATCCTGAGAAAGAGAGTATGGAAATGTATAGCTTCTGTCTTGGCAGTTTTTACTCAATAACCAGACACTTCACTAAATGCCTTTAGTAAGGAGAACATTTTTGGTAGAGCCTCTTCAGGATTGGAAAGCTAGAGCAGCACATCATCTGCACATAAAGCTTTGCAATGTTCATCTACTTCCACCCTGATGTCCTGGAACTAGTCTGATTCCATTCTGGATTGAGCTATGGGTTCAATAAAGGCTGCAAATAGGAGTGGTGAAAGTGGGTAGCCCTGACGGGTGCCCCATCTCAAAGAGAAGTCTGGTGAGTGGTGCCCATTAACTTTCATGCAGGCCTGGGAGGAAGAGTAAATTATCTGCAGCAGCTGGTTGAATGGGACCTGGAGCCCTAGCCACTCAACCACCAAGTACAGGAACAGCCAGCACACCCAGTCAAACTCCTTCTCCGCATCAAGGCTGATAAGGAGAGAGGGTGTGGGAACCCTCTGCTTTTGATATGATGGGTACAGTGAGCAGCGTGTATTGCCAGTTGTGTGTTATTGTACAAATCCTGCTTGGCCTCAGCGAATCTGTGTGGAGAGCAGCCTGTTTGCATGCCTAGCCAAGACCAGTACCCGGTGAGCCCTCTGGTTCTCTGTTTGAGTCTGTGCCAGTTCCATCAAAAAGACTGCATCCAATTTATCAGGACCATATATGTTGCAAGGAGTGATATCTTGCCCCCAAAGTGAGCCCTGGACCACTATATAAGCACCCCTCCATATCAGGCTGTACTTTGTGACGTTGGAATGGTATGTTTTTATGAATCAGGATAGCAACCTTTCTGCTTTTATATTTTAGGAGTTTCCATTCACCTGTGAAACCCAGCCTGTTTTCAGTTTATCAGTCTCAAGGCTAGTAATGTGGTTCTCTTGTAAAAAATCTATATCAGCCCCCTCCTTCATAAGATAATCCAGGTTTTTACATTGTTTAATAGGGGAGTGAATGCCCCTGATATACCAGGAGATCCATGTAATGGAGGTACTAGCTATGGCTGGATAACATAGAAAGTAGAGGGGTGCTATATGTGTGGTGTACCACATAAGGTTTCCAGAGATAGTTCCATTGTAGTCTGCCATCCCAGTTGCAAGTGTGGATAGTCTTATTTATTAGAGACAAAATCTAATACTGTGAAATAAGGGCATACCTTAGGTATACCTGTACCGTTACATGTAGTCCACATTGGGCAGTCAGGTGCACAGGCCATGGGGATCTCTGGGCCTCCATAGAGCAGAAAAATACAAACATTTAGCATCCAGTAAGTGAACATCCAGTGAATGAAACCAGCAACACTCAACATCCTAAGTGAAAAACTAACAGAGCATCAATCACCATTTGAAAGGTTGCAAGGCTAGAGCTACATGGGGGGGTGGCCCCCAAATTGTATACTTTACAGACTCCAGACTCACTGTTGGTTGATCTGGAGTGAAGTCTGTACCCTCCTTGACTCTGTCGGTACCAGTTGTGAGATGACCAGCCCTTTTTTAAACTGGGAGGGTGCTGGTTAATGTGGGCTACACATCTGGTATTGCCATTACTTGGTTCTCCACCTTTATGTGAACTTCTGTGCTTTCCCAGAATGTCTGTGGGAGTGATTGGGTGTTGTAGGGTGCTGCAGGTAAGATGATTATGTGGCACTGCCTAAGCTCACCTTTCCCTGAGTGTGAGGGAGGGGCGATAAAAAAATAATTTGTGTAGGACTGCATCTAGTGCTTTGCCACTCCTGAAGCACTGGCTCATCTGGCAGATCACTAGCCTATTACAGCTACTACTAGATAGTGCGCTGTCCACCAGTCTGACTTTGCGGGGGGGGAGGGCCTTACATGATGAGCATGAGTGCCTTAAAACAGCAGTGCATGACGGCAGTGAACTTTTCACCTATACTTTTTTATTTTATTTTAGATTGCTACAGACCTCCTGACTTGTATGATACCCTTTATTTCCCCGCACTGTAAGTGTCCACTACCACATTTTAACACAGCTGAAAAAAATAAAAGGAGTGCTCCTTTCAATATGGCTTGGACCAGATTTTCATGGCTATTCTTTGTGGGTTTTGAATGCCCATTGTCTAAGATCGCTTTCATGTGACTACAAGGAACTAGCACACATCAGACACTGCATCCTGACCTTACAGGACAACAAGAGTACAAAAACAGGCATGAATAGTGATGAAAACCTGATTTGAATCATATTGAAAGTAGTACTCCTTTTATTATTTCACCTGTGGGAAAAAAGTACTAAAGCAGGCTCAAAATGGGGAATGGAGGGTATCATACTAATCAGGATAGAAGGCACCATCTAAAATAGAATAAAAAAGTATGGGTTAAAATTTTCACCTCTATCATGCACTGCTGCTTTAACTAGCATATTTATCACCTCCTTCCTATATGTGTTACTACAGCCAGTCTCTAGATGCTGTGCTTTGTGGTGTCTTAAGAGGCTGCACATCTGGGCTGATATCAATAAGTAGCTACAGCTGCAAACAGGGTATCCCTACAGCTGGGGCTGTCTGGTTGCTCGGTCTGCTGTCTGCTCCAGCTGCCACCATTAGGCAGTGTTCCATGGGGGGGGAAGGGGCTGAGGCTCATATCTATCCATGCCCCATTTTGTCTGCTCTGTATCCGCACTCCCCACGAGCTGTGATCCTTATAGGGAGAAAATCGCATGTAAAACCAGAGAGTGATGGCCCTGGGGAGCCGACCCCACCACTTCAATCCAGCATCCAGCTGTTGCCATGACAACAAGGTTGTTGTCCTGTGCTCTAGTTCCCACACTGCCAGGCCCATCATGCAAATATTATTTATGGCTCGCTGTGCAATGGTCGAAGGATTCTCAGGGATGTGTCCCTGTCAGCCCGTTGAACAACAGAAGCAGTGATCATCAGCCAACAGTGAGCATTGGCTGGAAAACCCAGGGAGGTGACAGAACTGTGGAGTGCTTCCTCTGTGATGCATGGAGGGGGGGCCCAAGTAGGTGTGGACAACAGCTGGAAGGAGAGGTACACCAACAAACTTGTGTCTCTGAGTTGCAGCAGCGATAAGTGGGAGGGTAGTGGCAAGGACAGGTGGCCTTTGAGGTAAGCAAGTGCAGTAGAGGTCAATGAGTTGCGGGGGAGGGTCATGAGTCTGATCGTTAATGACCTATTATTTGATTGTTAATGCTCCAATGTCATTAATGACCTGAATATTAATGATCTGGGAATGCAGCAAGTCCTAACATCAGGGGAAGACTTAGATGCAGTAAGGTGGGGGTGGCTGTTGCTGTTGCTACCATACCTGAATGAGAGACAGAAAAGAAATATCTTCAGTGGCCAGCCTGCTGGCACAGCAGTAGCACTACCGCTCGCAATGCCAATGACTCGGGTTCAGGAACGAGCCTGAGAAGTTGGAGGGTCAGCCGGGGGAGAAGGCTGAGCATCCCGAGGACTGCTTGCCTTCTCCAAGGAGGGAGGAGGGAAGTGACTCAGTACTTGACTAGCCCCAGGATTGGGGCTTGGGGATAGGCTTGGAGGATCCAGGATTTCAAATATTTATTTTATTTATTCATTTATTTAAAAGTTGATAACCGGGAAAAGCACCATGAACTGAAGCTCGTTTCCAGATGTGACTCAGGGGCGGGGGTACAAAAAGTATTGCAGATACAACAGTGGTACAGTGAACCAAAATACAGAACACAGACACTATACGTCACAAAAAAAAATGTATTTACAATAGGGAATAGTCTAATAAATATAAACAATATATCCATAAATATATACAGTTAGTCACAGTAAAAGGAGAGAGGAATAACCATGCTGAAGTAAGTGAGGTCTAGGAAGGAAATCAGATGCAGGAAGTTATAGGTGGAGGCCCGGGGTACAGCAAGTGGGAGTCGAACACAGGGGGAGGACATGATGGACATTGGCAGTCATGCCTTAATGTCCAGGGCGCAAGTCACATCCACAGAAAAAGGGAAAAATCCTTTCCAAGCTCTGAGAAGATGGAGCACTAAAGCTGACCTCCAAGGCTCACACCTGCCTGGTTAACCTGGATCCTGATGAAACAAGAAGTGTTCAGAGTGTAGCTGTCCCAACTCATCCCTGCCTAGGGTGGGGGAAGAACCGTGGCTCCATGGGGGAGTTAGGAAGGCCGAAGTAAGGTGGCAAGAAGCAGGGCCAAGACTCCACAGGTGCTCCTGATGATGCAGGGTTTGGGGAGATAGGGGAGAATAAAAAAAAAATAAATATCTTCAGTAGGTGGTGAGCACTTCCCACCTTGTGGTTAGGATGAATAAACCTAATAAAAATAATGTGTTGCCACAGATTTTGTATGTGATGCAAATGTTACCAATAAGCCCAAATAAAGGGGATATTCAAAGACTGGAAATGGGTTTCTCCACCTTTATCTGGAAGGGGAAGAGGCCGCAGATGAGTTTGCATAGACTTAAGGGGGAGAAGGAGAAGGGAAGGTTGGGTTTCCTGGATGTAAGGGGATATTACACAGCAATACAACACAGATATATCCAAGACTGGGCAAATAGGGGGCCAGTGGTGACATGGGTGGGGCTAGAGGAGTCAGATTGTCCAGGGCGAATATCAGTATACCTAGCAAATGGAGGGAATAGGGCATAAGGATGGCTACAGAACCCTAACCCATTGGTGATATGGATACTAGACGCATGGGAAACCATTAAACAATGTCAGGGAGCAGAGTGGGATCAGACTCTGTTGGTTCCAGTAGCAGGGAAGCAAGGATTTCTACCAGGCTTGGAGGATCCAGGATTTCAAATATTTATTTTATTTATTCATTTATTCAAAAGTTGATAACCGGGAAAAGCACCATGAACTGAAGCTCATTTCCAGATGTGACTCAAGGGCGGGGGTACAAAAAGTATTGCAGATACAACAGTGGTATAGTGAACCAAAATACAAAACACAGACACTATACGTCACAAAAAAAATGTATTTACAATAGGGAATAGTCTAATAAATATAAACGATATATCCATAAATATATACAGTTAGTCACAGTAAAAGGAGAGAGGAATAACCATGCTGAAGTAAGTGAGGTCTAGGAAGGAAATCAGATGCAGGAAGTTATAGGGGTAGGCCTGAGTAAGCGCTTAAGAGCAGGTAAGGAGGGAAAGAGATGGATTTGAGGTGGAAGGCAATTCCAGAGAGAAGAAAATCTAAAGGAGAAAGAGAGTTTGCCAGCTGAGGTGCAGACGTGTGAGGGAAAAGGTGTGGGCACTGCTCAACCGAGAGTTGTAGGGTAAGGGAGTGGCAGGAGTAAGGAGAGAGGCAAGGCAGGATGAAAGAGACCCAAACTAGAATTTAGCGATGAAGGTAGAGCAGTGAGAGGAACACCTCTGTGTGAGGGACTGGAGGGAGAGGGAAGGGAGAGGGAAGAGTGTAGGTCACAGTGGTGAGTTAAAGGTGGAGAGTTAGAGGCAAACCCACAAAAGGCATGAAACAGAACATCAAGTTTGTAGAGGGAGGTGGCTGGGGCAGCACTGAAAACTATGTCTGTGTAGTCAAAGGCTGGGAGGATCCATTTAATAATGAGATCATGTCTTACAGGGAGGGAGAGACTAGCTTCATGGAGTAACCCTAGTTTAGGGTGCAGTTTGGTGTGTAGTGTGCTAAAGTGGGAAGGGAAGTCAAGGGAGGGATCGAGCCAGACACCAAGGTACATGTAAGTAAGGACAGCAGAGTGCTGGCTGCAGAGAAGACTGGTAGGCAGGGAAGTCTGGCAAGTTTTTGTTTAGAGCCGAAGGTCATGGTAATGTTTTTTTTAGTATTCAGCTAAAGGGAGTTGGTATTGAGCCAGGCTGTGAGCGCTGTGAGATCATTTTGAAGGCGAGATTAGACAGCTTGGGTGGATGGGCTAGACAAGAAAAGGATGGTATCATCCGTGTACACATGAATATTGGCATGGGTGCACACTGAGGGGAGATTGTTAATAATGACGGGAAAAAAGAACAGGCCCAAGGATTGATCCCTGGGGCATGCCTGCGAGAATGGTAAGGGTGGAAGATAAGACGTTGTTGATTGAAACTAACTGGGAATGGTCAGTAAAATAGGAGCAGAACCAGGACACTAAGGCAGGAGACAGGCCAATGGAGCTTAGTTTATTTAGTAGGAGAGGGTGGGAAACAGAGTCAAAGGCCTTAGCTAGGTTGATAAATATAGCCGAAGTGATCAAGCCAAGATCCATGGCACAGTGAATGGCATCAGTAAAGTGTAGAAGGGAGAAGGTGGTTGAATGAGATTTCCTGAAACCTGATTGGAATGGGGAGAGAGTGTTGGAAGTAAAAAGGAATTCATTGAGCCTGGAGAGGATAAGGGATTTTTGGACTTTGGCGAGGGCAAGGAGAAGGGAGATCGGGCGGTAATTGCCAGGTATGGTGAGGTCACCACCTTTGAAGAGGGGGAGGACTGTGGCAGACTTCCAGGCTGCCAGAACAGTAGCTGAGGAGAGCAAGAGATTTAGGATGAAGGTTAAGGGGCTAACAATTGAGGAGGCCAAAATTTTGTGGAGCCTTGGGTGCAGTCCATCAGGGCTAGACTTAATGGAGTTAAGTGAAGCAAGAGCTCTCAGGACTTCAGATGGTAAAATTGGTGGTAGTTGAAAACCTGAAGGATGAGAGGGGGATTTAGGGGTGCAAAATTCAGAAGTGGGATGCCCTGGAGGAATGATACAGGATGTGAAATACTTATTAAGGGCTTTAACAATGCAGGAGGGATCAGAGATTAATGAACCTGCCTCGCAGATTGGGAGGGGGGGTTTCTGAGGGGGTGCAGGAGTGAGTGTAGATCCTGCCAGAAGGAGGAAGGAGGAAGGAGTACTAATTGAGGGGTGCAAATGTGATTTGAAGAACTCGGACTTGGCACAACTGATGCTAATTGTACAGCTGTTGCGGAGTGCACGAAAGATCTGAAGGGAAGCCTGATCACTAGAGTATTTTAGACGACCCTAAGTGTGATCACAAACCCTGCACATGGCCAGGATCTCGGGGGATCCAGGGATGATGGACATGTTTTACTCTTGTTGTTTTTAGTGGGGCATGGGTATCCCAGATCCTTAGGAAGATAAATGTGAAGTGGTAGAGGGTAATGTCAACCAAAATGGAGGTGAAGACTGGAGACCAGTTTGCCAGGGTCAGGTCTTGAAGAAGTTTTCTCATGTCAAGGGATTTGATGGGGTAATACAGGATGTATTTTGAAGGAATGGGAGGAGATGAGTCTTCCTAATGTAAAAGGTAGAACAGTGGTCACTGAGCACATCAGGTGAAGTGCCAGCAGAGCAAATGCAGTGGGGGTGGGTTGTAAGCACCCAGCTCAGCAGGGAATTAGACTGACTTCTAGGGTTGAGACAGGTAGGCTCTTTGATTAACTGGTTGAGGTTTAACACTTCAATCTGCTGACATGAATTAAGTGACAAAGGGGACTGCCAGTCAAGATTAAAGTCTCCAAGAAGGATTAGTTCACCTGCATTTTCAAGAGACGAGGTGGCAGTAATGCAGGAGACAAGGGATAAGGGGGACAATTTCAGAAAGGTGTATAAGACCCCCACAAAAAGGGGAGATGAAGACAGAAAGGTAAGATTAGTTAAGAGGAGTTCATGGGAGCAGGGGATTGCTTCAAGGTGGGAGATTGTGTACTTTAAGGAATTGCGGCAGTAGATAGCTACCCCACCACCCCATTTTAAATGGTCTTGCCTGTAGAGGTTAAAGTCAGAAAAGGCCAGTTGGGAGTCAGGGATGCGGGAGCATAACCATGTTTCTGATATGCATAGTATGACAGGGGACTGTTAAGAAACTCATACTTTTAGTTTGTCAAGTTTGAGGAGTAGGCTGGAAACATTTATGTGGAAAATCTGCAAGCCTTTAGGGGGATCCTGCAGGGGAGAGGTGGTAGGGCTATTGGGGCCAGGATTTGGTTCATTATCACCTGCTAGGAGCAGTAAGAGGATGAAAAGGTGTAGGCGTGGGGCATGACACCTGCACTTGATACGGTAGCCTTGAAGCGGTACTCGCAAGGGAGGTAAAGGAGAATGAAGTTTATGAATGGCTACTAAATTTAAGAGAGAGCAACTGAGTAGCCCAGGGTGTATTTGGATATGGGGGAAGGAGGTATTTGGAAGGGGGAGGAGAGAGGAGATGGCAGTAGGAGTAGATTGGTTGCAGAGTGGGCAGAGGGCAAAGGAGAATATGTTAAAGTATGATGGAGGATGGGCGGAAGGGACAGATGGAGGGAGGAGGACTAGAAAAGAGAGGAGAAGAGTATGAAAGGCACTCATGGGAAGGGATAAGGAGATAGTGGACATGACAGATCAAGTAGAGTAAGCTATATGAGGTAAGGTAAAGCTTCTATTGTATGTCCCTGGAGAAGTCAGGTGGAGGAGGGGGGGTGCACGGAAAGATTAGGGGCACAAAGAGGCACTACAAATTGTGACTACTACAGTGGTGTAGTGGTAGTGTTACCACTTCTGGTACTGGAGGACAGAGGTTCAAAACCAGTGGGAGTTGGGCATGACAGAGCAAGAGGTGTGTGTAGAAAATACAAGTCAGAGAAGGTAAGAAAGACCAGGGGTGGGGAACAAGTACAGAGAAGGAAAATGCAAAGTTAGGAGTACTCAGTAGTGACTCCTAATGATGATTTTGTATAACTTTCATATGGGAAATTGGAGAGATTCAAAAGGGTCATGTGAACATGAAATGATCTATAAAACTACAGTTGGACATGGGTGGGGCAGTCCAGGCTAACCCCAGGCAAGAAAGGCTGCTGTAATCCGATCAGAAGGAGCTCTCACCTAATGCAGTGTGTGCTGTGCTCCTGTTCAGGGAGCAAGGTGCCACAGTTCTTTGGGGGAGCAAGTAGACAAAATAAGTAAGAAAAGGAGACAAAGGAGGTAATTTAGAATGCAGCAGGAAACACAGCATTCAGGGCTGGGGATGGGAGGATCATTCTCACAGCCCAGAGAACAGCCAGTTGGGTGCTCATGCCCCCCTGTCAGCCCTCCAGCAACCCAAGAACACTCCTGCCCTCAGGTCACTGGTGTCACAAGCAGTAGTGCTACCGCTGTGCCGGCAGGCTGGCTGGAAATGTCTGTCTTGGTTTGCTAACATCCCTACTAACCCTTTCTCTGCCTTCCGCACTCTATATATCTCCTGTTCCACACCAGCCAGACCTGAACTCTCCACTGGTTCCCTATGTAAATCTCTGGCATATGCCCCGATTTACAAATACCGAAACTGGTGTGTCTGTGATCCTTGTTCTTTTCCAGTCTTATTGGTGCTAGTTTGCCAGCTGAATCTGAACTGGCTGCACATTGCCCCAAGCCTTTACTGTCCTCTCTGCAAAAAAACACAGTCCTCAGTTGAGCCAAACCCCTGTCTATTCCTTCCCTTCTGATCAGACCTCTTTGATTTTGAGGTTTGCCATTCATTGGGGTCCTGTCTGAGATGACTGGGCTGCTTCAGGATATGAGGTAAATGTCCATGGTCTGAGGTGGTGCTGACTCTGTCCTTGCCTGTCACATGCTGCACCTCTTAACTTTTCTGCTGCCTCCAGCTAGTGCCTGTCGATGAAACCCCTGGCCCCCTCCAGTGTGGCAAAGGTGTGTGAGACACCATTCCTACTAATTGCCAGCCTTACAGGGCACTCCTTGGCCTTGTAGTACCTTCAAACCATAGGAACCCCAGGAATCCCTCACTGATGCTTAAAGAGCAACTCTCTGTTATAATAAAAAAGCTTAAAAACACTAGATTTATGCCAGTTGTGTTTTAACTTTATTATGTTCCAGTTATTTGCCATTTTGTTTTACTTCCCCTGCTGCTGGTCTACTAAATATTATAGATAATACAGAAACATTTCACAGAGTCTTTCAGAATATATCTGATACTCCCCTGTTAACCACACAATTGCTGTTTGTGACATCACAGTCAGATGTCATGGTGAGCCCTATGATGTCATAAACAAAGACACTGTGAGGGTAACAAGGGAGAGACACATGTTTTCTACACAGGCATTTTAGATGGACTTCAGTACCAAAATGTGCTGTAACTCTGGAAAGGAACATTGTAAATGTAAAAAAGTATGCTCTAATAAATTGTAACTGCTGAAAACATCTTATTCCTGAAAGCACATGCTTGAAGTGCAGAGTTGCTTTTTAACAAATGCAATCATTCCCCTAGAATGTTATGCTACTTAGAGAGCATAAGAATACATTACAAAACTCTGCTGCATGGGCCCACTCACCCTTGCATTCTAACACCAGATTTATTTTTCCACCTGAAGAAAGCAGTTGCCCCAAAGTCTTCTCTTCATTTCAGACCGATTACAGTTTATTATTTTATTCATTTTAACAGGTTAGTTTTGTTTTTGATAACTCTGCATTGGGGTTGTTTTCTGGTGTGGTAAACAAAAAACATTGTTTTTCTATGAAAGTGTATTGCTTTATGGCACTTTATTACTCACGGTTCCTTTTCTTTCGGAATCAAGGTGATAACTGGCTTCTTTTTCAGACTGAGCACCATTTGGTGTTCTGATACTACCCTATTAGTGTGGAACGTCTTCCCTTGGTTGTCAGTGTTTTGGCATGACTGACTGGCCCAAAAAGAAGACTGGACCCGCAGGCTTTCAAAACTTTAAGATTTGTTTTCAACTCCTGGCTAAGGCAGATGGCCATAAGTTGTGTTTGAGGTGCCTGGTTCCGGATCACGATTTTGTCAGTTGTGAATATTGTATTAAGTTTTGCCCTAAAACACAAAAGAGTGAAAAAGTTAGAAGACATTAGGGCTTCTCAGTCTGCCTCCATGTCACCTGAATGTTCAGATGAGGGTCTAGCCCATCAAAGTAAGCTGCATCACAAAGAAAAACCTGCAATAGATGGTTCAGAAATCAGGGTGTCTGAATGGGGGAACCCTAAATCCAGTAAAAATAAAATAACCTCTGAGCAGACACTGGAGATGATGCCTGCAAAAAAAAAAAATAAGAAGATAACCATGTTGGTGTCCCTCCTCCTGAAAGAGGAAAGGAGCAGCCAGCAGACACAAATGAAATGCCCTTAGTAGAGGACATGATAAAGGCAAGGCAATTCCTCCAGGCATTCCAGGCCATGGAAAATGTCATGAATATGCCTCACCCCCAACCCCCAGACTATGGTTCCATTCCAAGTGCCTGTGGAGGAAGGGGTCAAATGTAATATGTGGAGGAGGATGAAGGAGAGCCTATAGATCCTGCTGGTTCTCCTAAACAAGATTTTGGCTCCCCTCCTCACTCCCTGGGTGACTACACATCACACTATACTTTTGCGAGGCAAATGATAAACACGCTCAGTAGCTCCTTATAGAAGATGAGGCGAGGTGGAATTTATGGATATGATGGGCTCAATTCCAGCAAAAAGGTTGCTGTTGCCAATCCACAAATCCCTCAAGAAGGCCACCTGTACAATCATGTCAGCACCCACTTCACTTGCTAATTGAGAAAACAATCAGGTGGCTTAAAAGGGTTCTGAATACCGTTATTCTCACCCAGATCATGAGGGAGTGGTCCAGACTGCTGCCTCTGACAAGGTCAAGATACCCCTTTCTTCCTAACCAAATGAAAAAGATTCCAGGAAACTGGAAAGCATAGGCAAAAAAATGTATAATTCAGCTTCTTTGCTATTAAGGCAGGCAGCATACTTGTCCTACACAGCTCATTATCAAAAAGCCTTCTGGAGCTGCATTTTGGAAATGAGCGAGAAGGCTACTGGTGATCTGGCACAGGATTTGGCAGATACAGTAAAGACAGCCATGGATGCCACTAAGTACTAGTTTCACATGGCAGTGGATAATAATGACACCACATCCAGGGTCATTGCACATTCAGTGTCCCTAAGAAGGTTAGCCTGACAGAACCACAAACCTTTCCTAAGACACTCCAACAAAAGTCATAGATTTTCCTTGTGAAGGAAATTCACTGTTTGGCGACAAGACAGAAGATTATATGAAGAAGGTGGATGAATATCTGACCACTTAGAAGAGAAGCACTGAAAAGGAAAAGGCTTCAATGTCCTACAGGTCATCAGGAAGGAGTGGTAGAGGTAGGGGTACTTTCCCATTGCTTACATTATGTATGACTACCCGCCACAGAGGTTTTTTTCAGAGGACATGGTAGAAGGGGCTCCAAGCATGCAAATGCAATGCCAGCTCCCAAAGTCCAAGTAATGCAGAACCCCTAACAAACCTGCACAGATTGTCCAACCACTGGGGGGGGGGTCTGTATCACTATTTTCAGGAATAAGAAAAATTACCCACAGACAAATGGATCCTGGAAAGAGTTAGTCATGCTCCTGCAGTTCAAAAAAGTTCTGAAACTGCAGAGACACAAAACCTTTCATCCTCACACTCCAACAGAAACTCTTGCTGGAGACAGAGGTAAAAAAAAAATAAACACTGCAAGCAAATGCGGTGCAGAAAGTTCCACCCACTGTGGGGAAAAGGATTTTACTCAAGATACTCCCTGACCAACAAGAAAAATGAGGACTGGCAGCCCATTCTAGACCTGAGATACCTGAACAAACACTTAAAGAAGGAAAAATTCAAGACGGTAACTCTGGGATCAGTAGTTCCATCACTGCAAAAGGAGACTATCAGGGTGAGTGGATCTGAATGACAACTACTTTCACATATCAGTCAGGCCAAGCCACAGAAAGTACCTCAGATTTAGGGTAAGGAATTCCTACTACTGGTCCATAGCCCTTCCCTTCAGTCAACCCCTTAGCCACAACACTGTTCACAAAGTACCTAGCTATAGTGGCAGCACATTTTAGAAGGCATGGGGTGGCAGTTTTTCCCCATCTGGATGACTGACTAGTCTCAAGAAAATCAAACCTGGAGGCCAAGTCCTCCCTCGTTCTGGCACAAGGCACCTTGGAAGACATAGAGCTTCCTTATAAATGTTTAGAAGTCAGAAACAGAATGAGTTCAGGTTCTGGACTTCATATGTGCAGCATTAAATACCCCACAAGAGAAGGAATTCCTTTCCCAGGAAAAGGTAGGAAATCTGATCGTAACTGCAAAATCCTTCAAGGCGGGTCAGCCCAGACCTGTGAGGGATTTCCTACATTTTCTGGGGCATATGGCATCATTCATCAGGTACCAGCCAGGTTCCAAATAAGAGATATGCAGTACCACCTAGCCAGCCATTGGTCCCAGAGGTGGGATCCACTTTCAGAACTAGTGCCATTCACAAGGTGTCTGCTAAGGGTACTTGAGTGGTGGAAGGAAAGAAAAGAATGCAACCTCAGAGAAGGGGTTTCCTTCCTTCAGCAATCATCTAAAGTCAAACTCACTTCAGATGCCTCCCTCCTCGGCTGGGGTGCCCACCTGGAGGACCCCATTGTAAATGGTATGTGGTGTGTACAGGAGATTCAGGAGAACATAAACCTCCTGGAGCTTAGGGCAGTGTATCTGGCAATGCAGGCCTTTCCTCTCACATTAGAGGTCAGTCCATCCAGATCAGGACAGACAACACCACAACGGTGTATTACATAAACAGGGAGAAACAAGATCTTCAAAACTGGGCACAGAAGCCATGAAGATCTGGAACCTAGCACACTCTAATGTCCAACTCTTGGCAGTACAGCTGCCAGGGAAGGACAAAATGCTAGCATATTCCCTGAGCAGAATCAGCCAGGGAACTCATGAATGGACCCTGAATCAGCAAGTGCAGGCGGCAGTAATCAGAAGGTGGGATGCGCCAGAAACAGACCTGTTTGTATCCTGGGAGAACAACCAGCTCCCACTGTTCTGGTGCAGATCCCCATCAATACGTACAGTCCCAGAGAATGCTCACGTCCTCAACTGGTTAGAGATGTTTCTTTATGCCTTCTCACCTTTCCCACTTTTGCTGACAGTACTGCTAAAACTGAGATGGAATTCTGCAGCAGTGATTCTTATAGCTCCAGAGTGGGCCGGGCAGATTTGATACTCCCTGCTCCTGTCCCTCTCCAGACATCCTATCAACTTTCCCCTGAGATACAATCTGCTGACATTGTCTCAGTGCAGGATAACATCCCCATATCTTAGAACTCTGTGTCTCAGAGCATGACATATGAAGCGCTAGAATTATCTAGACTCAATCTTTCTGAAAAGGTTATGAAAGTGCTTAAGGTTTCCAGGAAACCAGCAACAAGGAAAACTTATGCCTCAAAGTGGAAAAGATTTTCTGATTGATGTTCCTTTAGACAGCTCTGTCCATTGCATGTGAACCTATCACTCAATCAATCAATCATGATTTATTCGTAAAAATCACAATTCATAGGCATATCAAAACATTCAGACATACAATATAAAAATACAATTAATAAAAAGATAAAACAGATAATTACTGCTTGTATCTTGCACCGTCTGTATTATTTTGCCTGTCTATGCTTACGTGCATATTGCTATAGTATTACCTGTTTACTCTGCATAGTGTCATAGCATTACCACTGTTCTCTCTCCACCCTTGCTGCCAGTTGTTGGGTGCGCCTGTATTGTATCTTGTAATTACTGTTGTACCTGTTCTTTTTTTGCCACCATGTGGCCCAGGTTGTGACTGAAAATGGTCCTCTGGATCAGTGCACCTACCTGGTCAGCAAAGACATACACACATAAATAAATGAATAAATTTAAAATAGCAGGACTTCAAGTTTCAGGGAATGCTGTACTAAACAGGTGAGTCTTAAGGGCAGATTTACAGTAAAAGCCTTAGCTAGGTTCAGTCCATTTGATCCAATGATTAAAGCCCTTCACATTCCAGGAGACCAACTGTATCGGGATACCGGGTGACACAGCAGTCATAAAGCAATGTAGTAGAACAGCTGGAAAGGAGTCTAGCATCTAATGAGGTCCAAAGAAAACTGTAAAAAGCCTATGACCAGGCTCGCACAAGGGAAAATAACTAAGTACCACAATATTAAGAAAAAGAAAAGAGTTCCCCAGTGCCCCAAGTATCTGTAATGCTATAACTACTCAAATCAGCTATTACAACAGAATAACCAACAATAAACAACACAAAAGTGTCCACATTGTCCAACCAGTTACAACAACTGTAAAAGAATATCCCAATAGCAACCAGAAAAATAGCAAAATATAGAAAGGTAAAAAGGGGAGAAGACAGGAAGAAAAAGCCTATCCCTTAGTCAAGAAAAATGCTTGCTGCGAAAGCAGGAAGGAGGAGCAAGGCCTCCATACCCTACAAACAGAGGCACCAGAGAAGGGGCAGAAGCAGAGTGATGCCAAGACATACCCTTCCCCAGCCCTATAATGCTAGTAAGAAGGGTAGAGAGACAAGCCCGTTACAGCCATAGGCTAGTCCAAATGCCCAAACAGGAAACTACTGTGTGTACAGCATAGTAGCCTTTATAGCTAGTTGGGATGAATCAGTATGCTAATGCATAACAGAGATGGCATTAGGCACTCAGAGAAAGAGAGGGAAAAAAGGCAGAAACCCTCGATCGGAAGTGGAGGGGTTGAAAACCCATCAAAGAGTACTAAGAAAAGTATAAGAAAGAGACTTCTGGTGAGATGGCTGCCTGGTAGACCTCTCAACCGCTCCCCTGCCCTACCAGTTCTAACGCTGTTCTTACCTCTGGCTTGCCGCTATTTGCACCGGGTATTTAAGTGTATCTCGGCATGCAGTTTACCCCAGAACAGTTCTGTGCTGCAGACTGTCCCTAATTATGGATGTGGAGATGAAATTGTCGGCAATTAAACACACACTACTGCTGACACCTACTAAGGACAAGGCCGCTAAGCGGGCCAAAGTACATATTGCAGACCCAGACCTACAGCCTAGCTCGATGACCATGCTTATGGAAGCCAAATTCATAGACAAGCTAGCACCCATGAAGGAGATGTTGCAGCTTCTGGCTTCTAAGTTTAGAGGGATGCAGGCCTCTCTTGACCAGCTCACCACTCATACCCTGGACAATGAGGCCCACATATCATTCTTGGATGACTGGAGAACCAGATTGGAGCCTGAAGTTTCCATACTATGCCAAAGGATCAGAAAAACAGAAGAACTGCTGGAGGATTTGGAGGGCCGCTCGTGGCTAAACAATTTAGTAGTCCTGGGGCTGCCTGAAGGGAAGGAGGGTGCTGTTGCCATTACTAGGTTTACTAGGTAAGTGAAGACAAAAAGAAGCTATGAAGCCTATCTTGATTGTCCCCCACATTTGTGGGAAATTACATTTTGTTGTAGTTTTTGGACAGCCAATGATCTACACTCTTTTTAAAGGATTTAAAGGTATTACAGTCTACTAGCTCTTGTGGTAGCTGGTTCCAGAGCCTTGGTGTTCTTACCGAGAAGAAATGAAGCCTCCTGCTTGTTTTTACTTTACACACCATTAGTTGTTGATTGTGATGTCTAGGTGCTATTTTTCTTTTGTGCTTTAACAATACCACATTTGTCCATCAGAGAGGGTGATTTGAGAATTTTATATAAGAACAGAAGATCACCTCTGGAGCGCCTAAACTCCAGTGAATGTAGACCTGTTTTTTGAAGCCTCTCTGGATATGGTAGTGATGCTAAATGGGGCACCATTTTTGTTGCCCTTCTCTGAACTCTTTCAATCACTTGAATGTCCCTGTCCATGTATGGACTCCACACTGGTGACCCATAATCTGTATATGGTCTGATGTATGCTTTAAACAATGGGATAATACATTCCTCTGTCGTAGACATAAACGCACGGTTAATGCACCTAAGTAGTGAATTAGCGGTTTTATCTACATGATTACAGTGATTGGAGGAGGATAACTTGTCATCTATCAGGATGCCCAAGTCTCTTTCACATATTGAAGATTTAATGATAATATTGTATAGCGTATAAATTTGTTTGGGATTATTGTAACCTAAGTGGAGAACAGAACATTTGTCTGTATTGAATGTCATTTTGTTTTTCTCTGCCCAATACTCTAATACTGAGAGGTCGTTTACTAATGAGTCCATATTATAGTCGGAATCCACCCTACCACCTAATTTTGCATTGTCTGCAAATTTTGAAAGTATGTTCCTGGAGCTAATCTGCATGTCTGAAATGAAAATATTGAATAGTACTGGGCCCAGAACTGATCCCTGTGGCACACCACTGGTCACACCCATATTACTGGAATTGACACAATTGATCCTAATATGCTGGGTCCTGTTGGTTAACCAGCAATTGATCCATTTTTAAGTTTGCTTGCACGCATGTGCAAGAAACATAGTGCCATCATCTGAGTTTTTCAGAGGTGTGTCAGCATCTTCCAATTCAGTCAGTGTGTTTGCAGGCGTGGTCACAGTTCTCCAATCACTGCTGAAGCTGTCTATGACAGCAGTTGAAAATGCAGTGGCATACAGTTGAAAGAGGGAGCTACGCTTCAGTGAGCAGCTCCCCCACACACACAGATCAACTGTGTCAGTTGCTCTGATAGGGATGGTGTAGTCTTGTCTAGCTTAGAGAGACAAGCCACACATCATTACTTTAATAAACTGTTCTCTGCCAAAGCAGGACCACCAAATGTGTGTGGAGCCTAACAGTCCTTACACACGCCAGCTCTACAAAGCACACCTTCATGGACTCCATGGGTTCTAATCCTCCAGAAAAAAAATACCTCAGCATTTGATGTGAAAACTCAGACTTCGTTGTATGTGTAATTCCAAGCGTTTTCTCTTACTAGACTCTGTCAATGTGAACTCCCCGCTGCTAAAACCTATGCAAACGAACTTGAGCGTACTGTACTACCTGTAAGGCTTACTGTCTACCACTTTGTTCACCCCCTCATGTACCTGTACCATTTCACATCCTCCCTTGCCTTAGTCCAGCTGTGCTACATCAACCTGAAGCTCTGATAGGGCTTTACTGTCTACCACTTTGTTCACCCCCATATATTTGCTGTGCTACATCAGCCTAAAGCTCTGGTAGGGCTTACTGTCTACCACTTTGTTCACCCCCATGTACCTGCACCATTTCACATCCTCCTTGATTTACAGTGAGTGGATCCTCATTCATACGCCACATATGCACGCACACAAAAAAGGTCTTCAAAATTAAGATACATTTATTATGTTTGTTATGTTTGCTTGTGCATGTGCAAGATACATAGTGCCATCATCTGAGATTTCGAGGTGTGTCACCCGCTCTTCCGATTCAATCAGTGTGTTGGCAGGCGCGGCCCCTGTAAGCCAATGCATGATGGAGCTGTCTATGACCAGCTCCAAAATGCAGTGGCATACAGTTCAAAGGGGGAGCTAAGCTTCAGTGAGCAGCGATAAGATATCACATGCTCATGCACAGCTCCCCCCCCACACACATGCACACGCAGGCGTGCGCGCCCCCCGCACACATGCACACACTGTGTAGCCGACGGGGGTGCCCAATCCCCCGTCAGCTGTGCTGCGCTCCTCCCAAAGCCTTCCAAATGCCACGCTGGGTCCCCTACCCCAGCGTGGCAACTCATGATATAGCTGGGGTGCCCAATCCCCATCGGCTCCACTGTCCTCACCCCCCGGTATTGCGCCACGCTGGGAGCCCACCCAGCGTGGCAATCGATGCTTTGGGCGACGGGGTTCCCAATCCCCATCGGCTGAATGCCCCAACTGTCCTTGTGCCACGCTGGGAGCCCACCCCAGCATGGCAAACATCCCACATCGTCATTGGAAACAAAAAGAACACCTGTAAAGAAAAAACGGTCCCACGTAGTCTCCCTGGCCCCCCTCCCACAACCCGCACCCACCCACTGCGCACCCTGCCTCCCCACACCCCCCCTCACCCCATACTTACCTCCGGACCTTGGTGCGATGATTTTCCGTGGACTGGGAATACGTCATGCGCTCTTCAAAGCCAACCGCAAACTGAGGAAATGCCAGTAAGCTGTATAATGGGCTAGATAGGGGGTTTTCAACTTTGTTGCATAGCTCAGGCATTTTTTGGAATTTTTGCACCAAATTTTCAACATGGGGTTTTTGGGACCCCTTCTCATGAATGATGTCACTGTCATGGCATTATTCGGGCCTGAAGGGTGATTTCGCAGTCACTGCGCCAAATCACCTTTCAGGACCGACAACGAAATGACACTGCCAGTGTTCATAAGGTGGGTTCTCAAGAGCCTATTTTGAAAATTTGTGAAAAATTTTAAAAACGACTGTTTTATTTAGTGCTATGCAGTTCCTACGCACACCATAAGTTCACAAATTTTCAATATTTTCACTCCAGATTTTCAACATTGCCATTTTACCACACCTTCTTATAAGCAGTACAGCTGTCATTTTTCACATCTCACCCAAAACGTGTTTCCGCCCATGTAGCGCACAATGGCGCAGTTGGTGTGCTGAATCAATGTACGGGACAAATTAAGAAAATCACTGTGACACTGTTCATGAGCAGAGGTCTTAAAATGGCTATGTTGAAAATTTGGTGAAAAAATTCCTAAAAATGACTGTTTTACGAGCGTGTGTTGCGCAGTTCCTATGCATGCTCGTAAGTTTGCGAATTTAATATTTTCACTCCCAGATTTTCAACATTGCCATTTTATTACACTTCCTTATGAACAGTACAGCTGCCATTTTTCATATGCCGCCCAAAATGTGTTTTTGCACATGTAGCGCACAATGGTGCTGTTGGTGTGCGAAAGCAATGTTTGGGACAGATTAAGAAAATCACAGTTACACTGTTCATGAGCAGAGGTCTAATGGCTATGTTGAAAATTTGGTGACAAAAGTCCATAATGACTGTGTTACGAGTGAGCATTGCGCAGTTTCCACGCACCCTCGTAAGTTCATGACTTTGTAATATTTTAAGTCCAGATTTTCACCAGTGGCATTTTTCCACACTGCCTTATTTACAGTACAGCTGTCATTTTTCACAACATGGCCGAAGTATGTTTTCACACTTTCAGCGCAGAGATGCGTGGTCGCTGTGGGAAATTATTGTTCGGGACAGATAAAGAAAATCACAGTGACACTGTTCATGATCGGAGGCACCAAAATGCCTAAATTGACAATCTGCTGTAAAAAAATCCCCAATCTAATTATATTATGGGTGTGCGTTGCACAGTTTCTATGTACGCTCATGACTTCACCATTTTTTAAAATATTTTTACTGCAGATTTACAACATTGCCATTTTTTACTCCTCCATATGAACAGTACAGTTGTCATTTTTTACATCCTGTTCGGAATGTTTTTGCACCTATGGTGCTAAATGCTGTAGTTGCTGTGCATAAGCAGCTTTCGGCTAAGAAGCTGATATTCCCCCTCTTCATGAGGTAGGGTCACAAAAAAACCATGTTGAACATTTGGAGTGAAAATACCAACAAATGCCTGAGGTATTAGGGTTTCCAACCATAACGCCCAACCCTGTAGAGAATGACAGGTATCAGGGGTGTGACTTGGGATTCTTGCCTGTAATGCTCATGCCATTCCACACCCTGCAGCCAGTGAGAAGCATTGAGGTATGCCTTGGTCTCTTCAGCCCCAAAGTTGACCCCATTCTCCTATATCACACCCATCCCACTGTATTTTCTAATGGAATGGCGGGCATGCGCATAAGGACCAAAGACCCCAAGGAACACCGTGACACTTGCCAGTGTCTGCAGGGTGGGTGAAATGGCGTGGCCGTTATGCCTGACGACCCAAAGGCACACCCCAATGCCTGTCACTCTCTGCAGGGTGGTGGTGGTGTTGGCTTCAGTTCAATACTTCACTGCCATTACTATTACGCAGCTCTGTAACTTCTACACTATCACTGTCAATGCCAGCAAGCAAACATTTGGCATTGACAAATGCTTGTTTATTATGTTACAAGAAAAACCTAGGTCTGATAGCTTAGCTAGGAGAATATTGTGAGTAACCTTATCAAATGCTTTGCTATAATCCAGGAGGATGACATCTATGGGAATCTTATTGTCTAGTTCTTGGTTGACAGTACTGTAAAAGGCTATTAAATTGGTAGTGCAAGAAAAGCCTTGCTTGAACCCATGTTGTGAGTAGTCAATAATGCCTAGAGTTTGCATATCTGCCTCTAATATGCCTGTAATAATTTTTTCCAATATTTTACATGGGATGGAAGTAAGGCTAATGGGGCGGTAATTACTCACTATGGAACGGTTACCCTTTTTAAATGTAGACACAACTGTAGCAGTTATCCAATCAGATGGAACGGATCATTCCGCTAATGATTTATTAAAAATAATGGAAAGTGGTGTGGCAATATTTTCAACTGTTTCAACTAAAAATCTAGGATTAATTAAGCCTGGTCCACAGCTAGTATTTGGTTTTAAATTTTTTAACAAGGAAACTACTTCAGAAATAGTTATGGTGTGGTTATTTTCAGTAGAACTTGATATGATAGTATTTGTATTATTATGACTGTATGATTTGAGAATACTGATGCAAAATAGGTGTTAAATGTGTCAGCTGTCTCTCTATCAGATGTAATGGTGTGTGTGCCGTTGGTCAATGGCCCAATTTGTCTGTTACTGCCTTTTTTACTATTGAGATAAGAAACTAGGGATTTGTGATTATCTTTGGAATGGGCTATGCGGAACTTGAGGTTGCATTTTGCCTTCCTGCTAGTCCTTTTTAGTTCTTTAACGGCAGTTCTGTATTGTCCCAGTATGAGTTCTTGTGTGCCCGTTGTGCATTTTTTTAAATGAGTAAATCATTCTTTCTTCTGCTTGATTTTCCTATGAATATCATTATTTAACCACAAAGGAATTTTACCTTTACTGTTATATTTTATCCAGGCTGAAATATAAGCTTTTTCTAGGTTTATTATCTTGTTTTTAACAAATACCCAAGAGTCTTCCAGGGTTAAAGGTGATAAAATTGTTTCCCATGGGGAATTTTTTAGGCTGTTGTTTATTGCCTCAAAGTTGGCTTTGTGGTAGTTATACACCTGAGCATTATTAACTATTATGCTAGATTCATATTGTAGATCAAATACAATGGTATGATGGTCATTATTCCCTAGCGGATCTGATATTGAAAGATTTAAGACTTTGTCCTCAATATTGGTAATCACAAAGTCTAATATATTGCATCCTCTAGTGGGTTCTTGAACAATTTGCTCAAGCCCTAATTCATTTATTGTTGAAATAAAAGTTGTTTTGTCAGCTGTTGTGCCGTTAGTAATTAAACCGATTTATGGACGGCATGTTAAAGTCTCCCAGGATCAGGATATCGCCTTTATTCATCATGTGGCTGATGTTCTGTATTAATGTGTTTGTATATTCTATATATTGCTTTTTCCCAGAAGCTCTGCACTAAACTACTGGGGCCTTCCCCAAATGGTCCTTCATATATTATAGAACGGGCGCACAGTTCTTTGAGGCCTATGCCTCCTGCTGGATCACCACTGAGACCATTTCTTTTCAGAATGCTGAACTTTTTAGACAAGCAACATGTCCTGAATAAACTGAAAGACATTGCTGATATTCAGTGAGCTGGTAAAAGACTGAATAGTTCAAGACCTACCATTCTCGGTGAGTCAGAAATGCTCGCCCTCCATCCTTTAGTCAGCAAGCTAATCTCATCAAATTCAGGGTGCAGTATTTTGCAGCTCTACAGATTAGTAAGGATGGTCACTGGAGATCTTTTGAGACTCATGAGGTAGCTACTGCAGAATGTAAAATCCTCCCCCCCCCCGACTTAATAAAATGAAGACCTGCTTCATTTTGCCAGCAATGGGGACGTTGTGTGGTATTATTGGGTGACTGCAGCCTCACCACATCAGATACCTGAACTGCCTGACTGGGTGAATGGGTTTGTGCCCGGACACAATTCTTTTTGTGGGTAATCTTAACCCAGCCCCTAACCCTACTAATTCTACATCAGCTACTATTTGGGTCTGAATCAGTTTTCTTTTCTGCAACAATGTGGGTTGGACCTTCAAAATTGTCAGTGACTTTGAGTGCTGCTCTCTTTTGGTTATCTTATAATAGACTGCCATTAAGTGGTTGTTCCTCAGTTTGGTCTGGGTTCACCTGGCTGTATTTTATTTCTGGGTCATTTAGCCAGTGCTCCTATTATTATACTTTTTTTTCTTTCAGATTGGGATGCCCTGGTGTAATAGAACCCATGTTTTGGATGTTACTAGTTCAGAGTTTTATATTGGTTAGGGGGTTTAGAAATACTTAGATTACTGTAGTGGAACTGGGTCTTGGGTGGGAGAGTGCTTGGCAGGGAGCATGAGCAACATCACACCAAGCGTGGAATTTGGAGAGCAGTCGTATGGACTGGGGGACGTTTATTTCTATGATCACTATGTTGGTTTCATTTTATTTGTTTTGGGGGGTGATGGAGAGGGGTGGTGTGGTGTTTTCTTACTCTGGTTATTGTTTGTGAGGGTTTGTGAGGGTGGGGGTGGACTTCTGAGAGCTGCTTTAAGTAAACGTATCAAGTTGGGCCTCCTTACATTATCCAGAGTCAGCACAGGAAACTACAGTAGAATGTTTAGACGTATGCATAATTTAATGAAACATTTAAGGGGCCCGATCTCCGGTTAAACTATACCAGATCCTGAAACAGTTATCCTTTATACGATGCCAGATAGTGTGTCTCCAGGAAACGTACCTATTAGAAGCAGAGAACACCCTATTTCGATGGTGCTTTGTTGGCTCTGTATATACTGTGGGTAACTCATCCTCACAAAGGGGGGTGGCGATATTATTTGCCAAAGGGATTCAGCTCTAAGAATTGCACAAGATTATAGATCCCTACGGCAGGTATATTTTACTAAGGGGGTGTAATATCATACTGAAATGATGCTGGGAGTTGTGTATAGGCCCAGAAGAGACTCTCCTGAATTCTTCACCAATCTTTCCATCACCCTAGCTCCCTTTAGTCATTTACCCATTATATTAGTGGGGGACTGGAACCTTACGTATGCTCCTCAGGTGGATAAATCTTCCAACCGGGGAATTAACCTTTCTTATGGGCAATGTTCCCTGCATGATCTCATGGAAACTCTTGGCCTTTATGACTCCTGGCATATCTTAAACCCTGACACCAGAGAATATACTTAGTATTAAGGGAGGCAGTATAGCGCAGTGGTTTAAGGCTCTGAGCTACATAGCTGGAGACCTGGATTTGAATCCCACAGCCCCTACTTGCATACTGTGTGACCCTAAGCAAGTAACTTAACTTCCCTGTGCTCCCAGGTTGCACCTGTAAACAAGCTTTCAGCTTAGTGTGTCTCACCTGGTTAAACAAACGGAAAAAAAAAATTCCCCATTTCACAAATTCTTATCCCAAATTGACTTCTTTATGGTAAACCGCCCTGTTTTATATGGTCTGGCCGGCTGCAGTATTGCACCCAGAGTGCTCTCAGACTATTCTCCTATATGGCTTGAAGTGACCATTCATCCCATGTTTACGAGAGACACCATGTGGAAACTAAACACTCAACTACTCTCCCTAAGGGAGGTGGTCACTCAAGTAAGTTGCCTTATCTCCCAGTTCATGATACACAATGCTGGCTTTATCCCTGCCTTCGACCAGCTATGGTGCTCTCTCAAATGTGTACTTGGAGGGAATTTATTAGGCTTTCTGCTACTAGAAAACGGAAATGGGAGGCACTCTCCCGGTCCTTACTAGACAGTATCAGGATGATTGAATCCTCCCTTTCTCACTCCCCTTCAGATGAAGACATGGTATGCCTAGCATGTCTCAGGCATCAGTATGAGAACCTCCTGCATGAAAAGACAGACTACACAATATTTAAGACTCAAACTAAGCATATTGAGCAAGGGGATAGGGTGGGCCACCTACTAGCATTAAGGCTTAAGAAGCAGAAGGGGTCACATCTAATTATCTCCCTGTCCTCTTTAGACTCTAATGAGCTGCTTACCACCCCTAGAGACAGCTTGCTGGGGAGTTTGAGGCATATTACCATCAACTTTACAGTCCTCCTACATGTGCTCCTTCTGTGGTGGACATACAAACGTATCTTGCTCAAATGTCTCTTCCTACCCTCCACCCTGACCAGCAAAGCTTCTTGTCCAAGCCTATTACTACATCAGAAATCACAGACATTATCCGTTCCTTACCTAGTGACAGGACCCCAGGCCCGGATGGTTTCCCATCCACTTTCTACAAAATATTTCAGAAAGACTTGGCCCCCATCTTTCTCTAACTCTTCAACTAAATATGTCAGCACGGCATCTCGGATCCTACTTTAATGGAGGCTACTATTATAGTCCTTCCAAAACCTGGTAAACCCAAAAATAGAGTGACTAGCTACCGCCCTATCTCGCTAATGAATTAGGATATAAAGATACTCACCAAAATACTGGCTACCCAGTTAGCGAAGGTCTGGGAAGTCTTAATCAGCCAAGAGTATAGGTTTAGTTAAAGGGCGTTCCTCGTAGACCACATCTGTAAATTATCCCACATTTTCTCTACATCCAGAGCATCCAATAGACCTGTTGTGTTGGTTTCTCTGGATGCAGAGAAGGCTTTTGATAGAGTTAGCTGGCTCTTTGTTTTTGAAACTCTATCTAAATTTGGCCTTCCTTCAGTATTCATAGAGTGGGTACACGCGTTATACTCTCAACCTAGTGCCAAAGTATACTGTAACGGTGTACTGTCTCCTACATTTCTCCTGCAGTCTGGTACCAGACAGGGATGCCCACTATCTCCCCTGTTCTTTATCCTTTATTTGGAACCCCTTCTCTGGCAGCTGAACTCTTCCCCTCCTTAAAGGGCATCACAGTGGGCCCCCTTAATCTTCAATTATTTGCATATGCGGATGACATGCTTTTCCATGTTACTGATCCGGTTACCTCTATCCCGGCTGCACTAGATATTATTGACAGATTTAGTCATCTATCTAATTATAAGCTAAATTTGAGTAAGACAGGTAATGTCTCTCAACCTGTATGTGCTCCAAGTGGACATTGCCTCTTTAGACATGACTTGGTCTCCCCAGCTGAAATATCTACTGTAGGTGTCATTTTGGTGCCTATACATTCCCTTACGAAAAAGCTCAACCTTGACAACCTCATGTTGACTATTAGACAGGATGTTGATAGATGGTCCCCTCTTTATCTTTTTCTCCAGGGTAGGATTAGCGATGTTAAAATGAATGTACTCCCCAACCTGTTTTTACCCCCTTAATATGCTTAACATGTACCTTCCCTTGAACTGGTTTAAAAAAGTCCATGGGATTATCTCTAAATTCATCTGGCACAATAAACCCCCACGGTTGTCTTATATCTGACTGAGTGTCCAAAAACAGCAGGGTTATCTCAAACTTCCTATTTTTTTTTATGTATTATCAAGCCAGTCACATGGCTAAATATTTTCACTGGTTAACATCTCCCTCTCCCACGGATGCCTCATAGCATACCCCAGCGTGACTCCAAATTGAACGCCATATGTTGAACCGGCTCAGAATTTTCCCTATTTCCCTACTAAACACTGCACCCAAGACTTTCACAGTATTCTTGTGTAACACCACCATTTATACTTCCCTTAGGGTTCATAGCCAGCTATGCTAATCACTTAAATATGAGTACCAGAAGGATGTCTCCCAGCCACTATACAGTAATCCCAATTTTCAGTTGAGGGGGTGAATGCTGGTCTTGGGGGAGCTGTTTGCTGGTGAGCAGATGGAAGTCAAAGATTTGGTGTCCCAGGGAAGAATCAAGACCACATTGGACTTATTAATGCAATACTGTATTCCTGCAAAACACACTTTTGCAGTGTACCAAATCCGACACATTCTGGTTAAATGGTTTGGTCCATCTTCATGGAATAGTAACCAAAGTAAAACATTATTTCATGGAGACAGTGGTGTTTGCTGTCCTCAGGAGATACACTTGCTCAAAATATTTGTGTAATTGCAAGACGTTTGTACATTTCCTCATTACGAGCCATGGAGCCCTGAACTACACCAGAGTCAAGAAGAGGAGCTGTAGTCCCTTGTGATACTCGGGAACTACAACTCAGTTTTTATGTTTTTGTCTTTTGAAGTACTATAGGGGTTTAACTTACTTTGCTCTATAAGCCATAAATGAGCAGTGTTTTAGTGTTTTAACAGCCAGTTGTCACTATTACATTTTTAAAAGAAAGAAAAGTAGCCTGTGACCCTGGATATCATATACGGGTCACACAGCAGTACTTAAACTTGTCCTGCGATAAGCGCTAGTGGTAAAACATTATTTCCTGGAGACAATGGTGTTTGCTGTCCTCAGGAGCTATACTTGCTCAAAATATTTGTGTTATTGCAAGACGTTTGTACTTTTCCTCATTACAAGGCATTGTAGCCTTGAACTACACCACAGTCAGGAAGAGGGGCTGTAGTCCCTTGTGATACTTGGGAACTACAACTCAGTTTTTAGGCTTTTGTCTTTTGAAGTACTATAGGGGTTTAACTTACTTTGATCTACAAGCCACGAATGAGTAGTGTTTTAGTGTTTTATCAGACAGTTGTCACTATTACATTTTTAAAAGAAAGAAAAGTAGCCCGTGACCCCGGAAATCATATCTGGGTCACACAGCAGTACTTAAACTTGTCCCACGATAAGTGGGGCAAGTCTGACCGGGGCGAGTGCGCGTTGTCACGCATGAAGACACATGCAAATACACACATGTCTTAGCATGTGTTTTGTGTGTTTAGTGGGAGTGTAGTGGGAACAGTAAACAGAAAGAGGAAACACACATAAGTAAGGTAAGTGGCACCAGTAGTAAAATACCCTTCACTACGTAAAACTGTAAGTCAGTTGTACACTCAGTGTATCCACCACTGAGCAACTAAGCCCAACATCTAAGTCTACAACTACTGTGTAATAAAGATTGCCAAGTAATAAACTGAATTATGAATAAAACACTAACTACTATAGAAGGCAGAGTGGGGGTAAAATGTAATTCCTTTTTTTATATTCTGTTTTCAAACCATACCGCCTACCGACTTGATGTTTATAAGTCCAAAATGCACTCAAAACAAGGATATGTTGCAGGAGATAAGTTTGTTTAATGCTAGATTAATTAATCTAGAAGAAAGCCAAAACAAATGGTAATGAGAATGAACAATTCTGACAATGGAAAAATATCAGCATCTACTACAGGGAACAGTGAAACAGCTAATATAATTTCAGTTCCTGTTGTGAAAGGTTTTGAACCCCTGACTCTAGTCCCGAGTGATGTAAAACAACCTGTACTTCCTGTTACAAATGAGATTTTAAACAAGACAGCCCCCCTTAATAGGAAAAGAACAAGAGATGAGGTAGAGCCAGACCAGATAGACGGTGAGTGGTACCAAATAAGAGACTCAAGGTTACCAAAAAAGGGCAGAAGGGATGAAGGTTTCAGTTTGCCCATTCAGAATCACTTTGATCTACAGTATTACGTGACCTAGTAGAGGACCCTATGGTGCCTACACCACCACAAAACAACAAATCTAGCGGCATACAAGGGAATAAACAAAAAGTAACCTCACCACAAATCTCAAATGATAAGGACATCAGTCTTATGGACATTGAAACCCAGGAACCTAGACAATTTTTTGTATTAAGGACCTCCATAGTTAAACACATGGATAGCAAAATAAGTGATGTGGACAAAGCAAACGGGACTATGTCCTGCTTCGGGGGGCCAAAATTAGAGACATCACTAGAATGCCTGGGCTTCTGGGCTGGCAGTATAGCCTAGAGGTTAGAGGAATGAGGTGTGAATGAGCTTGATACATCTAGCAGACCAGACCTGAGTTTGATTCTCACAGCCTCCACTTGAATACTGTGTGGCTCTGAGCAAGTCACTTAACAGCCCAGTGCTCCCAGGTCACCCCTGAAAACAGGCACTTGTGCCTAGTGGGCCTTACCCGGGTTACCAACGACTAAAATAAAATAAATAAAATGTCCAAACAAATCTTGCTAAACAGTGAACCTAGACCCCTAGTTGTTGTACATGCTGGCATAAATAATATTATGCAACCAGATGCTCAGCTTGTAAAGGAAGAATTTGTAGGGGTTAGCAAACACTCTAATGGACAGCAACTGTGCGTTTGCATCCTCAGAAATACTCCCAGTAATGGGTATTCATGAACATCTCATGAATAAAATAAAACATGTAAACAACTGGTTAAGGAAATGGAGCCTTAAACAAAATATTAGTTGTATTACACACTGGGAGGAGTTTCTAGGTACTAAAGAACTGATTTGTTGGGATGGAATTCACCCCACTAGCAAAGGAACTTCACTCCTGGGATAAACATCTCAATGAATACATGAACAATAATTTAAACTAGTTCCTAGGGGGGGTAATCACTAAACTTTCTTATAACTCAAAGCACGTAAACAAATCCAGAACTACTGTAAAACAGTAGTCACACCACGGCTTGAAAAGATCTCAGCTAGTAAGTGCAATGAGTCCAACTAAAAACATAAAACTGTAATGCAAAATTCGACTATTAATATTTTACTGCTTAATGCAAGAAGCCTTACAAACAAATTGGGTGAACTTCAATACAGAGTAAATAAAGTTCAAATAGATATATGTGGCATTACAGAAACATGGTTTACTGATGGGGATTGGGTTGTGGACATGCTTGGCTTTTCTGTTATTTGTAAAAATCATCAGACAAAAAAAGGTGGAGGTATAGCACTTTATATCAGAAACAGTTTGAACTGTGAAACAGAAAGTGCCCACCCTAATAGGTAACTACTATGGGTTAAAACTAATCTAGAGATCGAAGCTCTAATAATTGGAGTTGGATACTGTGCCCCAAATTTGCATGCGGAAGCAAACAATGACTTCTTTCTAGCATTAGACAGTATGGAAATTATTGATAATGATGTAGTAATGGGTGACTTCAATTTGCCCAATATACTGTATACTGGATGTCCCTGAGTGGAAGCAGTAACTGGGAGAACAAGCTGATCCATTTTTCTGTACAAAATAATTTAGAACAAATAGTCAACAAACCAACCAGGAAAAATAATATACTGGATTTGATCTTTACTAATATTACAAATTTTGATAGTAGTCCTCAGATTCAGGAACCATTAGGAGATAGCAACCATAATGTTGTAATATGGAGTTTCTCAAACCCTAAAATAAAAATATCTGGCAAAACAAATAATAACTTTAATAAAGCTAACTATACATTAATCAAACAATTCTTAAACAATTGGGATTGGAAGACAGAATTACAAGGACTAGATGGAAAAACAATGTGGGACATTATTAGTAAAAAAATAGAGTTCTGTATAAATGCATGGGTCCCTGTACGTACTAAATATAGTAAAAACAAACAGCGAGTACTAATTTGGTGGAATACTAAAATTAAAAGAAGTATTAAAAAGAAAAAAAGGGTTTCCGCTTTCACAAAAAGGATCTCTCCTTTGACTCTTGGACAAACTTTAAAAACATTTCAAATAAAACAAAAACACTGATAAAACAAGCAAAAAAACTTAGAACTAAAACTAGCAAAGGACACTACATGAAACAAAAATATATTTTTTTAATTATATTGGGTCCCTTAAAGGGAAGCAAGTCTGAACAAGTACACTCCTCAAACAAGACATTCTTATCACAAATTAGAAAGATATGGCAGAGGAATTTAATAAATATTTAATTAGCGTGTTTAAAACTAAAAAAGATATATGCCTAAACAACTTAAATAACTTAGAGGAACAAGTATGCTTTACCGTAAATAAGTTTTAACAGTAATTCAGAACACCAAATCCTGTACAGCTGCAGGCCCTAATGGAATCCCTTCAATTTTTATAAAAACTTTTTCACAAGACCTAGCAAGAATACTCATATTATTATTTAATATGTCTATTAATGATGGGAAAGTACTGGAGGATTGGAAACTTGCTAACATTACACCTATATATAAACAAGCATTTGTGAATGCCGAAAGTTTGTATTCTTGTATTAGCATTGGAAATGCAGGAGTTAGAGAGATGCAGAATAGGAATGGCAGTGAAGTATTGAATTTCATGCCAACCCCACCTTAACCCTGCAGAGATGGACAGGCATTGGGGTATGCATTTGAGTTGTTGTCCATAACGTTCATGCCATTTCACTTCACCCTGTCCAGCAGACACCGACACATGTTGAAGTGCACCTTCAGGTGTTTGGCTTTACAGTCACCCCACTCCATAAGGACATATGCTGAAATGGGTGCAGTATAGAAGAATGGGGTGAACTCTGGGGCCGAAGAGTCCAAGGCACACATCGATGCCTGCCACTGGCTGCAGGGTTTTGGGTTGGGGGTGGAATGGCATGAGCATTACAGTCAGCAATCCAAAGGCACACCACTGATGCCTGTCAGTCTGTACAGGTGGGACGTTACGGTTAGAAACCCTAATGCCCTGGGCGTTTGTTGGTATTTGCACTACAAATTTTCAACATGGCCATTTTGTGACCCCCACCTCATGAAAGCATTTGGGACCTCTTCTCATGAACAGTGGCACTGTGATTTTGTCAATGTGTCCCAAACTTTGAGTTTCCACAGCGACCATGCCATTGTGCGCCAGATATACAAAAACACAGATCAGGCAGGATGTAAAGAATGACAGCTGTAGCATTCATAGGGAGGTGTGAAGAGATGGCAATGTTGAAAATCTGTAGTGAAAATATTAAAAATGCTCAAACTTCCGAGCATACGTGGAAACTGCGTAACGCATGCACGTAACACAGTCATGTTGTGGAATTATTTCTAAAAATTTTCAACATAGGCATTTTGTGACCCCTGCACATGAAGACTGTCACTATGCTTTTCCTAATCTGTCCCAAACATTGATTTCCCACAGCAACCACACTATTCTGCGCCAGATGTGTAAACGCATATTTGGGGCATGATGTGAAAATCTACAGCTGTACCGTTCATAAGGTGGTTTGAAAAAATGCCAATGTTGAAAATCTGGAGTGAAAATACTACAGATTTGTGAAGTTACGTGGGTGCGTGGAAACTGTACAATGCTCGCTTGTAACACAGTCATTTTATTGACATTTGTCACCAAATTTTCAATATAGGCATTTTAGGACCTCTGGTCATGAACAAAGTCACTGTGATTTTACATACGAATGTACATGCGAACATATGAACATACAAACATAGGAATCTGCCAGCAGAACACATCAATCGGTCTATGTACGTCTGCCCGAGTGTGCAGCTAGCACCCTAGATTGCAGCTGCCCCAGCCTCCTCCCCCTCATTTCCTCCCCTACTTGTCCCAGCCCCTGCCCCCCGACTCTTCCTCTTGCTTTATTCCACTCCTTCATAAAGCTATTGACTGTCCTACATGTTACCACCCTCCTTTCGCAGTGCATTCCAACTAGACACTACCCTCTCAGAGAAGTAGTGCCTCCTCATTTCCCTCTTGAAACATCCCCCTTCCAACCTTAGTCTGTGCCCCCTCGTCTCTCTTCCACTCTTCAGTTTAAACACCTCCTCGATGCTCGGTTTATTTATCCCATCAGGTATTTAAATGCTTCAATCATATCACCCCTATCCCTCCTTTCCTCCAGTGTGTACATGTTCAGCTCCTTCAGCCTAACTTCATATTCCTTTCCTTCCATCCCCTTTAACATTTTTGTTGCCCTCCTTTACACCTCCTCCAGTAACTTTATATCTCTCCTCAGGTATGGCCTCCAGTATTGCACACAGTACCCTAGGTGTGGTCTGACCAATGATCTGTAGAGAGGTACTGTAGGATCACATCCCTGTGTCTGGATGAGAACTCCCATGCAATGCACCACAGCATCCTGTTTGCCTTCGCTACTGCTCTCCTGCACTTGGCTGAGTAGTTCATGCTCCCAGTTACCAACACCCCTAGATCCTTCTCCTCCTCTGTGATCCCCAACCAACAGTCCCTCTTCTGATTCTTAGCCCCGAAGTATATCACCTTACACTTCTTTGTGTTGAATCCTAGCTGCCACTCCACTGACCATCTCTCTTGTTTGGTTAGGTCCCCATCCATCCTCTTCATCCACTACCACCCCAATTTGGTATAATCTATGAACAGACTAACCCTGTTCCCCACACCGTGTGCTATATCAGAGATAAAGAGCCCAAATAGCACAGGCCCAGCACTGACCCATGCGGCATCCTGCTTGTCACTGCTCTGGGTGCCAAGAGCTCCCCCACCACCACCACCACCCTCTGCACCCTCCACTGTAACCAGTTCTCTATCCATTTAGTCAGCTTTTTTCCCACCTCCACTGCCATCAGCTTCCGCCCCAGTCTCCCATGAGGCACTGTATCGAAGGCCTTACTGAAGTCCAAGTATAGGACATGTACTGCATGGCCTCTGTCCAACTCCCTTGTCGTCCAGTCGTAATACTTTATTAGGCTGGTTTGACAAGACCTCCCTGAGACAAACCCATGTTGTCACCCATCTTGGAGGCCATTACCCCCTAGGAATGCCACCAGCCTCTCCTTCAGTATCGCTTCCATAAGCTTACCCACTATGGACGTGAGAGTTACCGGACGATAATTTCCTGGCTTCTCCCTAGGCCCACTCTTGTGTATGAGCACCACATGGGCCACCATCCAGTCCTGGGGCACACACCCCATTTTCAGGGAGGTGTTGAACAAATCTGCCAGTGTCTCAGCCAACAGCTCCATCTCCCTCAGCATCCTGGGGTGGCTGCCATCGGGACTTGATGTCTTGTCCACCCTTTCTGCCCTCAGCCTCTCTAGCACTCTACTCCCTGTGATCACTTTGTCTGTCTCCCCCCCCCCCCGCTTTCCCCACCTCCCCAGCCCATTCTGGTAGTGGACCATCACTCTCCTTAGTGAAAACGAAGCAGAAGTACTCATTTAGATTTTCCACTTTCTCCTCCCCCTTTTCCACTCAATCCCCTTCCCACTTTATCCTCACAAAATGTTCCTTGCACTTCCTCTTTTCCCTGACATACATAAAATAGTCCTTATCCCCTCCCTTTATGCCCTGTGTGGAACTTAATTACCTGGATGCCTTAGCTTTTTTCACCCTCCTGGCAACCTCCCTTGACCAATTCCCGAAAGCCTCCTTATCCTCTCCCTTCCCTGTTCTACTGTACTTCCGGTATGCAGCCGTCTTTGCCTTCACCCTTGCAGCACTTCCTTGTGCAGCCAGCATGGTTTCCTGGCTCTGCTCTTCTTACTTCTGGCCCTGGTGCAGGCTATTAAGGCCTCTGTTAACCCAGTCTTTATGACTTCCCACTTTTGTTCTGCAACCATTCCCGGCCTCATATCCTGGAGTCTATCTTGCAATATTGCTCCCATCCTCCCATAGTCCACCCTAATAAAGTCCACCAACTTAGTGCCCGTACCTCCTGTCTCCCTGCCTAGCACGATAACAAGCCACACTGTTTGGTGGTCACTACCTACTAGTGGGTCCTCCACCCTTACCTCCCTCACCGCCTACCCATTTGCCAGTACTAGGTCTAGAGTGCTACCAAGTCTTGTAGGACCACTTACAATTGTGTCAAAAGGCCATCCTGGAATGCATCAAGGAGCACCTGCTCCCTGGTACTGCTAGTGGCCAGGGTGCTCTTGTCAACCCGTGGTAGGTTAAAATCCCCCCACTATCACCAATCACCACACTCCCCCTTCTACACACCCTCCTTTTCTGTTCTGCCAATGCCCCATCCAGGTCCTTGGATTGGGCTGGTGGTCTGTACACCACTCCCAGCCTCAGCTTTCTGCCCTTGGAGTCCGGGAGCTGCACCCAAAGTGCATCTGTCCTCTCCTCTCCTCTTCTCCCTCATCCCTTATGCATTTAATCCCTTCCCTCACATAGAGTGCAACCCTCCCCTTCCAACCTCCAAGTCCCTCCTGTATATCCTGTATTCTGGGATTGTCAAGTCCCAATCATCGTACTCTGTGGCCCAAGTCTCTGTTACTGCAGCAATGTCCACCTTCCCCTCTGTAAGGAGTGCCTGAAGCTCTGCAATTTTGTTCCCCAGGCTTCTTGCGTTGAGAGAGACCACCTTCCAGCCGTAGCCCTCCTTCTCCTCACTCTTCTCCTCCTTGGCCTGTGTCCCTCCTCCTCCTGGTAGTCCATACCCTTTCTCCTCCTTATTCTTACCAGGTGGTGGTGCCTTCTGGATTACACTCAGACCACTCTGCCTACCCCCTCCCAGGGTTACTACGCCTCCGCCTTTACCTGTATCTAGGGGGGTGATCTCATTAGGCTCCCCTGTCCGGACCTTTCTACCAACCTCAGTCTTTTGGCCACCCCCCACTAGTTTAAATCCACCTTAGTAGAGACTTATCCCTCTAATCCTGCCTTTCATACTCCCTTTCCCTTCCTGCTCAAGTGTAGCCTGCCCCCCCCATACAAGTCACTATTCCCCCAGACCCTACCCCAGTTAGTCACTAACCCATAATTTTTGGTGTGGCACTAATCCCTCAGCCACTCGTTGAACTCCTCAATCTTACCCTTCCTCCCCATGCTTTCACATGGTACCAGAAGTACCTTCAAGAATGCCCCCACCTCCTCACACTGCCTGCCCAACTACTTGAACCTCCCCCTCACTACTTCCGTAGTCTCCCCAACCAAGTCGTTTGTACCCACATTCAACACTAAATGAGGTTTCTTTCTCCCCTTGCTGCACACTTGAGCAGTGCCTGCCCTGCCCCTCCTGCAGTCAACCTGGGGATAGTTTCAACCCAAATACGGCTGTGCCTTTCCCCACTTCCATCCCATCTCACCCCTTTCAGTATAGAATCCCCCAGGATGAGTACCCCCCTCATCCCTTACCCCTTTTCCCTTCTAATGCCCCTTCCACCAGCCCAGTATTCATTCTTCCCTGCCCCTTACCCTGGCCAGCTGCACCCTCTGTGACTTCTGTATCAGTATCCCCTACTTCTGCCTCACCCCTATTCTCTGCCTTATTCCTCCCATCCTCCTTGAACCCCTTCCCAGCCTGCCTACTTCCTACTGGGCTTCCCATGTCGACCTCCCCTCCTCCCCTGCTGATTTCCAACCCCTCTCCTATCCCAGCTGTTGTCGATTTACAGCCCCCATTCCCTTCTACCCTGATAGTGATGCCCCTCCCATCCTTCCCCCTTCCCATAGCCTTCTCTCCTCCAGTCACCACCCCTCCTTCCTTAGTAGCCCCCTTCTACCCTTTCATCCTCGCTATCTCTTCCCCTACCCTTTGCCATCCCTCTCATGCCCCACTGGTCCTCCTGCCCCTTCAGTATGTTCCTGCTCCTCCTCTCTATCCCATAGCAGAGGCTTGAATCTATTCCAAGTCAATACCCCTCCTACATCTCTTCTCCCTATCAGTTCCCCCCTCCTACTTGTTCCCCTCCATGCCACCTCTGGTCCCACACCTGGTCCTTCCCTACCCGCAGCCTTTTGCTTTCTCCCCTGGTACTCCTCGTGGTCTCTTCCTCCCCCATCAGGAAGCTTCCCCTAACCTCGGCACCCCCTCCTTTCTCCTGTCTTTTCTGCTAGTGCCTCTGGTACTTGGGTTGGTTTCAGTCCCTAGTTGTTCTTCCTCCGTCCCCCCTTGCTATCCCCTATTCCCCCCTGCCAGGGTGCCTACCATACTCATCTGCCCTGCCAGTTAGTCTCCTCCCTAACCTCCACAGTTCCTCCCTCAAACTAGCCAGTCATCTACAGACCATATACCCCCCCCATCCTCCAAGCCCAGTCCAGGATCATGGTGGATCCACCCCATGTACACCCCACCACCATTCCAAAGATGCCCACCCTATTGACATGTGGCAACTGACCCATTTTGGCTCCCATCTTGTGTTATGGGCTCTTACTTCCAGTTTCTGTACCTTACTTCAATGGTTAGGCCCCTATTTACTCAAATTCCTGGTCCCCCCCCCCAAAGTGAACATAATGTATTCAGTTCCTAGCTATACATACAAAACCTGTATAATACTTTATAGCACACTCAGTGGGGTTTATGGGAGGGAAGGTGTTTTTTCTTATTCTTTTACTTTAAAATATCTTACCTTCTATATGGACTAATCGTTGTCCATTGTTTGTATTGGATAATCTTTCTTCTGTATTTCATATTTTGTTTGCTGATGTATTATATTACAAAACAATAAAGATGTTAAATTTAAAAACAAAAATCCTGGTCCCCCCCCCACACTAGTCCTCCTACTACCCCCTTGCCGACCGGGTTAATTCAGTCTCAAATCTTATCCATTAGATACTGGCAAGGCAAAGACAAGGCACATTTTATTTGAAAGGCACCCATCCCGGAGGCTCTGGGTGTTGTACATATTAAAAATATTCCATATACATATAAATATAAAAATAAATAATACACTTATAAACATTAATACACATCATTAGATTTAAAATAATACCTTCAGCAGCAGTAATAAACTCAAAAGAAGCCAAAATTATTTTAAGTTTCAACTACTACTGTATTACTGTAGCAATCCTAAAGCCTCCTTGTCTGTTTTTCACCACTCAGCTGCCATACATTTTGTTCTCAGCTCTCATATAGTTTCACTTAGCCCAGTTAGAAATCCTATTGCACTCCAAGTATTACTCAGCTCTGTTAGAGAAATGAACAGAACAAATAAATATGTATTATTACAGCAATCCTTACAGTATAGCTCAGTTAAGAGAAAGAAACAGAACAACTAAATCAGTATTATTATAGGTATCCTAAAAGTATCCAATCATTGCTTTGTCTCCACCCCAGAGATTCTGCTGTAATATAGGACCACAGAGGACACTGGGCGGCAGGGTGGGTAACTCTAAAGTCCCTGCAGAGCTCCAATGAGCTTGCTTACTCCCCCTCTCTCACTGGCTCGTTCTATTTCTCCCGGTGCTGCGGGCTGCCCTTTTGTACTGGGCTCCTGCCTGTGTTGGCGCCTTTTTCTGCCCACAAAGAAATCTACAGCAGTCCCGACAGAGCTCTGTTGAGCTTGGTCACGCCTCCTCTCTCACTCATTTGTTCTGTTTCTCCCGGCAGTGCAGGCTGCCCTTTTGTACTGGGCTCTTGCCTGTGTTGGAGCCTTTTTCTGCCCACAAAGAAGTTCATAGCTGTCCCAACAGAGCTCCGCTGAGCTCACTCACTCCCCCTCTCTCACTCACTCATTCTATTTCTCCCAGCACTGCAGGATGCCCTTTTGTACTGGGCTCCATCCTGCATTGGTGCCTTTTTCTGCCCACAAAGAAATCTGCAGCAGTCCCAACAGAGCTCCGTTGAGCTCGCTCACTCCCCCTCCCTCACTCACTTGCTCGTTCTGTTTCTTCCGGAGCTGCAAGCTGCCCTTTTGTATTGGACTCCTGCCTGCATTGGTGCCTTTTTCTTCCCACAAAGAAATCCGCAGCAGTCCTGACAGAGCTCAGTTGAGCTTGCTCACTCCTCTTCTCTCACTTGCTCGCTCTTAATCTGTCCCATGCACTGATTTCCCACAGCGACCGCGCTATTCTGCTCTAGAAGTGTGAAAACACATTTCGCCCAGGATGTGAAAAATGACAGCTGTACAGTTCAGTAGGAGGTGTGAAAAAATACCAGTGTTGAAAATCTGGTGTGAAAATATTACAAATTTGAGACGTTACAAGGGTGTGTGGAAACTGTGCAATGCACACTTGTAACACAGTCATTTTATGGACTTTCATTACCAAATTTTCAACATAGGCATTTTAGGACCTCTGCTCATGAACAGTGTCACTGCCACTTTCTTAATCTGTCCCAAAAACTGATTTCCCACAGCGACCTCGCTGTTCTGCGCCAGAAGTGCGAAAACACATTTCAACCAGGATGTGTAAAATGACAGCTGTATCTTTCATAAGGAGGTGTGGAAAAATGCCAATGTTGAAAATCTGGAGTGAAAATATTAAAAAATCATGAAGTTACGAGTGTGCGTGGCAACTGCATAACGCACACTCATAAAACAGTCATTTTGGGGATTTTATTCACCAAATTTGCAACATAGGCTTTTTGAGAGCCCAACTCATGAACACTGACACTGTCATCTTGTTAATCAGTCCCGAAAGGTGATTCCATGCAGTGACCATAAAATCACCTTTCGGGACCGAAGAACACCATGACAGTGGCTGAATTCATGAGGAGGGGTCCCAATAACCCCATGTTGAAAATTTGGTGCCAACATTCCCCAAAATACCTGACATGTGCACCAAAGTTCAAAAAAAACTATTTATGCCATTATACAGCTTACCGGCATTTCTTCAGTTCACGTTCGGCTTTGAAGAGTGCAGACGTGATCCTGGTCCACTGAAGATCTTTGCACTGGGCTCTGGAGGTAAGTATGGGGTGAGAGGGGTTGTGGGTAGGCAGGGTGTGCAGAGAGTGGGAGCAGGTTGGGGGAAGGGCCATGGACTCAACGAGGGACCATTTTCTGTTTTACAGGGTTAAAAAAAAAACATTGCTGGACAGTTTTTTTTTTCAGGGACATTTTGCATGCTGGGGTGAGCTCCCAGTGTTCCATCTGAGTGTTTTGGGGGGCTGTAGCCGACGGGGGATTGGGCATCCCTGTCGGCACATACTGAGTGGGGGGCAAGGGGATTGGGCACCACCGCAGACAACAAATTGGGGACATTATGCTGATGGGAGTGGGCTCCCCCATCAGCAGATTGAACTGGGAAGGGAGGACTGAAGCCGACAGGGATTGAGCACCCCATTGACAAAGAAAGACTGTTGGGGGGTACATGATGCTGAGGGTGATTGGGCACCCCCTCGGCATAGAAAAGAAACTTGGGGGTTAGGACATTATGCCGACAGGGAATGGGAAACCTGTCAGCAAATGAACTGGGTCAGGGGTATGCGGATGGCAAGGTACCGCTCTGCAATGACGGGTTGCTCCCTCATTGCAGTGGAATGATGATACAGCCCCTGATTGCAGCAGCAAAAACATTTTCAAGGTGGCGGAACACTGGCTGAACTAGTGTCAACAGCAGCATGCCACCGCATTGGGAAAAGCAGGCCAAGCCTCAAAAGGCACTGGAGACAGTGCCGCACCTCAAAAACCCCGCTTCTCTCCTAAGCTGTGCCAAAATATTTCTTGCACATGCGTAAGCAAACATAAAAAGGATTAAAACAGAATGGCCTGAATATTCAAAGGGGTTGCATCTAGCGCAACAGAGTTGTGCTGGCACAACCCCGCATTGTGCACCCAGTGGGATATTGAGAAGGCTGCCTGGTGCAGTGCAAATCCCAATGTGCTGGGGTGCAATGATAATGTATGCGGCACAGATGCAGGGGGCATGCCCAGGCATATGCGGCACATCCCAATATTCAGCCTGGGATGTGCGATGCATATGCTGGTGCAACCCTGCACTGCACTGCATAGGGGGGCTCAAGTTGAGCCCATGCAGAGTAGGCACAAATCCCAGCTACCCACAAGTACAACAGAGCAGCAACCAGCCATGGGTGGCCACCTGCCCACCCAGCACACCATCATAAAGCACCCACACAACCCTGGTGGTCTAGTGGAACCCCCCCTCCCAACCATGTCCCCGATTGTGGGTATCCAACATCTAGTCACATCCCTCGTAGTCCAGTGGACCCCCCCGCCCAGTTCCATGATCACGATACAGAATGGGCCCAGTGTGGACCAGTGGTCTTGCAGGGCATACTATACTAGACTGTCCCAAATATGTGAATGACTTCATTCACATATTTGGGACTGTCTAGTAGAGTATGCCCTGCAAGTCCATTGGTCCACACTGAGGACCAATGGGCTTACGGCCCATAATGTACCTGTCATTCGGCAGGCGGCCAGGCGGTATGCTGGTGGGTTGCTGCCACCCACTGATGATGGGGGGGAGAGCGGGGCAGGCAGGGGGTTCTTTGTGAGTGGGAGGGGTGGAGGGTGCCACTGGATCACCAGGGATTTATTATATGGAGATGTACCACAGTCATAGCAACGGGTGGGGGGGTGTGACACTAGACTACCAGGGATTTACTTAAACTACAAATACCGATGATCAGGGATACAGGTGGGAGAGTGTACCACTAGACTGCCAGAGCATGTTTTACTCTACATTTACCATGATCGCAGAACCGGTTGGGGGGGTCCACTTGACCACCAGGGAGGTCATATTCACAGTTCTCAGGGAATTGGGTGGGAGGGGGGACTATTAGCCCACCAGGGATGGTCTTTTCTTACATTTATCGGGGACTCAGGAGGAGGGGGGGCCACTAGACTACCAGGGTTTGATTGCTGTACAGATATGCCATCGCGGCTACGGGGTGGGGGATGCCCCAGGATCCCCACTGTACACATCATGCTGTGCAGGGTGCCAGGCGCAAGTCGCCGGGCTGCCCTGCACCAGGCATGCAAATGGAGCCATAATGACATGCAAATTGACCCGTTTGCGTGTTGCATATATTATGGCCACATTTGCATGCCCCCCTGCTGAACATCACGGGTGATGCACCTAGCGCAACTGCACTTGCACTGGCGCATCCCCGTGCTCCCTATCTGTGACTTGTGCCAGCACAGTGCTACTGTGTCATGCACAGTATATGCACTGTCTGTGCCATATTCAATGGTGCTGTGCCATGGCGCATCGCATCCCTGTTGAATTTCAGCTGTGTCTGGCCCCAGCGCATCACAGTTGACTGCACACTGGCTTGCGCCACTGCCTGGTGCAGTCTGAATATCCTAGGAAATGTTGGTAATTACAGACCTATAAGTCTAACATTCTCTAATGGTAAGATAATGGAGAGACTACTACAAATCAAAGTCATCTAGGGGAGGCAGTATAGTGCAGTGGTTTAAGGCTCTGAGCTGCAAATATGGTGATATCCAGCAGACAAGACCTGGGTTTGAATCCCAGAGCTTCCACTTACATACTGCATGACCCTGAGCAAGTCACTTAACTTCCCTGTGCTCCCAGGTCGTGCCTGTCAAAAAGCTTTCAGTTTAGTGTGCGAATCCTAGTTAAACAACTTAAAAAAAAAAATCTCCCAAGTAAACAGTATAAGAAACCACGACATATCACAGCATGGGTTTACCCAGGGAAGGTCCTGTATGATTAATTTAATGGCTTTTTCTAACCGGTTAGCAAAGCTTTGGATAATAACTTACCAGTGGATGTGATCTTTCTCGATTATGAGAAAGCTTTTGATACTGTGTCCCATGAGCTCCTAATCGAACAACTTATAAAACTTGATTTCCACCATTTGATTGTAAAATGGATAAACTCATGGCTGGAGAAGAGATAACAGAGGGTTGTCCTAAAGGGGTATAAGTCAGAGTGGGGAGATGTGACGAGTGGAGTACCTCAGGGATCTGTGCTGGGCTCAACTTTGTTCAACATTATGATCTTTGATATGCAAACTGATAACAGAGTATGGATGCAGAAATATCCAGATGAGAGTTAGGCTGCACTGTAAATTATATCTCAGCTGTAAATACTCTGCAGGAAAACCTTGATAATCTTTATACCTGGGCAATAGGAAATAAAATGACCTTTAACATAACAAAGTGTAAGGTGATGCATTTTGGAATAAATAATAAACAGGCAAGTTACACAATAAATTATATAAAATTACAGATTACAACATCAGAACAGGATCTTGGGGTTACCATTATAAACAATTTAAAATTCAGTACACATTCAAATCAAATTGCAAAAAAATGTCATGGGATTCTTGGATGCATTTTCAAACATATTAAAAGTCGTAACTCAGATGTCATAATTCCATTATATACCAGTTTAGTATGAACCAACTTGAAATACTGTGCCCCTTTTTGCTCCCCATACATAAATTAAGAGATAAAACAATACACAAATCTGTCCAACGTAAATTGATCAAAAAGGTCCTAAATCAACAATCTGTGGGATATGAAAGCAGATTAAAAAGTCTAGGGCTATATTCCCTGGATTATGGAATTTTAAGAGGAGAACTCTGTTGGGCCTACAAGACCTTTAAAGACCAAACTCAATTTGAACTGAACTGTATGATTAGGAAAACACCTCTAGAGTGCACAAGATCACATAAATTGAGGTCACAAACTGAAGTGTGTAAAACTACACAAAGGAAAAACTTTTTAACACAAAGACTTCCGCCTATATCGAACACACCACCAGTGGGGGTTGTTACAAGTGAAAATATAGAATTGTTCAAAAGTAGACTTGATCTGTATATGGGAAACAAAAAATGTTCTCTCTGCCGTTAGGTAAAATGGCGGGGTGAGTCCGAAATGGATCATGCTGTCGAACTTGTACAATCTATGAATCTATGAAAGCAGGTACCCTTTTGGATTTCCGTAACCTGGCCTGGCAACCCCATGCTGTACCCCGACTAGCACTAATTCTTCTCTCCAAAATACGCCTGGCTAACATTAGTCAGACTCCCCATTGAACTGAAACTTTCTCCACTATGCCCTTTGCTTGGGAGAAGGTGTGGCGTGATGTTTACAGATACACAACCATTGACAGGCTCCGGTTGACTAAGTTCTATATTCTGCATGATCTTTATTTTATGCCGGTCAAAATGTATGGTATGGGAAAATTGCCTCGGCCTGAATGTTTTAGGTGTGGCTTAGAACAAGAGTCACCCCTTCACATTTTTGGGGAATGCCCCAGAGTTGCCCCTCTCTGGGGTCTCATACAATCCAGGATGGATCCTCTGCTGGGGCTTCAAACCCTATTTACACCACAAATTTGTACTGTTGGGGATTATTCCTCCATAACTGTGAGAGAAAGGCAGCATCACATAGCCCTTATATCCCTATCTGTTAAAAAAGTGGTATTGCGGCACTGGAAGGACCAATCAGTGGTGTCCCATAAGGAATGGGTAAATGAGCTGCTACTTAATCTCAGGATGGAGAATTCAATTGCTGGTCTTTAGGGGTCTCTCAAGAAATATAGGTCTAGGTGAGAGAAGCTGCACACCCTAATAGCACTCCCTTATACATAGAGGACATATAGATTTTACTGCCCTGTGGGCATGCCTCACCTCCCCCCCTTTTATTCCCAACATATGGTGTCTTTCTCTTTTCCCCCTTTTTACCTTAAGTAATTATTAGACACCCCTCCTCTGGCATCATTGTGAGCACTATCAGACTATAGACCCTTTTAAGTTGGGTTTTTGTGAGGTCTCACCTATATTGTGGCTCTCTGGGGATCAGGTGGGTGGGTGGGTGGGGTGGGGTGTAAGGGGGCTGATTTTGGGGAGGGTGGGGATGTGGGGTGGGGAGGAGGGGGTGTCCAATGCTTGTGCCCTGTACTTACTATTGTATTGCTTCCTGTATCTGCCCTCTCATGTGTTTATATGTTTATTGAAACTTCAATAAAGTATGTTAAATTAAAAAAAAGAAAAGTATAAGAAAAAGGCATATGAGGGTTTAACAGTGGATAAAGTGAAGGGGAAGAACTACCTCATAGCTCCAGGCATCGCTCCATAGAAGACAACCTCCTCTTGCCGACAACTATGTGGGGGGGCAATAATATTGAAGGGGAGATTCTCAGGAATACAACCTATCAAAATGAGAACATAGAAGACGTGACAGGAAGAGGAAAGAGCTCAGTGTGGCAGAAAGAAACCAAACAGAAATAAGACCTGGTGTGTGTGTGTGTGTGTGTATATATATATATATATATATATAAAATTAAAGACCATTACTGCCCCTCTTCCCCCAACATGGAAAAATCAACACCCAACCACCGAACTGAACTAGAGGATAATAAGAGAAACAGACATTAACCAGCAGCTAGAAGGATAAACAGGAAACATTGCTAATTACAGTCCACCAAGCAGAGCACATTAAGCACAGTAAAAGGACATGCAGTATAAACTGTTAATTTCAGTCTAATCAGTACGGGGGAGCGGTATGCCTCAGTTCCTGAGTAAAAGCCATTGTGGCTGAGAGTTCTGTGGATGTGTGAACTGGTACTGTGTCAATACGTGTTATTTCAGCAGCCAGTGTAACTAGAGATATCAGTAGGCTGTGCCGTTGTTCATAAAGGCAACTGAGTGACAGCAAGCTGAACACCAACAGAAACATAGAAACATAGAATTTGACGGCAGATAAGGACCGCTTGGCCCACCCAGTCTGCCCATTTCCCTACCTAATGGATAAGCTGCAGATCCTAGTTAACCAGCAGCCTACTTTCTACCCCCGGCCCCTAGAATTGCCTTACGCTGTCCCATGCATGCTTGAATTCAACCACTGTTTTTGACTCCACAACCTCCTCCTGAAGGCCGTTCCATGCATCCACAACCCTGTCTGTAAAAAAAATACTTCCTTATATTACCTCTGAGCCGCCCCTCCCCCCATCTTCAAATTGAGCCCTCTTGTTCTTGCACACCTCTTTTTTTGAAAGATGCTACCCTCTTGGACTTTGTTGATTCCCTTGAGGTACTTGAAAGTTTCTATCATGCCCCCCCCCTTTCCTCGAGACTATACATATTAAGCTCCTTTAGTCTCTCTTCATATGTCTTCTAGTACAGACCCTGCACCATTTTAGTTGCCCTTCGATGGACAGCTTCCATCTTGTCTATGTCCTTGCGGAGATTGGGTCTCCAGAACTGCACACAGTACTCAAGATGGGGTCTCACCAGCTGTCTGTACAGAGGGATAACAACTTCCTGTTTTCTACTGGAGGACCAATGTTAGACAAATCATCCAGGTGGCCAGTGACATCCTCTCGAGTGGTTTTGGCTGGTGGGGGAAAAGAGGCAGAGCAGTCTGAAGCAGAGCTGGATCCTGAGATGCACTGATGGAGCCTACTGCAGTTGCAAACCATGGTAAAACCCTCCTGTGGCACTAAGCTTGTGGAATGAGTATTACTATGGTGGCCATGGTGCAATTCCATGCTGGGCCCTTCCACTCCCTTGGGGATGCCGAGTATACAGATGTTCCCATGTCCCTAGTTTTTCTAAATACTCGACACTCTCCCAGCACCACTCTAGTGGCTGTACACTGACATAAGGAGTCATCCAGGTGTGAAACTCGCTGCTTGACAGCATTCATTCTGTCTTTCAAGTGATTGTGGAGGCTACAAAAATCTTAATCTCAGAGATGTTGGCCACTAGCGCTTCAAGAAGTGAAGTGATATATATTCAAGGTTCAGAGGTTGGGTGGATCTTGGTTTAGCAGTTAACGAGACTGTTGCCAGTGTAGAGCCTGCCACTCTCAATAGTGGAGTAGGCTGTATAAGGATAATAAGTAGAATAGGGTATTAGCAAGGGAGGGAGCTCACCAATTAGTGAACTGTCCCGAGTATCGTATTGATAAGAAACAACTGCGCAAAGCTCTGAAAATAATTGTTTCACTTTTAATTACTGCTTCTGCTGAATCCATATCTAGTGTGTATATTGTATTTACATTTTTTTTTATCTTGTCCTTATGTGTGTAACCCTATTGCATTTTTATTTTTCTGCACTCAGGATTATGGGCCAGTGGTGGTGGAAGGTGGGCTTCTTGTTGCATAGCTGTACCTTATTTGTTGGGTTGTAGACTTTGTGACTTGTTTATTTTTTTATTGTTCCATTGTACTTGTGTTGTTTCCTTTCTTGTGTTTAATTAATTAAAGTTCAATGAAGTTTATTCAATTAAAAAGTAAAATAATTGAAAAGGCTGAGATCGCTAAACAAGCAAATTACATACGGACTGAGGAAGAGGTTCGAATTCATGCAGCCATCTTGCATGGGGTCCAGACCACGCCCCCCCCCCCACCATATCCCTTTGCATTCTCACCACCCGTCTGATTGTCAGTCCTGTTGCAGATTTTTGTATCTTCTGCAAAGAGACACACCCTACCCTCAAGCCCCTTTGCAATGTCACTTATGAAAACATTGAAGAGGACCAGTCCCAGCACCAAAGCTTGTGGCACCCCACTAATCAGTCTCCTATCACCTGAGTGGCTACTGTTTACCACCACCTTTTGCTTCATATCCCTTAACCAGTTTGATGCTCAGCTTGTCAATTTCTCATCCAACCTAGGCTGCTTAGTTTCTTAACTAGTCTCCTGTGTGGTACAGTGTTGAAAGTTTTACTGAAGTCCAGAGAAGCCACGTCCACTGCTCTCACTTGATCCACCTCCCTGATAACCCAGTCATAGCTATCTATGAGATCAGTTTGACATGACCTCACCCCTGTGAAACCATGCTGCCAGTGGTCCTGCAGCCCTTTTGCCTGCTGGTGCTCCACAAGTCTCTTCTTCAGTAGTGTCTTGATTAAGTTCCCAACCTCTGGTGTGAGACCAACTGGGCTATGGTTGCTAGCCTCCTCCCTACTGCCCTTTTGTACAGAGGGACCACAACAGTTCTCCTCCAGTCCAAAACGCTGCCAGAGGGGAGGCCAGCACTATGCTCAGTTCCTTTAGGACCCTTGGCTGAATCCCATCCAGCCCCATCACCATATTCTCCTTTAAGGCTTCCAATCCGTTTTGGATCCTCTCCACAGAGAATGGACTTTTGCCCATTCCCCTCTCTCCATGGTGCTTACTGAAGAATGCTGGTCTGTCCCCTCCCCCACCACCACCACCACAAAGACCAAGTAGAAGTAATCAGTTAGTATTTTCCGCTTCTTTTTGATCTTCCTGTGCACAGTCCCCCCACCCTCCTGTCATAATTCCTCCCCTTGTCTTCCTATTTTCTCTCACATATCTGAATGTCTTGTTCCCTTTTTGATCTTCTTAGCTATCCTCTCCTCTCTTAGTGCTTTAGCTGCCCTCACCCTCCTTCCTGCCTCCCTTTGTTTTTCCAGACATACCTCCATGCCTTCATCCTTTTGGGTCTCCTCGTACTTACTAAATGCTGTTTTCTTCTCCTTCTCTGCCTTTGCCACCTCCTTAGGGAATCAGATTTGTCTTGCTCACTTCCTCCTAACAGCATGCCATTACCCGGGTTATACCCTCCATAAAAAAAATTACACCCTCATAGTTTGTAAATTTTGTTTCCACATCAGACAACTCTTTTCCTATAGCTGTTGGGGATACACGTTTGCTTTAACATAGAAACATAGAATTTGACGGCAGATAAGGACTGCTTGGCCCACCCAGTCTGCCCATTTCCCTACCTGATGGATAAGCTGCAGAAAAGGAAGTGCAAAAAAAAGGAAGTGCAAAAAAAGAAGGAAACCACTTTGGTTCTCAAATACAGTAGCAGAAAAGGTCAGAGCCAAAAGGCTGGCCTTCAGAAAATATAAGGGAACACAGCGGGATGAAGATAGGGGGGCATACCAAACTGCCCTAAGGGAAGCAGGTAAGGCAGTAAGGCAGGCAAAGTCCCAAACTGAGGAAACACTAGCACAAACAGTAAAGAAGGTGACAAGACTTTCTATAGATACATTAGTGAAAGGAGAAAGTCCAGAGGGGTATTGCTAAGCTTAATGGAGAAAAGGGAGCATGTGAGGAGGAGGACCCTGTAAAGGCATCTATCCTAAATAGATACTTTGCTCAGTATTCACTGAAGAGAAGGTAGGGCAGGGGCCCACAGCTCAGCATCATGGACACAGGGGGAGGGAGGTGGAGCACTACTCCCTTCACAAAAGAAAGGGTCCTACAAGAGCTTGCTAAGCCCGGTGGATAAGGCAATGGACCTGATGGCATACATCCCAGGGTACTTAAGGAGCTAAAGGAGGAACTAGCAGAGCCATTAGCAGAATTGTTTAGTGAGTCTCTGAGCACAGGAGAGGTCCCAGAAGACTGGAGAAGGGCTCATGTGATCCCACTCCACAAGAGTGGTAGCAGGGAGGAGGCGGGGAACTACAGACCGGTCAGTCTTACCTCAGTAGTGGGTAAGATTATGGAAGCACTCCTTAAGGAAAGGATAGTGCAACACCTGGAATCCATAGGGGCACAGGATCCAAGACAGCATGGGTTTACAAAAGGAAGGTCCTGTCAAACTAATCTCATAGATTTCTTTGACTGGGTAACCAGAGTGGTGGACCAAGGGAGCAGTTGATGTCGCCTACCTTGACTTCAGCAAAGCTTTTGACACTGTTCACATAGAAGATTGATAAATAAGCTAGGTAGGCTCGGGGTGGGTCAGAAGTTGGTCAACTGGGTGGCAAACTGGTTGACTGGCAGAAAACAGAGTGGTGGTAAATGGTATACAGTCAGAAGAGATGCAAGTCACAAGTGGGGTACCTCAGGGATCAGTCCTGGGGCCAGTCCTATTCAACATCTTCATTAGTGACCTAGCAGATGGACTAGAAGGTAAGGCTTGTCTGTTTGCAGATGACACCAAGATCTGCAACAGAGTAGATGATCCAGATGGGGTGGGCAGAATGAGAAGAGATCTGGATAAACTAGCAGAATGGTCAGAAGAGTGGCAACTGGGATTTAATGCAAAGAAGTGCAAAATCATGCACATAGGGAAGAGAAACCCTGAAGCCACTTATAGGCTGGGAGGGGAGTTGCTAGCAGTCACAAAGGAAGAAAGAGACTTGGGCATCATCATCACTGATGACCTGAAATCATCCAAGCAGACCTCTAAAGCAGTAGGTAAGGCTAGGGGGGTGTTAGGGTGTATTAGTAGGGGTATCACAAGTCGTAGAGGGAGGTAATAATCCCTCTGTACAAGACATTAGGTTAGGCCCTCATCTGGAGTACTGCGTGCAGTATTGGAGGCCACACCTTCACAAGGACATTAACCAAATTGAGGCAGTCCAGAGAAGGGCAACCAAAATGGTGCAGGGACTGCATCAGAAGACATATGAGGACAGATTAACGGAGCTCAATATGTATACCCTTGAGCAAAGGAGGGAGAGGTGATATGATCGAGACATTTAAACACCTTAAGGGCATAAACAAGGTGAAAGAGTCTAACATGTTTAAATATAAGAAAAATAGCAGGACAAGAGGACACAGCATGAGATTAGAGGGAGGCGATTAAGGGGAATGTGAGGAAATTCTTTTCACAGAAAGGGTGGTAGATGCATGGAATGGCTTACCACAAGAAGTAGTGGCTATGAATACAGTGCAGGGCTTCAAACAGGCATGGGATAGGCATAAGGGAGCAATACAAATGACTATGAATAGATAGGTCACTGACATAGCAAAGGCCGATGGCACATTTATAAGGTAGAAAAAGAAATGGGCAGACTGGATGGGCCTTGCGGTCCTTATCTGCCGTCAACTTCTATGTTTCTATGTTTCTATGTTTCTATGTTTCTATGTTCTATGTTTCTATGTTTCTGCAGATTCTAGTTAATCAACAGCTTACTTCCTTTAGTTTGTTTTCCCTGTTTTTGCCAGTCCCCGTAACTATTCTGGGGATCTCCATTTCATAGCTGTTTAAATCTGATTGTCCATCAAAGCTGCATTAGCATATGAGAACATGATGTTACAGCACCCATTTATGCCATGTCTCTCTATGCTGAAAGTACAAATATCCTAAAAAAAAACTCTCTGGAAACACCCAAACTGAATGCAATTTAAACGGAAAACTCCTGTATTAAAGCTCAGACAGTTTAAAAAGCTAACTGAAGGTAAATGTGGTATTTCACATCTTGCTGCAATTTTTATTGAATTCTAATTAAGCACGCAGGCATACTGAGGCGTCTAAAGGGCGCTGACGCATCATGTTCAGATATGCTAATTTAGCTCTCAGGGGCAATGAGATTTCAACAACCAGAAAATGGAGACTCCCAGGATAGTTACAAGAACTACAGTAGTATGAACAGTCAAATTAAGTTAAAGCAATCACATATATCTCAAACAGCTACAGGAAAAGCATTGATGGAAGACATGGAAACAAATAAAATTTAAGAGATATGAGAGCGTGGTTTTCCTTTGATTCTTTTCTACTGAGCCTCCACTCCCTTTCTGCCTTCCCTCTTCAAGGCATTCTCTGAAGCAGTCCCACATTTCTTTAAAATCTGTTTTTCTGAAGTCCAGGACCCTCATCTTAGTTTATTTCCCCTGTTCTATCCATATGCTTAACCAACACAGTACGGTGATCACTTGTAGCCAGGGAGCTATCCGCTGTGGCATGAACAATGCTGTCTCGGTTTGTAAGACCAGGTCCAGCACTGTCCCATCCCTAGTGGGTTCTAAAACTAGCTGCCTGAGAAATGCCCCTTGTATGGAGTCAAGGACAGCCCTACCTCTTAATGTACTGTTCCTGTGGTGAGAATGCCCCAGTCTACACCTGGCACAGTAAAGGCCCCCATAATCAAAACTTCATCCTTATTTTCCATGTTGCTAATGCTTCCCTCGGGCTCTGCCTAAATCCTTCCCCTGTATTGGAAGCGTGTACATCACCCCTGTGACAATAATGGACCCCAGTCTCATCTCTAGGCTGACCCATAGCACCCTTCAGTCATTCATTGTCCCCCTGTTGTCCTGGTAACTCCGTGGCCCCTATACTCTCCTTCACATATAAAACTTCCTCTCTGCTTTTCCTCCCTGACCTGACCTTCCATAGAAACATAGACTTTGATGGCAGATAAGGACCGCTTGGCCCACCTAGTCTGCCCATTTCTCTACCTAGAGGATAAGCTGCAGATCCAATTAAACCAACATAGTATTTCTTCCTACCCCCCACCTTATGTCTGTCCCATGCATTCTTGAATTCTCCCACAGTTTTAGACCCCACAGCCTCCTAAGGAAGGCTGTTCCATGCATCCACCACCCTCTCTGCGGGAAAAAAAACTTCCTCACATTGCCCCTGAGCCATCCCCCCTCTATCTTCAAATTGTGTCCCCTTATTCTTGCACATCCCTTTTTCTGAAAGATGCTACCCTCTTGGACTTTGTTGATTCCACTAAGGTACTTAAATGTTTCTTTCATGTCCCCCCTCTCCCTTCTTTCCTCAAGGGTATACATATTAAGCTCCTTTAGCCTCTCCTCATATGGCTTCTCTTGCAGACCCTGCACCATTTTAGTTGCCCTCCTCTGACCTGCCTCCATCCTATGTCCTTGCTGAGATGGGGTCTCCAGAACTGGATGCAGTACTCCAGATGGGGTCTCACCAGCTGTCTGTACAGGGGGATAACAACTTCCTGTTTTCTGCTGGTGATGCCTCTCCCTATACATCCCAGTATCCCTCCAGCCCTCCCTACTGCCTTTTCACATTGCTTGCCAACCTTAAGGTCATCTGATATGATTACCCCAGGTCCCTTTCCATTTTTGTTATTGTTACTACCCCCCCATTGTGTAATCTTCCCTGGGTTTTTGTTTTGGGTGCATTCTTGCACTTCTGTCATTGAATCAAGCTGCCATACTTCTGACCATTCCTCCAACCTTACCAAGTCTCTTCTCATCCTTTTCATGCCTTCTTGTGTATCAACCCTGTTGCAGATCTTTGTGTCATCTGCAAAGAGGCATAATTTTCCTTCCAGTCCTTCTGTAATGTCACTTATAAAGTCATTAAAAAGGACTGGACCCAGTTCTGAACCCTGCGATACCCCACTAGTAACCCCTCTTTCTTCAGAGTGGACTCCATTTACAATTACCTTCTGTGTCCTGTTGTTCAGCCAGTGTTTTACCCAGGCTACCACCCTGGGACCCACTCCAAGGCTGGTTAATTTGACTACTAATCTTTTGTGTTGGACTGTGTCAAATGCCTTGCTAAAGTCTAGGTAGGCCATGTCCATAGCCCCTCTCTGGTCTACTACTTTGGTCACCCAGTCAAAGAAATCAATTAGATTCATCTGACATGACCTTCCCGCTGTGAACCCATGCTGCCTTGGGTCCTGTGCCCCACTGGCCTCTAGGTACTCAACAATTCTTTCCTCCAGAAGTGTTTCCATCACTTTCCCTACCACAGAGGTCAAATTGACAGGTCTGTAGTTTCCTGCCTCTGTCTTGGTCCCACTTTTGTGAAGGGGAATCACATCAGCCTTCTTCCAGTCCTCAGGTACCACACCATCCTCCCATGATTTGTTATAAAGGATAGTCAGTGGTGTCACTAGTTCTCTGCTTAATTCTTTTAGAATTCTGGGATGAATTCCATCTGGTCCCATTGCTTTGTCCACCTTCAGTTTTAGGAGTTCTTTCAGAACCCTTTCTTCTGTGAAAGGACTGGGATCGACCCCCCTCTCCAGAGTGCTTCTTTTAACTGGATTAGGCAGCTCCCCTACCTCCTCTTTCGTGAATACTGAACAGAAGTATTCATTCAGTATCCCTGCTTTTTCACTGTCACTCTCTGCCCACCCACCATCCATTCTCTTCAGCCTCACTATCCCTCCCTTGGTCTTTCTACGCTCCCTGATATACCTATAAAAGTTTTTATCCCCCTTCTTAACCAAGTTGTCTATCTTTTCCTCAGTTTGTGCCTTTGCTATTCTGACTACCCTCCCTGCTTCCTTCTGCCTTAACTGGTACAGTCCTTTGTCCTGCTCTTTCTGTGTTTTCTTATACTTCCTAAATGCTATCTTTTTCTCCCTAACCTTCACCGCCACTTCTTTTGAGAACCATAGTGGCTTTTTCTTTTGTTTTTCTTTGTTTATTTGCTTCACACAAAGGCTTGTTGCCTCTGTGATGGCAGTTTTGATATTTCCCCATTGTTGCTCCAACCCTCCTTCTAGCCTGTTTGCTAGTGCTTTTCTAAGACACTCTCCCATCTTGCCAAAGTCAGCCCTCCTGAAGTCCAGAACCCTCACTTTGTGAAGCTGACTCTGTAGCTGAGTTTATCATGAACCACACTGTTTGGTGGTCACTTGTTCCCAAATGGCTACCCACTTCTAGATCTGAGATCCTCTCACTGTCCCCATTTGAGAGTACGAGGTCTAAGATTGCTCCCTCACAAGTAGGGAGCAAAAGGCACATCTGTGACATGTTGGCTGCCTTCCCTCCAAATTTGAACCCAAAAGACCAAACGGTTCCAAAACTAGCCATCTGAGGCATGCCACCTGAAGGGCATCAAGAATGGCCCTGCTTTTGGATGTGGCTGCAGCAAAGGTGCTCCAGTTAACATCTGGTATATTAAGGTCCCCCATCAACAGTATTTCCCTTTCTCTGCCATCCTAAGTATGCCTTCTATCATATCCTTGTCCATTCCCTCCCCCGACATGGGGGTCTGTATACAACCCCTATGCAGATTGTGGTGCCATTTCCAGTCTCTAAGGTGACCCACAGTGCCTCCTCTCCTCCCTGTTTACTCTTTTGTTCAGTTGCTTTTATCCCTTCCCTTACATAGAGAGCTACTTCCCCCTTCTGCCCTCCATGTCTTTCCTGTAGGTTGTAGGTTCCAGAACATAATGTAGCCTGGGATGACCACTTCTCACTTGTGGTTGTCCCTGCACCATGGCTCCATTATGGCTACCAGATCCATGCCTGTCTGCACAATGACTGCCTCAAAGTCAAGAATTTTGTTTTCCAGACTCCTTACATTGCCATGTTTGACTGTCCATTCTCTTTGTCCCTCTTTCCCTCTAACCTGCCTCCCCTTTCCTGTTTTCCCCTTACCTCAGTCCTGTCCTCCCCTGTTACATTGTCTTCTTGCCTTCCCTCCTTCTCCTGTCTTCCAGCTGAAGTCCTTCCTCTAGACTTGCATGCCCTGCCATTTTCTTTGCTTCCATCAATCTCTGGGGAATTTCTTCCCCCCCTAGTTTAACTGTTCCTGTTGCACTAGTTTCTGAGGGGGGGGGGAGTATGTGCCTTCTTCTTTGGCTAGTTTAAATGCTCGTCAAAGTAGCATTTAAACCTTCTTCCCAGGACTTCCATTTCCCTTCTGGATGAATCAAGGTCATCTCCCTTGTACAGAGCTCCATAACCTCAGGTGTGACTTCAGTCCCCAATGTAGCTAAATCCCTTTTCCCTGGACCATGCCTTCAACCATTCATTGAAGGACATGGTGTGGAGTTCCCTAGCCTTCCCCTAACTGTGCAGGGTTAGCACCTTGTTGAATGCTACTGTGTGAGCTACCTGCTTCAGGCCCCTTCCCAGCTCCCTACACTTATCCTGCACTACCTCTACAGCTTCTCTTGCCAGATGATTCATCCCCATGTGAACAACATCCAGTTCTCTCCTTACTTCCTTCTTCCTCGGCAATCTCCAAGATCCACCCTACAGTCCTTCCCACTAAAGCACATGGAATGCACTGTAATATCCTGACCCTCCCTTCCTCTGTCCCAACTCAGTCCTTCTGACTATTGAGTCCCCCACCAGCAACTGCCTCTCCTTTGGCTGGGGACTCTCCCACCATCCTTGGGGCCTACTCCCCCTTGAGGACCCCCACTTCCCCTCTTAATCCTGGCTCAAGTGCCTCCTCTTGGCTTCCCTGTCCTATCAGAATGGCAAAGGAATTGCACAGTGGTAAGGTCTGAGGGGTACTCTCCCTCTTTTCTCCCCAACCATGCTTGACAAAAGTAGTTAAACGGTCCAGTTCCTGCAAAGCGGGAACCGGAAGACAACAAATGCTTAGTTTTATTTAAGAACTGGTTTAAAGTCTCTATTTTAATATCTTTTGATATTCGAATACAGGACAGTCTTGCAAACTGGACCTAACAGTCCAAATGATATGATGTTTCTCCTGTCTAAAAAATAAAGTTTTACCTACCTACCTTATTTTTTTAGGCAAAACAATTACGAACATATGAAGGTGCCAGCAGATAAAGGCCTTCTTTCTGGTCTATGTAATCTGCTCAAATGTGTAGTTCCCACTGTGTTTACAGAGGGAACTACCCCTCCCCATATCCCTCTGACCCCTGTCAAATACTTCCATCCCTTCTACATGCAACTTCCCCCCTCACCCTGTCCCAACCAATAATATATATTATGGTAACAAGGTAGTGCTACCATAGTTAGGGTTGAGGAGCCCCTTTAATGTTAAAGGGTCAAACTTTTCTCCTTAATAACTTTGCAACTGTTCAACAGATTTGTCTGAAATTTGGCAGGCCCAGGACATATCCATGGATCTTGGGATCTGCCAACTTTTGTCCCAGTCGGATATACGGCTGTGGAGTTATTAAGTGACATCCATGTGCGCATTTACGTTTTACGTTCTTTGCTTTCGTGCCTACAGGTTACTGCAGTTTGGGTGACCAGTCCAAATACTTCAGAGAATATGTGGCTGGGGTGCCTGATGTGCATTTTGAAGATTTCATGAAAAAATATTGAATGGTTCAAAAGTTATTCAAAAATCAAGTTCCCATTGTAAGTCAATGGGAAAAGTTAACAAAAACTTTGAAACTATCGCAGATGCACTTTTTACTTTCGCAAATGGCCCTAGTAGTATCGCAAATCTGTCATCTTGTTTTCAGTTAGCGATCAGAAAAATGCTTGGCATTTAAAATTGGGACCCTCTAGGGACACAATTATTTTTGTGTTCATCTAGTCGGACCCTGAGGATGCTAGCCATGTCTTTATTTTGGAGTTAAATACCCCAGAAATATGTTTTTCAAATTTCTGGAAAAAGTAGGGTCGCAAAGTAGTGTTGCACCTGCAACACTTTTGCAAAATTTTGCGAAAAGTGTCGCAAATTGTGACACTACTTTTCCAGGCTATGGACAAAATGACAAGAGTTCTTTGCCAACCTGCTGGAAAAGAACCGTTTGGCCTTTTGGGTTCAAATTTGGAAGGAAGGCAGCCAACATGTCACAGATGTGCCTTTTGCTGGTCTGTTGAAAAAATATTGCATGGATGGCAAGTTACGGTACTCTGAAGTTGATGTTTTTCTCCGAAAGACTAACATGGTGGCATATACCGCGTCTTTCAGGGCTCGTATCTTGAAAACGATGCGCGATACAGATTTTTTGGTGCAAATGTGATACAAGACAGTAGCCAGGAAAATCATCATTTCTGTGAAATTAAAAATTTTTTTCTATGTTGTGTGGTTGCTGAGATATTTGCAATTAAGTACTTCCAATGCTCGTTTTAAGCTTTGATGCCCATTACAATGCATACAGTCTTTGTGTTTCTCTATGCAGCTGTTCGGCAAAAACATTGTATCCACTTCTGTTACTGTTATACTTCCTGTTTCCACTTGCATACATGAAGAAATTTGGTGTTATGGTTGAAACCCCCCCTTGGACCCCTACAGCCCACCTCCCCAAGCAGCATTGGGGTGCGCGTTGGTGTTGTCAGTGCTAACTCTCACTACATCCTGAATGTGTATATTTATAGCCATGGTTAGGGTTTAAGAGCCTTTTTAATGTTAAAGGGTCAAACTTTGCACCTGTATAAGTTTGTCACCATTCAACGATTAGCGTGAAATTCGCCCCACCTTCCCCGCTCAGCAGATGGCATATACTGCATTCTGAGTGGGGACTCACAGGAAAACAAAGGTTATGTATATAAGCGTTACACTTCCATTATTGTAGTAACGGACTATTTGTGGCAGTTGGGGGTTGTACGGTTTTAGTCATGCAGTGCCCCCAGGCAAGGGACTGCATCTTGAGTGGACAGTCACAGGATAAGAAGCTACATAGATATCAATGGCACACCACTGTGACTCTGGTGGCACACAAGTTGGCACACTTTTGAGTTGTGTATCGTCAGCCATGGAATTCCCCCCACCTGTAGGAGATAGTATGTATCACGTGCTGAGTAGCAAGTCTCATGTAGTCAACCAGGGAATGCCCTAGTTCACACGCTCAACACAGGACATATAGTGCACCCTGAGTAAAGAATCCCAGGAAAACAAAGATTATGCATACAAGTGGTACACCTCCATGGTTCTTGTAACAGAGTATTTGTGACAGTTAGGGGTTGCATGGTGTCAGCCAGGCAGTCCCCCCAACCCCCCACACATGTGAGGGATGGTATCTTGAGTGTACAGTTACAGCATAAGAGACTACATAGGAATGAATCATGTAGCTTTGTGGTGGCAGGCACATACAAGTTACTGCCCTTTGGAATTGTCTATCGTCAGTTAGGCAATTTCCCCCTCACGCCCCCCCCCACTCAGGACAGGGCATGTACTGCATGCTGAGTGGGGAGTCACAGGAAAAGAAACATTATGGATATAATCGGTGCAACTCTTGTCTATCATCAGCCAGGCAATTTCCCCCCCAACTCTCCTGCTCAGGACATTGTAGTAAGACAGTAGTTGTGCTAGCTAGGTGTTGCACGGTGTCAGCCAGGGAATGCCCCCCCCTCCAGATGGGGGACTGCATCTTGAGTGGAGAGTCATAGGATAAGAAACTACATAGCCATCGATGGTACACGTTTGCAGTTGCAGGCACATACAGTCTAGTACACTTAGCAGTTGCATGGTATCAGCTAAGCAATGCCTCTCGCTCCCATCCCAGAGAGCAGGTACTGCATTGTGACTGGACAGTTGCAGGTAAAAAAAACTCTAGTACACTTAGGAGTTGCACGGCATCAGCCAGCCCATGCCCCTGCCCCCCCAGAGAGCAGGTACCGCATTGTGAATGGAGAGTTGCAGGAAAAAAAACCATATAGCATGAATGACATACCACTCTGATTGCAGGGGTTGACAACTTTGGATACTTTGGGGTTGCATGTAGTTAATCACGGAATACCCCAGTTCCCACGCTCAGCACAGGACATGTAGTGCACAATGAGTGGAGACTCACAGGAAAACAAAGCTTATACATATAAGTGGTACTGCTCCATGGTTGTTGTAACAGACTATTTGTGACAGTTAGGACTTGCGCGGTGTGAGCCAGGCAGTCCACCCACCCCACAGGTGAGAGACTGCATCTTGGGTGGACAGTGACAGCATAAGAGACTACATAGGAATGAAACATGTAGCTTTGTGGTGGCAGGCATACACAAGTTATTGCTCTTTGGAGTAATATATCATCAGCCAGGTAATTTGCCCCTCTCCGTCCGCTGCCCCCTCCTCAGGACAGGGCATGTACTGCATGCTGAGTGGGGAGTCACAGGGAAAGAAAGGTTATGGATATAACCGGTACAACTCTTCTCTATCATCAGACAGGCAATTTCCCTCACCTCCCCACCCACTCAGGACATTGTAGTAAGACACTAGTTGTGCCAGTTAGATGTTGCACGGTGTCAGCCAGGGAATGCCTCCCCTCCAGGTGAGGGACTGCATCTTGAGTGGAGAGTCACAGGATAAGAAAGTACATAGCCATCGATGATACACCCTTGCAGTTGCAGGCACATACAGGCTAGTACACTTAGGAGTTGCATGGTATCAGCTAGACAATGCCTCTCACGCCTGTCCCAGAGAGCAGGTACTGCACCATGAGTGGAGAGTTGCAGGGAAAACAAACTCTAGTACACTAGGAGTTGCACGGCATCAGCCAGTCAGTGCAGGTACTGCATTGTGAGTGGAGAGTTGCAGGGGAAAAAAAACATATAGCATCAATGTTATACCACTCTGATTGTAGGGGTTGACAGCTTGGGATACTTTGGAGTTGCATGTAGTCAACCATGAAATACCCCAGTTCACATGCTCAGCAGAGGACATGTGGTGCACCATAAGTAGAGACTGGAAAACAAAGCTCATGCATATAGGTGGTACAGCTCCATGGTTGTTGTACTGGGCTATTTGTGACAGGAGTTCCACAGTGTGAGCCAGGCAGTCCACCTTCCCCACAGGTGAGAGACTGCATCTTGGGTGGACTGTGCCAGCATTAGAGACTACGTAGGAATGAACCGTGTAGCTTTGTGGTGGCAGGCACACAGAGGTTAGTGCTCTTTGGAGTTGCATGCCAACAACCAGGCGAGCCCTCCCCCACCCAGAAAGCAGGTACTGCATTGTGTGTGAAGAGTCACAGAAAAAGAAAGGATATTGACATCAATGGTACACCACTGTGATTGTGGGTGGCCACAAGTTGGGGCACTTTGGAGTTCTATGTCATTGCCAAGGGAATGTTTTGGCCCCACTCTAAAAAGAGTTCTTGCTCTGTTACTGTAGAGTAGGGCACAGAGTCTGTCATGGCACTGAAGTACATTCTTTTTCTGTGTAGAGATTATTGTAACCATTCAATATTTGAAAAAAAAAACAAACACTATGAACTTTTTGTAAGTTGAACATTTTTATGTAAAAGGTTTTCTGTAAAAATATAAACAACATATAAGTATTTTTTTTAATATATACAATTCTTATCAGTTAGGAAAAAACAAAAAAGGGGTAGCATTTATGAAAATATATTGTTCAACCATTTAACTTCTCTATATGGGAAAGTGTGCTTCTGGGTGAGGCAGCACAGGCTAGCTGGTTGGACCATATGTGGAGACGCAGTGGGAGTGGAAGCTGCTGCGCCAACAAGAGATACTGGTGCCGTGGAGGGTTCAACTTTGTCCAGGGAGACTGGAGTCAGGTTCATGTGATGGGATGCTGCTGGCTTGAGTCCCCGTCTCGACAGGCTCCAGCAGAAGGCTGAGCTCTTAGCATTTTGCGGATTTCATCAACAGTTGCCTGGAGATGGTTAACTTTCTGCTCGAGCCTGTCTAGGCGAGCAGAGTAAAATCCCATTGGGCGCCTTCTTTTGGGTCCTGTGAAGAGAGAAAAATCTATTGAGTATGTAGACTTACAGATTGTGTTTGTTGTTTATGTCATAAGAAATGCATACAGCAAACTATTTGTGTCCTCCACAGGCAATCATACTAATACAGTGACTAGTTAACAACACTTTTGACATTTCTTCTTTTAATATTCAAAATATTTGTTTTTTATTTCTGTATATATTTATAAAAAAGTGACCCATGGCCCATTTTTAACTATTGTTAGACATGGCTGTTTGGCGTTATTGGGATATTATGGATCTTCCAGGGACTATGAAGACCTTGAATTGCAGTGCCATGCATCCATTAGGCCCCGGGGCGGTACGTTATATCCCAATGGTGCCGAACCTGCTGGGTATTATTACTTGCTTATACAATGGTAAGAAAGAAAATACTTCACTCTGATTGGTCAGCCTTGGCCTAGACCTGTGATGTTATTGCAGCACAACATCACATGTCTAGTGTCAGCCTCACTGTGAACCTGCAGATGAGCTTGATCTTCTTGAGCATCCTCATAGTTTTTTTTAAAGGAAGTTAAGGAAATATTTTTCCACACAAATACATCTTAACAATGTTTTTTTTTTATTCTACATAACAGCTAGACATTGTATTATAGCAATGATGTCCTCCATGTGTATGTTGGTTGGGATAATATCACGCCTCAGTTGTTGGATGCATTCGGCCTGCAACTTCATGCCCATCACGTGAGGCGTCATCTTATCGCAGCACAAGACACACTGTGTCAGATATTATTGGCTACATTAAACATTGTAAGTGCACAGACAGAGTCATACTATGCAGATCGAAATGAAGAGTGCATCTATCTGGCTGCACTTGGATATCACTTGCTAGAGTTAGGGTTTGTAGTATCTCAGCCAGGAAATCACCCTCCCTGTCTGCACCCATATGGGGGGTACTGTATTGTGAATGTTAAGCCTCATCAAAAGTGAAGTGATGTATATCTATGGAACAGCTATCTAATAACAGGCAAATACATCCTGGGCCAGCTAGAAGTTGTATGGAGTTAGGGAGACTATGGGCAGCACTCTACCTGATGCTCAAGTTTTGGTTCATGACTCGAGAGGCATGTCAAAACTGAGAACCTGGAAAATAAATGATATACGTGCATGGATGTAGTTTTAGTCATGTTAACACAGGCAGTGGTTGGACAGTTTCAAGGAGTAATTGTATTGTATGCAGAGTCCACCCTCTCCCTCACCCAACACCATGTGAAACGACATAGTTGATCCTGAGTGAGAACTACAGAGTTACTGAGGGATGGACACAAGCAGTCTACCTCTGTGAGTGCAGACACACTCATGTGATAACAGTTATCGTTGAATGAGCTCAGGCAGGCAATTTGTCATTCCTTTGCAGAGCATCAGGTCATGTGTCATGAGTGCAGTCTCAGACCAACAGCGGGACCATGGATATGTACAGTACACATACGTCATTGTGTGTACAGAACTCAGCACACTTAAGAGTTGTGCAAACTAAACTGATTCCCTCTCTACAACACAATGTACTGATTTTGTCTGGGGATGTACAAAACAATAAACCATATAGATGAACAGTATATGTCCCTGATTTTAGGTACAGACAATTATGCAGTGATAGGAGTAGAAATGACACTCCTCTCCAGAGAACAAGTACAGTATCTTGAGTGGGCTGTCACCACTAAAAAAAAAAAACAGAACCCATGAAGATCAATAGTGGTTGTAACTTACTAGTGGCACAACCAAGTTAGAGAGGCAGTGGTTGCATTACTTGCATATATATGTGGAACTTGTCAGATTGCTGTTGTTGACAAGTTTATATAGTTAAGAGTATCATGACGTCAGCCGCACAATGGCTCTGCCCTTCCATATTCAGATGCCAGGTACTGTAGTATAACTGCAGATTCGCAGTAGTACTAACTTGATGTTAAACCATACTGCTTGATAGTAACAGTATATTGTAGGAATTTTGTTATGTATTTTGATCATGTGCATGATATCTAGGAATACTTACACTGAGTGGCATCACTTGGTTCAGTTTTCACTGGCCACAGTGTGTGTTCTGACCCAGTCTCCCTGGCACCTAAAAAAAAGATGTAACATTACAGAGCTTATGACTATCTGTATACTTCTTGACAGTGCTATTGTTTTTTAATTCTGTACTGTATAACTATGTACTACATTGATAGATGTGAGATTAAACTAAAGCTGAACATTGGCTGTTAATAAATGTTTTTCTGTAGGAGCTGAGCAGTAGTTGCAACACATTTTACTTTGGTAGATAACAGAAGTCAAAAGATCTGTTTACACACTTGAGAATATTTCACATTCTTATGTTATGATGAAATAAGAGAAGTTAATTGTGTTAACATCCCCATGCAGTATTACGTCATTGATATGACTGAATATCAAATCTTGTGTTGAGATTGCCAGTGTCCAACTGTTGTAAATAGTCTGCTAGGCACTTCCTGGTGAAGAAATACTAGCACAGGTCATTTGTAGCACAACAATATATACAAGAAATAAAAGATAGAAAGTGCTAGGAGTTTTATTTAATAATATTCTAATGTAACTGTTGGTGTTTTTCACTATTACACACTTCTAAGATGTGGCTTTACGTTGGATGTTACACAACTAGAGGTAAGTAACAGTAGGGTTCGCAATGTGGTTTAAATGCTGTGGGTGACATAAATCACATGTTGATTCACAACTGCTTATGGCTTATTGTCAAACTATGTGTAGAGAATGATCAACAGTCTCTGCAAAGTAGACATCTAAGTCGAGGAACTGATAGATTGGTGGTGGTAACTGTTAACATAACAAGAAAAAGGAATACCATGCATTGTGCTAGCACACACGTCACATCAATAGATGTATTTGGTGGCAGTGTTCCAGCTGAAACATGCACCTTTCATGGTTTATATAATCTATATTATCGTGTGATAGGTAGGAGTTAACTTTTTTCTTTATATAACAACAAGCCATAGCATAATATGAATTATGCTCTGCAGGGTGTGTGTTGTTTGGGATAACATCATGCCTCAGGTATTGGACACAGTCGGCCTGTGGATTCGTACAAAACCATCCGAGGCTGCATCTTATCCCAGCATAAGACACATCCTGTTGGACATCATTGGTTAATTAGTACTGTAAGCATACGTCATTATCTGTTTTTGTTGGGGTTCTGGTGAGTATGTCTCACCTTCAGATTCAACGATATTAACACTGTCATCTGAGTCTTCACCCTCCACAGCTTGTGTTGCAGGTGGTACTACCTCTCCGGTGTTCTGTGAATGAATACATAACAATATTTACACTGCTGTTTTCATTCAGGTACAACTCAGTATATGTTGACGTGGTGTTTCATTATGAGTACATATCCAGAGGTAAGCAAAATGTCATATACATCTACGATCTACGTCACTGATTCCAAGTGTGTACAACTTAGGACAGCTAGCAGTTGCAGAGCCTCAGCTAGTAAGTAAGTAAAGTAAAATGTTATTTATATCAAGCGCCCTTCCCAAGCTCTGGGCACTTTTACAAAAGTTCAAATCACTTAAAATCACATTTCAGAACAATAAATCAAGCAATCATACAATACACTTACTTATTATGTTCTGGCAAATGCTAGGGCAAAAAAGAAAGTCTTCAGTTGTTTTTTAAAACTTTCAACAGCTAGGCATTCTCGTATCTGATGAGGTAGAGAATTCCACAGGGTTGGTGCCATATAGGCAAAAGATCTACCTCCAGACATCTTTAGATGTACCCTGGGAATCTCTACCTATCCCTCATCAAGAGCTCTTTCAGGTAGTGAGGTCCCAAATCATGTAGGGCCTTAAAGGTCAATAATGCGACCTTGAAGGTGATCCACCACTGTATTGGCAGCCAGTGCAGATCACGCAGCACAGTTGTCATATGGCTAGATCCTGAAACTCCTATCAACAACCTGGCTGTTGCATTCTGCACAACCTGCAAGCGGCGGATATCCACCCCTGGCAGCCCTAGATAGAGGGCATTGCAGTAATCAAAATGGCCAGTGACAAAGGCGTGAACCAGGATGGGAAGATCTTCCCGTGGAACCAAGTGTTTCACCCGGGCAATATTCTACAGAAGAAAAAAGGCAGATTTGACCACGGCCAACACCTGCATCTTCATAGTTAGGCTTTCGTCAAAAATCATGCCAAGGTTACGCACTTGGCCAGAGGCAAGAAGCGGGGCCCCCCCAAGATATAAACCCGAGGGTTTCCCAGTCCAAGCCCCTGCTGTCCTCCCTCCAGGGTCCACAACCAACACCTCAGTTTTCCCTGAATTCAACCTAAGCCAACTAGCACTCATCACATCCTGAATCTCCAGGAGGCAGTTGTTAAACATCATGATGGAATCAGACTCCTGATCAGGCATAAAAGACAGGTAGAGCTGAGAATCATCAGCATAACAATGAAAACTCAGCCCGTACCATCTTATAATGTCCCCCATTGGAAGCATATACACCGCAAATAACATAGGGGACAGCACCGACCCCTGTGGTACCCCACAGGGCAGCCAATGAGGGGCCGAGGTATAAATTCCAGACTCCACTCTCTGAGATCTGCCTTCCAGAAAAGATCGAAACCAGCTGTGGACTGCTCCCCTCCAACCACAGAAAAACCACAGGTGGTCAAGCAATACCCCATGATCCACATTGTCAAATGCTGCTGAGAGATCCAGGACAACCAAGATGGAACGGGTCCTCTGATCTCTTGCCATCAGGAGATCGTTCAATACCCGAACAAGAGCCGTCTCTGTACTATGCCTTTTCCTGAAGCCGGATTGGAGAGGGTCATAGATATTGTGGTTGGACAAATGATCCTCCAGTTGCAGAGCGACCACCTCTCAATAACCTTCCCTACAAAAGGAAGGTTAGAGACTGATCTATAATTTGCTGGGCAGTCGGGGTCAAGAGAGGTCTTTTTCAACAGGGGGCGTACTACCGCTTCCTTTAAGGGATCCGGAAAGATCCCTCTCTCTAATGACACCACCACTATCCCAGCCAGGACTGGGCTGATAACATCTACACACCCCACCACCAGGTGAGTAGGGCCTGGGTCCAACTTACAGTAGGTAGGTCACAGAGTCTGGATGATCCTCACTATATCTATTACTGCTGGTAGTCTAAAGGTAGACCAGTACAACTGGGTGTTAGTAGCACCCAATTGATCAGTGCAATGTCCAATAGAAGACACCAGTGGATCACATCCCTGATGGCGGATACCTTGTCAGCAAAGAATTTCGCAAACTCCTCACACTGTACCTGTGATAATGCTCTACCAGTCTGGAGACAGACTGGATTGCACAGTCTGTCTACAGTCTGGAAGAGCTGGGATGGTCTATTCCTTACTGCAGCAACTTCCCTGGACAGGAACTCTGCCTTCTTATGGGAAATTTCTGATTAGTAGAATTTATAATGTTCTAACAATTCAAGTCTATCCACCTCCAGTGGAGTTTTCCACCAGTGTCTTTCCAATTTTCATCCCTTTCTCTTCCACTCACGGACCTCCCCATCAAACCAGGGAGCCCTTAAGTGAAGAGTGTGGGGACAAACACAGATTGGAGCAATGGCATCCAGGGCCTCAGTTACAGCCCTATTATAGGCTAAAACCAAAGGCCCTGGACCAATGCTATCCCTTGGAAAATCCGAGAAGCTCAGCTCCCTCATGAGGCCTTCTGAGGTGACCTGTCTTAAAGGACGGAACTGTACTAACTTCCTAGGGGAAGGCCAATTTTGGGGGGCCACAAATCTAAACCTCAGGGCATGATGGTCAGATCATCTGACTGGCTCCACCTCCACATCAGATACCTCCATCCCCAGATGTAACACCAAGTCCAATGTATGCCCCCCCTCATGGATTGCAGAGGTAATTACCCATGACAGGCCCAATGAATTCATCAATTGGAGGAGGTGTTGACCAAATGGCGAGAGTTCATCCTCGACCCAGGCATTGAAATCCCCCAGAATTAACCATCTGGGAGATTCCAGTACCATATCGGCAATGAAGTCCACAACCTCCTTCAGGAACTCCATCTCATCCCCTGGTGGACTATAGATAAGAAGAGTCCTGTGGCCTGCACCTGCACTCATTATGCACTCAAAGGAGTTGGTATCACCAACTGGCACTTCCCTGAGATTCAGATCTTGTCTAAAACAGACCGCAACCCCCCCGCCCCTCCAGTCCACTCTCGGGCGGTGAATCACCGAGAACCCAGCCGGAATCATGGAGTCAAGTACAGGACCAGCATTTCCATCTAGCCAGGTCTCAGTGATGCAAGCCAAGTTGACTAAGGAAACAAGGTGCGTCATCACTGCAGTCTTATTCCTAATCGACCTGGCATTGCTTATACCACCCAAAAGGGACGGAAATCCAAGAGTGATCCCACTTCCTGCCTGATACACTCCAAGTCAGTACCCTGCCCTCACTCCAGTACCCATTTCGCCCCAGGGCATCTCCTAGCCCTCACCGCCCATATCCGTTCTCTTTCCTCCCATCCCCCCAAGAGTTCCAGGATACCCATATCTTTCTGCATTTTAATCTCATAATGCCAAGATTTTGACATCTAGCATAAACCTTCCCTGTAGGTGGGGGTAATTCAAAGGGATGGAGATCCCGAAGTCTTGAGGGGGAGTACTGCCTAACCATTTTACCTACACCCCAGCACATATTTTAAACCAATTTATACACCCTCATGCAAGCAAAACCCTTCCACCCCCAACTTAAACAACCCTTAAAAGAACAATAAATAAAATAAATTGAAATAAAATCTCCCCCTTGAAATATTAAAACAATTTCATACACGGAGTTCAGATTTACAGTCCAGCATTGAAGTCTAATCAATTGTTCCAGCTATAAATGAAGATAAAGATAAAGATCCAGTTGAGCTCTCATCTCCAATGGGAAAATAATTAAATAAATAATTTTAAACTGAATCATACCATGTTTGTAAGTGAATTCCTTGGAGCTCTCACCTCCAATAGAAAAATTAAACCATATAATAATTTCCACTAAGCCAATCTCTCACATTGGTTATAATAATAAATAGTAAACAGTAACCAGAACAATTTATGTCAGTTTAGAGCTCTCACCTCCAGTGGAAGATGAACCAAATAATACTTTTTTAACTGAGTCAATCTCTCACATTGACTACAGCAATAAACAGCAGAAACATTCAAGCAATAGATACTCTCACTGCCCATGCAAAAACGCCACAATTTGGAAAAGTCTCACCAATAGTTTGGCTAGCTTCAATCCTCCTTTCCTACTCCCTCACCCCGGCAGATAAGGTAGCTATGGAGTCCCCTGGCACCCCCTGTGCCAATACAGACAAGGTACTGCTTTCTGGGTGAATAGTCACAGCAAAACTGAGGATTTAGACATGGAAGGCACACCTTTGTACACGTTTTGCAGCCAATGGGGACTCCCTCACTCTGGCAGATAAAGTAGTGTATACAGAGTGAACAGGTACATTTAAATGTGCAGATACAGATCAATGGAAGATGTGCCTGATTGCAGGCAGAGACAAGTTAGGATACTGAGAACTTGTGTGCCCTCATCCAGGTGATGCCCTCCACCCCAAGTGAGGTACTGCATCCTGAATGGAGACTGAGAGGTAAAGAAATAACATAGAGATGGATAGTTCACCTGTGTGGTAGTAGGCACACACCAATTTGCATACCTAGCAGTTGCATGGTATCAGGCAGGCAATGCACACCCCAGCCATATCGGTTAGTTACTACATCCTGAGTGGTGAGTCAAAGAAAAAAACATTTATGGGGTATAAATGGCAGAGCTCCATGCTTGCAGCAACACACTACTTGGTGTAGTAGCAGTTAATGACGTTATCAAGGCAGTAGCACCCCCCCTCCCAGCAGGTACTGCATAGTAAGTAGAGAGTAAGAGGGAAACAAGGACCATGGCTATAAACAGTGTAGCAGTGTGATTGCAATAGCATGCTACTTGGGAGACTTTGGAGTTCTTTCTGTTAGGTAGGGAATGCCCCCCCAAAAGCGAGGTTATGCATCCTCAATGGACAGTGACAGTTACATAAAGTACACTGGTACTGACAGTGCAGTTCTGTGGTTGCAGGGATAGACAGCTTAGGACAGTTAGGACTTCCATGGCGTCACACATGAATGCTGTACCCCCTCCTCTTCAGAGCAGGAACTGCATGCTAAGTGTGGAGTGACAGCTGGCATGAGGATTTGAACTAAAACCGCTTCATGTTTATGATTACAGCTTTGCACAGATTAGTACAGTGAGAAGTTGCATACTCTTGGCCAAGGAATGCCCCCCCACCTGTGAGTCACTGAGTTTAGAGTAGTGAGCGACAGTTACAGTGATGTGTTGCATTTGAATGTTGCAACTCTATCATTATGGTTGCATGCAGCTTGGTAGAGCTAGGAGTTGCACAGCTGGAGGTTGCCAATGGGTCCCCCCTTCCCATGGCTGTTAGTGCATTATGAGTGTACTGACACAGCAAAACTAAGGGCATTGATATGAATGCTACAGGTCCTTCATTTGTGCCATGTACCAGTTAGAATACTTAGGAGTTGCATGACCTCAAAGAATTATCTGCTGTGCACACATTCATCCCCACCACCCCCTGCAGCACTGTCAGCCAGACAATGAACCCCCCTAGTAAAGTACTGCATCCTGAATGCAGAATACCAGGAACAGAAAGGCTATGATAATAAATTGTGCAGTAGTATGGTTGTAGTAACATACTAGTTTGAAGAGTTTGGAGTTGCATGGTGTTAAGCAGGAATCACCACCCCTCAGGTGTGCTTGTGCATCCTGAGTGGAGAGTGACAGTAACATGAAGTACAATGATATTGATGGTTCTTCTTCGTAGTTGCAGGCGAACACAAGTTAGGACACTTAGGAGTAGGACTGCACCACACATGAATGGTCCCCCCCCCCCCCCAGAACAGGTAGTCCACACTGAGTGTTGAGTCACAGATAAAGTGAATATTTAAATAACGAATGGTACATGCTTATGATTGTAGGTTCTACAGTAGTTAGGACAGTTAGAGTTCGCATGACGTCGGTCAAACAATACCCCCTCCCAAAACCTTAGGTGAGGCACCTAATGCTGTGTAGTGAGCGACATTTAAAGTGATGTGTTGGACTTGAATGTTATGATGGTATCATTGGAGGTGCATGCAACTTAGCACAGTTTGCAGTTGCAAGTATTGATGCAGCCATTAACCACTCTCCCCCCAAGGATGGTACTACACCATGACTGTGGAGGTACAGCAACATTTAGGCCATGGTTATCAATGCTAGAACTCTTCAATTTATGTTGTACCGAAGTTACTATTTTTAGGAGTTGGATGACCTGGGCTAGGCAACACAGCCTTACATGTGTCCCCGCCCCCCAAAAAAAGAAAGACAGTCACCATGTACTGCATCTTGAGTGGATAGCTATGGTAAAAGTACGCATATACAGATCAACAGTGCATGTTCTTAATTCAAGTAGATATGAATTGGGGCAGATAGGGCTTGAATGTCCTCAGACATACAATGAGCGTTCTTTGCCTCCTCCTAAGACAAGGTGGTGGGTTGTGTAACGTTATAGTGGTGCTGAACTACAACTATTCACTTACTAGCATTACAACAAGATGTATTTTTCTAGCATAGAAATAGCTGAGCAACATTTTTCTATTAGTATGCAGTTTCACTAATACTTACGACATTGTACACACTCCCCAGCAATAGGTCTTCCTGCTGACTCCCGCATCTCGTGGGCTAGGTAGTACGATCCAACATCATTGTCCGGTATCTCTTGTATTTCCTTTAGGATGTAGAACCGCTGGTGCAGCAGTTTCCACTTCCTTTTACACATAGCGGAAGACTTGCTTTTAAGCCAGAAATGGTACTCAAGGTTTGTGTGTAAGCGCCTCCACATATGGTACAGTTTTCTATTTGTGCTCCTCATGAGCAGCTTATGATTGCCTTTAGCATGTGCTGCCTCCACCAGACAACACACCTCCCTAGGTGTCCACAGATGCATTTTTTGGGGGGGATTGATTTTCAACAGCTGAAACAAAAAAAAGAGAGAGAATAGTTATCTGTTCTGTGTCTGTATGTGTGCTCTTGTGAGGATAGCTGGGTTGACTAATGACATCTTACAGAGCTTGTATGTATACAGATGATTGCAATGATTTAACATTTTCCAATTAATTGTGTTAATATAACTATTGTCACACTAGCAGTGAGTGGCATAGCCAATAAATTAATTAGATTTGGTTGCCCCAGCCAAGCCACAATCTGTTGCTTTGCTTTCATGGTAATACACCAGAGATTAAATGTCTGAGTGTTATGTATGTACTGTGTGCAGCTTTTCTATTTTTTGACCAAGGTTTTGTGGTTCTTAAAAGAGCCTTTTTTTGAAAGGTGTAATGTTCAACAGTCTGATTTCTTTGAGGACTGTGAGAATCCCATCTCGAAGGTCTCCCAGGAAGAGGCAATTGCCAGCATGAGAGAAGTGCACACCATCTGGTAGGTATAGCCAATCATTACAATACTTAATTTCAGGGTGATGTACGGTGTGCATCCCAGAGATGCACAGATATCCAGAAATTTGTATGTTTACCTTTCTGCGAGCTCTGTCAAGCAGGTACATGTGCTGTTCTGCTTGCCAGACCCTATACTCTGTAGTATCAGAAAAAATGATCTTACAGGCAGGTAACATTTCCATGATGGAAGCTAGGTCCAATGTTGCTTCTGACACTAAATCTATCCATCTTTTGGTGCCCAAATCATTGCCTCAGGGATGGATCAGCAGTATGTGTGGCTGAGCTTGAGTTCTCAAAAGTCTGTGCATTGTTGGCATCAGATGCTCCCACTTCATGCCACCTCTGCCAAACCATTTAACAGAGCAATTTGAAAGCTGCAGGTCTCTGCCAAAATCACTCCTTTGAGCATACTCTGAAACACGCCTTACTATACTGCTGCCCACTATCCACACGGTCCATTTGCTGTTTTCTGCCATTCTGAGTTTTAAAGCTAAGAACTGGAAAAATCAGTGTTTCTTCTGCAGTGTCTAGACACAACTGATTATGAAAGTGAAATTTACCTCTCTCCTACAACATTACTTTGGTAGGCTGTTCCAAAACACAGTTATTTTAAAGGTCATTGGTTACTGCTTTCTCATGGGTAACCAATACAACGCATGCACTGATTATGATTGCAATGAATGGCTGCAACTCCTGTCAACCAGAAATGTAAAAACATTTCTAGGTGGGAAAATAATACATTTTCATAGTACGTCATAAAATCACAACTACAGAAAGTTCTATGGTTGGTTGCCTATCCTGTTGTGATACACGTGCTGCTTGCTTTCTCCCTCCATTTGCAGCTCTATCTGTGCTAGTAAGTACTGATTGACACTCTGACTTTAAACACTAATAACTTCTTTTTACAACATAACAGCTTACTTAGATTGCTATAGTCAAACAGAGCAGTAAAAAACATTTTGTTTAATGCTATTTTTCTGCTGGTAACACTTTTTTATAATGGTAGAATAACTGTTTACAAAAATGTGCTTTACTTACACAATCTGAAGCAGGGTCTCTTAGTTTCCTTAAGATAGCTGCTATGTCCTTCTTCTCCACTGTCTAACACCTGTGATTGGTTGCCTGACATGGCCTGATCAATTAAGTGTTTGATTGGTCTCAGTGTCTGTCACTTAAATAGGAAGCAGTCTGTGATTGGCTTAGCCTTAAAGAGGGTTATCTTTCAATGTGATTATTCAAAACTTTTGTGCTCATAGAAACATAGAAACATAGAATTTGACGGCAGATAAGGACCGCTTGGCCCACCCAATCCACCCATTTCTCTACCTAATGGATAAGCTGCAGATCCTAGTTAGCCAGCAGCCTACTTCTTCCTACCCCCAACCCCTAGAATTGCCTTATGACTGTCCCATGCATGCTTGAATTCCACCACTGTTTTTGACTCCACAACCTCCTCCGGAAGGCCATTCCATGCATCCACAACCCTCTCTGTGAAAAAATACTTCCTTAGATTACCTCTGAGCCGCTCCCCCATCTTCAAATTGTACCTCTTGTTCTTGCACACCTCTTTTTTTGAAAGATGCTACCCTCTTGGACTTTGTTGATTCCCTTGAGGTACTTGAAAGTTTCTATCATGTCCCCCCTCTCCCTCCTTTCCTCGAGGCTATACATATTAAGCTCCCTAAGTCTCTCTTCATATGTCTTCCGGTGCAGACCCTGCACCATTTTAGTTGCCCTCCTCTGGACAGCTTCCATCCTGTCTATGTCTTTGCAGAGATTGGGTCTCCAGAACTGCACACAGTACTCCAGATGGGGTCTGACCAGCTGTCTGTACAGAGGTACAATAACTTCCTGTTTTCTACTGGTGATGCCTCTCCCTATGCATCCCAGTATCCCCCCAGCCCTCCTTGCTGCCCTCTCACATTGCTTGCCCACCTTTAGGTCATCTGATATGGCTACCCCCAGGTCCCGCTCATGACACTATTTTGCTAAAGTGTTGTTCTCATAACATTATTTTGTGACACTACATGCAACAGCATCATTCTCATGGCATTAAGTTTTGCAAAACTTTCGTGCTCACGACATGATGTTTTGCGACACTTTTGCATGTATGACACCTCTTTTCAGAAATTTTTTAAAGTACAATTTTACAACAGGAAAATAGCAGCAATGTGTTGGATTGTCACATTACTTTGTGTGTGTGCATGTTTACCTATTTATTTTCATGGTATTACTGAACTTGTATTATGCAAAACTTGAAGACATTGTTTATTGGTTACACTGGTGTCCAGCTGTAGCAGTAATTATCTGTGGAATATTTTGTAAGAAGTGCTTTTTATTTTTTAGTACTTAGGACATGAACACTGTGTCTCATCATCTTATGTTAGGACAGAAAAAAAAAACAGCACTAAATATCTGTTTTTTCTCAATTTCTTATGCAGGTGTCTGATTCTTCTGTAACATTGTCCTACACCACTGTGAATTTTCATAGAACAAGATGCCATCTAAACAGAGACGGAGTTCTGTGCAGAGACAAAACAGGTACTTAGTAGTTCCCTGTTGATTAAGAGTGGTCAAGAAGACACACATGATTTTTCAAGATGTAAACTGACTCAGCATTCAACTAAAGCAGTTAATTCACAGGTTGCACCCTCCGCAGGAAAAGAACGTACTTGCTCAAGTGCAAGAACAAAATGTTTGTCCCAGCAACACTTGCACAAATCTTTGAGATGGAACAGCAATGTTGCAAAGGCAAGCATAAAGAAGCATACTGAGCAGTGGTGTAAAGCTGTGGGTACTGACATCTGAGGAAGAAGAAGTTTTTTCGGTCTCTAGCTTATAAAGCTAAGATTGACAGACTTATTGCTGCTGTGATGAAACGTGAGCACAAAAAGTGTAAAGAGTCATGTCTCTTTAATGAAATTGCATCTCAGGTGTGCACATTTGTAAATAGAGCAGTGTTTGTTCTTCAGCGCTTGTGGTGTAAGATGGCACATGTTTTTGAGCAGTTCATAAAAGTTGTCTATGAGATGAAGATGAGGTTACAACGATATCCTGTCTTGAAGCTAGACAATTTTTGTGATGTCTTCACAGGGTGCTGGCTGCATACACAGCACTCAGAGGCTTATTTCTGGGAGGAGTCATATTATTCACAAAAATAGGACAGCAACTTCTGCATTGATGAGTCCGGTAAAGTGTGTAATGTGCTCAGTGTGTGCGATGACACTACAATGGAGTCAGACAATGAATGTGAGGGAAGTACTCAGCCCCGTAAATGTCACTGTCTCTCATGGACAAGTGATGACACTTGTAACCAGAGGCAATCATCATTTGACAAAGTTGAGCACTTTATCAACCTGTTTGTCATTACTGATCGTAAAGACAGACATAAACTGTTTGAGACTATAGACCTTTGTGAGATCTGTCCAAATACTGGATGTATGGGTCACTGGCTTGCATGCCTAGATAGTGGTGTTTGTGACAGTGTCTTTCACCACATGTGTATGCTTAGAGTGCATCAATCAGGCATGTGAAACTTTGTGTACAGGGTCTATGACGTTCGTCGAGTTGTCGCTCAGTATACTCATCTGAATAAGTTACTGCAGTCTGGTGACATGCATGGTGCCATTGCATTTCTGAAACAGCTACAGTGTGTCAGCAGTGTGACAGGTACTGTGATTAATCAGTCATCACTTGCTGATGGAAATTGTGCGTCTGTCTTAGAAACTGATATTCTGAAGCAGTTTGTGAAATCAACTGCCAAATTTGAGTTGGCAAAGACAGAGAAATTTGACTGCGTATGTGTCTCATGTGATTGACTCTGTTACAAAAGGCAAATGGTCACAGTGAACCTGGAAACCTTGTCACCATACAATGACATGTAGTTTCGACTGTCAGCATTTCTGCTGGTAAAGTGTGACTTTCAGTTTGACCCAATCATTGTGATGTGCAAGCACTGTTTTTCCAAAGTGCAGTGTAACATTCTGCCACCAAGGTCAGTCTTGAACAACATGGAGGCACATGTTACCCCAACTGAGATTGCCACATTGAATACGTTTGAACGGATTCTAATTCAGACAATGAAACCATTTCAAACTATCCTACGGCTAAATAATAAGACCCAGAACATTCCACAAAAATAACTCATTAGATCTCTTAAGGGTTCCGTAATGTATCTTCCACTTCATCTGCAGGAAAATGTTGAGGCAATCTCAACTGAGAATACTTTGGTGATTCTTGTCAATGTCATTCCAACAAAGTCAAAGGTCATTTGGCGGGATGTTGTCAATGTGGAGAAGGTGAAGCTTGCTCTTACTAATTTAAAGAGCAACAATACTTTTTATGTAGACCTTGATATTGATCAAATGACCACTGTGTCTGTTGATCATGATCTGTTGGAAAGCACTAAACCTATGATTGAGAAGGTCAATGTGGAGACAAACGATAATGTGTATGAACTGTACACAATTCACCCACTACATGGGAGAGATCCAGTAGGGGATAATATTGATCTCTATCAAATGAAACAGGTGGAAGGTGAGCCTGTCAGCATTTGGAAGGCAACATTGGAAGCACACTGTTTCCCAGACTTAGTCCCAAGAGGGTCAGGTGGATGCCTAGATGAAAGAGAAGCAAGTGTACAGAGTGCTGAGTACCGTACTAGTCACGTGTTCAGTAAGGATGGTAAATTCAGATGGAATGTATAGTACCTGTTTCATCTCCTATGGGAGAATGAGCTCAGCATACTGTCTTCATCCATTGCTCATACTATTCATCTTACAACTCCACTTGATGGAATTACAACTGAGCAGTTTCTGCAAAAACTGAAGCAGAAGGATGACAATGTGCAAGTGAATTTATATTCCATTCTGTCAAGTCTCTGTGGCACCAAAGAATACTGGTATTGCAGACACTCTGAGGTGATGACCATGCTGCGAGAGTATGGTCCAGCCACATGCTTTGTGACCCTCAGTTGTGCCGAGTATGCCTGGGATGAGGTAATAGAACTGTTGAGGTGGGCAAATTGTGACGTAGAGGGCATTTCATCAATGACTGTCAGCGAAATGTGCTCACTCAGCCCTGTATCTGTGACAAGGCATTTCCACAAGGGATTCCATGACATTCTGACTTTCATTTTGTCAAAGGACAATCTGCCTCGTGATGTTGTGGACCATTACTTCTGGAGGACGGAGTATCAGGCATGTGGCACTCCTCATATTCACATGTTACTGTGGATCAAGGATGCCCCATGCATAGGTGAACATGAAGCAGCAGAAGTGCTAGCATTCATTAAGTAGTACATTACTTACTGTATCCCGGACAAATACGGCAGTCCTACACTCTAGACATTGGTGCAGAAGTTTCAACACCATATTTGTGTGAAATACTGCCACCAGGTAGTGAAGAACAAATCTGACTGGTACACAAGATGCCGTTTCGGATTTCCTAGACGTGTCTGTCAGGATGGTTGCATGAATGAACTTTTCTCAGCTATGTGATACCACTTGAAGGCAAACTCAACCAAGAGGGTTTATGAATTACATAGAGAAGAGAATAAGGTGTACATTAATGACTACAAACCCACTCTTCTTCTAATGTGGCAAGCAAACATAGATGTTCAGTTTGTGGCTGACAACTCATTGGCTCTGGTTTGGTACATCACTTGCTACATAACTAAACATGAACAGACTAGCTTGCAAGATCTTTGGGAAGATATTGCCAGTTCAAGCAAGTTACTGACATCTCAGCTCTGGTCACTGGGGTTGAAGACTCTATCACACAGAGAAAGTGGCACTTATGAGGCCAGTGATTGGCTGATTGGTACACATTTTTATGGCAAGTCTGATGCTGTGCGCTTCCTAAGTATAAACTACAAAGAGGAGTGTAAACATGTACTTATTCCTCATGAAGAGATTGAAGAACTGGCTCTCAAGAGACCATCTTCAAGACATATCTTGAAGAACAACCTCATCGACATGTACTACCACTGTAAGCATGAAGTCATGGATCGAATGTGTTTATTTGAGGTGGCTAAATGGTATTACTACAAGATGGATGTCTCACCTGATTGTACACATGACATTTACAAGGTTAAAGGAGTGGACGGCTGTCTCATTAAGAGACATAAGCCTTGGCTCATTGACCACTGTAAGTTACATTTTGCCAGATCTGAGAGCAGAGAGCATTACTACTTTGCTCTCCTATTTCTAATTAGACCATGGAGGAATGAATCTGAATTAAAAGGTGACTGTGATACATTCGAGGAAGAATTCAATCACAATTATGAGTCATTCAAAAGTGAATACTCTGACACTTATATTCAGAGGCTGAACACTGAAAAGGAGCAAGTTGAGAAGGCACAGAACCTACTTGAAGAGGACACTCCTGTTAGTTCAGAGGAGAATCTTGATCCAGAAGGACAAGGTATCCTTGGAGAACCTCTACCTCTGAATGCCCCAGAAGTACTCATGTCGGAAGTGGAGAGTGCTATGGAACATGGTGCACATTGCACTGTTGACCCAGCTGAGTTGAGAGAGAGACTCAACGAGCAGCAACGGGTGGTTCACTCTGAGTTCACTGATGCTGTCCGGCACGGATTGCAACATGAACTCAAGAAATGTGACTGTGTAGAATACAACCTACTGCTGATGTTTGTTAGTGGCTCAGCCAGGACAGGAAAGAGTTTCCTTATAGAGGCTATAATGGCAGAAAGATACAAAACCAGACAGGGTCATCAATGTCTGTTGCTGTTAGTGCTCCCACTGGATTGGCAGCATACAACACTGGAGGAATTACATTACACTGTCTCTTCATGTTGCCAGTAGAGCAGGAGAGTATCAGAAACTGTCATTTGATGTTGCATCTCAGCTTCGTTCTATGTTTACTAAGATGAAGTTACTCATCATTGATGAGATTAGTATGGTCTCCAAAGTGATGCTTGCCTGTATACACCTCCATCTACAGGAGATCTTGGGAACTGACTATGAAGATGCATTTGGTAGTAAAAGCATTGTTGTATTTGGAGACCTCTTACAGCTTGCACCAGTTAATGCGGAACATGTCTTTGCAGCTCTGACTGTCAAGTATGCTAAGAATACACTAGGCTACATTGGAGGTTTTAACATGTGGGAGTTATTTACTTATGTCGAGCTGTATCAGAATATGCAAAAAAGTGGTGATCTGGCTTACAAGGCATTGTTGGATCAGGCTCGTACAGATTCTGTGTCACCAGAACATCTTTCAATGTTACATGGCCGAAGAACCCAAATTGATACTACATCCATAGAAACAGCATGTGATGTTTTCAGTGATGTGTACTCCAGTGGCACACGCATTGTGTGTCTTATGCCATGACTGAAGAAATGTGCTGAGTTCAACAGTGTCATGTTGCAGAGAGAGAATCAAAAGATTTTCACTCTGCATGCTGTTGATACAGTTGATGGTGTCATTCTAAGTTGAAAAATGGTAGCAAAGATGACTGAGCAACTGTCTGAACGGAAGTCAGATATTTCATGTACAGCTGGGCTGGAAGCTGTCCTCACAGTTTGTAAGAATGCACATGTCATGCTGCGCTGCAATCTTGATATGGAGCGTGGCATGGTAAACGGTGCCATGGGTAATATCATTGACTTCATTTACAATGTTCAGAAAACATTTATTGAGACCCTTCTTGTCCACTTTGACAACATGGAACTTCCTGTGCAGATTGATCGTACCTGTGTTAAATTCCAGGTATTTAAGGATATCTATGTTAACAAGAAACAGTTCCCAATATGTGTTGCATATGCTGTCTCAATTCACAAGTCTCAGGGCTTGAGTTTGGATTCAGCAATGGTGGACATAAGGACAATTTCAAAGATGGCATGAGCTACGTCGCACTTTCACATGTATATAGTCTTTCTGGGTTGCACATCATTACACTCGCATCTCAGAAGACACACGCTGACAAGTGATGTATTGTTGAGTACAACAGATTACATACTCCATATCAGCCACAGATGTCTTTAATACCACTACCTATGTGTGTGGTTGTGTCACATCCTGCAGTCATAGCTACATCTGGCAACAAAAGAAAACAAGCTTCTACAACTGATTCAAGTGTACAGAGTAGTAAGAAGATCACAATGTCAAATACACATGCAGAACCAGCTGTTGGTCAGAAGTCAGTTGGTATGGCTGTTGTCCCAGTGTTTGATAACAGTACTAGAGTTAACTGCTATGCTAATTCAGCAATGCAAGTGTTTCTACACATGCCACACTTTGTACAGACAATATCTGCTTCACAAGACACTCCTTTATCGAAGGCATTGAAGCAGGTTGTCAATGTGGCTTCTGATCAAGCTAACAATGTACAGTCACTTTCACCTCTGTGTCAGGTGTTGGGGACATATGATGAATGCAGTACATTTGCTGCTAACATGCAGCAGGATGCTAGCGAGTTCATGATGGCAATCATAAACAGCTTGGATGAAGAAGAGATTCCAATGCATCAGTATTTTACTGTGTCATATGTGACCAAATATGTATGTGTGTTATGTGGTAATTTAAGAGCAAGAAACCACAGAAGATATGCTTTGGGTTTCTGTGTTTGTGCCTCAGGTTAAAAGTGTCAAGTTCCGACAGCTGTTTACCAATGCAGAAAGTGATCACTTGTGTGTGAGGTGTGGAGGTACATGTACTCAGCCCATACGCTTGAGGACTTCATCTCAATATCTTATGCTTGTATTGCATAGATTTGACTCTAATAGGATCAGAGTTGACACACCTATCACTGATTTTACGGCTGGTAGAACTGTATTTAATCAAGCAGTGTTTGACACTTATGCTGTGATCTACCACTATGGCCAGTCTATACATTCTGGACATTACACTTGTTTGTTGAGGTACACAGCTGAATGGGTTGACTGCGATGACACAACAAGCTGTTTCAAACAGAGATTACCGTGACACTTAAAAAATGCATACATTCTGATATTGAAGAATTACGACAATCTTCATGTGTCAGAGGAATAGTCACACTACATGTGACATACTTTGCTGTCCATTTTGTTACAGAGTGACTTCTGGAACATTTGCATAGTTTTTAACAGATGCACATGTATTAACACATTGGTAACATATTACATGGTTGAATAGCATATGCTTACTCAATGTCACATATAAGATTGTTGTGTTGATCAGTGACACAGTGGATATAGTTGGAGTGGTCTTTCATCGGCGCCAGCTGTCTTCACAGTCACTAGAAAAACCACACTATGTGTAAGAAAGACTTTTTAATGTGCAAAGAGAAATTCCTATCTAGTTGCTCTCTTCTGTCATTGTCTTTTTCTTATGAGTATGTTGTATGCAGACATAGGCAAGTACTACTTGGCACACTTGCCAAATATGTGCCTCAACTAAGGCACAATACTTCTCCTTTGCATTAACATAACAGTGTAACATATCTGTTTGTTACAGTATTCTTTATCTTAACATTATTAGGATCTTTTATAACTAAAAGATATCCTGGTGATTGTTCCAGTTTGGTCTCAGAATTATTGAGCTCTGTTTTTTTACATGGTCGTATGACATGTACTTAAGAGTACAGAACTCAAACAATGTATTTCACTCTGTACATGTTGAGTAACATCAGATGTGCCCTGTGTTTCTTTTTTTTATCTGCTTGTGTCTTTACTGAATGCCACCATTTTGTGTTGCAACAGTGTATTACTAACCCTGTTTTGTTCTCATACATCTGCATTGTATTTATATATATAATTGTTAATATATCACTTAGTAAAAGTTTGTAGCTGTGACATTTACAGTAGTTGTACTACTTGCCAGATTAATTCCTGTATTGCACAAATAACTAATATGACTGTTTAGAAGTATCACATTTATTAACCTTTTATGGTATCTGAATATAGTTATTAGTATGACGTAGATATGTAGTTGCAGATATATAGTATATTGTAATTCCAAAGAGCCATAATCAATATCAAAGTAAAGTGTTAGACTAGATATTCTTACTTGTGTACAGCTAACATTCTCTGATAATAATATAATTAAATGTTGAATTATTAATTCTGTAAACTATTTATTTTATGTAAGTAGATGATGTAACAGATCTAGGTGATTTACTAGTTCATAAGTAACTTGTTATTGATTTCCTATTCTTTACTGATGTATATAATCCATGTTACCATGTGTTATTTGATCTAGTTCTGTGGTAAGTTAATTAAATGTATTTTATAATAGTTCTGAATTGTACATCAGACACTTTCACTGAGAAAGTGGAGTTTTTGTGTTCCTGATAATATTTTTTATCGTCTCTATTGAGGGGTCAGGTGGGAATTTTCCAAATGCAGTAACATAGTGATATATCTTAACATCTATTTATATGTGTATACATATGCGTATGTGTACACATTCTATATATTGCAATTAAAATGTTTAACACTAAGTTCGAGATGTATATTTTTGTTCACAGGATTGTCTGTTTTTCCTGATATTACTTTAACGGTTGCATCTGTTTTTTTGCCCACCCCAGAAACATTCACACTAATTATTTATTTAATTATTTCCAAACAAATAACCCAAAGTTTGGATTAAATGAAGTGATAGAATGGCAGCTGATCTTGTGAACTAATTATAGTTCTTATGATAATCTGTTTTCAGTCTTGGATAAAGACAGATCTATAATAATACCTTAGATTTTAGGTATTAGTCACAACAAAATTCCATTTGAAACTGTAGATTATAATTTTGTGCCCATATTCAATTTTGAGTGCATATAATATCAGTCATTATGGTCCAGGGAAATTTGACCTGACGGTATGACAGTCTAATAATCTTATTGCCTGAGAATGACAGATAATAGGCTATATAAACGTATATAATTTAATTGAGAAGAAATTACTTTGGTCTGACTTATCCACTTTAATATTGAGGGTTAAGGTACTTGACACATTCTGTAATAGAGCTATAGTTGGAATACTCGAAAATTATAGGGGTCAGTTAGAAATAGGTATTCTTTTAAATTAAAAAGTATGTTACATGATGTAAGTTGGTCAGATCTGTGTCCCCTAACACTGCGAATTAAGGTACTCAGTGCCGTCCAAGGTGGGTCCAGCACACAGGTAGGTACTTGCTGCTTGCATAAATGCTCTGCGTTGGTTGCTGTATTTGGGGGTGGAGTTCTCCCTCCCTTTAAAATGCAGGTATCACCGGCCTCGCGCATTGCTTCCACTACATAACACGCCAGACACTGTGATACATTTATTGTAAGTTTAAAACAAAGTAATTCAATTGATGATGTAGGATAAAATGTTTAAAATGTCAGAACTTTGATAACTGATAGGATTTCTTGTTGCCTTTGCTTCTAGTGAAGTACGCTGAAACGCACGGAAATGCTTGAGATATTGGAAACAGGTTAGCACTGATAACTGATGGGAATTCTTGCTGCTTTTGCCTTCAGTAAAATATGCTGTAATGCACTGAAATACTCGAGATATTTGTTAGCGTTTTTACCTCTTGCGACTCCTTCTACACTTTGTTACTATTTACCATCTTAAGTGCATACGCTGATTTAATTTTGATGAATGTGCTTAATTTATAACTACTTGGGAATATCAGCAATACATGGAGGCACTGAGAGTGAAAAGCAGCATAGTGCAATTTAATAAAATGAAGGAAATAATACGGAGATAACAAATGTTTGAGGTAGTTCTGTCTCACCTTGCAGTAGGGGTGTTAGATTATAATATAGTAAACTGTTTACCTATTTAAACAGTATAAATTCAAGTGTTTTAAGTAGTAACTTATGGGTATTTAGATACATTTGAAAAAATTATGATGTTGAATACATTTTTTGCTTTAAACAAAAAGTGGGTATAAACCTGATAACTATAAAAAAGTATTATCATTCACTTTACTGTGTGAATGGATCAGTAATCAGAGCAAAAAATGTTTAAAAATGTTTTATTTGTTTTGATTTCTTGTTATTCAGTAGCCATAAGTGGGAGTTGAACCTGAAACAACAGTGATTGTAAGAAAAGATAATCAATTTCAAAATGTAAGGACAGTCTGTTTTGTTCAGTTCTTTTAAAGATTTAATTATTTATTTTTGTGCATAGTATTAGATTATGAGTTAAATAATGAATGAATCTTTTTGTATGTAATTAATTTTGATTGATTTTTTAGAGTAAACCAGTTTTCTGAAGAAGGGTTTACCTGAAACATTGATCTGTGAATACTGGAAGTCACTTGATTAAAAATTTAATAGAATAATGTTGAATTTTCAGAATCATTCTTTATAGGGTGAGTGGGCCTCGCTATCCAGTATATTGTTTTTTGTTCATGATAATTTGAACCATTGGCCCATTATGATATTTCACATTTTGTAACGTTCAGTTTCACATTGCTGTTAATGTGTTTAGGATTACATAACAGTGAGCAACAAACTGTTCATTATTGCATTTAAATACATTTTTCACAACTGTTAGGATGATATTAGGAGTCATTTAGAGACATGAAACCCTGTTATTAAGACTTTCTAATATCATTCTTTCATAGGGTACAGATGTGGAACAATGTTTTGCTTGAACAACGCTAATACCACATACGTAGTAATGTGCATACAAACATTGACATGCACTAACAGCAACAGAGTCAGATCAAGGCAGAAAGACTGACCTAGTGAGATGGAATGCTTTCGTTAACACAGTGTCAAATTGAACTCTAAAGGCTCAGATCATAGAGGAGAGTGACTTAGTAGATAATGCTGTACTGCTGCAATTTTGTTTCTTATAGGATAGTTAGATCACTGCATTGTTATACACAATAATGTGTTTTCAACTAATTTCTGCAACTAAGTGCTCATGAAGATATACATCTAAACATTAATGGTTTAATACCATAGTAGCACCACTATATCAAATAGTGAAGGCACACAATTTTCTGTTAAAAATGAAAAAGTTTTAACAACTGAACTATTGCGTAGTGTTACCATGCGACTTATCAGGTCTGAGATTTTCGACAGTGATGTCATATTCTACAATGTAACATGGTTGTACAGTACTGTTGTGCAGAGAATATTATACTGACACAGGATTGTCTTATTCTGGGGTAACAGCAGCAGCCGTTAACAGTCAGTGAAGGTCTGTAACACTAGACCCAGATATTAGCATGCTATTACAGTGATGATTATCAACACACTGTCATTGAGAAGATATAAAAAACTACTAGATATTAAGTATGTTGCTATACAGTAGCAACCGATGGGCAACATGTACACAGAGCAAGAACCCCCTTAGCTGCCAGCAGAACTTGCACACTTGTTGGCCCATGATGATGGATGTCTCTTGTAGTATGTTTAGACAGTTGTATATTATTTATGTCACCTGCTGCTGGTTGTCTGTGATTGGTCATGTTGCCTTGGTCCTGCCCCCTACTTGCATATGTGTGTGTGTGTGTGTGTGTGTGTGTGTGTGTGTGTGAGAGTGTGTGGAACTGGGGGGGGGGGAATGTGGAGTTAGGGTTTTCAACCTTAACACTGAATTTCCTCGCTTTTGTCGCTGTGGAACAACCCTAACTGATGCATTAAACTGAGTTTTTTGCCATATATATATATATATATATATATATATATATATATATATAAAGACAAAAGAACCTCTATGCGCAAACACTGAGGAAGAGATTACCCCAAAGGGCATTTGGCGGGAAGCCAAGTTTCAAGAAAATACAAAATCACACATGCCCACACAATGCAAAGCATCATGGGCTGCATATGCAAATCACCACAGAATGTTATGCTGGTCCAACTTTAAGCAGAATTGCATGGTGCAGAAAGGCCTCTCACACAGTTTGCAAAGGGTGCTAACAGATGGCACAGACACGCATTCGTCCTACCAGGACTCATCAGTATGCCTCGTCTGTTTGACACCCCAGTGGAATGGACCAGCTACCTTAAGACAGTGTGTCTTGGATATGTTGAGTGAACCCATTAAAATAAAAACTATTTAAAGACAAAGAACCTCTGTGTGCAAACACTGAAGGCAAGGATTACCCAAAGGGCATTTGGCGGAAAGCCAAGTTTCAAGAAAATACAAAATCACACATGCCCACAATGCAAAGCATCATGGGCTGCATATACAAATCACCACAGAATGTTATGCTGGTCCAACTTTAAGCAGAATTGCATGGTGCTGAAAGGCCTCTCACACAGTTTGCAAAGGGTGCTAACAGATGACATAGACGCGTGTTTCGTCCTACCAGGACTCATCAGTATGCCTCGTCTGTTTGACACCCCAGTGCAATGGACCAGCTACCTTAAGACAGTGTGTCTTGGATATGTTGTGGTGAACCCATTAAAATAAAAAACTATTTAAAAGACAAAGAACCTCTCTGCTTAAAGTTGGACCAGCATAACATTCTGTGGTGATTTGAATATGCAGCCCATGATGCTTTGCATTGTGTGGGCATGTGTGATCTTGTATTATATATATATATATATATGTGGTTCCCTTCAGGTTGGAACCACATTGTGCTGCAACCATCTCTGGTTCCTGGGAACCAATCAGAACTGGAGAAACCACAAAATGCACCATAAAATAAAATCTAAAATCTATATACCTGACAAATCTGGAGTTAATCAATACTGACTGAAGAAACATTTTTAATAGTAAAATAAATGTCTGGAGACAAGAGATACCAGAGCTGACTTTATGGCAGCTGCTCTACTAAAAATGTACAATCCAAAGACAAGAGGGACTCTACTGACTCACGGTGAGTTTTCCAAATCTAGGGCTTGCAGAAACAGAGACCGAAGCAAGCAAACTACACATTGGAGCACAAAAGTAATAATAATAAAATAATAATAAGTTTATTTGTATAGGGCCTTTCAGCATACCAAGGTGCTGAACACATTAAAACCACAATATCAAATATAAATCAGTAATATATAAAAATAAAATATCATAATAAAATCAAATATTAAAATCAATTAATAAATACAAAATAAGTTCTCAGCAGAATAAAATTAACTTAGCCATCCAAGAAGGCCATTTGCCACACGAGTCTTCAAATTCTTCTTGAATTCCTCCAAAGAGGTGCACTCCTGTAACTGGCGTGGTAGAGAATTCCAAAGAGTGGGAGCAGCATGAGAAAATGCTGTGCTGCCAGAGGATTTTAAACTCACTCTCGGAATCTCTAGCAAACACTGCAGCACTTGACACAAAAGTTTCAGCTCTCAGTCATTAAAGAACACAGTCTTATTGTATCGTGATTTATTAAAAAGCTTCAAAAAAGTTCCCACAGCTGGTAAAGTGCATGGCAGCAGAACTACAGGCCATTTCAAAATAATAAAACCATAGACACCAACATGGTGTTTGCCGTAGTAAGTACACAGAACAAGCAGGCCATTCAGACAGCCCACGTGTGTGGTAACGCACAGAAATCAGCTGATGTTTTGGCTCACACCTTCCACAGAGCTGATTGGTGGATGGTCCACCCTTCATTTAAATATTGCAATTCATGCATAATTTATCAGATAGGTGTGGACACACCTATTAAGCAGCTGCCGATCAGAGACGTAGTGCACATAACATCAATTGCACACAGAACTTCACAAACAATTACTGTACAAATACAACAAATACTTTAGTAAACAACACCGTAACCTTATATAAATATCTTCATAAATAACATTGCAATGGAAGTTCATCATTCAATCCTTTGGGTTTTAAAGTGCTTAATTTAAAAATCCAAAAGCACTCTCTTTGGTCTAGCTTGTCTACTAGACTCCCACCCCATGGTCCAACCTGCACTTTTTCAATGCCTGTGAACTTAAGACTAGCTGGGGAGCCATGTCCAACTGCTGTAAAATGACGTGCCATAGCATTTGTTTGCACACTGTTTTGGACTGCTGATTTGTGTTCACTGATATGTTCCTTTAATTGCCATTTTGTCTGCCCTACATAGTTCAGTCTGCAAGGGCAAGTTAACATATAAATAACTCCTGTTGTACAACAGTTTATGAAATCGTTGATCTCAAATTCCTGACTTGTATGTGGGTGTTAAAACGTTTTTGTGTCATTCGTGTTGTGACACTGGGCACAATTACCACATCTATAATTACCCTCTGGTAGGGCAGGAATCCGTGTACTTTTTTGTTTTTGCAGAGAATAGAAACTGTGTTCCAGGAGGTCACCAATGTTTTTACCTCTTCTGTATGTCACTCTAAGCCTTTGGTGTTGTTCTTTTCTAAAAACCGGGTCCCCTTGAACACGCTAATGTTTTTGCCTGATTACAAAAATCCATCACAGATGTCACTTGAGTCTGACTCTGTTCTTTATTTTGTTTTTAGGTTTCAGCAAACCCTTCCTCCTAGTGTGCATGGCTCTCTCAGCACCTCTTAATGCACACTCTTCAGAGTACCCTCTTTCCAAAAATCTAGTGGCCATTTCAGATGCATTTTGTTGAACCTGTTCTAAAGTGCCACAGCATCTGCCCCACTGGAATATTCTGTTTATGTTTTTTTCAGGTAGCTACTACGGCAATGTAGCAATGTGTTTCTGCTCATTGGTTTCATGTAAAGTGTCATTTTCAACTCCTTGCACATGAGCAGATCCAAGAAAGGTACTGAATGAAAGTCTGATTGTGCCACAGATCTGAGGTTATGATCAAAACCATTCATTTGTTCAATAAATTCTTGTAATTCATTTTCAGTTCCACATCAGATTAAAAAACAATCATCTATGTATCGCTTCCAGAATATGACACATCACTTAAACAGTTCATTTCCATATAAGAACAGCTCCTCCCACAGTCCCACATACAGGCATGCAATACTTGGGGCAAAAGGAGTCCCCATTGCAGTTCCTGTATGTTGTATATAGAACTTATCTTTGTACATGAAATAGTTTGATCTCAAAAGCATGTCAGCCATGTCTCTAATGCATTCTGTTTCTGGTGTAGCATCATCCCCTCATCCCTGAAGGTGGAGGCGAAGTGCCTCTATACCACCACCATGTGGCACATTCGAGTACAAGCTTTCGCTATCCAGAGTAACCAAAATACACTCGAGCTGCACCACAACATTTGAAACAGTTTGTATCATATCACCACTGTCTGACAAATACAATGGTAAATTGCTCACTAGAGGTCTCAAGAAACAGTCTACCATTTGAGAAAATGGTTCCATACTGGATCTGATACTAGCCACAATCGGGCATCCAGGGGGATTCTGGGCATCTTTGTGGAGTTTTGGTAGCAGATAAATGACTGGCCTAATTGGGTCTGATACCTTTAAATACTCTGTTTCCTGTTTGTTGAGATTGCAGCTTACTTCTCCCTTTTTAATAAAATCCTCTGCCCATAATTTGATATCTATAGTCAGATCCCTGCCAATTTGTTTATAATATCCCATGTTTTCTAGATGTTTATTCATCTCTTTTTTTATATTTCTCTTTTCCCCAGCTCACGATAGCACCCCCTTTATCCACCGGTTTTATAACCAAATCCTTGTTTTTAATCAATGTGTGTAATGCAGCCTGTTATTGATGTATCAAATTATATTCCACATTTAGATTTTTGTTTCAGCAAATTGTCCACATCTCTATCAACTAGTGTGGAGAAATTATTCACAGCATTATGATTTGATGAGCAAAACTCATCAGAACAGCTAATATTCTTCAGGTGAAGCTACCTCTGGCTGGAAGCTGCAAAACTGAACATAGGATTTGCAAGAAAGCAAGTTGTGCTCACAACAGAGGGAGGAGAACCTTACAATTGTCTTTGGTTTGTAGCAGATATTCTGCAGGTGGAGGCTACTTCTAACTGAAAGGTGAAATAAGGAACTTAGAATTATCAGGAAAGACAGTCTTTCAAGCAACAGAGGGAGGTGGATCATGCTTTACTTTTGTTACAATTGTTAAGATTTTCAGTGCAGGAAGAGTTTAAACCCTGAGGGATGGAATACTGTTTACTGTGTCTGTCCTGGTGCACAGCTGACTTATTTTGGGGATGACTGCTTTCAGAGCACAAATCACCAGGCTGTTTTGGGGCTGGGGAGGTTTACCTGTGTCTGACTTGGATGTCTGGATTTTTCTCTGTTTGATTAGCAGGGTATTTTCTCTGTCAAATTGTTGTGTAGGGCATCTTGCTGACAGGAGGGCACTCATCGCAGTGGTGGGTCAGAGCTTTTAGCTGATTGTTTCATGAGGGCACAGTTTAAGCCACCCCTGCCCACCCCTCACCCCACCCGCCCCTGGAAATAGTTCCTTTATACCTGGGAATCTGACATCATTTCCTCAAGAGTGCAAGGTGCATATCACTGTCATATCCTCTCTAGCACACTGCACTGACAATATAAGCATACACATTGTATAATATATATATTTCTATGTAACAAACCAATCACACACACACACACACACACACACACACACACACAAAAAGTAGATAAACATGTGGGAAGTAGTGCAGTGTAATGGCTGTGAGGCAGCAGTCTTCTGGGAGTCTTTCTGGAGGCTGAGATGCTGCCCTATTTGCAGAGAACTCTCTGCCCTGAGGGAGGAAGTTGCCCATCTTCAGGCCACACTGGACAGTAGTAAGTGAACCTTCCTCCTGGCCGCACTGGACAGTAGGAATGGAACCTCCCCCATCCAGGGAGCACCAGAGCCACCACCACTACCTCAGAGGTTGTGAAGAAAGCACAGCAGTTGGACCACAGTGGGCTCAAAGAGGGTGAAGATGGTGGAACAGAGGCACACCCAGTCAGTTGTTCCACTCACAATCCATACACCATTCTGGGGGAGCATAGTTCCCCTATGGATGCACCCACAGAGGAGACTAAGGAGGCTGAGGACAACTGTCACAAGGGACCCACAGGAAGGAGGCAGAGGACACCACAGGGAAGGAAGCCTCTGGTGGGGACTCCATTATTGAGGGATAGAACTGGGGAGCAGGAAAACTGAAGTAAGTTGCCTGCCTGGTGCCATGGCTTGGAGGGACAGGAGCGCATCCTCAGAATCACGAGAACAGCTGCACGGGAGTCTGAGTTGGACGTCATTGTTCACCTAGGGACAAATGACTTGGCTCATCATGAGATTCGAGCAGTGCAGGAGGACTTTGTAGAGTTGAGGAGGGGCCTAAGACAAGTAGCACACACAGTATCCTTCTCAGAGGTGCTGCCTGTTAATGGCATGGGAGAGGTGAGGGTACTTTGCACCATGCAGTTTAATGAACGGTTGAAAAAATGGTGTGGAGCACAGGGGGTTTGGCTTCACTGGGGACTGGGGTTCCACATGGAGGGACCCCAGCCTATACTGGCAGGATGGTCTGCATCTGTCCATGAAGGGAACAAGTCTTTTGGGCAATTGGTTTAAATGCTTCATTGGCAAGCTTTTAAACTAGTCAAGGGGGGAGGCATCGATAAGCAGCAGGAAAATCCCAGCCTCTCCCTACAAAACAGGGTACTAAATGAGAAAATGACCAAGGTAGAAAGGTCAGTGGGGGATGCTGCAACAGAAGGTAAAGCCATCAAAAAATGGAGAGCAATGAGTACCAATGCCCGTAGTCTGGGTAACAAGCTTCCTGAATTAGCGGCCTTGATGGACATCTGGATATCATGGCAGTCACAGAAACAAGGTACACACAAAACCATGACTGGGATGTAAACATACCAGGATACACTATCTACAGGAGGGACAGGGTGAGTAAAAGAGGAGGAAGAGTAGCTCTTTACATAAAGGAAGGAATCAAAGCAACAGAACAAAAGGGTAAACAGGGAGGAGAAGAAGCACTGTGGGTCAATTTGGAGACAGGCAATGGCACCACAATCTGCACAGGGGTTGTATACAGACCCCCTTCTCAGGGGAGAAATGGACAAGAAATGATAGAAAGTATACTTAGAATGGCAGAAAAAGGGGAGATATTGCTGATGGGTGATCTGAATATGCCAGATGTTAACTGGAGTGCAGTTGCAGCAGCCACTTCTAAGAGTGGGGTTATTCTAGATGCCCTACAGGGGGCATGTCTTAGACAACTAGTATTGGAACCCACTCGAGAGGGAGCAATCTTAGACCTGGTTCTCTCAAATGGAGATGGAGAGAGGATCACAGATGTAGAAGTGGGTAACCATCTGGGAACTAGCAACCATCAAACAGTATGGTTCACAATAAACACAGCAATAGAGTCAAGCCATACAAAGGCAAAAGTACTGGACTTTAAGAGGGCTGACTTTGCCAAAATGGGTGAGTGCCTAAGGAATGCACTAGCAAATGGGCAGGAAGGAGGGGTGGAAGCATACCTCTCAACTGTCCCTGATTTTCAGGGATGTCCCTGATTTTGCCTCAGAAATTTCTTTTGTCCCTCCTAAATTTAGCATTTTTGTTACTGAAGAGTGGGGATTTGAATTACATAATAATGCCAGCCATTGGTGTTACAGCCTAGTTCTCATTAAGAAAACGTTATTCACACTAAGAAGCATGTTGTACACAGCTTCTGGAATGAATATTACTATTTTTTTCAGATGTGTCCCTGATTTTCTTCATTTGTCCCTGATCATTTTAAGCCTTGTCCCTGATTTGTGATGAGGGAGGTTGAGAGGTATGGGTGGAAGAACAATGGGGAATAATAAAAACTGCCATCATAGAGGTAACAAGCCTTTGTGTAAAGCAAATAAACAAAACAAAATGATGTAAGAAACCACTATGGTTCTCAAAGGAAGTGGCAGTGAAGGTTCAAGAGAAAAAGAAAGCATTCAGGAAGTACAAGGAATCACAGAAGGAGCAGGAAAGAGAACTGTATCAGTTAAAGCAAAAGGAAGCTGGGAAGGCAGTCAGAACAGCAAAGGCCCAAACTGAGGAAAAGATAGTCAACTCAGTTAAGCAGGGGGATAAAACCTTTTATAGGTACATCAGGGAGCGAAGGAAGACAAAGGGAGGGATAGTGAGGCTTAATAAAGGGGATGGGGTGGGCAGAGGGTGTCTGTGAAAAGGCAGAGATACTAAACAAATATTTTTGCTTGGTATTTACAAATGAAGGGGGGGGGAAGTACCTAAAACAAACAATAGAAACACTCTGGATACAGAAGTTGATACCAGCCATTTACAGAAAGGGTTCTGAAAGAACTCTTAAAACTGAAGATGGACAAAGCAATGGGGCCTGATGGGATTCATCCCAGAATTCTAAAAGAACTAAGGGTAGAACAAGTGACACCACTGACTACCCTCTTTAACAAATCATGGGAGGATGGGGTGGTACCTGAGGACTGGAGGAGGGCAGATGTGATTCCCCTTCACAAAAGTGGGAGCAAGGCAGAAGCAGGAAGCTATAGACCTGTTAGTTTAACCTCAGTGACAGGGAAAATGATGGAATCACTTCTGAAGGAAAGAATTGTTGAGTATCTAGAGGTCAGAGGGGCAAAGGACCCAAGGCAGCATGGATTCACAGAAGGAAGGTCATGCCAGATGAATCTGATAGATTTCTTTGACTGGGTGACCAAAATAGTAGATCAGGGAGGGGCTGTGGACATGGCCTACCTAGACTTTAGCAAGGCATTTGACACAGTCCCATACAAAAGATTAATATACAAGTTAGCCAGCCTGGGAGTGGGTCCCAAGATGATAGCCTGGGTAAAGAATTGGCTGCAGAATAGGACACAGAGAGTAATAGTAAATGGAGTCCACTCTGAAGAAAGGGGGGTTACTAGTTGGGTACTGCAGGGTTCAGTATTAGGGCCAGTCCTTTTCTGTGTCTTTATAAGTGACATTGCAGAGGGACTGGAAGGAAAAGTATGTCTCTTTGCAGATGACACAAAGATCTGCAACAGAGTTGATGCACAAGGTGGGGTGGAAAGGATGAGAAGGGACTTGACAAGGTTAGGGGAATGGTCAAATGTATGGCAGCTTAGATTCAATGCTAAGAAGTGCAAGGTAATGCACCTGGGAAACAAAAACCCAGGGGAAGAGTACACAATGGGGTGAGATACTAACAACAACAAAAATGGAAAGGGACCTGGGATAGTCATATCAGATGACCTAAAGGTGGGCAAGCAATGTGAGATGGCAGCAAGGAGGGCTGGGGGGATACTGGGATGCACAGGGAGAGGCATCACCAGTAGAAAACAGTAAGTTATTATCCCTCTGTTCAGACAGCTGGTGAGACCCTCTGAGTACTGCATGCAGTTCTAGAGACCCAATCTCCGCAAAGACATAGACAGGATGGAAGCTGTCCAGAGGAGGGCAGCTAAAATGGTGCAGGGTCTGCACGGAAGACAAATGAAGAGAACTTAAGGAGCTTAATATGTATAGCCTCGAAGGAAAGGAGGGAGAGGGGACATGATAGAAACTTTCAAGTACCTCAAGGGAATCAACAAAGTCCAAGAGGGTAGCATCTTTCAAAAAGTGGTGCAAGAACAAGGGGCACAATTTGAAGATAGAGGGGGCAGCTCAGAGGTAATTTAAGGAAGTATTTTTCACAGAGAGGATGTGGATGCATGGAACAGCCTTCTGGAGGAGGTTGTGGAGTCAAAAACAGTGGTGGAATTCAAGCATGCATGGGACAGTCATAAGGCAATTCTAGGGGGTAGGGGTAGGAAGAAGTAGGCTGCTGGTTAACTAGGATCTGCAGCTTATCCATTAGGTATGGAAATGGGCAGACTGGGTGGGCCAAGCGGTCCTTATCTGCCATCAAATTCTATGTTTCTATGTTTTATGGCCATATGTTGAGGGACAGAAGCGATTCTTCTTTTTTAAATTACTTGTCTCAGTGTGAGTACTGGTACACTGGATACCTGATATCATTATTGTAGCATTTGCTGTAGCTTGATTGTCTGTGGACAATAATGTATTATTTGGTTCCCTCTGTGGAGTGCCTAGTTGTGAGTTTGAGAAAACATTTTTTAAATGTAGCTGCCTGTGGCCGGACCAGTGACACTGAGGGCTGAGGCGCTGAATGCCTTACCTCGTGCCACACCGATAACCCGTGTTTGGAAATGAGCATGGGTTGATAGGGGTTAGCAGGGATGGAGAAGGACAAAGTATCTGAGGACAGCTCTCCTTCTCTGGGATGGAGGGGGTCCGACAGTGGTCAGTGTTTGCCTGGCCCCTAGCGGTGGCTGGGGGCCTGGCACACTGATGCTGCATCTACATGGGGGGGGCAGAGGAGCAGCCATCAGACATGTTGTGGGCAGACATATGTGCAGTACATCCCCCAATGGCACTGCATGCTTCTCAGCCCAGAGGTAGTAAACCATGTAAAAACAGTAGGCACCCTGGCCGAGCGGCTTGATGGCCATCTGATGGATCACTGGCTCTGGGGCATCACCCAATCTGAATCCAGACAGGGTGGGTGAGTAGGGGACTCCCCACCACCCCGCTGTGGGGGGTAAGCCACAGGACAAGAGGGTGAGGACCTAAGGGGGCATGGTGGTGATTGTCGGTGGCCGGAATCCCATAGGATGCCAGGTAAGGGAGCATTCCAAGGGTGTCAGCAGAAAGGTATAGCAAAATAAAAAAAAATGTAGCTGCCTGCAAAACTTGAAAAGGTTGATTCTTAATTGGAAGGGGTTAACATTTTTAGCTGGTACAAATGATCGGCCTTTTTGCAGAACAGATATTTCATCCATTGTTAGTTCTCTAGTAGTTAAATTTACAATTGCCATTTGTTCTGTCGGTTCGCTCTCCTTGGAGGGCCCGAATATTGCCAATGCCCTCTACTTCTCCTTCTTCCTCCTCAATCTCTTCCCATGTCCCCTCCTAACCCTTCCATCTTCTCTGTAAGGAGCTACTGTTTGACCTGGGCTCTCTGATGGGTTCATGTGGGACTGAAAATCCTGTATCTGCATATTTCTCCCTGCATCACTTTCTGGGGAAAATGCGAACCCATCAACCCTCAGTGGGGCAGCTTTGTTTTTGAAATTAAAAGGCTCTCATCTCTTTTCACTTTGCCAATTATACACCTGGCCATGGGCATAATCCTCTGCATCTCTGTCATGTTTCTGTAACTTGTAATCTTTTAGTTCAGCGCAATATTATTACTGATTTTCTCAAACAGTTGTGAAGCTTGTGTGTGAGCCACATTTTGTTTGATTTCACACTCCATTTTCTTAACCTCTTCCTCGATGCTAGCAATATCCTGCCTTGCCTTTTTAATGAGTGCCAAAATTAAATTGTTTGAGGCTTTATTTAATATTTGCTCCCAATCTAGCATGAGCAGTTCATCTTCCAGCCCACAGGCCAGTGATTTTTGAATCCTTAAGCCTCTAGGAATTCTCCTATAGCTCCAATATTGTGATAGAGAAAAGCCATGCATCTGAAACTGAACCAGTTTTTTCTTTAGATTTTCTAAACTAGTACCATCCGATTTGGGATAAAAATTACTTATGCCAGCTTGTGATGCAAACAGTATCTCAGGGGCTGCCTGGTCAAAGATAATCTCGGCACCTTCTGCATCTGAGAAACTTTGCAGGGCTGTTTGTATCTGAGGGGTTATCTCACCTCCTCCCCTTGCTGCCATATTTATTTTCTTCATTTGCTGCCTTTACTGAAAAGCTCTCTAGGCCACAGATTAGGGAGCTACCCTCAATACATGGTCCTCTGAGTAACCACTAATGTTACCAAAATGTAAAATCCAAAGACAAGAGGGGCTCTACTCACTCTCGGCAAGTTTTCCAGATCTGGTGCTTGCAGAAACAGAGACCGAAGCAAGCAAACTACACTTTGGAGCACCAAAGTAAAGCACTGCAGCACTTGATCCATCAGTTTCATCACTCAGTCATTAAAGAACACAGTCTCACTGTACTGTGATTTATTAAAGTGCTTAAAAAAAACATTCCTATAGCTGGTAAAGTGCACGGCAGCAGAACTACAGGCTGTTTCAAAATAATAAAACTGTAGACACCAACATGGTGTTTGCTGTGTCAAGTACACAAAACAGGCAGGTCAGGCAGACAGCCCACGTGCATGGTGATGCACAGGAATCAGCTGATGTTTTGACTCACGCCTTCCACAGAGCTGATTGGTGGATGGTCCAGTCTTCATTTAAATATTGCAATTCATGCATAATTTATCAGATAGGTGTGGATACACCTATTAAGCAGCTGTCGATCAGAGACTTATTGCACATAACATCAACTGCACACAGACCTTCACAAACAATTACTGAACAAATACAATGAATACATCAGTAAACAACGCCATAACCTTATATAAATATCTTCATAAATAACATTGCAATGGAAGTTCATCATTCAATCCTTTGGGTTTTAAAGTGTCTAATTTAAAAATCCAAAAACACTCCCTTTGGTATAGCTTGTCCACTAGACTCCCACCACATGGTCAAATCTGCACTTTTTCAATGCGAGCAAACTACACTTTGGAGCACCAAAGTAAAACACTGCAGCACTTAACCCAACAGTTTCAGCACTCAGTCATTAAAGAACACAGTCTTACCACATCATGATTTATTAAAGTGCTTCAAAAAAACCTTTTCCATAGCTGGCAAAGTGCACGGTGGCAAAACTACAGGCCGTTTCAAAATAATAAAACGGTAGACACCAACATGGTCACTTCTGTCCCCCAACACATGGCCATAATGTTGTGAATAATTTCTCCACATTAGTTGACAAAGATGTGAACAGTTTGATGAAACAAAAATCTTAAACCACTGTAATGTCCACAACACAGGACAGATATATCTGGCAGAGGTACCTTGGCAATGAATCGAGTCATGGCATTCTGCACCAGCTGCAAGTGGTGTTTCAAACCTCCAGATAGCCTCAGATAAAAAGTATTACAGTAGTCCAATATGGATGTCACACAGGCATGCACCAGTGTCTTCAGGTCCTGAGAACTGAGATAGGGCTTAATCCGGGCAATATTTCTGAGAGAAAAATCCTCCACAGACCACTGCAAACACTTGATGTTCTAGTGTAAGCTTTAGGTTTATGATGACACATAGGTTCTTCACCCATCTTTGGCAGTAAACTGAGTGAGGGCCAATATGTAATCAGATAATCTCCCCGCCCCAGTCCTGCCACACTGTAGGTACCTGAATCACCAGTAACACTTCAGGCTTGTCTGAATTCATCCTGAAGCTATCTGGGAGCCATCAAATCATTGATCAGAGTAAGTCAGTCATTTAGCACATTGACTACATTCCTCTCTCCAGGGGCAAATGAGAGGTACAGCTGAGTATCATCAGCATAGCTACAAAACTGCAAACTGTACCTATGAATCAACTCACTTAGTGGTAGCACATACATGGCAGATAACATGGGTGACAAAGTCAAATTCTGTGGGACTCCACAGGTTAGGGCAGCTGGGCATGGAAGAAAATTTCCCCTCAGAACCTGTTGCACCCTACTGGAGAGGAAGGACTCAAACCATCTCAACGTGGAGTCTCCAAGCCCCACCAAGTCCCTCAATCGAGGTGTTAAAATCCCATATATATAGGGAATACATGATGGGTTGCAGTATAATAACATACTGTGTTTATCTCCACTAGTGGGCTGTAAGACTCATAACTCACAAGTGACAATGCCACAAGTAAGTTATGAAAATCTTGAGAATCGTGGAGATAAATGTGTCATTCTACCACAGTCATTTATGTATTTGAGATATATACCATCCCTTCCGTGAATAAACTGGGTAACAAAATCATGTTATTCTGGGATAAATATTTATTTTCACTCAGAAGAACATTTTATTTTTACTTCAAATCTGGAAATAGAACACAGACAACAATGAATCAGAGTTTACAGTGAAAAAAGAGTTGGTTTAAGCTAAGCCAAAGAAAACACAGTAAAAACAGTAATAAAGACATTAACAATAGCATTATATATATCAAATATATAATAGGTTGCAGTGGAGTAACATTTATCTCCACACAAGAACAAACTTCACCTCACTCAACTGGTCAATGCCCCCATTAGGTGTAACTATAGGATAGGCTCCCTTACACTTCTAGACTGGATTCTATCTAACCACCCTGAATGCATCTCCAATGTTTCTGTACTCCCGAATACAATAAGTGACCACTCGCCTGTCATCTGCTCCTGGTCAAACAAATACCACAAGCCACCTCCCAAGCTTATCTATGCCAGGGTTATCAAACAAGGGCACCTCCAGCTGTTAAAATCCCATCTAACCAGGCTGAACTGGGCAGTGCTTGACTCCCTCAATGACACCAACAAAGCTCTGGACCTATTTATCAAACATTTCAACTAAGCCTGTGACATCTATGCACCAGTGAAAAAGATGAAGGTCAAAGGACAGACCAACCCCTGGGTTACTACTGACCTTTTAACTCTGCTCAAGCACAGAGACCACCTCTGGCATTGTGCTCGTGCAACTCCGACGCAAGTAAACATAAAATTATACAAAGCAGCCAGAAATGATTGCACTCGAAGAATACGGAATGCTAAACGCAGCTATTACAAAGAGGCTCTGACCACCTCTTGGGGCCAGGGAAACAAATTCTGGAACAACATGAAAGAACTCACAGGCAAGGATCCTAAAGCACCACCCACTATACTCAACCTTCATGGCACTCCTACACTCGACCTAGGTATCATCACCAGCACTTTTAATAATGCATTTACAAACCTGGACAGTGTCCTTCCACCAAATTTTTTCGACAACCTTCCCTCCAGCTCCTCCCAAGTTACCCCCCAACTAGAACATACAACCCCAAAGTTTTTTTTTAAGGAGGTCCCACCACAAGTAGCTAGAAAATACATTCAAAAGGCCATCAGCAAACAAGGGTACAGTGGTGACTCCCTTGACCTGAAACTGCTGACACAAGTCCTCGATTTAATCTTAGAACCACTTACAAAGATCTTTAATCTCTCACTTAGATTGGGCCATTTCTCCTCTCTCTGGAAGAAAGCCACTGTCACACCGGTTCACAAAAGCGGAGATAGGACACTGCACACCAATTACAGACCTATCTCACTCCTCTCCCCACTATCCAAAGCGCTGGAGCGAATAGTGTCGGACCAACTAGTTGAATTCCTGGATAAGTACAATGTACAGTGCCCAGAGCAGCATGGCTTCAGAAAGGGCACAGCACCACCACTGCACTACTGGAATTTACAACCTTCATCCATGCCACACTTGACAAAGGGTGTGGAGGGACAGTATTTATAGACCTCACCAAGGCATTTGACACAGTTAACCACCCCTACTGCTCAAGCAACTGTCACTCCATTGGGATCTCCAGCGATGCCCTTCCATGGTTCTGTAGCACCTTGATAATCGGATCCAACATGTAAGGATTACAGGGATCTCTTCGGATGAGAACCGGTCTGCTTGAGTCCCCAGGGGTCTATTCTGGGCCCTCTACTCTTCTCCCTCTTCATCAACAATCTTCCCAGTGCCTGCCACCAAAATATATTACTATGCTGAGCGATGCAGTCCTGTTTTCCAGCCATCATGACATTACAGTCCTTGAATCTCAGCTGCAGCTCGACCTATCGCATCGAAGACTGGTTCCAATTCTCATAAACTTGTCCTGAACCACAGCAAGACTAAAGCCATGTCCTTCTGTAACCGACAGAGCAGGCACAACTCTCTGTCCCTCACCATCAAGAACCACGCTGGGACCCACTTGAACATGTCAAGGGTTCAAGTACCTTGGTATTACCCTAGATAGTACCCTCTCTCACCACTCGAGCATATTGACATATTTGCCAAGACCGTCAATATACGGATTGGACTACTACACAAACACAAGCACTGTATGCCTCGGATGCCATTAAACTAGCCATCTACAGCTCTGTCACCTCTATCATTGACTACGGCCTTGCCATCTATGGCTGTGCCCCAACAGTGCCCTCCGCGGGATCTCAGTTGCTCTCAACAAAGCCTGCCAGACTACTGGCCAGGTGCAGCCGACAAACTCCACCTGTGACCTCTATGCACAGGCCAGCTGGCTACCCTACACAGCAGAATACAATACCAGACCTGCTTACTTACAAAAGATTCTCCTTGGTCTCATGCCACCTGGTGTTAGCTCACTCCTTACTACTTACAGTGGCACTCCAACAAACACGTGGTGCCCAATCTTTAACCTTTCAGGTTTCCCAGATGTCGTACCTCCATGGGTCAGCGGTCCTTTATCTATAGAAACGCTCAATGGTTCAATTCCCTCAATAAAGCACTTTCCTCTACTACACTTGGACCCTTCAAAGGAATCTCAAACTTTACCTCACCTCTACCACTCAATGTGACTGTTTAGTTGAACAGAGATCTCTAAACACCTCCCAGCTCACTCATGTCTCACAGTCCGCCCTTTCCCAATCTCGTTCCCTCTGGCACTGGGCCTTCCTTGTGACTCCTTTCCTGCTTCACATCTCCACTGGTACAAGACATTTTCCACCACCATCAGACAGTGGCCATTAGCCTGCCAACTTCCTCTCGGTCGCATGCCTGCAATACTAACTGCCTATGGTGCCCTCTATCTCTTATTGTTACCGCAGCCAGCTGCCTACTCAAGCTGCTCGTTTTATGAATATTATCACAATGTATGTTATAATTGAGTATCATTATTTTTTCTTTTAGTTGTTTTGGTTGTTTATTGTGCATTCTTTTACTACCTCTGTATGTATGTTGACCCTCATCCTTTGACGTGGAACCTTTGTAAACGAGCAGTTTCTGCTCAAAGGTATTTGTAATCTGAGAATTTAATAAATAAATAAATAAATAAATAAATAAATAAAGAATGTAAGAAAGTGCCAGGAGAAGGGTACCTTGTGATCCATCTAGTCTGCCCATTAAGCTATCCCCTCCCAGTTTGTTTGTTTTTTAACTGCCTTAGGCTTCCACAGTGCCTATCCCATGCTAGCTTGAACTGCCCCACTGGCTTCACTATCACAACCTCTGGGGGCAGGCTGTTCCAGGGCTCCACCACCCTTTCCACGAAGAAAAGCTTCCTGCTGTTTGTTTTGAACCTAGCTCCTTTTAGGTGCATATTGTGCCCCCTTGTCCATATACTTCGCTTTTCCTACTTGTGATACCCCATCCTATGTATCCAAGAATGCTGCTAGCTTTTTGCACTGCCCAGATGTCCTTAAATCATCAGATACCAGTACCCCCAGATCCCTGTCTACCTTGGTTTTGGTCAGCTGTTCCATCCTAGGGTATATTTCCAGCCTAAGTTCTTCCTCCTCATGTGCATAACTTTGCACTTCTTGGCGTTGAATTTTAACTGCCACTGCTTTGACCATTTCTCCAGTTTTTTAATTCAGCGATCATTTCTGTGACCGCCACTTGCATGTCCACTCTGTTGCAGAGCTTGGTATCATCCATGAACAGGCATACCTTTCCTTGCAAACCTTCTGTGATGTCACTGATGAATATTTTAAATAGAATTGGCCCCATCACCAATCCCTGGGGGACTCCGCTATTCACCATTCTTTCCTCCAACAGAGTGCCCTTTTACTAACTCTCTGGGTTCTTGCTTGGAACTAGATTCTAATCCAGGCAACTATTTTATGTCCCACTCCTGTGTGTTCCAACTTATTTTATCAGCTTCCTATGCGGAACAGAGCTGAATGCCTTACTGAAGTTCAGATATACTATGTCTATTGCTACTCCCTGGTCTATCGTTCTGGTCACCCAATCAAAGAAATCAGTCATGTTTGTCTGACATGACCTCTCCACTGTGAAGCCATGCTGCTTTAGGTCTATTTGGCTAGTTGCTTCGAGATGCTGTACAATTCTTTCTTTCAGTAATGTTTCTATGATTTCCCCCACCACTCAGGTGAGGATAATTGGATGGTAGTTTCCAGCATCTTCCTTGTTGCCATTTTTGTGCAGTGGTACCACCATGGCTTTTTTCCAGTCATCCAGTACTGTGCCACTCTCCAGGGAATTGTTGAAGAGGTCTGCTAATGGAGTGGCAAGCAAGTTCTTCTCTGAGTTCCTTCAGTATTCTCAGGTGCATACTGTCTGGTCCCATAGCTTTGTCGTTTTTTTATTTTGTTAGTTCTTTTAGGATACTTTCAGTTATGAAGGGGTTTGTGTTGACTTCACTAGTTCAGTGTTCTTCATTCTTTAGTACTGGTTCACTTCCCTGATCCTCCTTGGTGAAAACTGAGCAGAAGTATTCATTTAGAATCTCTGTCTTCTATCCATTGGTTTCAACATTCTAGCCCTTGTTCTCAACCTTACAATACCTGCTTTACTTTTTCTTTTCTCCCTATTGTATCTGTAGAATGTCTCTTTCACCATTTTTAATCCCTTTTACTATTTTTTCTTCTGTGTGAGCTTTGGCTAACCTAATTACCTTCCCTGCTTGGGTAGCCATTTGGGAACAAGTGACCACCAAACAGTGTGGTTCATGATAAACTCAGCTACAGTGTCAAGCCATACAAAAGTGAGAGTTCTGGACTTCAGGGGGCTGACTTTGGCAAGATGGGAGAGTGCCTTAGAAAAGCACTAGCAAACAGGCTAGAAGGAGGGGTGGAGCAACAATGGGGAAATATCAAAACTGCCATCACAGAGGCAACAAGCCTTTGAGTGAAGCAAATAAACAAATCAAAATGAAAGAAAAAGCCACTATGGTTCTCAAAAGAGGTGGCGGTGAAGATTAGGGAGAAAAAGATAGCATTTAGGAAGTATAAGGAAACACAGAAGAAGCAGGACAGAGAACTGTACCAGTTAAGGCAGAAGGAAGCAGGGAGGGTAGTCAGAATAGCAAAGGCCCAAACTGAGGAAAAGATAGCCAACTCGGTAAGAAGGGGGATAAAACCTTTTATAGGTATATCAGGGAGCGTAGAAAGACAAAGGGAGGGATAGTGAGGCTGAATAGAATGGACGGTGGGTGAGCAAAGAGGGACAGTGAAAAAGCAGGGATACTGAATGAATACTTCTGTTCAGTATTCACAAAAGAGGAGGTGGGGGAGGTGCCTAATCCAATTAACAGAAGCACTCTGGATAGGGGGGATCGATCCCAGTCCTTTTACAGAAGAAAGGTTTCTGAAGAACTCCTAAAACTGAAGGTGGACAAGGCAATGGGCCAGATGGAATTCACCCCAGAATTCTAAAAGAATTAAGCAGAGAACTAGTGACACCATTGACTACCCTTTTTAACAAATCATGGGAAGATGGTGTGGTACCTGAGGACTGGAGGAAGGCAGATGTGATTCTCCTTCACAAAAGTGGGAGCAAAACAGAGGCAGGAAACTACAGACCTGTCAGTTTGACCTCTATGGTAGGGAAAGTGATGAAATCACTTCTGAAGAAAAGGATTGTTGAGTACCTAGAGGCTAGTGGGTCACAGGACCCAAGGCAGCATGGGTTCATAACGGGAAGGTCATGTCAGATGAATCTAATTGATTTTTTTTGACTGGGTGACCAAAGTAGTAGACCAGGGAAGGTCTGTGGACATGGCCTACCTAGACTTTAGCAAGACATTTGACACAGTCCCACAAAAGATTAATAGTCAAATTAACCAACCTGGGAGTGGGTCCCAGGGTGGTAGCCTGATAAAACATTGGCTGGACAACAGGACACAGAAGGTAATTGTAAATGGAGTCCACACTGAAGAAAGAAGGGTTACTAGTGGGGTACCGCAGGGTTCAGTACTGGGTCCAGTCCTTTTTAATGACTTTATAAGTGACATTGCAGAGGGACTGGAAGGAAAAGTATGCCTCTTTGCAGATGACACAAAGATCTGCAATAGGGTTGATACACAAGGAGGTGTAGAAAGGATGAGAAGGGACTTGGTAAGGTTGGAGGAATGGTCAGAAGTATGGCAGCTTGGAGTCAACGCAAAGAAGTACAAAATAATGCACCTGTAATTCTTGAAAGCTCTCACCCCCCAATACTGGAAGCTACTTCTTAAGTAAACCAAAGAGGATTTTCTCTCCTTTTAGATTTATCTGTTTTGTGCATTCTGCTGTTGCCAGATTGATTGCGCTCTTTATGGCTTTCCAGGTTTCCTCCACACCTCCCCTAGCTACAACTTTGAGATTGTTCCTAATGCATGTTTTCATTTTGTTAAAGTCAACCTTCCTGAAATCTAGGATCTTCAGTTTTGTGTGACTCATGTCCTTGGATCTTCTGACTGTGAGCCAGACTGACCTATTGTCGCTTGACTCTAAATTGATTCCTACCTTGATGTCCGTGATCCTGATAGCGTTTGATAGCACAAGGTCCAGGATTGTGTTTTCTCTGCTGGGTAACTGCACCACCTGTTTTAGTTATGCCTGTTTAAGAGCCATGAGGAATTCATTCCTCCTATCTGCTAATGCTGTGAAGGAGGGCCAATCTATGTCAGGCAGAATGAAGTCTCTGACAAGTAACGAGTCACTTTTATTGGCAGTCATTAGGATAGTTTTCAGCATCTTCTTGTCTCTATCTATCAGCTGAGATGGGGTCTGTAGACCACCCCCACTCAGATGGACTTTTCATCAGCTTTAAGGGTGACCCATATGACTTCAGACTCAGAGTGTGTCATCTGTACCTTTGTGGCCTTGATTCCTTCCTTCATGCACATGGCAACACCCCCTCCCTTCTTCCCTTTGTGATTGCTCCCAGAGTGAAACCAGGGATAGCAACTTCCCAGGAATGGTTCTCATTGAACAAAGTCTCTGTTACAGTGACCCAGTTCAGGTTTGCCTCACCCATTAAGGCAGTAAGGTCTGGTATCTTATTTACCAGGCTACAGGCATTGAGACAGAGTGCCTTCCAGCTTTGGTTTTCCCCACTCACTGTGTTCCCACTTTTATGGCTCCATCTGATTTGATTGGCCTGGGCTGTATCCGTTTTGTCCTTGCTTGTGCCTGTTACACAACTAGTAGGTGATTGGGGAGGGGCAAGTGCTACCTTTGGCACTGCAGTGGGTGCTGTTGCCCTCTCCCCTTCCTTTAGTTGTGGTAAATGGCAGTAGAGTGATAAGACCTTCATAACTAACTCATGGTTTCACCAGTGGTGAGTTACGGATCTTACCTCTCACTCACTGCAACCAATTATGTATGCCCTATATAGTGTACCACACTATTGTTAATGTCTTTATTAGTATTTTATTTTAGCTTAAACTGTATTTTAATTGTAAATGCTCTATCTAATCCATTGTTTCTGTCTTCTCTTTCCAGATTTTAAATGGAAATAGCATGTTGTAAGTGAAATAACGTGTGCTCCAAATAAAAATAACATTATTATGCAACAGGTCTGAAAATAAATTCATCAAGATAAACATGTTATTTTGGACATCATGAGCAAAATACATAACATTGGTGTGACAGGGTTGCATGACCCTGTTCCATTTGTTATGCAGGGGGAGTTAAAAGCAAAGGATCTCTTCTGTCCTCTACTATTCTGTCACTTGTCTATCTTTTGTCTGTCTGATTGCTCGATCAAATGTTCCTTGTGGAACCTCAGAACCGGCCACTCCAATGGTCCCACATCCCCCTCCCCCATTTCCTTTTCTTCACTTGCTGTTTTTTTATTTACTTATTGAAATGCTTCACCAGGAAGGGTATATTGAACAACAAGTTGCTCATCTCACAGTGCGTCATGGAGGAGAGGGTAACAGGGGAATCATACATACAACCAACCATACATTAATACAATTTATACAGTGGAGTATGACAGAGTAAACAGTGCAGAGGATTACAGTAGGTAATGTACATTATAATTTCCATCATCATAATAATAATAATACATTTTTATTTATATGGCGCCTTATCCAAGACCAAGGCGCCTAACAATTTAAAATAGAATCAAGCAACAATACTTTATCAGTAAAACAACAATAAACTATTCATCAAGGAGGAAGATCAGTCATTAAACACCTGGCACAACAAAAAAGTTTTTGAGGCTTGTTTGAATCCTTCCACAGATGTGCACTCCCATAACCGACAGGGTTGAGAATTCCAAAGGGTAGCGGCTACATACATAAATGCCCTCGCCCCTGATGATTTCAGACCCACCCTTGGAATCTCTAGCAACCCCTCATCAGCAGAGCGGATTGATCATCCAAGGCAGTAAGGAAGAAGAAGAGCTAATTCAGGTAGTCCGGGCTCAGTCCATGTAGGGCTTTAAAAGTCAGCAAACTGACTTAAAAGGTGATCCGCCACTGTACTGGCAGCCCGTGCAGCTCACGCAGCGCCGGCAAAATATGACTTGATCGAGCAGTTCCCATCAAAAGCTGAGCTGCCTTGTTCTGCACGAGCTGCAAGTGGCAGATTTCCACCCCAGGAAGCCTTAGGTAAAGGGAGTTTCAATAATCTAAGCACGAGGACACAAAGGCATGGACCAAAGTAGGCAAGTCGCCAGACAGAACCAGGTGCCTAATCCTGGCGATATTCCTAAGATGGTAAAAGGAAGATTTGATGACAGCTGATACCTGCGAATGCAGGGTCAGCCCTTCTTCAAAAATTACCCCCAGGCTATGCACCTGTTCAGAGGTTGGGAGTGAAACACCACTGAGAAAAAGTCCCAAGGGCAAACCAGCCCCCAACCCCCCTATCCAGTGACCCAGGTCCACAACCAACACCTCAGTCTTTTCCGAGTTCAACTTCAGCCAGCTGGAATCCATCCACTCCTGGATTTCTTTCAGACAGTTGAAGGTATATATATTGTTAACAATCTCAAGGGAAGAGATAAGTGCTACCTTCTAGTGAGCCAGCTTTAGCCGAAGGGAGCTAAAATACATTGAACCAGCTAGCTGTTTAACTGAGCAGAGTAAGAAATGGGAAAAGGGGAATTAGCCACATGTACAATTTACCCAGAGGAAGTTTTGTAGAGCTGAAGAGATGGAATGGGGGGAGGATGAGTAGCGAATCTGGTAAGGAAAGGCATTCCATAGTTTAGGGAAGTGATGTGAAAAGGTGATCTGGCCTACAGCAGTTGACCGACGAGGAACTACCAATAAACGAGAGTCATAAGATCTAAGGGAATGTTCCATGGGGTAAGAGGGATAAAGAGGAAGTAAGATATGGGGGGAGCATTCCATACCAAAATTTAGACGTGAATTTGGCACAAGGGTGGTGGTGGTCTTCTAATGAGGAAAAAGCCAGGGAGTGGTAGAGATTGCAGTGGTGGGTGAGCAAGGAGGAGTTCAGAGCGAAGTGGCAGGAGTTAACAGGGTATCCAATATGGTTAAGAAAGACTTCGAGCAGCACTGTAGACTACATCACAGTAATAAAAAATAGGTTGGATCATCTTATGGACAAGTTCATGCCTAGCAGCTAGTGGGAGGCAGCTACGGTTCCTGTATAATGCACTAAGCTTGGGGCACAACTTCTTCAGAATGGCACCCACATGTCCAGAGAAGCTGAGGTGTTAGTCAAGCCAAACCTCTATGTACCTAAAGGATGAGGTGTCTTCAAGGACTGTCCCATCTAGGGTATGGAAGGAGGGCAGGGAGAGGAGCCTGGCGAGTCTCTGCCTAGTACCAAAGGTCATTGAGACTTTTTTCTTGGCATTAAGGGAGCGTTGATGAGAGCTGAACCAGTGCTGAACTTTCTATCCTTTCTTTCTCCCTCCCTCCCTCTCTCTCTCTCTTCCACCCTCCCTCGCTTCACAGTGGTTACAAAATATTAGTGAATCTTTATGTGAAACTGATATCCCTTGGTTTGCAAATGTATGTAGCTAGATTGTTACAACATAAAGGAGAGCAATGTTTAAAGAGAGAGAGATTGAAATTTAGATTTAGATACCCTCACTCAGATGAAGGACTTTGTTTTGTTTAAACTGCCTGTATAACAGCTATCCTGCATAATTTAAATTTTTTATTTTGTTATTGATAATAAAATGCTACTTACAAATGTTATGACTTGATGCTTCCTGACTTATGCTTCGACCACAGATGGTCTCAGAGTGGGATTTTTGGCATGCAAACTCTACACTGGGAGTTTTGTGCATGGATACTAGACTTGGTACCAGGGAAGCACAGAAGAAAGGTGTGGATCCTGCAACAGTAAGTCCAGAAGTGATTACCAGAAGAATGGCAGTCAAACTATAAGTAGAAACAAAAGTTTAAACTGAGACTATAAAGCCAGAACCAGTGAAGGAAGAAGAACAGACAGGGGCAGAACCTGAAAGCATGTCTGCCTTCTTCAAATGGTGGGTTGTACAACAAAAAGAGACCGAGAAGCAGAGAAAAGAAGAGATGCAGCAATGGCTGAATGCTTTGCAAGCTATCAAATCTGGAGGATCTGGTACAGGTCCAGCAGATCAACACATTACAAACAACTTAAAAGACATTAAACTAAAAAAGTTGTGTCCCTGAGATGATTAGCAGTGTCAGTGACTCAGCAGGTAACACACAAGCATCTGAGGCCAGAAGATCAAAAAGGTGTGGGTTCTAGCCACACACTGGGAACTTGGGATAAATCACAATACTGACACTGTAGTGCATCATGGCAGGGGGTGCTGCACTTCTGAGGTGCCATATTTTGGATGAGATGTTAAACCAAGGTCCTGTCTGCCTGTTTTGGTGGTTGTTCAGGTGGACGTTAAAGATCCCATGGTATTTCTCAAAAAAAGTAGGGAAATTTTATTTGAAGAAAAGAAATAACATTACATCACTTCAAAAGAAAACAAAATCATATACATCACAAATTGTTCTCAAATTCATCTGTTACCATAATGTATTGTCCCATTGGTTATCCCATATACAATTATACATTTTACCACAGAAATTATATGCTGGTAAGCCAATTCAAAATTAACTTTCTAACTTTTTCCAGAGGTGGATTATTTTAACATTTGTATATTTCTTTTTATCTTCCCCTTTTACTTTAATTGCAGCCTCAATCTGATGAAATGTTACCATATTTGTTCCTTGAATTTGTTGAGTCAACTACTGACACCTCGCTTGCCATACATAAAAAACTTATGACTGAAAAAATAACATGTAATGTACTGGCATGGAAGAGTTTCCATATCCCCATATAATCCTCCCAGATGAGTGCATTATATGATAGTTTAGTTAAATAAGGCCAGTTCCATCTTTTTGCCAGATCTGTCCAAAACTGTACAATATTTGGGCATGTAAGAAAAAGAATGATGAATTGTCTCCTCTACATATATACATATTGTTCTGGGACACAATCTTTCTCATCAGGATTTGTTTCAAGTTCCACCAACCCCCAACTTATCCTGACTACAGAGCCAACTAGTATCCCAAATTTGCAGGGATATTCTTTTATCATTTAAACACAGCCAAAGCTTGGAGCATCCTTGTTAGCATACATTCCAGAAAGATTAGGATAACTTTATTAACATTATACACAATGGCCCAGATATTCAAAAGGGTTGCGCATGCGCAAGTCCAAAACTGCGCCATTTAGCGATATTCAGAAGGAGGCAGTTGCACCCCCGAAAACATGCTGAGCAACAGCGCAATGAAAATGAAGGCATGCACAACCGAAGGGGGTGGATCCATGCATAAAGACCGCAATGTGATATTCAAAGACTTGAGCGATGCGCAAGAGCGGCACAGCCGAAATTATGCGACAAGCGGAAATGAGCCAAAATAAAAGGCTCAAGGAAGCGTAAGAATGCTACCAGGCTGCCAAGTGGGGGAGAGAGAGAGAGACAGAGACAGACAGACAGCAAAGGGCAGGCAAGGAAAGTGTGGCCCATAGTCTGTAGAGGCCAGCGGGGGGTGCCCGGTGCAGTGGAAGTAGCAGTCAGGACAGTGGGGGTAACACAGCAACACCAGCCAGGGGGTCAGAAGCCAGGGAGATGGACAGTGCCAGTTTCCACATGGAAGCTGTAATGAGGGGGGTGAGAATGCATGCTGCAGGGGGACGTGGCCGTGGAAGGGCCCGTCGGTGGTATGCCCCCGACAGGCGGTACCGTGCCTGCATCAGCTTTGAGCTGTACACAGATGTAGAGATCGTGGGCCGGTACCGCCTGAACAGGGCAATACTGAGACGGCTCTGTGAGCTGTGCAGTGATGTGATGCAGGCACCCTCACGACCGAGTCACGCTCTGTCAGTGGAGACCAAGGTGACAGCCTGCATGTGCCTGCTCGCCACGGGCACCTTCCAGAGGCTGACAGGGGACACCACAGGCATCACACAGTCGCACGTCCGCATCCTCACCCAATTCCTCAGGCACTGCTGCCACATGCTGCGGAGTACATCCATTTCCCCAGCACCGCGGCAGAGCGTACAGCAAACATGCAGGAGTTCCACAGGGCAGCACGTATGCCTGGCGTGCTAGGGGCCATAGATTGCACCCATGTGGCCATCCGCACGCCACCTGGCCCCGATGGCCACGCATATCAGAACAGAAAGGGATTCCCTAGTGTCAACTGCCAGGTGGTGTGTGATGCCACTGGGCGCATAATCAATGTCTGTGCCACACACCCTGGTGGAGCACATGATGCCTTCATATGGTATCAGTCTGCACTATGCCATCGATTTGAGAGTGGGGACATCTCCACAGGACATCTAGTGGGTGAGTACACATGTATGGAATGCAAACTCTGGGCAAGGGTAGGAATGCCACAGGTGCAATGGTAGTGGCACACAGGGAGATGGCCAATATGGACCTGAACAAGACACTGATCTCCACTATCTCCACACAGGTGACTGCGGATACCCACTCCATCCCTGGCTGCTCACACCGTACCGGCGCCCCATGACCCCAGCACAGCTATGCTATAATGAGGCACATGCCGCAACACGCAACATCATAGAGCAGGTGTTTGGGATGCTCAAGGCACGCTTCTGATGCCTAGACACCTCCGGTGGTGCCCTACAGTACAGCCCCCAAAAGGCCTGTGGGATATTCCTGGCCTGTTGCATCCTGCACAACATGGCCAAAGACCATGGGATAGCCGTACAGGTCGAAGAGGGGAACAGCGATGGGGACGCCAGTGGCGCCGGTGATGATGGTGATGAGCAGCCCCCCTAGGATGGAGGGACCCCTGACTGATTCAGCAGGCCCAGCTGCACCGGGACACCATCACAGAGGAGCACTACGCACAACACAGGTAAGTCAAGGGGACATGTGCAACCAACACTGTCCATGCGCAAACCACAGACACACAGGGGAACACACCAGGGGTGCATGATGGTCAGGGGAGTGGAACGGTCCAGGCATACAGACACACCATCAGGGAGGGTGAGCACTCATATGACACACACACACACCAGGCACAGAGCATACATGGGCAGATGCACAGCACTGCAGAACTGACATTGCTAACACACAGCACCACGACCACCCCACCACCGCATACTGTCCAAACGCGTGTCAGATGCTGGCACCCTTGCACCTTGGTGTACAGTGCACACCAGGCATCATCATGCACATGCACCTGTGGACAGCAGTTGGGAGGTGTGCAGGTGGTCCGTGTCGGCGTGGTGAGCAGAGCACCCAGCAGTGCACTGCCCACCATGGCACACATTGCACACATGGCAGCACCAGACAGGGCCCGCACTGGGAGACAGCTCAGTCATGTAGCACTGTCCCACGGCCACCACGGATGCATGGGCCGCCCCGCCGTGACCCAACAGCATGAGCTGGCTGAGCAGGGGCCACATGCGGTGGCACTGTTGCACCACCAGGGGTCCCACTGCGCGAACACGACCTTGCCTGCACAGGGGTCTGCAGCATCCCGAACAAACCTGCACCAGGGGTGCTCGGGATGCCCACAGCAGAACCAGGCATCGACAGGCCTGGTGTCGCATGACGCCAGGAACGGGGAGTGGAGAATGCACTGTGTGGGGTGTGCGGTACAGGGGCACCTGACTGTGTGCCCAATGCGTCCACGACAGAGACCACTGCCTGGGTCAACCTGTCAATGGTGGCGGTCACATCCGTCCGCATACGGACCAGCTCGGCTCGGTCCCGAGCACACTCCCTGCTGTGCCGCTCCACGGACACAGACAGTGCCTCCACGGACCTTGCAACCCGCCTCTGCAGCTGTACTGATTCCTGCAGCAGGCAGGTGTGCTCGTCCAATGGGTACTGTGCCCCAACGGCATCCTGACCCCCAGGGTGTGGACGGTCCTGATGCACAACACCCCTTGAGGGTGGGCGCTGTTCGCCAGGACCAGGAATGGGCGGATCAAAGGCGGTGGACATGTGCCACTGCTTGACACTGTACCCCCAGACCTGGTGGGCGACTGCTGCTGCTGCCCCTCCAACCGCTGTGCCCCCGGGTCCACTCGTTCCACCACTGTGCTGGCAACAGTGCCAGACACCTGCACAGCCACCAGTGCTGCCCCACGGGTGCTGACAGGCACAGCCTGGGACCGTGCCAGCATGCTGGTACACAAGTTGGAACCAGACAGGCCAGGGGCACGTGCTGGCCTGCCGTGTGTCCGTCATGGGACACACAACCATCACTGCCCATTGCAGGCCTTCTATCATCAATGGTGCAGGTACGTGCTACTGCCATGGTCACAGCATGCTGGCATGCTTGCATGCCAGACTGCTGAGACACAGGCTGTGCACCCCCCGCACCTGTATCACTGACACCAGAGTTTGCAGCCCAGCGTGCATGCTGCTGCAGTGCCTGCTGGCTGGTGGTGGAGGTGGATGGACCCTCCTCCATGTCCAGCAGGTCAGCATCACTGTCTGGACCCACCACCACCGTCTCCTGAAGATGAACAGGATCTGTAACAGAAAGAGAGTACATGTGAGTGCATGTGAACAACCGCCCCCCCCAAACACCACCACTATGTCATACCGTGCAGTGATGGGCTTCCACCTGTCCACCTGTCTGGAATCCTCCGCCTGGTATGCCCTCAATGGTGCTCGGCTGCATGGCTGCGACCAGTGTCTCCTCAGTTGGGGTCAGCTCCAACACCACTGGCGGGCCCCCGCCAGTGCCAGCACGTGCCGCCCTGAAGGCTGCCACCTTCTCCTTCAACCTCCTGCGGTCTGTCCCCATCTTTTTCTTGCATTCCTGCACGGAGCGCTGGTGGCTTCCGTGCAGGTTAACGGCCCGAGCTACCCTCTCCTATGCAGCTGCACGGGACTGAGGGGTGCACCTCCGTCCACTCAGCACTGGCTCCTCATCCAGGTAGGCCTGGAAGAGAGCCTCTGTCTCTGCTGCTGTAAAGTTGGGCCTCCTCCTATGCCCACCGTCCTCACCCTCACCTTGGCTCTGCTCGGTCATGGCGATCTGTATGGGGGGAAGTGGACACCTGTCACTGTGCAGTCTACAGCATTTTCCCATGACCATCGTCCTGAACATCACACAGCATGCAACTCACCTCTCACCTGCAGTAACCGAATCTGGCCAGCGCAGCCCAATGTCGCACATTTATAGCGCAATACATGCAAATTAGAGGTGGAGCAACTATAATGACATACCAATCGCGCCACTGCTTCCTTGAATGACTGATCAGGTGATTTGCATGTATCGGCTGAATATTGCGAATCTGCGCTAAGTAATACGGAAGAGTCAGCTGAGCCAATGGCACAGATCTGTGCCTGTGTGGTACACTGCACTGCGCATGCCCAGATAGCTTACGCGGGCATCTGTCGTGCTGCTGGCGTGTTGGTAGCGATCGGCGAATTCAGGCCATGGCCACCATTGTGCCAGTGGCGCTGCAATGGGCACTATATGGCGGCTGTGGCGCTACTGCGCAATACTCCACTGTGGCACTGATGCGCGGCTGGTCGGTCGCGCAGGATGCCTATACATCAGATGGCGCTGTCGTAGCCTGCATCATGCCCATGACCTTGTGTATGACCTTTGCCCCCTGGCACTGTTCACCTGCCATGTGTACGTCCCTATTGCGCTGTCTGGTGACAGCGCTATGTGAAGTGATGGCGCTGTTCGAACAGCGCGATTGGAGCCTGTGGTGGTCTATTGTGCAACATCTCCACATGGGGTTACGGCGCAGCTGGGCGCCATATTGCCTGCTGTAAAGTTGGTGCCATGGCTAGGAGGAGGGCGGTGTCCTAGAGCCAGCTTGAAGTGGCCAACCTGGTGGCCCTAGTTGAGCCACACTATGATGGCCTTTATGGTGAGGTGCCCCTCACCAGTGCAAGGACTGAGGTGTGGCAGCAAGTGGCCACTGAGCTGGTGGGGGTCACTGGACAGTGCCGGTCTGCTGAGCAGTGCCGGCACCAGTACAGTGACCTCCACTGGAGGGAGCCAGAGCTTTTAACGCGGCTGCGTTCACGTGCCAGGCGGGGCGTAGTGCCTAGGCCAGGTGGGTATGCCATCTATGCACCTGTATTATCTGTAGGGGTGTGTGTGTGTTTTGGTGGCTGTGCATAGGTGATGGCTCGGCCACGGTTGGCTGTGTCAGTGTGTGCAGCTGTGAGATGAATGGGTATGGCTGTGTGGGCAGGCACTGTCACTGGGGCAGGGGGCAGTCTGCTTTTGAGTCACACTGATGTTTGTCTCAACATATGTCTCCACAGGCCGGGATGTGAGGATGGGGGCAACATTGATGAGGGCCGTGCCAGGGACCCGGTGCCAGCAGGGTTGCACCCACCAGCAGCAGCAGCGCCAGCAACAGTGCCAGTCAGAGCTGCTTGAGCAGTGTAAGTATCATGACTTCATGGATGCTATTGCATGCTGGGGGGGCAGTAGCCCTGCACAATACAAACATGCAGGAAAGGGGAGGTCATAATTCCACTATACAAGACACTAGTGAGGCCCCACCTGCAGTACAGTGTACAGTTCTGGAGACCATACCTACGTAAGGACGTAGAGTGGGCAGAGAAGGTTCAGAGGAGGGCAACAAAGATGGTGCATGGATTGCATCACAACTCCTATGGAGACAGGTTGAAGGAACTGAACCTGTACTCCCTGGAGGAGAGGAGGGAGAGAGGGGATATGATAGAGACATACAAGTATCTTACAGGGTGGAACAGGGTGCAGGGAAACACTATTTTGAAGTGCAAAAGATGTTTCAGGACTACAGGGCATGGGATGCAGTTGGAGGGAGGATGATTCAGAGGAAACATGAGCAAGACTTTCTTCACAGAACGGGTGGTGTACAAGTGGAACACCCTGCCAGAGGGAGTGGTGGGGGCTGACACACTCACAGGATTTCAGACTGCATGGGATAGACATAACGGAATTCTTGAGGTCAGGGGTAAGGGGCAACAGACTTCTAGGTAAACAAAGTAACTTACAGGCTGAAATGGACAGACTGTGTGGGCCATAGGCCCTTATCTGCCGACACTGGCTATGTATCTATGTCTGTAGGCACGACACAGGTGACATGCATCACTGTCCAGTTTCACAGCACGTCTGTGTATGCATCACTGGTGGTCCATGCATGCACTGGGCACATAGCTGTGTAACTGGCATTGCACCACGTTGCCACGTCACTTGCCAGCCTTGTTTGTGCTGTGATGGACATGGGCAGTGTGTGTGTGCAGTGGTGCGCATAGCTGGTGCCACCTGTTTGTGATGGCCATGTGCATGTTCACTGTGGGTGGGTGCATGCCATCACAGGTGCGGGACATTGGGCTATATGGCTTGCAGGTTGGGTGGTGTTCAGGGTTGTGGTCAGTCACAGCCATTGACTGTGTTCCCATTTTCCTAGGCCTCGAGGTTCTCCATCGGCTGGCAAGGGATGTCAGGGCCATCCGACGCTTGTGGCCCATCAACATCCTGCAGTCAATACACCGCCATGGCCTGCGGAGGAAGGCGAGGAACTGCAAGACACCAGCAGGAGGACGGCCGGCCGGCTGGCCCATGACCTATCTCCCTTCCCACTTCTCCCATCCCTACCACCCTGCCTTCTCTCTCCAAGTTTGTCATCCTACCCTTGACCAACCCTACCTTGTACCCGTCCCCCCCCCGTAAATAGTTGTAATTGTTCTTGTTAATGTTTGTTGTGTTAAAATACATTTATATTTTTATACAAATAATGTGCTGGTCTCTGATTTGCAGCTGCCTATGGGTGCTCAGTTGCAGGGGTGTACATGCCATCTGAGCTGGTATGGTCCTGGGTGTGTGTGTGTGTGTGTGTGTGCGTGTGTGTGCATGGGGAGGTATCTCCAGCATGGCAGTGACTTTCGGTTGGTCTTGCCGTCTGCTGCCACCCACTGCTGGGTGCACAGGGTGTGTCTGGCTTGTAGGCTTCTGTGCTGCACGGGGTTGACGTGTGCTGGGGGATGCAAGGTTTCTGCAGTGCCAGTCACTGCACATAGGTGGTGTCTTGGGGTCACAGTGCAGGGTGTGCTGTGCGACAGGGGATGATGTGAACTGTGGTTGTCAACCCCTGTGTGAGCACTCTCAGCCTGCCAGTGGTTGTGCTGGGGTGTCATGGCTCTGCTATGCTTTGTTGGCTTGTCCCCATGGGCAAGTAGATCATCCGTCCCAACCCCAGTGATGCTGTGCTTGGGGTGTGCAGGTGTGGTGTGGGTTCTGCAGTGTGTTCCTGTGCCCATGTGTGGCATGGCTGGCGGTGGGCCCCAGCCTGCCTCCCTGGATGTGCAGTTCCATTGCTCTGGGGGGGGCTCTGCTTGCGCTATGGCACCTCTGGAATGCTCAGCTGGGCTGCCCTGGTTGCACCATAGCGCAACATTTCGGCTCAGCTTCTCCTTCCTGGTTGCACTATGGCGCAGTATGTGCGATATTCAGATGTTGGCTGCTTGAGCAATTTGTTCTGCTCCATGTTTGAATATCGCACCTGTTGCGCATTTGCGCAACTGGTTTGTGCTTGCTCCTGCTGTTGCACTCATTTTGAGCGCAGTTTGAATATCTGGGCCAATATGATTATACAGTTGTTTCTGTGTTAGGCCCAGGATATCCTGTTTTGTAAATTTCCATTGTCTCATTTTTTTTAAAGTGTGTAATCTTGGATATCATAACTAGATATAATCTTTGGAGCCTCCCATTCTGTCATGTACTTTTGAAAGGCTTGCTGAATCCAAATATGCCAGGAAAATTATGTGTCTCTCCACCCCCATACAACAGTATGGAATATGAAAATAGAATGAAAAAATACTGCTGGGTTTATCATGTTTAATTCACCCTCTTTATATGGTAAATAGGTAAAATCTCTTTTAACAGGGTTCAGACCGCTCCCCCAGAGCATCTGAAATAAATTGTTTAATATTCTCATCTCTAAGTGAATTGGTGGGGCATACATATGGCTTAAATAAGTGAAAATGGGTATCAGGAATGTTTATTATTAGCAACCTTTTCTTCTTTCCCAGCTTCTAGGTTCTCCATATCCTCACCTTTACCTCACAGATTTCTAGTTTCTTCTCCCAGTTCAGAGTGGGCAAATCCCCTTTCCCAAACCAGGTACCTAAAAGTTTCTGGGGTGTGTTAGAAATTATTATACCTGCAATAATTCTGGGGTATCTAATATGTTTCCTAATGGTAATCCTACACTTTTATTCAGATTTAGAGCTACACTTGATACTTATGAAAAGGCTTGACATATTTGGATAGATGTTGCACTTGAAACCATATCTCTAACAAATAGGCACACGTCATCCACATATTCCATAATTTTCTCTTGCTATAAACTATAATGAGGGAATAATTCTACTATCTGGGTATTCCACTTAATCTGTCTTATTAAAGGGTCTAGTGCAAAAGTATATAACAAGGGTCTTAATGGACACCCTTGTCTCACCCCTACCATTAGAGGTAATGCTTCACCTAAATTACCATTTACAAATGGAATAATACTTGCACTCTGATACAGTATTTTAATCCATCCTACCATTTTTAGAGGTATGCCATATGCAGCCAATACTTGTAGGAGATACTGATGCTCTACTCTATCAAAATCCTTTGACTGGTCTAAAGATAAAATGTATCCAGTTAAATTATTCTTCCTGCTATATTCAAATATCTCCATCAGTAATAGCAAATTATGTTGAATATTTCTTTGAGGGACAGCCTATGTTTGTGCTACATCAATCAAGAAAAAAATACTCACCTTAGTAATGTTGTTTCTTCTAATGGAGTCTTGCTATATTATGACATATGCAGTATAACCCCAGGTTAGAACTGCTCCGGAGGTGAAAGAGTTAACTTCCATGCAGGGCATGGAATCCTGAGCGCGAGCTCAGTTAAACACTCTGTCTGTTGAAGCTCAAACTTAAACTGTCAGATCTTTATGAGCAAAACTCACTAAGGTTCTGTGTGGAAGCCGAAAACCTACACTAGCCACTGGCTACTAACTACAAAAAACACCTTTTTGTTCATGATCCCAAACAAAGACTCAAGTTGGGGGATTCAAGAAGGAAAATTCAAGCATAACACCTAAGCACCCTAGAAGGCTGAAATAAAGTGGGCATCAAAGAAGTGCCAACATTGCACTGCCCACCCACATCCCAAAAACAGAGGTTCTGAGAGGGTCAGGCTGGGGGGGAGGTCATAATATAGCAAGACTCCATTAGAAGAAACAGCATTACTAAGGTGAGTAATTTTTTCTTCAAACAACATGAAGTCTTGCTATATTATGACTATGCAGATGTACACAGCAGTACCTCCATGGAGGAGGGACAGAACCTACTTGGGAAATAGGCTCTGAAGCACAGCTGTGCCAAATCGAGCATCACTCCTAGCCTGGATATCCAAGGAGTAATGCTTAGTAAAAGTGTGAACTGTTTTCCAGGTAGCTGCTTGACATATCTCTAGGATAGGAATGTCCCTGGCAGCAGCCAGAGACACAGCTGTACCTCTGGTAGAGTGAGCCCTCAGGCCTGAGGGAGGAACCTTACCCAGTTTTTCATAACAGAATTGGATACAAGAGACAATCCACCTGGCAATGGATCTTTTAGTGGCAGGTTTCCCTTTACCAACCTCACCATAAGTGAGGAACAATTGGAGGGATTCAAACCTGTGACCCTTGGTACATTCTATATAGTAACTAAGGGCTCTTTTGACATCTAAACTGTGTAACCTCCTCTCACCAGAGGAGGAACGGTCAGTGAAGTACACAGGAAGAGACATGGATTGATTAAGGTGAAAGTCTGAAACCACCTTAGGCAAAAACTTCCTGTTAGTCCTGAGGACTACCTTATCCCTATGAAAGGAGATAAAATCAGGCTCCACTGACAAGGCTTGTAGCTCACTTATGCACCTGGCAGAGGTGATGGCTACCAAAAACACAGTTTTCCAAGTCAAGTACTTCAGTTCTGCTGAAGACAATGGCTCAAAAGAGGGTTGCATAAGCTGAGCGATGCAAATATTAAGATCCCAAGCAGGGGCAGGATCCCTGAATGGGGGGTTAGTGTGAAGCAACCCTTTAAAAAACTTGGAGAACACAGGGTGAGCTGATAAAGAAGAGGGCTTACCTGCTGACAAGAAGACAGACACAGCTGCCAAGTGCACCTTTAGGGTAGCTGGCCTCAGCCCCAAGGAATTCAAATGCACCAAATAATCCAGGATCGAGGGCACACCAGCAGATTCTGGGGAAATATGTTTACCAGCACACCAAATGGAAAATCTCTTCCATTTTGAATTATAGGTAGCCCTGGTGGAAGGCTTCCTATAGGCCTTCAAGATATCCAATACACCTTGAGAGAGGTGTAGGTCAGCAAACTCTAACTCTTCAAGAGCCAAGCCTTGAAATTGAGAGATTTGAGGTTCGGATACCAAACTCTCCCCTGGGCACAGGTTAACAGGTTGTGATTCCTGGGAAGACATAGGGGAGGGTGGACTGCTAAGGACATAAGGAGTGGGTACCAGGGTTGCCTGGCCCAATCTGGAGCAATCAGGACATCTTGCAGGATTGAGATCTGATTCTGACTAGCACTTTGAAAAGAAGGGGGAAGGGGGGAAACGCATAGAGAAACTTCCCTTCCCAACTGAGAAGGAAGGCATCCAGAGGGACTGAGCCCAACACTGGGTGCCTGCAGCAAAAAAGGGGAAGTTGGTGATTGTCTGGGGCTGCAAAGAGATCTATTTGCGGAGTGCCCCATCTGGCAAATATTAGCTCCAGTCCCAGGGGATCCAGTGCCCATTCGTGATGGCCCTGGGAAATCCTGCTGAGAGCATCCGCTAGGACATTGTCCTTGCCTGGGAGGTGAACTGCCATAAGGGAGGCGTTCAGAGAATAAGCCAGAGACCACAACTTCATTGCTTCGGTGCACAAGGCTGTAGACTGAGTGCCCCCTTGCTTGTTGATGTACCACATTGTGGTGGTATTGTCTGTTCTGACCTGAACCACCTTGTTCTGGACAGATGTGGAAAAAACCTGGAGTGCTAGAAAAACTGCTCTAAGCTCCAGCAAATTGATGTGGAGCAGAGATTCCTGAGGGGACCACAGCCCTTGGGTGGAAAGGTCGCCCATGTGAGCTCCCCACCCCAAGAGGGATGCATCTGTAGTAAGGGTCAAGGAATGAGACTGGGGAGTGAAGGGAACCCCCTGTCTCAGATTGTTCTGATTCTGCCACCACTGAAGGGCCTGGATCAGGGTTCGAGTCACTGGAATCAATTTGGTATGGGGATCTGTCCTTTGAGACCAAAAGGCTCTCAAATGGAACTGAATGTCCCTCATCTGAAATCTTGCTCCCTGCACCACTGCTGTAGAAGCAGCCATGTGCCCCAGGGCTGTAGAAAATGCCTTGCTGGTCGAGAGACCTGCAGGGTGAAAGAGGAGGCCAGAGACACCAGGGTCCTTGCTCTTTCCAGAGGAAGGAAGGCTCTGGCTTCTTTTGTGTTCAGTTCTGCGCCTATAAAGGTGAGAAGCTGGACAGGCTCCAGAGCTGGCTTTGGAAGATTGAGAAGGAAACCTAGAGATGTAAGCAGCTGCTGGGTTACTTGTAAATGTAGTTTGACCTGTTCTGGAGACTGGCCTACAATGAGCCAGTCATCCAGATAAGGAAAGATGGCAATCTTTTGCCTTCTTAAATGAGCAACTGCTACTGCCAGGCATTTTGTGAACACCCTTGGGGCCGCGGTGAGGCCGAAGGGCATTGCTCTGAACTGGTAATGGCCTGAGGGCAGTTCAAATCTGAGGTACTTTCATGGAGCTCTGATGAGAACATGGAAGTAGGCATCCTTGGAGGTCCAGGAGGCTAGCCAGTCCCCTGGCCTTAGAGAGGTAAAATAATCCCCAGGGTCACCATTTTGAACTTTGGTTTTAAAAAGGTGCTTGTTTAGATACCTGAGATCCAGAATGGGCTGCCATTCTCCTGTCTTTTTTGGGGTAAGGAAGTACCTGGAGTACAACCCTTTGCCCTGGTGTATGGGTAGAACCCTTTCCACGGCTCTGAGAGCCAGGAGGGCAGAAACTTCTGCTTCCAGGGCAAGTGCCTCTGATGGGTTTGCAGGTGGAAAAGATCTAGCTCTCATCTTTGGAAATTTTTTGAAGCTGAGAACCAGTCCCTGGCTTATTACTTCTAGGACCCATTTGTCTGACGTTAAAGACTTCCAGTCCTGGACAAAGTAAGCCAGCCTGCCCCCTACCGGTAGAGGAGAATCGGCCCTGACTACCCCATCAGGGAGCCTGTTTTGCAGGGGCTTTGGGTTGAGGGGTAGAAGCAGGCTTACTAGATCCCCTTCTGTCCCTTCCTCTAAAGAACCCCCTCTGGGCATAAGCAGAAGAGGAGGCCTGGGCTTGGTAAAACGGCCTATGAAAAGGCCTGCCCCTGCCCCTGACATGCTGCCTTTGAGGAGTGACTTGCCTTTCTCTGGCCTGTGCACTCCTATAGGTGGTCCTATACTCATCCATTTTCTTCATATAATTCTCTGTCTGCTCCCCAAACAGAGAATTTCCCACAAGAGAAAATCCATAGCCTTAGACTGGGAATCCTGTGACAGGGCAGTACATCTGAGCCAGGCCATTCTGCGAAGAGACACAGATGTAGCCATAACTCTAGATGAAACATCATTAGAGTCTACAGCAGCATGAAATTGCACCTTGGATGCCTCAATCCCGTCCGCAGCCACCTGCTCCAGCTCCCTGGAAAGCTGTTCAGGTGCCTGTTTTGCTAGGGCCAGGACAGTATCCCACCTGGATTTCTGGTACCTAGTTGCGTAAGCCATATAACTTGCCTGTCTGAGTCCCAAAGATGCTGCCATGTACTGCTTTTTTGCCATGGCATCCATCCTCCTGGAATCCTTTTCAGGAGGGTGAGAGGCTAGAGGAATATTAGCCTTGTCACAGGCTGCAGCCTGCACTACCCCTACATGGCTGCATTGCTGAGATAGGAACTCTGTATCAGAGCCTGATAAAGCATACCTCTTGTCCATCCTTTTATCCACAGGAGGATAGAATGAGGAGTTTTCAGAATTTTTACTGTCTGTTTCCTAAAAGATTTATGCAAGGAATAGACAGTCTCCTAGACTCTGGAATATCCATCATTTCCACAAAATCAGGCTCTTCTTGATCATCAACAGCTTCCTCAACAGGGAGTTGCAGAGTGTCAGCAACTTTCTTGTAAAAAAAAATGAGAAGGGGACTCAGATAGCCTAGGAGGGGATACTCCTGAGGGTCTGTCTGGAGAGATGTCTGGTTCAATGGGCACATCCAGACTGTCAAAATCACACTCACTCTCCTCGTACCCCTCCTCCCCTTCCTCTGGTTCATAAAAATCTTCAAAATCATAATCTTGAACCGAGGGAACCGGACCGAACCGGGCGCTTGCCCAATGGTGCCGGTTCGGACAGAACTGGGGAAAGAGACTGGACAATTTAGATAGCTTTGGCTATTTCCTCAGTGGTTGGAGAAAGAACTTTTGGCCCCAAACTAGCTGACCTTCTAGCCCTTTTAGTTGGAACCGGCTCCTCAGAGCTGGTTCTTCGTTTGCCTGAGGAAGAATCGCCCTGGTCAGAGGGCACCCCCTCAGGTTCGGTTGGAACTGAACCGGGCTGGCCATCCGGGTCAGTGGACTTTTTGGCCTCCCTGTCCCTGAGCCTACCAACTCTTTTTTCCACGGTGGCAGCAGGAAAATTCTGACAAATCTGGCAGTCTGCATTGAGGTGGTCAAACCCCAGACAATATACACAAATGGTGTGTGGGTCAGCCTTGGCAAAGGCTTCCCCACAGAGGCCACAGTGCTGAAACCCAGTGGGTCCGGTTTTTCTTTTGGGTTTCTCAGACATAGTGCCAGCCTAACCAAACTTGCCCATTAACAATCCACCAAGCAAGACTCTCTTATCGGTTCCCAACCGTGTCACGGGTCATGGAAAAAACGTAAAAAATCAGTTTTTTTTAGAACCGATAAGAACCGGGAACCGCACTCTAAAGGGCTAGAAAGTAATTTTTAAACCCCTCTGATCGGTTCAAACCGAACCGAAAAAGATGTTTACAAGTTCCACACAGAAGAAAAAATAATAAATAAGCCTATCTATTACTTACAATATCACAGACAGAGCTTGAACCGACGATTGCGGTTAAATTTTGGTAAAATAAACTGAGAATTACACTTTAAAACCGACAAACAAACAGAGCAGCAGGAGGAATCTCCGGAGCGACTGTTCAGTGAGGCGGAGTAAAGAATCTGACAGTTTAAGTTTGAGCTTCAACAGACAGAGTGTTTAACCGAGCTCACGCTCAGGATTCCATGCCCTGCATGGAAGTTAACTCTTTCACCTCCGGAGCAGTTCTAACCTGGGGTTATACTGCATATGTCATAATATAGCAAGACTTCATGTTGTTTGAAAGTCTTTATAACCGGTAGTAACCTTAGACAGATCAACTTTGTAAGAATTTTATAATCAATATTTAAAAGACATAGCCAAGGCCTACAATTTAATATATCACTATATATATATATATATATATATATATACACACACACACACACAATAGGAGTGAGCAGATAACACATTAGATAAAAACAGGTATTCTCACTACAGTGTGACAGCTCCAGTTATCTCACTGTGATTACAACATCAAACAAAAAAAAAAGCACAAAACACACTCCTATCATAGAAAATGAACACATGATGGCTAGGTGTGTGATACAGAATTTATCTGAACTCATGGCAAGTGAGCTCAGGGAACCACACTTGTGGCCCCGCCACCCGTGATATTCCCCAAGCTCACTTGACACTCATTCAGATATATTCTGTGAGATACAGAATATATCTGAATGAGTGGCAAGTGAGCTTCTTCCATTTCACACCCTTCAATACTTCATCAGAAATATCCATTAACATAACAGTCGCTCATTTATACTTCCACCAAACTTCAAAAAGTGTTTTTGACCAGTCACTACACTTTACATGTTAATCAACTATGGTATTTCATTCATTACAAAAACAAACAAAATCATGATCACCATCTAGTGGATACTATTTCTAATTACATCCAGCTGGACTGTTTTAAGTTGCATACACATACATAAAAAGAAAGAAAATATATTTGATAAACATTTAATAGAGATCTTAAATGCTTTCTTCAAATGTCCATAGTTAGTTCTTCACATAATATGTGATAATGAATCCTTCCATTACTGCAGACACATGTAGAACCTAAAAAATACATATACATAGAGACATGTCAGATCTTGAAAATGTTCACATTATCATTACTGGGGAGGGGGGTTGGTTATGGATCAAAACCACTTTATCTCTTTTTTAACAAAAATTGTATTACTTCAAATTTACCATTTAGGCCAGAGGATTTTAGTGCACCCAACTTATAGATCCATTCTTGTTCTCTACAGTTTAATTCATTCTGTAAATTTCCTCCCCTAATATTTATAGGGATACAGTCAATTCCCATGGCTTTAACCTTGTGTGATGACCTGTCACTTTGTGAATTGATGTGCACTGCCATGGCATTACTAATATTGTTGTTCTTAACAGCTAATATGTGTTCATTAATTCTATAGCAAAATGATCTCTTAGTCCTCCCAATATAGAATTTGCCACAGGAGCAAGACAGTAAGTAAATGATTGCTTTAATGTTGCAGTCTATTTCTCCTTTTACTCTTTCACTCTTTCAATAGCCCCAGTTTTATTATTTACAAATTATTTTGCTTTAGTAACTATGTGGCATGTGCTGCACTTTCCATGTGATTTGCACCCCTGTCTGTTTTCATCTTGAGAGACTTCCTCTCTCTTGGGAAGGTAGTTATGAACAAACGGGTCCTTTAGGTTAGTGCCTCTCTTATATGATATTCTAAATGGTTTCTCAAATAAAATTTGTAACTGTGGTGTCCCTCTCAGTATTGGTAAATTATTTTTAATGATAACCACCACTTGTTTGGACCCTTCCCCAAAAGTAGTAACAAAGGTCATTGTTTGTTTTCCTTTTTTCCTGACTTTTGGTGTCAGAAGGGTTTCTCTTGGTACCACATCAGTTTGTTGCCTAGCACTGTAGCCCCTGTCTCTCAGTCTTACTTCAAATTCTCTAGCCCTCTCTGAGTACAGAACATTGTTTCTACAATTTCTACGAACCCAGATAAACTGTCCCTTTGGTAAATTCTGGATGGTGTGGCCTGGATGGCAACTTTGTGCATGTAACAAGCTGTTTCTGTCTGTTGTTTTTTTTTTTGTATAAATCCGTTAAGATTGTGCCATCCCTCATTTTTTTGCATCATCAGATCTAAAAAGTTAATGCTGTATCTATCAACATGTAGTTTAAATCTAAGATTGGGGTTTGTTTGTTCTATAAACTGTACGAATTCCATCAGCTCCATTTCATTACTTTTCCATACCAAAAATATGTCATCAATAGAGCGTTTAACAATATCTATCTTTTCTCTGTATGGGTTATTGCTTGCATCAAACACATATTTCTCTTCCCAGTCACCCAGATGTAAATTCACTAAACTTGGGGCTAATGTTGCCCCCATCGCTATTTCCTTTAGCTGCTGATAATGTTTGCCCTCGAACATGAACACATTGTTTTTCAGAACTATTTCAGTCATGTAGAGCAGAAGATTGATTTTTGGTTGTGGAATCTCTGTTTTAGTAACCAAATAATGTTCAGTATCTGCCAGGTCACCTTTGGGAGGAATGTTTGTATACAGACAGTCAACAACATCCAAACTCACTAGTAGCCATTCATCTTCCAACTGTACATCATTTAAAATGATCAACAAGTGTCCAGTGTCCCTGAGATAACTTCGTAACCTGGGAACCAGGGGACAGATGTAGCTGGTGACATATTTGGAAATAGGCTCAGTGAGCCAACCAATCCCTGAAATGATGAGACATCCAGGGGGTTCTGTAGGGTATTTGTGGATCTTGGGCAATGTGTATATTTCTGTTTTTTGGGAGGAGGAAACCGAAAGGTAGTACAGTTCATCTTGTGAAATAAGATCATTATAAAATGCATCAAGAAGGAAAGCCTCAATGTTCTTTTGAATTTTAGATGTGGGGTCAAATGTCAAACATTTGTAAAAACTCTTATCTGATAGTTGCCTATCTATTTCTTGTGCATATTTTTCTCTATCCTGTATGACTATAGAAACCCCCTTATCTGCATGCTTTATCACTATTCCTGTGCTACTTGAAGCATTCCAATATATGTTGTAACTAATATATTATCAAAATTATATGATCCTGTCATAATTGTAGCATCCAATCTCTGTTTGCAGGCCACAGAAGGGTCTGTAGTTGATTGTTTAGCAATTCCAAACCACATTTCTGCTTCTAAGGTTTTTGCTCCATCGTATTGGTATGAGAATATCTCTTTTTTGTATTTCTGCTATTTGATATTTATATTTTGGTTGTTCATGAGGTGGGTATGACATTAATTTATATAACTGATTTCTAAACCCCAGATATTCTAAATAATCTGCATTTGCTTTATTCCTTCCAAAATGTAGGAAAAAAACTGTTTTAGGTCTCTTTTAGTGTCTTGCCACCAATCCCATAAGTTGTCATAGAAGTACACTGTAGATTGTCTGGCTTCCAACAATTGTTTTACTTTTAGTTTTAAATCTGCTTGCTCAGGCAGGGAGGGATTTAACTTTCACCTCTGTGATTGAGAAAAAATTCTTGGTGATGCAGTTGTCAGGCTAAAAGTTCCTAATAGTATATGCTGATCTGACAATTCAGTAGACTTTACTTCTATTTTAGTTGGTGTGAGGAATTTGGAAGCAAATAAGTAATCAATTCTTGAGGCATATGCGTGCCTATGGTATGTATATCCTGCATCTTTCCTCAAGCATCTAAAAAAATCCTGTTGGGTGACATCTAAGATCATTTTTTTTTAACGCATGTAAGTTACAGTCCATTTTTTTTGCTGACTTTCTCCTTGTGTTTTATATCCAGTCTACAATTAAGATCCCCTTCCCATATAGTACAACATGCTTTCTAGTATAAATAAGGTTTGATTTTCTCAAAGAATTTGATTCATGCTGTTTTGGTCTGAGGTGCATCAGTATTAATTAATTAATCTGAAATAAAAATCCCTATATTTACAAACTAATAATAAGGCTGTACTGGGCATAATATCCACTACCTTAGTGACAGAAAACAGAGACCCTTTAAAAAGTATCCCTATCCCATCTTCCAGGTCCAAACTAAATGTCCAAAAAGAAGGGCCCCATACCCAGACTCTACTTTTTATCATTTATTTATCAAGTCTAGGATTACAAATACCTTTGAACCATGGCTCTTTTACAAAGGTTCCATGTCAGAGAAATACAAATTATGGGGAACATCAAGACAGGCATTACAACAATGTGGACATTGCAGACAGAGTACAGATTAATACAGTTAAATACAGTTCAAGGGCAGTGTAACCCTCCTGCAAATGGGGGTTCCCAAAAGAGTTCCAGGAGCTTGCTTGAATGCTCCAAGCCTGAATGGTGTTTGGCGTTTAAGCCATTTATCAGTGAGTGTTTTTAGAGCCTCTGGTACTGTCTCTTTAAGTGCTGTCTGCTTGCAGACATAATTAGTTTGTATGGGGGGACTGTGTGCTTCTCTGTTTGAGTACCACTCGAGCTGCTGCCAATTCACTCCATTTTTGCAGTCACTAGGAGTGCAAAGGGAACCTATCTGAAAGATGTAACTGCCAGAAATCATTACAGTAATAATGAAATTACAGTTTGTCTAACCTGCTTTCTTTGCAGTCAGAACTGTGTCTGCCTAGTTCCCATTCTGGTTTTGAACTGCTGAACTGGACCAATCAGTGTGGGGTAAGCTAGCTCTAAAATGGTGCCTTGGACGAATCAGAACTTGGACTCATAATCTGGAGCCAGCCACAAGAGGATTGTATGGGCAGTGACTCTGGGAGATGTAGTTTAGACTTGCGCCTTTTGGACCAACAGCAGCAGTCTATTGTGAGTGACAGCCAATCCAGTCAAGAACTGAGAGGAACTCAAAGGAAGTGCCGGTTTTGTCTGTTGGAGTTTCAGTTTAGATCTGGCAGTGAAGGGAAAGAAACCTGTGCTCCTTCAGTGCACAGTTTCAGTCAAAAAAGCGTGTGTAAGGCCAGAGTTCCGGTCTGCAGCTTGTGTAACTGCTTGTTAGGACTGAATCCGTCCTGTGAAAAGAATCAAAGGATCTCTGAAGAGTAAACCAGGCTCACCCTGTAGAAGACTGGAGAAATTGTTGAATTGCACTCGGTCTGTCAGGAACTGAATCTGCTGTGTGTTCTCCCGGTATTGTGCAGTAATTGCGATCGGGATAGAGAAGCAGCCTGCCTGGTATAGTACTTTCTTTTTACCATATAAATGTGTGAAGAGTCTCATGGAGCTCAAGAGTAGCCCTGCTGACGTTGAAGGACCCTATCTTGTTTGGAGGTCGTGAGTACTAATTCAGGGTTGCTCCTGTTAGATGCCACATTAAATCCAAATGGAATCACTGTACTGCTGACTGTTTAAACTAATTTTTCTTTTCACTGTGTGAAAGGCCCCACCAGCTGCCACAGTTTGGACTAGCCACTAGGGCTTGGGTACCCAGGGACAGTAACTGGTAGGGATGAGCCTAGTGCACAGAGCCATGGTAGATAGTAAAGTGATAACTAATTAACCTGATTTCCGTCTTGTTATATCCCCAAATAAATCAGAGCTGCTTGTTTCCAGCAAAGTTATACTTCCTGAGTGATTTGTCTATGTTAAAGTACTGTACTGTGATTGTTGCACTGTATCTTATTTCACAGGAGGTCCCAGTGCCGGAACTAGTCCTGGGGGTAAGTGTATACTGTGAAGGTAATTCTGATATATTGTGTGGGCCACTAGTGGGAAGAAAGGGGTTGGCAGTGTCCCAGAGGCTGTGACCAAGTAAGTTTAACTACTGCAAACCCTGACCTCTGGGTGGAGGCACCCACCATTGGATCCAGGCCCCTCAACCTGTTAGTGGCAAATCAGGCAGGGTAGTAGCCCTGGGATAGCGCCATCTAGGGGTTACAGTAGCATTGTAACAAAGGCAGCACAGCGGCATTTATCAGAGAAAACAGACAACAGATAAGAAGTGCCAGAGTCATAGGGAGAGGGAAGAGGGTGGGGAGAAGGAATGTGGGAAGGGTGGCAAGAGGGTGAAAAGTGCAGCACTGGGTATACCAAGATGTGAGGGTAGAATCCGGTGGGGGGGGGACAACTAGAGCAGAAAGGGAAGTGGAGAAACAAGGTTAAGTTGGGCAGTCACAGGAGCTGTTGGTAGTGAGATAGTCCTGGAGCCTAGTTTTAAACATACCAATAGTTGGGGCAGAGGAGATGGTTGGGCTGAGGCCATAGAACCAGAGTGGTGCTCAATAAGCAAAAGAGCATTGTCCCTGTGAAGTGTGACAGTGGGGGACTTTCAGTAGCTGTAGCGTGGATCTCCTAAGGCACCGTTTGTTAATTCGGTGTTGTAACAGAGTTGAGACCCCAGAAGGTGCAAGGCCAAGGTAGATTTTTTTACCATGGAGCAGGTGAGAAACTTTATGCGGTTTGATAGTTGGAGCCAGCCGGTCTGAGTGTACAGGTCACATGTGTGGGTGAGACGGTGAGCACCAGTGATGAGCCGACATGCTTTATTTAAGACAGTTGAGAGGCGTCTAAGGGTTGTGATTGTGGCTGAGCCATAAATGATGAGACCATAGTCTATTACAGAGATCACAGAGTTCAGGACTGCAACCTTCAAAGCTTCTGGCGTGAGGTGTGGTCTGTGTTTGTAGAGGAGACCAAGCCGTGTATTAGCAGCTGTAGCTACATTATCTACATGAAGTCCATAGGAGAGATTAGGGTCAAGCTGAATCCCTAAGTATTTGAAGGACACCACCTGATCTAGAGTGTTGCCCTGGGTGGTGGAGATGGCCAAGTGGTGTAGCTTGTGTGGGTTATGAGAGCTGCAGAAGAGCATAGATTTGGTTTTCTTGTCATTGAGGACCAGTTTATGATTAAGAAACCATGACTCTACAGAACTGAAACCAAGTTGAAGGTTGTGTTGAAGAGTTGCAGGATCTTTGTGAGTGTAGAATACAACAGCATCATCGGCATATAGTATGATCTGCTCAGAGCAGTGGTAAGGGAGGGAGTTTAAAGAAAAGGCTAAAAAGGAGGGGTCCCAGTATGGATCCCTGTGGGACACCCAAGCAAACAGGCAGGGTGTTAGAAAGAGTGTCCGCAATTTTTTACTCTCTGTGACCGGTTTTCTAAGTAGCTTTAAAACCAGAGAGAAGAGTCAGGTGATAGCCCGGCATTCAGTAGTTGGTGTATTAGTAGTCCACGGTGTACTGTATCGAAGGCCTTGGAGAGGTCGACGAAAATGGCCCCTGTGAGAAGGCCGTTGTCAAGGGATTTGTGCAAAGCTCCAGTGAACTCAAGAAGGGCTGTGGTGGTGCTGTGACCTTTCCGGAAGCCGTGTTGTTGTGGACAAGGCATATTGTATTTATCCAAGTGGTCGATAAGTTGATCAGCCACGATGCGCTCAAGTGCCTTAGAGAGTGGGGGCAATATGGAGATAGGGCGATAATTTGAGTGAATTGTCTTGTCCCACTTTATGGACAGGTGTCACGGTGGCTGTTTTCCATAGGTCCAGGAATTTTCCACAGCTGAGAGAAAGGTTTAGGATTTTGTTAATGGATGAATTACCTCATCGGGGTGGCAACAGAAGCTTAAGGTCAGGGTGTCGCTACTAGATCTAGATTTAGAGATAGCTGCAGTAATATAGCAGTGAGCTTCATTCAGCCTTACCTTCCTGAAGTAGAAGAGGGGATGGTTAGACTGAGGGGCTGAGGTATTTGGGGAGTAGGCCCTATTTTCGAAAAAGTCATGGGGTAGGACAGCACTAAGGTCTGAAAAAGCTGTGTTAAAGATGTTTGCGATCACCTTGGGGTCAAGGGTTGAGGATCCATCAACCATTAACATGGCCGGAGAGGTTTTTGGCTGCTTCCTGTGACATCCTTGATATTGTCCCAGAAGCACCACCATTTCCCATGTATTGGTGAGAGCGCCTTTGTAATAGGTGGATTTCATTAGCTGCATGGCTTTTGTGCAGGCATTTCGTGCTTGTTTGTAATTTTGGATGTCCAGTTGTTTGCCAGTGGCCCTGGCAACTGCCCAGAGGTGATCCCTTAGTTTCAGCTGTGAGAGAAGAGCCGCGGTGACCTATGGGTTAGAGAGAGGTTTTGTTTTGCGCCTTTTAGCAGGGGCAAAGAGGTTGCAGGCTTTGTTGAAAATTGAGATGAAGTGATCAAGAGCCAAGTTAACATCTGTTGCTTCATAGATTGGTAGCCAGTCTTGTAGAAGCAGGTGTTGTTTGAGATGTGGAAGTTTTCCATGAGGAAGGACTCTGCTAGCGATAATTTTGGGAGGGGGCTTAAGGAATTTGTTAGACCATGCACACATGACTGGGGAGTGGTCACTGAGTGAGTCTGGGAGAATGGTCGTATGAGAAATCCTTGTTGGGTGAGTGGTGAGGACCCAATCCAAGAGGGTACTGGTGCCAGTCTTGTAGTTAATCCTAGTAGGGGAGTTTACCATTTGCGTGAGGTTAGCAGCTGAGATGGGGTCTTTATAGGCACTGGCACTCGATGCTAACCAGTTTATGTTGAAATCCCCTAGTAGAATAAGTTCAGCTTCCGAAGGATGAGAGTTGATAAAGTTTAGAACGTCATTGAATCCATGTTTAGGGTCCCTGGGTGGGATGTATATGGAGACAATAGTCAGGGCTTTATGGTTGGGACCTAGGATGATTTTTCTCCTAAGCTGTTCAGTTTCAAAAAGAGAGCTCAGTCTTGTTTCTTGTAAGAAAAATGATATCTTAAGACAAAGTCTTAAGATTTGATAGAACTAATACTCTCTTTTTGTAGTTTTTCACACTACAGACTGTACATTAAAAGAGGCTATATGTAGGGTAGTTATAGTAAAACTTTATGATTGTTAGGGAACTATGTTATCTTTTTTTGACTCTTTCAATTTTCTTTTCTTTCCCGTTTCTTCTGTTGCTCTTTTTTCCTCCTCCTCTTTTTCTGAAAGTACTTCTGATCTGAAATGTGTCAGACTCGGCCCATTCCTTCTATAAGGGACCGTATACATTTTGTAACTGAAGAGCAAAGGGTGTTGCTGCTTGCTTAGTTGTAGCCCGTGTAAGCCTATGGGTAGTTTCTGGGGGGGGGGGCATATTCTGTACTGGAGGGCAAGATTCCACCACAGATTCTTGGCCTTGATGGGTCCCTTGTGCTTGACAGCTTGAACTGGCCCCCCCGAGGTAGGGGAAGCCTCTGAGGAGCTCAGTACTATATCTTTTCCAGACTGCCTCACCCTCTCTACAGGCTCAGTTTCAGTCTCTACAGTTTCTGTAGGAGGTGATTGGGGCCAGGGTAGAGGAGGCAATAATGGGGATGGATTCTTTATTGAAGGCCTCTGTCTATCCTGGGTACACTTTACCAAGCCATCTTGGTCCCCAGTCTTGTTTCTGTTATGCCTAGCCCAGGGGCACTGATGAAATGCATGTCCCTTATCATCACATAAATTGCATTTAAAGATATTTTCATACTGGGAGCTAGTATGCCCAAAATCCCCACATAATGAACATTTAAGTACTATACTACACAGGCCTGATTTGTGAATGAACACATTCATTCACAGATTGGGCCTGTGTAGCACAGTATGGGTTGCATGCCCATTGGTCCATGCGGTGGACCAATAGGCATACAGACCGTAGTGTACACTGTCAGTTGGCTGGGGCCAGGAGGCATGCAGGCAGGGTGCTGCCACCTGTCGCTGACTGGGGGGGGGTGCTCAGTGGCAGGGGACCTCAGTGGGTGGGTGGTGAGGGGGGTCCACTGGACCACCAGGGCTTCAATTGCTATATTCACCCATGATCGGGTGATGGGGGGAATTCCACTGGACCACCAGGGATGTTAATTACACATATGCCCATGATTGGGCACCGGGGGACCTTCCATTGGACCACCAGGGATGTTATTTGCACATACGCCCACGATCGGGTGATGGGGGCCCTTCCACTGGACCACCAGCGATTATATATACTTATGTCCACGATCAGGCAATGGGGGGGCACAATGCTCCCAGGGCAGGGGGCTTGGGGTCAGTGTTCTGGGTGGGTGGGTGGCCACCCACGGCTGGCGGCTGCTGTATTGCACCCTGCAATATGGCAGCTCACCTGTGGGTGGCCTGGACTTGTTCCTGGTTTTACCGGGCATATCTTTGCACCCCCCAAGTGGTGCAAGGTGGGTTTGTGCCAGCTTATGCACCACACATCCTGGGCTGAATATCAGGATGTGCCACATATATATGGGCATGTCCCCCGCACTTGCGCCGCATACATTACTGTTGAGCCCCAGTGCATCCAGAGTTGCACATCGCAACTTGCCCTTTTCAATATCACACTGGGGCATATCAGTGGGTTGTGCATGGTGCATCACTGTTGTGCAATGCACAACCCTTTTGAATATCCAGGCTCTAGTGTTTCCTGTAGCTCCCCTTGCATTCTGCCTATGTGCACTGTCAGCATTTTCCCTTGCATTTTGTCTATGCGTGTCATCATTTTCCCTCTTACTACTTTCATTTCTATTATCATATACCTTTTGCATATTATCAGTTGCTGTGGCAGTACTGTTAGATGTGCCAGGTATCTCTTAAGTATTATGTCTGTCATTGATCAGTTGTGGGGCCCTGTTTGTTTCATGTTGCAGGTACCTGGAAAACAGTCTGTTCAGAGTCTGTCACTGATCCTGATGTCTCCGTTGCAGGCCTGTTTCCCGGAGTAACATGTTGAGAGAAAACTATCTCATCCTAGGCCAGGTCTGGAATCCTCTGACCCACGACATTTTGAATCAAACCTGCTTATCGCAGTATATTTTCAGCTGTCTACATTTCCTTGCTACTGTGTGCTTTCTGTCCCTGCAAGGAAAACTGCTGCTGCATCAGCCCATTCCCCCATCAACTGTTTGTCAAGCACAGCTGATTCATGGGTTTGCTCTGTGTCCAAAGCAGTTTCTCCAGAATGAAGCTCTTTACCTGGACTAGGTAACAGCACCGGGTACCCTTTGTGGTGTTTTCCCATTATATTAGTACATATCTCTTGAAAATCAGGAAAGATGAAGAGTCACATGATGCAGACGACCTGGTAGCAGCACTGACTGACTTGGGGCTCCCGCTCTAACCCTGCCATCACTAACTATTAAATAATTAAAATCCCTCTCCCGGTTCCTAACAACTACTCTACAAAGAAGAACCTGCCTTCAGCACTTGATCTGGATGAAAATCGCATTGCCATCGGAGTTTCTCTGTCCGTGATGGAAGCTGAAATGAGCAGGCCTAGCTGAAGCATACACCTCCTCCCTCACCGGAGAAAATGCCAAAGAAGCCAAAGGCCCAAAGCGGGCAAAAGGGCAAGAACATCACAGCAACCACCCAATTGGCTATGCCCTAAGACAAAAATAAAAACATTTGATTCCCTAGCAGAGATTATACTACATAAAATAGGAAATTAACATGTTTTGATAACTGGTGATTTCAACTCAAATTGGTTACAACTTAAAAGGGAAAGATTAAGAAATAGTTTTGTAACATTAGGATTGGATCAAATAATAAAAAATCCAACTAGAATTACTAACAGTCAAGCTTCAGGTTCTATATTAGACAATATTTGTTTCACAAGATCTAGAAGTATTGAGTCAGAAGATATTATCTTTGAATTTGAGTGATCATAATCCAATAGCATGTGTAGTTAATTTAAATACTAGGATGAATATAAATAAAACATCATATTGGACAAGAGACTATACTAGGATTAATGAGGTAAAATCTAGGAATTCTTTAATAAAACAAAACTGGGAAAGGGTTTTTCTTATTCCGGATATAGAATTGGCACTTCAAGAGTTTAATGAAATATATAGGATAATGGCTAACACAATGGTGATAACCACGGTGTAATCACCTCGAGTTGTTGCTAGGGAAACAGTAAACCTTGAGAGTGTAGGTCAAGAGGTTTACGTTTCCCTAACAGCTGCTTGAAGAGGATGCTGCGCGTGGTTATCACCTTGTGTTTTATCATTATCTTTTATAGTGTATTTAGCCACAGTTTGTCAGCAGACAATGAGAAAAATGAACGCGGGGGACCATCCAGTTGACCCATTGAGGTCAAGGTGGCATGCGTGACAGGGGAACTGTGGGAGGTCACATTACATTTGGCCCAGACATCCGGATTAGCAAGAGGAGCTTCGCGGTGGAAATAGCAAGGTATGTAAGTGGGTAAAAGAAAAAAAGCTGTGAGCCCGACATCATGATCGCTAGTCTCAGTGACTGTAAACTGCTATGACTGGAATGCAGTTTGAATAATTTGCTGAAACTAGTGATCACGTTCTTTGTGGAATGCTGCTTATCGATGACATTCTTTTCTGTAAACCCACTGACTTGACGTCATGTCAGTGGGTTTACAGGTTTGTAATCTTGCCGATTTCAGAGGTTAATCAACATTCTAAATACATTATAATGTTGTTATGTATTCAACAACATGCCCCAAAAGTAAAAAAGATAATTAAAGATAAGCAATTACCTTGGATAACAGAGAAATTGAAAAAGCAAATAATAATAAGGGATAGAGTATGGAAAAAAGCTAGAAAGTATAAGGAATATGAGATTTGGGAAAAATTTAAATATTGGAGGGACAAATGTAAGAAAGATATAAAAAGAGCAAACGTCCAGTATTACTTGGTCAAATTAAATAAGGCACAAGATCCAAAAAAATTCTGAAGGCAGATTTCTGATTTAAAGGATCCTATAAGACCAATACAAAAGATTAATTTAAGTCAAGGAGAAAGATTAATAAAAGATCAAGAGGGGGTTGCAAATTATTTTAATACATATTTCATTGACTTGCCTAATTTAAATATTCCTAGATTAAGCAAAAAGATATCAGAAATTTCTTTAGACAATATAATAAGAAATACAGAAACAATAAAAAAGGTGGATTTTAGACCTAAATTTAAATTCAGAGATATAACGGTAAAGGAAGTTGAAAAGGAACTTAAATGCTTGAATGTTTCAAAATCTGGAGGTTTAGATGATATTGAAGCTAAATTCTTAAGATGTGGGGCAGAGATTATTGCTCCTGTTGTAACATATCTTTTTAATTGGAGCATACAATGCTTTATGGTCCCAAAGGTTTGGAAAATGAGTAAAATTATACCTATTTTTAAAGGTGGCGAAAGTCTAGTAGTATCAAATTATAGACCAATTGCCTTCTTGCCAATAGTGTCTAAAAGTTTGGAAAAATTAGTCCATGTGCAGTTAAGTCAGTATTTGGAAGAGAACCAGTTACTGACAAAATATCAACATGGATTTCAAAAGGGTAAGTCAACAAACACTGGCTTGCTTGACTTTAATAATTTAGTAGCAACATCACTGAATCAAGGTAAAAGTACAGGGGCGGTGTTTGTTGACTTAAGTAAGGCATTCGATTTGGTACAAAATGAAGCTTTGTTAGTAAGCTTATATGAATTGGGTATCCAGGATGAATCATTAAAGTGGATGAAATCATATTTATCTGATCGAAGACAAAGTGTGGTTCTGGGTGATGTTATTTCAGGTCAAGGAGAAGTCTCTCGAGGGGTCCCACAAGGATCTATTTTGGATCCCCTCTTGTTTAATGTTTATGTGAATAATCTTCCAAGGCAAATAAAATACTGCGATGTTAGAATGTATGCAGATGACACAATAACTGTGGCATCTGCAGATAGTATGGAACAACTAACTTATAAGCTTCAACAGGATATAAATTTATTACAGATTTGGTTTAATAACCGTGGTTTGTTGTTAAATTAAAAAAAAACACAAAGTATGGCTTTTGGTAGATTTAAAAACAAAGGGAAATTTAAATTACAAATAAAACTTGCTGAGAATATTCAGATTGAAGCAGTTGATACTTATAGATATTTGGGTGTACAAATTGACTGTGGTTTAACGTATTCAGAACATGCTTTTATATAAGTAAAAAAGGTAACTCAAAAGCTAGGGGTATTAAGAAGGGTAGCTGGAAGCCTGACTAAGAAAGTAAGGGAGAAAGTGGTTGGACAACTGTTAATTCCAGTTTTAGAATATGGATCTATGTTATATATGCATTCTAACATCACAGTGTTAAATAAAGTAAATCAGGTTTATTATAAAATGAGTAAATTCATACAAGAAGTAGGCATGGGGTGCATCATTGTGATTTACATAAAAAATTAAATTGGATAGATCCGAAAGAGAAAACGGCTTATATTTGGTACATATATTGTTATCAAATATTAAAAGGTGAACTTAGACATTGTTTGTTTGATCATATTATAAATAAAGATGATAGGTTATTAACTATTCATACAAGATCTTTTGGTAATGAAATCCCTATGATTAGATCTTATAATAAGCATGGAGATATAATACTTCAGAATACTGTTGCTTATTATTGGAATAGATTGCCCCTAAGATTGAAGGTTATTGAAAATGTATTTACCTTCAAATGTAAAATAAGAGAATATTTGCAATTAACATGTACCTGTTTTAAGTAACATTGATAGTGTGAATGTGATGTAAATTTTTTTTATTATGTATTGTGTGTTATTTTTAAAACAGGACTTTGTTGAAAATGGGACTGATGTCCCAACAAATGTATTTCCTGTATAAAAAAAAAAAAATTTACAATCGAACCCCCTTACGGAGTATCATTTTCTGCAGGAGCTTCTCCCCTTTTGTGAGACTCTCTTGGAGATCTCTTCAGAAATCAAATCTATTTGGGGAGATATGGCAGATCTCACTAAATGAATGGGGGACTCAGAAGCTTGAACGTCTTCCATAGAAAAGTGGAAAGAGAGAACTGACCCCAAGATACTGCACCTTAGACAGCACGTACAAAAGTTACAACTTAAAATGGAAGATTTAGAGGGGAGAAGCCGTTGGAATAATATCTTGATTCTGGGGCTACCGGAGACAGAAGAAGGTCCTAATACAGTGGTATTTGTCCAAAAGTTGTTACTGAAGATCATAGGTCCCTCCCTCATTGCTTACTACCATATTGAGAGGGCGCACAGGTCTCTCAGGCCTAGACTGCAATCGGGAGCACACCCTTGTCTGATAATTCTTAAGTTCTTGAGCTATGTGGAAATGCAGTATGTCATCTCAAAAGTTAAAGAATTACAATCCTTTACCTGGGAGGGTGCCAGGCTGAGAATAACCCAAGCTCTGCCTTTCGAAACAAGGCAAAAACGCATAGCCTTTCATCCAATAGTTAGTAAAATCATAGCAGCTGGTATCCCATTTAAGATGATCTACCTGGCTACATTGCAGGTATCCATCAATGGCAACTGGATCTCCTTTGACTCACCTATGCAAGCAGCAACTGATCTGGCAATCAAGTTACCGGAACTGTTTAAACACGGCTGACATTTATTCAGAAACTTTTGGCTGTTATTACTGGAGGTTTCTCCTCCATTGGTTTGGTGTTTAACATATTAGCAAAATGTCTTTAGGAATATTTTGATTTTGTACCTGGAAGACAATCCCTGGTTCTGGTCTTGGTAGGCCTCTCATCTCATTAATGTGGCAATACAGGGGCATGACAGCAAGGGGATGGGTTGCAAGCTGCAGAGACTCCTACAAAGGGGAAACTTATGACACAGGGCTGAGTTTCATTGGACAGGACTCTATCAGACCACTGCCTTGTTCGGATCTTTTAATCTTCCCCCTGAAGTATCGTTGGCCTACCAAACAACAACAGACCTTCCTGGACAGATACTCCTCTTGAACTGTAAATAAGATTTATCCCTTTTGGTTTTCTAATAACAAGTGTTGACAATGTGTCATTACTGATATTGGTGGTAGCTGGAGGATCGGTATCCTCTCCTGAGTTATGCCTGCAGATTCATACGGTGGTGGGGAGAGGAAGAGAGGCTACATCTATTCGAATATGGATAGGCGGATGGACCTTATTTATCTCACTAGTATAGTTGGCTTGAAGGCATTAAGTATGAACCAAAGTAATATTCGAGGGGTTTTACATTCAAGTGTTAGCATAAAGGCCTAATATGGTAAGTCCTCTGATGCTTTGCTCACTGGGACCAATTTGGGTTTTTGGGCTCTACTTTGCCCGGAGGACTTTACCATCTGAGCAATACTAAACAAATGATCAGTGATGGTGGGGGGAAGACCAGAGTCCATGCAGGCTTCTTGAAGCTGCGTAGTGTTTCAGTAAGGGGGGTCCAGCTCCTCAATGCATCCTCAGATCTACAGGTTTGGGGCTATAATATATGTGTTAATTCTCATGGCAATCTCATGTTCCAGGGAATTCCTTAACTTTTCTTCTATTACAGATTTTGCAACATCTGGGAAGCAGTCAAGAGCTGGTGGGGGTAGGAACCATGAGTATTTTTTGGAATCTGGGCTTGTAACATGGTCCTCTGTATATAGTTGTTGGGGAGGCTGGGGGGATGGGACATCAGATTTAAACCCAATTAACAGATCAAGTATCTTATCACTGGAAGGTTTCTCAGAAATGGGGATTCCAAATGGACCAGGGATGGAGGGGATCTGTACCAGGACAATAAATGTGAGCTCACACTACAGAATTTGGTGAGCTGGGGTTGTTGAGAGGGGAAGGGTTGGAGTGTGCCCTAAGGTTTCCATAAACTCTTTTATCAGAGTAAGAATTACTTATGTCTTGAATACCATAAATGGCAATGGTAACTGTTCAAATTATAATGTGGAATGTCAGGGGAGTCCGAGACCCTATGAAAAGACTTCAGGTGCTAAAACATTGTGCTTTACTTAATGCAGGAATTATCCTTCTACAAGAAACCCACTTGTTGCTGAATGAAGCCACATGGTTGCGCAAAGAATCTCACAAGTTTTTTCAGCCAGAGATTCCACTGCAAGTAGAGGAGTAGCAATATTGATCAAACACAATATTCCCTTTCAAGCAGAATCCTCTATTATGGATCCTAATGGCAGATTTGTATTGGTTAAAGAGGTTACTCTAGATTCCATATATGGTCCAGTAGGGGGTGATCCTGCCTTTCTTATGGCCCTGACCAACACACTTGCTTAATTTTTACCTACACCTCTGATTCTGGGGGGGGAGATTGGAATATTCCTCCTACTCAAGACCTGGACAGATCTTACTTGAATTTAAAGCCCCCTTCATCATCTCAAAGGGCTCTGAGCGATCTCACAGATCTACTGGGACTCTGTGATCCATGGTGCATTTTTAACCCTACCTATAAACTTTTCTCCTACTTATCATTAATACACCAATCCTGGTCCAGGCTGGACTATATTCTACTTAGTTTCCCACTCCTAAAAGGTATATATGAAATGGGTCTGGAACCGATAGTCTTATCCAATCACTCAATAGCATGGGTGTTATTAACCTTGGACCCCCTCAGTCAGAGAGATACAATCTGGAAATTAAATACCCAACTGTTAAAAGATAACTCTATAGTTTCTAGAATACAATCCCTTATCCAGTTGTTCCTGGAAGATAATCGAGGTTCAGTCCAGAAAGAAGATATGTTATGGGGTGCCCTAAAAGGTTACCTTAGGGGTGAACTTATTAAAATTGCTTCATTCCGGAAAAAAAGCAAGGAGAAGGAGGCGATCTCTTTTCTAGCCCAAATAAGATCAGCAGAATTTCCCTCTCCTCATCCACTTCTCCTAACTCTCTTGAGGCCTTATTATCCCTCAGGAATAAATATGCTGACTTAATTCAGGAAAAAGCAGAGTACACTCATTTCAAAACTAAATCTCACTACACCGATCAAGGAGAAAGTGCAGGCAAGCTACTAGCCTTAAGACTGCACAAGTTACAGTCCTCCAGGCTAATTCCCTCCATTATGTCTCAAGATGGTACCACTAAGAACACCCCTCAGGATATAACTGAAGTTTTTGAAAAATTCTATTGCTCTCTATATGGTAAAAGGTCTCATACACCATCCATTTCGGATACCGAGGTATACCTAGATTCTTTGAACCTACCTTTTCTCTCAGAGCAACAATGCTCTTTTTTATCGACCCCCCCCGACCCTCTCCAAAGTAGAAGCCACAATCAAGGATTTAGTTTTGGATAAGGCCCCTGGACCGGATGGCTTTCCCTCTAATTTTTATAAAGTTTTTCTGCTGACTTGGCCCCGATCTTGCTCGGTTTATACAGATGTATGCTATCAGCAGACTCTTTAGACCCATCTCTATTACAGGCTACAATAGTCCTTCTCCTTAAACCAGATAAACCACAATCTCAACCTTCTAGTTACCGCCCAATCTCTCTTATGAATTATGGCATCAAAATATTAACTGAAATTCTTTCCTGGTGCATTAAATCAGTGTGGACTCATTTGCTAAGCCCCGAACAGGTTGGTTTCATACCCAGATGCTCCTCTGTGGACCACCTCAGGAAACTGAGTCACATTTTCCAAGCTGCTCAGTCCTCCAAAATCCCCATGGCCTTAGTCTCATTAGATGCTGAAAAAGCATTCATCAGAGTCAACTTAGGGTTCCTTTGGCTAACATTAAAGAAAATGGGCTTCCCTTCTGTTTTTATCCAATGGCTCCAATCTTTATACTCTTCACCTTTAGCTAAAATCTACTGTAACAGGGTTTTCTCTACATGTTTTCCCCTTTTTAAGGGCACTAGACAGGGTTGTCCACTTTCACCCTTTTTCTTTAATCTTTATTTGGAACCCCTTCTTCATAGTATCAAACTTTCACCACAGATACGGAGCATCCCTATACTTAATCATACTTTAACTCCATCAGTCTATGCAGATGACATTCTCCTCCATCTCGAGTCTCCAGTATCTTCTTTCGAGAATACTCTACAGGCAATAGTGCAATTTAGCTAGTTCTCCAATTATAAACTTAACCAATCTAAAACTGAATTATATCCCCTTAATCATTTCACCCATAGATCTTGCATTGAAAGGTTTGGCATGAAATGGTCCCTGCATTCTATTAAATATTTAGATACCTTCCTAGCCACGGACTCCTCAAGGGTCAAGAAATTGAACTTGGAGGACTTGGTGACTACCATTCATCAAGATCTTTATCGATGGGAGTTACTCCCATTTTCCCTGTGGGGTAGAATAAATATTGTCAAAATGAACATTCTCCCCAGAATTTGTTACTCCCTGAATATGTTATATATTTGGCTTCCTCAATCCTGTTTCCATCGGATACATTCAATCATTTCCCACTTTATCTGGTTAAATAAACATCCCAGACACTCCTTTCATAAGTTGAGCCTTCCTAAGGAATTTGGTGGTTTGCACCTTCCCAACTTCCTCTTCTGTTACTGGTTCAGCCAATTGTCAAGAGTGGGTAGGTGGCTAAACACAACAAACGAGGATTATATACCCTCCTGGCTTCAGATTAAAAATCAAATTCTTTGCTCAGTGTGCCAGAATGAGGATTTAAAACAGGCAATCCGCTTAGGTGTTCTATTTCACTCTGTCCTTTCTCCTCTTTTTTCTGACTATCCTTTCTTTTCCCTATCAGGGTGGCCAACCTGATATCTATTTTCTTTTCTTTTCTATCCCCTATTTGTTAAAATGCCAGTGTTCCCATTTAAAAGCAGCTCCTGAAAAATAACTGGTGCTTTAAAGAAAGAGCAGTGGTTCCCTGCTGCTGCAAGCAGCATGTTGAATTTGGTCCCAGCTGATGTTTGTTAAGGAAATGATTGTTTAACCACCAGGAGTGGTTTCTTATAAAGAGGACACAGCTCTGAAGTGGAAAAATTGATGCAGAGTTCCAAAGAATGCACAAAATTTGCCCCCTGTTGTTTCATGCTCCTGTGTCTTGCAGAAAGTGTGAAGACTGAGTTAACTCAGTCAGGGAAACACAGAAAAACACTCCCTTAGAAAAAAATGAAGGGAGTTTAAGTATATAAAACCCTATGATGCCCTGGAAATTGTCTTCTGTTTTGCATATGTTCTTTAAAAAAGGTTTATTTCTCTTAAAAAAGCAGTAGGTTCCTAGTGCTTGCAAGAGTAAACAGATAAGGAGCGTGCCCTTTTCTGCTTACATTTTTCAAGCCTAGTGATACCTACTGAATATTTTTCTTCTGGTTTAAAATATTACAATGAGCCAGAAATAAAAAAAAAAAAAAAAGGGGTCTTTACCTGATGATGTTTCCAGAGGTCCTGCTATAGGGCTGGCAGCCCGTGACCTGACTGTATTTGTGGGAGAAGCAGTCAGTGACATCACAGTAGGGGAGGAGTCTGCTCCCAAGTGTGATGTCATGCCCTGTAATTAAGGATTTATTTAGCCTTTTTCTTCAGAAGAGAAACTCCTTAAGAGGCTGTATGATGGACATAGAGAATTGCATTAAGCTAGGCAGGCTAGGACATTGTTTTATGAAATGCAGAGGTTTAAAATAAAGTGTTCCTGCTAATTGATGTTGTCACCTGACCTCTGATGTCACGTCAGGCTGCCATAAAAGGATGTCCACCAGAGGGCTAGAGAGATAGGAGAGAGAGTATGGAAGATGGTCATTGCATTCTGATCAGAGACTGAGCAAGAGCTAAGAAGAGCTGAGTGTGGAGGTTTACACACTGTCAAGAAGGAAGATCTCAGGAATTCTTTTGATTTTGATGCTTAATGGAAGAAGAATGATGTCCTGATGATTTACATTGGTGTGAAGAATTAACACCTTCTTATTTTCCTTTTTGTAAATATCCTTTATTTTCTTTATTTTTATTTTTTGGACAATAAATTGACAAACGCAGGTTATTTGTTTTTTCATGCACTATAATACAGTTGTCTATCTAAATCTGTTATAAACAGTCCTCACTACCACAACTGGTGTCAGAAGTGGGATTCTCTTACCCTTGTACATCTAGGTTGCCCAGGAGGTGTTGCCAGGGGGGTGTTGCTACAAAAACACCCTAACAGATGAGTAAAAGTGAGCAAACAGACATTAGTGCATTTCATTTGACACAGTCCATAAGTCAAAGAACTGGTATACAACCATTACCAGGTTTGACTCCAGTAACTAGACCGAAGATAATGCGGACCGAGGATGAGGATAAAGTGGAAGGTGCCACAGCAGCGGCTGGCAATCCTAAAAAGGAGAAGAAGGCCAGACCATCCCAGCACCAGATGACCCTAGTGAGTTGTTAAAATGGCTTTGTCTATGCTAAGTCGAGATGGAGCAACAACGAGAGGAAGACCAGAGGCAGAGGGACGAGGATCAGAGACTTCAAGCAGAGGAAAGATGATGCCAGGATGAGAAGTTGACTGCCACTTTGCAGGCCATTCATGACATGACATAGGGCCAACCAGATAGGACTGTCCCTAGAGACATTAAATTAACCAAGTTGATGGAGAATGATGATGATATTGAGGCCTACCTCATGACATTTGAGAGGGTGGCCCAGGCATGCAACTGGCCTAGGGACCAGTGAGTGATTCAGTGGGTGCCCTATTTATCCAGAAGAGCGCAACTTGTCTATAGTCAGCTTAGCGGGACTGATGCTACCACTTATGACAAGGTCAAGGAAGAGATTCTGAGAAGGTACAACATTGGCACAGAAACCTATAGGCAGCATTTTTACTCACAGAAAATGACTAGCCTGGATACCCCCCTGAGAGACCTATGCCCGTCTAAAAGACTATTGTGGGAAATGGCTGCAACCTACCACCAAGTCAGTTGAGCAGATTATGGAGTTGATTATAACTGAGCAATTCATCCAAGTGTTACCTATGGATGTACAAGTCTGGGTGAGAGAACACAAACCTGTAACAGCTGAGAACACCATCAAGCTTGCAGAGGACTACTTGGCAGCACGGACCACCAGAGCCAGGGGTACCCAAGGTAATGCAGGACAATCTAGCACTCTGGTAAGAAACCAATTTTCTGATTCTAATTTCCAGAGACAGATCTATAGAAGGGAGAGAGGTGGTAGGATCCCTTACTCAGAGATTATTTGCCATGGTTGTCTAGGGAAAGAGCATATCGTGAGGAACTGCCCTAATAAACGCCCTGACCTAATTCACATAGCCCTAGCTAATTTTGGATATGTGACATCTGTAGGAATTGGGGAACAGCAAACCTTGGGCCTATTAGACTCAGGGAGTCGTCAGATATTGATCAGAGCAGATTTGGCCCTGGATGTACCCAAATGTGACTGTGATACAACTGTTTGTTGTGTTCATGGAGACATCCATCAATATCATACAGCTTGTTTAGACATTACTGTGAACAACAAGAGTCATAATATGTTGGTGGGATTAGTCCCACGTCTGCCAGTTTCTGTTATTGTTGGTCAGGATTTTCCTCACTTCGATCTCCTGATAAAAACCCATAATAACTTGCAAGAACCTGTAAATGTGGTTACCAGGTACCAGGCTAAAACACATCTATTGCAGGACATTTTCCCTTTTGATGCAGACTATTTTGAGACTGGCAGCAAAACCAGAAAATCATGAAAAACTAGAAAAAGGGAAAAAGAAGCCTGGAAGGACTTGCATCAGGTTGGGAGCCAGTCTAATATACCAGGTGCTGCAATGCAGGACATTGCACAGAAACAGAAACTGGATGTGACTTTACAAATTTTGTTTTTGCAGGTGAACAAGGATGTACTGCCAAGACCATCATGATTTATCCTTAAAAATAACATACTGTACCGTAGTATTGTTGATCCAGTAACTGTTGAAGAAACTGAACCATTAGTAGTACCAGTAAAGTATAAGGAAAAAGTGATGTATTTAGCACACGACATCCCTATGGCTGGACATGACGGAAGAGATAGAACAATGCAGTGCATTCTGTCTTGATTCTGTTGGTCAGGGGTTCGCCAAGATGTAGCTGCTTACTGTCGGGCCTGTCCGAAATGCCAACTAGTGGCCCAAAAAGAGAAGAAGGACTCAGTACCCCTGCAGCCTATACCTCACGTTACTACCCCATTTGACAGAGTGGCTATGGATGTGGTTGGTCCACTCCTTAAGAGCTCCAAGGGTAATCAATATATGCTAGTGATATGTGATTACACCACTCGGTACCCTGAAGCAATTCCAATGAGGACTGTCACTGCCCCTCGCATTGCTGAGGAATTAACTAAGGTGTTCAGTCGAATGGGAATCCCTAAAGTCATTCTAACTGACAGAGGTAGCAACTTCACATCTGTAATGCTGCAGGAATTATATAAACTGTTGGGAGTATCAGCTATTAGAACTTCACCCTATCATCCCCAAACTGATGGTCTTGTGGAGCGCTGTAATAAGACCCTGAAAAGCATGCTACAGAAGTTTGAGCATGATGAAGGCAGGGATTGGGATAAATTCCTACCCTATTTGTTATTTGCCTACAGGGAGGTTCCCCAGTCCACCACAGTATTCTCTCCGTTTACTCTATTATGTGGACAGAATCCTAGAGGTCCACTTGATGTGGTAAAAGAACATTGGGAGGCAGGGACCAATGTGGGGTGTAAAAACATTTTAGAGTATATGACATCTTTAAGAGAGCACTTGGTGAAATATGTGACAATAGCACATTAGAATTTAGACCAGACTCAGTGTAAGCAAAAACAATTGTATGATGTGGGGTTAAAAACTAAGCTGTTTGAACCAGGTGAAAAAGTGTTGTTGTTACTGCCGTCTTCTGAAAATAAATTGCTGATGCGATGGCAAGGGCCTTATGTGATACTACGCCAGACTGGTGTAGTCAATCATGAAATTGAAATGCCTGGCCATAGACCCGTGAAGAAGATCTACCATGCAAATCTACTACGAAAGTGAGTAGAAAAACCATAGGCCCCAACACTGTTTATTAAGCCGGAACAGGGAGAAACTGAGATAGACGTAGCCTATGAAAGATTAGAGACAAAAGGCAAAGAAGATGGCATACAGATAAACCCTGAGTTAGACCAGACACAGAGACAAGAGATTGATCACCTCTTGGCATATTTCACAGAGACTTTTACCAAAACCCCAGGTAGAGCAAAGGGAGTGGCCCATGAGATAAGAGTCACACAAACCAAACCCATCCACCAGAAACCATATAGGCTTCCAGAAAAAATTAGGCCTGAAGTTATTGCTGAGGTGATAAAAATGGAGAAGGCAGGGGTGATTGTTCCTTCCCATAGTCCCTGGTCTTCCTCTTTAGTAGTAGTACACAAGAAGGCGGGAGGACTTAGATTATGTTTGGATTTCAGAAGGATAAATGAAGTGTCAGAATTTGATGTCTATCCAATGCCTCAAATTGATGATTTATTACATTAAATTGGGTCTGCCAAGTACATCAGTACCCTAGATTTGACAAAGGGGTACTAGCAGATACCATTAGCACCCCTAGCCCAAGAACTAACTGCATCTTGCACCCCAATTGGACTGTACCATTTTACCACCATGCCGTTTGGATTGCACGGAGCTTCGGCTACTTTTCAACGGTACATGGACCATATCCTAAGATCACATAAACAGTACAGTGCAGCGTATCTAGATGACATTGTCATCTACAACCCAAACTGGAATACACACTTGGTACACCTCAGTGCAGTTATTCAGAGTATTAAGGAAGCAGGCCTTACCATTAACCCGTCCAAATGTGCCATAGCCAGGACTGAGACCCGTTACTTAGGTTTCATTATCGGTAATGGGATGGTGAGGCCTGAGATAAGTAAAGTTGAGGCCATAGCAAATAGTCTTGTGCCAACCACAAAATGACACGTCCGTCCTTTTAGGTTTGGCAATTACTACCAACGCTTTATTCCGGCTTCTACAATTGCTACTCCCTTGACTGACTTAACGAAAAACAAGAACCCAAACAAAGTAAAATGGAGTTCAGAATGTGAGGGGGCATTCACAAAAATAAAAGCCATCTTGTGATCTACCCCAGTTTTACATAGCCCTAATTTCACCAAGCCCATTGAACTTCAAACAGATGCCTCTGATACAGGCATAGGGGCTGTTCTAAGTCAACATGACCACCAAGGAGACCATCCTATTCTGTTTATCAGTAGAAAGCTCCATTAGAGAGATAGGAAATATTCTACTGTACAGAAGGAATGTTTAGCTATCAAGTGGGCGATAGAGGCCCTCAAATATTACTTGTGGGGGAATGAATTCATTGCTGTTACTGATCACAGCCCCCTATCTTGGTTGAACCTGATGAAGGACAAGAATTTGTGCATTTTAAGATGGTATTGCCAGATGTTAACTGGAGGACATGTACTGCAGCCACATCCAAGAGCAGGGTCATTCTCGATGCCCTGCAGGGGGCAGACCTTAGACAGCTAGTGCTGGAACCCACTCGGGAGGGAGCAATACTAGACCTGGTACTCTCAAATGGAGAGAGGATCACAAATTTAGAAGTCAGTAGACATCTGGGAACAAGCAACCACTGCACAATGTGCTTCACAATGAGCACAACCATGGAGATAAGCCATACAAAAACAAGGATACTGGACTTTAGAAGGGCTGACTTTGGCAAAATGGGTGAACACCTGAAGAATGCACTAGCAAATGGCCAAATAGGAGGGGTGGAAGAACAATGGAGAAAAATCAAAACTGCCATCATAGAGGCAACAAGTCTGTGTGTAAAACAAATAGAGAAAACAAAGCAGAGTAAAAAAACACTATGGTTCTCAAAAGAGGTGGCAGGGAAGGTTAAGTAGAGAAAAAGGCTGCATTCAAAAAGTATAAGGAATCACAGAGGGAGCACGACAGGGAACTGTATCAGCTAAAGCAGAAAGAAGTAGGAAAGGCAGTCAGAATAGCAAAGGCACAAACCGAGGAAAAATAGTCAACTCAGTCAAAAGGGATAAACCTTTTATAGGTACATTAGGGAGCATAGAAAGGTTAAGGGAGGGATAGTGAAGATTAATAAAGGAGAGGGGAGGTGGGCAGAGGGAGACAGTGAAAAGGCAGAGATACTGAATGAATACTTTTGCTCAGTATTTACAAAAGAAGATGAGGAGCAGTTACCTAAACCAGACAATAGAAGCACTCTGGGTAGGGGGGTTGATACCAGTCCATTCACAGAAGAAAGAGTCCTGAAAGAACTCCTAAAACTCAAGGTGGACAAAGCAATGGGGCCTGACGGGATTCACCCCAGAATCCTAAAAGAACTAAGGGGGGACCTAGTGACACCACTAACCGCACTTTTTAATAAATCATGGCAGGATGGGGTGGTACCTGAGGACTGGAGCAGGGCAGATGTGATTCCCTTACAAAAGTGGGAGCAAGGCAGAAGCAGGAAACTACAGACCTGTAAGTTTAACCTCAGTGGTAGGGAAAATGATGGAATCACTTGAAAGAAAGAATTGTTGAGCATCTAGAGACAAAGGGGCACAGGACCCAAAGCAACATAGATTTACAGCAGGAAGGTCATGTCAGACTAATCTAATTGATTTCTTTGACTGGGTGACCAAGTAATAGACCAGGAGGGGCTGTGGATGTGGTCTACCTAGACTTTAGCAAGGCATTTGACACAGTCCCGCACAAAAGATTAATAATTAAGTTAGCCAGCCTGGGAGTGGGTCCCAGGGTGGTAGCCTGGGTAGCAAACTGGCTGCACAACAGGACACAGAAGGTAATAGTGAATGGAACACATTCAAGAAAGGGGGGTTACTAGTGGAGTACCTCAGGGCTCAGTATTGGGTCCAATCCTCTTTAACATCTTTATAAGTGACATTGCAGAGGGTCTGGAGGGAAAGGTATGCCTCTTTGCAGATGACACAAAGATCTGTAACAGAGTTGATACACAAGAGGGGGTAGAAAAGATGAGAAGGGACTTGGCAAGGTTGGAGGAATGGTCAGACATATGGCAACTTAAATTAATGCAAAGAAGTGCAGTAATGCACCTGGGAAACAAAAACTCAGGAGAAGAGTACACAATAGCAGGGAGGTACTAACAACAACAAAAATGGAAAGGGACCTGGAAGTAGTCATATCAGATGACCTAAAGGTGGGTAACAATGTGAAAAGTCAGTAAGGAGAGCCAGGGGGATACTGGGATGCATAGGAAGGGGCATCACAAGTAGAAAAAGGGAAGTGATTATCCCTCTATACAGACAGTTGGTGAGACCCCATCTGGAGTACTGTGTGCAGTTTTGGAGACCTCATCTACACAAGGACATAGACAGGATGGAAGCAGTCCAGAGGAGGGCAACTAAAGTGGTGCAGGGTCTACATCAGAAACCATATGAAGAGAGACTGAGAGAGCTTAATATGTATACCCTTGATGAAAGGAGGGATGGGGGGACATGATAGAAATGTTCAAGTACCTCAAGGGAATCAACAAAGTCCAGGAGGGTAGCATCTTTCAGAAAAAGAGATGTGTAAGAACAAGGGGGCACAGTTTAAAGATAGAGGGGGGACGGCTCAGGGGTAATGTGAGGAAATTCTTTTTCACGGAGAGAGTGGTGGATACATGGAACAGCCTTCCTGAGGAGGTCATTGGGTCTAAAACAGTGGGGGAATTCAAACATGCATGGGACAGACACAAAGCAATTATAGTGGGGGGTTGCAGGAAGCAAGCTGTTGGTTAACTAGAATCTGCAGCTTATCCAGTAGGTAGGGAAATGGGCAGACTGGGTGGGCCAAGTGGTCCTTTTCTGCCGTCAAAGTCTATGTTTCTATGTTTCTATGTATTTGTCGATCCAGCCATACAAATTTTCTGTTAGGCATAGGACTGGAAAGAAACATCAAAATGCTGATTTCTTGTTGAGGTTTGGAGCAGACCAGGTTCCTAATGGTACTGCTCAGTCAGTGGAAACTTTAACTGTGCATAATGCATGTAGTACACACCTCAGGGAAATGAACGTATGAAAAACGGTATTTGTTATATTGTATAAACTGAATGTTTTATACCATTTAGTTGTTTAAAGGTCCCTGAAGGGAACTTCTGGAGATGGGTGGGTGGAAGTTCCAACCCTTCCTAGGGTGGAGGGGTTTACGGCAAACATCTGAATGATTGCCTTCTTCTGTGGGGAGGAGTATGCCAGAACGAAGATTTAAAACAGGCAATCCCCTTAGGTGTTCTATTTCACTCTGTCCTTTCTCCTCTTTTTTCTGACTATCCTTTCTTTTCCCTATCAGGGTGGCCAACCTGATATCTATTTTCTTTTCTATCCCATATTTGTTAAAATGCCTGTGTTCCCATTTAAAAGCAGCTCCTGAAAAATAACTGGTGCCTTAAAGAAAGAGCAGTGGTTCCCTGCTGCTGCAAGCAGTATGTTGAATTTGGTCCCAGCTGATGTTTGTTAAGGAAATAATTGTTTAACCACCAGGAGTGGTTTCTTATTAAGAGGACACAGCTCTGAAGTAGAAAAATTGATGCAGAGTTACAAAGAATGCACAGAAGTTGCTCCTGTCATTTCATATTCCTCTGTCTTGCAGCAAGTGTGAAGACTGAGCTAACTCAGTCAGGGAAACACAGAAAAACACTCCCTTAGAAAAAAATGAAGTGAGTTTAAGTATATAAAACCCTATGATGCCTGGGAATTGTCTTCTGTTTTGTATGTTTTCTTTAAAAAAAGGTTTATTTCTCTTAAAAAAGCAGTAGGTTCCTAGTGCTTGCAAGAGTAAACAGATAAGGAGTGCACCCTTTTCTGCTTACATTTTTCAAGTCTAGTGATACCTACTGAATATTTTTCTTCTTGTTTAAAATATTACAATGAGCCAGAAATAAAAGAAAAAAGGGTCAGTACATGATGATGTTTCCAGAGGTCCTGCTATTGGGCTGGCAGCCCCTGAACTGACTGTATTTATGGGAGAAGCAGTCAGTGACATCACAGTAGGGGAGGAGTCAGCTCCCAAGTGTGATGTCATGCCCTGTAATTAAGGATTTATTTAGCCTTTTTCTTCAGAAGAGAGACTCCTTAAGAGGCTGTATGATGGACATAGAGAATTGTATTAAGCTAGGCAGGCTAGGACATTGTTTTATGAAATGTAGAGGTTTAAAATAAGACAAGTACAGAGGGGCTGTTCAAAGTAAGGGAGGGGAGGGACACCAGGGGCCATGATATGAGACTGGAGCGAGGAAGGTTCAGGAGGGAGATGAGGAGACACTTTTTTACAGAGAGGGTGGTGGCTGGGTGGAATGCGTTACCTCCTGAAGCGGTATGCAGTGGAACAGTGGACTGCTTCAAATGAGGATGGGACAGGACAAGGAGGAGGGTTAATGAAGGGGAAGGGTGGAAGGGAGGGGCAGCTGCAGAATAAGGGGTGCTAGCTGCACATTCGATCAGACTTGATAGACCTCTAGGCCTTTATCTGCTGGCAAATTTCGTATGTTCATAAAATAAAGTGTTCCTGCTAATTGATGTTGTCACCTGACCTCTGACGTCACATCAGGCTGCCATAAAAGGATGTCTACCAGAGGGCTAGAGAGATAGATAGGAGAGAGAGTATGGAAGATGGTCAGTTGCTTTCTGATCAGAGACTGAGCAAGAGCTAAGAAGAGCTGAGTGTGGAGGTTTACACACTGTCAAGAAGGAAGATCTCAGGAATTCTTTTGATTTGATGCTTAAAGGAAGAAGAATGATGTCCTGATGATTTACATTGGTGTGAAGAATTAACACCCTCTTATTTTCCTTTTTGTAAATATCCTTTATTTTCTTTATTTTGCTTTTTGGACAATAAATTGACAAACGCAGATTATGCATTTTTTTATGCACTATATTACAGTTGTCTATCTAAATCTGTTATAAAGAATCCTCACTACCACACTCACATAACTTGGATGCCTCAACTATCTTCTTCTCTGCAGGGAAATCCCTTTCACCTGAGTTGCATTTCTCGGCGATAGGTACCTCACTAAAGATTTTTTCCCAGTGTTGTTCATTCTTTAAGCTCTCTCCATCCCATGATGTGGCCCAATCGCTTATTTCCCATCCCAACATTAAAATTGGCGGCACTTGTATCACTTTAGGCTGGCTACCTCAGATAAAAGATGCCAAGGTAGCTGATCTATACTCACATAACTCCCTTCTCTCTTCCACCAATATTGTTGTGAAATACAAAATACCCCATACACACATTTTCAAGATCTTTCAATTAAGACATTTAATAGGTCAGTCATTTGGTACTACCCCTCAATTATCCAAACTGGAAACAATATTAACTCAGACTCGCTCTTCCCAATCTCATTGTATCTCCCTGATTTATGTCAGTCTCTTAGTTCTCAAGCACCCAGACCCTCTGCTGGGCTCCCAGGTGTGGGCCTCTCTGTTACTGGATTTAACTATCAACTGGACACAAATATGGAAAGATCTGTATATTTACATTACCCAGGATAAACTCTGCCTTACTCAATATCATATATTAAAAGATCTGTACTACACCCCAGTTAAATTATCTAAAATAGGGCATCTCCCTAATTCTATTTGTACCAGGTGTGGTAAGTTGGAGGGAACTCTGGTACACATTTTCTGGCACAGTGAAAAAGTAGCTCCTCTATGGCAAGCTCTCCAATCTAGATTGGGCTCTTTGCTGGGCCTTGAGGTACTTTTTACAGTAGAGGTCTGCCTGCTGGGTATTTATAAGGATATAGGGGGTCAAAGAGTGCAGATTCCATATGGCTTTGGTCTCCATGGTGGTTAAGAAGAAAAAATTACTCACCTTAGTAATGTTGTTTCTTCTAATGGAGTCTTGCTGTATTCTGACAATAGCAGTGAGTCCCAACCTTCGAACTGCCCCGGAGATGAAAGAGTTAACTTTCCATGCCAAGCATGGAACGCTGATCTCGAGCTCGGTTGAGACTCTGTCTGTTGCTGTTTGAACTCAAACCATCAGATCTTTATGAGCTAAACTCACTGAGGTAATGTGTGGAAGCTGTAAACCTACACTAGCCAACTGGCTACTAAACACAATAACACATTTTTTGGTCCCAAAACAAAGACTCAAGTCAGGAAACCCAAAAAATGAAATAAACACAACACCCACTCACCCAAAGAAGGAGGGTGATAATAAAAAGAGTGGGGCACCTCCTGAGTGCCAACACTGCTACTGCCCACCCACATCCCAAAACAAAGGTTCTGAGACGGGAAGGCAGGAGGGGAGGTCAGAATACAGCAAGACTCCATTAGAAGAAACAACATTACTAAGGTGAGTAATTTTTTTCTTCAAACAACATGAAGTCTTGCTGTATTCTGACAATAGCAGACTACCAAGCAGTACCTCCATGGAGGAGGGACAGAACCTACTTAGGAAATAGGCTGTGAAGCACAGCTGTGCCAAACCGAGCATCACTCCTAGCCTGGATATCCAGAGAGTAATGCTTGATAAAAGTGTGAACTGTTTTCCAGGTAGCTGCTTGACATACCTCTAAGATAGGAATATCCCTGGCAGCAGCCAGGGAGGCAGCTGTACTGTACCTCTAGTAGAGTGAGCCCTCAGGCCTAAGGGTGGAACCTTACCTAGTTTTTCATAGCAAAATTGAATGCAAGAGACAATCCACCTGGCAATGGATCTTTAAGTGGCAAGTTTTCCTTTACCAACCTCACCATAAGCGAGGAACAGTTGGAGGGAATCGAACCTGTGACCTTTGGTACATTCTATGTAGTAGCTTAGGACTCTTTTCACATCTAAACTGTGCAGCCTCCTCTCACCAGAGGAGGAATGGTGAATGAAGTACACAGGAAGAGACATAGATTGGTTAAGGTGGAAGTCTGAAACCACCTTAGGTAAAAACTTCCTGTTAGTCCTGAGGACCACCTTATCTCTATGGAAAGAGATAAAATCAGGCTCCACTGACAGGGCTTGTAACTCACTTATGTGCCTGGCAAAGGTGATGGCCACCAGGAACACAGTTTTCCAAGTCAAGTACTTAAGCTCTGCTGAGGACAAAGGCTCAAAAGGGGGTTGCATAAGCTGAGCAATGCAAACGTTAAGGTCCCAAGCAGGGGCAGGGTCTCTGAATGGCGGATTGGTATGAAGCAATCCCTTGAAAAACTTGGAGAATACAGGGTGAGCTGAAAGAGAGGAGGGCTTACCTGCCGAAATAAAAGCAGAGACAGCTGCCAGATGCACCCTTAGTGCAGCTGGTCTGAGTCCCAAGTTATTCAGGTGGACCATATAGTCAAGGACTGTGGGCAGAATAGCAGACTCTAGGGAAATATGCTTCCCAGAGCACCATATGGAAAGTCTTTTCCACTTGGAATTATAAGTAGTTCTGGTGGAAGGCTTCCTAGAAGCCTTTAGAATATCTATAACACCTTGGAAAAAGGTGTAAATCAGCAAACTTTAACTCTTCAAGAGCCAGGCCTTGAGATTGAGAGATTTGAGATTTGGGTACCAAACCCTCCCCTGAGAACAGGTTAACAGGTTGTAATTCCTGAGAAGAGACAGGGGAAGGTGGACTGCTAAGGACAATAGGAGAGGGTACCAGGGCTGTCTGGCCCAGTCTGGGGCAATCAGGATCACTTTGCAAGGTTGAGACCTGATTTTGACTAACACTTTGAACAGGAGGGGGAAGAGAGGAAAAGCATACAGGAACTTCCCTTCCCAACTGAGAACTAAGGCATCCAGGGGGACTGAGCCCAACACTGGGGGCCTGCAGCAAAAGAGGGGAAGTTGGTGATTGTCTGGGGCTGCAAAAAGATCTATCTGTGGGGTGCCCCATCTGGAGAATATCACCTCCAAAACCAGGGGATCCAGTGACCATTCGTGATGGCCCTGAGATATCCTGCTGAGAGCATCTGCCAGGACATTGTCCTTGTCTGGGAGGTGTACTGCTATGAGGGAGGTGTTCAGGGAATAGGCCAGAGACCACAACTTCATTGCTGCCATGCACAAGGCCGTAGACTGAGTGCCCCCCTGCTTGTTGATATACCACATTGTGGTGGTATTGTCTGTTCTGAACAACTTTGTTCTGAACAGACTTGGAAAAGGCTTGAAGTGCTAGAAAAACTGCTCTGAGTTCCAACAGATTGATGTGAAGCAGAGATTCCTGAGGGAAACACAATCCTTGGGTGGTCAGGTCTCCCATGTGGGCCCCCCACCCCAAGAGGGAGGCATCTGTAGTAAGGATTAAAGAGTGAGACTGAGTGACAAAGAGAACTCCCTGTCTTAGATTGTTCTGATCCTGCCACCACTGCAAGGCCTGGATCAGGGTTTGAGTCACTGGGATCAGTTTGGTTAGAGGGTCCTTTTTCTGAGACCAAAATGCTCTCAAGTGGAACTGAATGTCCCTCATCTGAAATATGGCTCCCTGCACCACTGCTGTAGAAGCAGCCATGTGCCCCAGGAGCTGCAAAAAATGCCTTGTTGGTCGAGACACCTGTAGGGTGAATGAAGAGGCCAGTGTGATAAGGGTCCTTGCCCTGTCCAGGGGAAGGAAGGCTCTGGCCTTTTCTGTATCTAGCTCTGCACCTATGAAGGTGAGGAGCTGAACAGGCTCTAGAACTGACTTTGAAAGATTCAGAAGGAAACCTAGAGAGGTGAGCAGCTGCTGAGTTATCTGTAGGTATAACTTGACTTGGTCTGGGGACTGGCCTACTAAGAGCCAGTCGTCCAGGTATGGAAAGATGGCAATCTTTTGCCTTCTTAGAGAAGCAACTACTATTGCCAGGTATTTTGTGAACACCCTTGGAGCAGAGGTTAGGCCGAAGGACATTGCTCTGAATTGGTAATGGCCTGAGGGCAGCTCGAACCTGAGGTAGTTTCAATGGGAGCTTCTGATGAGAATATGGAAATAGGCATCCTTGAGGTCCAGGGAGACTAGCCAGTCCCCTGGCCTTAGAGAGGGTAGAATTATTCCCAGAGTCACCATTTTGAATTTTGGCTTTAAAAGGTGCTTGTTTAAGTATCTGAGATCCAGGATGGGCCGCCATTCTCCTGTCTTTTTGGGGGTAAGGAAGTACCTGGAGTACAATCCTTTGCCTTGGTGTAGGGGTGGAACCCGTTCCACAGCTCTGAGAGCCAGGAGGGAAGAGACCTCTGCCTCTAGGGCAAGTGCCTCTGAGGGATTTGCAGGTGGAAAGGATCTGGTTTTCAGTTTTGGAAATTTTTTGAAGCTGAGAACCAGTCCCTGGCTTACTACTTCCAGGACCCATTTGTCTGATGTTAGAGACTTCCAGTCCTGGACAAAGTAAGCCAGGCTGCCCCCTACAGGTGGTGGAGAATTGGCCCTGGCAAACCCATCAGGGTGCCTGTTTGGCAGGGGGTTTAAATTGAGGAGTGGAAGCAGGTCTGCTTGTACCCCTTCTGCCGCTCCCTCTAAAGAACCCCCTCTGAGCATAGGCAGAAGAGGAGGCCTGGGCTTGGTAGAAAGGCCTGTGAAAAGGCCTGCCCCTGCCCCTGGGATGCTGCCTCTGAGGAGTGGCTTGCCTTTCCTTGGCCTGGGCACTCCTATAGGTGGTCCTATACTCGTCCATTTTCTTCATGTAATTCTCTGTCTGCTCCCCAAACAGAGAATTACCCACAACAGGAAAATCCATGGCCTTAGTCTGGGTATCCTGCAACAGGCTAGTACATCTGAGCCAAGCCATTCTAAAGTGCCACAGATGTAGCCATGACTCTAGATGAAACATCATTGGAGTCCACTGCAGCATGGAATTGCACCTTGGATGCCTCAATACCATCAGCAGCCACCTGCTCCAGCTCCTTGGCAAGCTGGCCAGGGACCTGTTTTGCTAAAGCCATGACAGTGTCCCATCTGGATTTCTGATACCTAGCTGTATAGGCCATATAATTGGCCTGCCTGAGTCCCAAGGATGCTGCCATGTACTGTTTCTTTGCCATGGCATCAATCCTCCTGGAGTCCTTGTCTGGGGGGTGTGAAGCCAAGGGAATATTAGCCTTAGCACAGGCTGCAGTCTGCACTACCCCAACATGGCTGTATTGTTGTGTAAGGAACTCCGCATCTGAGCCCGACAGAGTATACCTCTTGCCCATTCTTTTATCCACAGGAGATATAGTATTAGGAGTCTTTAAAATCTTAAATGTCTGTTTCCCAAAAGATTTGTGTAAGGGAATAGACAGCCTCCTACACTCAGGGATATATATCATTTCCACATTGTCAGGCTCTTCCTGGTCATCCACAGCTTCTTCCATAGGAAGCTGAAGGGTTTCGGCCACTTTCTTATAAAACATAAAATGGGAGGGGGACTCAGAAAGCCTAGGAGGAGACACTCCTGAAGGTCTGTCTGGGGAGATGTCCAGGTCAATGGGTAAATCCAGACTTTCAAAACCACATTCACTTTCCTCATGCTCCTCTTCCTCCTCCTCCGGTTCATAATATTCCTCTAAATCATAATCTTGAACCGGTGGAACCGGCCGAACTGAGCACCTTCCTGATGGTGCCGGTTCAGTCGGAACCGGGGAAAGCGAGTGCACAATTTTTATCACTTTGGCTATTTCATCAGTGGTTGGAGAAGAAACCTTTGGATCCACACCAGTTGATTTTTCCTTTCTTGTTCTCTTAGCCGGAACCGACTCCTCGGAATCGGTTCTCCTTTTGCCTGAAGAAGTTTCACCCTGGTCAGAGGGCACTCCTTCTGGTTCGGTTTGAACCGAACCGGGCTGGCCATCCGGGTCAGCGGACTTTTTGGCCTCCCTTTCCCTGAGCCTACCAACTCTCTTCTCTAGGGTAGCTGCAGGAAAATGTTTACAAATCTGGCAGTCTGCATTGAGGTGGTCAAACCCCAGACAATAATACAGGTGGTGTGGGGATCATCCTTAGCAAAGACTTCCCCACACACACACTACAGTGTTGAAACCCAGTGGGCCCGGTTTTTCTTTTGGGTTTCTCAGACATGGTGCCAGTCCTAACAAAACTTACCCTTTTAATGGCAATCCGCCAGGCAAGACACCTATCGGTTCCTGACCATGTTACGGGACGTGGAAAAAGATGTAATAAAATCCATTTTTTTTAGAACCAATAAGAACCGGTAACCACACTCTAAAAGTAGAAATAAAGATTTTTACAACAACTTGATCGGTTCAAACCGAACCGATGAAACGTTTACAAGTTCCACACAGAATAGAAAACAATATAAACCTATCTGGTACTCACAAATACCACAGACAGAGACTGAACTGACAGGTTGCAGTTTAAATTCGGTTGAAAACCGAGAAAAGTGGTACTTTAACTGACAAATTGAACCGAGCAAAGGAGAAATCTCCAGAGCGACTGTTCAGTGAGGCGGAGTAAAGAATCTAACGGTTTGAGTTCAAACAGCAAGAGACAGAGTCTCAACCGAGCTCGAGCTCAGCGTTCCATGCCTGGCATGGAAAGTTAACTCTTTCACCTCTGGGGCAGTTCAAAGGTTGGGACTCACTGCTATTGTCAGAATACAGCAAGACTTCATGTTGTTTGAAACTTGTACTCAGACATTGGTTAGACCAGTTGTTGATATCATACATTGAATGGTTAAATGAGATCACAGTTTGTTTTAGGATTGCCAGTGCAAGTAACAAGCTTCACCTTTTCGACAAAAAACGGGGTAAGTTATACACTCTATACCTGCACTAAGCATCTACCTTTTTTATAGATTCCCCAGGGAGATTCTCTACAGTTTCATAAGATCCATAATATTACAAGTAGGGGCACACTCTTGGGGGGTAGCTATTAGTGGGGGGGAAGGGTGGAGAAAGATGGGGGGATTGGTTGCTGTCTTGTTTTATTCGATGTTGACTGATTGTTATGTACAAGGCTATTGGTTTTGTAATGTAATGAAAAATTAATAAAGAATTTGAATTTCAAAAAAAAAAAAAAAAAACCAGGAAAGACAGTCTCCATGCTAATACCCTCAGCATGTGGTGGTGTCTCATACAGCATCACGGCATCTCCTTAAATTGCAGACTTTTGCAGCTTACTCTACTTGACTTTTTCTGCTGCATGTACAATTTCATCCTCTTCTGCCAATAAAGCTGGATGTGAGGACTTCACCACAGCCTGACCATCTTCCATAACCATCTCCTCTGCAAAGGGATCCTCCATCTTGGATCAGGAGCCAAAAACACCCCCTCACCATTGGTAGGAGAATTTCCTTGGTGTCCGGGCCCAATATCCCTCTATTGGCAAAAAAATAAAATACCAACAGCTTAATCTGGTTCTGTATGTAAATTTGCATCTGTATCTTCCCCTCTCCCTTTGGACAAGACTGAAAATAGGCAGACTTGCTTAGTCCTCCTTCCTCAATCAACAACTAAATAAATAAAATATCAAAGCATACCTGACAACTTTTAAAAGGGTCACCGGAGCCAGCCAATTGCCAAAACAGCAATGGGCAATCAGGTTGCACCTTATCTAACTGGTAAAGCCCAACTTGCCTACAGCAATACTGACACTGCACAGTCAGAAAACTATGACCTAGTGAAAAGAGAAATCCTTAAAGGGGAACTGTCAGCACTAACAGTCCACACCCAAGTATGGTGCTGGTCCTAATTTGCACACTGTCAGCAAAAACATTTTGTTTACTTACCATTTACTGCAGTAAAGCAGATTGTACCACACTAATTCTGTTGCCCTGCAGGCTGACGTTTTCTGTAACTACAAATCCCATGCATCTGACATCAGAGGAGAGCTGAAGCAGTTAGAGATTCAACTGTCTGCAGTGTATTTTAGAGTTTTCATAAGCTTCAATCATATGTTTGCTGGTTCAGCTGTTCTCCCGGGGCTAAAAACTGTCATCTGTGACTGTACTTTTCTGGGATTTTTTTGTTACAGAAAATGTCAGGCTGCAAGTCAGCTGAATTAGTGTGATAGAAACCACTATACTGCAGAAACAATAATATGTGTTTACACACAAAGTGTAAGGACATGTGCCACACTTGGGTGTGGGGCTCCTAGTGTTGACAGTTCCCCTTTAAAATATATGACATCTCAAGAGAGACCCACAGTTAGAGATTCCAGTCCCTAAAGTACCACCCAATTGACAATCCTCAAGAAGCCTTCACCTGACTCAGAGAACTCCTCATTAAATAGCTTCAACCAAAGGGAAACCAACAGTCCCACACATTGACATATCTGCAATGGAGAAATTCTTCAACATCCTAGCCACAGATATGCAGCTCTGGATAGTAGAACAACCAGAAAGTGGAGAAAAAAAAACTGTTTCTTTAGCTGAGGACTATCGGATGGCCAGACACCACAGCCATAAAGTACCAGCCAAGGAATGATAAGATCCTCTTTTTCCCAGATTTAAGTCCAGATCAGATAAGAACTCTGATGGGGGTAACACATCTGCACCCAAAGATTTTATTTGCTATAACTGTAAAAAGTAAGGCTGTATTGCAAGAAACTGCCACAGAAATTAGGAGGGTAATACTGGAACAAATCCAGCCATGTATTTAACAGATGTCAAGGTGGGAATAAGACTGTGAAGGGACTTCTTCATTCAGAAAGTCAACAAACCCTGGTGCATGCTGAAGTTCTGAGAAGACTGTGCAAAAGGACCAGGTATGGGGGTCATCAGCATCCACGAGGAGACTCGATACTATCCCACCACCCACCTGACTCTGAACATTAATGAGGTATTACACCAAATGAAAGTGGGGTGTAATCCCTAAATTAGGTGTAATTGTGATTACTGGAAATGACAGGATTTGCATAATCACAGAGGGAGTAAATCCTGTTGTGTCAGTAGCTGTGATAAGAGCACAGGCAAAGAAAATCTCAGATGTTGGGGACTCTTTTCCTTCTGGTGCCTTTAAATTGAACTTGTTTGAGCCCAGCTGCAAGATCCAGATGTCCAGAAAAGAAAGAATAAGGATGAAAAACAGTGGCAACAAAAGACCTATGGACCTAAAGGGTCAATATATGAAAATGCTGGAACTAAACTGATAACTGATTGTGATTTTGTTTCTGAGAAAACTAATGATGTTTTGCTCCAAGGTTATTTTAAACAGCTGGGTGTGAAACGAAAACAGGGTGTATCAATCATTAAAAATGTAACGGGCTACTATACAAAGTGTGGGTTAATCCTCAGACACAGAAACATATAGAATAATTGGTCATACCAAAGAAGTATAGAACTGAGTTGTTACAGACAGCATATGATAGTCCTATGGCTGGGCACACAGGGAAGGACCATACCCGTACCAAACTACTGTACAGGTTTTACTAGACTAGAATTCATGAGAATGTTGCTACCTATTGCAGTTCTTGTGCTGAATGTCAGAAAGTAGCCCTAGTAACTAAAAAAGATAAGGTAACCCTGGTGCCCCTGCCCTTCATAGATGTGACTTTTTAGAAAACTGTAATGGATGTGGTTGGTCCCTTAGACAAAAGTAACAGGGTAATCATTTCATTTTGGTAGTATATGACAATGATACTAGATACCCAGAGGCAATTCTAATGCATATTGCCACAGCTGCAAAAGTGGCAGACCTTGACAAAATTTTCATGAGGGTGGGCATATGTAAAGAGATCATTACTGATCATGGTAGCAATTTTGGTGCTGCATTACTGAAGAAGCTGTACCAACTACTAGATGTCACTGCCATAAGAACCTCCCCTTGTCACCCTCAGACAGATGGTCTTGTGGAGTGTTTTATTCAAACCCTAAAATGCATGTTAAAAATGTTTATGAAAGGGAAAGACTAGGACCAATACTTACCCTACCTGCTTAGAGGGCCACTAGATGTAATAAAAGAAATACGGGAAGATAACCTCGTTCCAAAAGAATCTATTACATCTTATATTTGTGCACTGAGAAAGAAACTGGCAAAATATGTTGAGTAACCAAGAAGAGACCCCAAAATAGCAGAAGGTGTATCATGACCATAGAGTAAAAGAAATGTTTTTGAGCCAGGTAAAACGGTCTTGTTGCCACTATCCACTATGGAAAGCAAATTCCTAATGAAGTGGCAAGGGCCTTATAAAGTGATGAGACGTAATTGTACAGTTAACCATGAGATTGAGACCCCAGATAAGAAAAATCCTACTATGACTTACCATGCTAACCTCCTAAAGAAATGGGATTAAAATAAAAAAAAAAAAAACTGTTTCTTTGTTAGTCATACCAGAAACTTCTAAAGAACATACTTATACAGCTTATGACAGATTGCAACAAACTATTAACTTCTGATGCTGTAAAGGTGAATGTTTCCTTACCCACAGAACAAACCACAGAAATTTGTAATTTGGTAAAGACATTTAGAAGTACTTTTACTGCAATGCCTAGCCGAGCAAATGGGGTTGAGCATGTAACAGTAATACAGAATGCTCACCCTATCGGACAAAATACATACAGATTACCACAGTGGTCAAGAGCATACGTGGTTAAGGAAATACAAAATATGAAAGAGCTGGGTATCACAGATGCATTGAAAAGCGCTTGGTCATCACCAAAGGTGACTGTAAATAAAAAGAAGGATGTGTAAGAAGAATCTGCCTTGATTTTAGGGAACAATCAAGTGTCCATATTTAACAGCAATCCTAGGCCTAGTACAGATGATTTGTTGGACAGACCGGGAAGTGCCAAACACATTAGGAGCCTCAAGCTCACCAAGAGTTACTGGCAAATTCCCCTAGCTAAAGAATGCATTGACAATACTGCATTTTCCACTCTAATTAGATTCTAGCAGTTCACCATCATGTCATTTGGTTTATATGGTGCACCTGCTACTTGCCAGCGGTACATGAATGTAATTCCAGCCTCTTATGCTTGTTATTATGCTGCTTACCTAGATGATGTTGTAGTATACAGTTCAGACCGGAAAAGACACATGCATGCAACACCTAGGAGCAGTTATCCCATCTATCAAAAATGCAGGTCTGTTCATTAATCCTACCAAGTGTGCACTGAGCATGCAGGAAACCAGATATGAGAGTTATATTTTGGAAAATGAAGAAGTAAAGCCAGAGACTTCCAAATCAGAAGCTGTAGCTAAAAGTCCTGTACCTAAAACAAAGAAACATTTCAGGCCATTTTTAGGTCTGGCTGGTTACTACATGAGGTTTGTTCCCAACTTTGCCCAGTTACCTACTTCCCTCACTGAACTCATGAAGAACAGTACCCAAATAATGAGAAATGGTCCCAACAGTGTCATGAAGCTTTTTGGGCTATCAAGGCTACATTATTTTCAACCTGTCTTAAGAAATCCAGACTTTGACAAACAATTTATGTTGCAGAAAGATGCATCACAAGTAGGGCTAGGTGTAACCCTGAGTCAGAACACAAATGGGAAGGAAACATCCTATTATGTATGTCAGTAGGAAACTGCACAACAGGAAGCAAAAGTACTCCACTACTGAAAAAGACTACCTAGCTGTGAAATGGGCAGCAGTGTCCCTTGTTTTATTTGCTAGGAACTGATACTTACAACAGATCACAATCCTCTCCATTGGCTTAACCAAATGAACTATAAAACTTCCAGAATCACAAGGTGGTACCTAGCCCTACAGTCATTTAAATACTAAGTGATGCACAAATACAGAAATAGAATGTCAATGCGGATTTTCTGTCAAGATGTGGTTTGGGAATTGAGAATTCAGAAGGTTGAAAAAATGAGTATGCTTAACGGAAAGATTTCCTGTATAAGGTGTTATGAAAAAGGGGTAGTGCATATGCAAAGAACTGTAAATGTTATACGGTAATGTTAAAAGAGAAATAAAAAAGATTTGGAAAACTGTCTTTTAAAACAAACAAACAGGTTTCCTTTTAAAGAGGGGGATATGTGACAGGCTTGAGTAAGACTCGAATGGGAATTTGTTATGCCTAGAAGGTTAAAAGCAATGATCTGTTCTGTCCTCCTATTCTGCCACTTATCTGTCTGACTGAGCAATCAGATTTTCCTTGTGGAACCTCAGAACTGGCCTGATGGTCCCACAATTTTCCCCCCATTTTCTAATTTTCTTCACTTGTTGTTTCTATTTTTTCTTTCTCTCCTTGCTTCTCTGTGGTTAAAACATATTTGTAATTCTTTATGTGAAACTGAAATCGCTTGGTTTCCAAATCTATATAGTTCTACTGTTGAAAAGAATTGCAGAAAGCTGTTTGGGGTTTGTTAGAAATGAAGCAAGCTCGAACACAGGGGTTAATCCTGAGGTACATTTTGACATCAACAAGCTATTTGTAGAACTGTCAGCAGGAAAACCAGCTCTGGCCAGAATGTTTTTATTAGTGCCACCTGTTAAATACTGTATGGAATGCCCCACAACATACATTCTGTGTTTCTCTCTGCTGCTTCTGCTGGGAGATGTTGAGAGTAGTCCCAGCCCCCCTAATGCCACCATCAACCACTCATATCCTATATGGAACACCTCCACCGGTTTGAAGTTTGCTCACATTAACTTCTGTAGTCTCCCCTCTAAATTTACTGACCTTGAACCCTTGGTTGCCCTATATAAACCACATGTGGTTGGCATATCTGAAACGTGACTGAAACCCCATCTCTCTGATGCTGCCTATTATCTTTCTGGGTATTCCTTGCTGAAGTATGACAGGCCCAAAAAGAAAAAGGTGGACAGGTTGGGTCTCTATATCTGTGAGCATCTCTCTACTGCCTCCATCCTCCACTCTGACCCTAGTTCCCTCAGTGATTGGCTCCTACTGGAGGTGACCACTGGCAAAGAGAAAAAGATCTATGTGGGATGCTGCTATTACCCCCCTCAAGGGTGCACTGCAGGTCTCACCACCCACTTAAAAGCTGTGGCATATACCCCCCCACCAAGACACCATCATCCTGGGTGACTTCAATCTGGACTGGCTCAGTGCTAAGGAACTGGACTACTAAAACCAACTGAAACTCCTTAATCTAGTCCAAATTATTACCACCCCCACTAGGCACAACTCTTGTACCTTTAACCACACACTTCTTGAATGGGTGATTACCAACAGGGAGGAAAAGTTGCTCCTAACAGGGATGCTATTGGATGCCATAAGTGATGACTCTCCCGTTTACATGATCTGGGCCACAAAGACCAAGTGTCCCCCCCCACCAACTGCTCTCCTTCCACAACTTCAACCACCCAGACATTCCCTTCCTCCCTGATGGTGCTCAAGTTGATAAACTGGTCGACCTTCTACACCCTCTCCAATGTTTCTGAGGCAGAGAGATTCAAGGCAGAGAGATTCTTCCCCACCGCTCTCTTCCAACTCCAAAATCATCATTTCCCCCTGACCACACACAGAGTTAGGGGTGGCTGCTCTCACTGGGTTACTAAAGATCTTTTGGCCATGATGAAGGAGAGGGATAAACTATGGTCTGCCTATAAACAGGCCCCCTCTCCTGCACGTTGGAATGATTACAGGTGTCTATGGCACCAATGTAAACAAACTGCCTTTGCCCTAAAGCATGCCTTCTTTCAGGGCAAAGGGACAGCCCTGGTGATCCAAGCTGCTTCTAGGAATGAGGTCAACTCCCTGCACAACCCACATACTCATAACCCTATGATTCACCTTGACACTCTCACTTGCCAGCTGACTGACCCTGTTGATGTTGCAGATGCTTTCAATAAAAATTTCACAGACTTCTCTGAAGAAAGCGGGGTTACTAGTGGGTACCGCAGGGTTCAGTACTAGGACCAGTCCTCTTCAATGTCCTCACTCCTAGAAGCAGCTGGATATCATTGCCCACCTAGGAACAAATGACCTGGCTATGAATGGGATCACAGCAGCACAAGAGGAGTTTGAAGAGTTGGGGAGGGGCCTTAGACAGGTAGCACATACAGTAACCTTCTCAGCAGTGCTGTCTGTCTATGGCAAAGGTAATACAAGAGTACTCCACACCATGGGATTCAATGAATGGTTGAAAAACTGGTACAGAGCTCAGGGTTTTGGCTTCCTTGGGGACTGGGGGTCCACCTGAGGATACAGGCCCTATACTGGCATGATGGTCTGTATCCGTCCAGGAGGGGAACCAGAATCCTAGGCGATAGGTTTAATGCATAACTGGCAAGCATTTAAACTAGCCAAGGGAGGAGGCACTGAAAAGGAGCAGGGAAAACCCAGCCTTCCCCCACAAAACACAGTAGAGAGGTAAACACCAAGACAGAGAAGTTACTGGGGAACAGGACAGGGGTAAATACAGAAAAGGACAGGGATAGGGCTAAAAGGGGTAAGGCCATCAACAAATGGAGGGTGATGAGTACCAATGCCCGTAGTCTGTGTAACAAGCTCCCTGAACTAGTAGCCTTGACAGAAGAGGGACATCTGGATATCGTGGCAATCACAGAAACATGGTACACTGAGAACCATGACTGGGATGTCAACATACCAGGATACACAATGTACAGGAGGGATAGGGAGGGTAAAAGAGGAGGAGGAGGAGGAGTAGCTCTCTATGTAAGGGAAGGGATCAAATCAACAGAACTAAAGGATAAACAGGGAGTAGAGGAGGCACTGTGGGTTACCCTGGAAACAGGATATGGCACCACAATTCGCACAGGGGTGGTATACAGACTTTCATCTCAGGGGGAGGCAGTGGACAAGGAAATGATAGAAGGCATCCTTAGAATGGCAGAACAAGGGGAGTTATTGTTGATGGGGGACCTGAACATGCCAGACATTAGCTGGAACACTCTGGTTGTAGCCGCATCAAAATACACGTTTATTCTTGATGCCCTGCAGGGGGCATGCCTCAGACAGCAAGTGGTGGAACCCATTAGGGAGTGAGCAATCTTAGACCTGGTACTGTCAAATGGGGATGGAGAAAGGATCTCAGATCTAGAAGTGGGTAGCCATCTGGGAACAAGTGACCAAAAAACAGTGTGGTTCACAATAAACACAGCCATGGAGTCGAGCCACACAAAAGCAAGTGTTGGACTTTAGAAGGGATGACTTTGGGAAAATGAGAGAGTGCCTCAGAAAAGCGCTAGCAAACTGGCAAGAAGGAGGGGTAGAGGAACAATGGTGAAAAATCAAAACAGCCATCACAGAGGCAACAAGCCTTTTGTGAAGCAAATCAACAAAGCAAAATAAAGGTAAAAACCACTATGGTTCTCAAAAGAGGTGTCAGGGAAGGTTAAGGAGAAAAAGGTAGCATTCAGGAAGTATAAGGAAATGCAGAAGGAGCAGGACAGAGAACTGTACCAGTTAAAGCAGAAGGCAGCAGGGAAGGCAGTCAAACTAGTAAAGGCCCAAACTGAGGAAAAGATAGCCAACTCAGTTAAGAAGGAGGATAACACCTTTTATAGGTACATTAGGGAGCGAAGAAAGATGAAGGAAGGGATAGTGAGGCTTACTAAAGGGAAGGGGGGTGGGTAGAGGACGACAGTGAAAAAGCAGGTTTTACTGAATGAATACTTCTGCTCAGCCTTCACAAAAGAGGAGGGGGAGGTACCTAAATCAAAGAATAGAAGCACTCTGGATAGGGAAGTTGATACCAGCCCATTCACAGAAGAAGGGGTCCTGAAAGAATTCTTAAAACTGAAGGTGGACAATGTGATGGGGCTTGACGGGATTCACCCAAGAATTCTAAAAGAAACAAGGGTAGAATTAGTGACACCACTGATCTCCCTTTTTAATAAATCATGGGAGGAAGGTGTACTGGAGGAGGGCAGACATGATTCCCCTTCACAAAAGTGGGAGCTAGACAGAGGCAGGAAACTACAGACCTGCTAGTTTGACCACAGAGGTAGGGAAAATTATGGAATCACTTCTAAAGGAAATAATTGTTGCGTTCCTAGAGGCCAGTGGGGCACATGACCCAAGGCAGCATGGGTTCACAGTGGGAAGGTCATGTCAGATGAATGTAATAGATTTCTTTGACTGGGTGACCAATGTGGTAGACCAGGAAGCGGCAGTGGGCATGGCCTGCCTAGACTTTAGCAAGGCATTTGACACAGTTCCACACAAAAGATTAATATACAAGTTAGCCAGCCTTAGAGTGGGTCCCAAGGTGGTAGCCTGGGTTAAAAATTGACTGGACAACAGGATACAGAGGGTAATAGTAAACTGAGTTTACTCTGAAGAAAGGGGGGTTACAAGTGGGGTACCACAGGGTTCAGTACTAGGACTGGTCCTCTTTAATGTCTTTATAAGTGACATTGCAGAGGGACTGGAAGGAAAAGTATGTCTCTCTGTAGATTACACAAAGATCTGCAACAGGGTTGATACAGAAGGTGGGGTGGAGAGGATGCAAAGGGACTTGGCAAGGTTGGAGAAATGGTCAAAATATATGGCAGCTCAGATTCAATGCAAAGAGGTGCAAGGTAATGCACCTGGGAAACAAAAATCCAGGGGAAGAGTACACAATGGGGGTTGAGATAATAACAACTACAGAAATGGAAAAGGACCTGGGTTAGTCATATCAGATGACCTTAAGGTGGGCAAGCAATGTGAGAAGGCAGTAAGAAGAGCTGGTGGGATACTGGGATGCACAGGGTGAGGCACCACCAGTAGAAAACAGGAAGTTGTTATCCCTTTGCACAGACAGTTGGTGAGACCCCATCTGGAGTTCTGCATCCAGTTCTGGAGACCCCATCTCCACAAGGACATAAACAGGATGGAGGCAGTCCAGAGGAAGGCAACTAAAATGGTGCAGGGTCTGCAACAGAAGACATACAAAGAGAGATTGAAGCTTAATATGTATACACTTGGGGGGGGGCACGAATGAAACTTTCAAGTACATCAAGGGAACCAACAGAGTCCAAGATGGTAGCATCTTTCAGAAAAAGAGTTGTGTAAGAACAAGGGGCCACAATTTGAAGATAGAGGGGGGACGACTCAAAGGTAATGTGATGAAATATTTTTTCACGGAGAGGGTTGCAGATACATGGAACAGCCTTCCTGAGGAGGTAGTGGATTCAAAAACAGTGGAGGAATTTAAGAATGCATGGGACAGACATAAGGCAATTCTAGTGGGAGGTAGGAGGAAGTAGGCTGTTGGTTAAGTAGGATCTGCAGCCTATGCAGTAGGTAGGGAAATGGGCAGACTAGGTGGGCCAATTGGTCCTTATCTGCTGTCAAATTCTATGTTTCTATGTCTTTATAAGTGACATTGCAGAGGGACTGGAAGGAAAAGTATGTCTCTTTGCAGACAACACAAAGATCTGCAACACAGTTGATACACACGGTGGGGTGGAAAGGATGAGAAAGGACATGGCAAGGTTGGAGGAATGGTCAGATGTATGACAGCTTAGATTCAGTGCTAAGAAATGCAAGGTAATGCACTTGGGAAACAAAAATCCAAGGGAAGAGTACACAATGGGGGGGTAAGATAATGACAACAACAAAAATGGAAAGGGACCTGGGGGTAGTCATATCAGATGACCTAAAGGTGGGCAAGCAATGCGGGAGGGCAGTAAGGAGGGCTGGGGGGATACTGGGACACATAGAAAGAGGCATCACCAGCAGAAAACAGGAAGTTGTTTTCACTCTGTACAGACAGCTGGTGAGACCCCATCTGGAGTACTGCATGCAGTTCTGGAGACCCAATCTCCGCAAAGACATAAACAGGAAGACGCCAGTCCAGAAGAGGGCAACTAAAATGGTGCAGGGTCTGCACCAGAAGACATATGAAGAGAGACTTCAGGAGTTTAATATGTATAGCATTGAGGAAAGGGGGGGGACATGATAGAAACTTGCAAGTACCGCAAAGGAATCAACAAAGTCCAAGAGGGTAGCATCTTTCAGAAAAAGAGGTGTGCAAGAACAAGGGGGCACAATTTGAAGATGGGGGCAGCTTAGAGGTAATGTAAGGAAGTATTTTTTCACAAAGAGGGTTGTGGATGCATGGAACAGCCTTCCAGAGGAGGCTGTGGAGTCAAAAACAGTGGTGGAATTCAAGCATGCATGGGACAGTAATATGGCAATTCTACGGGGTGGGGGTAGGAAGAAGTAGGCTGTTGGTTAACTAGGATCTGCAGCTTATCCATTAGGTAGGGAAATGGGCAGACCGGGTGGGCCAAGCGGTCATTATCTGCAGTCAAATTCTGTGTTTCTATGTTGCCCTCCCTCCTTAGCAAGCTTCCAAACCCTGACGACCCCTAATCCTGCGCCTAATCCTGCTGTGTATCCCCCTGTCCGAGATCCTGAAAGTCTAACCCTTCCTCCTTTCAGATTATCACCCCCAGGGATACTGACAAACTAAACAGACAGTCTAGTCATTGCAGCCCAGGCAGTGATGGTCTTTTTCCTGCGATGCTCAAACTTGTCTCCCTTTTCTTCCTAAAACCACTCACCTACCTCTTAAACCTGGCGCTGACCACCTCCTCAGTGCCTTGCACTTCGAAGCATGCCAAGGTGGTCCTGATTTTTTTTTTTTTTAAATTGGGCGACCCGCTATCCTCAGATAACTATCAACCAATATCCTTGCTCCCCCACCTTAGTAAGCTCCTGGAAAGGATTGTCCACTGACAACTGTCCCCTTACATTGACATTCACACTCTAATGGCCAAGGAGCATCACTTCTGTCAACATCACTCCACCACATCTGCCCTGGCCCTGTTTACGAACCATATTCACAGGAACATGGACCTTGGGAAAGCAATGGGTGCTGTCTTTGTTGACTTGTCTAAAGCTTTCTATCTGGTCAACCACACCCTGCTGCTCTCCTCCCTCCACAACCATGGTTGCTCTTCTGGGATCACCCAGTGGTTCCATAATTACCTCTTAGATGGATATCAGTCAGTATACATAGGCTCCAAAACCTCCCCCACCCTCCCTGTCACCACCAGTGTACCACAAGGCTCCATCATTGGCCCACTATTATTCTCAGTTTATTAAATCTCTCCCCTCTGTCTTACATGCGATGCCCTATTAAATGCGAACAACCTAATTCTCTTCACCAGTGACAAGATCCTTGGGAATATATCCATGGTTTTATCCAGAAACTACACTGTTGCTCATAACTTGTTCCAGTCTCATCGCCTCCTTGTAAATGTCAACAAAAAAAAATCCATGCTATTTGGATCCAAACCCTTCCTATCCAAGTTGCCAAGGCAGGAACTGCATTCCCAGTAGTTACACCGGATGGTACTGTACTTGAAAATGTATCTACTTTCAAATATCTGGGCATAACCCTGGACCCCTCCTTCTCTTATGCAGATCATGTCACCCTCATCATCCGTCATGCAGCCTATCAAATAAAGTTGTTTCTGACCAGGGAAGCCCACTTAGCCATTGCCCAAGGCAACTTATTACCCATTATTGACCACTGCTCTCCCATATACTCACGCACATGTTTGGCGATGAGAGTGCGCCTGTGCTTGACTTATAACAACATCTGCCATTTCGCTCTCCTGGCACTATACCCCACCTACCACTGCCACCTCTATCAGACTCTTGACTGGCTCCCACACCAGCATAAATCTGACTAGTCATTTGGCTGCATCCTGGATAGCACCATCAGACATGGTGATGCCTCCCCGTATATGTCTCTCCTTAAGACCAAAACTCCCTTGAGAGGCTTGCGTGCATCTTCAGTCCCCCCTTGGAAATCCTGAAAGTTTCCTCAGTGATGGGTGACAAAGCGATATCTGTTGCAGCCCCCCCCCGTGAAATAGCCTCCTGGTGCTCGTCCACTCCTTGGACACCCATGCCCTCTTCAAGATACATCTCAAATACTGGCTGCTTGATGAGGCCAAGTGCCATTGCTCCCCTGGTTAACTCCCCCTCCACCACTGACCACCACAACCTCCTTGATTACCTGGCCTCCACCAAGCACTCTTTTCCCACTATCACCGTGTCCTGTTTAATCGCCCTCCATTCATGGTTCGTGTACACTTGACAGCACCTCGCTGTGCTCTCATGCGATGCACTTAAGTGCATTTGACAATTATCCTGTTGTACATAATGTACAGTTTAGTCTTTTATTTTCTCCGATTACCCTGATGAACGGATTTGTTTTTAGTTAATAAGCTTGTACAGCCTCTCCTTGTGCTTCTATTCTACTGTAATTTATGCTTTTTTCTCATCTAGGGCTACTGTAAAATCAGAACACCTGTGGCCTTATCAGTGGTGGCAGCACTGATCCTAAGCCACTTGGAATTTTAAGTCAGGGAATAGTGTCTATTGTGTTTTGTTTTTTTTTTAGTCCAGCATGTCTGCTACTAAGATGTTACTATTTTTAGTTTTTTTGTTCGTTTGTTTCTTAGAGGGAGTTCACTTAGACAAGTTCAAGGACCCAAGGTAGACAACAGTGTTTATTGGTCTATCAACAAACTGGGACATTTTACAGATCATGAGTTTATCAGCAGATTTAATTGGCTTACCACTCATTATTTCTCCCTATATGATAATTTTGATTGTAACTATGACTGGAATAATAGAGCTACACTGGGACGCTTTACTGGTCTTGTATTAACAACTAAATGACATAAAAGATCTCAGACAGCAACTCTGTGTAAAACTGCACTTGCTGCAGTAATATTTAAACGACAATTGGTTATGATGATATTACTGTTGTCAAGGTCAGCTCATCTAAACCCAGTCTCCATGGTAAATTGTTCTGCTGTAACTGATTTTCCAAAGCACTCTATTAATTTGTGTTCACTTTAATATTCAGAGTGTACAAGCAAAATTGGGCGAATTTGTAGTCTGGTCCACACAGCATCATTTCGATGTAATAGCATTAACAGAGACCTGGTTGACAGAGAGAAATGAGGATTCTGTGGTAGCTTTATCTGGATATAACCTCTTTCGCATAGATAGAGGAGGTCATAGAGGTGGGGTTTGTCTTTTCTATGTAAGAAAATATTTCACTGCTACAAAGGATTAACCTTTTTCATCTGACCCTAATTGTGATTATCTGTCCCTGACCTTAAAACTTGGCCCTAATAAGTGTCTTTCTTTAATGGGTTTGTATATACCACTGGGATCACAAGAAGAAGGCCTAGATTGATTGAAGACATACAGAGAAGCTCTCCCTCACAATCGAGAGGTTGTTATATTGGGGGATGTTAACATGAATTGGAGTGGAAAGGAGGTTAACAAATATAGGGCCATTGTAAGTGATCTTAGATTAACATAAACTATAAAAACCGCTGCTAGGATTCATTATGCTGCTGATTTTTCTTTAATAACTGATTGGGTGATGGTCTCTGATGTGACAAAAATTAGAAAGTCTGGTGTCTTGGCTGACTGCATCAGTGATCATAGTCCAGTATATTGCTGTTGGTCAGCCAAGAGACCTAGGGGTACCCCTCCCCCATTTATATTTTTTCTCGTAATTTCAAGAAATTAGATACAGTAAAATTTAAGGAGGCTTTAATGAACATTGATTGGTCTTAGATACATTTACTCTGGTAGAGGATGCCCTTCAGGCAACTTTTGTCAGCAGTTCAACACCCTCTGTGATGATTTTGCTCCTCTTTGAAAACTGAGGCTAAGGGAAGACAGACAAGAGTGGGTAAATTCCGATCTCCTTGAGCTGCTTAGGGACAGAGACAAAAAAATATAAAACATTTGGTGATTCTTCTAGTTTGTTACTTTATAAACAGGCTAGAAATAAATGTAAAACTATGATTAGAACATTAAAGAAGCAATTTATTTTAGAGAAACAAAATAGCTTGGGATGGGGAATGTACAAGCTACTTGGAATTTAATTAATGAGCTTCTCAGGAGACAAAAAAATCAACCTCTCCTCAGTGCTTAAAAACAGACTCTGAGTTGATAACTGAGCCCCTTGGAATAGTTGAAGAATTTAACAATTACTTTACAGATTTATCTACTTAAGTTCCCAGAATCAATTGTGACCAATCTCCTGGAAAGCAGGGCACAACTTTTTATAGCCTTTATCCCAACCCAAATGTTATTTTAAGATACTTTCTCTAGATGAAGTATGATCTTATTTAATTGGATGTAGTCCTCGCCTGTTGGTTGGTAGGGACAGGGTGGATTATAGGCTTGTGAGGCTTGCCTCAGACATCCTTTGTTTCCCACTTTCTATAATTTTCAATCTCTCTCTCTCTCTTTTTGCTCTGGCCATTTCCCAGTGCCTTGAAAGCAGACTACTGTTGTTCCTGTTTTCAAGTCTGGGGATGTGTCCAGTGTGAAAAACTATAATCCTATTTCTTTGCTTTCTCCCTTGTCCAAGATTTGGAAGCGCATTGTGTTTGACCAGATGACTGAATATTTATTGAAATATGATCTTTCGAGACACTGGCTCAGCATGATTTTTGGCTGGAACATAGTACAATGACAGCCTTGGTCGGGTTCACACAGGAAGTCCACCAGGCACTAGACAATGGCCATTCTTCTGTGGCTGGCTTTGTGGAACTGACCAAGGCCTTCGATCTGGTTGACCACAATATGCTCCTAACAGAATTATCTAACATGGGTTGGTCTTCTGAGGTCTATGGGTGGACCAGGAGTTACCTTAATGATTACACTCAAATTACGAGGATAATGAATACTTATTCCTCAACAGCGGCTGTTCCACTGGGTGTTCCCCAGGGTTCAGTACAGGGGCCTTTACTATTTTCTTTATTTCTGAATACACTTCCCTTAGTTTGTGTTAATACTCAAAATGTTCTTTATGCTGATGATGTGGTGATCCTCAAGAGCAAATCCAATTTGGAAGATATAAGTAACCGACTAGCCTGCGACTTTGCTGCAATTCAGAATTGGTTTATTGCTCACAAATTGGTTTTAAATGGGAAGAAAACTAAAACCATGGTATTTTTTAATCACAGAAAAAAAAATAAATGCCCCCAAATTAATGCTATAGACCCTGAAAGGTGATGGCATTGAACAAATAACTAGCTTTAAATATTTGGGGGTTATTCTTGATGAAAGTCTATCTAATGAGTTTCAAATTAATTCCGTTATAAAACAGGTTCATCAGAGGCTTGGTGCTTTATATAGAATCAATCCATTACTTGCCCCACCACCCGATTAAAACTGTCTCCAAGTTTTTTATTACTTATAACAGACTATGGTCTTTTTTACCACTCTGCTAATCAGAGACTTTTGAATAAAATTAGGGTATCGACCAATCAAATGTCAATTAATTTGCTTTCCAACTGCTGAAACTAACACACCATCGTAATGTTTATAACAAACTTGGATGGTTACAATTAGATCAGAGATTTCAATTCCAGGTGGGGATTATGGCTAAAATATTGTTATTGACAGGGTTTTGATAGGCTTTTAGATTTATTTTCATAAAAATATGACATCAGCTCAGATAACATGCCAGATCCTCACACCATTTTATGTTTTTTATGCCAACAATGAAGTCATCATAAGGTCAAAGGTCTCTGTCCCATAGTCTTCCATCTGTTTTTAATGATCTCCCAACTGAATTGACTGGCTCACCTTATTCCTTGGCTGTTAAGTCTAATTTAAAGAAATGTCTTGTTACTATAAATGTTTGTGAATGTCATTTTACATGATTTGTTTTTTTGTCGAATTGTATGTTTATACTTGTTCATTTTTGTTGTTGTACTGTTACCTGGTCACCCATGTAAATGGGTCTTTGGGCCATGGACTTTTCCAGATTTTAAATAAACAAACAAAAACAAACTATCACCTAGTGATGTCTGCATTTTTACTATGTAATTCGCCCTATCTGCCAGTGAGGTCTGTATTTTCACTCATCTATACTCACTGTATTATGTGTTTTCTCTCTCTGTAATGCCACCTGCTGTGGCCCGGGTCATGCCTGAAAACAGTCTCTTGGATCAGCGCACTTACCTGGTTACTAAAGACTTGAATAAAATAAATTTGTCACAGGGAAGAAATTTAGTTTGGTACACTGTGAAAACAGGAGATACAGCTTCAAGAGAGCAGGATGTAGAATTTCACTGCCATGTAAAAGAGAACAGTGTTTGTTTAGAGACAGACTGAGACATATCCTAAGATGAATGAATTTGTTTTGCTTGAACTGCCTGTATAAGAGCTATTCTGCACAATTTGTATTTTTTAAAATGTTATTGTTATTGATAATGAAACACTACTTGCGAATTGTATTATGTCTCCTGGTTTGCCAATGCTTTCTGACTTATGCCTTGACCACAGTTAGTCACCCAGCATGCTCAGAGATGTATCTTGATTATTTTGGACACACTGAGCATGCTCAGAAATGTATTCTCACACGTGAGATGACATTTATATTTTGATCGCTTAACTACTGATATGAGGAACCCATTTTATATTTTTTCTTATTGTAACTGTTTACCATTTCTATTGCAATACCCCCTAAACAGCTGCTGTATGAACCAAATATAACATGACCTGATTTACTCTTTCAGTAATTGTTAAGGCCTACTAGACTTTTTCCAGTTTTCAGGGGTGACTCAGGAGCACTGTAGAGGTTAAGTGATTTGTTCAGGGTCACAAAGTATGCAAGCGGAGGCTGTGGGAATCAAACCCAGGTCTGCTGGATGTACCACACTCATTTGTATGTTTTCAAACTCTAGGCTATATTAACAGCCTCCCCAAGAATATAATTGTTACCTCCATTTGAGAGTATTGGCCTATTAAGATGTGATTTCATTCATGAAAGATCAATAGACCTATACCTTCTCTTAAAGGATAAAAATTATATTTTAAGTCAGGCCATGTCATAGCCCCTATATCCCAAACATCACAAATTAGCTAATGTATTCACAGCTGGTGCTGTATATATCAGGATATGATAAAGGCCTTTTGGGCAGACACTGAATTTAAAGCTAGTTCTCCTGTAGAAATGCAGCAGGTAATTTGTTGATAATGGTTAAGATACCAGGGTTCCATTTAGAATGTGGAATGTAACATAAAGTTGAGTTGTCACAGTCGTCTAGTATCAAGAGATAAACATAAAAGTGCAGGTGAAACACCACATCCAAGACAAGAATGTATTCTGCAGAAGGAAACACAGTTTTTTTTTTAGAATGCCTCTACATGAAGGAATTTTGAAAATACATTACCCAGCTGTGTGTGGGGGTAAGTGGGGTGGGGTGGGGAGACCAGTGCTAGCTGCACTCTCATATGAGAATATGGTTTCAAGAAGTTTTCTGCAAATATTTTCTAAATACCACCACAGTACTCCGATTGTTCTGTTTGCTTTAGATTTTTTATATGGCAAGTTTGATGCCGACTGATATTATAACAAATTTTGATTCTGTAGAATACACTTGCAACCATGGTTTTAGAATCTCTAAAGGATATATATTTGAAAGAACAAATCTATTTACCACGAAAAAGATTTGAGGACCATTGAAGGAATGTTAGCTGACTGATGCAAAAGAGGTTGGTTTGCAGCATGTTTGAGGAAATTCCAAATGATCACATTTGTTTTTTCTGTTTAGAACTATATGATCTCTATTGTTCGGAGCGTCATTTTAAATACAAAAAATTTCCTCTTACAATGTCAATTTATTAATGAGCAGAAAGTGATGATGTAAAATACTTTAGAGCTCCTCCTCTGAACAGCCCCCTCTTGAACATTTATCATACAGAATTTTGCATCCTTCCTACTCCACAGGTAAAGAGCCTGTGGAAAAATATGACATGGGTTATTAGGGAGCAATCTTCTTTTGCAATGTTCATTTGATTGCAAGGTTGTGGCTTAAAATTACCCTTGGATTATGCGAGTTTGGTACAACCTTAACCTTTGTGTCTGTAGACAGGGTTTACATCTTTTTTGCTCACCAAATGGGAGAATTAGTGTCTCCCTATTTCATGTACTCTGCTGAGTTTATAATTTGCAGTTATGTGGGAAGAAATGTAAATTACGTACTTACCGTAATTATTGATCTTCTTGAATAGTCTCCATCACTCATTCACACTAGTGGGACAGCGCCGGAGGTGCTAGGACCAAGCGGTAGCCTAAAGTTTTCAGAAGGGTTGGCGCCGAGAGAGGACCATGCATACGAGGCACCATGAGACTAGCTTGTGCCTGTGTAGGTTACCTTGGCATCGACCCTCCAACCACTCATTACCTTTTCGACCGAAGAGGTGCAGCGTGACTAATGAGAATAACTCATCTCTGAGTTTCTGGGCCTGAGAGGGCTCAGATGGCCTTTGCAAGAAAGGCTAAGAATAATGTCCTCACAGTCTGAATCATAGGACCGTGAAGACCAGGAGAAATGAGTGAACCCAGGGACGGTGGGGTGGGAGAGCGCAGGAATGAGTGATGGAGACTGTCCAAGAAGATCAATAATTACGGTAAGTATGTAATTTCCATATCTTCCTGGACTAAATCTCCATCACTCATTCACACTAGTGGGAGAGTACCAAGGTAAAACCAACAATCCTGAGTAGGGTGGTAGGAGATAGGGTTCACTCAGAAAGGACAGCCAAGGATTGTCCTGTTAATAAAAAGAGCTGTCTTGTAAGAGCATCTATAACACAGTGCCTACAAGATAAACACTCGAGTTGTAACTTGCCACCTTGCCGACGACTACAATGGGCACAAAATGAAAGTCTGCCAGGCAGCCACAACCACTCTAGGAGAGCAGCAAGAACCTGGCCTCACAATTTGATTTAGGACCAAAATTAATCGTGTCAAAGACATGTACTAATGTAACATAAAGGGACCTCAGGAACTGAAAGAGTCGGAGGTAAAGTCTACTGGGTCAGGGTAGACCGGAAAGTGCAGATGGAAACCCCCACTATCAAGTATGGTTGACCTGTAAACAACAGGTCCAGAACCACTTGAACCCCTTACTTGGTGAGCAAGGGGGTCCAGGTGGGGTTAGCCCATCAAGGAGAATGGTCTCCACTTCATCACAGGATCTTCCTGATAGAAGGCCAAGCATGACTTAGAAGCCTCTCGTGGTGGTCTAGTAAAACCAGATCCTACCCACTGTATATTCCAAGAGGAATAATCCTGCCCCTGTGTGTACAACTGTAGCAGCGGTCTCTGAACTCAGGGAAGAAAGGAAAATGGTGTACAGGAGGATGTGTCCACTGCGGAAAAAAGCATTCAGACAGAAAAAAAAAACAGGGGCTGGATTTCTAAGGTCAACAGAGGCAGATGTGTGACGAGCAGAGACACAGCAGGACCAAGTTAGGGCTAACCCATTTGTTGAAGTGACTGAAAGAGGCAGTGGGATTCAATGCAGTGAGGCACTAGCCACTCTGGCTTTCCTGAAAGGAGTAGGAAAGATTCTAGTTCATTTGCTGAAAAAGAAACATCACCACTCCCTCTCGCACTTGAAGAGGATAGCTTCGTGAGCGACTGGCATGGACCAGTGCACAGGAACCAAAGGTGTGAATATTTGAGAAGCCTCCTCAGAAAAAGGGACCTACTTGACCATCCGTCAATGAGAAAATCGCCTGTTAAATTAAGCAAGCAAGGAAGCAGGAACCTGAGTTCCAACTCGGTGGAGAGTCGCTTCTGCTGCTGTAAGGCTCTGTTCAAGAGAAGAAAGCCTGATAAAAAGAAAAGGAATTAACAGACTGGGCAGTCGCCTAGGTCTAGGAAATGTCTCTGATATGAGAGAAATCTCTCTGAGAAAGAGATGACCCATATCGTCGCCAGATCGGACTCCCCGTAGGGGAAGAAGAAATCAGGTACTCTTTACCTATCCCAGAGACGGCACCTCTAGGGCTGAGGAGGAATCTCGACAGATCCCCCCCAAAAAGGGGGGGTACTGGGTAATTTTAGCTAGGCCCTGTGCTGTGATAAAAACCATATGATATAAATTTTTTTTTTTTTTTTAGTCCAAGCCTAACAAGGCATTCAGGCTGCTATTTTGAGGATTGTCTTGATACAAAAAGACGAAGATGTTCTCCATCTGAGTGCGGAAAGAGCCTGAGTGTCCATACTGAAATCATGACCAGACTAACAATTACAGCTGGAGAGAAGTTAACCACCTGTGCCGAAGAAGCCACTGATGAGGCAATATCACAAGAGGGCTATATACCCCTATCAAAGGAGCGAAAGAGTCAGAGTGGCCCCCGAACATTAAATTAAAATGTTCCACAGAGTGTAACTGTCTTGACGATTGAAAAAGTCTAGACGCAGAAGAGTATGGTCCACGGAACACAGTGTGAAATACTATAGTGGACCCCGTTACTGAGGAACTACTGAAAGGATTTTCCATCACGGACTCTGAAGATAGAGATGACATGCCCTTCAGTACATAAAATGAGCTGTCCGCTGCGTTACTGACCAGAAGGACAGGGAAAGACCCATCTAAATGCACTTCTACCCCAGAACGACATCCAAGAGAGGTCTAGGTCAGAGCCACTAGAGACTCTGCCATCAGGAAAGATGTCGAGGAGTTTGGTACCATGTAGGAAGCAGAGAAAGTGCTGAGCAGAATGAGATTCCGCTGGCAGAACGGTAAAGCAGAGTTCCATAGCAGAAAACCGCTGGATGACACAAGATCCCACACAACCACCACTCACTAAAATGTGTGGAAAAATAATCCGCAGAACAGGAGTTCATTCTGCGGTAAACATCCTGCCACAAGTTCTGTGGAAAGGAGTCTGAAAGGAAAAATGTGTCACTAATTCTGCCATACAGCACCCACTAGAACCAGTGTGGCATCAGCAGCACTCGTGGTACAAGAGGGCACCATGCAGTGCCTATGCCAACCTGGGTGATACCCAAGGGCAGCCATGGCAGTATCTGCAGGTACTCCCGGCACACATGTAGCAATGTCACTCGAGGGCACCTCCAACGCCCATGGCACCCATGGCCCCTGGGGGCACCAGTGGCATCCATGGGCACCTGCGGTGCCACCTGCGGCACCCACGGGTGTCACCCCAGTACCCAAAGCCCCAGTGGCACCCATGGCACTTGAGGCATCCATGGAACCCATGGGTGCCCACAGCATCACCTGAGGCACCCACGGGTGCTCCTGGCTCCACCCCTGGCACCCATGGCACCGGCAGGCACCACCCATGGGTGAACGGCACAGCCTGTGAGTGCACGCGCCGGCCGTGGGTGCACGGCACCACTGACGGCCCAGACAACCAGTGGCAGCAAAGAGAGAATCCATGGTGCCGCACAGAGTGATGGTGCCGACCAAGGCCCCGAGGCACGCTGCCAACCAAGGCACCGAGAACGGTGCTGAACCACAGTGCTGACCATGGCCCTGAGCCACGGTGCCAACCAAGGCTCCGAGCTACGGCACCAACCAAGGCACTGAGCCACGGCGCTGACCATGGCACCGAGTGACGGGGCCGACCAAGGCACTGAGCCACGGCGCCGAACCATGGTGCTGAAGGAAAATGCCAATGGAAATCCTGAAAAGGGGAGAAGGAAAAAGGTGGTGCCCGTGCCGGCCCCTGCATGGAAAAGGGAGAGGGGGTAGGCACGAGGGGTTGACACGATGGCAAAGGCACCCAGAGGGCACCTCACCATACATGATCCAATCAACCTGGCTCCGGTCCAATGGCTCCGAGGCCCAGAGGTCCCAAAATCAGGAACAGAGCCAGAAAAACTGGAAAGTCAAACCCCCTGCTCCATAGGAGTGACCCAAAGGTGAAACTGCTCACTGGAGCTCCAGCGAGGACAGAGATGGAGCTTGGAGTCAAGAAAGCAGCCATTAGGAGTTGGGGCCAAGAGGAACCCACCAAGGTCGGTTTGGGCTGATCACCCCTCCAGACGAACATTCCTTGTGCAGACATACCAATGTGCAACCTCGAGCGGCACTGATTCTTCTTCCCAAATGAGGAAGAGGCGCTCGAGGTAAAGTGGAGCCGGATCACCGGACCCATTAGATTTGTGCTTCGGAGGACTGTCCCCCCCCCGAGCAGAGGACTGTCTGTAGTCAGACCCCCCCATTAATTAAGGGCGGTGGACCGCATACTGCCCCTCTGCCATAAAAACTTTCAAATGAAGTCCTCCTACCGTCACCGCTTCCGTCTAAGGATGACTCTGTTGATGGCAGGAAAGAATTTCTTTTTCTTCTTCTTCATAATCTTCTTCTTGTTCGTAAAGTAATAAATTACCACTTTAAAATATTAAAACAATAAGAGCTGTTGTCATATAGATGAAAACTTCGACTCCGGCAGACGAGCGACGTCGACATCCAAGCACACTTGACGGTGGGAGAAAAGGAATCGAGGCAGTTGGAAGGTCGACGCCGAGATAGCCTACACAGGCGCGAGCTAGTCTTGCAGTACCACGCATGCGTGGTCCTCTTTCGGCGCCAACCCTTCTGAAAACTTTAGGCTCCCACTTGGTCCTAGCACCTCTGGCGCTATTCTCTAGTGTGAATGAGTGATGGAGACTTAGTCCAGGAAGATCAGTTGCACTGTTGTAGTTAATGCTTTGAGAAGTACCCTTTTCTTACATTGTGTCATGGGACCTTTAACTTCGACCTGGACAGCTACCAGAAATTGACAGCAGTGGTGGGACCTTGGCTTTATGTCTCATCTCAAGAATGGCACCATAGCGATGTAGCACCTCCCTAGTGCTGCACTACAGTGTCAGTATTGGGTATTAGCCCAAGTTCCTGGTGTAGGACAAGAACTCACTGCCGACCAATCTTCCAGATCCAGATGCGAGCATGCAACTGCTGTACCACTGTGTTGAAAACATTTATGACAAGTTAGCAGAGGATGGTTTCGATCTATCCACCTCAGGGTCTTGGACCCAGCATGCTTTAGCTGTGCCACTCTGCTTTCTTTATAGGTTATACCACCTAATTTTAACCAATGTGATATCCCATCCCCTTATAGCATGCTCCTCAAATCTAATTTCCTGATATGTTGTTATCCTATAGGAACTGGTCTAGTTTTGTTTATTGGAGACATACTTCAATGGACAGTTTAGAATGTTTTCTAGTTGGGGAAGCTTCCATTGACATGGCAAGGCAGTTTGATATTAATAACTCCACTTGTTAATAATCATAAACATATTTCAGTAACAGACACTCGATGAGAAGAACGTCTTTTTATCAGTGTCCAGGGAGGAACCAGCAGTCAAGCATACAGAAATCAATTAAGTAGAAAATGACTGTAGAAAGTCTTTGCCTTTATTGAGTTTGACTCTTATTATTTTGAATTAAACATTGAGCTGGGACCCAAATGCAAAATACTTTTTCATTACATGAAATAAATGCCAACATTCTTATTGCTAGTGTTTTAAGTGCAGCAGAATTGTAAATGGTTGAACAAATCATCCCTATACAATTCATATTAACTGAACAAAAATATGAACAACTGCAATGTGTTTTTTGCATTAATTACTGTAACAAAATGCTACAGCTGTATAAGTCACAATCTTACATTCTGAATCCACCCTTTTTTTTGTCTTATGAAGAGATGGGATGGGATTACCACCCTCTATCCTTTAATGAGCACCTTTTCTCAATTATTTAAAATCCCCTCTTAGAACCACTGTGGCTCCCTTACCTGCCCTGGCTGATGAAGGATTAATTTAACTGTGCCTGTATTTTGTGAGGAAAGGGATTGTATTTTGGTTATGTGGAGCACAAAGCCCGATCCCTTCCACTTCCCGATTTCTAGACACACAACCCTGCTCTCCTGTTTTGTGATGCAAGTATAGAGTCAGAGAAAGGGCGCATGCCATAGACTTGTTTAGGGTTGTATTTTAAACTACACTTTGGACTATTTTAGAGGACTGGTTCAAACAAATCAGGACCATCGCTAAACTAACAAAGCTCTGATTTGATCAAATTGGGCCCCTAAAAATACTCAGAACTGTAAATGCAACCCTATACAAGTTTATGGTACTTGCCCCACACTCTCCCTCTACTTACATCACAAAACATGAGACAGCTGGGGCATGTCAAGGAATCAGGAAGAGGAAGGGATCAGGCATTTGGCTCCAAAAAAGCCAAAATACAACCCCTTCCCTCCCAAAATACAAGCACATTTAAATTATTTCTTTACTAGCATTAGACTGAGGGGCAGGTAAGGGAGCTACAATGGTTATATGGTGAGTGCCAAAAAAGGTGTCCTTTAAGGGCTTTCATTAAATTCTCATTCCTGCAGTACCTGTAAAACAGTAGGGCATTTTCCAGCTTTTCATGTATTACTTTCTATCCCTGACAAACAATAACTAGGACAGCAAATTTATTTTTTTTTGATATTCATGTCTTTTTTATAATCTGCATTAAATCTAGTGCCCCTGTTAAGTCATTAGAACTTCCAGCTGCATGACCCTCATTGAACCAGAACTCCAAATCTGATGTTCCACACGTCACTGGGGCCAGCATTCTGAAGTCACTATTACACTACATCTGGATTCAGTCTGTTGTTATGGGTGCTCCCAATCTGGAATTCCCATTATAAAGGGGATCCCCTGTTGCATCCAAATTCTCAGCCTGGGGTCTCCATTACATTGGAGCTCCCAGTCTAGGAGCACTTCCTTACAGAGATGTACCTTGCCTGCATAAGGGGGTGGGTAAACAGGGATGGCATGCAATACAGTATTTCCAATTTGTATTAGTTTTGTGAGATACACAGAACATTATCTGGCTGATCCTGCCTCACTCCTGCCAACATGCTGAACTGCTAGGCACTCCCAGAATCTCCCGCGGCTGTCCCAGGGTGATGAATGAGATGGGGGAGCAGCCACAGGAGCGTCCATAGATGTCTTTTGTAACTGGAGCTATTAACAGCTCCTCTTTCCTAAATACATGTCCTGGTACTATGCTGAGACCAGGTATAGACTGGCAGTCAACTGCTAGTCGCAGGAGGTTATGGAAGCACTGAGCAGTTCAACATGCTGTCCCAGGGAGGGAGTCAGGATCAACCAGATAATGTTCTATGTATCTCACAAACCGTATGTCTCAGAAATTAAACCACTTTACAAAAATGCTAACAGGCCTTGCCTCACAACGAGGCATGGCCTGATTGCAGGTAGACTTTTCTCTTTAAGGTGGAAATATATTGCTTGCCAAATGAAAGATCTTACGAACACAAAATCAAACAATAAATTGTGAACCTAAACTGACCTCTCCAAACCACAGCTGTAGTTTAAGAATACACAAAAAACTAGCCTGCACATCCTACATGAGGCAGCAGTTGTATAATACACTTCTTAGATGGTTTACAGCTTGGCATTTTGGGGCTCAAACACAAACCTCAATCCTCTGCTGAAAATAATGGAAGTTCCAAATGGCCTCTGTGCCACCAGGTTGGCTTTGTGAAGTGCAATTCTACTGCCCTTGAAAGGAACATGCACATTGTTTTTCACACTGTTTAATACAATCATAAAGGTGGGCATGTGTGAAGTCCGTTTAATACCCCCAGTGTATTGTTTACTTACATACATACAAGATGTTGGCAGAGAAGGACCACAAGGCCCACCTAGTCTGTGTGCATAGTATTAAAAATAGTGCTATTTTTTCCTTATTTAAGGTTCCTTGGTAATATACAAAACAATGCACTGGGGGTATAAACAGACTTTATATATGTCCAAATTTTCAATTATATTAAAAAAAGTACCAAAAAAAAACAAGACTTCCATTCCCCTTAACAATTATTTCAACTATTCCAGGGAAAGAGAGGGTGTCAGCAAGCACTGATGGCTGAAAAAAAATACAGTGAAACCCATCTTGTTGCTGTTCTGTCCATATTAATTTAGTGCTAGGAACTGTGGACAGGACACACAAATCTTGTTACAATTTTTTTTTCATATAGCTTCTTAGCCCTCCGGAGACCCTCCATCTGTCCCCACAGCACCCCAGCTGGCATCCGCCTCCCCTGGACCCACCTGGAATGAGTCCACCACAGCTTTCCCCCTGTGGTGGGGTTGGAGAGGGAGGACTGTCCCGACCCCTCCAATTACCAATCCAGAATAGTTCCAGGTGTCTGGGTGGCAGTTATGTGCCAAGGGAAGTGCATGGAGCGGTGGCCCACAATTGGGTCCCTTTTCTGTTTTCTTCCAGACCCTCCAGCCATGGTGGCACATCAAGACATGTGCGTGGACATCCTGCATAACTGTGGCCCTGGCCCCTCCCTTCAAGTTGTTCACAGCCTGCACTACCACCGGTCCTCCACCTCATGGCAGCTAAAGACCAAGTCAGCTGACCACCCCGCCCCGGGACAGGAGAGCAGTCTCTGGCACACTCAATCCTCTCCCACCCTGCTCACCCCCAACATGTGCTTCTTACCAAACATGGGTTGCTGGTGTGCAAGAGGTAAGGCTTCACTGCCTCAGCCCTCCACACCACCAGGATGGCTTATCTTGTTACAAATTTAAATGCAGGTAGTAGAGCGGCAGCCGTCAGTAGCATTTTGATACATGTATCATATATCCCATGAATATATAAAAAGTCAATAACCATGTGTACCAACTTGCCCTAAAATACTGTACAGCAGGGTTGCAGTTAAACTTTTGAGAGGTGTAAAATATACTTAAAATAACTTATATGCATATAGACAATAAATACACAGATGCAGAACTGATCTGTGGCTATGAAATAAAAAATTACTCACCTTAGTAATGTTGTTTCTTCTAATGGAGTCTTGCTATATTATGACATATGCAGTGAGTCCCAACCTTCGAACTGCTCCGGAAGTGAAAGAGTTAACTTTCCATGCCAGGCATGGAACGTTGAGCTCGAGCTCAGTTGAAACTCTGTCTGTTGTTCTTCAAACTCAAACCGTCAGATCTTTATGAGCTAAACTCACTGAGGTCCTCTGTGGAAGCTGTAAACCTACACTAGACAACTGGCTACTAAACACAAGAACACATTCTTTGGTCCCAAAACAAAGACTCAAGTCAGGAGACCCAAAAAATGAAAACACAACACCAAGTCACCCCAAAAAAGGAGGGGTGAAAACAACAAGGTGGGCATCTACTAAGTGCCAACACTGCACTGCCCACCCACATCCCAAAACAGAGGTTCTGAGAGGGGCAGGCAGGAGGGAGGTCATAATATAGCAAGACTCCATTAGAAGAAACAACATTACTAAGGTGAGTAATTTTTTCTTCAAACAACATGAAGTCTTGCTATATTATGACATATGCAGACTACACAGCATACCTCCATGGAGGAGGGACAGAACTCACTTAGAAATAGGCTGAAGCACAGCTGCACAAACCAGCATCACTCCTAGCCTGGATGTCCAGAGAATAATGCTTGGTAAAAGAGTGAACTGTTTTCCAGGTAGCTGCTTGACATATCTCTAGAATAGGGATGTCCCTGGCCGCAGCCAGGGAAGCAGCTGTACCTCTGGTAGAGTGAGCCCTCAGGCCTGAGGGAGGAACCTTACCCAGTTTTTCATAGCAAAATTGGATACAAGAGACAATCCACCTGGCAATGGATCTTTTAGTGGCAGGTTTCCCTTTATCAACCTCACCATAAGTGAGGAACAGTTGGAGGGAGTCAAACCTGTGACCCTTGGTACGCTCTATGTAGTAACTAAGGGCTCTTCACATCTAAGCTGTGCAGCCTCCTCTCGCCAGAGGAGGAATGGTCAGTGAAGTACACTGGAAGAGATATAGATTAATTAAGGTGGAAATCTGAAACCACCTTAGGCAAGAACTTCCTGTTAGTGCTGAGGACCACCTTATCTCTATGAAAGGAGATAAAATCAGGCTCCACTGACAAGGCTTGTAATTCACTTATTCATGTGGCAGAAGTGATGGCTACCAGAAACACAGTTTTCCAAGTCAAGTACTTAAGCTCTGCTGAGGACAAAGGCTCAAAGGGGGGTTGCATAAGCTGAGCAATGCAAACATTAAGATCCCAGGCAGGGGCAGGGTCCCTGAATGGAGGGTTGGTGTGAAGCAATCCCTTGAAAAACTTGGAGAATACAGGATGAGCTGAAAGAGAAGAGGGCTTACCTGCTGATAAAAAAGCAGACAGCTGCCAGATGCACTTTTAGGGTAGCTGGTCTCAGCCCCAAGGTATTTAAGTGGACCATATAATCCAGGACTGTGGGTAAGTCAGCAGATTCTGAGGAAATATGCTTTCCAGAGCACCATATGGAAAACCTCTTCCATTTGGAATTGTAAGTAGCCCTGGTGGAAGATTTCTTAGAAGCCTTCAGGATATCCATTACACCTTGGGAGAGGTGTAGATCAGCAAACTCCAACTCTTCAAGAGCCAGGCCTTGAGATTGAGAAATTTGAGGTTCGGGTACCAAACTTTCCCCTGAGCACAGGTTAACAGGTTGTGATTCCAGGGAAGACACAGGGGAAGGTGGACTGCTAAGGACAGTAGGAGTGGGTACCAAGGCTGTCTGGTCCAATCTGGAGCAATCAGGATCATCTTGCAGGGTTGAGATCTGATTTTGACTAGCACTTTGAACAGGAGAGGGAAGGGGGAAAAGCATAGAGAAACTTCCCTTCCCAATTGAGAAGTAAGGCATCCAGAGGGACTGAGCCCAACACTGGGGGCCTGCAGCAAAAAAGGGGAAGTTGGTGATTGTCTGGGGCTGCAAAAAGATCTATCTGCGGGGTGCCCCATCTGGCAAATACCACCTCTAAGACCAGAGGGTCCAGTGACCATTTGTGATGGCCCTGGGAAATCCTGCTGAGTGCATCTGCCAGGACATTGTCCTTGCCTGGGAGGCGAACTGCCATAAGGGAGGTGTTCAGGGAGTAAACCAGAGACCACAACTTCATTGCTTCGGTGCACAAGGCTATAGACCGAGTGCCCCCTTGCTTGTTGATGTACCACATTGTGGTGGTGTTGTCTGTTCTGACCTGTATAACTTTGTTCTGAACAGATTTGGAAAAAGCTTGAAGTGCTAGAAAAACTGCTCTGAGTTCCAACAGATTGATATGGAGCAGAGATTCCTGAGGGGACCACAATCCCTGGGTAGTAAGGGTCGCCCATGTGAGCTCCCCACCCCAAAAGGGATGCATCTGTAGTAAGGATTAAGGAGTGAGACTGAGGGCAAAGGAACCCCTGTCTCAGATTGCTCTGGTCCTGCCACCACTGTGAGGGCCTGGATCAGGTTCAGTCACTGGGATCAATTTGGTTAGAGGTCTTTCCTTTGAGACCAAAAGGCTCTCAAATGGAACTGGATGTCCCTCATCTGAAATCTTGCTCCTGCACTACTGCTGTAGAAGCAGCCATGTGCCCCAGGAGCTGTAGAAAGTGCCTTGCTGGTTGAGAGACCTGCAGGGTGAATGAGGAGGCCAGAGAGACCAGGGTCCTTGCCCTGTCCAAAGGAAGGAAGGCTCTGGCCTTCTCTGTATTCAGCTCTGCACCTATGAAGGTGAGGAGCTGGACAGGCTCTAGAACTGACTTCGAAAGATTCAGAAGGAAACCTAGAGAGGTGAGCAATTGCTGAGTTATCTGTAGATGTAACTTGACTTGGTCTGGAGACTGACCTACTATGAGTCAGTCGTCCAGGTAAGGGAAGATGGCAATTTTTTGCCTTCTTAGGTGGGCAACTGCTACTGCCAGGCATTTTGTGAATACCCTTGGCGCAGAGGTGTGGCCAAAGGGCATTGCTCTGAATTGGTAATTGCCTGAGGGCAGCTCGAACCTGAGGTACTTTCGATGGGAGCTTCTGATGAGAATAGGAAGTAGGCATCCTTGAGGTTCAGAGACGCTAGCCAGTCCCCTGGCCTTAGAGAGAGTAGAACAATTCCCAGAGTCACCATTTTGAATTTTGGTTTTAAAAGGTGCTTGTTTAAATATCTGAGATCCAGGATGGGCCGCCATTCTCCTGTCTTTTTTGGGGTAAGAAAGTACCTGGAGTATAAGCCTTTGCCCTGGTGTAGGGGTGGAACCCTTTCCACAGCTCTGAGAGCCAGGAGGGAAGAGACCTCTGCCTCTAAGGCAAGAGCCTCTGGTGGATTTGCAGGTGGAAAGGATCTGGTTCTCATCTTTGGAAATTTTTGAAGCTGAGAACCAGTCCCTGGCTTACTACTTCCAGGACCCACTTGTCTGATGTCAGAGACTTCAGTCCTGGACAAAGTAAGCCAGCCTGCCCCTACAGGTAGCTGAGAATGGCCCGCAACCCATCAGGGTGCCTGTTTGGCAGGGCTTTGGGCTAAGGGGTGGAAGCAGGCCTGCTTGCCCGTCTGCCCCTCCTCTAAAGAACCCCCTCTGGGCATAGGCAGAAGAGGAGGCCTGGTCTTGGTAAAAGGCCTATGAAAGGCCTGCCCCTGCCCTGGAAAGCTGCCTTTGAGGAGTGGCCTGCTTTTCCTTGGCCTGTGCACTCCTATAGGTGGTCCTATACTCATCCATTTTCTTCATGTAATTCTCTGTCTGCTCCCAAACAGAGAATTACCCACAACAGGAAAATCCATGGCCTTAGTCTGGGTATCCTGTGACAGACTAGTACATCTGAGCAAGCCATTCTCTAGTGCCACAGATGTAGCCATGACTCTTGATGACACATCATTAGAGTCCACTGCTGCATGGAATTGCACCTTGGATGCCTCAATACCATCAGCAGCCACCTACTCCAGCTCCTTGGCAAGCTGGCCAGGGACCTGTTTTGCTAGAGCCATAACAGTATCCCATCTGGATTTCTGGTATCTGGCAACATAAGCCATATAATTTGCCTGTCTGAGTCCCAAGAATGCTACCATGTACTGTTTCTTTGCCATGGCATCAATCCTCCTGGAGTTCTTATCTGGGGTGTGTGAAGCCAAGGGAATATTAGCCTTGTCACAGGCTGCAGCCTGCACTACCCCAACATGGCTGCATTGTTGTGTGAGGAACTCCGTATCAGAGCCTGACAAAGTGTACCTCTTGTCCATTCTCTTATCAACAGGAGGTATAGTGTGAGGAGCCTTTAAAATTTTAAAAGTCTGTTTTCCAAAAGATTTATGCAAGGGAATAGACAGTCTCCTAGACTCTGGGATATCCATCATTTCCACATAGTCAGGCTCCTCTTGATCATCCATAGCTTCCTCCATAGGGAGCTGGAGGGCTTCAGCCACTTTTTTATAAACCATAAAATGAGAAGGGGACTCAGAAAGCCTAGGAGGAGACACTCCTGAAGGTCTGTCTGGGGAGATGTCCCGGTCAATGGGCACATCCAGACTTTCAAATCCACATTCACTCTCCTCATACTCCTCTTCCCCCTCCTCCGGTTCATAATACTCCTCTAAATCATACTCTTGAACCAGTGGAACCGGCCAAACCGGGCGCTTACCAGATGGTGCCGGTTCGGTCGGAACCGGGGAAAGCGACTGGACAATTTTTATCGCTTTGGCTATTTCTTCAGCGATTGGAGAGGAAAGTTTTGGCTCCACACCAGCTGATTTTCTAGTCCGTTTTGCTGGACCCGGCTCCTCAGAGTCGGATCTCCTTTTGGCCGAGGAAGTCTCGCCCTGGTCAGAGGGCGACTTCTCGTTCGGTTGGAACCGAACCGGGCTGGCCATCCAGTTCAGCGGACTTTTTGGCCTCCCTTTCCCTGAGCCTACCAACTCTCTTTTCCAGGGTAGCTGCAGGAAAACTTTTACAAATCTGGCAGTCTGCATTGAGGTAGTCAAACCCCAGACAATAAACACATGTGGTGTGGGGGTCAGCCTTGGCAAAGACTTCCCCACACACACTGCAGTGTTGAAACCCAGTGGGCCCGGTTTTTCTTTTGGGTTTCTCAGACATAGTGCCAGCCTAACCAAACTTACCCATTTATGGCAATCCACTGAGTAAAAGACCCCTGTCGGTTCCCAACGTGTCACGGGTCGTGGAAAAACGTAATAAAATCATTTTTTTAGAACCGGCGTAGTCCGCAACTAAGCACACTAAAAGTCAGATTAAGATTTTTTAAACAAGTTGATCGGTTCAAACCGAACCGATAACTGTTTAGTTCCACACAGAATAGAAATAAACGTAAAACCTATCTAGTACTCACAAATACCACAGACAGAGTCTGAACTGACCGGCTGCGGTTTAAATTCGGTCGAAACCGAAAACAATACTTTGAACCGACAAAATGAACCGAGCAGAAGGAGAAATCTCCGAAGCGACTGTTCAGTGAGGCGGAGTAAAGAATCTGACAGTTTGAGTTTGAAGAACAACAGACAGAGTTTCAACCGAGCTCGAGCTCAGCGTTCCATGCCTGGCATGGAAAGTTAACTCTTTCACCTCCGGAGCAGTTCGAAGGTTGGGACTCACTGCATATGTCATAATATAGCAAGACTTCATGTTGTTTGAATGCCCTATATGATAGTCCTTTGCACCCCTCTTCTAACTGGCAAGCCAACAGCTCCCTGACTAAAGATTACCTTTTTCATCTCTACTAAGTCCAGCACCCCTGTAAGGCTGTCTCTGCTGGCCTTAGTGCTGGACACATGAATGCAGGTCTATAAAATACTAAAATGCTTTGCTAACATGGAGACAATTTGCCCAAGCAGAAGTGAAATGGCCTTGCATGGGAGGAAAAGCAAACCCTTAGACAGCTGAAATGAAAATTATCTTTTAAGGCAGATTAATAGGAAAATACAAAAAAAAATGTATTTCTGGTTACGTGCAAAGTTGTAAGTCTATACAAAATGAATACACTACTCTGCTAATCTGGGTAGTCAACTAACTGACTGTCCCCCAGAATCCTTTTGATAAATAACCCAGGACTGTTTTTCATTAGTCTCAACAGAGATGCCGCCAGCGGCCACTGTCCCATGATCAAACAGAGTTTCATATTTTTTCTCCTGCTGGTTTAAGACACTTTCAAACTGCTTAATTAAAAAAATTTTTTTAAACCTCAAATTTGAATCAATAAAAAAGGCACTTCAGTATTCTTCTACTGGAGACATCAATGGCCCAGTTATAAACAAATCTACTGGAAAAATGCAACCATCACTGATTAATCAGTTAAAAGACACAGCAGAAGAACATTCTCCGTTATGATCATCTGACTTTACAAATTAAGAAAAAATGTTGATTTCAAATAAACAACAGAATACTTAGATAAATAAAAAGAAAATATTAGGTACAGTGGAGACAGCCAGAATGCAACGCTCTGCAATAAGCATGTCACACTTTCTAACATGACAAACTGAAGCAAGTGCCACTGGATTACATTGTGTTCATGCAATATTCTGCAACATGTCACTGTCAGAAACTGTGATAACAGCATTGCATTCTGACTGAGTCCACTTTATATAAAAATTTAGCGCATAGGATTTTCAATGATGAATCTTGTGCAGCTGACCCATCTCAAAGTTTCACACTTTGTAAACATACAGCATTTATCAATATATCTATATATATACACTGTATTTGTGTATTTATATATAAACTTATATAAAAATAAAATGAAAGTGTGGGTAGGATTTTTTCTTTTCTTCACACTAATTGTGCCGTCTGTATTTTTTTAAGGCTTTTTTCAAAAATTAGCAGCGGGTTTCTTCAACCGAACAATATCCATTCTCACTCTCTTTGATTCTGCAAAAGCATACAGCCTCGTGAATGCTGTGGAACAGCAGACTGTGGTCCTCATTCTTCAAGTATCCACCCCTTCGTAAGGAATCCGAGACAGATGCACTGCAGTGGGCGAGCAGGACCTGGATGCAAATTTCCTTGAAGTCTTTTAAGGTCTCTTTCAGCGTGTTTACCCCAACTGTATCCACAAATGTGACTGCAGAGCAATCAATTACTAGAGTGTGAAAGTCAAACTCTTCTTGGAAAAGAGGAAGTATGACCTCAGCCTTTTTTTTGCTGTCAGGGTTAGCGGTGTCAGCTTGGTTCTCTTCTTTAAGTTTCTTTTCTGCCTTCTTCTTTGTAACTACCACTGAGTTAGGGTTCACGCCTGTCCATTTGTACAGGGATGATTTGAAATACTCTTTGTTGGCGTAGTAGAGTGGAGCTTCAAATCGAAAGATCTTGACACCTGGTGCAGACTTTAAGTTCTTGTAGACTGCCTGGTCCTCATAGATTTCTGTTCCCTCTACAAAGCCCAGCAAGGTGGCCCTTGCTCGCTGTGTCCTCACTATGACACACAGCATTGAGAAACACACCCCGATCACAAGGCCAATCTCAGTGCTGATAAAGGCTGAGGATGCCATGGTGACTAGCCAAATCATAGTGTCCACTCTGTTCACCTGCCACATTTTGGGCAAGTCCATGAATTTCCTCAAAGCCCCTCTGAGGTTTGCAATGGTAATGACCCCCAAGACACATTTCTGAAGAGAGTAAAACAGTGGGGCAATTACCAAGAGGACCAGCAGCAGGAGAACAGATGTCACAACTCCTGAGACCTGGGTGTGGCAGCCAGTAGACTCTTTGACGAGTGTCTTAGCCAAGGCTGCACTGGTGGTGAAGCAATGGAAGAAAGCAGGGATGATGTTGCAAAAGCCAATGGCATACATTTCCTGGTTGGCTCTTACTGTGTAACCATGTTTCTTGGCAAACATTTCTGAAAGAGAGACTGTGATGGCAAAACCTATAATAGCGACTGCCAGAGCATCTCCTGCAATCCTGGGGATAAGGCTCCAGTCTGGGGGACTTGGAGGCATAAAACCAGTGGGGATAGTTCCAGCCACACTGGAACCGTATTTCTCTTTGAGATGTCCATAATGTGATGCTAGCGTAGCTACAACAACAACAAACAGTTCAACAGGAATTGGTGCTTTCAATTTGGCCTTGTAGTGCTCATTGATCTCTTTGGCTGGGACTAAGACAAGAAGGCACAACACACTGGTGATGAGGTCACAAATATTGGTCTTGTGGATGTTCTTGAAGATGTGGAACCATGTAAATATGAGTGAGCCAACACCATGGCTACGTGGGATGCTGATCCCCAGGAGGTACTTGACCTGAGAGGTAAGAATGGTAAGGGAGGCACCTGTGGCAAAGCCACTAAGCAGAGAATCTGAGAGGTAAACAGAGATGAATCCAACCTGGAAAAGGCCCATAGCGACCTGCAAAAAAACAACAAAAAACTCTTAGTATATGTGCATCTTATCACACTGAATGAAGCAGTAATACTCAATAGTGAATTTCTGACTATTGGGAAAACTGAAAAAGAGAATATTTAAACTCAGTTCAGCTTGTCCTGTTTAGATGTATAGTGTACAGTCAGTTCTTGTTGTGTATGGAAATTGGTAGCTTTCGAAATGTACCATAGTTCAAAAGGTCATGGAATACGATTGTACCCTACTGTGGTACAACAAAATTTCAAAATCCTCTAGAGGTTCCACAAGCTATCTTGCAAATAAAACACCTGCATTCAGCCACAGCACCACCACATGCTCAAGTAGTTAGTGAATCGTAACTGGCACAATGGTAATGGTAGTATTTTCGAAAGTGGCTGACGAGAGTTAAAAATTCATACACTTATGCTAAAAACAAAACAAAAAAAAAAAGAGAAAAAAAACACAGGCTCAACCAGATATTTTTAATTACTTACAACAGCAAACACGATTTCTAAAGATAAAGCCTCTCGCTTACTGAGAAATATGGCAGCCTTTTTTTAAAAAGATTCCTCCCATACGCAACTAATAACCAATAGAAACCTCTGCTAAATACATAGGGGCATCTGATACCTAATGACCACACCACTGACCCTAGCAACCAGGCTGAAATCATGGAACAAGATGCAGCAGCAAAAATGTCTCTTTCTATTAAAAAGAAACGGGTAACTCTATACCTAACCAGCGTGTTGTGCATACCTTGGGGTTCTGATTCCCATGGACCTCTCGAGGTCACACAGAATCAGAACTCCAAGGTGGCACAACACACTGGTTGTGCATAGTTTACCATCTACTATTCTCTATTTTGTAGTTCTAGTGTTTTTGTTCTTCATTACTAGGTTCATTTACATGGAAAAAGGATCCTTGTTCCTTACAGTTAATCTACTCCTGCTGCTTAATCCGATGCTGAAGTTACATTCCTCTGTAACATTACAATCATAGTCACAGTAACAAACGAAACAGGAGATCATGACTTGAGCAAAAGATTGATTAAGCAGATGCTGATGAACTCTAGGGAACAAGGTTAAAACAGACCCTAGTAATGAAACACAAAGAGAAATTAAATGCCAACAATAAATCAAATAAAAGCCAAATTATGTCTAAATAAAAAAATTTAAGTTTTCTCAAAAGTTACAAATGGCTGTAAGTTTCAAGGTACGCAATGTAGAGTGACAAATGTATATATAAGTGAGTAACCCAACATAAAAATAAAAGGTAGTTACCATGCAACTACTGTAGATGAATTCTTGACACTGCATTTACAGATTTCATAGTAACTAGTTTTATTGCTACGTGTAACTTTTTTGGGTAATATGTTAGGTTTTCAGGGTACATTTTGCACAATGTATAATAATCATAACCTTTGCACTGGCAGTGAAGCAAATAAAGAAAGAAGGCATGCATACAGTGTCTTTACATGTGTGTCATGTTCAGCGTATCTGATTGCTCAATCATTACACATTCACTATTTTTTTTTTTATTTACCCAGGGAAGCTCAACTGAAACGAAGTATCTTGTTTTTAGTGAGGTACTACTTTTACCCAATTTTGTAGGTGGGCATAGGGGGACTACAATCATTCTTGTTTTCAGTGGCGTCTTAGTTTTACCCAATTTTGTAGCTACATGTGAGGGGAACTAAAATCAATCTGTTTAATTTTGTATAGTGCGTAATTATATATAAACAAATCTTTAAGTGCTTTACAAGAGTAAAACAGACAAACACAGACACATCATAAATGGTAGCAAACAATAACATTGGAAGATAAAAATCAAAACATCTATTTTACTGTTTCAAACTATAAAGTTTCTAAAAGATAGCAAGGAGTAGCGTCATGATCATGTCACAAAGCAGTTTTGTGGTTATGATGAGATTTGAACCTGAGATGTATAAGTTCATAGTTCTGAATCACTGGATCATCACCTCACTGCCTATTTCATTAACTGTAGTATTTGTCCTGATTTTTGTAAAATAGTAATAGCATAGAGAATATTCTGTAGAACTAAGCAAATTAATATGACTATAGCAACCAGAAAATAATGTCTAGAACCATGTGTGTCTTTACTACATATTCTTTGGCCATTCTGCCTTAATCTCTCTTGATCCAGTAGACAACCAATTCCAAGTCTTTGACTGGGGGGGGGGGGTGGAGCGGCAAGATGGCCACGATGCTACTTCGCTCCCTGCCACTCCTGTTTGTTTCTCGTTTTGCAACCATCAGCAAGTCTTACTCAACTTGTTATGAATGAAACTTAGACTATTTTAATCCACAGTCTCTGGATGCATGCCTTTTTGTGGTCTAAAAGGCCACAGATGCACTTTACCGATAAACGTTGTAGTCGGTTGACCATTGGTTTACAGCATTTTGACGTTTCTGTGTCCCAGAGGATACTAATTGATTTATGTGAGAGAGTAAAAGAAGCAAATTCTCTCTCTTTCTAAACTATGTTAATGTTGTTCTTTGGGGTATTACGTTAAATGGCACAGTGTTTGCACACATTGGAAACCTCAGGCTTTTTTCAGCGATTGGAGCTGTGGCTCTGTTGGGCTTTTTGCTACTCAAAGAATGTTTTAGTCTTATTGGGCCCCATTCAGTAGCTTTTACCCATGCTTGAAGATGAGGGAGTTTCTGGCTTCCCGAAGTTACGATTTTTAGACAATTTAGATGATTTTTGAGTGGTCTACTGGCAGTAGGCTGTGACAGCTTTTGGCTATGAACAGGGAGCTCAGCTAAATGGACAAGCAGGACTGCAGATGCATGATAAGGTGCAGAAATGCCTAAAAATATTGGCTAAAGGTACACTACTGTTGCCTAGGGCCAGGAGCTCTATTATGTACTAACAAGTGTTGAATTTACTATGCTCAGTGGAGTGTACTTTCTCTTCTGTTTCTAGATGTGCCTCAAAAGCTTGAATAAAATGGAAAGTTAAGTCCGAACTGCCATTTTACAAAAAGAAACTTGACATTTTGAGGAAAATATGGAGAGAAGGTCTACAATGACCAATGTTTGGTTGGCTGTGGTGGTTTTTATTATTCCACCGACTCATCTAAGGATGCTGCTGCAAAAGGAGAAAGTTAATATTGAAAGCAGCTCTATAAAAAGGTACTGTTTTGCCACTATATCTTTATTAATTGGACAGATCGATAGACAAACGCTGCATCCTCGACTTAACTTGGGCTGGCAGTATAGCCTAAAGGTTAGAGGAACGAGGTGTGAATGAGCTTGGTACATCCAGCAGACCAGACCCGAGTTTGATTCTCACAACCTCCACTTGCATACTGTGTGACTCTGAGCAAGTCACTTAACCGCTCAGTGCTCCCAGGTCACCCCTGAAAACAGGCACTTGTGTCTAGTGGGCCTTACTCAGTTACCAAAGACTAAAAAAAAAAAAAACTTTAAAATTGATTGCGGCATAAAAACAAAGGTAAAAAAAGATAGTTAGAAGCTTGTACACCTCGTCCTGAGCTTTGATAAACTCAAGCATCCAAAGGGAGCCTCTCTGGCATTACAATTGTTTTCTCATATCATCACAAGTGTTATTATTTCATCAAAAGAACTACTTATTTGAATCAGCAATCTAGAGTGTAACTCATTAACTGTTTGGAGCTGCTATGTTGCTTCTTAAGCACTGTGGATTTTTGATGTCTATATTTTACCTAGCAGCCTGTTCTAATAAGCAATACTTGATTTTAATCATTTAATGGCCCACTGCATATGGGGAGACTCTAGCAGAGACCCTGGGGAAAGCACTAAGAAAAAGACTAAAGGAATATAGGCATTAAGTGCTGGTCATTTAAAAACACGTTTCATGAAGGGCAAACTTACTTGGAGATCAATGTACACTTCCTGCCATGTTCATTGTAGGTTATCAGTGGTAAGTTACAAGGAGCATTTTAAGGAAATAGATTTTACTGATGGAAGTAAATCTACTGAAAAAATTTATGCAGACTGATTGTAGAATGATGCATTACATGCATCTGTGCTCTGCCCTCTTTGTGTGCAATAACTTAAATGTTCTCAACACTGGAAAAGTGAAATCTTTTTGTACGTAAACTTTCCTTGGACTAACTGAATTAGCCAGGCTTACTGAAGATTATAGATGTGTTTTACTGGTGGGTATGCACAACTGCTAGTCTCAAATGGACTTTTTTGCAAATGTTTAAATTATGTGTAATAACATTGAATGTGATGGATTTTTATCGATTTTGATACATGAGAATTTTCTTATTAACTTATTTGTGGAACTACGGTTATAATCATTAGTTCAAATGAAAAAAAAGTTGTAGGTGCCGTATTGGTCCTTTTAAAAACAGAGCCAGAAACAAATGATTTGATACCTTTTATTGGACCAACATGGATATTACAGAAAAGAACAAAGTGCTTTAGCTTTCGAACCAACCAGGTCCTTCTTCAGAAGCTTTGGCACAAAGCTTCTGAAGAAGGACCTGGTTGGTTCGAAAGCTAAAGCACTTTGTTCTTTTCTGTAACATCCATGTTGGTCCAATAAAAGGTATCAAATCATTTGTTTCTGGCTCTAGTTCAAATGAAATAATTTTCCTTTTAGTTTGTAGTTAGCATAATATGAGACAATAATGGAGCATGGCAAGCTATATTACTTTAACAGAATTAAGTGACTGGACATTTAATCTATTTACTCAATCTAAATTACTGTCACAGTCACAAATTAGAAGAAATATAAGGCAGAACTTCTGTTTTTGATATTTGATATCTGAACACTGTCTAGTTTCTGAAAATGTGACTGGTTATTGTAGAACGTGTTCTTTGATATATTGTGAATTTTAGATGTACTAGGTGTTTTATGTGTAATGGTTTTAACCGAACAATAATAAACTTGAATGAATGATCTCTCTCCCCACATCTTCAGCCTCAGAGTCTCCGTCACTGCTCTTTCTTCTTTCTAGCCAAATTCTCATCCCTTAACTCCTACCCATCTGCCCTCCTCTTGCCTTATATACCCACCTCTTACTTCCTTTATCCCTCTCATGCCACGTTTTTCCATCTCTTGCTGCAAAACCCAACTGATCAGTCTGCCTTTATTTGCACCTTGCCTCTGGAACAGGCTCCTCTCAATATCTGTCACTCTTCTCCCTCTCCTCTTACCTCACTTCTCCCCCTCTTGTGCCTGTTGCTTGCATGCAATGCAGCCTTTCCATCTTTTTCTACCACTTTTGTCCCCTTCATGTTAGTGGCCTTTATATGCCAACACGCTCCCTCATCTTAATTCACTTTCGTTTATTAAATGCAATAACTAAGATGATGTTATGTCATGTGAACTGTCACGCTCATTTACAATTACATCCTATGAATAGTTTCACTCATTTAACACATTCAATATGCAGTGTATGGCAGAATGCTGTTCTGCATGGAAACCCATGCTTAGAACAACATCGTTGTGTTGCTCTAACTGTGTCACGATGTTGTGCTGCACTGAGTAAGTCACTACACATAAACATCAAACGTCATTGCACAGGTGCAATGTAGCCAGCCATAGTGGTGAGAGCTGACCTGGTAAGTGGTGGCACTGACGAGAACTGCTAGGCTGTACTACAGCTGGCACCACAGTAAGCCAATTTTCATTACTGGGTGTACATGTTTTTGGCACATAGGATTTTAGAAATGGCTGCCCATACATTATAAAAGATTGTGCATGAACAACCATACACAATGCTGATTTTTGATCTCAAGGATTCTGTGTTAATGAGACCTCTTGACCTGTGCTCTCAAAGCCTCTTGTTAACAAAGAAACCTCTCGATCAAAAACAGTATTGTTGTATATTGCTCATACACAATCCGCTATAAAATGCATAGTGAGGAATTCTTCTGCATGGATTTCTATGGCAGCTGAAACTTTGTTGTACCACAGGTCATGGAATGCTGCTGTACCCTTCTGTAGTACAACAAGGTTCCAGCTGATTGGAAATTCTTCAGGCAGTTGATGATTTTACAGCAATGCCACATGCACAGCAATCAGTTCAAGTTCTGAACTGAAACAGCCAGCATGTTCATTGCTGCCACAGAGTGCTATAGCGCTATGAAAATTATTTTGTTTAAAATATAAACAAAAAAACTATACACTATGAAAAATACTGGTTGGGCATCCACATGCCCAACTAGCCTGTACTACCACGGGCTTCTGATTACAGTAGACCTCTCGAACTTCGCTCTCAAGGTCTGATGTAATCAGAACCCCTCTGTGGCCTAACGAGTTGGTTGTGCATGGTTGCCCAACCAGTATTCTCTATGTAATAAACAGATATACAGAAACATCTACCGCTCTTCTTAATTTTGTCAGGCTAATGAACCCTTGCTAGTTTTTTTTTTTTTTTTTGCATGTTTATTAGGTTATCTCATTGTCTCCTAGCAGACTCCTGTAGTTGTCAGTAAAATACACTGGTGTGTCCTGAGGATGCCTACAGAAGTCAGCTACTGACTTCGTGTGTGGCTGTGCAATGTCTGGAGACATCACTTATATAATTTAATATATAATATAACAGAAAATAATATATATTTGACTGCATAGCACCGTTGGAAAGATAATTCTGTGCTGAACATCTTTGCCACTGATCTTTTGTATAGATCATGTATACTTTAGGAGTTATTCGCATTTGTTTATGGTATGGTGTGTATGGCTTATGTTGCCTATTTTAGTGAAAAAAACATTTTTGCTGTTTCAACTAGCATAGAAAAAAATGAAATGACATATTATTATTTGCATACCACCATTGGAAAGGTAATTTTGTGCTGAATAACTTTGCTACTCATACTTTGTGTCTAGCTCTTACGGTTCTTGAGCTATTAGGATTTGTTTGTGGCATGCAGATTATAGCTTGATTTTGCTTAGAAAGGCCCAGGATTCACTGTTAACAGTATACAGAAGACAAGTGGTGCAACTTCAGAGAGCTCCTCTGGAGGCAAAGAGTTATATTATATTTTAGCCTCTAGGATATTTTTTTTACCAGACAAACTTTTTCTCTATGTAGATATTTTGCTCCTCTGAGCCCTGACAGGCAGCTTTGGCCCTCCTAATGGAGGGACTCTCTGTCCTACTCTGCCGCTCCCATACTAGGCAGCCCCAGAAATCCTCCCCTGCGGTGGGGCCGGGGCAGGTTGCCAGCTTCTCCCTCACCCTGGAGACCCAATCCAGACTCCGGGACCACCCGGGTGGAAGGCCATCATCAAGCCTGACAGGCTTGATTTCCTGGTTTTCCCCTCCTGCTGACTCATATGTCGGCTCAAGCTTCTCGACCTGTATCCCTCCAGCCATCGACAGGGCAATCAGGACAGCTATCCCTCCTCCTCCCTCCTCCCTGAGAGAGAGAAAGCAGTCCTCCGGATGCTCAATCCTCTCTCGCTCGTCAACCCCGGTGGCCTGGGCTCATTCCCAAACCTGGGTCACTGGCGTGATGTTAGGTATGGTGTCCAGCGCCTCAACCCTCAGTGCCACTAGGCTGGCTACCAGGCAAATGTTTGACTTTAACTTGCACTCTTAATTATTTGCCATCTTTTTTCTCTCCCTTGTACCTCTCCACAGAGGTTGCATGTGGAAATGAGCCTTGCCTCGGCGTGCCTTCCCTGGTGACCAAAATTTAAATAATCACCTTCTATGCGGTACAAAATACTACTATATGTATGGGTATCAGATTACTGAATGTTCATAGAGGATCTTGAGACAGGGACAGAAGCAATTTAGCACTGTGCTTAGTCATCCTGCCTGTGACCACCATCCCAAATACAGTATCAATATACTATAGGAAACAGGATATTGTGAAATTGGAAAGAGTACAAAGCAGATTTACTAAATTAGTAAAAGGCTTGAAGGATGTGCCATATGAACTCAGACTTCATTCACTTAATCCGATGTCTTTATTCACCAGAAGATTAAGAGAGACCCTCTTGATGTATGATATTATCAGCGATCCTCAGTTATTGGTAAATCTAGGTTTCTCCTTTAAAGAAGGTATGTTTAATCTTAGAGGTCATCCATTACAGATGCAACAGAAACATTTTAACCATTTGGCACAACAGTATTTTTATACACTGCATGTTGTTAAACCTTGAATGCATTGCCAATTGAAGTCACTGTTAGCAGCACTAAAATAACTTTTAAAATTGGTTGGATAAATATAGTCCATCACACCCCTCCTTAAATTATTATTAATAAATAGGAACAATTATGTTCCTCACCGCTCACTAGCTCCTGATTTGTCTTAGTATGAATCTTAGTATAAAAAGATATCAGTGACTAGCTGACTGTTTCCGAATATTAGTTGTGAGGAAAACCTGGAAAACCCATATAATGCCCCCCCCCCAACACACAGAAACATATATAAAATAATCTCTGCATGAGGTTGACAGCTGACCTAGAGGTAGTGTGCCACCTTACCATGAAGATGGCTGGGGTCCATTAGCACAAATCTCTGCATGCTGGCAACCAGGTGTGGAAGTGGTGTCTGAAAGAGTTCTTTCCATTCCCAAGTAGTGGGGATAATTTTCTCCCACACTTGGCATGACTTCTGTGGTAAAGTCGGGAGTCTAATTAGACATATTAAATGTTGACCTCTCCATCTGCAGGGGTACTATGTCCATGGAAACATCAAACAGGAGGAGTGAATGAAGGGCAAGCCTGTGAGCAGCTGTTAGCATGTTGGTGCTACCACAGCTCTAACACCACCTGCAAGAGCTCACCTCAGGGTTCCACCTGGCACAGACCTCCATTTCAACTCCTATCAGAAAGGTGTTAGAACCTGCCATTTGGGGAAGCCAGGGAGTGCCAGGCCAGGTTGGGACTGGGATGGCAAACATGCATGCTGGTGTTATGGCATGTCTGGGGAGGAGAAAGGAGAAAAAGATAGCATTCAGGAAACATCAGGAAACACAGAAGGAGCAAGACAGAGAACTTTATCAGTTAAAGCAGAAAGAGGCAGGGAAGGCAGTCAGAATAGCAAAGGCCCAACTTGAGGAAAGGATAGCCAACTCTGTTAAGAAGGGGGATAAGACCTTTTACAGGTACATTAGGGAGTGAAGAAAGACCAAAGGAGGGATACTGAGACTTAATAAAGGGGAGGGAATGTGGGCAGAGGATGACAGTGAAAAAGCAGGGATACTGAATGAATATTTCTGCTCAGTATTCACAAAGGAAGAGGGGGGAGGTACCTAAACCAAACAAGAGAAACACTCTGAAGACGGGGGTCGATACCAGTCCATTTACAGAAGAAAGGGTTCTGAAAGAACTAATAAAATTTGAAGGTGGACAAAGCAATGGGTCCTGATGGGATTCACCCAAGAATTCTAAAAGAACTTAGGGTAGAACTAGTGACACCGCTGACTACTCTCTTTAACAAATCATGGGAGGATGGGGTGGTACCCGAGGACTGAAGGAGGGTGGATATGATTCCTCTTCACAAAAGTGGGAGCAGGACAGAGGCAGGAAACTACAGACCAGTTAGTTTGACCTCAGTGGTAAGGAAAATGATGGACTCACTTCTGAAGGAAAGAACTGTTGAGTACCTGGAGGCCAGTGGGACACAGAACCCAAGGCAGCATGGATTCACGATGGGAAGGTCGTGTCAGACGAATCTAATTGATTTCTTTGACTGGGTGACCAAAGTAGTAGACCAGGGAGGGGCTGTGGACATGACCTATCTAGATTTTAGCAAAGCATTTGATACAGTCTCACACAAAAGATTAATACACAAGTTAGCCAGCCTTGGAGTGGGTCCCAAGGTGGTAGCCTGGATAAAAAATTGGCTAGACAACAGGATGCAAAGGGTAGTAGTAAACCGAGTCCACAGTGAAGAAAAGGAGGGTTACTAGTGGGGTACAGCAGGGCTCAGTACTGGGATCGGTCCTTTTTAATGGCTTTATAAGTGACATTACAGAGGAACTGAAAGGAAAAGTATGTCTCTTTGCAGACGACACAAAGATCTGCAACAGGGATGATACACAAGATGGAGTAGAAAGGATGAGAAGGGACTTGGCAAGGTTGGAGGAATGGTCAAATATATGGCTGCTCAGATTCAATGCAAAGAAGTGCAAGGTAATGAACCTGGGAAACAAAAACCCGGGGGAACAGTACACAGTGGGGGGTGAGATACTGACAACAGTAAAATTGGAAAGGGACCTGGGGGTAATTATATCAGATGACCTAAAGGTGGGCAAGCAATGTGAGAAGGCAGGAAGGCTGGGGGGGATACTGGGATGCATAGGGAGAGGCATCAATAGTAGAAAACTGGAAGTTGTTATCCCTCTGGACAGACAGCTGGCGAGACCAAATCTGGAGTACTGTGTGCAGTTCTGGAGACCCTATCTCCGCAAAGTCATAGACAGAGTGGAGGCTGCCCAGAGGAGGGCTACCAAAATGGTGCAGGGTCTGCACCAGAAGACATACAAAGAAAGACTAGAGGAGCTTAATATGTATACCCTCTAGGAAAGAAGGGTGGGGGGACAGGATAGAAACTTTCAAGTACCTCAAGGGAGTCAACAAAGTCCAAGAGGATAGCATCTTTCAGAAAAAGAGATGTGCAAGAACAAGGGGGCACAATTTGAAGATAGAGGGGGGGATGGCTCAAAGGTAATGTGAGGAAGTATTTTTTCATGGAGAGGGTTGTGGATGCATGGAACACCCTCTCTGAGGAGGTTGTGGAGTCAAGAACAGTGGGGGAATTCAAGAATGTACAGTATGGGACAGACATAAGGCAGTCCTAGTGGGGGGTAGGATGAAGTAAGCTGTTGGTTAACTAGGATCTGCAGCTTATCTGTTAGGTAGGAAAATGGCAGACTAGGTGGCCAAGCGGTCCTTATCTCGTCAAATTCTATGTTTCTATGTAAACCAAGAAATGGACAAAGTGTCAATAAAACAAGCATGTCTCCATAGAAACAACTGTGCTACAAAACAATCTGAGCAGCAGCAGGAAATGAATAAAGCAGTTTGTATGCGACATTGTGTGAAGCAACAGTATAACCACTTTTATGTGAAATCAGAATTGTAGCATCAAGTGATTTAGACGTGAGGTTCCTATTGTTATGTATATATATTAGGTGCCAAAGAAACACACTGTAAAGTGGCAGAAAAACAACATATATATCTATCCAGAACTATGACATAAGAGCGTGCAGTAACAGTAGATCTTCGGGGAATCTCTCATCAGATCACACCTATAGAACTTAGCTGGCAGGCATCAGGATCCCACAGAGCTTTTCTGCAGCAGTCTATTAGGGCCATTCACACAGATCTCAGGCTCTTATGTCACACATGCCATATAAGCATGGCAGCCCTGCTCTCCTCAGGCCTTTCCCAGCCAGAGGCAATGACAGGCAGGAGTCCCACCAGGGAACTGAGGAGAGAGGGAAGGTGCTCAGCTAGCAGAATGTCTGGAGCAACAGGACAGCCGAGTTATAGAAAGAAAGGGGGATGGAGGGAGGGATAGCATGATCTGATGACAGAGATTTCATTGAAGATCTACAGTTACAGTAAGTTCTTATATAACTGTTCTGTCTTATTCAGGGATATCTGTCAACAGATCACACCTATGAAGCGAGTGCCAAGCAGTGCTGCGAGCAAGGACAGTCTCGGTGGCAGGAGGCCAGAGGCCCAAGAAAGAATGCCCTGAAGAACAGCTAGGCCAAAGCCTGCCCTTCTTCTGGAGGCAATGTCCAGACTGTAGTGCTGGGTGAAAGTGTAGGCAGTACTCCAAGTAGCAGCAGCGAATATCTTGGCTACAGACACATCCCTGAAACAGGCAACTGAAGTGGCCATACCCCTAGTGGAATGGCCCTCAACCCCAGAAAGTTCATTACTGTACTTTCCTTACCGTACTTCCTGTAACAAAAATATAATACAGTTGGCCAATCATTTGGACATGCACTGTTTTGAAATTGGAGTACCCTCTCTGCCAGGAGCAAAAGAAACAAACAACTAAGAGGACTTCCTGCAATCCTTAGTACAGTGTGTATAATAACACAAATTTCTATGCACCTCCGAAGTATGCAGCAATGCTTATCCTGGATTGCCATCCTCTGGAAAATAAACAAGCAGGTGTATGGACTGATTCAGGTAAACTAGCATAACCTTAGGAAGAAACTTAGGATTAGTACACAAAGAGACCCTGTCTTCATGGAAAACCAAATAAGGCTGCTTACACATGAGAGCCAGTAGCCCGAAATTCTTGAGCATAATTAATAGCAACTAAAAATAATGCTTTCTATGACTAAAGCGAGCTCACAAGATGCAGCTGGCTCAAAAGAGGCAGGGTAAGCTTCTCCAGAACAAGCTTCAGGTCCCAAGCCGGAATCAGGTTACTTAATAGGAGGCTTCAAGTGAAGAAGTAGGCTGTTGGTTAACTAGGATCTGCAGCTATCCAATAGGTAGGGAAATGGGTAGACTAGGTGGGCAAGCAGTCCTTATTTGCCATCAAATTTATGTTTCAAGGAGAATGCCTTGCAGAAAAATATGGGCGACATCCAGCTGTACCACAATATGGCTATCAATGGCACATGAAAGGCCAATATGGCTGACAGTGCACTTCAAGAGAGTAATATTTGAGTCCTGCATCAGACAAGGTCAGAAGATACTCTAGAACCCAGTTCACTAACCAGGCGAAGTATCCAGTCTATGAGAAGTGGCCCAGATAACAAACCATTGCCATTTCATAGAGTAAGAGGCCCTGGTGGAAGGCTTTCTGACAGTCACCAGGACATCTGCCACCTTCTGAGACACACCGAAACAAGGAATGGTTATGTCCTCAGGAGCCATGCATGTAGGTGGAGGAACTTAAGGTCTGGATAGACCAGGGTACCTTGGGCCTCAGTCAGGGGGTTCCGGCAAAGAGGCAGGGGAATTGGAGGTTCCATAGCCAATTACTGCAGTAATGGAAGCCACATCTGCTGAGGCCAAAATGGAGCCTCCAGAATTAGAGTGGCACCCCCCAACTGTAGCTTGATGAGTACCCTCTAAATCAGTGAGAAAGGAGGGGATGCGTAAATAAACCTTCCTTTCCAGGAGAGGGACAACATGTCTCACTAGAAAACTCCAGACCCTGGGTCTAGCAAGCAGAAATGTGGCAGTTTTGCGTTGAGAGGGGATTCAAAAAGGTTCAACTCAGGACAATCTCACCTATTGAATAGGTCTTCTGCGACTAAGGTCAGCAGCTCCAACTCATGCATTTTGGACTGTGACCTGCTTAGGCTGTCTGTCAGGGTGTTTTGGGCACCAGGCACATGCACAGCTGACAGTTCAAAACCGTGATCTAGAGCCCCATACCAGACCCTCACTGCTTCCGGGCACAGAGGGTTGGAAGGTGTGCCCCAATGCTAGAAGACCACACTGACATTGTCCAACTGCACACCAGAAAAGGACCCAATGAGAGATGGTCCTGGAAGGCCAGTAAGGCATACAGAACTGCCCTCATTTCTAGAAGGTAGATGTGGGGGTGAGACTCCCAGTGGGCCAGAGGTCTTGGGTCTGACTAGGGCCTAGATGGGCTCCCCAGCCCAGATCCTAATTATCCATGGTGATGATTTGGTGGTGAGTGAGGATAAGACAAGGAACCCCCCCTTAAGAGGTTGCCTGGGTCCATCCACCAGTGAAGCACTCTGTGTACTGGCAAGGACACAACGACCAGCTGATCTAGATCACCTGAACCCTGAGGTCCACTGCAGAATCCTAATGTGCAACCTGGCCAGAGGGACTCTAGCAATGACTGTGACCATGAGGCCTAGAAGCCTGAGGAATGTCCTGGCTGGGACATGATGGCTCTGAGCCACCTCCTGGGCCTGGGCAATAAGGTGGTCCTTCCTGCATTGAGGAAGGAAGGCTTTGCCCTGAGTAGAGTCCAGGTCTGCTCATATGTACTGCAATCAATGAGAAAGGGGTCAGCACAGATGTGAGTGGATTGACTATGACACCCAAGAACTAGATCAACTGCAGGGTGTGTTCCAGAGTCAACAAGAGGAGTTCCATGGACTGGACTTTCAGGAGCCAATCATCCAGATATGGGAACACATACAGGCCTTCATGCCGAAGGGCTGCTGCTACAGCCGCTAAGCAGTTGGTAAATACCCTGGTGGAGTACAGAACAAGCCAAAGGGCAATACCCTGAACTGGTAATGCTCCCCCTGGAAAATGAACCACAGGTATCATCTGTGAGGGGGATAAACCAAGATATGCAGGTAGGCATCTTGCATATTGAGGGAGCATAGCCAGTTGCCCTGCTTGAGCAGAGGAAGAAGGCCATGCAAAGTGACCGTCCATAACTTTTTGTTCTGGATAAAAAGGTTCAGCTCCTTGAGGTCTAGGATGAGCCTCAATTCCCTATTCTTTTGGGAACCAGGAAGAACCTGAAGTAGAACCCCTTGCTCCTTTGATGCCTAGGCACTGGTTCTATGGCCTGCTTACGTAAGAACATATGAATCTGCCAGCAGAAACAGACGACGCGGACTATCAATGTCTGCCTGAGTGTGCAGCTTGCACCCTAGATTTCAGCTGCCTCAGCTCCCTTCCCATCTGTCATTCCAATGATGGCCTCAGCCCCCTCCACCCAGACCATCCCTCTTGCTTTGTCCCACTCCCTCTTAAAACTTCCTACTGTCTTGCACGATACCACCCCCTGCTGGTAGAGTGTTCCATATAGACACCACCATCTCCATGAAGTACTGCCTCATCTCCCTCCTAAATCTTCTGCCCTCCAATCTTAGTCCGTGCCCCCTGCTTGTGCAAAGGTGATGGCCTCCTCCTTCAGCATCTCTGTGCAATCTGAAGGGCAAAAGGTAGGGACTGGGGGAATGTCTAGAGGCTATTCTAGAAGCTCTAGAGCATGGCTCTGTTCAATTATCTGCAGGATCCAAGCATCCATTGTGATGGTTCTCCACTGGGACAGATGGAGGAAGAACCGACCTCTGACCACCACCTCCTGGCTTGGAACAAGTGTAGCGAGGGTCTTATCAAGGAGTCAAGCTGAAGTTGAACTAGGGGCTGGGGTCGCAACTCCTATGGGTTGCATGGCAGAGGAACCAAAAGTGGAGAAGGGGGCAGGCAAGGCAAAGCTGCCTCTGCGTTTATCCTGGAGGTTGGTTCTGGAACCTGACTTGTGAGAAACCTTATGAAAGGAGGGCCTCGGTCTATTCATGGGCTGGGTCTGGTACAGGGGGAAGCACAAAATTGGTTGACAGTAAATCTGGTATCACCCGCACAGCGATGGCACAAATATCGATGCAGGTATTGTGCCCCAAGCCTCTAGTTTTGAGTGGGGCTCGCGCCCACACACCCCAGATTTTAGGATTCTCAACTCCAGGTCAGAGTTGGTCCTGGGAGGGGGCAGGACACTGAGGGAGAGTGAAACACAGAAACAGGCCATTACAGTGACAGTTGCTGTAATGGTCATTTTCCATGTTTCGCCATCGGGGTGTCGGGCAAAGGGGGGGCCACCTGGTACAGGGAGTGGATGGACTGAATAACTCTCCCAGAAGCCTCCAAGTCATTGATAAAATCCTGCACGTCTGGTCCAAAAGGTTTGTGACCCACAAAAGGAGCATTCAACATCTTTTGTTGGACATCAGTTGCAAAGCCAGAGACCCTAAGCCAGGAGTGCCTTCTGAGGCAAATGCTGGAGGCTGCTGCCCTAGTTGTAGTATCAGCAATATCAAAGATGGCTCTGAGGAGATGCGTACTGACGTCTTCCAAGGCCTGGAGCACCTTAAGAAACTCCTGTCTCTGGGAACCCTCAGGGAGGGATTGTGCAGTAGCCTTGCCCTTCCTCCAAAGGGTATTCTTACTTGATAGATTCCTCACTTCTAGAGGAGACAGTGGACCTATAAGAGGACTCCACATCAATGTCTTCCTCCTCATCCTCTTTCTCAGGTAGGATAAGATCGGGATGGCATTCCTCCTCAACGTTGGCCTGCTCCAAAGAAGGGACTGATGAGCATGATACCAAAGGCTCTCTGGAAGGCAAAGGGTGAGTGATCAGACTGGTGTAGACACCGAAGCAGCCCCCGATAGAGTGGGTGACTACAAGCCCAGGCTGTGAAACTAGCTCCTGAATGAGAGACGGTCGTGGAGGAAAGGATAGTATTAAGGTCGACAGCAGGAAAGGGAATCGTCGTCAACAGAGGCATTAACGGAGCGGGTGTGTAGCCCTTATCCAACGACAAACCTCTAACAGTAGTGGAAGAGGATGAGCCCAGCGCCAGTGGACCTCAAGGCTTGAGAGGTTTCGACGGGGCGTGGGCAGACAACCTGGAGGCTGATGGCCCCTCTGCAGCCCTGTGATGGCTGGGAGAAGAGTCCGTTGTTGGGGGGGGTCTGATTGGAGCAGAGGACTGCATGGGGCGAGGTACTGACACTGAAGCAGTCCACAGGGTGATCCCTAGAAAAGAAGAGGAATGCAGCGGGTACCAGGATTGCTGACGGGGGGGGGGAGATGGTCCTTAGGTAGCTCCTTGTCCAAAGAAGAATATTTCCCAGAGGATCTGTCCCAGGCCTTGGTGGTCGACACCGAAGCAGCCCCCAATGGAGTGGGTGACTACAAGCCCAGGTTGTGAAACCAGCTGCTGAATGAGAGATGTGGTCATGGAGGAAAGGACAGTATTAAGGTCAACAGCAAGAAAGGGAATTATTGTCAACAGAGGCGTTAACGGAGCGGGTGTGTAGCCCTTATCCGATGACAAACCTCTAACAGTAGTGGAAGAGGATGAGTCCAGCACCGGCGGACCTCAAAGCTCGAGAGGTTTAGACAGGGCGTGAGCAGACAACCTGGAGGCTGATGGCACCTCTGCAGCCCTAAGATGGCTGGGAGAAGAGTCCACTGGGGGGGACCTGATCGGAGCAGAGGCCTGCATGGTGCGAGATACTGACACTTAAGTAGTCGACAGGGTGATCCCTAGAAAAGAAGAGGAATGCTGCAGGGACCAGGATTGCTGATGGGGGGGGACGACGGTCCTTAGGCTGCTCCTTGCCCAAGGAGAATGTTTCCCTGAGGATTTGTCCTAGGTCTTGGTGGCCTCAGAGCTCAAAGAAGACACCAGTGACTGGGCAGGGAAGGTTCACGATGAACTTTTGCAGGACCTCTTTGCATCAGCGCCAGGTGGTGAGGTTGAACTTCAGGTAGAACTAACAGGCAAGGACATTGTGGCTGGGCCCCAGACAACAGACATAGAGTTCATGTTCATCTGTTGAAGAAATCTTCTTTCTGTAGCAACGGCAATGGAAAAGAGTCAAAGAAGGAGTAGTTCAACACGCAAATGACAAAAGAATCACTTTAAACTATGGTGATTCACAAGGTAAATAGAAAAAAAGGGTATGTAATTTTGGCAGTCGAATTGAGCAATGAAGCTTCCGCGAAGTCTGTGTGTGAGTGGTCAATGGTGGGAATAAACTGAGGAGAGAGCAGGGCCACCTGCCCTTATATAGGAGGTGTGAAGTCAGCCTGACGTAGGCGTGGGTGGCCTCTCATAGACTGCTGCAGAAAAAGCTTCCATAAGATCCTGATGCTTGATGGCTAAGTTCCATAGGTGTGACCTGATAACAGAGGCATCCTCAGAGAAGATATGTAGATATTATAGGGGCATGGTCATGGTCATTCCCCTATAGTTAGGGTTGGGTAGACACTTTAATGTTAAATCTCAAATTTTGCACTATAATAACTTTGCAACCGTTCAGTAGATTTGCGCAGCATTTGGCATGTGCTATTTTGTGGGGGTAGATCTCTTGACGTGCAGAATTTTTTTCCAGTCAGATGTGGACTCTGAGATCTGGATAGAGCAAAAACCTTAAAATTTGCCCTGTTTTGCACCTTTTTTCTCATCGCCCTGTGCTCAGACGGTGTGGAATTTTAGTTTGAAATCTGTATGGTATAGAAAGAGCTTGGGTCACAGAACAGGCTTGCACTTGTTTGGTGAAAAATATGAATTTGTTCCAAAGGTATTGCATTTTTAAAGTCTGGTTATTTTCTATGGGAGTTTCACTTTCCACGATAGCGGAAAGGAACAAAAAAGGATTTTGGTCTCACAAAAATTGATTTTGTTTTGTGAGGGGCCAGTCTTTTTTCACTAGAGAAATTCCTTTTTCACATTCACTAAAAATACCACCAACATCTTAATCTGGTTCAATTTCAGTTGCTTACCATCTGTATCCCCCCCTCCCTCTGGTCACCCCTGAAAAAGGGACTTCTAGGCCCAGTGGGCTTATCGGGTCAACAAAATTCAATAAATAAATAAATATATTTTTCACGAGTCACCATCTTTTTTCACACAACAAATTGTCATAACCCTACCCGGGAATGCCTTTTATAGACATCCAAACATGTGTCTTGCTCATCATGAGCTGATGAGCTTCATTTAGTGTTTTTTTTTTTATAGCTCCCATGGCCTGTAAATGTTTTTTTTATAACTATTTAAATCCTTTTTGGCAAAAGGCTAAGTTCCTTTTTCGAACATCCTTTTTCGTCATCATGAAAAAGGAAATCATCTGGTGAAAAAGGATTTATTTAGTTAAAGCATTGGTGGTTACTGGCACCCTGCCCTCCCATATCCTTATAAATTATAACCCTGGTGTCTAGTGGTACCCCCCCCCATGTCCATATTTATAATACTTTTACACTTGACTGGTGGTTAGTGGTAACCCCCTCCCCCAGCCTCCCAGTGCTAGGGAAGCTGCAAATAAGAAAACCTTCCCTCTGTCTTTTTTTAACCTAAAAGTCCAGCGCCAATCACATACCCACACCACCCACTCGACCTCCTACAATGCACCCACCTCCTATACCCCTCTTGACCCTTTCACACAATCTCTCTCACCTGAACTGCCAACATAGTGAAGATTCACTCTCCAATCAATGACGCATCTTGCCACTGCAACCAGCAACTGCTGTCTAACAAGTAAAGTAATTGTGGTTTAATGTATTTTTGACCACAGTTACCTTACTTGTTAGACAGTAGTTGTCAATTCCAGCAGCAAAATGAGTTTTCAATCGGAGAGAGTGAATCTTCACTGTGTTGGCAGTTCAGGTGAGTAAGAGTGTGTGGAGGAGTCAAGGGGGTGTAGGGAGGAGGATGCACAGTAGGAGGTCAGGTATGAGGTGCAGGTAGGATCGGCACTGGATGGGTTTTTTTCTTTAGGTAAAATAAAGACATTGAGGGATGTTTTTCTTACTTGCAGCTTCACTAGTACCTGGGAGGTGGGGTTACCATTAAATACCAATGAAATGTACAATTATCATAAATATGGGCATCAGAGGGTGGGGGTGCCACTAGACAACAGTGTTTACTACATGGGTACATGGGAGCATGGGGGGGTACCACTAAGCACCAATGAGGTGTAAAAGTATTATAAACAAGGGTATTGGAGGGCGGGGAGTGCCACTCAACACCAGGGCTACCTGGTACTCCTGTACCCCTCTTGACTCTTTCACACAACCTCACTCACCTGAACTGCCAACATAGTGAAGATTCACTCTCCAATCAAAGATGCGACTTGCTGCTTCAACCAGCAACTGCCTTCTAGCAAGTAAAGTAACTGTGGTTGAATGTATTTTTGACCACAGTTACCTTACTTGTTAGACAGTAGTTGTCGATTCCAGCAGCAAAATGCGTCTTCGATCAGAGAGCGAATCTTCACTGTGTAGGCAGTTCAGGTGAGTGAGTGTGTGTGGAGGAGTCAAGGTGGTGTAGGGAGGTGGATGCACAGTAGGAGGTCAGGTATGAGGTGCAGGTGTGATCGGCACTGGATGGGTTTTTTTCTTTAGGTAAAATAAAGACATTGAGGGATGTTTTTCTTATTTGCAGCTTCACTAGTACCTGGGAGGGTGGGGGGTTGCCACTAAGCACCAATGAAATGTACAATTATCATAAATATGGGCATCAGAGGGTGGGGGTGCCACTAGACACCAGGGTTTACTATATGGGTACATGGAAGCGTGGGCGGTACCACTAAGCACCAATGAGGTGTAAAAGTATTATAAATAAAGGTATTGGAGGGTGGGGAGTGCCACTCAACACCAGGGCTATAATACACGGGGATATTAGAAGGTGGGGGTGCCACTAACCACCAATGCTTTAACTAAATAATTATAAATAAAGGATATAGGAGAATATGAATTTAATATTAATATGGGCATTTGAGGGTGGGGGTGCCACTGGACTCAAGGGTTATACTATATGGGGATATAGGAGGGTACCACATAACCACCAATGAAGCATGACACAATTATAAATATGGGCATCAGAGAGTGGGGGTGTGCCACTAGACACCAGGGTTATAATATATGGGGATATGGGAGGGTGGTGGGGATGCCAATAACCACCAATGGGTAGTAAAGTATTATAAATATGGGGATCAGAGGTGGTGGGTGTCATTAGACACTGGTAAAATTATAGACGTCTGGGAGCACAGGGCCCAAGGACCCCGCGCCCCACTGTAAAATATGGATACAATTATACTATCTCAAAAAGTGAGGAAATAAGTTACAAAAAATTAATTAATGCTCCAGTTATGGTCAAAGCGACAAACAAGAAATGTGCCATTAGGATTTACAGTCCTAACCCCCCCTCCAAAGTAGGCGGAGAGCAGGTGTGTGGTGTGCCTTAGGCTTCGTGGCCTAACACTCAGCCCATTTTCATAAAATCTACACATCTGACCTTATTTACAGATGGAATGGGGTGAGCATTAGGCTTGAGAAGCCCAAGGCACACCCCACACCGGCACTCTTGCCTGCTTTGGGAGTGTGGGTTGTTAAGAGTTGTAAACCCTAACACCACATTTTCCAACTTTTGTCGCTTTGCCCCTAACTGGAGATTTAACAAAGTTTTAGTGTGTGTATATATGTATGTATGTATGTATATATATATATATTATATATATATCTATATCTATATCTATATATATTGGATAAATCTAGTTGCTCCAAATCCAAACTTCTGACTGTATAAAATCACATGACTGTGCGTATATGAGAGCGAGACCGCACACCTGCACTTTTACCCCCCTCCAAAATAATTTTGCCATTTTATAAGATAGATAACCCACTATACAGTTTGCTGTCACGCTCTGATATATGCACGCCTTGGGTGGTTGACGCACTCAGCCTGTGGCCTCGTGTGTACAATGCACATCAAGGCGTGCATATATCAGAGCGTGACCACACACCTAAGAGTGGGTTATCTATTACATATTACTTATATATATATAAATAGGGGATACATGATGGGTATGAGTGTGATATGGCAAATAGTGTCACTCCTGCAGAGTGAGCTCTGGATATCTCATGATGCAGGAGTGACAATATTTGCCATAGCACACGATCTGCACATCATGTATTCGATTTATACAATAGGGCCAGGAGTTTCACAAGCATTGTTATGTTGTCTTGTGTTCTGTTCCTGTTTATGTGTTTGCTCATTCTGTGTGTGAGTTTTTCTGAATGGGTTGGCAGTGTTATAAACTCTGAGAAACAGATGAGTGTGTTTTGCAATGCAAAATAGTTAGTTTTAGGTAGGAGTGAGAAACAGACTATTTTGTAAAGCTGTATTCTACAGAAGTCTGGCTGCAGTCAAGCTGAGAGTATCACAGTAATTGTAATGTGCTGAGAGGCAGAGTTTGAGGAACAGGTGAGTGTTTTTCATGGTAACTGACTTAGCTGCAGGCAGCAGTGAGGAACAGACTGTTCTGTGAAGCTGTGCTCTTTAGAATTCTGGCTGCAGTCAAGCTGAGAATATCACAGTAATGAGCTGGAAGTTAGAGTGTGGGGAATAGGTGAGTGTTTTGTAATGCTGAGTCAGCTGCAGGCAGCAGTGAGACCTCTCAGGTACTTCTGCATTTGTCTCTATGGTAACAGCACAGGTGTTTCTTGTATGCTGAGGAAAAAGCTGCCTAGAGTGATATCAGTGACCTTTAGTGACCTGTGTGTATAAATGGCTGACATCATCACAGTAGAGCAGAGGGTAAAAATATCTTACTGCAATGGATGATACACTGTTTTATCTCACTCATTAATCACTCACCCCTAATGTATAAATATAGATAATAGGGTTGTTGAGAGTGTTTACTGTTAAAGGGCAATTTGTGGACCTTAATAACTTTGTAATGGGTGAAGTGATTTCTATGAAATTTGAAATGCGTAATTGTCCTGGGTAGGTGTTTGTATGTGGAAAATTATGTCTAAATTGCTTTAGCCATTTCTGAGATGTAGAGTGTTGAAAATAAAGAAGGTTTAGGTTTTTTTGATAAACTCAAGCATCCAAAGGGAGCCTCTCTGGCATTAAAATTGTTTTCTCATATCATCACAAGTGTTATTATTTCATCAAAAGAACTACTTATTTGAATCAGCAATCTAGAGTGTAACTCATTAACTGTTTGGAGCTGCTATGTTGCTTCTTAAGCACTGTGGATTTTTGATGTCTATATTTTACCTAGCAGCCTGTTCTAATAAGCAATACTTGATTTTAATCATTTAATGGCCTGCTGCATATGGGGAGACTCTGGGGAAAGCACTAAGAAAAAGACTAAAGGAATATAGGCATTAAGTGCTGGTCATTTAAAAACACGTTTCATGAAGGGCAAACTTACTTGGAGATCAATGTACACTTCCTGCCATGTTCATTGTAGGTTATCAGTGGTAAGTTACAAGGAGCATTTTAAGGAAATAGATTTTACTGATGGAAGTAAATCTACTGAAAAAATTTATGCAGACTGATTGTAGAATGATGCATTACATGCATCTGTGCTCTGCCCTCTTTGTGTGTAATAACTTAAATGTTCTCAACACTGGAAAAGTGAAATATTTTTGTACGTAAACTTTCCTTGGACTAACTGAATTAGCCAGGCTTACTGAAGATTATAGATGTGTTTTGCTGGTGGTATGCACAACTGCTAGTCTCAAATGGACTTTTATATTAAAAAGAGGCAGATATTTTCTGACTTTCAAATAATCTGAACCAATTTTGCAAATGTTTAAATTATGTGTAATAACATTGAATGTGATGGATTTTTATCGATTTTGATACATGAGAATTTTTTAATAACTTATTTGTGGAACTGTGGTTATAATCACTAGTTCAAATGAAATAATTTTCCTTTTAGTTTGTAGTTAGCATAATATGAGACAATAATGGAGCATGGCAAGCTATATTACTTTAACAGAATTAAGTGACTGGAAATTTAATGTATTTACTCAATCTAAATTACTGTCACAGTCACAAATTAGAAGAAATATAAGGCAGAACTTCTGTTTTCTGATATTTGATATCTGAACACTGTCTAGTTTCTGAAAATGTGACTGGTTATTGTAGAACGTGTTCTTTTGATATATTGTGAATTTTTAGATGTACTAGGTGTTTTTATGTGTAATGGTTTTTAACCGAACAATAATAAACTTGAATGAATGATCTCTCTCCCCCACATCTTCAGCCTCAGAGTCTCCGTCACTGCTCTTTCTTCTTTCTAGCCAAATTCTCTATCCCCTTAACTCCTACCCATCTGCCCTCCTCTTGCCTTATATACCCACCTCTTACTTCCTTTATCCCTCTGATGCCACGTTTTCTTCCATCTCTTGCTGCAAAACCCCAACTGATCAGTCTGCCTTTATTTGCACCTTGCCTCTGGAACAGGCTCCTCTCAATATCTGTCACTCTTCTCCCTCTCCTCTTACCACACTTCTCCCCCTCTTGTGCCTGTTGCTTGCATGCAATGCTGCCTTTCCATCTCTTTCTACCACTTTTGTCCCCTTCATGTTAGTGGCCTTTATATGCCAACTCGCTCCCTCATCTTAATTCACTTTCGTTTATTAAATGCAATAACTAAGATGATGTTATGTCATGTGAACTGTCACGCTAATTTACAATTACATCCTATGAATAGTTTCACTCATTTATAACACATTCAGTATGCAGCGTATGGCAGAATGCTGTTCTGCATGGAAACCCATGATTAGAACAACATTGTTGTGTTGCTCTAACTGTGTCACGATGTTGTGCTGCACTGAGTAAGTCACTACACATAAACATCAAACGTCATTGCACAGGTGCAATGTAGCCAGCCATAGTGGTGAGAGCTGACCTGGTAAGTGGTGGCACTGACGAGAACTGCTAGGCTGTACTACAGCCGGCACCACAGTAAGCCAATTTTCATTACTGGGTGTACATGTTTTTGGCACATAGGATTTTAGAAATGGCTGCCCATACATTATAAAAGATTGTGCGTGAACAACCATACACAATGCTATTTTTCGATCTCAAGGATTCTGTGTTAATGAGACCTCTTGACCTGTGCTCTCAAGGCCTCTTGTTAACAAAGAAACCTCTCGATCAAAAACAGTATTGTTGTATATTGCTCATACACAATCCGCTATAAAATGCATAGTGAGGAATTCTTCTGCATGGATTTCTATGGCAGCTGAAACTTTGTTGTACCACAGGTCATGGAATGCTGCTGTACCCTTCTGTAGTACAACAAGGTTCCAGCTGATTGGAAATTCTTCAGGCAGTTGATGTTTTTACAGCAATGCCACATGCACAGCAATCAGTTCAAGTTCTGAACTGAAACAGCCAGCATGTTCATTGCTGCCACAGAGTGCTATAGTGCTATGAAAATTATTTTGTTTAAACTATAAACAAAAAAAACTATACACTATGAAAAATACTGGTTGGGCATCCACATGCCCAACTAGCCTGTACCACCACCATGGGCTTCTGATTACAGTAGACCTCTCGAACTTCACTCTCAAGGTCTGATGTAATCAGAACCCCTCTGTGGCTAAACGAGTTGGTTGTGCATGGTTGCCCAACCAGTATTCTCTATGTAATAAACAGATATACAGAAACATCTACCGCTCTTCTTAATTTTGTCAGGCTAATGAACCCTTGCTAGGTTTTTTTTTTTTGCATGTTTATTAGGTTATCTCATTGTCTCCTAGCAGACTCCTGTAGTTGTCAGTAAAATACACTGGTGAGTCCTGAGGATGCCTACAGAAGTCAGCTACTGACTTTGTGTGTGGCTGTGCAATGTCTGGAGACATCACTTATATAATTTAATATATAATATAACAGAAAATAATATATATTTGACTGCATAGCACCGTTGGAAAGATAATTCTGTGCTGAATATCTTGCCACTGATCTTTTGTATAGATCATGTATACTTTAGGAGTTATTCGCATTTGTTTATGGTATGGTGTGTATGGCTTATGTTGCCTATTTTAGTGAAAAAAAAAACATTTTTGCTGTTTCAACTAGCATAGAAAAAAATGAAATGACATATTATTATTTGCATACCACCATTGGAAAGGTAATTTTGTGCTGAATAACTTTGCTACTCATACTTTGTGTCTAGCTCTTACGGTTCTTGAGCTATTAGGATTTGTTTGTGGCATGCAGGTTATAGCTTGATTTTGCTTAGAAAGGCCCAGGATTCACTGTTAACAGTATACAGGAGACAAGTGGTGCAACTTCAGAGAGCTCCTCTGGAGGCAATGAGTTATATTATATTTTAGCCTCTAGCATATTTTTTTACCAGACAAACTTTTTCTCTGTAGATATTTTGCTCCTCTGAGCCCTGACAGGCAGCTTTGGCCCTCCTAATGGAGGGACTCTCTGTCCTACTCTGCCACTCCCATACTAGGCAGCCCCAGAAATCCTCCCCTGCGGTGGGGCCGGGGGCAGGTTGCCAGCTTCTCCCTCACCCTGGAGACCCAATCCAGACTCCGGGACCACTCCCGGGGGTGGCAGGCCATCATCAAGCCTGACAGGCTTGATTTCCTGGTTTTCCCCCTTCCCGTTGACTCATATGTCGGCTCAAGCTTCTCGACCTGTATCCCCTCCAGCCATCGCTACAGGGCAATCAGGACAGCTATCCCTCCTCCTCCCTCCTCCTGAGAGAGAGGAAAGTCCCGGATGCTCAATCCTCTCGCTCGTCAACCCCGGTGGCCTGGGCTCATTCCCAAACCAGGGTCACTGGCGTGATGTTAGGTATGGTGTCCAGCGCCTCAACCCTCAGTGCCACTAGGCTGGCTACCAGGCAAATGTTTGACTTTAACTTGCACTCTTAATTATTTGCCATCTTTTTTCTCTCCCTTGTACCTCTCCACAGAGGTTGCATGTGGAAATGAGCCTTGCCTCGGCGTGCCTTCCCTGGTGACCAAAATTTAAATAATCACCTTCTATGCGGTACAAAATACTACTATATGTATGGGTATCAGATTACTGAATGTTCATAGAGGATCTTGAGACAGGGACAGAAGCAATTTAGCACTGTGCTTAGTCATCCTGCCTGTGACCACCATCCCAAATACAGTATCAATATACTACAGGAAACAGGATATTGTGAAATTGGAAAGAGTACAAAGCAGATTTACTAAATTAGTAAAAGGCTTGAAGGATGTGCCATATGAACTCAGACTTCATTCACTTAATCCGATGTCTTTATTCACCAGAAGATTAAGAGGAGACCTCCTCTTGATGTATGATATTATCAGCGATCCTCAGTTATTGGTAAATCTAGGTTTCTCCTTTAAAGAAGGTATGTTTAATCTTAGAGGTCATCCATTACAGATGCAACAGAAACATTTTAACCATTTGGCACAACAGTATTTTTATACACTGCATGTTGTTAAACCTTGGAATGCATTGCCAATTGAAGTCACTGTTAGCAGCACTAAAATAACTTTTAAAAATTGGTTGGATAAATATAGTCCATCACACCCCTCCTTAAATTATTATTAATAAATAGGAACAATTATGTTCCTCACCGCTCACTAGCTCCTGATTTGTCTTAGTATGAATCTTAGTACAAAAAGATATCAGTGACTAGCTGACTGTTTCCTAATATTAGTTGTGAGGAAAACCTGGAAAAACCATATTATGCCCCCCCCCAACACACAGAAACATATATAAAATAATCTCTGCATGAGGTTGACAGCTGACCTAGAGGTAGTGTGTCACCTTACCATGAAGATGGCTGGGGTCCATTAGCACAAATCTCTGCATGCTGGCAACCAGGTGTGGAAGTGGTGTCTGAAAGAGTTCTTTCCATTCCCAAGTAGTGGGGATAATTTTCTCCCACACTTGGCATGACTTCTGTGGTAAAGTCGGAGTCTAATTAGACATATTAAATGTTGACCTCCATCTGCAGGGGTACTATGTCCATGGAAACATCAAACAGGAGGAGTGAATGAAGGGCAAGCCTGTGAGCAGCTGTTAGCATGTTGGTGCTACACAGCTCTAACACCACCTGCAAGAGCTCACCTCAGGGTTCCACCTGGCACAGACCTCCATTTCAACTCCTATCAGAAAGGTGTTAGAACCTGCCATTTGGGGAAGCCAGGGAGTGCCAGGCCAGGTTGGGACTGGGATGGCAAACATGCATGCTGGTGTTATGGCATGTCTGGGGAGGAGAAAGGAGAAAAAGATAGCATTCAGGAAACATCAGGAAACACAGAAGGAGCAAGACAGAGAACTTTATCAGTTAAAGCAGAAAGAGGCAGGGAAGGCAGTCAGAATAGCAAAGGCCCAACTTGAGGAAAGGATAGCCAACTCTGTTAAGAAGGGGGATAAGACCTTTTACAGGTACATTAGGGAGTGAAGAAAGACCAAAGGAGGGATACTGAGACTTAATAAAGGGGAGGGAATGTGGGCAGAGGATGACAGTGAAAAAGCAGGGATACTGAATGAATATTTCTGCTCAGTATTCACAAAGGAAGAGGGGGGAGGTACCTAAACCAAACAAGAGAAACACTCTGAAGACGGGGGTCGATACCAGTCCATTTACAGAAGAAAGGGTTCTGAAAGAACTAATAAAATTTGAAGGTGGACAAAGCAATGGGTCCTGATGGGATTCACCCAAGAATTCTAAAAGAACTTAGGGTAGAACTAGTGACACCGCTGACTACTCTCTTTAACAAATCATGGGAGGATGGGGTGGTACCCGAGGACTGGAGGAGGGTGGATATGATTCCTCTTCACAAAAGTGGGAGCAGGACAGAGGCAGGAAACTACAGACCAGTTAGTTTGACCTCAGTGGTAAGGAAAATGATGGACTCACTTCTGAAGAAAGAACTGTTGAGTACCTGGAGGCCAGTGGGACACAGAACCCAAGGCAGCATGGATTCACGATGGGAAGGTCGTGTCAGACGAATCTAATTGATTTCTTTGACTGGGTGACCAAAGTAGTAGACCAGGGAGGGGCTGTGGACATGACCTATCTAGATTTTAGCAAAGCATTTGATACAGTCTCACACAAAAGATTAATACACAAGTTAGCCAGCCTTGGAGTGGGTCCCAAGGTGGTAGCCTGGATAAAAATTGGCTGACAACAGGATGCAAAGGGTAGTAGTAAACCGAGTCCACAGTGAAGAAAAGGAGGGTTACTAGTGGGGTACAGCAGGGCTCAGTACTGGGATCGGTCCTTTTTAATGGCTTTATAAGTGACATTACAGAGGAACTGAAAGGAAAAGTATGTCTCTTTGCAGACGACACAAAGATCTGCAACAGGGATGATACACAAGATGGAGTAGAAAGGATGAGAAGGGACTTGGCAAGGTTGGAGGAATGGTCAAATACATGGCTGCTCAGATTCAATGCAAAGAAGTGCAAGGTAATGAACCTGGGAAGCAAAAACCCGGGGGAACAGTACACAGTGGGGGGTGAGATACTGATAACAGTAAAACTGGAAAGGGACCTGGGGGTAATTATATCAGATGACCTAAAGGTGGGCAAGCAATGTGAGAAGGCAGGAAGGCTGGGGGGGATACTGGGATGCATAGGGAGAGGCATCAATAGTAGAAAACTGGAAGTTGTTATCCCTCTGGACAGACAGCTGGCGAGACCAAATCTGGAGTACTGTGTGCAGTTCTGGAGACCCCATCTCCGCAAAGTCATAGACAGAGTGGAGGCTGCCCAGAGGAGGGCAACCAAAATGGTGCAGGGTCTGCACCAGAAGACATACAAAGAAAGACTAGAGGAGCTTAATATGTATACCCTCTAGGAAAGAAGGGGTGGGAGGGACAGGATAGAAACTTTCAAGTACCTCAAGGGAGTCAACAAAGTCCAAGAGGGTAGCATCTTTCAGAAAAAGAGATGTGCAAGAACAAGGGGGCACAATTTGAAGATAGAGGGGGGATGGCTCAAAGGTAATGTGAGGAAGTATTTTTTCATGGAGAGGGTTGTGGATGCATGGAACACCCTCTCTGAGGAGGTTGTGGAGTCAAGAACAGTGGGGGAATTCAAGAATGTACAGTATGGGACAGACATAAGGCAGTCCTAGTGGGGGGTAGGATGAAGTAAGCTGTTGGTTAACTAGGATCTGCAGCTTATCTGTTAGGTAGGAAAATGGGCAGACTAGGTGGGCCAAGCGGTCCTTATCTGCGTCAAATTCTATGTTTCTATGTAAACCAAGAAATGGACAAAGTGTCAATAAAACAAGCATGTCTCCATAGAAACAACTGTGCTACAAAACAATCTGAGCAGCAGCAGGAAATGAATAAAGCAGTTTGTATGCGACATTGTGTGAAGCAACAGTATAACCACTTTTATGTGAAATCAGAATTGTAGCATCAAGTGATTTAGACGTGAGGTTCCTATTGTTATGTATATATATTAGGTGCCAAAGAAACACACTGTAAAGTGGCAGAAAAACAACAACATGTATATCTATCCAGAACTATGACATAGGAACGTACCGTAACAGTAGATCTTCGAGGGAATCTCTCATCAGATCACACCTATAGAACTTAGCTGGCAGGCATCAGGATCCCACGGAAGCTTTTTCTGCAGCAGTCTATTAGGGGCCATTCACACAGATCTCAGGCTCTTATGTCACACATGCCATATAAGCATGGGCAGCCCTGCTCCCTCCTCAGGCCTTTCCCTAGCCAGAGGCAATGACAGGCAGGAGTCCCACCAGGGAACTGAGGAGAGAGGGAAGGTGCTCAGCTAGCAGAATGTCTGGAGCAACAGGACAGCCGAGTTATAGAAAGAAAGGGGGATGGAGGGAGGGATAGCATGATCTGATGACAGAGATTTCATTGAAGATCTACAGTTACAGTAAGTTCTTATATAACTGTTCTGTCTTATTCAGGGATATCTGTCAACAGATCACACCTATGAAGCGAGTGCCAAGCAGTGCTGCGAGCAAGGACAGTCTCGGTGGCAGGAGGCCAGAGGCCCAAGAAAGAATGCCCTGAAGAACAGCTAGGCCAAAGCCTGCCCTTCTTCTGGAGGCAATGTCCAGACTGTGTGCTGGGTGAAAGTGTAGGCAGTACTCCAAGTAGCAGCAGCGTAATCTTGGCTACAGACACATCCCTGAAACAGGCACTGAAGTGGCCATACCCCTAGTGGAATGGCTCCTCAACCCCAGAAAGTTCATTACTGTACTTTCTCACTGCATTTCCTGTAACAAAAATATAATACAGTTGGCCAACCATTTGGACATGCACTGTTTTGAAACTGGAGTACCCTCTCTGCCAGGAGCAAAAGAAACAAACAACTAAGAGGACTTCCTGCAATCCTTAGTACAGTGTGTATAATAACACAAATTTCTATGCACCTCCGAAGTATGCAGCAATGCTTATCCTGGATTGCCATCCTCTGGAAAATAAACAAGCAGGTGTATGGACTGATTCAGGGTAAATTCAGCCATAACCTTAGGAAGAAACTTAGGATTAGTACACAAAGAGACCCTGTCTTCATGGAAAACCAAATAAGGCTGCTTACACATGAGAGCCAGTAGCCCCGAAATTCTTTGAGCATAATTAATAACAACTAAAAATAATGCTTTCTATGACTAAAAGCGTAGCTCACAAGATGCAGCTGGCTCAAAAAGAGGCAGGGTAAGCTTCTCCAGAACAAGCTTCAGGTCCCAAGCCGGAATCAGGTTACGAATAGGAGGCTTCAAGTGAAGAAGTAGGCTGTTGGTTAACTAGGATCTGCAGCTATCCAATAGGTAGGGAAATGGGTAGACTAGGTGGGCCAAGCAGTCCTTATTTGCCATCAAATTCTATGTTTCGATGAGAATGCCTTGCAGAAAAATATGGGCGACATCCAGCTGTGCCACAATATGGCCATCAATGGGCACATGAAAGGCCAATATGGCTGACAGGTGCACTTCAAGAGAGTAATATTTGAGTCCTGCATCAGACAAGGTCAGAAGATACTCTAGAACCCAGTTCACTAACCAGGGGAAGGGTCCAGGCTATGAGAAGTGGCCCAGATAACAAACCATTGCCATTTCATAGAGTAAGAGGCCCTGGTGGAAGGCTTTCTGACAGTCACCAGCACATCTGCCACCTTCTGAGACACACCGAAACAAGGAATGGTTATGTCCTCAGGAGCCATGCATGTAGGTGGAGGAACTTAAGGTCTGGATAGACCAGGGTACCTTGGGCCTCAGTCAGTGGATCCTGGCAAAGAGGCAGGGGAATTGGAGGTTCCATAGCCAATTACTGCAGTAATGGAAGCCACATCTGCTGAGGCCAAAACAGAGCCTCCAGAATTAGAGTGGCACCCCCCAACTGTAGCTTGATGAGTACCCTCTAAATCAGTGAGAAAGGAGGGGATGCGCAAATAAACCTTCTTTTCCAGGAGAGGGACATGTCTCACTAGAAAACTCCAGACCCTGGGTCTAGCAAGCAGAAATGTGGCAGTTTTGCGTTGAGAGGGGATTCAAAAAGGTTCAACTCAGGACAATCTCACCTATTGAATAGGTCTTCTACGACTAAGGTCAGCAGCTCCAACTCAAGCATTTTGGACTGTGACCTGCTTAGGCTGTCTGTCAGGGTGTTTTGGGCACCAGGCACATGCACAGCTGACAGTTCAAAACCGTGATCTAGAGCCACGTACCAGACCCTCACTGCTTCCAGGCACAGAGGGTTGGAAGGTGTGCCCCAATGCTAGAAGACCACACTGACATTGTCGAACTGCACACCAGAAAAGGACCCAATGAGAGATGGTCCTGGAAGGCCAGTAAGGCATACAGAACTGCCCTCATTTCTAGAAGGTTGATGTGGGGGTGAGACTCCCAGTGGGCCAGAGGTCTTGGGTCTGACTAGGGCCTAGATGGGCTCCCCAACCCAGATCCTAATTATCCATGGTGATGATTTGGTGGTGAGTGAGGATAAGACAAGGAACCCCCCCTTAAGAGGTTGCCTGGGTCCATCCACCAGTGAAGCACTCTGTGTACTGGCAAGGACACAAGGACCAGCTGATCTAGATCACCTGAACCCTGAGGGTCCACTGCAGAATCCTAATGTGCAACCTGGCCAGAGGGACTCTAGCAATGACTGTGACCATGAGGCCTAGAAGCCTGAGGAATGTCCTGGCTGGGACATGATGGCTCTGAGCCACCTCCTGGGCCTGGGCAATAAGGCGGTCCGCCCTGCATTGAGGAAGGAAGGCTTTGCCCTGAGTAGAGTCCAGGTCTGCTCATATGTACTGCAATCAATGAGAAAGGGGTCAGCACAGATGTGAGTGGATTGACTATGACACCCAAGAACTAGATCAACTGCAGGGTGTGTTCCAGAGTCAACAAGAGGAGTTCCATGGACTGGACTTTCAGGAGCCAATCATCCAGATATGGGAACACATACAGGCCTTCATGCCGAAGGGCTGCTGCTACAGCCGCTAAGCAGTTGGTAAATACCCTGGTGGAGTACAGAAGCCAAAGGGCAATACCTGAACTGGTAATGCTCCCTGGAAATGAACCACAGGTATCATCTGTGAGGGGGATAAACCAAGATATGCAGGTAGGCATCTTGCATATTGAGGGAGCATAGCCAGTTGCCCTGCTTGAGCAGAGGAAGAAGGCCATGCAAAGTGACCGTCCATAACTTTTTGTTCTGGATAAAAAGGTTCAGCTCCTTGAGGTCTAGGATGAGCCTCAATTCCCTATTCTTTTGGGAACCAGGAAGAACCTGAAGTAGAACCCCTTGCTCCTTTGATGCCTAGGCACTGGTTCTATGGCCTGCTTACGTAAGAACATATGAATCTGCCAGCAGAAACAGACGACGCGGACTATCAATGTCTGCCTGAGTGTGCAGCTTGCACCCTAGATTTCAGCTGCCTCAGCTCCCTTCCCATCTGTCATTCCAATGACGGCCTCAGCCCCCTCCACCCAGACCATCCCTCTTGCTTTGTCCCACTCCCTCTTAAAACTTCCTACTGTCTTGCACGATACCACCCCCTGCTGGTAGAGTGTTCCATTTAGACACCACCCTCTCAATGAAGTAGTGCCTCATCTCCCTCCTAAATCTTCTGCCTTCCAATCTTAGTCCGTGCCCCCTGCTTGTGCAAAGGTGATGGCCTCCTCCGTCAGCATGTCCGTGCAATATGAAGGGCAAAAGGTAGGGACTGGGGGAATGTCTAGAGGCTATTCTAGAAGCTCTAGAGCATGGCTCTGTTCAATTATCTGCAGGATCCAAGCATCCATTGTGATGGTTCTCCACTGGGACAGATAGAGGAAGAACCGACCTCTGACCACCACCTCCTGGCTTGGAACAAGAGTAGCGAGGGTCTTATCAAGGAGTCAAGCTGAAGTTGAACTAGGGGCTGGGGTCGCAACTCCTATGGGTTGTATGGCAGAGGAACCAAAAGTGGAGAAAGGGGCAGGCAAGGCAAAGCTGCCTCTACGTTTATCCTGGAGGTTGGTTCTGGAACCTGACTTGTGAGAAACCTTATGAAAGGAGGGCCTCGGTCTATTCATGGGCTGGGTCTGGTACAGGGGGAAGCACAAAATTTGGTTGACAGTAAATCTGTCGATCACCCGCACAGCGATGGCACAATATCGATGCAGGTATTGTGCCGTCCAAGCCCCCAGTGTTTTCAGTGGGGGGCTGCGCCCCACACACCCCAGATTTTAGGATTCTCAACTCCAGGTCAGAGTTGGTCCTGGGAGGGGGCAGGACACTGAGGGAAAGTGAAACACAGAAACAGGCCATTACAGCAACAGTTGCTGTAATGGTCATTTTCCATTTTTCGCCATCGGGGTGTCGGGCAAAGGGGGGGGGCCACCTGGTACAGGGAGTGGATGGACTGAATAACTCTCCCAGAAGCCTCCAAGTCATTGATAAAATCCTGCACGTCTGGTCCAAAAGGTTTGTGACCCACAAAAGGAGCATTCAACATCTTTTGTTGGACATCAGTTGCAAAGCCAGAGACCCTAAGCCAGGGGTGTCTTCTGAGGCAAATGCTGGAGGCTGCTGCCCTAGTTGTAGTATCAGCAATATCAAAAGTGGCTCTGAGGAGATGCGTACTGACGTCTTCCAAGGCCTGGAGCACCTTAAGAAACTCCTCTCTCTGGGAACCCTCAGGGAGGGACTGTGCAGTAGCCTTGCCCTTCTTCCAAAGGGTATTCTTACTTGATAGATTCCTCACTTCTAGAGGAGACAGTGGACCTATAAGAGGACTCCACATCAATGTCTTCCTCCCCATCCTCTTTCTCAGGTAGGATAAGATCGGGATGGCATTCCTCCTCAACGTTGGCCTGTTCCAAAGAAGGGACTGACGAGCGTGATACCAAAGGCTCTCTGAAGGCAAGGGTGAGTGATCAGACTGGTGTAGACACCAAGCAGCCCCGAAGAGTGGGTGACTACAAGCCCAGGCTGTGAAACTAGCTCCTGAATGAGAGACGGTCGTGGAGGAAAGGATAGTATTAAGGTCGACAGCAGGAAAGGGAATCGTCGTCAACAGAGGCATTAACGGAGCGGGTGTGTAGCCCTTATCCAACGACAAACCTCTAACAGTAGTGGAAGAGGATGAGCCCAGCGCCAGTGGACCTCAAAGCTCGAGAAGTTTCGACAGGGCGTGGGCAGACAACCTGGAGGCTGATGGCCCCTCTGCAGCCCTGTGATGGCTGGGAGAAGAGTCTGTTGTTGGGGGGGGGTCTGATTGGAGCAGAGGACTGCATGGGGCCAGGTACTGACACTGAAGCAGTCCACAGGGTGATCCCTAGAAAAGAAGAGGAATGCAGCGGGTACCAGGATTGCTGACAGGGGGATGGTCCTTAGGCAGCTCCTTGTCCAAAGAAGAATATTTCCCAGAGGATTTGTCCCAGGCGTTGGTGGTGTCGACACCGAAGCAACCCCCGATGGAGTGGGTGACTACAAGCCCAGGTTGTGAAACCAGCTGCTGAATGAGAGATGTGGTCATGGAGGAAAGGACAGTATTAAGGTCAACAGCAAGAAAGGGTATTATCGTCAACAGAGGCGTTAACGGAGCGGGTGTGTAGCCCTTATCCGATGACAAACCTCTAACAGTAGTGGAAGAGGATGAGTCCAGCACCGGCGGACCTCAAAGCTCGAGAGGTTTAGACAGGGCGTGAGCAGACAACCTGGAGGCTGATGGCACCTCTGCAGCCCTAAGATGGCTGGGAGAAGAGTCCACTGGGGACCTGATCGGAGCAGAGGCCTGCATGGGGCGAGATACTGGACACTTAAGTAGTCAACAGGGTGATCCCTAGAAAAGAAGAGGAATGCTGCAGGGACCAGGACTGCTGATGGGGGGACGGTCCTTAGGCTGCTCCTTGCCCAAGGAGAATGTTTCCCTGAGGATTTGTCCTAGGACTTGGTGGCCTCAGAGCTCAAAGAAGACACCAGTGACTGGGCAGGGAAGGTTCATGAGGAACTTTTGCAGGACCTCCTTGCATCAGCGCCAGGTGGTGAGGTTGAACTTCAGGTAGAACTAACAGGCAAGGACATTGTGGCTGGGCCCCACACAACAGACATAGAGTTCATGTTCATCTGTTGAAGAAATCTTCTTTCTGTAGCAACGGCGATGGAAAAGAGTCAAAGAAGGAGTAGTTCAACACGGAAATGACAAAAGAATCACTTTAAACTATGGTGATTCACAAGGTAAATAGAAAAAAAGGGTATGTAATTTTGGCAGTCGAATTGAGCAATGAAGCTTCCGCGAAGTCTATGTGTGAGTGGTCAATGGTGGGAATAAACTGAGGAGAGAGCAGGGCCACCTGCCCTTATATAGGAGGTGTGAAGTCTGAGCCTGACGTAGGCGTGGGTGGCCTCTCATAGACTGCTGCAGAAAAAGCTTCCATAAGATCCTGATGCTTGATGGCTAAGTTCCATAGGTGTGACCTGATAACAGAGGCATCCGCAGAGAAGATATGTAGATATTATAGGGACATGGTCATGGTCATTCCCCTATAGTTAAGGTTGGGTAGACACTTTAATGTTAAATCTCAAATTTTGCACTATAATAACTTTGCAACTGTTCAGTAGATTTGCGCAGCATTTGGCATGTGCTATTTTGTGGGGGTAGATCTCTTGACGTGCAGAATTTTTTTTCCAGTCAGATGTGTGGACTCTGAGATCTGGATAGAGCAAAAACCTTAAAATTTGCCCTGTTTTGCACCTTTTTTCTCATCGCCCTGTGCTCAGACGGTGTGGAATTTTAGTTTGAAATCTGTATGGTATAGAAAGAGCTTGGGTCACAGAATAGGCTTGCACTTGTTTGGCGAAAAATAGGAATTTGTTCCAAAGGTATTGCATTTTTAAAGTCTGGTTATTTTCTATGGGAGTTTCACTTTCCACGATAGCGGAAAGGAACAAAAAAGGATTTTGGTCTCACAAAAATTGATTTTGTTTTGTGAGGGGCCAGTCTTTTTTCACTAGAGAAATTCTTTTTCACATTCACTAAAAATACCACCAACATCTTAATCTGGTTCAATTTCAGTTGCTTACCATCTGTATCCCCCCCTCCCTCCAGTCACCCCTGAAAAAGGGACTTCTAGGCCCAGTGGGCTTATCGGGTCAGCAAAATTCAATAAATAAATAAATATCTTTTTCATGAGTCACCATCTTTTTTCTCTTTTTTCACACAACAAATTGTCATAACCCTACCCGGGAATGCCTTTTACAGACATCCAAACATGTGTCTTGCTCATCATGAGCTGATGAGCTTCATTTAGTATTTTTTTTATAGCTCCCATGGCCTGTAAATGTTTTTTTTATAACTATTTAAATCCTTTTTGGCAAAAGGCTAAGTTCCTTTTTCGCACATCCTTTTTCGTCATCATGAAAAAGGAAATCATCTGGTGAAAAAGCATTTATTTAGTTAAAGCATTGGTGGTTACTGGCACCCTGCCCTCCCATATCCTTATAAATTATAACCCTGGTGTCTAGTGGTACCCCGATGTCCATATTTATAATGCTTTTACACTTGACTGGTGGTTAGTGGTAACCCCCTCCCCCAGCCTCCCAGTGCTAGGGAAGCTGCAAATAAGAAAACCTTCCCTCTGTCTTTTTTTAACCTAAAAGTCCAGCGCCAATCACATACCCACACCACCCACTCGACCTCCTACAATGCACCCACCTCCTATACCCCTCTTGACCCTTTCACACAACCTCTCTCACCTGAACTGCCAACATAGTGAAGATTCACTCTCCAATCAATGACGCATCTTGCCGCTGCAACCAGCAACTGCTGTCTAACAAGTAAAGTAATTGTGGTTGAATGTATTTTTGACCACAGTTACCTTACTTGTTAGACAATAGTTGTCAATTCCAGCAGCAAAATGAGTTTTCAATCGGAGAGAGTGAATCTTCACTGTGTTGGCAGTTCAGGTGAGTGAGGGTGTGTGGAGGAGTCAAGGGGGTGTAGGGAGGTGGATGCACAGTAGCAGGTCAGGTATGAGGTGCAGGTGTGATCGGCACTGGATGGGGTTTTCTTTAGGTAAAATAAAGACATTGAGGGATGTTTTTCTTACTTGCAGCTTCACTAGTACCTGGGAGGGTGGGGGTTACCATTAAATACCAATGAAATGTACAATTATCATAAATATGGGCATCAGAGGGTGGGGGTGCCACTAGACAACAGTGTTTACTACATGGGTACATGGGAGCATGGGGGGGTACCACTAAGCACCAATGAGGTGTAAAAGTATTATAAACAAGGGTATTGGAGGGCGGGGAGTGCCACTCAACACCAGGGCTACCTGGTACTCCTGTACCTCTTGTACTCTTTCACAGCCTCACTCCACCTGAACTGCCAACATAGTGAAGATTCACTCTCAATCTAAGATCGGACTTGCTGCTGCAACCAGCAACTGCCTTCTAAGTAAAGTAACTGTGGTTGAATGTATTTTGACCACAGTTACCTTACTTGTTAGACAGTAGTTGTCGATTCCAGCAGCAAAATGCGTCTTCGATCAGAGAGCGAATCTTCACTGTGTAGGCAGTTCAGGTGAGTGAGTGTGTGTGGAGGAGTCAAGGGGTGTAGGGAGGTGGATGCACAGTAGGAGGTCAGGTATGAGGTGCAGGTGTGATCGGCACTGGATGGGTTTTTTCTTTAGGTAAAATAAAGACATTGAGGGATGTTTTTCTTATTTGCAGCTTCACTAGTACCTGGGAGGGTGGGGGTTGCCACTAAGCACCAATGAAATGTACAATTATCATAAATATGGGCATCAGAGGGTGGGGGTGCCACTAGACACCAGGGTTTACTATATGGGTACATGGAAGCGTGGGCGGTACCACTAAGCACCAATGAGGTGTAAAAGTATTATAAATAAAGGTATTGGAGGGTGGGGAGTGCCACTCAACACCAGGGCTATAATACACGGGGATATTAGAAGGTGGGGGTGCCACTAACCACCAATGCTTTAACTAAATAATTATAAATAAAGGGATATAGGAGAATATGAATTTAATATAAATATGGGCATTTGAGGGTGGGGGGGTTCCACTGGACTCAAGGGTTATACTATATGGGGATATAGGAGGGTGGGGGGGTACCACTAACCACCAATGAAGCATGACACAATTATAAATATGGGCATCAGAGAGTGGGGGTGTGTGCCACTAGACACCAGGGTTATAATATATGGGGATATGGGAGGGTGGTGGGGGATGCCAATAACCACCAATGGGGTAGTAAAGTATTATAAATATGGGGATCAGAGGGTGGTGGGTGTCATTAGACACTGGTAAAATTATGTACGTCTGGGAGCACAGGGCCCAAAGGACCCTGCGCTCCCACTGTAAAATAAGGATACAATTATACTATCTCAAAAAGTGAGGAAATAAGTTACAAAAAAATTAATTAATGCTCCAGTTATGGTCAAAGCGACAAACAAGAAATGTGCCATTAGGATTTACAGTCCTAACCCCCCCTCCAAAGTAGGCCGGAGAGCAGGTGTGTGGTGTGCCTTAGGCTTCTCAGGCCTAACACTCAACCCATTTTCATAAAATCTACACATCTGACCTTATTTACAGATGGAATGGGGTGAGCATTAGGCTTGAGAAGCCCAAGGCACACCCCACACCGGCACTCTTGCCTGCTTTGGGAGTGTGGGGTGTTAAGAGTTGTAAACCCTAACACCACATTTTCCAACTTTTGTTGCTTTGCCCCTAACTGGAGATTTAACAAAGTTTTAGTGTATATATGTATGTATATGTAAAAATATATATATAGATAGATAAATATATATATATATCTATATATATATATATATATACACACATACATATATATATATCTATATAGGATAAATCTAGTTGCTCCAAATCCAAACTTCTGACTGTATAAAATCACATGACTGTGCGTATATGAGAGCGCGACCGCACACCTGCACTTTTACCCCCCTCCAAAACAATTTTGCCATTTTATAAGATAGATAACCCACTATACAGTGTGCTGTCACGCTCTGATATATGCACGCCTTGGGTGGTTGACGCACTCAGCCTGTGGCCTCGTGTGTACAATGCACATCAAGGCGTGCATATATCAGAGCGTGACCACACACCTAAGAGTGGGTTATCTATTACATATTACTTATATATATATAAATAGGGGATACATGATGGGCATGAGTGTGATATGGCAAATAGTGTCACTCCTGCAGAGTGAGCTCTGGATATCTCATGATGCAGGAGTGACGATATTTGTCATAGCACACGATCTGCACATCATGTATTCGATTTATACAATAGGGCCAGGAGTTTCACAAGTATTGTTATGTTGTCTTGTGTTCTGTTCCTGTTTATGTGTTTGCTCATTCTGTGTGTGAGTTTTCTGAATGGGTTGGCAGTGTTATAAACTCGAGAAACAGATGAGTGTGTTTTGCAATGCAAAATAGTTAGTTTTAGGTAGGAGTGAGAAACAGACTATTTTGTAAAGCTGTATCTTCAGAAGTCTGGCTGCAGTCAAGCTGAGAGTATCACAGTAATTGTAATGTGCTGAGAGGCAGAGTTTGAGGAACAGGTGAGTGTTTTTCATGGTAACTGACTTAGCTGCAGGCAGCAGTGAGGAACAGACTGTTCTGTGAAGCTGTGCTCTTTAGAATTCTGGCTGCAGTCAAGCTGAGAATATCACAGTAATGAGCTGGAAGTTAGAGTGTGGGGAATAGGTGAGTGTTTTGTAATGCTGAGTCAGCTGCAGGCAGCAGTGAGACTTCTCAGGTAGTTCTGCATTTGTGTCTATGGTAACAGCACAGGTGTTTCTTGTATGCTGAGGAGAAAGCTGCCAAGAGTGATATCAGTGACCTTTAGTGACCTGCGTGTATAAATGGCTGACATCATCACAGTAGAACAGAGGGTAAAAATATCTTACTGCAATGGATGATGCACTGTTTTATCTCACTCATTTATCACTCACCCCTAATGTATAAATATATATATAATAGGGTTGTTGAGAGTGTTTAATGTTAAAGGGCAATTTGTGGACCTTGATAACTTTGTAATGGGTGAAGTGATTTCTATGAAATTTGAAATGCGTAATTGCCCTGGGTAGGTGTTTGTATGTGGAAAATTATGTCTAAATTGCTTTAGCCATTTCTGAGATGTAGAGTGTTGAAAATAAAGAAGGTTTAGGTTTTTTTGGCACTTTGTTCTGTCCACCTGTAACTTGGAAACAGCTTGAGCTTCATGCCTAAATCTTTCAGGGTAGAAGGCCTTGACCTCATAGGTGTGCCTTTTGAAGGTTTGGTGGAAAAAATATGAATCTGTTCCAGAGTTATTCCATTTTGCATTTCCCATTATTTCCTATGGGAAAACGTAGATGTTTGGCATGACCAAGGATCCCATGTCACAGGAGAAGCTGCAACATGGGATTCTAGGTCGAACACATTATGTCGCTGGCGAAGTTGTTTCTCTGCTTAGCAAGAGACAGACACAAATGAAAACACTTTTGATGTACTGAAACTGGGATGCTCACTCCCAGTGCCCACAAATTATTTTAATAGTGTATCTCTCCTCCCCCCCCAGCACTGTGTGAAACTGGGGAGCCGACGCCCAGTGTCCAGAAAGAAATATATATATTTTCTAAAACTGAAAAAAAAAAAAAAGAAAAGAAAACTGTCCATCACCATACTTGCTGACATGAGGGTGCCCAATCTCCATGTCGGTATTTACAACCCCCCTCCCCATAGCAGTGTGGGACACTGGGGGAGCCCACTCCCAGTGTCACATAAATTAATAATTTATGCACTACCGACATCGGGGTGCCCAATCCCCATGTTGGCATTTACATCCCCCCCCACAGCAGTGTGGGACACTGGAAAGCCCACTTCCAGTGTCCTGAAAGTTCTTTCCCTGTACGAAAACCCTGTAAAGAAGAAAACAGTCCCTTATTGTCTCCTCAATCCCTTTCCCCATCCCGACTCTTCCTCTGAGCACCCACCTCCCCGCACCTCCTCCCCTTTTACCCCCAACTTACCTCCGGAGGTTGGGCGCTGTCATCTTCTCTGGACCGGGACACATCTGCATTCTTAAGCCAAACTGTAAACTGAAGAATAAAGGTAATGCCGTATAATGGCAGTCAATGGCGTTTTGAACTTATGTTAATATCTAGGCCCTTTTGAGGAATTTTGGCATCAAATTTTCAACATGGGCTTTTTGGGACCCCACTCTATAAACACTGGCACTGTCACTTCGTTACTCTGTCCTGAAAGGCGATTTCACAGTCGCTGCACAGAATCACCTTTTGGGACCGATTAACGAAATGGCAGTGCCAGTGTTCATGAGGTGGGGCCCCAAAAAGCCCATGTTGAAAATCTGGTGAAAAAATTCCTAAAAATGACTGCACTATGAGTGTGCGTTGTGCTGCTTTTACGCAGGTGTGTAACTTTGGTAATTTACAATGTTTTTACTCCAAATTTTCAACATTGCCATTTTTGCACACCACCTCATGAACAGTGCAGCTGCCATTCTTCACATCCTGCCTAAAATATGATTTCGTACCTGTGGCACAAAATGGAGCAGTCGCTGTGCAAAATTACCTTTCAGAATGAATGACTGCGGTACTCATCATGAGGTCCCGTGGTCCCTAAAAGGCTATGCTGAACATCTGGTGAAACAACTCCAAAAAATGGCAGAGTTACACCCGGTTATTCAAACTTTTCTACGCACGTGTGTAACTTTGGTCATTTTCAATATTTTCACTCCAAATTTTCAATATAGCCTTTTTATCAGAGAAGGAGAGCTGTGGGATGCTTGATCCTTCTCTTCCTCTGCCGACCACCAGCAGCCCATGTTTGCTCCAGGACATGGGTCGCTGGCGTGGTGTGAGGTGTGGCATCCAGCGTTGAAACCCTCAGCGCCACCGGACCTGCAATGCACCCCAAATTTTCAACATATCCTTCTGATTACCCGAGCTTCTATATTCAAATGTGGTCCAAAATATGACAGTTTATCAAACATAGTTAAGGCAGGCTTTTCCTCCCACCAGAAGTTCAACTAACACAATATACACCTGCCACATAAACCATGCAAGAAAACATTCAGCATAGACAAATGCTTGTTTTCTTGTTAAAGAAGACAGTACCTTTTTGGCAGTGTGGATGGTAAATCTGTGGTGTGGAGAGTGTGGTCAGAACCCACTACCATGTTGAGAAAACCGTAGGTTTTAGTTGTGATCTGTGGAGTTGTCCGCGTGGGATTGTTGTGCACATGCACACTTTGAGAGAAACCTGGTGCCTGTTTGCCATTATACCCCAAGGGTTATTATAACAGTGAATTATAACTGGGTTTGCTTATGGGAAAAAACTGATGCCAGTTATGCAAGCAATAATACCCAACAGGGTAGGCAGTATTAGGCTATACCTGCCCACTATGGGGCATAATGAGGCCAGACACGGCTGGCGGAGGGGCCTTATAGCCCCTGGAAGGGCGGGTATAGCCCATACCACCCACCCTGGAGGGTATTACTGCGCTCAGAAAATGGGCCATATGTATTATTTTTATAGGATTACAAAAAAAATAAAGTAATTCTGTTAAACATGACATGTTTGTGTTTTTTGTTTTGGTAAAGTAGACCCTGTACCAGTGGCAACAGTTCCTCCACCAATTGTCAGTAGGGGAAGCTCTTATGTAAGCTTGCAGTGATGACTCACTGCCTGCCGTGCTTAATTTTTTTTTTGTTTTGATTTCTTTAGTTTAGTTTCCCAGCCCTTTCTATGTGCTCTGAGGACTGGGACCAAATCAGGCAGTTTTCCATGTGTTTTTTCCCTTCTACATGCTGTGGGGATTTGAATTCAACTTTTTTTTCCTATTTTCCCAGTCCTCACTGCCTGCTCCGAGGACCGGGTGTAACTTATTAATATTTTTTTTATTTTTTATGTTTTGCGGGCTCCCGGTCCTGTTTGCCTGCCATGAGAACTAGGGGTATGAAAAGGATCGGCCTGCGAAGAGCGAGTGAGCCACAAGGTGGTGCGCAGGTCATGGTGCTGCATTGAGAGGAGCCTGAAAACAAAAGAGAACATCCAGAAAAGAGGTAGTTTAAAATATGTTTAGTTGGCTGTTGAGAAGCAGGGACATACAAGTAGGTTTCATTTCCAGAACCGATCTGTATTACTCCCCGACACTTGCCGGCGCTCTGTTTGGGGCCTGCCTTTCCTCTTGTTTAGTGAGGGTGAAAGAAATGGCGTCAGATACAGTTATAAATTATTGGCACTTTGATTTCTGTAATGAGGTTCAATGGCAGAAGGACTCTTTTTAGGTGGGCACTGTTGTCTCATAAATGCCCACTTAGACAAGTCCCTCAGCCATTCAGAAGCCTCAAATAGTTTTACCCATTTTCTAATTAAGCAATAATGCCTGACAGGGTGTGTGTCGTGCTGGGATAACATCACGCCTCAGATGGTTGGGCACAAGGCCGCAGGCCAAATGCGTCCAATACCTGAGGTGTGACGTTATCCCAGCACAACAGACACCCTGGAGGGCATTATTGCCATTATACAATGGCTCGCTGTAATACAGAATAAAAAAAAGGCGTTTTAAAGAATGTTTTTGTTAGTGTGGAAAAATATTTTTGTTTCGTAAGAGAAGAAGCAAAGAAAGCAATTCCTGTTGCAACAAATCAATCAGTCAGTCAGGAAGTTCACAGCGCTGAGACTAGACCCGAGATGTTATTGTAACCCCTAGGTGGTGCTATCCCAAGGGTTACTACCCCTGCCTGCTTGGCTAGTAGCAGGTTAAGGGGCCTGGGTAATGAAACGGGTGTCTCCACCCAGAGGTCAGGATTGTTAGTGGTCAAGCTAACCTGGGCACAGTCCCCTGGGACACTGTAAACCCCCCCTTCCCTTCTAGTGGCCTGAACGATATACAATAATTACTTTCACAATGACCCTTGTTCACCAGACAATTCCCACACTGTTTGTACTTACCACCAGGGCTGGTTCCTCTAGCTTGACCATGGGGACACCCGAAAAACAAGGTTATGCACAGCAAATAGCAACAATACAATACTTTTGGCACAAACTGGAACCACAGTCAGGTTAAATGCAGACAAAGTTAAATCTGATTTATTCAGGGGACTTGAACAAGGTAGAGGTGTAATCAGGTTGATTTGCTTAAAAGCTATATTAATCAGACAGTTATGCATGGAGTTCAGAGTACCTACACAGTCATACACTCTGGGTACCCAGGTAGGAAAATAGTGGGCTAGCCAGGAACGTTCAGCTGGTTGGGTCCCTGTGATGGAAGAAAGCAACATGCACAACACACACTATTTGTAATCCAGAGCCGGTGGGCTCTGTTTGTGAAAGAAAAGGCAACAAGACAATCACATGACAACACTTTTAGATTTAGCTGTTGTTGCAGAAAGCTACCCTGATGTTTACTCACGATACCCAATACTGGACACAGGCAGGATGAAATCCAGACTGCAGGCTGTTGAGCTGGAGTGCCCGGAGAAGCAGGGCCCACACGAATCACTGAGGTGTTGTTCCTGTTCAAGGCGTTGAGCAGTGGGCTGATCCCCAAGCCAGTCTCTTGTTGATGACTTTCTCTGCGGAGCAGGTATTCTGGCTGGGCCAATGTAGCAGGGCCCAGGCAAACGGAAATGGATATGGATTCAATCCGTGGAGCTGGATACAGCCTCCAGAAAGCAAAACACAGTTCAGACAGACACACAGTGGGGAACCAAATCAGTACCCACTATAGGCACACAGCACATTCACATGTAAGGAAATTCCACTGTACCAGGCAAATGGCTCTCCGGTCGCAGTTACAGAGTCTCTGCACAATCCGGGAGTTCAGAGGTAGTTGGAAGTCCTGACAGGCCAACTGCATTCAGCAACTCTTCGGTCTTCTTCAGGTTAAAGCCTGGTCACAATTCAGTGGCTTAATTTGCTCTCCAAATTCAGATTCAGTCTGAAAAAAGCACAAGTTCCCTCTCAGGAACAGTAGGCAGGCAGGCATGCAGGCCAAACTCACGCCTTTCCATAGTTCTCCCATGCGAATCCACTATGGATTGCTGCTTGAGCTATCCCAAGCTATTACTTCTTCACTTCCCAGCTCAGATCTAACAAACTGCAAGCAGTGTGAGACTTTTCCCCAAAATCCAAAAGGTTCGGTTGGCTGATCTGTCTGTCAGTCACAACAAGGGCTCCCCCTCCAGGTTATTTTAGGTACCAAAAACCCAAAACTACAATGCTTACAAGTTTTGGCCCCTCCAAGCCCCTGTAGGCAGGCTCCATTTTAGAGTCCCAAATGTACTTATTGGCCCATTTCAGCAGTCCTGGACCAAGATGATGGAAACAAACAGAACTGTCCATGCTGCTGTAACCCCCCTGCAAATGGGGGTTCCCAAAAGACTTCCAGGAGCTTGCTTGAATGCTCCAAGCCTGAATGGTGTTTGGCATTTAAACCATTTATCAGTGAGTGTTTTTAGAGCCTCTGGTACTGTCTCTTTAAGAGCTGTCTGCTTGCAGACATAATTAGTTTGTATGGGGGGACTGTGTGCTTCTCTGAGTACCACTTGAGCTGCTGCCAATTCACTTCATTTTTGCAGTCACTAGGAGTGCAAAGGGAACCTATCTGAAAGATGTAACTGTTTGCCAGAAATTATTTAGAGTAATAATGAAATTACAGTTTGTCTAACCTGCTTTCTTTGCAGTCAGAACTGTGTCTGCTAGTTCCCATTCTAGTTTTGAACTGCTGAACTGACCAATCAGTGTGGGGTAAGTAGCTCTAAAATGGTGCCTTGGACTAATCAGAACTTGGACTCATAATCTGAGCCAGCCACAAGAGGATTGTATGGGCAGTGACTTGGGAGATGTAGTTTAGACTTCAGTGCCTTTTGGACCAACAGCAGCAGTCTATTGTGAGTGACAGCCAATCCAGTCAAGAACTGTGAGGAACTCAAAGGAAGTGCCCGGTTTGTCGGTTGGAGTTTCAGTTGAGCTTTGGCAGTGAAGAAGGAAGGAGCCCTGTGCTTTTCAGTGTGCAGTTTTAGTCAAAAACGTGTGTAAGGCCCAGAGTTCGGGTCTGCAGCTTTGTAACAGCTTGTTAGGACTGAATCCGTCCTGTGAAAAGAATCAAAGGATCTCTGAAGAGTAGAAACCAGGCTCACCCTGTAGAAGACTGGAGGAATGGCTGAAAATTGCACTCGGTCTGTCAGGTACTGAATCTGCTGTGTGTTCTCCCGGGTATTGTGCAGTAATTGCGATCGGGATACAGATGCAGCCTGCCTGGTATAGTGCTTTCTTTTATATGGATGTGCAGAGGTTTGTGCACCTCAAGTGAGCCCTGCTGACATTGAAGGACCCTATCTTATTTGGAGGTCGTGGAGTACTAATTCAGGGTCGCTCCTGTTGAATTGCCACATTAAATCCAAATGGAATTACTGTACTGCTGACTGTTTAATTCTCCTTTCTCTGTGTGAAAGGGCCCCTACCAGCTGCCACGGTTTGGACTAGCCACTAGGGCTTGGGTACCCAGGGACAGTAACTGATAGGGATAGGCCTGTGCACAGAGCCATAGGTAGATTATTAGAGTGATAAGCTAATTAACCTGATTTCCCTGTCCTTGTTATATCCCCTAAATAAATCAGAGCTGCTTGTTTCCAGCAAAGTTATACTGCTTGAGGTATTTGTCTATGTTAAAGTACTGTACTGTGATTGTTGCACTGTATCTCATTTCACAGGAGGTCCCAGTGCCGGAACCAGACCTGGGGGTAAGTGTATACTGTGAAGGTAATTCTGATATATTGTGTGGGCCACTAGTGGAAGAAAGGGTTGCAGTGTCCCAGAGGGCTGTGACCAAGTTAGTTTAACTATTGCAAACCCTGACCTCTGGGTGGAGGCACCCGCCATTGGATCCAGGCCCTCAACCTGTTAGTGGCAAATCAGGCAGGGTAGTAGCCCCTGGGATAGCGCCATCTAGGGGTTACATCTTGGAGGCTCACCGCTGGGATTGTGTGTCCTCTAGTGGCCATATTTACTAACCACTGTTAAGAAAAAATGGGTACCCGACAGAAGTGGCTGTGCACGGCTGGTGGAGTGGTGTACTGGGGAGAGATCGACCCCAAATGCTATGCTTATCCTGGACATCCCTCTGTATCAATACGGACACTGTGCAGGGAGTACTTTCCAAGGTGGAAGGTTTACAAAACCCTGTGGTGGTGGGTCGGCATGCTAATCTGCTCACCCACACTTTCCTGGCCCTAGTAGAGTTTATGATCCCATAGATAGCTGATAGCCCAAAGTGCCACAGACCATTACCCCAGAGGGAGCCCTCATTGCTTGGAGAGTGATAACTAAGACAGAAGACCTGGGGAATCAGCCCCACCACTATCTGAAACTTTGAGGAGAAATTTGCTGAATGGTTGCTGGGAGAGGGAAAACTGTGGAGGACTTGAAGAAACTATTCTTGCCACCTGGGGTGTTCCTCCCCAACACCCTCCTGCTCCAGTGCCCGTAATGGTGGCTGAACCAATGCAGACTCTATTTCTGCACCTGCCATTAGTCACGACTTACCGAAGGTTGAGGATCTTCTGGCACCCTCCCCACCCCCAAGGGAGGATGACTGGGAGACCTGGATAGACCACGCTGCCCCCAAGTGCTAGAAATGGCAATGCTCGGAAGGCTAAAAGCAAAGAGGGTTAGTGAGAGCCTCGAGGTCCTTCCCTGGCTACCATCCGTACAACGGGCCAGTAACCCTGAAGCGACTGCACAGGCCTATCTTGAGGCCTTGGAGAATGTGTATGGAGCCCAGATTCTGATGAGGACCTATGGTGGAGAGTAAGAAATGCACAACAGTACCAAGGGAGTTGTTGTCTGTGTATGTCTCTCGCTGGAAAAATTGTTGCAAGAATGCCTCAGAAAGGGTAGTTTGCCAGCGATTGAACTGGACCGAACCAGACTGGACAGAATCCTTAAGTCTGCCCCTTCTCAGAACTGCTGTTGCTTCAGTTACGCCTGGCAAATAGACTGGAATCCCCACCTCCTATGATGAGTTAATGAGAGAAATCTGAGGAGTTGAGAAAAGCGACCTCGGGAGGTACCTGCACCAACAGCTGTGGCTACGACCCGAGTGACTGAGGGTGACCCATCAAGTGAAGTTCAGGGGCAGAGGTTGACAGTCAATGAGTGATCTGACAAGGAAAAAGATATGCCACAATGGGGCGAACTGTTGAGAGAGATCCGGGAATTCAAAAACAGTCCCTTTATGAAGGCCACGCCTGCAAGTACGGGCCCTGACCTATATCCGACTGCATCTGCTATGGGGGGGGGGTACCCACCCATGTATCTCCTGCTGATAACAGCTCCAAACTCAATTCCTTGACCATGGAAGTGGAGAAACTGACGAGATGTCTCCAAATGCTTATCACGCCGCAGACAGAGATGGCACCAGGTTTCCAGTTAGTAATACCCCGCCCTGGCTCCCAGTGTGGCGCCTCGGCCAGCTCAAACTCCAGAAAGTATGTTTTGCTATAATTGTGGGAAAGATGGGCACATGAAAAGGGAATGCCAGTCCCCAAAAGACACTGACAAAGTTGCATATAGGCTACAAGGAGAGCTTCGGAGAAGAAATCAGTGGTTAAGAGGTGCACGACATGATCCCAGTGAGGGCACCAAAATGCTAATTCACGCCCTTTTGTGGCAAGGTCAGTTGCCCAGGCCCCCACTACCGCCTCCAGACTGGTCCAGAATAGTGGGTCCCTCCATGGAGACCACTGTAAAGGTGAATGGAGTGTCTACAAGAGCTGTATTAGACAGTGGCTCCCAAGTGACAATTATGTTCCAGGATTGGTATCAGAAGCATTTGTCAGACGTGACTCTTACAACCATTAGAAGGACTGCATGTATGGGGTTAAGTGAGAAGGCCTACCCCTATTCCGGTATATCCGAATTGTATTGTCTTTCCCACCTCCGTGGCTGGAGTGGCTGAACAAGTAGAGACCCTAGCCTTAGTGTGTCCCCCACTGGACTGTATGATGGTGTCCCTTTGTTGATTGGAACAAATGCTCATATGTTCGGAAGGCTGGCACAGTTGTGTTATGAAAACAGGGGTCAAAGACTAGTAGAGCTTTAAGAGTTCAGCTTTAATTAAGAAGGCCTATGAGGCACAGAGAGATGCTGAAAAACAGAACCAGAGGAACCGGTCGGAATTGTATGGAAGAAGGATCCTGAGTCTCTGATCCTGGCGCCAAATGCCCAGTGTACCTTACAGGAGAGGTCCGTATCAGAAAGGATGTTAAGAATAAAATATTAATGTTGGATGCACCAGGCGATGGAAAATTGCCAGAGGGACTGCTGGTCAAGCCTAGTATTTTGCCCGCTAGAGCCACATGCTTATGCCAGAAGGGTAATGGTCCAAGTTCATAATGTGTCTGAAAGAGACATTCGGTAAACAGAGGTTGCATCCTGGCTAATGTGCATTGTGCAGACACTGCAGTGCTACCCAGCAGCAAGAGTTCAAGGAAGAATGACAGAGTAACGCCTGACTTGTTTGATTTCGCGACTCGCTGCCAGCTGAATGGAAAGTGAGGATCAGTGAGAAGCTTGCCCAGAGAGACCAGGTGTTTTCTTTAAAGGAATGGGATGTAGGATGCGTGCAAGAGCTGAGCACAATATCCGCTGCATGACGAAAGACCATTTCGTGAGAGGTCTCGACGCCTGGCACCTGCTGACATAGATGATGTGAGACGGCATCTGCAAGAGATGTTAGCTGCTGGTGTAATACAAGAATCCAGAAGCCCTTATGCTTCCCCATTGTGGTAGTGAGGAAAAGAATGGAACAGTAAGGATGTGTGGATTATCGCACCTTAAACCGGCGGACTATCCCTGATCAGTACACAATGCCCCACATTCAGGATGCTTTGGACTGCCTAAACGGGAGCAAGTGGTTCTCTGTGCTGGATCTCCGCAGTGGGTACTACCAGATCCCGGTGGCCCCAGAGGACCGTGTGAGAAGATGGCCTTTATCTGTCCGGCTTGGCTTTATGAATTCATGAGGATGCCTCAAGGGATTTCAGGTGCCCCAGCCACTTTTCCAACGATTGATGGAGCGTGCAGTGGGGACATGAACTTACTAGAGTGCCTGGTATACCTAGATGATGTTATTGTGTTTGGCAGCTCACTGGAGGAACATGAGAGCAGATTATTTAAGGTATTGGACCGACTGGAGGACTTTGGCCTTAAACTGTCCATTGATAAGTGTCAATTCTTTCAAACATCAGTAAAGTATGTGGGACACAGTATCCACCGAGGAATAGAGACCGACCCAAGTAAAGTTGAGGCCTTGACCACCTGGCCACAGCCCAAAAATCTAAAAGAACGCAAAGATTCCTGGGATTCTGTGGTTATTATCGGCGCTCATCAAGGACTATTCAAGAGTGATCCGCCTTTACTTAACCTTACTCAAGGGTATCCCCCAACCCACAAAAAATACCAAAAGTCAGCGTCCCTCAAGACTGAAAGAGTGTATTTTCATCCGAGTGAAGTATTTGGGGCCCGCTGGACTCCTGATTGTGAGACTGCTTTTCATGAGATCATATATCAACTTACCCATGCTCCAGTGCTGGCCTATGCCGATCCAAGAAAACCTTACGTCCTGCACACTGATGCTAGCTTGCAAGGGTTGGGGGCGTGTTGTACCAAGAGCACGAGAATGGCCTGAGACCAGTGGCCTTTGCCAGTAGAAGCCTGACCCCATCCGAAAGAACTATCCTGTACATAGTTAGAGTTCCTAGCTTTGAAGTGGGCTATTGTTGACCAATTCCATGAGTACTTGTATGGGGCTAAAATACTAGTAAAACTGACAATAATCCTTTGACCTATGTGCAGACCTCAGCTAAGTTGGATGCCACTGGCCATAGGTGGCTTTCTGCATTATCTACATATGACTATGCTCCTCGAATACTGAGCAGGTCTGAACCATATAGATGCTTGATGCTCTCTCTCCCGGAGGCCTGTTCCCAGAATGATTGGGTCCGATTGGCAGAACCTGACATTCGGGCACTCTGTCGGAAGTTTGACAGGGAGGAACAAATGTCCACGGACGCAGTGGACTGCATGGTGGATTGCTTGGAGCCTCTGAGAATTGCATACCTGCTGCTTATTGCCACTTTTCTGCAATAGACATTGGTGCACTGCCTCAGCTGGACAATGACAGTATTCAGCGGCTCAATCCCGCGATCCCATGATCAAAGCAGCTTTAGAAGCCCTCTATGCAGGAAAAGATGTGTCCAAATTACGCCCACTGATTTGAGAACTGCACTGTTATACAAAGAAGGTCCTAAGTTGAAACTGATCAATAAACTGTTATACAGAGAAACAGTAGACAGAGGGGACAAGTAGACAAACAACAACTAGTGCTGCCCACTGCCTTCGAGACTCAGTACTGAGGTCCTTGCACAACCACATGGGGCACCTTGGTATAGACAGAACACTTGACTTGGTGAGATCCAGATTCTATTGGCCTAAGATGGGGGCTGATGTGGAGCAACACATTCGAACTTGTAGTCGCTAGCTACAGAGGAAAGCTTTGCTCCAGAGGGCTGCCCCTTGTTAACATCACCACCAGTGCACCCATGGAGCTGGTCTGTATTGATTTTCTGAGTTTGGAGTCAGATCAAAGAAATATCAGTAATGCTGGTGGTCACTGACCATTTCACGAGATATGCCCAAGCTTTCCCCACCAAAGACCAGAAAGCATCCACTGTGGCCAAAGTACTTGTAGAAAACTTTTTGTTCACTATGGGGCTCCACAAAGAATCCATTCTGATCAAGGGAGAGACTTTGAGAGTCGTCTGATCAAAGAGATGCTTTCTCTGTGGGGAGTCTGAAGTCCAGAACCACTCCTTACCACCCCAGGGGACCCACAGCCTGAACGCTTTCAACCGCACTTTGCTAGATATGCTAGGCACCCTGCACCCAAAGGACAAGCCTAGATGGAGCCAACAAATTAGCACCCTGGTACATGCTTATAACTGCACCAAAAGTGATGCCACTGGATTCTCCCCTACTGCCTGATGTTTGGAAGAGAAGCTCGACTACCAGTAGATGTGTGTTTTGGGGCTCTCCTGATGGGGTTCAAGCTGACAACTATTTACAGTATGTGCAAAAGTTAAAGGCCCAGCTAACTCATGCGTACTAACTGGCTCAAACCATGGCTGCCAAAAGAAATCTGGCCAACAAAGAAAGGTATGATAAAAGGTGAAAGCACAGGAACTCCAGGAGGGAGATCGGGTATTGCTAAGAAATCTGGGACTGCATGGCAAGCACAAGATTGCTGACAGATGGCACCATCTCCCTCACATTGTAGTGGGCAAACTAGATGATCTGCCAGTGTACAAAGTAAGGCCTGAGAATAATTCAAAAGATGTAAAAACAATGCATAGAAATCATTTACTGCCCATTGGACAAATCTTAATTGAGTCTGAGCCCCTAGAAGATGCCCCCTCTGGACCAGTGACTAGAGCTGCTGCTAAGAAAAGATCAAGAAAGTCTGCACCTACAGAAGCAAAGTTAAAGTGTTCCCTCCACAAGTCCCAGTTGAGCATGACTGTCAGTCCATATCGGAAGAAAGTGAGAGTGACTTTGAATACTATCCTTCTTACGAACTGAGTCAATTGTTTCGGGGCAATCCCCTAGTCAATACTGGAGATGAAGCTGGGCCTTCTGGACTGTCTAAGCCCCCCGCTTCATCCGTGGAGCCAGTGCTCCCAGAAAGTGAAGTGCAAAGCATCAGATCAGATGAAATGGAATCATTGTGCATGGTTGAACTGTTTGAGCTTTCAGGGGAAGAAAATGATAGATTGGGGCAGACTGGTGATACACCCGAACAAGAAGAGTATTTTGAGTGCCCTGACAGTCCACTGCCAGTGTCCGAAAGCTCTCCATGCGAGCCAAATGTTGTGGACTCAGAAACTGTAACTCCTGGAGCTGAAAGTGCCTCAAGTTCTAGCCTCTACCCCCATGGAGACTCCTGACAAGTAGGAGGACAATGCTGAAAATGAGGCTCAGAGTGCAGAGACTATAACAGTTCCCCTAGAAAGACTGGTCGAGCTGTAAAGCCTGTGGTGCACCTCAGTTATGATTCACTTGGGAGGCCTGTGGACTTGCCTCTCAATGTTGTCCATAAAGGAGTGTATGTGTCCCCGAGCTCATTGCCCAAACTGAGCATCAGTGTTAACTCCAAGTTACTTGTGTTGCCTTTCATATGGTGCCCTTGCCCCATCCAGCCCCAAGGTAACTGATAGGGAAGGGCCCTCTCTTTCAGGTTTCATGTACAAGAGGTAATAACTTGAGTTATGGTACAATGTGTATGTAATACTGTGTAAAGAGTGACGTACTGCAATGTTTCAGAAATGTGTTCTTGGTAAAATGATATATTGACTGATGATTACATGTGCGAGCCTAATGCAAATGTATATGGTTGCAGTTGAAACTTATGGGTACTTGTTGACGCGACGCCAAGCTTTCCCAGGCCAGGAAGGTGTAACCCCCTGCAAATGGGGTTCCCAAAGACTTCCAGGAGCTTGCTTGAATGCTCCAAGCCTGAATGGTGTTTGGCATTTAAACCATTTATCAGTGAGTGTTTTTGAGCCTCTGGTACTGTCTCTTTAAGAGCTGTCTGCTTGCAGACATAATTAGTTTGTATGGGGGACTGTGTGCTTCTCTGAGTACCACTTGAGCTGCTGCCAATTCACTTCATTTTGCAGTCACTAGGAGTGCAAAGGAACCTATCTGAAAGATGTAACTGTTTGCCAGAAATTATTTAGAGTAATAATGAAATTACAGTTTGTCTAACCTGCTTTCTTTGCAGTCAGAACTGTGTCTGCTAGTTCCCCATTCTAGTTTTGAACTGCTGAACTGGACCAATCAGTGTGGGGTAAGCTAGCCTAAAATGGTGCCTTGGACGAATCAGAACTTGACTCATAATCTGAGCCAGCCACAAGAGGATTATGGGCAGTGACTCTGGGAGATGTAGTTTAGACTTCAGTGCCTTTTGGACCAACAGCAGCAGTCTATTGTGAGTGACAGCCAATCCAGTCAAGAACTGTGAGGAACTCAAAGGAAGTGCCGGTTTTGTCGGTTGGAGTTTCAATTGAGCTTTGGCAGTGAAGAAGGAAGGAGCCCTGTGCTTTTTCAGTGTGCAGTTTTAGTCAAAAAACGTGTGTAAGGCCCAGAGTTCGGTCTGCAGCTTGTGTAACAGCTTGTTAGGACTGAATCCGTCCCTGTGAAAAGAATCAAAGGATCTCTGAAGAGTAGAAACCAGGCTCACCCTGTAGAAGACTGGAGGAATGGCTGAAAATTGCACTGGTCTGTCAGGAACTGAATCTGCTGTGTGTTCTCCCGGGTATTGTGCAGTAATTGCGATCGGGATACAGATGCAGCCTGCCTGGTATAGTGCTTTCTTTTATATGGATGTGTGCAGAGGTTTGTGCACCTCAAGTGAGCCCTGCTGACATTGAAGGACCCTATCTTATTTGGAGGTCGTGAGTACTAATTCAGGGTCGCTCCCTGTTGAATTGCCACATTAAATCCAAATGGAATTACTGTACTGCTGACTGTTTAATTCTCCTTTTCTCTGTGTGAAAGGGCCCCTACCAGCTGCCACGGTTTGGACTAGCCACTAGGGCTTGGGTACCCAGGGACAGTAACTGATAGGGATAGGCCTGTGCACAGAGCCATAAGGTAGATTATTAGAGTGATAAGCTAATTAACCTGATTTCCCCTGTCCTTGTTATATCCCCTAAATAAATCAGAGCTGCTTGTTTCAGCAAAGTTATACTGCTTGAGGTATTTGTTCATGTTAAAGTACTGTACTGTGATTGTTGCACTGTATCTCATTTCACAGGAGGTCCCAGTGCCGGAACCAGACCTGGGGGTAAGTGTATACTGTGAAGGTAATTCTGATATATTGTGTGGGCCACTAGTGGGAAGAAGGGGGTTGCAGTGTCCCAGAGGGCTGTGACCAAGTTAGTTTAACTATTGCAAACCTTGACCTCTGGGTGGAGGCACCCGCCATTGGATCCAGGCCCCTCAACCTGTTAGTGGCAAATCAGGCAGGGGTAGTAGCCCCTGGGATAGCGCCATCTAGGGGTTACACTGCAAATAAGGCAGGTTAGAACAAACTGCAATATTATTACTACTATAAAAAATGATCAGCAAACAAGTACATCTTCTAGCAGAACTCCCTCTCAGATTAATTATGACTGCAATCCAGGCAGCTCTTAAAGAGATAGTACACAGAGGCTATACAGGCACTCTCTGGCAATACATTTAAACTGCTAAAATGCAGGACACCAGCCTGGCAGTGAGCATTTAAGCAAGCTCAAGGAAGACTTTTCAGGAACCCTCATTTTAGGGGGGGGGTTACATTATGCAAGTAATAACACACGGCGAGGTGTAATTTATCGCCTGATAAGAGCATGCCCAGGGATGTACTAATGGACGAGGTGCTTGGGCCGAGTGCCTTATGCCACTGGACATGCTCTTATCAGGTGGTAAACCACTCGAGTGTGCTATTGCGTTATAAAATGGTTTATGTAGCAAAAAAAAAAAAAAACAGCTGTCAAAATAGGAAAATAGGGGAAAAGTTTTTTTTTTCTTAGAAGAGAAAAATAGTTCCTCTGTTTATGTACTGTATTGCCCTGTATAGTACAGTGTATTTAGCTTGGTCACTGCTAGACCCCCCCCCCCCCACACAACTTGTGCTGCCTATGTCACCACAGATACGTAGTTTTTAACTGTGGAGTTCTGTAATGTGTGCATTTTAAAACTGCAGGGGCAGTTTCATAGGGAGCGAGCATGTATGTCTTAAGCCGTCCTAGTGTACAGTTTGAATTAGACGACGTCTGGCTAAAATGACCATGTGTTTAAAAATTGGAAGGAAGATTTCATAGGGCGCTAGCGTGTGCCTCTTAAGCTCCCTACTGTACACTGTTTGTAACAGAGCAGGTCTCACTGAAATCGCCTTGTATTTTGAAACTGCGTGCATCTTTTTTTAGGGAGCATGTAGGTTCATCATCAGCTGCCGTAGCGTGCAGTTTCTATTGCAGTATATTTTGTTTACATGGAAGCTATGTGGATTTAGAAAAAATGTCTGGAAGATGGCAGTGACCATGTAGTTTTGTGAAAAATATATTTTGGAGTGGATGATGGTTAAATATGACGGTTGATGGTGTCGGAGGGCAGGGAAGCGGCGCCATCAATGAAGGCGGGATCGAGGAATGGAATGGAGGGACTGGAGATGAGCTGCTGCAGGGAAGGAAAGCACCAGGACAGGTACAGATCATTTTGGGGCCCAGTACAGGTGTAATGTTGTAATTTGGGGCTTTTTTCATGATATTTGTGTCTGGGTACTGTGCTGGCATGACTGTATTTGTGATGACTTGTCATGAGGAAAAAAGTGTTCCGTCTCTCTACCGCTTAAGTGAGCTCTGCCATTCAGCGTTTCTGTTTACGGTTGGCAGAGCTCACTGATTTGCTGTTGTTATGGGACTTTTATGTGGGCAGTAGTGCCTGTTGGCTACTATATCATCTGATAAGGACACGGCTCAGATGATGTAGTAGCCAATCAGAGGCTTGGATTTCTTAAGCCCATTTTATAAACTGGGATAACATCATGGGTCCAGTTCCTGACTGATCAACCAGAGACCAGGATTCTTTCTTGACACTGTATAATACTGTTTAACCTTGCTTTAGCTTAATATTACCTCCTTTCCATTGTTAAGTCACTGTCTAATCCATTGTTTTCTGTGTTCTAATTCCAGATCCTAAAGTGGAAATATAGAGAATACTGGATGGGCAACTATGCAGAATCAGTGTGTTCTGCTACAGAGAGATTCTGATTCCCTCTGACCTCGACAGCGAAACTCGAGAGGTCCATGGGAATCAGAACCCCAAGGTGGTAAAACACACTGGTTGTGCATAGAGTTGCTCATCCTGTATTTTTCATAGTGTATAGTACTGTGTGAAAAATGTGTTTTGTGAGTTCTTTTGCTTTCAAAAGGAAACTGATTCATGCAGTCTCTAGAGGTTCTAGAATGCTGTTCTATCACAGTAGGGTAGAACAGCAATCCATGACCTTGGAACTGTGGCAGAACAGCATTTTGAAAGGGATGGAATTCTATACAGATCAACACTCCACTATACACTATATATAGAATAGTGGATGGATGACTATCCACAACAAGGCTGTTTCCATTGAGGGAGTTGATGTCACAGAGACCTCAAGAGGTCTCTGTGGCATCATCAACTCCCGAGATGGAAACACAGACTTAGTTGTGGACAGTCAACCATCCATTATTTTTTATGGTATCTGGTTTCCCCAAAATGGACACAAGGTTCATACGTTGCATTGACACTCCTGCACTGGTCCTCGCTCAAGTCCTGTCCCCTAAGATACCAGTCCTCCTCACTGCAGTTATGCTCTGTTTCGGTCACATCCCCGAATACAGCGGTATTAATCGCTCCGGTCCCACTCTGCTTTCGCCATAACTGTGCCAGAGATTTAAAAAAAAAAACTGCAAACTGAGAGTTTGGACACACAGAGCCGATTATGGCAGTCCGTGTCCAAACTGCCTGCTCACCAGACTGCTCGCTAAGTAAATCCACCATTTTAGAATGTATTTTTTTTAATCACGGACTGTTTCCACCAATCAGGTAGGAGCTCAAGGAGCAAAAGTCGTTGTACTACTGATGTGATGTCAGAATGATAGTACAACAACTTTTTTGACCTTTGGACTGTCCTACAACAGGATCTGGAAACCCATTGTTTCCCATCCACAATAAACCCTAACCATATACTATAAAATGTTTTACAACAGGATTTATTTCCGAAGTAGTTCATATACTGAGAGGGAGGTAGAACAATGAACACCTACAGTAAGTGTTAAGAACAAGATGTTTCACACCTTGTTAGTGTTGTGACATCATTGGAACAAGGGATAAAGTTCAAGTGCCTTAATGTCACAACACTAATGATGTGTGCAAGCCATCGAGTAACACTGAGGCATTTGTTATTTTTATAATACAAGAGTTACATGTTTTAACATGAAAACAGCAGTTTTGTTGATTGTATGCAGCTATGATTACATCAGCTGTGACTAGCTCAGCTTACAGTCTATTTGCTCATTCTGTGGTGAGAGTGCAAGGCTAACTGCATCAGCTGTGAACAGCTGTTCTAAACGTTCTGAAAACGTTGGTCAGAACTTTTTCTGATTGTGGGGAAAACCATAGCATGTAATTATCTATCCATCCATCCCTCTATCTATCATGCTTAAATATTATGTTTTTCAAAGTTTCCTTAAAAAAAAAAAACAACAAAAAAAAACAAACCTCACTTCAAAGAATTTTTTGCAAAACTGGTGAATGAGAGAACTGAATACTGTAGGTTCCAGAAAGAATAGAAAGCCGGAGATACCAGGCGCTACAGTAAGTGGCATAAAAAGGAAGTCATGCCAATATACAATGATCTTGGCATTCACTAGATGAACAGGTTACTTACCTGAAACTCTAGTTCTACTACTACTAGTATTCAGTTTACATCTACATGTAGGTAGTCTTCCACTGAGCATACTCTGTTACCAGAAACAGTCTTCAAGCTTGACACTTCCTACCACCCAATCAAGTGGCAATCTGGCTCCAATCCCACAGCTCCCAGATATGTAAGCTGTATTAAAAGCAAGCCATGCCAGGGGAGGCTGGATAGGTCATGTGAATGTGAACTGACTACAGGTAGTAGAAATAAAAATTACATACTGTAATTCTTGATCTTCTAGGAAGATCTTTACCATTTATTCATACAAATTGGTTCTGAGCTGGAGGAGCTAGGGCCATATAGGGGCCTGAACCTTTAAGGAGGGCTGGCGCTGAGGTAAGCTGCATGCATGTGTGGTGTCACAAGGGGGAGCTCGATGGCGCTGCACAGGCTTACCTCGGCACCATCCCTCGATTGCCTCAGTCTTTTTTTTTTTTTTTAACTGAGGAGCTGCAGCGTTAGCTCACATCTGTGCACTTAAGGTCATAAGATAGCCCTGGTGACCCGTGTAAGAAGGACCAACAAAGCAGAAACACAGTGCCTTTATAGCCCAAACCAAGAACAAGGGGTGAAGACTACCAAACAGGCAGACCCTCAAACCTTTCACAGGTCAAAACAGCTACACTTCTGTACTACAATGAGTGCCCCCCACCCCCCTCGGTTTGCCAGTCGATCATGGATTATTGAGGGACACTGACCCTCAAACTGAGAGACGCATCCTCAAACAGGGAGATAAAGGCTCTCAAAACTGTGGAAGTCATTGTGTTTATCGGTGCAAAGTTTATTTTTTATCTAACATTTTAGGGTAGTACGAATTTCAGCTTTAAAATCTGAATCACATCACATTCTCTGTGTAGACAGCACCACCTCCCTTCATGAAGAACGGATAAGGGACAGGGCAATTGTGTGTGTAATTTCTTTGTTATGTTATTTTGCCATTCTCCACGGTCACCCGAACACAGTCTAACAGCTCATGTGTTGCTTAACACACAGTACAGCTCCTTTTAGCAAACCTTCAGTGGCAGAACTCCCCCTCACCCCTTTTAGCAAAATATGTGACAGAGGTTTAGTTAGAACAACCGCCCCTACTCAACCTCTTTTTAAAACCTTGCAGAACCCCCACCCCCATCCCGAGGTGTCAACCCAGCCAGAGCAATCTCAGCATAAGTAACCCGGCCGACAGCAGATGAATTTGCCTCACCTTGTCCCTCCCGTCACTTGCAGAGTAGATATGGATCCCATCTGTCAGGAGAGATGTGCGGTTCAGTTGGCAGTCACTCTACTCCTGCTTCCCAGCGTGATGAAAGATTCTCAGCTCTGAAGACTGCCTTTGTCACACCCAGTCCCTCCTGTCACATGCAGAGTAGATATGGATCCCATCCATCAAGAGAGATGTGCGATTTGGTTGATAGTCACTCCACTCTTGTTCTCCAGCAAGATGAAAGATGCTCAGCTCTGAAGACTGCCATGAGACTGGTGACCTGACTGGCCAGTGTTTTAATTATTAAATTGCAGCAGGACACAATTGCTTTGCTCGCTCTCCGCCATGACTTAGGTTGGCCTGGACCACGTTATCTCCCCAGCACAGTGCACACATACACATGAACAAAAAAAAAAGGCAAACAAAAAATTGTATATACTGTACATTAAGCAGGAAAGGAGAGAGACATGTGGGGAGTGGTGCAATGCACTGGCTGTGGGGTGACCATTTTCTGGTAGACATTCTGGACGCTGCATTGCTCCACTGTTTTCAGGCAACTATCTGCTCTGAGGTAGGAGGTTGCCATCTCCAAGCCAAAATGGCAAGGACTAGGGAAGCCTACACCACCCAAGGAACACCAGTGTCACCACCGCTGCCTCAGAGGTTGCCAAAAAAAGAGGAGCAGTTGGACCACAGCAGGCTCAGTGAGGGTGAGAGAACAGAGGCACATCCCTCCAACTGTACCTCTCCACAATTCATATGCCATTCTGGCACAGCGTGGTTCCTCTATGGAGGCACCTGCAGTGGAGACCAAGGAGGACGCTGGGAACCTCCACGAGGGAGACCCACAGGAGGGTGGCAAGGGACACCAAGTGGTAAGAAAGCAACTCCTAGTGGAGGACTCAATTGTTGAGGGGGTAGAACTGGGTGAGGGAGGTAAGATGCCTGCCTGGTTCCATGGCTTGCAGGGACAGCAAGCAAATCCTCAGGATCATGGGAGCAGTGTCAAGGGTAGACATCATTGTCCATTTTGGAACAAATGACCTAGCTGGGCATGGGATCAGAGCAGTGCAGGAGGAGTTTATGGAGTTGGGGAGGGGACTTAGACAGGTAGCATGCATGGTAACCTTCTCGGAGGTGCTGCCTGTTTATGGCATGGGTGAGGCTAGGGTACTCCGCACCAAGCAGTTCAATGAATGGTTGAAAGACTGGTGCACAGCACATGGTTTTGGCTTCATTAGGGACTGAGGGTCCACCTGGCAAGATGCAGGCCTATAGTGGCATGATGATCTGCATCTGTCGAGGAGGGGAACCAGGCTCCTAGGTGATAGGTTTAAATGCTTCATTGACAAGCTTTTAAACAAGCCAAGGTGGGAGGTGCTGATATGAAGCAGGAAATTCCAAGCATCCCTCCACAAAACAGGGTAGTTAGCGAGGTAAACACCAAGGTACAAAGGTCGACAGGGAGCAGTCCAGGGGTAAATGGAGAAAAAGACAGTAAGGGCAGGGATGGGGCAAAAAAGGTTAAGGCCATCATAAAAAGGAGGGCAATGAGCACCAATGCCCATAGTCTGGGTAACAAGCTTCCTGCACTAGTGGCCTTGATGGAAGATGGACACATGGATATCATAGCAGTCAAAGAAACATGGTACATGGAGAACCTTGACTGGGATGTCAACATACCAGGGTACACAATCTACAGGAGCAGACCTCAGAGCTGCCGTCAGAATCGTGGGCTGCAATTTAATGCAGTTGCAATTGGTTGCAATCACACTGAATTGCAGCCATAATTGAATGCAGTTACATTTGCGTGAAGTCCACGATTCTGTCATAGCCTCGGACTTGCCGGACAGTACTGCCTGACAGAAATATAGTTAAACTCGATGTCTCCTTATTTTTTTTTTTTTTTTTTTATTAACTTGTGTGTGGGGGTGGACATTCTTCAACTTCCAGCCAATTAATGTACCCTGGCCTGGCTCCTCGGCATCTACCCTCTGCCAATGAGTAATGAGAGAGGGAGGAGCCAGGAGTTGTGTGCCCACTGTCTGGAGACTGTGACTGCATGAGGCGGTGAAACAGAGTTGAGCAGCAGCACAAGTAGGCATCGAGGCGAGGAAGGAGGTAGTAGTGTTTGGGCAGTGGCCTGGGTGGGCTAAATTCTAAAATCTTAATTTCTGAAGTGTTGTGGCCTTAAGGTCTGCTTTGTAGGGAATGTGGAAACATCACAGCAGCAGCACTGTTGGGTACAGCTGGACTCGGAGGCAAGGTCAGGGGCAGCCAGACCAGTCCAGAGTCAGGCCACACCAACACCAGTCGAGAGAGAGTGAGGCAAGCCGAGAGGCCTAGAGGGACTCGGGAGAGTGACCCACCAGGCACAGGGAGACCAGTCACCAGGAGAGAGAGCAGGGAGTAGTGGACAGACATGGCTGCATAACGATGAGTTGTGTGGGGTGGTCTGGTGGGACTAGTGCAGAGGAGAGGAAGATAGCACAGCCAGACACCCACAGTAGGACTCAGGAGGTGAGGTCAGGCCCAGGAAAGCCAGCCATACCATCATCGTCAGTTGAGGGAGACTGCTTGAAGAGAGTGAAAGTGAGGGAGCCTACTAAGGGTGAGGCTGATGAGCCAAGCAGACTACTACTAGGCCAAGACTGCAGGCGAGTGAGCCGGGGGGTAGCAGGAGACTCAGACGGAGACGGAGTTAGTCGTCCATCGATCGGTGGCCTGACTTACTGGCTGGGGGGGAGTAAGTGCTAGTGGTGCTGGTAGTGCAAACTTGGGGGAGTCGATAACCTGGCTGCCACTATACACGCAGCCAGTGGCAGCAGGCCATACTAGGCCAGGAGTGGACGGATTAGCAGCAAACCACTGTGCAACAAGCAGCCAAGTAACGAGACCGCATGGGGGGGTGGTGGTGGGCAGTGGGTACACATTAGTCGGCTGCACGGTAGGCAGACAGTCGTGGGTCCGGACAGCACTGCCAATAACACTGGTTGCAACTGAGTAGAAAAGACTCAGAGAAAAAAGTCGAGGGACTGACTTGGAGGGAGTCGGGGACAATGGAAACGTGACTAGAGGAAAGAGCTGGCATGACGGAGGACTGTTAAGTGAAATGCTGATGTCTGTTGTTTTTCTATTTTATGAGAGACTGAGTTGTGTTTCTGACAGCAGCAAACAGCATGCATTAGCATATATTTAAAACTAAAGAGACAGTACTGTTTGGCAGAAGAGAAGGAGAATTTATTCTCAAAATTCAGCCATTTAGCTCAGCTGTTGTGGTGACGTGTTTTTCTTTTGGCAATTGAACTGGCTGAGGCCAGGGCAGTGGGCTACAAGCCTGCCTTGGCTGACTGGCTGGCTGGCTGCTGGACAGTGAGTGACTGGTGGTATGTACAGAAAATGAAATAAAAGTGAGATTATGGTGATTCAGATTCAGGCAGGGTGGGGTGGTCACTGTACTGCAGCATCCCACACTAGGGTCTATAAGGCTGTGCGTAGTTTATATGGCTTGTGGAGGCGATTGTGTAGATCTCCAGCCCGTTGCTGTGCTTTTTTCAGTGCTGACGTGGTGACATGCTAATGCTGAAACTTTGCAAGAAACAAACTACATAAATGTTTAGCAATGGGTAAGCCAATCCCCAAAAAACAAGATTCTGAGTAAGTAACTTTGCAAGAAACAAAATACATAGCTGCAGCTAGAAAATGTTTAGCGAACAGTAAGCCAATCCCCCCTCTCCCAAAAAAAGATTCTGAGTAAGTAAGTTGAAGTTTGAGAATTCTTATGTTTTGTAATAATCGTTGACATTACTCTTTATGTGGGAGTTCTCAGCCTCCACACCCCTCGGGCATAAACACAACCTCATGGAGCACCCAGGGGTGTGGAGGGGGCAGAGCTCCCTCACATAGAGAGTAATATCAATGATTGTTACAAAATATGACAACTCTCCAACTTCAAGTGACAGCAACTTATAGCAACAATTGGAAAAGCTACAATATTCTGAGATGTTCCATATGTGAGGGCACTCCCCACCCCAACACACCCTGGCTAGTAACACAACTTCATCGGAGCACCTGGGGGTGTGGGGAAGGAGCCCCCCCAAAAGAAGGAATAATATCACAGTATTTATTTTTTTTAATTCCTTTTCTGCTCCACTGTGCCTGGGGAACTCTCTCCGGCAGCCTTGGGGCTCCAAGTCTCTACCTTCCACCTGAGACATCTAGCTCCCTCCCTCATGCAGCCCAACACAACCCCTGGATCTGAACCCCCTGGAGGAAGGGTCACCCTACCTGCCCAGGGCACTCTATCTATGGTATAGAGCGCCAGACCACATGAGTCTGCCATGGAGAGGAGGAGGATGGGTCCGGTGCCTGGAGTGTGGACCCGGAGGCTGAGGTGCCTTTGCCTATCCTCAGGAGTGGGGATTTTTCCTGCTTATGTTTCCTGTCCCTCGGAGTGCAGCTGTGCAAGACAACATTGAGCCACAACGCCACCCCCTGCTGACACAAGCGTCGCTGTGTTGTGCATCCCCAGCCGCCGCAAGAGACCACTCTTGTGTGACAGCTCCCTGAAACCCCTCCCCAGGAAGAAAGAGCCGTCCTCCAGATGTTCTATCTCTTCCCTTCCCTTCCAACCCCCAATTACCCAGGCTTGTTCCTGAACCTGGGTCACCAGCATGGTGCGAGATGTGGCGTCCAGCACCTCAACCCTCAGCGCCACTGGGCTGGGTATCACAGAATATTGTTTCTTTTCCATTTGCTGCTATAAGTTGCTACCAATTGCACTTGTCGACCGCATACTGTAATTCACCTAGCAGGCGCAACATGGCCGGGGATCTACACAACTGCCGCTTGAGGGGTGGGGTGTAGCGTCCCACTGAAGGGTGATGAATCTAAGGCTGTTTATCTTGATTTGAAGGTGTACTACTGCAGTGACAAACACCAGGGTCTAAGGCTGTATACGTAGCTTGAAGCTTCAGGGGTGTGCTACAGTAGTGCAACATCCCACACAGGATACAACAAGGCTGGTTATGTGGCTTTGCTTTGGGGGATATACAGTAGCATCCCACATACTAACAGCTGTTGACATGAGTTTGTACTGGGTGTACTGCTACTGCTGCAACCCACACCATGACAGGTTTAAGCCTGTTTATGTGGCTTCAGGAGTGTACAGCAGCATCCCACCAGGGTATAAGGCTGTTAATGTGGCTTTGGTATGGTGGAAGTTGAATGGTTGGATTTTCTTTAGTGAGTCACAGTCATACATTTTCAACTAGTTGAAATAATCAGTCATAATGTGTTGTAAGTCAGTCATAATTGTCTTTTCAACTGACTCCATGGTCTATACAGGAAGGACAAAGAGGGTAAGAGAGGAGGAGGGGTAGCTCTCTAAGTAAGGGAAGAGATAAAAGCAATGGAACTAAAGGGTAAACGGGAAAGAGAGGAGGCACTATGGGTCACCTTGGAGACAGGTAGTGGCACCACAATCTGCACAGGGGTTGTATACAGACCCCCATCTCAGGGGAGGAAATGGATAAGGAAATGATAGAGGGTATCCTCAGAATGGCAGAAAAAGGGAAGATATTGCTGATGGGGGACCTGAATATGCCAGATGTTAACTGGAACACATTTGCTGCAGCCACATCCCAGAGCAGGGTCATTCTCGATGCCCTACATGGGGCATGCCTCAGGCAGCTAGTGTTGGAACCCACTCAGGAGGGAGCAGTCTTAGATCTAGCACTCTCAAATGGGGATCGTGAGAGGATCTCAGATATATAAGTGGGTAGCCATCAGGAAACAAGCGACCACAAGACAGTGTGGTTGACAATTAACACAGCCATAGAGTCAAGCCATTGAAAAGCAAGGTTACTTGACTTTCGGAGGGCTGAATTTGGCAGAACAGGAGAGTGCCTAAGGAATACACTAGCAAAAGGGCAGGAAGGAGGGGTGGAGGAACAATGGGGAACAATCAAAACTGCCATCACAGAGGCAACAAGCTTCTGTGTGAAGCAAATAAGCAAAATGAAGGAAAAAAACACTATGGTTCTCAAAAGAGGTGGCGGAGAAGGTTAGGGAGAAAAAGATAGCATTCAGAAAGTAAAAGGAATCACAGAAGGAGCAGGACAGAGAACTGTGCCAGTTAAAGTAGAAGGAAGCAGGGAAGGCAGTTAGACTAGCAAAGGCCCAAACTGAGGAAAAGATAGCCAACACAGTTAAGAAACCTTTTATAGGTACATTAATGAGTGAAAAATGAACAAGGGAGGGATAGTGAGGCTTAATAACAGAGGGGGTGGGCAGAGGGTGACAGTGAAAAGGAAGAGATATGGAACGAATACTTCTGTTCAGTATTCACAAAAGAAGAGATGGGGGACTTACCTAAAATCAAACAATAAAGCATTCTGGATGGGGGGGGGGCGCAGTCAATACCAGTCCATTTACAGAAGAAAGGGTCCTCAAAGAACTCCTAAAACTCAAGGTGGACAAGGCAATGGGGCCTAACAGGATTCACCCCAGAATTATAAAAGAACTAAGGGGAGAACTAGAGATACCACTGACTACCCTTTTTAACAAATCATAGGAGGAGTGCATGATACCTGAGGACTGGAGAAGGGCAGATATGATTCCCCTTCACAAAAGTGGGAGCAAGGCAGAGGCAGGAAACTACAGACCTGTTAGTTTGACCTCAGTGGTACGGAAAATGATGGAATCACTTCTGAAAGAAAGAAAGAATAGTCTATTATCTAGAGGCCAGCAGGGCACAGGACCAAGGCAGCATGGATTCACAATGGGAAGGTCATATCAGGCGACTCTAATATATTTCTTTGACTGGGTGACCAAAGTAGTAGACCACGGAGGGGCTGTGGACATGGCCCACCTAGACTTTAGCAAGACATCTGACACAGTCCCACACAAAAGATTAATAAACAAGTTAGCAAACCTGGGAGTGGGATCCAGGGTGGTAGGCAGAGTAAAGTATTGGCTGGACAACAGGACGCAGAAGGTAAACAGCGTCCACTCCAAAGAAAGGGGGGTTACTAGTGGGGTACTGCAGGGTTCAGTACTGGGGCTGGTCCTCTTTAATGTCTTTATAAGTGACATTGCAGAGGGACTGGATGGAAAAGTTTGCCTCTCTGCAGACGACACAAAGATCCGCAACAGGGTTAATACACAAGGTGGGGTGGAAAGCATGAGAAGGGACTTGGCAAGGCAGGAGGAATGGTCAAAAGTATGGCAGCTTGGATTCAATGCAAATAAAAACCTAGGAGAAGAGTACACTATTGAGAGGGGAGGTACCAACAAAAATAAAAATGGAAGGGACCTGGGGTGGTCATATAAGACAACTTAAAGGTAGGCAGGCAATGAGAGAGGACAGTAAGGAGGGCTGTGGGGATACTGGGATGCATAGGGAGAGGCATAATCAGTAGAAAACAGGAAGTTGTCATCCCTCTGTACAGACAGTTGGTGAGGCCACATCTGGAGTACTGCGTGCAGTTCTGGAGACCCCATTTCCACAAGGACATATACAGGATGGAAGCAGTCCAGAGGAGAGCAACTAAAATGGTGCAGGGTCTGCACCAGAAACCACAAGAAATGAGACTAAAAAGCTTAATATGTATACCCTCGAGGAAAGGAGGGGGAGAGAGAGGACATGATATAAACTTTCAAGTACCTCAAGGGAATTAACAAAGTCCAAGAGGGTAGCATCTTTCAGAAAAAGAGATGTGCAAGAACAAGGGGGCACAATTTGAAGATAGAGGAGGGATGGCTCGGGGCAATGCAATGAGGTATTTTTTTCACAGAGAGGGTGGTGGATGCATGGAACTGCCTCCTTAAGGAAGTTGTGGGGTCAAAAACAGTGAGGGAAATTCAAGAATGCATAGAACAGACATAAGGCAATTATAGTGGGGGGGGTAGAAGGAAGTAGGCTGTTGGTTAACTAGGATCTGCAGCTTATTTAGTATGTAGGGAAATGGGCAGAATGGGTGGGCCAAGTGGTCTTTATCTGCTGCCAAAGTCTATGTTTCTGTGTAACTTAACTGACACTATGTCCTCTCTCAGCTTTCAGAGGCATCCAGGGAAACAGCAAGGCTGCACAGCAAATAACACTGACAGCTACAGTGCTTCTGGGGTCACAGTGAGCATCGAGGAGCCCTCTGCCAGCGGCGCCACAGTAAGGGCAGCATTCTGGTGGTTACCATGGGGACACTGGGATGCTCCCTGCCTCAGACTGTGCTGGCTGACTGTTCTGGCTAAAAGGTAAAGATTTGGGGGTAACAGAATAAAAATTGTTTAAATAGGGAGACAGCAAATTTGGTACACTGTATGATCCAGGTAGGATCAGGTACCACTCCTAAAAATATGGTATTATACCAGCAAAAATGGTACAGTTGGATGGTCTACAAACAGGACAGAGTGAGCCCAGGGGATGGTGGGTGGGTGTGTGAAACAATGGTGAAGATATTCCTAGAGATCAACAATTACGATGAGTACATAATTTTTATATCTTCCAAGAATCAATCTTCATGAATAATTAACATCAATGGGTTAGAGTACCAAGCTCAGAAGAAAGCTCGCCTGGGTCAGGGCTATAGGAGCCAAGGCTCACTCATGACAAAAGTCCATTAAGGACAGCCCTGCCAATGGAGGCATGCTGTCTGGCATGGACAGTCAAGGGCATAGCACCTGATGAAGGTGTGCACTGTGCTCCAAGTTGCAGCTCCCCAACAGGCAAAGAGCAAATCTATGTCCAGGATGTGGCAATTATTTTGGTGGAATGGGCATGTACCTGGCCCTTCCAACTTGACCTATGCTACAGCATAGCAATGACAAAGGAAATTATCAATCCAAGCTGAAATGAATTTGATTGTAACAGGCTGTCCCATCTGAGTAGGATCAAAAAGATACAAAGAGCTGCTTAGAGTGCCTGAAGTTCTTTGTTCTGTCAAGGTAGAACTTCAGGGCTCTCTTGACATCTAGAGAATGAAGAATGTGCTCTGCATTGTTCTGAAAGTTAGGAAAGTAAGTAGGCAGCAGAAGAGGCTGATTCAAGAGAAACGCTGACACCACCTTGTGTAGGCACTTGGGGTGTGTGCAGAGGACCGCTTTGCCTCTATGGAAAACAGTATACAGAGGATCCATGACCAACTCAAGAAAGTGAGAAACTCTGCAGGCAGAGGTGATGGCAACTAAGAAAGCCATTTACCAAGTTAGGAACTTCAGGTTACAAGTAGCCATGGGCTCAAAAAATCTAGAGGTGAGCATGTCTGACACAATCGGCTCAGTGTGCCTTTCCCGGTCACCAATTTTAAATAAATAAATAAATGTTAATATGCTAGGTGGATACAGGTTTCCTGACCAGAGACCTTATGTGCAAAATGTCCTCCAAGAACCTCTTGAAGAGAGGCAGCTGGGATAGAGAGGGGTTCTGTACTGGCCTGTGGTACATTGAAACAAAGCACAAGTAGACCTTAACTGTAGAGTACTGCAAATCTGCATCACAGAGGTCAATCACTCCAAACCCAAACCTCGTCCTGAGGACACTGGAAGGGGTCCAAGCGAGTTCGGGAGCACAACATGGGACAACATTTCCACTTGGCTGTGTAGGTCTTCCTGGTGGAAGGTTTATGAGCAGCCAAAAGAATCTCAGAGATCCTCTAAGACACCTTATACCAGCTGTTCACCTCCATCTCTGCAGTCAGGCCTGGAGGTGTAGGGAGCATAGTCTGGGATGGACAAGGGACTGCTGCGTCAGAAGGTCTGTCCTGAGAGGAAGGAACCTTGGAGTACTGAGTGACATTCTTTTGAGCAGAGGATACCATATCTGCCAAGGCCAACATGGGACAACCAGAATAATTTTGTTCCTGTGTGCCTCCAGCTTGAGTAGTACACTCTGAAATAGAGGTATTGGCAGAAATGCATGTAGAAAAAGATTTGTCCACTGCAGTCTAATACATCCTGCCAAAAAACACCATGTCCTGGATTACAGGAGCAAAATCAAGGCAGTCTAGCATTGAGTGGGGATGCAAAAAGGTTCAAATTTGGGGTTCCCCACTCACTGAATAGTGACTGCACAATGTCTGGTGCTAATGATCACTTGTGAAGATCAGCTTCGGTTCGGCTGAGCTCATCCACCAGAATGTGCAAAGCTTCTGGTAAGTAAACTACCTGGATCAGCACACCCTGCTCTAGACACCATTCCCACACTCTTCTCTCTGCAGAGAAGGTAAGAGTGTGTTCTGCCTTGGTTGTTGATATAGTACATGAGAGACTTCTACATTTGGAGGAGCACTATCTTGTGGCTGATAAAATCCAAAAGAGCCCACAGGGCTCAGAGAACTGCTGTCATTTCCAACACACTGTTGTAGAGATGAGACTCTAAAGGGCTCCAAACTCCTTGAGTGTGGTACCCTAACAATGAACTCCCCATAATGGGTTATCTGAGGTTCTGTTTGAGAGAAAAGAAAACCCTGGAGGAGGCTGTCCTCCTGTATCCACCATGCAAAAGAATGCAAACTACAGGCTTCATCACCTTGATGAAGTAAGACAGAAGGTGCAATGCTGGAACCACTGTGTGCTGAATTTCCACTGGGTTGTCCTCATATGCAGCCCTGCCAGAGGGACCGTGACCACTGAGGAGGCAATCAAGCCAAACATGTACTGCATCGAATGTGTTTACAGCAACTTGCACTGCATTATGGAATGAGCTATCTGAAGGATGGCTTTCCTTCTGTCCTGTGAAAGGAAGGCTCCAGCTCTGGAGATGTCAAAAAAGCCCAATATGATGAGGAGCTGCTGAGAGGGCCGAGTCTGTGGCTTTGAGATTCAGTAGGACACCTATGAAGGTAAGGAACTAAGAGGCTCTGGCCACTGTTTGTTCCATCTCCTGCTTGGGTGGACTGGCTAGAAGCCAGTCATCTAGTTAGGGGAAGACCTGGAGTACAAGCCTTCTTATATGAGCCACAAGGATGGCAAAGCACTTATTAGACTCAAGGTGCAAAGGACAGCCCAAGGGGCAAGATTCAAAATTGATAATGCTGACCCAGTACTATGAAGCGCCAAATAGGGGAATCTGTGGTGGCTGGGGTGGACTACGATGTGCTACTGAGCATTCTGTATGTTCACTGAGGCTAACCAATCCTGAGGATTGAGGAGGAGTAGCAGAGTTCTTAGAGGAATTATTTTTAATTTTTCTCGTTCCATGAACTTGTTCAAGTTTCTGAGCTGGAGGATGGAGCACATGCCCCCCAGACTTCTTCAGAATGAGGAAGCAATTGGAATAGAAGCCTGTGTTGCTCTCCACCTCTAGCACAACTTCAATTGCCCTGCTGTTCAAAGGCACACAATCTCCTTCGCCAGAAGGTCTGATACATGGGCTGAAAGAAGGGGTTCTTTTTTTGGTGGATAATCCAAAGGAATTTCTGTAAAACTCAGACAGCATCTCCCTCAGAAAATCCCGACCACCCACTTGTCTGAAGTAACGCATCCCCATGGACAGTAAAAGAGCATCAAGCATCCCCCTACAGCACAGGAAAGCTCTACCCTGGGGCTGAAACTTCAGAGGGTGGCACTAGGTGCTTTTGGGGTCTGTGCATTCAGCTTTGCTTTCTTTTGTGGCAGGGGAGGCTGGGACTTAAGTTGAGCTCCCTTGCCTTGAAAGGATGGCTTATAATGGTAGAAACTACATCCCTTCCCTCTTTGGGGATAGGAGGGGTCAGGCCTGTAGGGCTTGATGTCAGTTCTAGTTTTCTGGGAGGCCTCAAGAGACTGCTCTACCTGATGTCCAAACAGGTAAGGACCATCAAAGTGAACATTCAAAACATGTTGTTGGGCATCATTTGAGAAGCCAGATGTACAAAGCCAGGAATATCTTCCAATTCAAATTACTGCAGCTGCAGAGCAGGCGGCAATGTCAAAGGCATACACAACCACTTTGAACTGATGGCTGTGAAACTTAATACCATGAATGACAGTCTGGAAAATCTTCTGTTACGTCTTGGATTCAGGCAGGGATTCTACCAGAGACTTAAAAGTGGTCTAGAGGGCATACTCATACTTGCATAAATGCCCCTGGTAGCTGGCAATCCTCATGCTAAGGGTAGCACCAGCACAAGCCCTTTTCCCCACAGCATCTGTTTTGCATGATTCCTTATTAACAGGGTGCACAGTCTCCTCTTGAGGAAGAAAGACTTTGTCATTCTCAGCTAAAATTACAATCTAGTCAGCAACAGACTTGAGTAGAAAGGATAGGTCTATCTTTAGGGACAGAGTGCTTACGATCTATCAGCCTACAGACAGAAAGAACAGACAGACCTGTTTCATACTGTGTCTGAAATGGTGTTAAACAAAGGGGGAATTGGTATATGAGATTAATCGGCATGGTTGAAATGATGAGCCACTCCAGATGAGGCATTTACCTGGGTCAATAGCTGAAGGCTCAAAAGAAAGCGTAGTATGCATGTTATGAAGTAGAGCCTGAAAAGAAAGGCCCACCTGGGGAACAGAAGAAGGAGCTGGATTTGAAGTGTCAAGGCTATAAAAACAGTTTACCCTGCCGCCCCCAGAAATTAGTTCTGGGTCAGATTCATCTCCCTCCCGATACTCTCAGGGGGGACGGTTTGGGAGAGGGGTGGACCATAATTTCCCTAACGCAGGCCTAGGAGTAGGCAACACTGGTGACATCAGCACAGGAAGAAAAGCCAGTGCCAGAGGTGTTGCCAGAATTGGGCCTGGCGCCAAGGGCTCCTAGAGCTGAGTCAGACCTCAAGAGACCTGAACTCAGCACCATCCACAACATCAAAGGTCCAGAGGCACCAGGAAGTAACACAGAATGGGGGTGCGGATAGTGACGCAGGAGTCGGCAAGGTCACCTGCAAAGACCCGGAGGCCACTGATGGAGCCAAATGCTCGACCCAGCTAGAAGACCCCAGTTTCCTCTAGCTGCAGCTCCAATATCCTCAACCCTGAATGACCTGGAGACGGCTCCACAAGGATAAGCAAATGTCCCAGACACTGCACCCACTGTTCCATAAGAACTGCCCAGTGGTGACACTACCCACTGGAGTCCCCACAAGTACATGGGGGGACTTTGGGCCCGAGATGTTGCCCTACCATAAGCAGAGTCCATCAGGGTACCTGACGGTGCTGAGGAAGGCCTTCTGCTCTGAGACACAAAGGACCTTGTAGCAAACCTCACAGAGGAAGACCCTGTGCGGTACCATTTCTTCCCCTTCCCACAGGAAGAAGAACTCGAGACCAAGTGGCGCTGGGTCCCCGACTAGGATCAGGAACAGGCCCACTTCTTTTTGTGTTTTCAGGGAAGCTGTCCTCCCTTCTGAACTCAGGACCGCTCATCATTAGAACTCTCCCCTGAGGGGGGAAATTGGACCGGACATGGCCCAGCCGATGAAGCAGCCTGCCTGAAAAGGCTCCTACCATCACCGTCCATGGCCATTTACTATTGTTTGGTAGGACTGAGCGTGCTTAATTTTTTTTTTTAAAGCTTGTGATGCTGATGCCCCAAGTTTGGAAGCAAGCTTGGGGTGTCAGAGGGCATGCCAGGGGGGTGAAATCTAGCATCTGTGGGACTGCTCTCCTTCTCTGGTGGGAGGGGGGAAGGAAGGAAGAGGGTGCACAACAGCCCAGTGCTTGCCTGGCTCCTGGCAGAAGATGGGGAAAATGCAACCCTGGCCAGCAGGTTACATGCGGGGCAGATGTCCACATGCGCCATGTGGGAGCAAATGGTGTGCACCCTGATGTCACTGCGTGCCACTCCTCCAGGGGGACAGAAAACTGGAAAACACTCTGGCTGGCAGGATGAACGCCATATGCTGCAGGCCTCGCACTTGGTGACTTAGGCCCCTCCCAAGATCTGGATCCAGTCCTGGCAGGTCGAGGAGCTACAGAGGGCAAGCTGTGGGAGATGTCAGGAGAGGTAAAGTCCTAGGAGAAGCTGGAGTGACAGGGCTGGGCAGAGTGGTGGGAAAGAGGGCCAGACAGGAACGGGTAGGATAAACAGAGATTAAAAAAAAAAACCTAAACTGAGAGAAAACAAAACCTATTGAAAAAGGAGAACCGAATGCTGCTGTTGTATAGACAGAAAATTCAAACTCCCAGTGGGTGAGCGATATCATCACAGAAGCACACTTAGCAGCAGGGAAACAAGAACTTAGGCAGTTGAGGGCTAGTGTTGTGGTAAGCCCGTGCTGTGAGCTCCCCATTTCAGAGCCATACATGCATGCAGCTTACATCAGAGCCAGCCCTCCTGAAAAGTTCTGGCTCCCACAGGGCCCTAGCACCTATAACTCAGAACCCACTGGTGTGAATCAATGGTGAAAATTGATTCCTGGAAGATCTATGGTTTCAGATAAGTAACCTCTTCTATCCACCTAGGTTTAGTTCACTATCCACATTGAGGCTCCTAGCAGACCATCAAAAGGAGGCGGCAAGTCATGTACCCCAAGTTTTGAGGCAAATAGAATCTGGAAGACTAAGGAACCAAAAGTGGCATCCCAGCAACCAAATAGGTTGATTTTATGATGAGATATGAATACGTAATAAATAATAATAATAATCATAATAAAACTTTATTAAGTGCCTTTCAAGCACCAAGGCACTGTACAAATTAAACAATAAAATCACAGAAATAAATACATAAATAATAAGATCGTAATAATATATACATCAACTCATGAATGCTTGTCTCCACAGATGGGTCTTAAGTTCCCGCTTAAAACTCCCCACCGTCGAGCACTCACAAAGCTGACGGGGCAGAGAATTCCAGAGGGTTGGGGCCATAAACATAAAAGCACGGGCCCCAGAAGATTTTAAAATAACCCTCGGAACCTCCAGCAACCCCTCGACAGCAGAACGGAGCTGTCACACAGGGCTGTAAGGAATCAGAAGCTCTTTCAAGTATCCGGGACCAAGTCCGTGCAGGGCTTTGTAGGTCAAAAGACCAACTTTAAAGGTGATCTGCCACTGTATCGGCAGCCAGTGCATTAGATAAACACAATAACAGATGATGATCGATTTGTTATGGTACTGTAGTCTATCAAGGATTACTGTGACTTCATAAGCCTTGAGAATGAAACTCTATACATTTATGATGTCACAGGAGTCCTGAGATGGATGTACAGCAAATGCAACACATTGACTGTCATCTGTTGTTTTTTTTGTAATACACGGCCATTTATGTGCCACATCCATAAGGGAAAAGGGTCTGTTTTATTTTTTTTAAAAGCTTTCTTCCCAACAGCTTTACTCGCTCGCCCTCAGCCATAAGAAATGGACAATTATTCCAGCCGTGACTGCCAGCCCGCATTACCCGCTTGCCCTCAACATCCGTAATACACTGCCAATTACTCCAGCTTCTTTCATTCACAGGAAATCAGTGCAACTCCCATCACTTTCAAAATGCAGTTTTGAGAGCCATGACAGGAGTGCAAGCTGAACTAATGAGAACAGTTGACCATGAGTGTGTGAAAGTTAGAAATTGTAAACCATCATTTTTATGTTAGATCGATAGTATTGTGGATTTCTGACATCAGATCGATGGTATTAAGATTCACAGCTGGTGTCACTTTCATATGGGAAGAATAAGAAACCATATATTACAAGGTAGTAATCTTATAAAGTTCTACAATGGGGATGTACTTCTCAGCACTGACAGAGACAGCTGTATATCTAGTGGAGTGTGCCCTTAATTTATCTGGTGGCTCCTTTACAGCCAACTGGTAACACAGCAATACACAATTTGATCACCTGCCAAATGTCTGCCTTGAGCAGATTCATCACAGGTAACAAGCAGCTGACAAGCCTGACCATGAATTCCACCATACAATCCTAGTACAACAGATGGCCATGTGGAGTGTCAACTTTGTCTCTGAATTACAGAGCTCTGGAAAGCTGGAACTCAGAAACAACCTTAGGCAAGATTCATTCAGGACCCTGCCCTTGTCGAAAACCAGATAAGGTGACTTCTCAAATAGCACCTGGAGTTGACACAGCTGTCCGGCGAGGTGATAGCAACCAGAAACATGGTCTTCCACAACAAATGAAACAGATGACATCTGTCCATAGATTGAAATTGCTTGCTAATGAGCCACTGCAACACAAGCATGAATTTCACTGTGGAGGTGGTTCATGCACCATCATGAGGTGATCCAGCCCTTTAAAGATATGGGCAATCTTGTTCTCCTGGGCCAACAACCGCTGTAGCATTAGCCTTCACCCAATATGCTGACATGGCTGCCAGGTACACCTTGAGGAACACAGCTCACAGCCCTGACTGTGACAGGGTCAAAAGGAAGTCCAGAATGTGCTTAATCAAGCAAGAGAATGGAAGAAATCTATGATCCTTGCACTAGAACGAGAACCTCTTCATCTTACAACCATGAATTCTGCAAGTTGACTCCTTCCAAGACTATTCCAGAAATCTGAAAATGTCCTCAGAAATCCCCAGGGCATAGAACTCTAGCATCTCAGGAATCAGGCTGCCAGGTGAAGGAACATCAGATTCGGGTGCCTGACTATTCCCTACGACCCTGTGAGCCAAAGGGCAAGCAGCCACAGTGATCTGTTGCTGAGGTTACAGAGGTCCTGATACAAGAACTGGCATGGTGCCCGGCCTGGTGGTGCTGAGGGTTGAGGCGCTGGACGCCACATCTCGCGCCATGCCGGCAACCCGGGTTCGGGAACAAGCCTGAGCCCTCGGGGGTTGGCAGGGGAGGACTGGAATTGAGCGTCCGCAGACTGCTCTCCTGGTCCTGGGGTGGAATCTCACCGCACTGTAGCGGCCCCTGGGGATGCTCAGGAGCACTACTAGTGTTGGTGATACTGGAGGGGGAACGGGCGGATGTCAGCACGTTGTACCCGGACATCATTGTATGTCCGCGTTCCAAGGGACCAAACAGAGGAAAATAGCTGGTTGCGACAATGCAGCTTGATGGCTGCGCTCCGAGCCACCTGGAGGACTTTGGCAGAGTCCTGTCGGGGAGGGTACGGGGCTGTCCTGGCTGGCTGAGGCAGAGGGGGAACCCTCCAGTGGCAAGATGGCCATCCCATATCCTCCTGGGTGCAGTTTGAGCTACCCCGTTCTCCGGGCGGGCGGAGCCGGCGGCTGGATGCCCCAAAGCCGGAGTCTGCCGCAGCAGGCGAAAAAGTATTACATGGTCAAAAAACCAAAAAACTGCCATGGTTACTCTGGTACAATCAGAATCAGGGATACCTGGTCCCTTCATACCTTGAGGACCACCCTGTAGACTAGAGGAAATGAAGTGAAAGCATATAGGACCCCCTGACCAGGACCATTAGGCAAAGGCATCTCCCGGCAGAGTTCCATGCTGATGGTGATATGCGCAAAGCAGCCTCATATTCCTGTTTTTCTAGGAAGGAAACAAGTCCACTGATGTCATTTATCAAACTGAGAACACCTGAGACATGGGGTATGATGATAACTTATGGGAGGCTTCCCCCACACAACTGAGTGTGTCTGAAACCTAGATGTTGGCTGTTGCCGAATGGACTGTTACTGTACCAAGTCTGCCTGTAATTAGCAAGCCAAGCACCAAGTCCCCAACATCTCCCAACATAGAGGGAAGCACTGCATGTCCCCCTGTTTGCTTAAGTAGAACAAGGTGGTCATATTGTCTATGTGGACTTGAACAATGTGAACTTTGGCAGTGTGAGTGAAACTGCATAGAGCACTTTAATGTTTGTACTTGTATGGCACCCAGAGCCTCCAGGATTAAGCACCTAAGAAATAAAATTTGCCTTGCCATACTAGGGAGGCATCTATCTTCAGTATGACTGAGGGTTTTGGACAGACAAATAGAATTCTCTCCTAGAGGTTTGGTGGAGACAGCCAGCGCTGGATGGCATCCAGCATTAGCTGGGTCACCCAAACCACTTGATCTAGGGCTGAGTGTGTCTTAGACCACTGGTGCCCCAGCTGCCACTAGATTGTTCTCATACCCGAATGGGCCCAATGAACCAGACCCATGTGCAACCGCCCAACTCAAAATTACCAGGAAAAGGAAGACAGATCCTCAGCCCTGTCCAAAGTTAGATATGCAATGACTTGTAGCAAGTTTAGTTCCAGGCTGATTAACAAAATCACCTGCTTAGATGTCCACTTGAATTTGGTCAGGTTGACAAGAAGACCCAGCTGCTTGAACATCTACATGGCCATATCCCTAGCCACCTCAATGTACCATAACAAAACTATCTGCAAACAGAGAATAGTGCACAACTTCCCAGTCCATTTGAGTACCAGAAAGTACTGCAGCATGAATCCCTACTGAGTCGGATTTTCTGGGACAGGCCTCATCACTTCTCGTACCAAGAGCCACTGGACTTCCTTCCATAGCACTGAGAAACTCCAGAGGTGTACTGGGCCAACACAGGTAGAATCTCAACTTCCAGAGACAAACCTGACACTATCACTTCTAGGAGGCACCTTTCAGATGCAACAGCGGACCCCTGTGGATGAAGTAGGAAGGCTGGACCGTAAAAGCTGTGATTGCGGAGGGTAGGGTTTGAACCACTCATCTTTTTACTTCTTGCTTTTGCAGATGGACTCAGAGGCCTGACCCATGGAAGAAACGGCCAACACTTCCTGTGTGCTGACCTTGTTCCATAGACTTGGAGATGTAACCTGGCAGAAGTGCCAATATTGGTGCCTTTGTTACTAAGTAATGGCCTTGTGAGCCACAAAAAGAGCCCAGGCTCTGTGGACACTATTTAGTCACCTGCTTAGTGTTAGTGAATGAATTAACACTCGGGTTCTCAGTTCTAGTAAGAAATTCCTCAGTTTACAGCCCAAACAGATCTTTCCCCACAAAAGGATGATCAGCCGCCCTCTACTTAATCTCTTACATGAACAGCAACAGGTGCAGTCATGCACAGCATCAAATTACAATGGTGACAGCAAGAGTACAGGGCTACCTGCAGCTGGTGTTTGGCAACTGAAAAACCTGTGTCCCTTATTTCCTTAAAGTCCTGCCTGGATCTTCTGGCAGTAGTGGCCACTAGTCAGAGAGCTGCTCACACAGTTTGTAGTTATACCAAGCCAGGACAGCTGCACAGCTAGTCTGACAAATACCCAGGGACACTGCGGCCAAAGTGATCCTGCCTTTGGAATCAATGTTCAAAGACTTAGCCAACTTTCCCTATATCTTGGCCTTACAGATGACAACATCCATGAGCAGACCTATTGGGGAGAGATGCTCTGTGAAGCTAGTCAGCACTTCATGGGAACAAAATACTTGTTCTTCCTATGATGTGTAGTCAGGCAAGATGCTGGGCACTCCCAGATATGGAGTGCAGTATCCAGTACTGAAGAAACAAACAATCAGGAAGACTGCCCTGGGTAAGACATTTCTTTGAGGAAGTTGGCAGAGATGGCTACTGTGGAAGCCAAGAGATTAATCCTACAGAACTGGAGATCCAAAGAGGTCCCCATGGTGCTGTGGTGGAAACAGTTAATCGGGGTTCTGGCTAATCGCAGAAGACTCATAGTCACCCTGCAGGGGAAAAGATAAGGGAATATAACCAAATTTGGACCTCCTACCTTTGCTCAGTCTGATGCTCTGCTCCTTAATGGTAAGTAGGTAGGGAAAATGTATTTTTTAGACAGGAAAAAACATGTCATTTGGGCTGTTAAGCCCAGATTACAAGACAGTCCTGTTCACCAATATCTACATTTCACACATAATAAAAATAAACAAATAACATACATCAGTAGATTACAATATGAAATTAAGAATGTAAAATACAAATTTAAAAATAAAACAATAACACATGGTGAAAAATGAGTTTGGTACATAGAAACATAGAAACATAGAAGTTGACGGCAGATAAGGACCGCAAGGCCCATCCAGTCTGCCCATTTCTTTTTCTACCTTATAAATGTACCATCGGCCTTTGCTCTGTCAGTGACCTATCTATTCATAGTCATTTGTATTGCTCCCTTATGCCTATCCCATGCCTGTTTGAAGCCCTGCACTGTATTCATAGCCACCACTTCTTGTGGTAAGCCATTCCATGCATCTACCACCCTTTCTGTGAAAAGAATTTCCTCACATTCCCCTTAATCGGCCTCCTCTAATCTCATGCTGTGTCCTCTTGTCCTGCTATTTTTCTTATATTTAAACATGTTAGACTCTTTCACCTTGTTTATGCCCTTAAGGTGTTTAAATGTCTCGATCATATCACCTCTCTCCTCCTTTGCTCAAGGGTATACATATTGAGCTCCGTTAATCTGTCCTTATATGTCTTCTGATGCAGTCCCTGCACCATTTTGGTTGCCTTCTCTGGACTGCCTCAATTTGGTTAATGTCCTTGTGAAGGTGTGGCCTCCAATACTGCACAGTACTCCAGATGGGGCCTAACCAATGTCTTGTACAGAGGATTATTACCTCCCTCTTACGACTTGTGATACCCCTACTAATACACCCTAACACCCCTAGCCTTACCTACTGCTTTAGAGGTCTGCTTGGATGATTTTAGGTCATCAGTGATGATGATGCCCAAGTCTCTTTCTTCCTTTGTGACTGCTAGCAACTCCCCTCCCAGCCTATAAGTGGCTTCAGGGTTTCTCTTCCCTATGTGCATGATTTTGCACTTCTTTGCATTAAATCCCAGTTGCACTCTTCTGACCATTCTGCTAGTTTATCCAGATCTCTTCTCATTCTGCCCACCCCATCTGGATCATCTACTCTGTTGCAGATCTTGGTGTCATCTGCAAACAGACAAGCCTTACCCTCTAGTCCATCTGCGAGGTCACTAATGAAGATGTTGAATAGGACTGGCCCAGGACTGATCCCTGAGTACCCACTTGTGACTTGCATCTCTTCTGACTGTATACCATTTACCACCACTCTCTGTTTTCTGCCAGTCAACCAGTTTGCCACCCAGTTGACCAACTTCTGACCACCCGAGCCTACCTAGCTTATTTATCAATCTTCTATGTGGAACAGTGTCAAAAGCTTTGCTGAAGTCAAGGTAGGCGACATCAACTGCTCCCCTTGGTCCACCACTCTGGTTACCCAGTCAAAGAAATCTATGAGATTAGTTTGACAGGACCTTCCTTTGTAAACCCATGCTGTCTTGGATCCTGTGCCCCTATGGATTCCAGGTGTTGCACTATCCTTTCCTTAAGGTGCCTCCATAATCTTGCCCACTACTGAGGTAAGACTGACCGGTCTGTAGTTCCCGCCTCCTCCCTGCTACCACTCTTGTGGGTGGGATCACATGAGCCTTTCTCCAGTCTTCTGGGACCTCTCCTGTGCTCAGAGACTCACTAAACAATTCTGCTAATGGCTCTGCTAGTTCCTCCTTTAGCTCCTTAAGTACCCTGGGATGTATGCCATCAGGTCCCATTGCCTTATCCACCTGAGCTTAGCAAGCTCTTGTAGGACCCTTTCTTTTGTGAAGGGAGTAGTGCTCACCTCCCTCCCCTGTGTCCATGATGCTGAGCTGTGGGCCCTGCCCTACCTTCTCTTCAGTAAATACTGAGCAAAAGTATCTATTTAGGATAGATGCCTTTACAGGTCCTCCTCCTCACATGCTCCTTTTCTCCATTAAGCTAGCAATACCCCTCTGGACTTTCTCCTTTCACTAATGTATCTATAGAAAGTCTTGTCACCTTCTTTTACTGTTCGTCTAGTGTTTCCTCAGTTTGGGACTTTGCCTGCCTTACTGCCTTACCTGCTTCCTTTAGGGCAGTTTGGTATGCCTCCCTATCTTCATCCCGCTGTGTTCCCTTATATTTTCTGAAGGCCAGCCTTTTGGCTCTGACCTTTTCTGCTACTATATTTGAGAACCAAAGTGGTTTCCTTCTTCTTTTGCACTTCCTTTTCTGTCTAACACAATGGGATGTTGCTTCAAGTATTGTATCCTTAATGCTTTATCCTTAAAGTGCTAAGTGCAAGGCTCCAGATAAGGTTTTTTGGGGTGAGTACTGTATTCTTCATTTTGAAAGCGAGGCGAGTAAAAACCAAATTCAGATGCGTATAAATGTCTCGACAGAGTGGAGTGAGGAGCACATTTTAAATGTAGTTTTTTTTTTCCTAGATAAAAACTGATGAAGTGCCAGCAATGCTCCAGATAATGTTGGCAGGTAGGAGTAATTTACTCACCAGTTTTAAAATATAGTGAGTAAAACAAAACTGGGATGCTTATGAGTGCTGTAAATCTGGAAAAAAACTGCTCCTTTTGATTTACCAGTTATGATATGAAGCACTATTCTTTGGTGTGTAGAGTACTTACAAATGTTGGGTGAGTACTGGTACTCATTAAACAAATTTCTGAAGAGTATTTCCTAAAAAGAAGTGAGTAAAACGGGTTGGTACTCCCCTTATCTGGAGCCCTGGCTAAGTGCAATTACAGGAAAGGATAAAAAGATAACTGATTGCCTTTGTAAAGGCGCCAGATTTTGTTTCAACATGTAATGTTGGTGACAGTTTGTTCCAATACGCTGCTACTCGAAAAGTCAGGGTTTGGGCTCCGTACTTGTTATTACATTTCACTTGATAAATTTTGTTTAGGTGGACAGACCTGGTTAATTCTTTCCTTGAATCAGTTGTAGTGGGAAAGAGCATTTGTCTGATATTATGTTCGGGATAATAAATTTTGTATTTACGAATTAATTTTGTCCAATTTCTAGAAAACTCAATATTAGGAGGCTGCCATCCCAAATTCTCCAATAGTAAACAACGATACATCTACAGAACATACCTCGCCATACTAAAATTAATCTAACCTATCCAACAAGCATTGATGTGCCACCCAGTAAATTAGCTCCCCATATCTCAAAGTAGGCAAGATAAGCTGCTCTGCTATTTTTCTCCAATCTTGAATTTTTAGGCCTCTAGTGGTTCTCCTTAATACCCCGAGCTTCTTAGTAGTCTTTAGAATAGTTGTTGAAATATGATCGTTAAAGACCATAAATGGATCAAGGGGAGTGTGGCTTGGCCAAGCAGGAAATGGCAACATAGATTGATCTCTCTCCAGGGACTCAAACAATCAAATCTCATCCATCCTTTTCCAGACTGTTTTTCAGTGCCATCTGTGGAGTACTAGATACATCAACCTCCTTGCATAGTGGCAGTAAATTTATTTACCTGCTTATTCAACGTCTTGACAATATTTTTTTCTGCTGTTTATACCTGGCCTACACTTCATACATCATAGCAGAACTCAGCTCTCTTGCCAGAGTAGAAGCTATGTTTACTCAAATAGCATCTGATATTAATGACTTAAAAATTGCCACCCAACATAATGCAGCTTCCTTATAATCATTTAACCAACGCATCTCCTATAATGAAATGCAAACTTCAACCAATACTACAGATATTCAAGATATGCAAGCTACCATTAGACATCAAGACAGAACTATTAAAAATCTTCAATCAAAACTCAACGACACCGAGAACCGCAATCGCAGAAATAATCTGCATTTCTTCAGCTTTCCTGAGGGCTCAGAGTTAGGAGACACAACCGAGCTATTCTTACATGTCCTTCCTGCCATGCTAAAACTACTCCCCGAACAACAACTGATCACTGAGTGCTCTCATCGCTGTCTGGGTCCCAGGCCTACACAAGAACAAAGGCCTAGACCCATCATGGCAAAATATTTGAATTATGCTCACATTGAGCTAATTTTAAAGTGAGCAAGCGAGATCAGAACTCTAACCTGGCAGGACTTCAGGATCCACATCTACAGAGACTACTCCAAAGACCTATCGCGAAAAAGAAAAGCATATAATTCTCTAAAGCCAATCCTTCACAAGAGAAACATTTATTTTGCTTTGCGTTACTTCTCGATCATGCATCTATTTCTGGGGTCATCATTTAAAGATTTTTCCACCCCGAGGCCCTGGCAGCTTTTCTCAATACCCCATACATAGATCCTACCTTGGAGGCCCATGATGAGACTGATCACTTGAATGCCAAGAGGGAGCCCACACAGATCGTTGATAATGTAGAAAGAGTTCATGGAGGAACTACACCAGAGCTCTCGATCCCCAGCACAAATGCTTCTACAGTTCCACCTGTCAGGCAATCCATCAGAATTAGTGAGAAACTCGCATCTGGCTCCAAAAGTGCAATTCACTCATGCTGTACCTCCAAAGATCACCCTAAAACCACTTCAACAGAGAAATCCCAATCCTATATGATCCCTGCCATCCCTGTTAGCAACAAGTTTGCCCTTCTAGCAGACGACCTACATTCTTCTCACGAAGACCTGCAGATACATGATAACGAAAACAAAGCTGAAACTTCATGTGCTGCACTACAAAACAATATAACTGCAGATATTTCCTGGGCAGAAGCGGTGGCGAGTTCTCCTTTAAAATCACTTGAACCTCCCAAGAAGAGATGCAAAGCTGAGTCAAGAAGCAAGAGCAATGCCTCTAATAACAAACTTCTTAAACAGATGGTGACTTGAGTTCTGTTGGTAGTTTATGCATCTATTTGTTATCTTCCTGGCATTCAGTTTAGTCCAGGTCCCTGTGTTAGGTTGAATCAGACAGCTTATTGCCTTCCCATCGCGATGTTCAGCAATCCTATTTGCTGTAAATCACTTCCAGCAGGTTGTTTTTAATGAAGGCTGCACATTGAGATTGGTTCTTACTATAGCATTACTTTATAATAACTACTTAAGTCTTTTATTTTGATATTCCTGTGGAATTTCAGGTCCAATTCCAGTTATTTTGGGCATATTTGCACATCGTAACATATAATGGCTGCATTTACCACAACATTTTTTTTTTCATTATTTCTCTGGGTAAAAACTTTTAAGATCTACCAGAAACATTATTGCTATACTGTAGTTTGAACTTATATCGACTCCTTTATAACTACCTCTGCAGTTTTAGTATTTAGAAATTGCTCTCTCCCATATTAAGTCATTACTAGTTTATTGTCTACCTAAGTACTAATGGAAATCGGCTGCTTCTTTCTTATTACTTATGCAACACTTGTTATATAAACCTTATTTTACAATTACGTATGGGCCACCAGCTATTTTCGACACACTGGTACAACTGACAAAGTTTCACTTAATATACCCCCTCCCTATTACTCAAAGCCTATACATTCATAGAGTTGCCTACCATTGCTTTACACCTATACAATGGTGGCTCACTGAGCCTACTACGTAGACTCAGTCACCCCACTATAAATCATAAAGGTAATTTTCGAGTATGGGACGTTTATTCCTCTAGAGAAGCTTTCAACTATTCCAGTCTATGTCGAAGCTGGCCTTTTCCCATACCTATCTTTGGCATTCATTTTCAGGACTATCTCCCGTGATGCCATAACTAATCTAATAAAATGCACTCTACCTATAATGATATTTGGTGTATTTTATTTCTGAATCAGCTACAATACCATTATCACATTAATGTTTTGGTACTGCAGTGCCTATTATTCCCCCCTTTTTATGTATATATGTTAGAGGCAAAAAACTCCATTTAATGCATTAGTTAGGGTTGTTCCACAGTGACAAAAGTGAGGAAATTCGGTGTTAGGGTTAAAAGCCCCCCTTTGACCCCCGTCCACACCCCCAACCAGCATCGGGATACGCGTTGGGGTTGTCGGCCGTAACTCTCACCCCATCAGATGTGTGAAGAAGCAGAGGTATAGGAGAATGGGGTGAGAGTTAGGACCGACAACCCCAACGCGCACCCTGATGCCGGTTGGGGGTGTGGGACAGGGGGGTCAAGGGGGGCTTTCAACCCTAACACCGAATTTCCTTACTTTTGTCGCTGTGGAACAACCCTAACTAATGCATTAAACAGAGTTTTTGCCTCTAACTTCCTCTCTTTGAGAATGATAATGAGAAATAGTGATGTAATGTAGCGGTAGGGTAGCGTCTTGCCACATAGTAACACGGTGCCCGTAAACGCAAATGGTAATGCGCATGGTGATGCAAAGCGAAACAGAAAGATAAACAGTACTGTAGACACAAATGGTTAAAGTAATGCAAATGAAAATGCAAAGGGTAACGCACAGGGTGCTGTAGATGGGAACGGTAAGTGAAACAGGTACGGAACCACAAGCGGAAGCAGTAAGGGTAACAGTAATGTTAGCGCACAGGCTGGTTTTCCCCAAAAGCTGCATAGAGAAAGACAGTGAGTACAAAGAATATATGCATAACAATGGGTCTCGGAGCAGAAAATGAGGAGCTGGAATACTAAATAGCTTATATCTCAGGAACCGTACGACATAGAAAAAAAATTTAAAAGTCATATGATGTATAACTTTCCTGGCTAGTTTTGTACTTAGCCCCTGCTAGGAGGCTAAGCATTTTTCAGATGAAAAGTCCGTATCTCTCACCGTTTCCGAGATAAGGGCCCTGAAAGGCGCGGCGAACGCCATAATGTTATCCTATGGGAAAAAAAGAGAAGTTTGGAGTGTGATAACTTTGGCTCCCTGTAATATTTTTCCACCACACCACTGAAAGGCACATCTGTGGGACGCTGGTTTTCTTCCCTCCAAATTTCAGCCCCAAAAAACAAACCGTTGTTTTGCAGCAGGGCGGCAAAGGATTCCTGTAATGTGGTGGACGCCGTAATGTTATCCTATGAGAAAAAGCATCAACTTTGGAGTGCCGTAACTTCGCCGCCCTGTAATATTTTTTCACCAAAACACTGAAAGGCACATCTATTAGATGTTGGCTGTGTTCCCTCCAAATTTCAGCCCAAAAGACTAAACTGTTCTTTTGCAGCAGGGTGGCCAAAAATTGCTGTCATTTTGCCATAGCCTGGAAAAGTAGTGTCATAATTTGCGAAAGTTTTCGCAAAAATTTGAGACACTTTCATGAGTGCGACACTACTTTGCGAAAGTACTTTATCCAGAAACTTGAAAAACATATTTCTAGGGTGTTTAACCTCAAAATAAAGACTTGCCTAGCATCCTCAGGGTCCGACTAGGAAAACACAAAAATAATTGTGTTGCTAGAGGGTCCCAAATTTAAATGGCAAGCATTTTTCTGATCACCAACTGAAAACAAAATGGTGGATTTGTGAAAGTAAAAGGGCCATTTGCGAAAGTAAAAACTGCATTTGCGAAAGTGTTGAACTTTTTGTTAACTTTTCCCATTGACTTATAATGGGAAACTGTTTTTTGAATAACTTTTGAACTGTTGAATATTTTTTCACGAAATCTTCAAAAAGCACATCGGGGACCCCGGCTGTACATTCCCTGAAGATTTCAGACCGGTCGCGCAAACTGTGCGACCTGTAGAGACGACCAAAGAACTGCAAAACAGCATAAACGCAACGCAGATCATGCTTAATAACGCTGCAGGCGATATCCGAACAGTACAAAGTTGGCAGATCCCAAGATGTATGGTTCTTGATCATGTATTCCAAATTACAGGCAAATCCGTTGAACGGTTGCAAAGTTATTAAGGTGCAAAATTTTAGGTTTAACAGGTAAATGGCTCCTCAACCTAACTCACGGTAGCACTACCGTGCTACCATAATGTGTATACATATATATATATATATATATATATATATATATATATATATATATATATTCTGTGCAAAAACTTCATTAATGCATCAATTAGGGTTCTGCAGTGGAAAAAGCAAGAATTCGAGGTTAGGGTGAAAGCCCCTCTTGGACCCCAGTCCACTCCCCCAAGCGGCATTGGGATGCGTTGGGGTCGTGACTAACTCTCACCCCATCACATGTGTAAAGAAGCAGAGGTATGGGAGAATGGGATGAGAGTTAGGATCAAGCAGCTCAGCGTGCATCCCGATGCTGAATGGGGGGTGGGCTGGGGGTCCAAGGGGCTTTCAACACTAACCCTGAATTTTGCTTTTTTCACTGTAGAAGAACCCTAATTGATTCATTAATGAAGTTTTTTGCATAGAATTTCCTTACTTTTTAAGAAAGAATAGAAAAGTAGAAAGTTGAGCAAGTTGCTGGGGAAGGGCCCTGCACTCCCACCAACTTGTAAGTGTCAGACCACATTACACACCCAATGACTAAAAAGTACATTCACAACTGCAAGGTCAGCCACCAAACAAATGTTAAGCTAGCAGAACAATAGAAAATGCTGTCCACAAAATGTAAACTGCGACACACAATATATCCCTTAAAAATATATTGTCCGACATGTAAACACCTCTATTAACATCTACAGGACATGCTGTCAACACCCTCCAAATTTCAAGTAAAAACATCAAACCGTGTCCAAGATATGACATATCAAAATTTGAAATTTTCATTCGGCAGAGTGGCACAGTTCACATTTAACACACACAATGACTGAAAACTACATCTATGACACTAAGGCTAGGTATCCTATCAATTTCAAGCCACCACCACAAGCAAAACGCTGTCCGCAGAACGTAAATTGCACCATGCCATATCTACACCAAAAAAATATTTCTGACAAGGAAACACTGTAATTTTCATCCACATGACATGCTGTCAACACCCTTCAAATTTCAAGTGAAAAGACCAAACCGTGTCCGAGATATAATATTTTAACATATAAGATTTTCATTCGCCAGACTGGCACAGTTCTGCACCTGTTGACATTTAACACACACAACAACTGAAAACTACATCCATGACACTAAGGCTAGGTACCCTATCAATTTCAAGCCACCACCACAAGCAAAACACTGTCAGCAACACGTAAAGTGTGTCACGCAATTTTCTCTGACACGTAAACACCATAATTCACATCCACAGCACATGCTGTAAACACCCTCCAAATTTCAAGTAAAAAGACCAAACCATTCCCGAGATATCCAATATGAAAGATTACTAAAATTCCCCTATCTATTCCATCATAAAAAATCTGGCCATCTTGTCCCTCGCTCACGATCGCGATCAAAGAATCTCACAATCAAAGAATTTGCAGGCTCACGAACAAAGAATTAAAAATATAAATCAAAAAATTGAAGGAATTGTGGCAAATCACCGCCATGGTTTGACAGAACAAAGCGCCCTGAGTAAAACCCACCCTCATTTGACTTCCTAGGACACCCCTGGGCTGAGAAAATTGATTTTTAAATTGGGCCATCTTGTCCCTCTCTCACGATGCACGATCGCGATCAAAGAATCTCACGATCAAAGAATTTGCAGGCTCACGAACAAAGAATTAAAAATATAAAACAAAAAAACGAAGGAATTTGCAGGCTCACGATCAAAGATCGTTAGCGAGCTGTGAATTAAGATTTTAAAAGCTTATAACTATTTTTTGACTGATTTGGATGAAACCAAAGGCATGGCTCAATAGATCAGAGCCCCCTGAGTAAAACCCATCGAAGTTTTACTTCAGAAGTGACCCCTGAGCCGAGATATTTGTGTTTTTCCAATTGGAAAATAAACAAAATGGTGGACCTCGCGATCAAAGAATTTTGAAAATCCTCAGGGACAAAGATTCTTGAACTGTGAGGTTGCAAATTCTTTAATCACCAGGTGGGACGAGATGGTCGGAACCCCCATTCTTTGATCGCAAGGTATACATATAAATTGTCCCATTGACTTATAATGGGAAATTAAAAGTGCTATAACTTTTGAATGCCTTAATATTTTTTCACCAAACAAAAAACAGCATGCTCAGCCACCAAAGCTCTTTCAAACAAACCATCTCACAGAGTGGCACACCACACAATGGCCATGCAGGGCCACATTAAGAATGCCAAAAGGTGCCTCCAAAAATTGATAATTTTGCATTTTTCAGTGCTTTCGTATACAAAGACCGGCACTCTGACAGAAACGCAATTTGGCAAATCAAGAGATCTAGTATGCACCAACGTGTGTACCAAATTTCAGGTAAATCCATTGAACGGGTCCAAAGTTATTAACGTCCAAACTTTTGACTTCAGTATGTAACTGGCCGCTCAACCCTAACTATAGTGGCATGATCGTGCCACTATAATATATATATTAGAGAGAGAGATGTATATATAGTCATCTTTTCTCTGGACATACCTGCTTCCACAGATATATCCTCTATTTAATGGAAGGTATGCTGGTTCTTCAACATGTATAACACAGATTTAAGAACTGAAACAGATAGGTCAATTGTATATTACTTGCCTATCAGTTATAATATAAGGTCTGGTCAGATTTCTTTTTTCCAAGCATTTTCTCTTTAGCCGTATATGTAATTTTGAATATATGAGGTTGTATTAGTTTGATTCCCTACATTCCCTATATGACTGCATTACTCTGTGGTTCAAGTTCTACTTCTAGAATTGTCTGTAATATTACTTATAAGGTTTAGACTGTAAGACCGATTACTTTTGTTTATAGGTCTCTAGTCTTCCACTGTGTACGCCTAGTGGCGTGGTGAGACAGTCTTAATTGTTTGTTTCCTCTTTTTCTCCCCAAATACACAAGTATTTTTCTCTATTGTTAGATATAGCTATAATCATTAATGTATTTCTTATATTCTTCTACTCTGTGCTCCTACAGAGAGAGATATCTGTGTCCTACTTTCCCTATATTTTTTTTTACTACCAATACTGGAATGATCCCGCCAACTTCTTTATACACAACTTTCCTTTTTTTATTTTTTGGCTCTGTTATATCATCTGCTTTACTCTTATGTCCCCTCACTATTCCGGTAAATATCACACATAGCTTATTCTGATTCGATGACGGACCTCCTTTTATATACCTGGAATATGAAGGGACTTGACTCTCCTTGTAAAAGGAAGCAAATTCTTACATATCTTATAAAGAAAAAAGCTCACATTGCCTTCCTACAAGAAACAAACTTATTAGAGGATACTATCAGACTCAAAAAAGATTGGGTTGGTCAAATTTACGAATCATCTTCTTCCTCAAAAAAAAAAAAAAAAGAGGGGTAGCCATACTACTTCATAAAAAAACTCACCTGGTCTGTTGTAAAATCTGTTACTGATACTGAGGGTAGATGGATTATAGTCACCTACAATACCGCTTCTGGTCCTCTTATGTTTATTAATGTATATACACCTAACTCTGACTCTCCTGAATTCTTCCATAACCTAGCCCAGCAAATACTTTTAAATAATGTTAACAATTCTCCCATAATTCTCGGGGGTGATTTCAACTTAGCTACTGATGCTAGTATAGATCGTAGTAACATTTCTACTGATGCCCATCCCCGAAGTATTAAAGCTCTTTCACTATTAATGAAAGATTTTGGATTAGTAGATATTTGGTGACTACTTCACCCTGTGAAAAGTACTTTACATTTTACTCTGCCTTACATAAAACATATTGCCGTCTTGATTATTGATTCGCCTCTGCAACTATTGAATCTTCCATTTTCCCTATTCTTATCTCTGATCACTCTCTCGTCAAGCTACAATTGTTGTGGGGACCACCCTCTTCTAAATCTCCTTAATGGTGCCTTGACCCTCTTCTCCTTAAAGACCATGATTTCTTACCCTGGGTTAAATCTCAAGTTCAAGAATTTATTTTTTATAATAACTCTTCCGACACCTCTATGAGTAATGTATGGGAAGCTTTAAAAGCCACAGTCAGAGGGAAAATAATCAGTTATGCAAATCACCGGAAAAGGTCTAGAGAACAACAGCTAGCTGACCTAGAGAAATTACTTAAAACAAAAGAAAACTTATATTTTAACTCAACCAATTCTAACTCTGACTCTTCCCTCCACTTTGAAATTATACAATTGAGGACCAAAATAAATGAGCTTATCTCCCGTAAAACTGAACTAGCCATGTTTAGGCTTAAACATAAATACTGGGATCATGGAGATAAAAATGGAAAACTCCTCTCTAATCAACTCAGATTGCAACAAGCAGAAAGACATATCTCATGTCTTACAGATACGACTGGTTAAACTTATACCGATAACTTTTCCATTAATCTCATTATGAAAGCTTACTATCAAAAACTATACTCCAATCCAAACCCCTCTCCTATATCACATACTCAACATTTTCTAAATAGTTTACGACTACCACATCTCTCCACTATCGAAAAGAGCATCTTATACGAACCCTTTACTCTTCAAGAAATCAAGACTGCGCTAGCTTCTTTAAGATCTGGTAAATCTCCTGGTGGAGACAGCTTTCCAGTAGATTTTTATAAATTACTTTCTGACACTTTATGCCCCCTTCTCTTTAATGTTTTTCAAGAGGCCTTGAATAAGGGTAATTTACCAATGTCCTGCACTGAGGCAATCATTACTTTAATCCCCCAAAAGGACAGGGACCCTTCCCTACCGGCTAGTTATAGGCTGATCTCACTCCTTAACATGGACAGAAAAATATATGCCAAACTCCTATCGGCTCATTTAGAACCGCTTCTTATTAAACTAACCCATCCTTCACAGGCTAGTTTTATTAAAATAGGTCAGGGTCAGATCACCTACGATCCTTATTTAATTTAATATACAAAGCTAATACACTTAACTCCCCTGCTGCTGCCATAGCTATAGACTTCGAAAAAGCCTTTGATTCTTTAAGTTGGACTTATTTATACCAAGTTCTTTCTCATTTTGGTTTCTCTCAAAAATTCTGCTCCTGGATTAAGTTATTGCATACCTCACCCTTGGCTAGAATTCTTACTGACTCAACTCTATCACCATTTTTCCAACTTGCAAGGGGGACAAGACAAGGATGCCAGTTATCACCTTCTCTGTTCATCTTGGCTATAGAACCATTAGCAGCTAGCTTGTGGCAAGCTATGGATATAAAAGAAATTTCTATTGGTAACTCTAGATACATATCTCTCTCCTATGCAGATGATCTTCTGATCTTACTTAAAAACCTAACAGAAGCTGGACCTCCCTTAGTTAGATTACTCCAAAAATTTACTGAGATATCAGGCCTGGCTTTGAATTTTGGGAAGTCCGAAACTTTACCCCTCAACGATCAGTGTAAAATTCCCATGAATTTTCCTCTCAGATTTCGCTGGGAGCCACTAGGAATTAAATATCTCAGTATTAAGATCTCCCGTGATTTGGGAAAAATGTGGAGCTTAAACCTCAACCCTCTTCTAACTAACATCAAGACCACCCTAGATAGATGGAAGCTTCTTAATCTCTCATTTACAGCGAAGGTAGCTGCTATTAAAATGACTATTTCCCCAAAATACTTTATTTATTCTCAAACATCCCCTTTGAGATTGCCTACTAGTTTCCTAATCAAACCTGATAAAGTAATTGGTGATTTTTTTATGGGATGGCAAAATACCAAGATTCAGTCGTACTAAACTGTGTTCGCATTGGAAAACTGGAGGTTTTGGTCTACCATGGTTCAAAGCTTATTTTTGGGCCTTTCAAGCAGCACAAACCATTAAATGGTTTGTCAAACCCTCACCTCAAATACCACTATGGGTCACAATGGAATCCTCATTATGTCCAGGTGGAGTACCCACATTCTTCCTCTGTAATCCTCTCTCTCCCCCCCAGAATTAGATCTCATCCCACTATTTCATCCTCGGTTTACTATTGGAAACCGCTTCAACAATTCTTAAAATCCAACCCATCCCCTTTCTTATACACACCACTTTGGGGTAACCCACTGTTATCCTTACAAAATCATCCCATCTTTTGCCGTACCTGGAAAAACAAAGGAATATTTTTTGTTGGAGATGTTCTTGATCACAACTCCTTAAACTTAAAATCTTTCTCAGAATTGCAGCAATTATGGGACCTCCCCAAACAGGACCTCTGGAAATATCTACAACTTAGGACTGCTTATAATTCAATTCCAAGTCATGTGTACAAACATACTCTACATGACCAATATATCTCACACTGGACAAAGCTCTCTGCAAAATGGGGTAGTACTATTTACAAAGTTATTATAGGAAATTTACCAGATCAGTCCATAATAGCTAAAAATAAGTGGAGCGTTCTCCTCAATTACAATATTACTAATGCACAATGGTGTAAATGTTGGCACATGTCTCACTTCACATTCAAAGATTCCCATAGTTCCTTAATTCAAACCAAAATACTATATTTATGGTATAGGACTCCCTCAGTTCTACATAGCATGGGTTTGTTAAACAACAACAACTGTTGGCGCTGCAGCTCCCCTAATGGCAATTTATTTCATATTTTATGGTCATGTAGACCTATTAATAAACTCTGGCATAAAGTCCTTTAATTTGCCTCACAAGTTATTCGACAACAAATTCCTTTCGATCCTAAACTTGTTTTGTTAGGTATCTCTCCCTCTAACTATGTTACTCTATCTCATGCCCATTTTAGATGGCTGAATATACTTTTCCTTTTGGTGAAGCATCTCATTCTTATGAACTGGAAATCCGCTATTATCCCAACTCTTTCAGACATTTTCCAAACTCTCTCTCTCACTATGCTTCACTGGACCGATTATCTTATGTCATTTCTGACCGACTTTTTATGTATAATAGTTGCTGGCAGGATTATCACAGATTTATCAACACTTATGGTAGTTCTTAGACCTCATTAAAATGCTATATGGACATTTTTTAATTTTTACACTATTTTTTTATATACATCAATTATATTTGTTCACCTCTCTGCTGTCTCTCGTTTTTCTCTTCCTTTTTCTCTTTTTCCTTTCTATTACCTTTTTACTTATTCTTGATGTTCTTACTTTCCTTTTAACACAATCTTCCTTATTACATTCTCCTCTATTATAACAATATACTGAATCATTACTAGTAGCACATTATTTACTAACTACGGTGCTTATACAGATACTGCTAAATGTTCCAGGACTCTTTAGACTATGCATCCAATTTATAAACCTGTTTGTTTATTACTGTATTTAATGTGACTAATTCAGTTTCATGTGGAGATGTAATCTTACGTCTGGATCATTATTTTCTTGTTATTATAAACTTCAACAAAAAGATTAAGTGAAAAAAATAAATGGATCAATAAGTACCCCGGGTAACAATAATTGGATATCAATTCCGTTTGGGTTTGATTACTAGTAAAAAACTGTGGTTGTGAAGGATTTTTATTTTTGGGAGCAAAATGCATCAGTTTTGTTTTCTTTGTGTTTGTAAGATGTGACCTCGTGAACTACTCCTCAACCTTGCCAGTCGGCTTGGAGCTTTGTCTGAAGATCCAACACATCTACCCCTGAGGCTATTAATACTGTATCATCAGCATACAGTCTTATGTCTGTGTGCTGTACCACAGAGGGCAGATCATTAATAATCAAAAATAAAAGGGGTCCCAGGATGGACCTCTTGGGAACCCCTCTTTGCACGTCATAGGGTTTTGACAGATGGTGTTGTATTTCAACCCTCTGAGTATGTTAGGTTAAACAGGATTTAAACCAATGTGAAGGACCTTCAGAAAAGCCCAGATCTTGTAATTTCTCAAGCAAGAAGGAGTGATTCACCAGGTCAAAAACTTTAGATAGGTAGATGAAAACAGCTGATGTTTTCCTAACCAAGTTCAAAGAGGTGCAAATCAAATCATTAAATTCCACCAGGGTCATTGTTGTGGAATAGCCCTTGCAAAACCCTGATTGATATGGTGTAAACAGCTTGTGTTGGTCCATATAATCACAAATCTATCGGCAAGCTTTTTCAAATATTTAGATAAAATAGGCAAAATGGATATTGGATGATAGTTTCCTGCTTCTGCTGTGTCACCACTCTTATAAATTGGTATTACTTTACTCCCCCTCCATGATATTGGAAAGTACCCTTTTTGCAAGCTCCAATTAAAAATATACATAATTGTTGGTACTATGAAACTGGCTGCCAGCTTTAAAAATCTACTCTCCAGGTCACACAACTTGTTGTTTTATGAATATTTATTTTTAACAATTCCTTTCCCACTTCTAGTAAGGTCAAGTTCTTGAATCTGAATAGTGGATATTGTCCTAAAAATGTGTTATTTTTTTGAGTTTTTTGGGGTTCATTTTGTTGGATTCCCAAAACCTGGAAGGTCAGTGAAGAAGGTGTTCAATATATCTGAGATCACCTCAGGAGCTTCCATTATGTGTTTCCAACTTTAAGAGTTAGAGCTTTTTGACCCCCCCCTCTGGATTTGTTAGATGCTTCATGATAGACCAGACTTTTTAGGGTCCAAATTCTGATCCATTTTGTTTCTATAATACTTCATTTTTGCCCTTTTTGTTAATTTCCTACATTCATTTTGTTTAATTTTAAATAATTCCCAATCTGTATCCAATTTTGATTTTAACACTTTTTGCCAAACCCTATTTTTAATCCTATTTTTTTTTTTTTTTTTCAATGTTTCTGTTATCCATGGAAATCTGGGAAGTTTATCAAACTTTTTCACTTTAGGAGCAAGGGAGTCACAAATACTTTGAAAGATACTAGTAAAATAGTTGACAATCAGATCAAGTTCAGGAATTAATCTGCAACGGTCCCATTTTTCTACACTTACACTTCTCAAAAATTTAGGTTCTGAGAAACTTCTCATGTCCTTGAACCAATTTTGTTTCAAATGATTTTGAGGAGATGTTAGTTGTAAAGTAGCCAAAGTTAACCAAATAGGATTGTGGTCTCCGAAATGAGGGACAGAGTTCCAAAAGCTTCTACCTGTAAGTGCAGTGAAGTAAATAATAAATATAAAATGGACCCTGATGCAGATGTTTTTGTAAAACAAGTAGGGGAATTAATTAACTGTTTTAATCCCAATACCATTGTAATTTCTATTAGTTGTTTACCCCAAGATTTTAACCAGTCCATTGAGGATCCTCAAGTATGGTCCCCTAGCTGAACCAAACGGCTTTCCTGGACTCTGTGGAAGTTGTAATTTACAAGTTCCGTGGCACTCTCCTCAGCTGCACTAGCGAATGGATATAATTTTCTTTTCTTTCAGCTTTCTGCTGATTGGTCAGCTAGTGCTCTCCTTCAGCTGAACTCTGGAGGATTTATTTAAGTAGGCTTAATCAGGGCTCACAGGTTAAGTTAAACTTTTGCTGCTAGCGTTAGATACTTTTTTTTTTTAATCTACTTTTGCATTTGCAGGTATCATTGTTCCCCACTACAGGTCACCTTCTTGCTTTTTTGTTTTTAGTTCCTTACCTCCCCTTATCTGGTCCTTGACTGAGCATTTCACTCTCTGATACTCTCCAATTAATTCTGTTACTTACTCTCCAGCTCTGTCAGTCAACAAGGACAAAAGCTCTCTGAGACTTATTTACTTAAGAAATTCTTGCCCACTGCCTTACCCCACTGCCGAACTCACTGCCTCCCTGTGGACCAACTATGTCTCCCACTTCCACTGGATTACTGTAATGCTTCATTGTACTCACCATTATCACCTCCATGATCCCCTGTAATGTATCCATCAAATCTACTAAAGCTACCAATGCAGAGTTTTAAATAATTGATTAGCAGTTTTTTTCTTGGGACAATACTAACTGTACAGAAAGTATTTATATAGGTTTTCTAGAAGTGTTATGTTTGTTAAACACAGTGAGGCAAGTGCTATGCATTTTCACAATGTTTTAGCACTTTTATGAGCAAAACGCTAATCAATTTTTAGAGTTAAATAAAACCCTGCAATGAGGTTATAGTTCTAAATTCATATGGTACTGTGTACTACCCTGATTGAAACCCACAGCCTCCATCAGTTGCCCTCTATGATCACTGGCCTGGAATACCCACCCAAGGATCCCTCCATGGTACCACTCCTCAGTAGTTTTGTAATCCATGTTGGTAACATGAAAGCCCGCACGCCCAGTAAAAGAGAGCAGTCTCTACATAATAAAGTTATACTGGAACAACTTCTTCACCTACTACTTTTTCTACTTCTGTCTGGGAATATGCATCCCAACTCAGCCCACAACATGACTCCAATGCTTGACCACGAAAAATCGCAGAACTTGTGCTCACTTCTCTAAATATCTGCAGCCTCCTCACCAAAATGGATTACCTGAAGGTAAGGGTCTCTCGTCATAACCCAGATGTGCTATCTGTAGTGGAAACCTGGTTATCCCCAAAGATACCAGACACCGCCATTGCTCTTTCTGGGTACACCTTGAATGGACAGGACCGACACTCAAAAAGAGGTGGGGGCTGTGTCATCTACATTAAAGACTCTCTCCAGGGACATGTCTTACCTCCCCATGTAGCAGTGACAACTTGCAAGATCTGGCCATTAGACTGCTTTTAGGGGCACACAATAGAGTGCTCACTCTGCTCTCAGTATATATTCCACCCAAACTAACCAAGACTGGTGTCAGTAACCTACTGGACTACATTAGTACTCTGAGTCTAAATACAGAAATTGTTCTGTTAGGTGACTTTAATATAAATGTGCTCCCCTCTGCCTCCACCTCTATCAAGGATACCCTATCTGCTATCCATTTCTCCCAAACGGTGGAGACTCCAACATGAGTCAACTACAAGACCGGCAACAGTAAACTGCTGGACTGGGTGCTCACCAACAGTCCTGCTCATATCTCCAATCTCACCATTCTCCCTGACTCTTTGAGTGACCACTCCCTTGTCAAATGCAACTGGAGTACAAATACTGCAAACCCCCCACCAGAACCATAAAAAATGACTTCTACTAAAAGGTCACCTCTGACAACTGAAGTCAGACCTAAAACTCCTTGACCGGACGGACCTCCATAAAACCAATGATGTGGACACATCACTTGACCTCTTTGTGTCAAAATGTAATGCTGTCTGTGACAAACACGCACCAGTTACTACAAGAAAATACAAAGGGCCTTTTAACTCCTTGATTACCCCTGAACTCCTGAGCAACTTGCCTTAAGAGATCATATCTGGCAAAAAGAATGCACACAGGGAACCACAGCAAACATTCAACGATATAAAAAGGCCTGCAATAACTGTACGAAACCTATCCGCCACACAAAAAGGACATGCTACAAAGAAGCCCTCTCTAACTCATGGAAAAGCGGCAAGTCTTTCTGGGCCAACCTTAAAGACATCACAGGGAAAGACCCCCACTCCCCCTGCTATGCTTACTGTTGGGGGTTTCCAACCTTGGACCCTCTGTTTATTGCCAACTCACTGAATCATGCTTTCACTGACCTCAGTAATGTGCTCTCCAGGGACTTTTTAAATACCCTCAACCCAAGTGACAATACGAGGTCACTAGCACTACCACCTAACCAGCCGCTATTCCACTTCAAAATGGTCTCTGAAGCAGATGCTAGGAAATACCTTGAAAAGGTCCTCAGAAAATTTAGGCACAGTGGGGACTCTTTGGACCTCAAATTTGTTCACTTAGCACTGGATGAAATATTTGGACCACTAACGAGAATACTTAACCTATCCCTCTTCCACTCCCAATTCCCCAAATATGGAAGTCTGCTACAGTAACCCCTGTACAGAGAAGTGGAAACAGGTCCTTACGTAATAACTACAGACCGATTTCCATACTCCCGCCAGTCTCCAAGGCTCTCAAGTGGATTGTGACTGACTAGATGGTGGAATACTTTAATCAATACCAATTCCAATGCCCAGAGCAACATGGGTTGCACAGTACCATCACAGCTCTACTTGAATTTACCAAATTCATCCATAACGCCTTAGACCAAAGCCACCTTGTAGGGGCAGCCTTCATTGACCTATCAAAAGCATTTGATACGGTTCATCATGCGCTCCTCCTCAAGCAGCTATCTGACTTTGGACTCGCACCTGAAACTGTGAACTGATTTAGGAGTTACTTGAGCCACCGCTCCCATCAAGTCAGGATTGGGGAAGTGCTATCACATAGCCGACCAGTCTTATCTGGTGTGCCACAAATGTCCATTCTGGGAAAGTTGCTGTTCAGTGTTTTCTTAAATAATCTCCCGGGCTCCTGCCATTGCCACATGCTCCTATGTGAGGACAACTTGGTTATTATTACCAGCAACATGCACCCTGAACTCCTTGAAACTGATCTCCAAAATGGCTTTCCATTTGCGGAAAACTGGTTTAAAGGGCAAAGACTAGTCACGAACTATAAAAAAAACAAAGACCATGCTCTACTCCACAGCCCAAAGCAAAAAAATTAGCTACCCCTTGAAATAAGAAATGACAGTGGTGACACACTGGAGCTTGTCTCACATTTCAAATACCTGGGGGTTACAATCGACTCCTCCCTGTCCTTCTCTCAGCATACTGATATCACAGCAAGAACTATTAATACCAGAACTGGGATCCTCTACTACCACAGGCACTGCCTAACCCATGAAGCTTTAAACCCGGCAATCAGCAGCTCAGTTGTCTTGCTCATGGACTATGGGCTGGCCATATACAGTTCTGCTACCAACACGGTGCTTCAACGGATCTCAGTTGTATTAAACAAAGCCAACCACCTACTCTCAAATGCACCAAGTATCACACACACCTGTGAACTTTATGCTTGGGCTGGCTGGCTTCAACTGAATGACAGAATCAGGTATCAAACCTGCCTTCTTGCCAAAAAAAGTCACATTAAATCTGCTTCCAGCAAGGATGCAGAACCTGTTATCACTCCCTATGAATACCAGACAAACCAGAAGCTCTGCCACTCAAATGTTCCAAGTGCCCAGATGCCACACTACCATGGCACAGCATGCATTCTCACACCGTGCCCCCTTCTGGGTAAATGCACTGCCCCCTGACATCTCTGGCTCAACGATTGGCCCTTTTACATGTAGACTGCGCTAGCATCTCATTGATACGAGTAGCTGTATGTGCCCCCGCATAAGGCTCAGCATGCAGCAACAATCTGCCTCTAGCACTTATCTTTGCCTCTGTCGTGACAGGATAGTCAAACCACAACACTTCGCCCACCTTCTTACACCCCCTGGTTCTGCCTCTTGCCCCTGGACCTCTCCCTACCCTCCTCCCTCCCTGTCCTATGTGCTCTGCTCACCTAGCTCTCCCACTCCCAATGTATCCTTTCCTATTCTTGTCCGCTTATCTTCTTGACAAGGGCATACATTGTACAATGCCTCAGCATAGCTAGGGCTTTATGTTTGTTTTCTGTAACCTCCATGAATATTTTTCTCAGTATTTGTATATTTGTGCATAGTATTGTACCTTGTTGTCTAATGTATCTGACGAGGAACCTTTCAATGAACATCTGCTCACCGGTATTATCCAAGAACTCAATAAATAAATAAAAATAAAAATGAGTCTCCCATTAATATTATCTGTCTATTATTGATGCAGTCTCCTATTTTATTTAATACCCCTTCGATGTTGTTTAAGTTAGTCCTGGGAGGGGACTAGATGACAGCTATTACTGAATTAATTTGTACTACATCAATAACAAGGTATTCAATATACTGTCACTCCCTTTTATCAAAGTTTCAATATGACCAAGAGAATATTTAATGTACAATATCACCCCCATCCCCTAATCCATCTGTCCTGTCTAACTTGTTGATAACCAGGCATACTCAATTCTTGTTCGCTGATTCTTCGTGAGAGCAAAGTCTCACTCAATCTGAGAACACAAGGATCTTGAACATTTATCAATGTTGCTAGCAAATCAGTTTTATTAGCGACACTGCGAGCATTGTTGTGTAAGATCTTTATACTTGCCTTGTTATTCAGACCCGGATTTAGCTCCACATCCCCTCCCAAAATTAGAACCAAATTTAAAGCTCCACAAAACCCCCTTCACTGGTTTATTAATTGAATGTGGGTTAATCACATTCACACACCAGATTTTTGTGGTTGGGGGAGGAATGAGACCCTGTTTTCAGCCGAGGACGTTGGTTGGCTACCCGCTAGTTCCATCCAGCATAAAACATGACACAGTTAACCTGACATGTTGTAGAGTTTTTCAACTGTTCTGAGTAATGTTACTATTGGTGCCTGTTGTATACTTTCATCTTTTAATGGTTCCTGTTGAACCATATGTACATGCTGTCAAATGAAAATTTTAATAAAAATGTTTAACTATATAAAATACAGGGAGCTGCCATATTAAGAGAATTCCACCACCAAGGCCACAGGGGGCCAAGCATATCACAGAAGTGAGAGTCTCAGATGGGCCCTGAAGTATCGCTTCAAACTGCTCAATCTCAGGGCGTTCTATCAAAGTCTCCCTGTCTCCCCACCAGATGCAGAGGATTCCATGAAGCATGCTTGTGCCTGCAATAGGTACCTACACTCTGGAACCCATCTGCATCCTACCTCCAAGTATACCATCCCCTGTGGTCACTCAGGTAAGACACTGCTGCCCTCCTTCTCAGAAGAGGGGCATGGCTTGTTGAATATGCAGTCCTCCTTCATCAAGCCAGCTCTCGACATTATCTGGTCAATACAGCTTTAACAAAATCACTAACCTATGTTAAGATTACAAAGCATATTTGTGTAATAATGGTTGAAGAAGATGATGTGCTGCCCCGAATAATACTCACACATGCTGCTATATGCAAGCCCCATCTCTCCTCCTCTTTCCTATAAACCCTTTCCCTCTACCCTTTCCTATTCTTTTCTTTATTATGTGTCTCCGGTCAGCCCCACTGCTGTCTTACTAGCCCCCTCTTCCCTCCTTTTTATGTTGGCTCGAGCATGCGCGGCCAACATATTGCACTAGTAGCAGATTTGGAAGCATGGTCACTGTTGGACGAATGCAAGGCATGCATCAGTAGGTGCGTCCCTCATTCCCCAATCAGCCAGTATGCAGGCAAAACAGCAGGAATACATAATGTGGCGAGCACATCTAAGGAAAGATCCACTGCAATGAGGGCCAAGTTCGTCATGCAGCAGCACCTTCCGAAGTGCCTTTCCTGGTGAAGCATTGTGGCAAACATGGCAGCAGTCACCACCTGCCACAATGCCGATTTCGCGGTGTCCAATCCCACTGTTGGCATGCCATGACCCAGTGCATGTGCCGAAGGGGGAGCCCACTCCCCGTCGGCATAATGCCCTATTTTTTGTGTGCGGGGGGTGCCAATCCCCTCAGCTCAAGCCCCCTTCAGTATATGTGCCAATGGGGTGCCCAATCCCCGCTACTAGCCTCTAAAATATTCAGGTGGCACACTGGGAGCCCACCCCAGCGTGCAAGCAATGCCCCTGAAAAACAAAAAAAAATGGTCCCGATTTTTTAAACCTGTAAAGAAAAAACGGTCTCTCGCAGTCTTCCCTGCTCCCTCCCTCAACACACGCCCACTCTCTGCACACCCTGCCTCCTCACACCCCCCTCACCCCATACTTACCTCCGGAGTCTGGCATGACGATCTTTAGTGGACCGGGAACACGTCTGCACTCTTCAAAGCTGACCGCAAACTGAAGAAATGACAGTAAGCTGTATGGCATAAATAGGGTTTTTTCAACTTTGGTGCATAATCTCGGCCATTTTGGGGAATTTTGGCACCAAATGTTCAACAAGGGGTTATTGTGGCCCCTCCTCATGAATTCAGTCACTGTCACGGCGTTATTCAGTTCCAAAAGATGATTTCACGGTCACTGCACGGAATCACCTTTCAGGACCTATTAATGAAATGACAGTGCCACTGTTCATGAGTTGGGCTCTCAAAAAGCCTATGCTGCAAATTTGGTGAAAGAAATCCAAATAATGACTGTTTTATGAGCATCCGTTGCGCAGTTTCCAAGCATGCTCATACCTTCGTGAATTTGAATATTTTCACTCCAGATTTTCAACATTGCCATTTTTCCACACCTCCTTATGAACAGTACAGCTGTCATTTTACATATCCTTGCCAAAATGTGTTTTCGAACTTCTGGCGCAGAACAGTGCAGTCACTGAGCGAAATCAGTTTTCGGAACAGTTTGAGAAAATGACAGTGACACTGTTCATGAGCAGAGGTCCTAAAATGCGTACTTTGAAAATTTGGTGATGAAACTCTATAAAATGTCTGTGTTACAAGCATGTGTTACGCAGTTTCCACACACCCCTGTAACTTCGCAAATTTGCAATATTTTCATGCCCCACTTTCAACACTGGCATTTTTTCACACCTCCTTATGAACAATACAGCTGTCATTTTTCATATCCTGTCCAAAATGTGTTTTCGCACCTGTGGCTCAGAGTGGCAAGGTCGCTGTGGGAAATCAACTTTTGGGACAGATTAACAAAATCACAGTGCCACTGTTCATGAGGGGAGGTCCCAAAATGCCTATGTTGAAAATGTGTCTCTTCAGGGTGGAGGTGAGGTTGGCATCAATTCAATACTTTACTGCCATTACTATTATACATCTTTAACTCCTACACTACCAATGCCAATGCCAGCGAGACAACATTCGGCATTGACAAATGCTTGTTCTAGATAGCAATAACTCTGCCCTTTACTTCTCCCTTGCTTGCCTTTGCTCTCACTGAGTGTTCCCTCTCCCTGCTGGTCTGTAGGATACTATGCATTATGCACAACTAAAAAACAGTTGCCACTGATTTGTAGTTTATTTGGCCTTATCTCATCCGGTTTACTTCTCATGCATTGTATTGTTTTCTTTTTTTTTTAGTTTTTTTTTTTTTTTTTTAATAATTATATATTGGATTGTTTTATAATATCTCTGATCTCCTCTGTCCCCCATGCCCATGATGCATCTGAAATAGAGTTATCTTCACCTCAGTGTGCCCTCCTGGCATAATATTTGAAATAAAATTTAAGTAAATAATAATGACTGTTCCTTTAAAAACAGAAGCAAGTACTGTCAGCTATCTCATACATGAGAAAACCATAAAACCTGACTTCAGAATGCTGGCATCCAGTTGATAATAAGTACTAAATAAATCTGGCCACTGTACCCGTCTCTGCAATGGGATACTTTGGTTTCTGACATGGAGTTGGGTTTCCAGGCTTCAGTCCAAGGAAGATAAAGCATGTGTGACCCTCATAAGCATATACACTGATGCTCAAGTAAAACCTAACAGCCAGCCAGTCATGGAACAGCAGTGGTGTGATAGCCACCTGCCCTGTCCTCCTAGACAGAGGACTGGTACAGCAGGAGACCACTGGGAGCATGGGATCAGAAAAGATGCTAGTTATGATTAACTTAGGCCCTACACTAGAGCTCTGAATCACTGTAATCCAGATTCAGAGGTTACAAGTAAAATGTTAATAGCATCAGCTCATTTTCTGGTAGACAACAGGGACCACTGAAAGAATCATATCAGCAGTCATTAGTCTATGAAGGCTCTTGATTGCTCACCCATGGAGATTGACTTACTCAGTCATCCATGTTGGAAAATGTCAGCGTTGTGTGAGCTCTACAGTGCTCATTTGAAAGCTATCGGGGCCAAGCCCTTACCGACGCCATCTCCAGTAATTCCAGCATTGTTCTTTTCCCAAGATGGCTGGTCCCTCTGGATCAGCACCAAAGCACAGTTTGACCAAGCCTAGTGTAACCCAGCTACAAATGGGGAATTCCCAAAAAGCCTTCCTTGAGCTTGCCTAAATGCTCACTGCCAGGCTGGTGTCCTGCGTTTTAGCAGTTTAAATGTGATTGTCAGACAGTGCCTATATAGCCTCTGTGTACTGTCTCTTTAAGAGCTGCCCGGATTGCAGTTATAAGTAATCTGACAGGCAGCTCTGTTGAAAGATGTAACTATTTGCAGAAAATCATTTAGAGTGATATTGATAATGTAGTTTTGTCTAACCTGCCTTCTTTGCAGCAAGGACTGTTTTGTTTATCTCCACTATCTTGGTCCTGGACTGCCAAATTGGACCAATCAGTACTGGTGGGATCTAAAATGAAGCCGGACTACAGTAGCTGTCTGAAGTCAAAATCTGTAGGAATTGTAGTTTTGGGATTTTGGCGCCTTTCTGTACCTGAAGGGGGAGCCTTTGTTGTGACTGACGGACAGATCAGCCAACCGAACCTTTTGGATTCTGGGGAAAGTCCCAGGCTTGCTGGCAGTTGAGTCAGATCTAAGCTGGGAGCTGAAGAAGCAAGAGCTTCAGACAGTCAAGCAGCTGTTTGAGTAGTTTTGCACGGGAGAACTGTGGAAAGGCCTGAGTTGTGGCCTGCATGTCTGCCTGATGCTCCTGAGAGGAAAAGAAGATAATTATTTCGAACTAAATCCAAGTTTGTGAGAACGAAGTAAGCCACTGATTTTTTTACCAGGCTCATACCTGAAGACTGAAGATTTTGCTGAATGCAATTGGCTTGTCAGGATTTCCAGCTGCTTCAGAATCCCCGGTTTGTGCAGCAACTTTGTGATCGTGACCAGAGAGTGGTTTGCCTGGTACAGTAGAATTTCCTAACATGTAAATGTGCTGTGAATTGTCAGTGGGTCGTGATTTGGTTCCCCACTGTGTGAACCGTGTTCTGCTTGCTGGAAGCTTAATCCAGCCCAAAAAGGACTGTACCCGAATTTGTCTCCTTTTGGCCTGGGCCTTGCCCCACTACCCACTGCACAGAGAAAGCCATCGACGACAGACCTGCCTGGGGATCATCCCCCGCTCCATGCTTGAATAGGAATGACATCTCGGCAAATAGTGTGGGCCCTGCTTCTCCTGGCACTCCAGATCAACCACCTGCAGTCTCAATTTTCATCTAGCCTGTGTCCAGTCTTGGGTATTGTGAGTAATCATCAGGGTAGCTCCCTGCAACAACAGCCTAATCTAAAAGTGTGTCATCTGATTGTCTTGTTTTCTTTTCACAAACTGAGTCCTCCGGCTCTGGATTACAATTAGTGTGTGTGGTGCATGTTGTTTTCTTCCATCACAGGGCCCCAACCAGCTGCAATGTTCCTGGCTAGCCCACCATTCTCCATTTGGGTGCACAGAGTGTGTGACTATTTATGGACCCTGAAGTATACATGCATAACTGTTTGACTGATGCAGCTTTTAAGCAAATTAACCTGATTACGCCCCTCCCTTGTTCAAGTCCCTTAAATAAATCAGATCTAACTCTTTCTGCATTTACCCTGACTGTGGTTCCAGTTTGTGCACGAGTACTGTACTGCTATTTGCTGTGTATAACCTTGTTTTACAGGGGGTCGCCAGGGTCAAGCCAGAGGAAAGCCCTGGTGGTAAGTGCAAACAGTGTGGGTACTTGTGTGGTGTATCAGAGGTATTGTGAAAGTGATTATTGTGTACCGTTCCGGCCACTAGTAAAGAAAGAGGGGGGGTTACAGTGTCCTGGAGGGCTGTGCCCAGGTTAGCTTGACCACTACCAACCATGACCTCTGGGTGGAGGCACCCATTTCAGAACTCAGGCCCCTTAACCTGCTACTAGCCAAGAAGGCAGGGGTAGCAGCCCTTGGGATAGCGCCATCTAGGGGTTACACTAACATTCTCCTTACCAGCTTAAACAGTAGTTTTTCAGCAATTAGTATTATCAATTCTTTTTTTTTTACAGCAGTACTAAATTCACTCAAAAAAGCATTACTGATGTCACCTGCTTTCATTACCTGATAAACTCCAGCCATGAAGGTTAGTGTTGCCCCAACAGCAATAGCATAGCAGCTTCTATCACATTCAAATCCGATAGAGGTGTTCACAGTCAAGACTCCTTCAGTACTGTTAGAGCTATTATCCATTATTGTAAGACTGCTGTGTTCTGTGCTGTCAAGGTCATAGCCAGCAAACTGCAATTCCCGGTCTACAACCTGACCCACCATCAGGCACAGCACGCCAAAAATTCCGACCGAGATATGTCGTGAGGTCCCCATTAGGAAGTAAATAAGGCAAGCAAAGAAGGAGGTATAGAGGCCAAAGATGGGCTCCTGTCCAGCCAGCAGGGAATAAGCTATTGACTGTGGGACCAGCAAGATGCCCACAATCAGTCCAGACATGATGTCTCCCAGAATCCATTCTTTGAGTCGGTATTTGGGAAGCCACTGCAGAACTGGAAAGAAGTCCAGCAAAAGCCTTTTTGCCCTAGATGGTGCACAGCTGCAGTGTTTTTTCAACTTCTGTGCCATGCATGTTTTGAAAGTCACTGTTTTCCTCTCTTGCTCTTCCAGAATTGTCTTAGTGCGTGGCCCCGGCCCCTTGAGGCTGTCCACAGCCCCTGCCTCAGCCAGCAATGAAGCATCAATATTGTCTCCTGCGGCTGTCATCCTTATGATGCTGCTTTTCTTCTGCCAACAAAAAGACACAAACACAAAAAGTTCAGTCACTTTTGCAATGCAATCACAGAAATCAAATGTGCATATTACACTAACTAGTCACAACCCCATCTTAGTGTCTGTAATCATTCATTTACTAGTGACTTACCATACACAAAAAAGGATTTGAATTTCAAAAGACTGGTATTGTTTTTCTTTCCTGCAGGCCATTTCTGACAAACATACTTTCTTTAGTAATTCTATTACAGAACCTGGTGACATCAGTTCTGCAGTAGCGTAACGATTGTGCATAACATTAGAAGGGACACCCAATAGAAAAATGAAAAATGCAAGTGGCCTATACTTTGTCTATTGGACTATTATACAAATGACTGGAGGGATCATGTGATGACCCCTCTGGTTTATTATGCAGGTGCGGTTGCAACTGTATATTAGGGTTGAATAATCACTTTAATGTTAACTCCAATATTTCTACCTTAATAACTTTGCCCCTGCTCAACTGCTTTACATGAAATTTGGAAGTCACAGAGACGGTCACAGGATCTCTAGATCCTAAAAGTTTTGTGGCAATCAGTTCCCTGGGGCAATGTTACACAGGGGCAAACAAAAAACCCAAATCATGAAAATTAAGACTTTTTTTGAGCAACTGTTACTAAAAAACTAGTAGGGTATGAAAGCTGAAACATGCAGATTTGGTACAGTTTGGTCCAAGGTGTGTGCTTTTGTGTTTTTTTTTTCCCCCAAACTGTAGCAGTTTTCAAAATATTTAAGCAAAACTGTTTCATTTTTGAGCATGCACATTAAAAAAAAAAAAAAAAAAAAAAAATCAATTCTAAAAATAACAGAATTTTTACACCCACGTGAAGTCGTGCGGTCATATTATGAACATGCTTTCATTTACCATATGGCAGGGTCAGTTCTCTGTCACAGTATGTGATCCCTGCTAATTTTGTTCAGCAAGAATGGGGCTATGTATCAGTGTGTAGCCCCCACCTGTGCTAAACGTGCTGTGCATCTGACTTTGTCCTCAATTAGTGAGCACTGCCATCAGCTGCAGGGACACTGCCAGCTTTTGATGATTGTGTAAGAACTGTAACGTGGTGCCCCTTTCCATCTGTATGAACAGTGGCATGCTTGGCACCAGAGTTACCCGAAATGCACAATAGTGTATTATTAACAAAATATATATATTATGTTATTCCTGGCAACAGTAACAGAAGCGATCCGCTTCTCCTACCAGTTCCCAGCTGAATACTACACCATAGCACCAGTGAACTGGGGGAGCCCCCTCAACCCTCCCTCTCTGAGCCACTATTCCTCTAGCCCTACTTAAGTTCTTTCCCTAACTATACTTGCTCCTAGCCCTCCTTTCCACCCCCCCACCCTCGTACACTATTCACTTCTCCTCTTTTGCCACTCCTCTATTCCCTGTCATACCTTCTAGACCTCACACGTCCACCTTTCATACTGTCTCCTTCCACCCCCCACCACTACTGTGTCTCATCTATACTTTATAGGCTAGGAGGCAGTATAGTGCAGTGGTTTAAGGCTCTGATCTGTAAACCTGGAGACCTGGGTTTGAATCCCAAAGCCCCCCCCTTGCATACTGTGCGACCTTGAGCAAGTCACTTAACTTCCTTGTGCTCCCACGTCATGCCTAAAAATGAGCTTCCGCTTAGTGTGCCTTTCCAGGTTTAACAATTTCCCCTTTCCCTCCATGGTCCGCAACCTATTGCCCTATTTCATATCTCTACCCCACCCCCCACAGCCCCTTTTTCCTGTCCTTCTCTTACCTCAATTTCCCATCCCCACCGTTGCCCCCTTTCTCAAGTACACCTCCTCCTGCCCCCTCCCTCCCATCCTTCTGCCTGTCTCCTTGCTCCCTTGCAGCTTTCTCTGCATCCTGAAGGGGTTTCAGGTCCTGGCCCTCTCTCTTCTCCCATCTTCCTCCCCCCCCCCACACACTCTCCAATTCTGATCTCCTTGCAGGGTTCCTTTGCATCCTGAAGGGATTTAGATTTGGCTCTCTCATCCACCCATCTTCCTTCCCACCCACTTTCTAATCCTTCACCTGCCAATCCTCACTACTTCCTCTTCCCCTCCTCACTCTCTCCGTTTTCTCCCACCCCTTCTTCTCTACCTCCCCTTTTTTTTCCCTTCTGCTTGGTCCTGTCCCCCTTGTAGGGTTCTCAGCATCCTGAAGGGAAACAGATCTTGGCTGTCCCTCTTCCCTTTCTCTTCCTCGCCTCCCCACCCTCTAACCATTGCCTTTCCTCTCCCTCACTTGTCATACAATTGCCCTCCCATGGGTCTACATTAGCACTCCTCATCTATTGCTCAGCCTACTTCCATAGCACTTCATCTGTGTCAGCCATCCTCTAACCTATACCCTGCAGGATCCTCTACTCTTGGGCTGTTTGCAAATTCTGATTATCCAAATATGGTCGTTTCCCCGACCAGTTAGTCTAAGTCGTTCTGCTCTGTGCTAGTACCAAGCTGTTATATTAATTGTGCTTGTATTACTCCCATTTTACTATGTGTAGTTTTGCTCTCCCAGGCTCTTGTAATCCCCCACCAGGACGCTTCAGGAAACAAGCTGTTTACAGCTCACGTTATCTTTCCTGGTGAAACATTTTCCAAATAAAATAAACTCATTTATGTGTGAGTTTGTTTTGTTCTCAGCAATACAAGCTAACTATAAAATCTGAATGCATAATGTTTACAAGCATTATATCTAGCTAAAATATGATTTTGAAAAGTAAAGCTGTGACTGCAGACATGCACATGAGGAGTGCTGCACTGCTGCTCATGTGCATGTCCAGAGTCATGGCTTTACTTTTCAAAGCCAAATTTCAACTAGATAGGATACTTTGCACAGCTCACTAAATATCATACATTCAGATTCTCTAGTTAGCTCACATTGCTAAAAAAAAAAACAAACAAAAAAAACAGTCACACTTGAACGAGTTCACTGACACCGTATTAAACTGGGAATACACAGGATAAGCGGACCATTTCTATTACAGTCAGCAAGAATAAAATACACTATTGTGCCAAATATACCATAACTGTGCACAGAGGTAGCAAAGGCTACCTAGTTACAGTTCTTACACAATTAGTCATCAAAAGCTGAGAGTGTCAATTTAAGTGACTTCCTACATTTGAGCTGGACACCGGGGTGCCGAATCCCCAGTGCCTGCTGTGTGTCCTTACTTTTTTAAATCAATCAATCACCTTTATTTAACCAGGTGGAACACCGCTGAGAAAAACTCATTTACAAAGTGGGCCTGTACAGTTCAATGATGACAACAACATAGGTGTACAATGTCAAGAAGGAAAAAAAAAATTAAATACATTCTTATTCATGACAGGGTTATATACAGTATATACAATATACTGGAATCCATGATGCTGGATAATGATACATGTAGAATAAAGTATGGGGCGGTGTGTGTAACAAGAAGTTTACACACACCCAAGAAGTAAGATGCTCATAAACCCCGAGAGTTTAAGCTCGAGGGCTTATGTCAGCAGCAACCTCAAGGGTGTGTGTAAACTTCGAGTTTACATACCACCCCATGTTTTATTTCATATAATTGATGGCTATGATTGATTTGCCACAGCAATTAAATAAAATAAAATATCCCTGTGCAGCTGTGCTCCAATCCCAACTGGGTTCGTGGTCAGAAGCGGCTGCTGAAGACGAATCATTCTTTTTCTTAAACAGTAGCCTACTTTTAGCCCAAAGTTCTTGTATTTATTTTTTTGACTTACCGCTCAGTCAGAGTTTACTATGTGATCTCCGGCGGTAAGCCACGGTCTCGGACTACCAGGAAGGGCAGAGTGGCACCAGGCAGATGCGCAGTGGTAGGGAAACCCGGCGCGTGTTTGCCGTTACAAACGCTCCTTTATAACGGCAAATTATGCCACGGGTTTCCAATGGAAAAAAATCACAGCCATTAATTATATAAAGGATAAACAAGCATGGTGTTTACAATGCCTTCAACTGATGCGTAACAGTGACCATAGAACATTAATGGTGATGACATACCTGTGGCTATTACATTCAATTAGATAGAGGTACTAAATGTTTACCAACACTGGGTTGCCCACCCACCCCTGGTGCAGGTTCATCTCCTCCCATTGTGTTTTGTTTTCAACCCCCCCACCCTCAGCCACATTTATCTGCCAACACTGGGGTGCCCAATCACCAGTGTCAGGGTACAGCAACATCCTCCACCCTGCCAGCGGTCCACTACACCAGGACTGCCCAATCCCTAATGCCCACAAGCATCTCTCTGATACTGGGGTGCCTAATCCCCAGTGTTGGAGGCACAGTATGTTTAATAAAACTGTCCCTTCTCCCTCCCCTCTAATGTCTACTCCAACTCCCCTACTTTCAGTTTGCTGACACTAGGGTGCCCAATTCAAGGTGTCGGCATACACAACCCCATCCCCCTGACCTAGCAGTCTGAGACACCAGGGTTCCCACCCTCACCATCCCCAAAGTGTCATGCCAACACTGGGGTGCCCAATCCCCAGTGTTGGAGCAAGGCACCTTGGACAAAAAAAAAAAAGTCCTGAGATGTCCTTTTTTTTTTTTTTAAACATTTAACCTGAAATAAATGGCCCTCATTGTCTGCAATCCTCTGCCCCCCACACAGCATCCCCCAAACCCCTTAACCTATACTTTCCCAGGTCAGGTCCAATGCCATTATCCTCTCTGGACCAAAGACACATCTTCACTCTTCAATGCCGAACTGGAAACTGAAGAAAAACCATATAATGTATTTTTTATTTATTTGGTAATTCAGATACAACCTTTGAGTATACACTCTTTTACAAAGGTCCCGCGTCAGGATGCAAAACAGCAGAGACATAACAAAAACTTGAAAGTTAACACAAAACATATGATTGTTATGTAATACAGAAAACAGATAAATAATACATTTCAGTAACTCAGACAAATGAAATTAAACAGCAGGAGGAGATTCCCAATTAGCAACGTACAGCATAGCTGCCCCAGGGGGGCCCGTCAAGGTACAGTGTCTGAAATGGTAGGAGAAAGAAAGAGTGGAGTGTGCGAATGAGGTTTCCCCAATGTGTTTTTAACTTTTCTTCATAACTTGGGTCATTTGTTCATATATTTTGCCCAAATTTTCACCATAGGCTTTAAGATTCACTAAAAATACCACCAACAGCTTAATCTGGTTCAAGGTCAGTTGGCATTCATCTGTATCTCCCTCCCCATGGTCGTGCCTGAAAATAGGCAGGATTTGTCTAGTGCACTTACCCGGTCAACAAAAGCTTAAAAAAAAAAAAAGATAACATCATATTAAAACATCATAAAAACATTAAAATCAACAATAAAATCAACAGTATCAGTCCATGTCAAACCATCTCCAAAAGCCTTTTTCCATAAAAAGGACGTCAGTCCTCGTTTAAAATCCCCCACAGTCATGCACTCCCTAATCCAATGGGGTAGAGAATTCCAGAGGGTCAGCGCCACGAACATAAAAGCTTGGGCGCCGGAAGATTTTAAAACTACCCTCAGAATCTCTAGTAAACCCTCAATGGCACACAGCAACTTATTACAAAGAAAACAATGGTGTCTTATCCAGATCAGACCACGTTTGATGGTTAATAAAAGTAACTGGAGAAGCAGAGTCTACTGTTAAATGCAACTGATGCCTCAGTTGTGGCAACTGAAGTAACACATAGAAAGGAGGAACATCTTTAGTCTGCACTTGTGGTGCAATAGGAACCACTGCATTGTCTGTGCTCTCTGAAATGATCACTGCAGTTCTCCTTTTTCTGCAAACCTTAGCAATATGACCCTGACGTTTACATGCAAGATACTGAACTTCTCTGAATTTGCACTGGTCCCTGCTATGCTGAGAAAACCCACATGATGCACATTGGTACTGGTTATGCAGTTTGGGAGGAGTGTTTGATTTTTTCTTTGAAAACAGTGGTTTAGACTTAGGTTTGAGCTGTTTCAATTTTGGGTTTACTGCAGTTATTTGTACCTCATTTTTAGTGTTTATCTTAGCATGTGCTTCATTTTCTGCAGCCTCATACATTTGTGCCAACTGTAAAAGTTCATTAGCAGATTTCTTGACACTTACAGAAAGTAACTGCTGAATACGATGTTCATTATTCAACCCATAACAAACTTATCAGCTAAATTAGATTCAAGATGCTTCCTGCTCCACTCACATGTGAGAGCTTAGTGTTTGATCTCAGCCAAATAAGACTTTAATGACCGACCCGGTTTCTGCTGGTAACTGTAGAATTTATAACGTTCAGCTCTTGGAAAAGCCGTTAATCTGTATGGCACATTCAATTTAGCCTTTAGCTCTTGATATGACAAATCCTCCGGCCGGTCTGGTGCACACAGACTGCATAAAAGTCTTAAGGTTTCACTTCCCAAGAAAGTACAAAAAGCAGCTCGAATAAGTATATCCTGTCACTCACATTTGCAGATTTTATGGCAGGATTAAGTAATAACCACGGATCAAACCATCTGGACCATGTATCCCAGTCTGTTCCTCTAAAAATCTTAAAGCTGGCTGAAGTTTCCACGATATAGCACAATTCCAAATTGCTTACTTGCCTCCAATGCAGAAAGTCACAAAATGGTGTAATTCAGAAAGCTGGAGCTATTTAAATTTTCACCATCCATCGTCACCAGTTTGTTGTGTTTGGTGGCCAAAAATAAGTACCTTAAACACATCAGGGTCTGGGTAGAAAGAAAAACATGCACCACAGAAATTTAGACCATCTCTGTCTACTTCCATTCAGCTCAGATACAGGGGGAAACACTTTTCTCAACACACACAGGAAGAGTTACAGTAAATGCATTCCCTACAGCTGTACTGTCTAACATTTCTTAAAGCTGCACTACACATAACAGTAGCCCTCAGCTGAGTCAAACACTCTGGAGTAGGCACATAAAAGGGCAGTAGGGGTGAGGATGTCCCCACTAGTACTGCAAGTGACAGGACCTCCCTCAGTCACATGGCAGTGACATAAGCATGATTTACATATTATGACATTTATGCAGTTCACCGAGAGACATTAATGCAAGATTTACATTGTCCCTTTAAAAATAAGTGCTTCAGTTCTAAGAAGTACAGTACTTTGCTCATCCTGATAACACTCTCCTCTCTATGGAAACTCAGCAATTGACATATTTAACACTTATTTGCACAGCTGGACTGACTGTGACACACTGTATTTACAATGGTGGGGTCCTGTTTCTACTCAAAGCACAACGAGATCAAATGACTCAACCAAGGGTAAACAGTTAAAACTGGGATAAAGCTGCAACTCGAACTAGGATGTCTTTCCACAGTGTTCCTTGGGTTTTCACCACTGGACCACACTGCCTTCCTACAATGAAAAAAGAATTTATTTTTGCAAATACGTAAGCCGACAGGTAAACAGTACAATACCTTTTTGATCCATCTACACATTATGGAAAAAAAGAGTAATGTAAAACTATAACATTCCCCTCCAAAAAAGCACAACCTCACCTCTAATTGTCACTGTTTAACTAACCACTTGCTGTGTAAACAGGAGCCGTCACGTTACCTGAAGGTTCTGAAAGGCCATCTGATGACTAAACCTAAAGGGATGCATTTTTTTAGCAGCATAACTTGGTTCCATGAAAATGCATCCCAAAATTGAATTATTCATTACTTAAAACAATTTAAAAACTGGATTGTTTTTCTTTACACTTTACCTGTTCATGTTGCTTATTCCAGCTTTGAAGTCATAAGAATACGTGTAACATCAACACCTGCTGCTACAGAAATGCTTTGGATGTCACAAGCAGGGGATATGAACTTTAAAGTAGGGAAAGCAGCAGGGACAGATGAAGTGAAAAGGACAAACAGTCTGTTTTCACGCAAATGTTTTCTTCAGTGATAAGACTAGAATATGCACAAATTCAGCTTGGTTTGAAAGCTCATGAAATCAGCATCCTGCCAAGGTCCACAGCATTTTTTTGCAAAAACCTGGTAGATCACATTAATCTATTTTCATTATTTTCTACCCCAAAAAACACACTTTTTCTCTTTTCCACCCTATCACCTGCCCCAGTCAGAACTGTGACCAGAATGTTAGGGCCCTTCTGTTAAAGAATTAAATGGGACTGCATCCAGTGTCCTTCAAAGGTGTTGGCCAAGAGCAATCAACTACCAGCTAGCACAACATTTTGAACATAATAGGAAGTACCCTCTCTCTCTCTCTCTCCCCCTCTCTCTCGTAATTTCAGTTGGTGAGCCTTCCTTTGGTAGGTGGTACAGAAAATCAAAATTAAGCTATATGAACCTCACTTGGGTTTAAGTTTGTAAAGTAAGGACTCATAGCATCCAGTTTATGTTACAAAAAATGAATAGGCCACTGGCTCCATTGGTTGCTGAGCAGTAAGGTACCGTTCTGGCAAAGTGGTGACCCAGGTTCACTCCCTGAGCCCAGGGCATCAGGAGTGGAGGCTGGCAGGGAGGGCATAGAGCATTTGATGGATGCTCTCCTCCTGGGGTGGGCCCAGTGTAGCACTGCTCTCTGACTGGCACCTGGTGGTGGTATAGTAGAGGCACCATTTGCAATATGAGGGAGTTCACAATGTTTGGCATCCTCCCTCCAGGACTGCTGTGAGTGTGCTCACTCACACAGACGGAGGACAGTGGGTTCAAAGGGGAAAAAAAGCCATTGGCATCCAGTTGACAAGTAGGGATGTTCCACCCATGGCTGCCAGGCACTCAGAGACTAGAGGGAGATCCAGGATGGGAGAAGGTGGCAGGCACCACTCTGAAGGCAAGCACAATGGAAATAAATGTCATGTTGAAAATAATGACCAGAACTATAAGCATAAAACAATGTACTAGATATTCACATTCTTGGAGGCCACTCCCAATGTGGACCCTACTGCGACTGCAGCCTTTCATGAGACCATGGGCATGGTCCAAGCCCTAACAACTGGAGCCACAGTGGATGTGCCCTTCCTCTGACCAGGCAGGTGGACAAGTAGCTACCTTCACAACCCATTCCACTCTGGAATCAGCAAGCAAGGGGTGCCTAAACAACTGGCAGCCTGGGTCCTATCTCCACAGGAGCCAAGCGACACACCTCTATAACACGATTGTCCCCCAGTGAGCACTGGAATGTGATTCGAGGGCTCACATGTGAAGACCAGTCTCCAGGGCATTGCCACCACACCACTGGATCAACACTATTATAGCTATACAGCATATGGTTCACTGTTGTTGTGCATGAAAATCCATCCACTTTCAGATGCTATTTTACCAAAACAGGATGTCAAAATGCTGCTGTGCCACAGAATGCTGCTGCACCACAGCAGTGATGTCAGAAGGCTGTTTCGCCACAGTATTGATGTCAGAAGGTTGCTGTACCACAGTAGTGATGTCAGAAGGCTGCTGTACCACAGTAGTGATGTCAGAAGGCTGCTGCACCACAGTAGTGATGTCAGAAGGCTGCTGTACCAGAGTCAGGGCCGGCCTTATGGTATGTGGCGCTTCCAGGCAAACTTGCCAATGGTACCCTCCCCTTGATTTTTTTTTAAATCTTCACCCCCACAAAGAAACATGACATTCCTAATGGTACCCCTCCCACCCCCAAAGAAACATGACATTCCTAATGGCAGTTAACTTCCTTAGGGAAAAAAAAAATACCGATTTATCTGAGGGGTGAGGGTGTGAAATGGCATGAAATGCCTTGGGGCAGAGAAGATGTTTCTCCAATAAATTAAAGGGGCACTGTCAACCCCCTTATGTCTCAAAGTGTCCCTAGTTTAAAAAACACATTTTATGATTGGCAACATTCTGTAAAGATCACGGATGTAGCTGGTAGTTTGATTCTAACTCTTTTTTTCTTTAAAAATGTGAAAAAACGGACTGCCCACCATACTGGTGTTACCACACAAACACAGGTTTGTCTTCATTCCTTGATCAACTCCAACGGCATCTGTCCTGGACTTGGGAACACCCATAACACAGCCTAGCACCTCATGAAGCAGTGGGAATTTAGGTAGTTACTGCCTCATGAGTGACTGCACTGTTTGGGTGTGTTTCTAATGCTCAGGATGTATGCTGTAGGAACAGATCCAGGATTGTAAACAAACCAAGGTTGTTTATGAATATACATGCATTTCAGTTCTACTAATCAAGGAGAGACAAAACAAACAGCAACATCAATGAATATTAGAGCAGGTAAGCAATCACAAAATGTAGGTTTTAACTAGAAATAATATGATGAAAAACAGGTTGACAGTGTCCCTTTAACGGATACTTTTTCAAAATATCTGACAGCTGCTCCTGAGTAAACAGTGCCATCTGATCTTCCTAGAATTTGTTATACAAAGATTATCTGCATTTACAGTACGCCTCCTCTGCTTTCTTTCAGTGGTATAATAAATATTTGCCAAATTATGCAAATGCAGTAGTTACTTTCCCCAAAATCTATATCAGCAAAATACATTACATTGAAAAAACAGTGTTTACAATGCAACTGTTTAGTACTCTTTCCTCTGTCTATGTTGGGTAAATAATTTTACCACCGCCCACATCTCCATTGGTAATGTCATTGAGCAGCCTAAATATAAACTCATCTGATATGCCTTATTACTCCTCAACGTTATTTTTTAATCTTTGGATTTATTTAAAGGAATTCCTGATATGTCATCTAAACTGCATTTATTATTATTATTATTTTTCACTGCAAAGAGCAGCCCTTCGGTGCATGTGCATCTCCTGCTAAAATTATTGTGATGTTTGGAAATCTGGCTTTTATAAATAAACATCTCTGTAAGAATATTTAGGGCATCCTCTGTGTAGCAAGCAATGTGGAATGGCAAAGTATATGAACAGGTTACTCACCTGTAGCAGTAGTTCTAGGAGTGGTATATGTTGTTCATCCACACTCTTTGGCATGTCCCTTTCCCTTTAAATCTTGCCGGAAAGTCTTCAAGTTGGCTCCTCCCACCCACCTGGGTGGTAAATACCTCAGCTCCGCCCCATGAAGCCAGATCTTAGCCCGCTGGAAGCAAAGTGATGCACCTCAAGCTGGGGAGGTCAGGTGGGTGCATGTGGATGAACAACATATACCACTCCTAGAACTACTGTTACAGGTGAGTAACCTGTTCTTCTAGGAGCGTGGATATGTTGTTCAACCACACTCTTTGGCAGACTCCTAGCAGTTCTCCGGGAGGAGGGAGGCAAGGCGTACACCCCCTCCTTAGGAAACAGAGATTGGAGAACTGAAACCCCAAAACCAGCATCCCGGCATGACTCAAGATCGATGTGATAGTGGGAAATAAAGGTGTTTGCTGACTTCCAGGTAGCAGTCCGACAGATTTCCTAGATACTGATGTCCCTGGAAGCAGCCACTGATGCAGCAGTATGGCGGGTAGAATGACCTCTTAACCCTCTGGGAGGCTCCTTGCCCGCCAACTCATAGCACAGACCTATGCATGATGTGATCCATCTTGCAATGGTCTGTTTAGCTGCAGGTCTGCCAGAAGCAGCTTCAGCGTAGGTGACAAACAGCTGGCGAACGTCTCCACGAATTTCCACCGTTCTTTCCTTATAGTAGGAGAGAGCACATCACAGGTCCAGAGTATGAAGCCTGTACTTGGCATCCAAGGTGTAGTTAGCGTAGTATACCGGCAGAGTCAACACCTGATTAAGGTGAAACTCTGAGACCACCTTCGGAAAGAATTTCGGGTGGGGGCGCAGGACAACTTTGTCCCTGTGAAAGACCAGATAAGGGGAGTCCACCGAAAGCACCTGGAGCTCCCCACTCCTTCTGGCTGACGTGATAGCCACCAGGAAGGCCATCTTCCACAAGTGTGAGAGCTCACACTTGTGCATGGGTTTGAATGGCTTGCCCATGAGCTTCGCCAAAACTAGCAAGAGATCCCATGGAGGTGGAGGTTCACACGCTGGAGGGGATTTGTGATCTAGGCCTTTGAAGAAGCATCCAACCACTGTCACCTGTGCCAATATCGGCTGACCGGCCCGTGCCCGGTAAGCAGAAATGGCTGCCAGGTGCACCCTAAGGGTCGAGGACCACAGACCCCCTTTGGAGAGAGAGACCAAAGGTAGTCTAGAATGTTAGCCACAGGCAGGATAAGGGGTCCAGACTCTTACCCTGACACCAAATGGAAAATCTCTTCCATTTGAAGGCATAACATTTCCTGGTTGATTCCTTGCGAGATGCCTTCACCACAGTGTAGACATCCTCAGAAAGACCCAGAGCCTGGAACTCTAGCCGCTCAGGTACCAGGCCGTGAGGTGCAGGGATTGAAGGTCTGGATGGAAGACCTTCCCCTGATTTAATGATATCAGGTTCGGGCATGTGCAAAGCCGCTCCGGGGGCCTGCAGCTGAGGCTGAGGAGATCTGGGTACCAGAACTGGCGCGGCCAATCCGGGGCTACCAGAATCACCTTCGCCTTGTCCCTCCTCACCTTGAGTAACACCTTGTGGATCAAGGGAAATGGAGGGAAGGCATAGAGGAGGCCTGTGGTCCATGGCCTCGAAAAGGCATCTCCCTGCAGCGAGCCCTGCTGAGGGGGGCGGGCATGGTACAGACTCAGCTTGGCATTCTCCCTGGAGGCAAACAGGTTCACCAACGGTTTGCCCCAATGGGAGAACAGACTGTAAGCTACCTCTGGATGGAGGGACCACTCTTGGGATGTCTGACCTAGGCAGCCGAGAGCATCCGCCAGTTGGTTTGAGACTCCTGCCACAAGGATGGCTAGGAGATCCGCCTCCAACCAGCTGACGAGGGTCCAGATGCGGAGTGCCTCCTTGCACAGCAGACAGAAGCGTGTGCCACCTTGTCTGCTGAGGTAGTACATGGTTGTGGTATTGTCCGTCTGGACTTGAACCACTTGACCCTGGAGCTGAGGAGCAAATGCTGACAGTGCCAGTCTGACTGCTCTGAGCTCCAACAGGTTGATATGCATCGGGACTCCTCGGGGGTCCAGAACCCATGGGCCCTGTTGTCCCCCATGTGGGCTCCCCAGCCCATGACAGAGGCATCGGTTGTGAGGATGACCGTCGGCTCGGGGCGGACAAACGGGATCCCTTCCTGCAACCGTTCTGGGACAGTCCACCACTGGAGAGCGTCCCACATCTTCTGGGTTACCGTGATCAGCTGGTCGAATTGACCATGGTGCTGAGTCCACTGGGCGGCCAGCTCCCATTGGAGAGGGCACATGTGCCACCTGGCCCAACGGACCACTGAGGTGCACACCGCCATGTAACCCAGAAGGCACAGAAAGTCCCGGGCAGGGTGCAAGAGCCCAACCAGAAATGATCGAGCAAAGGAGGAAAGAACCTCTGCCCTGTCTGCCGGAAGTCAGGCTCTGGCTTGACAAGAGTCGAGCTCTGCCCCCGATGAAGCCCATCACCTGAGACAGCACAAGTTCCAACTTGGCCTCGTTGATCAGGAGGCCAAGCTGAGAGCAGGTCCAGACAGCCAGATCCCTGGATCTCTCCACCTCCTGAAGGGAGGAACCTGCCAGACGCCAGTCATCGAGACAAGAGCAGATTCGAACTCCTCGACGCCGAAGATGGGCTGCCACCACTGCAAAGCACTTGGTGAAGACCCGCAGGGCTGATGGCAGGCTGAACAGCATGGCTCGGAACTCGTACAGGGTCCCCTCGACCCTGAAGCGGAGGATCCACTGATGGGATGGACAGATTGGGACATGAAAGAACGCGTCCTGCAGATCCAGAGAACAAAACCACATGTTTCGCTCCAGGGATGGTATGATCTGGTTCAGAGTTACCATCCGGAAGGTACGAGACCTGAGATAGTGATTCAGGTCATGGAGATCTAGGATGGGGCGCCAACCCCCCATCCGCTTGGGCACCAGGAAGTACCTGGATATGAAGCCTGGGTCTACAGGCGGATCCGGCTGAGCTATGTCGTCCAGAAGGGCCGACTGCGTGCGAGCTGAGATCCTTTCCTCCCGAGGGGCATGGGCTCAGCTAGGCGGGCACTGCTTGAATTCCAGAGGCAGTCCCTGCCCGACCACTTCCAGAACCCACCAGTCCGAAGTGATATCGGACCAGGCAGAAAGAAAGTGGTGGAGCCGACCTCCCATGGGAGGACCCAGGGCAGGCGTGACGGGAGTAGGGGTGGCAATCCCCAATCCGTCACTGAGCAAGCTTAGAGGAGGAGAAGGAAGAAGCTCCTGGACCAGCGCCTCTGCCTCCTTTAAGGGGCTGTTGAGGGCCCTGCTTCAGCCTAGGTTGCCAAGCTTGAGCCTGCTGCTGCTGCTGTTGGTGCTGCTGACCTCCTTGATAGGAGGGCTGCCTGACCACAGGGGAGGACTGCCGAAAAGGCTTCCTCTTCCTCTTCTGCTGGTTCTTGCCTGAGGAACCATTAGCAGAAGTGGCGTCCAAGGTGGCACTGGACTGTTCAATACACTGAAGGTGCCCTGCCACTCCTGGGCCGAACAAGTTGGTACCAAGGAAAGGCACATCAGCTAACTTGTGCTGGGTATCCACTGGAAAGGAGGATAACTGCAGCCAAGCCCTGCGGCAGGTGGCCACTGTGGCTGCTAAAGAGTGGGCACAAGAATCCCCAATGTCCAGGGCCATCTGGAGCTGCTGTTTGGCAACAGCACGGCCCTGGTCACAGACCTGCTTGACCATGGTCTGCATGTCCGAGGGGAGGTGAGGAAGTACTTCATCCAGTGACCCTAGGAGGGCATGGGAGAAGTGTGCCATGATTACAGCTGAACTGGCCTGACGAAGGCCCAAAGAAGAGGCCGCGTAGACCTTATGGGCAGAGTGGTCCATGTTCTTGGACTCCTTGTCCGGAAGTCGGTCGGTGTCGGCCAAGCTACCAGTACGTCTAAAGATGGAAGCAGTCACAAGGCTCTCAGCCAAGGTATGTTCTGTGAATCCCGGTAGGGATCCCATAGGCACCGCATACTTACGGGCCATACGGGCAGATGGTGCTAAGCAGGAGGCTGGACTCTGCCAAAGCTCAAGGGATGGACCAGTAATGGCTTCAGCCATTGGGAAGGCCTCCGTCGGGGTATCCCCTCTCTTAAGGATATCCGTAAGGGAGTATTCTGCCTTTTTCTGGACAGAGTCCACGGGCATTCCGGTGGAATCAGTAATGAGGCGGAGGATGCCCTGAAAGGAGGAAGGACCTTCCTCCAAGCCTGCCGAGAGTGACTCCTCATCACCTGGATGGGAGTGCAAACCAGTGGCATCTGAATCCGAAGAGTCGGGGTACAGCGGTCTCCCATCAGTGTCCCCCTCGATACACTGAGGGCTGTCAGGAGTAACCGTGATGGACAGGCGTCAGGGAAGCCCGGTGTCTGGAGGATCCCCATTTGAGGGAGCCCCCGAGATAGGCTGTTTAGGTGGTAGTTCCACCCTAATCGGTGGTGAGACCGGTATGGACTTATGAATAACAGCCAGCCCCACAGGTGGAGGAACCGAAGATTTTGGGTCTGAAGGGGTCGGCGTCAGCCCTTGAGGTGCAGACCAAGTAATGACTGGGGTGGACAGCGTAGCCGGCTTCTGTCCAGCCAAAATCAGCTGTTGCCACATAAGCTCCTCATAGCCTCAACGGAGTTTCCGTCGAAGCCTCTCCTCGTCCGAGGAGGATGAGGACCTGTGGCGGCGCCTCTTTTTTGAATGTCGGTAGCCTTTCTTAGGTTTTCTCACTGAAGAAGGAGACCGAGTCCTCAATCGAGACCGACGGGGTCAACCAAGAGTGGGTGAAACTGGGCTCGGTGAAAATCGAGGCTCCGGATCAATTCCCTTGATGGGGACACCCAAAGGAAGTGTCTTGTCATTGGGGAAAGAAAGGACCGGGGTCCTCTCTAGAGAAGCGTCGACCAGAGTCGGCAAAATCGTCACGATCGGTTCAAGAACAATCTCGGCCAGATCAGCCGATCCCTCGGTCTCTGCCTGGCCAGACAGAAGATCTGTGAAGCCGGCGGCCGAGGAAGCGATCTCGACCGTAGTCAAGGTCGCAGTGTCCTGGGACTCTGACCTCTCTCAGTCCCAGGAAAGTCTCCTCTTCGAAGACGTTGGATCCTTGTCCCTCTTCCAAGGCTGGGAGGAGTACGAGCCTGAGGGCGCCTCACCCCTGGTGGGGAGAGACTGGCACATCTCCCTAAAGGAACCTGTGAAGGAAGAACCAAGGTTGAAAGGCACAAAGAAACTACGGCTGGCCGAGGCTTGGGCAGCTTCTTCTTCAAAGGCCTTCATCTTCTCGAGCTGCTCGGTGGATCCCTGACTCACGGAAACCACCACCTTGCTTCTTTCCATTTCACCGGCGGGTTTCTTTTCTCCGGTCTCCCCAGTGTAAGGCACACCATGCGGTCGTCAAGGACGTTGGGATGGAAAGCCAAGCAAAAGGTACAGGTGGTGGTGTCATGACCGACACCTAGGCAGTACAAGCAGGTAAGGTGGGGATCGGTGCGTGACATTTTTTGGCCGCATGTACACCGGCCAAAACTGGGGGATGACTTGTCCTCCATATCCCAGGCGCTATCATCGGAATCGAAAATTCTGACGAGTTTGAGAGTTAAATTCGGTAAGAAAACGACGATACGAATCCAGGGCCTATGATGCCTAGAGTTAGCACGAGGGAACCTGAATCTTCCAGCGGAAAGGAAGATCTGGAGTCATGGGGCGGAGCCGGGGTATTTACCACCCAGGTGGGTGGGTGGGAGGAGCCAGCTTGAAGACTTTCCGGCGAGATTTAAAGGAAAAGGGACATCCCAAATGATGTGGATGAACAACATATCCACGCTCCTAGAAATGTTTATAACAATTGCATCCCATTTTTATTTGTACAAAAGCTATTATACAAAGAATACTGACCGCCCAGTGGCACTGAGGGTTGAGGCACTGGACGCCACAACTTGCAACACACCAGCGACCCGGGTTTGGGAATGAGCCTGGGCCGCTGGTGGTCGGCAGTGGAAGAGAGGATCAAGCATCTGGAGGACTACTCTCCTGCCCTGGGAGGGAAGGGGGAACATGTCCCACACAGTTTGCGGCACCCGGTGGAGACCGGGTACACTACAGACACAGGGACCACTCAAAGGAAGGGAAAAGCTGGGCTGCTGCTTCTTGACGTGAGAGGGAGAGGGAGAGCTCACATAGTGGGCTGGGCCGCATTGCATGACCCACATCTGGGGAAGGGAAAAGTAGAAAAAACACTCTCTTCATTGGTAGACGACTGTGGGTCCAGAAATCATGACCCCAAGTCACCGCTGGGCATCAGGATGCTCAACCTGGTCCCTTCCTAGATGGCAGTCTTCAATACTACAGATAGAGCACCAGAGGAGCTCGGCACTACCTCCCTGGGGGACTCTGATTCGGGGGTCAGGCTAGCCAGTCTGGAGGGGTGGCCCTCACCGGACTTGAGTACCCAATGATTCAGGCAGACGGGAAAAATTGCAGCACAAGTCCATGCCGGAGAGAGGTCAATGGTTGAGAGGTGAAGTAAAAAGAGTTAAAAAAAAAAAAAAAAAAAAACAAGAATACCGAGATCCCCCAGGTCAAGTTTCTTACAGTCAATAAATTATTTAATAGATTTCAAATACAGAGACCCCCACTTTGGTCTGCCAAATGTGGATTTTTTTACTGCGTTTGTTTCCCCAATTCTGGTATTCTTCTAATGTAAAATTTTCATTATTTGGTAGACATATTTCTTAAAAGACCACTCTGTCAAATTTTCTACATTTTTTTTTTTTTTTTATTTCTCTTTATTACTTCCCTTCTGCCTGCCGGCCCCAATCCTCTGGGGCATCCAAGGAGTCATCCTCCTGCCTTGCCCACCCGGACCTACCTCTCGATCTTCCATGGAGCTTCAGTTTGCCCCCTGAGCGGGGACGAGGTGGGGTGCCTTCACCCCGAGAATCCTTCATTGCATCAGGTCGAGGAGGTGGTCCATTGAGCGGGGCACATTGGAGGCACGCTCCAGGAAGCCCGTCTTCCCGGAGCCGGAAGGTGTGTTTCCTCTTTCCTCCTTCCCCTGCAGCATGTGACCCCTGATGTCAAGGTGCAAGGTGCCGACATCCATGCTGTGTAGTGGCTGCCTGTCCCCTACCATTGGGGGCTTGCAGTACTCCGAGCCTCCACTCGGAGTCAGGCAAGTGTGTGGGCTTTGGCCTCAATCCTCCCCAGAGAAGATCAGCGGTCGTTGGACGCTCAAGCTCATCTCCCCCCAGCCGACCCATCAGCAACCCAAGTCTGCTCCCAAACCTGGGTCACTGGCATGGAGCGAGGTGTGGCATCCAGCACCTCAACCCTCAGTGCCATCGGGCCGGTTACATTTTCTAATACATTTTTGCCAAGTCACCATCATTAGGTCTTGCTTGAAGTCTGGCCATATTCCATCTAATAAGGTTCAGCCCTTTCCTGCCAATTTTTTCTCTTTTTTTGCACCCATTAGTTTTCAGATGGAGCAATTCTAAATGAAAACAACCAAAATTCCAACTCCTAGTACACAGAACCATGTGCCCTTGCTCCCAATGTGGCAACACACTTAAGCTAGGAGGCCCCAGACACCTGCACCTCAACTAGGTCTAGCACATGGCTACTGTGCAGAAGAAAAAATTACTCACCTTAGTTATGTTGTTTCTTCTAATGGAGTCTTGCTGTGTTCTGACTATTGCAGTTAGGTCCTGCCTTTCAACTGCCCTGGAGAACAAAGAGTTAAACTTTCCATGGCCAGCATGGAATGTTCACCGCAAGCTCAGTTGAAGCCCCTGTCTGCTGCTGTTTAAACTCCAACCGTCAGATCTTTACGAGCAATACTCACTAGAAGTTGTGTGTGGAAACTGTAAAACTCACACTAGCCAATTGCAACTAAATTTATATAAAAAGGTTTTTTGGTTTCAAAGCAAAGACTCAAGTCAGGAAACCCAAAAAAAAAATACATCCCAAAACACAACACTCACCCAAAATAAAGGAGGGTGAAAAAGGGACACCCATAGGGTGCCAACACTGCTCCTGCCCACCCACATCCCAAAAACCAAGTTCTGAGAGGGGAGGCGGGGGGGAGGTCAGAATACAGCAAGACTCCATTAGAAGAAACAACATTACTAAGGTGAGTAATTTTTTCTTCAAACAACATGAAGTCTTGCTGTATTCTGACTATTGCAGACTACCAAGCAGTACCTCCATGGAGGAGGGACAGAACCTACTTTGGAAACAGGCTCTGAAGTACTGCTGTGCCAAACCAAGCATCACTCCTAGCCTGGCTATCCAGAGAGTAATACTTGGTGAATGTATGGACTGTTTTCCAGGTGGCTGCTTGACAAATTTCTAAGATAGGAATATCCCTGGCAGCAGCCAGGGAAGCAGCTGTACCTCTAGTAGAGTGAGCCCTCAGGCCTAAGGATGGAGTTCCACACAGTTTTTCATAGCAGAATTGTATACAAGAAACAATCCACCTGGCAATAGATCTCTTAGTGGCAGGTTTGCCCTTACCAACCTCTCCATACATGAGGAACAATTGAAGGGACTAAAACCTGTGACCCTTGGTGCATTCTATGTAGTAGCTGAGGGCCCTTTTAACATCCAGCTGTGCAGCCTCCTCTCTCCAGAGGAGGAATGGTCAGTGAAGAAAACAGGGAGAGACATAGACTGGTTAAGGTGGAAATCTGAAACCACCTTGGGCAAAAACTTCCTGTTAGTTCTTAGGACCACTTTATCTCTATGGAAGGAGATGAAATCAGGCTCCACTGATAGGGCTTGCAATTCACTAATAACCCTGGCAGAGGTAATGGCTACCAAAAAACACAGTTTTCCAAGTCAAGTACTTAAGCTCTGCAGAGGGCAAAGGCTCAAAGGGTGGTTGCATAAGCTGTGCAATGCAAACATTAAGGTCCCAAGCTGGAGCAGGGTCCCTAAAGGGTGGATTGGTGTGCAGCAATCCCTTGAAGAACTTATAAAACACAGGATGGGCTGACAGAGGAGAGGGCTTGCCTACTGACAAGAAGGCAGAAACAGCCGCCAAATGCACTTTAAGTGTGACTGGCCTAAGGCCTAGGCCATTGAGATGAACCATATAGTCCAGAACCGCAGACAACTCAGCAGATTCTGGAAAAATATCCTTATTAGAACACCAAATAGTGAACCTTTTCCATTTGGAATTATAAGTCTTTCTAGTGGAAGGCTTTTGAGAAGCCTTAAGGATATCCAGAACCCCTTAAGAAAGATGTAGATCAGCAAACTAACTATTCAAGAGCCATGCCTTGAGATTAAGAGACCTAAGGTTCAGGTACCAAATCCTCCCCTGAGAGGATGTCAACAGGTTGTAATTCCTGGGAAGAGACAGGGGAAGGTGGACTGCTAAGGGCAGTAACAGGGGGTACCAGGGCTGTCTGGCCCAGTCTGGAGCAATCAGAATCACTTTGCATGGTTGTGACCTTATCTTGACTAGTACCTTAAAAGGAGAGGGAAGGGGGAAAAAGCATACAGAAATTTCCCTTCCCAATTCAGAATCAGAGCATCCAGGGGGACTGAGCCCAAGACTGGGGGTCTGCAACAAAAGAGAGGAAGTTGGTGATTGTCTGGGGCTGCAAAAAGATCTATCTGTGGAGTGCCCCATCTCGGGAAAATCACTTTCAAAACTAGGGGATCTAGGGTACATTTGTGATGGCCCTGGATATCCTGCTGAGAGCATCTGCTAGGACATTGTCCTTCCCTGGGAGGTGAACTGCCTTCAGAGTGGTTTTCAGGGAACAGGCTGGGACCACAACTTCATTGCCTCTGTGCAAAAGGCCGTAGACCGAGTGCCTCCTTGCTTGTTGATGTACCACATTGTGATGGTGTTGTCTGTTCTGATCTGGACCACCTTGTTCTGTACAGATTTGGAAAAGGCTTGCAGTGCCAGAAACACTGCTCTGAGTTCCAAGAGACTGATGTGAAGCAGAGATTCTTGAGATGACCACAGCCCTTGGGTAGAAAGATCCCCCAGGTGGGCTCCCCAGCCCAGCAGGGAGGCATCTGTGGTGAGTATCACAGAATGAGACTGAGTGACAAATGGAACTCCTTGTCTCAAATTGTCCTGATCCTGCCACCATTGCAAAGCCTGGATCAGGGTTCGAGTCACTGGGACTAGTTTGGTAAGGAAATCCTTTCTTTGGGACCAGAAGGCTCTTAAGTGGAACAAAATGTCCCTCATCTGGAATCTTGCTCCCTGGACCACTGCTGTGGAGGCTGCCATGTGGCCCAGAAGCTGAAGGAAATGCCTTGCTGGTCGAGACACTTGTAGGGTGAAAGAAGAGGCCAGTTCCATGAGGGTCCTTGCCCTGTCCAGGGGAAGGAAGGCTCTTGCCCTTACTGTATCCAGCTCCGCCCCTATGAAGGTGAGGAGCTGTACTGGCTCAAGAACTGACTTTGGAAGGTTGAGGAGGAATCCTAAGGAAGTGAGCACTTGCTGAGTTATTTGCAAATGTGATGTGACTTGACTTGGTCAGGAGACCGACCTACTATGAGCCAGTCGTCCAAGTATGGGAAGATGGAGATCTTTTTTCTCCTTAGGAAAGCAACCACTACTGCCAGGCACTTTGTGAAAACCCTTGGGGCTGATATTAGGCCAAAGGGCATTGCTCTGAATTGATAGTGGCCTGAGGGCAACTCGAACCTGAGGTACCTTCTGTGGGAGCACCTGATGGGAATGTAAAAATAGGCATCTTTGAGGTCCAGGGAGGCTAGCCAATCCTCCCCTGACATTAGAAAGGGCAGGATTATTCCCAGAGTCACCATTTTGAATTTTGGTTTTAAAAGGTGCTTGTTCAGATATCTTAGGTCCAGGATGGGCCACCATTCTCCTGTCTTTTTTGGGGTTAGGAAGTACCTGGAGTACAATCCTTTGCCCTTGTGTAGGGAAGGAACCCTCTCTATGGCTCTGAGAGCCAGGAGGGAAGAAACATCTGCCTCTAGGGCAAGTGTCTCTGATGGATTTGCAGGTGGAAAGGTTCTGGTTCTCATCTTGGGAAATATTTTGAAGCTGAGAACCAGTCCCTGGCTTACTACTTCCAGGACCCACTTGTCTGATGTCACAGACTTCCAGTCCTGGACAAAGTAAGCCAGCCTGCCCCCTACGGGTACTGGAGAATCGGCCCGGGCAGACCCATCAGGGAGTCTGCTTAGCAGGGGCATTAGGCTGAGGGGTGAATCCAGGCCTGCTCATACCTCATCTGCCTCTCCCTCTGAAGAATCCCCTCTGAGCATAAGAAGAAGAGGCCTGGGCTTGGTAAAAAGGCCTTTGAAAAGACCTGCCCCTGACCCTGGACTGCTGCCTTTGAGGAGTGGCTTGCCTTTCTTTGGCCTGTGCACTCCTGTATGTGGTCCTGTACTCATCCATCTTTTTCAGGTAGTTCTCTGTCTGCTCCCCAAACAGAGAATTACCAATAACAGGAAATCCATGGCCTTAGCCTGGGTATCCTGTGATAGGCTAGTACATCTGAGCCAAGCCATCCTCTGAAGGGCCACAGATGTAGCCATGACTCTAGATGAAACATCATTGGAGTCCACAGCAGCATAAATTGCACCTTGGATGCCTCAATCCCATCTGCAGCCTCCTGCTCCAGCTCCTTGGCAAGCTGGTCAGGGGCCTGTTTAGCCAGAGCCAGCACAGTGTCCCATCTGGACTTCTGGTACCTAGCTGTGTAGGCCATATAGTTAGCCTGCCTAAGTCCCAAAGATGCTGCCATGTACTGTTTCTTTGCCATGGCATCAATCCTCCTGGAGTCCTTATCTGGGGTGTGATGCCAAGGGGATATTTGCCTTATCACAGGCAGCAGCCTGCACTACCCCAACATGGCTGCATTGCTGAGAAAGGAACTCCATGTCTGAGCCTGAAAGAGTGTACCTCTTGTCCATTCATCTGTCCACAGGAGGTATGGAGTTAGGAGTCCTAAGAATTTTATTTGTCTGTTTCCCAAAAGATTTATGGCGGGCAATAGACAGTCTCCTTGACTCTGGGATGTCCATCATTTCAACAAAATCAGGCTCCTCCTGATCCTCTACTGCTTCTTCCATTGGAAGCTGGAGGGGTTCAGCCACTTTTTTTGTAAAACAAAGTGGGAAGGAGACTCAGAAAGCCTAGAAGGAGAAACACCTGAAGGTCTGTCTTGGGAGATGTCCGGGTCAAAAGGCACATCCAGACTTTCATAATCACCATCATTATCCTCATACTCTCCCTCCTCCTCATCCGGTTCATAAAATTCTTCTGAGGTATAATCTGGAACCGGGGGAACCGAGAGAACCGAACCCCTGCCAGATAGTGCCGGTTCAGCCGGAACCAAAGTAAGCGATTGCACTATTCTTATCGCCTTGGCTATCTCGTCAGCGGTCGGAGTATGAATTTCTGGATCCGAACCAGACGATTTATCTTTTCTTTTTCTTTTAACAGGAACCGACTCCTCAGAATCGGCTCTCCTCTTGCCCGAAGTAGTATCGCCCTGGTCAGAGGGCACTCCTTCTGGTTCGGTCGGAACCGAACTGGGCTGGCCATCCGGGTCAGCGGACTTCTGGGCTTCCCTTTCCCTCAGTCTACCTACTCTCTTATCCAGGGTAGCTTTGGGAAAATACTCACAAATTTGGCAGTCTAAATCGAGGTGGTCACATCCCAAATAATAAATACAGGTGGTGTGGGGATCAGCCTTAGCAAAGGCTTCCCCACACACACTGCAGTGTTGAAACCCAGTGGGCCCGGTTTTTTTCTTGGGTTTCTCAGACATGGCCAATCCTATCCAAAACTTACCCTTTTTTTCGGCAATCCACCAGGCAAGACTCCCCTATCGGTTCCTGACCGTGTTACGGGTCCTGGAAAAAACGTAATAAAATCTGTTTTTTTTAGACCCGATACGGACCAGTTACCACACTCTAAGTAAATTCACAAACTTTTTTTTACCTAAACCAATCGGTTCAGCCGAACCGATCCGATATTTACAAGTTCCACACAGAAACTAAATGCAAAATCTATCTAGTACTCACGGTACCATAGACAAAGACTTAAACCAACAGATTCGGTAGCAGAAATTCGGTAGAAACCGAGCGCAAAACGACACTTTAACCGACTTTTTTGAACCGAGCAAAGGAGAAATCTCCGGCGTGACTGTTCAGTGAGGCGGAGTAAAGAATCTGACAGTTGGAGTTTAAACAACAGTGGACAGGGGCTTCAACCGAGCTCGAGGCGAACATTCCATGCTGGCCATGGAAAGTGTAACTCTGTTCTCCGGGGCAGTTGAAAGGCAGGACCTAACTGCAATAGTCAGAATACAGCAAGACTTCATGTTGTTTGAACCAAGTAACTTTCAGCTTGAAAGCTTGAAGCATTATTATTTGATTATAGAGCATCTCAGATCCCTGGTCAGCATGGACACAGAAGCAGTCCAAACTAACTAATAAAGAGATTTATTAACTAAATAAGCCATTATTTGACTTAAGATTTACCAGAAGTAGGAAGAGAGGCTAGTAGTTCATGGGGTGTGTGAGCAAACTACCAGCTTATTTCCAAACCACTATGTTTAATAAAAACAGAACATTTACCTCTAAAATGGGTCAGAGCCAAGCATGAGTGATCCTCTCCCTGTTTTTTTTATTCTTTTAAACAACTCTAGTGTTAGGGGGTTAAGTTAGATTGCCCTGACCCTGAGAGACCTTCCGGGTCAACTACTACCTTAAAGGAATGCCTTGCTGCGAGCAGGGTGAGCTGAGCGGGGAGCACGTGTCGGCTGTGTTAGCTGGGACAGCTGGGACACTGAGCAACCAAAGGTTAGCAAGTAAGGTAGATGTTATCCTTGTATTCGCCTAACATATATGAGAATAGCAACTAATGGTATAAGGGACGTCATGGGGAGGTTATGTCTTAAATGCGGTATGTATGCTGAAGGTGAACAAAACTTGGAGTTTGTGTGTGATGAATGTATATTAATTGAGGTGCTTCAGGCAGAAATCGCTGCCCTCCAGCAGAGGGTTCAGCTATAGGCAGATATTAGTACACTGGAACAGTTTATCGATTCAGTAGCTGACAATATTGCTGAAAACCCCCAGTAAGTTATATCCAGGCTACCCAACATTGACACAGCACCAGTGATGGCAGGAGGCAGGAACACTGGTGATTCGTGCAAGGTACACAAAACAATCAAAACGAGTAGAAGAAACATAAGGGGGATCACCCAATATACTTACCCCCAAACAGATTTAATATCCTAGGGAATGATACCAATTCGAGTAATAAAGAAAATCCATCAAACCAGGAGATTCTGTTGCCCTCTAATTATAGCATAACAGTAGAGCAGGAAACAGACATAAGGGCTGAACCAGTGAATGTTTCTGTAGCAGCAGCTGCCAGGAACGCCTCGTGAAATGTCCTTGTGATCAGGGATTTTATGCTACGGTACATGAACCATACATTATGCAGGAATCATAATGACTACTACTGCTAGTGTATTACCAGGGGCTGGAATAAGTTACATTAGGCATCTCCTGCCAGGCTTACTCAATAACACGTTAAAACATGTGGTGGTAAATGATGTTGGCATGAGAAATCTAGTCAACATCCAGAGAGATTTTAAACAAGTAGGAATAGCCCTAAAAGCCAGAGGGTACAACCTGCTGATCTCAGGAATCCTCCCTGTCCCCAGAGCTAGTCAAATCAAACTTAGGGCTATAAGGAGACTTAATGGCTGATTAAAAAGATGGTGCCTTAGGGAGGATTACACTTATGTAGATAACTGGGAAAGTTGTCGAGACACAAGGTTGTTTACGTAAGATGGGCTACATCTAAATAAACAGGGAAAGCAAATACTGGCACATAAGCTAAAGCAGGAGATTTAAAAACATTTAAACTTTATAAGTGTAGGGATGTGGGAGATTCCTTACACAAAGGGGATAACCCCAGGCCAACAGAACCTGCCAAATGGAATTGTCTGTTAATTAATGCCAGAATCTTGCCAACAAATCTGATGAACTTCTAGACACCTTTCTTGAGGCTAATACTCAAATCTGTGCCATAACCGAAATGTGGTGGAAAAAGGAGGCCACTTGGGATAAACATATGTCTGGTTTTACCCTATATAATAAGGATAGATTACACACTAAGGGAGGGGGTGTTGCCCTATATATAGCTGATAATATAACAACAGAAAGCTTGGATACATCTCACTGTGACACAGCTGAGATCTTATGGATTAAAATATCTCCACCACATAATCCCAAAATTAATTTAGGATTAGTTTATAGGCCACCCCCATTTCATATTCGGAGGATTCCCAGCTATTAGATTTCATCAACAAAATAACTTCAGCAGGAAATGTTATACTTATGGGTGACTTCAATCTCCTAGGGATAAACTGGGACATTCTGAAGGCTGAAACTGCAACCAAACAGCGCTTTACGGAATCTTTAATATTGGATGGCATGGACCAATATGTGACTGAGAACACTAGAGATAAACACATATTGGATTTGGTTTTTAGTAATATGGCAAATAACAAAAAAAATCTTGCCACCACTTAGTTCCAGCAATCATTCTACGTGGGGTTTGGTTTTAAGGACAATCCGGGCAAGACAGTTGGTAGCACAATGCTCTACAACTGTGGCAGGGCAGACTTCCATAGTATAATTCTGATTTAGCATTATGGGAATGGGAAGCTGATTTTGTTAACCAACCACTGCAGCACGTGGGAAATATTAAGCAGCAAAATCACCAACTTGGTATAAGAATATGTGCATCATGCACAAGGAAATACAATAGGGTTAAAAAAAAAAAAGCACCCCACCATGGTTAATAGTAGCAGTCAAGAATACCCTTGACCTTGTGCTGGCAAATGGAGACTTTATGAGAGAACTTACAGTGGAGGAACCGCTGTCAGGGAGTGACCACCACTCAGTATGGCTCACATTGGACATGGGCAAAGAAGGAGTGCAATCTGGCACAAGAGTGCTGGACTTCAGGAGGGCTGACTTTGGGAGGATGGGGGAAGTAGTAAAAGGGTACCTGGCCAGAATTCAGTCTAGTATGGACACTAACCAGAGGTGGAAGCTCATAAAGCTGGGGATAATGGAGGCAACCAAAACCTGCTGCAAGGCCCAGAGCAAGAAGTCTAGGGCTAAGAAACCGAGCTGGTTCAGCGAGGAGGTCATGGAAAAGGTAAGGAGGAAAAGAGCTGCCTTTAGGAGGTACAAGAAAACGGGGGCAGGAGGAGTACTTGACAGAATCGAAGGAGGTGACAAGGGCAGCAAGGGGAGCCAAGGCATCTACGGAGCTCAGGCTGGCACAAGGCATTAAGAAGGGGGAGAAGGACTTCTTTAGGTGCATTTGGGAGAAAGGGAGCTGTAAGGACCACATAGTAAGGATTAGGAAGGAGGGGGGTTGGGTGGAAGCAGGGTGCGTTAAGACAGAAGCACTAAATGATTACTTCTGCTCGGTATTTACTAAGGAGAAGAGGGGGGTGACACCCAAGGGGGGAGGAATGGCAGAAACAGGGAGAGGGGGTGACAGATGGGGAAATCATGGAGGGCAGAGTTCGGGAGGGTTTGAAGGCACTGAGGGTGGACAAGGCACCAGGCCCAGATGGCATCCACCCCAGGGTACTGAAGGAGCTGGCAGAGGTCCTTGTGGGCCTTTGGCAGACCTATTTAGTGCCTCACCACACTGGGTGTATACCTCAGGACTGGAGGATGGCTCATGGTGCGCCTCCACAAGAGTGGCCTCAAGGATGAACTGGGGAACTACAGACCAGTGAGCCTCACATCCATCGTGGGTAAGCTAATGGAGATTATCCTGAAGGAGAGGCTGGTGGCCCTCTTAGAGGCCAAAGGACTACAGAACAGCAGACAACATGGCTTCATACATGGCAGATCCTGCCAAACCAACCTGGTGGAGTTCTATGACTGGGTAACTAGGCAACTGGACAGAGGCCATGCAGTGGATGTTCTGTATCTGGACTTCAGTAAGGCATTTGACTCGGTGCCACATGGAAGGCTAGGAAGTAAGTTAGAAGGCACAGGGGTGGGTGCAAAGCTGGTGAGATGGGTAGGGAAATGGCTTCAGGGAAGGCAACAGAGGGTGGTGGGTGGGGAGCACTCATACCGAAGGGTAGTGACGAGCGGTGTTCCACAGGGCTCAGTGTTGGGACCAGTGTTGTTTGGGATATTCATTGCGGACATATCACTGGACATCAAGAGTAAGATCAGTCTGTTTGCTGATGATACAAAGGTAGGAGCAGTGGTGGATGACCTAGGGGATGGCAGGGGTTACAGGATGATCTGGCAAAGCTTGAAACCTGGTCAGATACCTGGCAACTGGGATTTAATGCCAAAAAGTGCAAGGTGCTGCATTTTGGGATGAAGAACTGAAGGAGGAGTTACCAGCTGGGGGGAGTGCAGCTAGCCAAGAGAGAGGAGGAGAAGGATCTGGGGGGTGCTCATTACAGGATCAATGAACAGCTCGGTACAATGTAGGAAGGCAGCTGCAAAGGCTGACAAAATGCTGGGTTGCATTGCAAGGGGTATATCCTCAAGGAGGGAGGAGGTGATTCTGCCACTGTATATGTCATTAGACTGCACCTGGAGTACTGCATGCAGTACTGGTGCCCATATCTGAAGAGGGACATTAAGTTACTGGAGGGGGTGCAGCGCAGGGCAACAAAGATGATCAAGGAGCTGGGGGACTTATCATACTAGAGGAGGCTGAGGGAGTTGAACATGTACTCGCTGGAGGAAGAGAAGGGACAGGTGGGACATGATTGAAACCTTTAAATACATGAAAGGAAAAAAACAAGACAGGTATAGAGCGGCTGTTCAAAGTAAGGGAGAGGAGGGACACCCGAGGCCATGATATGACACTAGAGGGAGGAAGGTTCAGGAGGGAGATGAGGAGACACTTTTTTTTTTTTTTTTTTTTTTTTTACAGAGAGGGTGGTAGCTGGGTGGAATGCGTTACCTGCAGAAGTGGTATCCAGTAGAACAGTGGACTGCTTCAAAAGGGGATGGGACAGGACAAGGGGGAGGGTCAATGGAGGGGAAGGGTGGAAGGGAAGGGCAGCTGCAAAATAAGGGGCGTTAGCTGCACATTCGGGCAGACTTGACAGACCTCTAGGCCTTTAACTGCTGGCAAATTTTGTATGTTCGTAAGAAACCAATCAAACAGAAAAATAAGGCCTACTGCAGGGCAAAAAAAGTGGGCAAAAAGCATGTTGGGCTGCATATAACTAAGTTAGTCTTAAAATCATGTAAAAAGAGCATATATCAGGCTAGAAAAAAACAAGAACACAAACTAGATGATAAAGTCAAAGATAATTACAAATCCTTTTCCTCATATATTAACAACAAGAAGGGGGCAGTAAAATAATTGGTCCCTTGAAAGATACTGACAGGACACTAATTACCGACAACGGTTTAATGGCAGAATATTATAATAAATACAGGTTACTCACCTGTAACAGGAGTTCTAGGAATGGTATATGTTGTTCATTCACACTGTCTGGCAGGTTCCTTGCCGCTTTAAATCTTGCCGGAAGGTCTTCAAGCTGGCTCCTCCCACCCAACCGGGTGGTAAAACTCTCGGCTCCGCCCCATGACACCAGATCTAGCCCGCTGGAAGCCAGGTTATGCGTCGGAGCCGGGGAGGTCGGGTGGGTCGTGTGGATGAACAACATATACCATTCCTAGAACTCCTGTTACAGGTGAGTATCCTGTATTTCTAGGGACATGGATATGTTGTTCATCCACACTGTCTGGCAGACTCCTAGCAGTTCTCCAGGAGGAGGGAGGCAAGGCGCACACCCCCTACTTAGGAAATAAAGACTGGAGAACCGAGGCCCCAAAACCAGCATCCCGGTGTGACTCAAGGTCGATGTGGTAGTGGGTGATGAAGGTGTGTGCTGACTTCCAGGTAGCAGCCCTGCAGATTTCTTGGATAGGGACATCCCTGGAAGCAGCCACCGATGCAGCGGTATGGCAGGTAGAATGAGTTCTTATCCCTCTGGGAGGCTCCATACCCACCAACCTATAGCAGAGATCTATGCAGGAGGTGACCCACCTGCCTATCATCCACTTGGCTGCAGGTCTGCCAGGTGCGGCTTCAGAGTAGGTGACAAACAGCTGGCGAACCTCTCCCCAGACTTCAGCCGTTCGCTCCTTGTAGTAAGCGAGCGCTCTTCTAGGGTCCAAAGTATGGAGCCTATATTCGGCCTCCGAGGTGTGATTGGTGTAGAACACCAGCAGAGTCAACACCTGGTTAAGCTGAAACTCCGACACCACCTTCGGAAGGAATTTCAGGTGGGGGCGCAGGACAACCTTGTCCCTGTGGAAGACCAGATAGGGAGACTCGATGGAAAGCGCCTGGAGCTCTCCCATCCTTCTGGCTGACATGATAGCCACCAAGAAGGTGGTCTTCCACGACAGGTGAGAGATGTCACACCTGTGCACCGGTTCAAATGGCTTGCCCATGAGGTTAGCCAATACCAGCAGTCGATCCCACGGAGGTGGAGGTTCTTGCACCGGAGGGGATATGTGATCAAGGCCTTTGAAAAAGCACCCGACCACCTTCTCCTGCGCCTGGTAAGCAGAGATGGCTGCCAGGTGCACCTTAAGGGTCATCGACCGAAGCCCTTGCTGAGAAAGGGATCACAGGTAGTCCAGAATGCTTGCCAAGGAACAGGAGGAAGGGTCCAGGCCCTTGCCCTGACACCAAATGGAGAATCTCTTCCATTTGAAGGCATAGCATTTTCTGGTCGACTCCTTACGGGATGCCTCAACGATGATGAGGACCTCATCGGAAAGACCCAAGGCCTGGAACTTTAGCCACTCAGGAACCAGGCAGTCAGGTGCAGGGATTGAAGGTCCGGATGGAATACCTTCCCCTGATTGACAGAGATCAGGTCCGGGCGGGCTGGAAGCCGCCTCGGGAGCCTGGAGCTGAGACTGAGGAGATCTGGATACCAGAACTGGCGGGGCCAGTCTGGGGCTACCAGAATCACCTGCGCCTTGTCCTTCCTCACCTTGAGAAGCACCTTGTGGATCAAGGGAAATGCAGGAAAGGCGTAGAAGAGGCCTGGGGTCCATGGCCTTGAGAAGGCATCCACCTGCAGCGAGCCCTGCTGAGGGTGGGCATGAAACAGTCTCAGCTTCGCATTCTCCCTGGAGGCAAACAGGTCCACCTGAGGTGTGCCCCAGTGGGAGAACAGATCTTGTAATACCTCCGGCAGGAGAGACCACTCATGGGACGCAGTCCCTATCTGGCTTAGGGCATCGACCAGAGTGTTGGAGGCTCCTGCCACACGGATGGCAAGGAGATCCGCCTCCAGGCTGCGCACGAGTGACCAAATGCGGAGAGCTTCCCTGCACAGAGGTATGGAGCACGTCCCGCCCTGGCGGTTTAGGTAGTACATGGTCGTAGTATTGTCCGTCTGGACCTGAACCACTTGACCCTGTAGAAATGGAGCGAAAGGCGGTGAGGGCTAGATGAACCGCTCGAAGCTCCAGCAGGTTGATGTGGCATCGGGACTCCCGAGGGGACCAGAGGCTGTGCGCTCTGTGCTCCCCCAGATGGGCACCCCAACCCATCAGAGAGGCATCGGTCGATGGACAGACCGTCGGCTCGGGGCGGACAAATGGTATGCCCTCCTGCAAATGTGCTGGAATGGTCCACCACTGGAGAGCATTCCACATCCCCTGGGTCACTGTCACTAGCTGATCCAGCGGATCGAGGTGCTGTGACCATTGGCTGGCCAGCCCCCATTGAAGGGGACGCAAGTACCAACGGGCCCAACGGACCACGCTGGTGCAGGCCGCTATGAGGCCCAGGAGACGCAGGAAGTCCCGGGCAGGGCGCAATTGCCCAACCTGAAATGATTGGGCAAAGGAGGAAAGAACCTCGGCCTTGTCCGCCGGGAGCCGTGCTCCGGCTCATAGAGAGTCGAGCTCTGCCCCAATGAATTGGATCACCTGCTTTGGCACGCATTCCGACTTGGCCTCATTGATGAGGAGGCCAACCTGAGAGCAAACCTGGAGGGCCAGATCTCTGGACCGCTCCACCTCTGTTCTGGAGGGGGCTGCAATCAGCCAGTCATCCAGGTAGGGGTACACCCGGACCCTTCGGCACCGCAGGAATGCTGTCACCACTGCCATGCATTTGGTGAAGACCCTGGGAGCTAGGGAAAGGCCAAAGGGCACGTCCCGGAACTCATAAAGGGATCCCTCTGCCATGAAGCGGAGGAATCTCTGGTGGGACGGACGGATTGGGACGTGAAAGAACGCGTCCTGGAGGTCCAGAGAACAGAACCACATGCCTCGTTCCAAGGCTGGGATTATCTAAGCCAGAGTGACTATCCTGAAGGTCTGAGACCTTAGCAACCTGTTCTGGTCATGCAGGTCGAGAATGGGGCACCAGCCCCCCGTCCATTTTGGGATCAGGAAGTATCTGGATACAAACCCTGTGTCTGGAGGAGGATCCACCACCTTCCTGATCACCTCTTTTTCGAGGAGCAGGGCGATAACGGCTCGGCGAGCCGACAGAGGCTGCGGACCCCGTAGCCCCCCCGAGAGGTGACGGCTCGGAAGGGCAAGGCCTGCTCAAACTCTTGGGGCAGGCCCTTTCCTACCACCTCCAACACTCAGCAGTCTGTGGTGATAGCGGACCAGGCGGAAAGGAAGTAGCGGAGCCGTCCCCCCATGGGAGGAACCCAAGGGGGAGTGACGAGGCTGGGGGTGACACCCCTCAACCCGTCACTGGGCAGGCTTGGAGGAGGGATCGGCTGAAGGGCCTCCTGGGCCTTTTCCTCCCTGCTTCCTATTAGAGGAAGCCGCAGGCTTGGCTTTGGGGTGCCAAGCATGAGCCTGCTGGCCCTGGTGTTGGTGCTGTTGGGCCGGAAGAGCCGCAGGCGCAGAAGGGTGAAAGGACTTATGTTGTTGTTGTCGACAGCCCTTGTCCTTCTGGGCGGAGGTGACCGAGTCCAGAGTGGCACTGGACTTTTCGATCTGCTGGAGGTGACCTTCCATTCCAGGGCCTAAGAGGTCAGTCCCCAGGAAGGGGACATCTGCCAGTTTATGCTGGGTATCCGCCGTGAAGGTGGATATCCTCAGCCATGCTCTGCGGCGCATGGCCACTGCAGCCGAACTGATCTGGCACAGGAGTCTCCAATGTCCAGAGCCATTTGGAGCTGCTGTTTTGCCACTGCCCTTCCCTGGTCCTGTACCTGCCTGACCGTGGTCTGCAGGTCGGCCGGGAGATGAGGGATTACCTCATCCAGGGAGCCCATGAGGGCGTGGGAGAAGTGTGCCATCAGCACGGCCAAGCTGGTCTGGTGGAGGCCAAGTGAGGAGGCAGCGTACACCTTGCACCCGGCATAGTCCAGCTTTTTGGACTCCTTGTCAGGGGGCTTATCCACATCCCTAGCGTCCCCAGAACGCCAGAAAACGCTATCGGTGACCAACCCCTCGGCTGAGGGGTGTTCCAAAAAACCGAACAAAGAGCCGGTAGGAACTGCATACTTCCTGGCCATCCTGGCCAAAGGCGCCGGACAGGAAGCAGGCTGCTGCCAGAGCTCCAAGGCTGGGCCAACAATGGCTTCTGCCACCGGAAAGGCCTCCGTGGGTGAATCCCCTCGGTCCAGTATCTCCATTAGGGGATACTTTGCCCACTTGGATACGGGCTCGAGCTGCATCCTGGTGGACTCCGAGATGAGCCAAAGCAGACCCATAAAGGACGATGGGCTTTCGTCCATTGACTGGCCCCCGGAGGACTCCAGGTCAATGGGCCTGGAGAACAGGGAGGAGTCGTCGGACTCCGAGGAGTCCGCGAAGAGCTACCTGGGGCCTGAGCCACCCTCTACCTGCAGAGGACGGTTGGGAGTGAGGGTGACCGACAGCCTGTGGGGCAGGCCCTGACCCAACCGAGAGTCCTTGGTCAGCACCCCCGATTTCAGTTGTGGAGGCGGAGGTTCCACCACAATCGGAGGGGCAGCTGGTTTCAGCCGAACAACTGGCCCAGGCTTGGACACCTCGACTACAGCGAGGGGTTGTTTCGGCTGTTCGGGTGACAGCCACTTGATGGCCGGGGAAGGCGATGGCATTGGCTTGTTCCTGGACAGAAGTAACTGCTGCCACATCAGGTCCTCGTTGCATCGACGCAATTTGCGCCGAAGCCTCTCCTCTTCCGAGGAGGAAGATGAGGATGAGCGGCGCCGCCGCTTACGTCGGTGCAGAAACCGCCGATGTCAGCGGGATTGGCTGGACCAAGACGATGTCCGAGACCGAGATCCTCGGTGTTTCCGAGGAAGGGTCTGCGAAGGGGCGGGGGACACGCGCTCTTCCCTCGGCTTGGAAGCCTTGACCAGGGACTCTGGCACAGGAAGCACAGGCAAGTCCTCCGTTTCCACAGGGGGAACCGGTGAAGAAGGGTTGTCGGCTTCACCAGTCAACAGCCCGTCCGACGAGTCGAGAAAAATCTCGACCGCAACGATGGGTGTCTCGCCGGCTGACCTGATGGGGACACCGTGAGGCCAGTGGTCTTAGCCGCAACCTCGACCGAAGTAGAGTGTCGACTGTCCAGGGAAGGGGACCTCTCCCACTCCCACGGACGCCGATGGTGGGACTTACCTTTCGAGTCCTTCTTTTTGGACCGAGAAGAATGTCCCGATGGCCCCTCTCCCTTCGTGGAAAGGGACTGGCAAAGCTCCTTAAAAGAAGCTGAGTAGGAGGAACCCAAAGAGAGCGGGATAAATGCCGCGACCGAGGAAGAGGATGATGTGGCCTGTGCCGCCTCCTCCTTGAGGGTGATCATCTGCTCGAGTTGCTCAGCCGAGCCAGCCACCACGGTCACCGCCCAACGGGCCTCCTTCGACTTCACCAGCGGTTAGCGCTTCTCGGGGCGCCCAAGCTGTAACCGGGCAGTGTAGTCTTCCAGGACGCTGGCCAAATATGAACGGCATAACTCACAGGCCTGTGGGTCATGGTCTAGGGTGAGGCAGTAGACGCACGTGGAGTGCGGATCAGTCCTGGACATTTTCTGCCCACTTGGGCTCCACCAAAATCCGGAAGTCGATTTGTCCATCGCAGCCGCGAGGGAGTAAATTGAATGAAGTCTTGAAATTTTGAGAATAAGTTTCGGGCAAACTGAAGAATTAGGATCCAGTCTATATGCAGAGCATTAAGGAGGGAACCTGAGCCTCCAAGCAGTAAGGGAGATCTGGCGTCATGGGGCGGAGCCGAGAGTTTTACCACCCAGGTGGGTGGGAGAAGCCAGCTTGAAGACCTTCCGGCAAGATTTAAAGCAGCAAGGAACCTGCCAGACAGTGTGGATGAACAACATATCCATGTCCCTAGAACTATTTTTCCTCAGTTTATAATGTCAAAACACAAGCTACAAAAACACATCTTGACCAGGGTAAAAATCAAGCACCAGTACTAGATATTAATGATATAAGGGAAAGACTTAAAGCATTAGACCAAAACAAAGCCCAGTGTCCGGACGGACTCCACCCTAGGGTAATTAAAGAGCTGGCTGATGTTTTGGCAGCACCAATAACATTCCTCTTCCAGGAATCTATCAACAGAGGTGAGGTACTGGAGGTCTGGAGACAGGAAAAGGTGGTACCACTACATAAAAAGGGAACTACAGTAAGCAAGAGGTGGGGAACTACAGATCAATAAGCCTGACAGCAATATTCGGAAAGGTCCTGGAGGGTATAATTAAAAACCTTATTATAGATTCACAAATCCTGGCTGGGGACATAGATCCAGCCCAGTATGGATTTACAAAAGGAAGATCGTGCCAGACTAATCTGTTAGAATTCTATGGTAAGGTCGGCAAAGCCCTAGATACTAAGAACTTGGTGGATATAATTTTCTTGGACTACTGGAAAGCTTTTGATAAAGTTCCACATGGGGAACTTGTTGATGCCCTTATCGAACATGGGATCTGCGGGAGTCTCTCCCGCTGGATAGCAGCATGGCTGTACAATAAGAAGCAGAGGGTATGTGTAAAGGGCTCACACTCTAATTGGGCTGAGGTGACCAGTGGGGTCCCCCAGGGTTCCGTGCTGGGCCCATATCTTTTCAATGTTTATATTTCATCTATGAGAACTAATACAACAGTCTGGGAATCCAAATTCGCCAATGATACGCAGATAGGGTTTGTTGTAAATACTCGAGAGGATGCTGACACATTACAGTCAGCTTTAGGGGAACTAGAACTCTGTGCCAAACAGAAAATGTCAACCTTTAACATCGAAAAATGTACTGTGATGTACCTTGGTAAAAATAATACGCATTTTACTTATAAATTGGATGGGACAGAGCTCAAGTAAGTACAGGAGGAAAGAGACTTTGGCATAAGAGTTAGTAATGATCTTAGTTTTAAGCTATACTGTAACCAAGTGATTAAAAAAAAATCTAGCAGTATATTGTACTGCATAAACAAACATATCAGCAGTAGGGATAGGCAGGCTTTGCTCCCCCTTTATACAGCTTTGGTACGTCATCTGGGCCTCAGGTGGTAAAAAAGAAATAAAAGCGCTCAAGATGGTACAAAGAAGAGCAACAAGAACAATAAAGGGCATTAGTGGATTGGATTATGACCAGAGGTTGGAAACATTGGGGCTGTATTCCCTGGAATATCGCAGACTCGGGGGTGACGTGTCTGATCTACAAAGCACTAAATGAGGCACAACTATGGGAACAACTAGGCCTTTAGTTAAGAGGACAGGTGTATGGTATCAGAGCATACCCATTACAACTAAGAGGGGCCAAATACCAGACTAACAAAAGGAAACACTGGTTCAGTGTAAGAATAACCAAGATATGGAACAAGCTTCCAGTTGAAGCGATAGCCAGCAAAACCATAAAAGAGTTTAAGACTTGCCCTGGTACCCACTTAATAGCTAGGAATATATCAGGATACGTCTGATAACTGGCAAGCTATAATGGACCCATGGTCTACCTAAAGCTCTGTATTTACCTATGAAACCCAAGGTATGTAGCTTATCACTTCTAAGTGGGCAAGACATTCATAATTCACCCATGGCTCTGCCACTTGTAAGTTATGGCTTTCTCCCCACACACTTAAAGATAAAATGTATATTTTGAGTCAAGCCATTACATATCCCCTATTTATTTCTCATTTGCCTCTTCTTATGTATACTCACAGTGCCCTCAGGACTACTGAACCAACCAGCCCAGTTGGCAGATTCCCCTTCTCAGTATAAGACAGACAAGCAGGAATAACCGTATGCTCCAAACACTCTGAACCTTTTCTCTAATATGCTAGGCCTCACTTGGTATCGTGTCCTCAGAAAGAATATACACATTTTCAGTAAGTTGTTACCTATTCCACTACACAAAACTGGGTCACAAATACAGGTATATGGTAATAATATTTACAAAATGTGTACACATGATCATACATCACAAGCAGGGCAAGTACATGCAGGATTATAAACCACATGGAATGCACAGCAGGAAATTGCACGTTCTGATTGGTCCACTAGTTGTCCTTATTCTACTGGTAATAGGCTGCTAATATGAACAGAATGCAGGACCCTTTTTTGTTACATTAAATCTAGGCTTTCATATCTTTAATTTAAAAAATTGGTAATTTAGTAATACTGTACCAATAAGGCCCTCTGTATCAGGCTTAACAGTCAGATAATGTACTGGGTGGGATTCACCTTGGGCACGTCTATAGCCAACAGAGGCATTATAGGACTGGTAAGGCCCTCTCTGGCAGGCCTTATTTCTTAAATATCACTTTGCACACCGTAAAAAAGAAAGAAAACACAGACTGAAAATGAATTAATCTCACCCCCATGCAGCCCAACCCTATTGTCTAGGGTCTAATGTGTCAGTGTGGCTCAGGTGATAGCACATCTGCCTCTGGACCAAAAGGTCGTGGGTTCTCATCCCACACCAGGATTGGACTCATACCTAAATGCTGGCACCCGAGTGCACTATTAGGGGTGCTGTACTGTTGGGATGTGTCGTCCTTCAGATGAGATGTTAAACTGCGGTCCCTTCTACCCATCCTGGTGTGTGTCCAAGTGGAAGTAAAAGAGCCCAAGGCATTCCTCGCAAAGAGTAGGGGACATTCATGGTGTCTTGGCCAATATTCCACTTCCCATAAAACCGGTTCATGCAATTGTCCAGGCTGTGTGTGGGTGTTGATGTACAATATGGCTTCATTAGCAGTCTAGCAAAGCACTTTGGGATACATTGTGTATAAAATGTGCTATAAAAATTCCTCCTCCTCTCCCTCACCCTCCCTCCCTCTTCCAGCAAGAACCCCTGACAGTGTCAGCTCTAAAAATAAGACTGAGAATTGAAGTAAGTGGGTCGTGGGTCGGGGGTGTTAGGGAACTGGGAAGGAGTTTGGGAGGATAAGGGACTGTATGCCAAGGACAGGCTTCATCTTACCCCATTAGGGAAGGAAGCCCTTAAACAGAGGTGGTGGACTACATTCAAGAAAGGTGAGGTTTAAACTTGTGAGGGGAGGGATAAGGGAGGGCTGACCAGAAGCCTCTCCTCTGGATGAGGACTAGCCTTGAAACCCAAGGGGGAGGGAGAACAGACTGGGGAGGAGGTTTCAGGTGGAGCAGAGGGAGGATGGAAGTATAAGGAACCCGGCTGGGGTTCGAACAAGGGATCAGGGATAAGGGGTCAGGGTGGTGTTAGTAAATGCCAGGAGCTTGGGAAACAAGTTGCCAGAGTTCCAGGCCATGCTGTTGGGGGAATGTGCGGCGGTTACAGAAACGTGTTTAACAATAATCATGACTAGGACCTAAATATGAAGGGGTACACTATGCTTAGGAAGGATAGAAATGACGGCAGAGGGGGTGGAGTGGCTATGTTCATTAGAGATGACATAAGAAATTGCTAGGGTAGAAGAGGCAGAGGGAAACATGGAGGCCTTATGGGTTACCTTATGAACCCGGCAGGAGGTAAGGTCAAGCTGGGTGTAGTATATAGGCCCCCCGGGATGGGTGATGTTCTGGAGGATGGTTTGCTGGACAACATCATTGCTCAGTGTGGACCAAAAGGGAAGGGAGTGGTGTTGATGGGGGACCTTAATATGCCAGGTACAAACTAGGGAACCATGTCCTCTAAGGTGGCCAAGGAGCAGAGGCTGCTGGACGGCTTCCAGGATGTGTTCTTAACACAGCACTTGATGGAGCCCACAAGGGAGGGGAATGTCCCGGATGTGGTTCTGGCAGATGGGGATCTGGTAAGAGACCTGGTTGTAGAGGATCCCCTGACTGGGAGTGACCATGATACTGTCTGGTTTCAAATAAGCATGGGGGGAGGAGAGAGATCTAGGACACTGGCTAGGAACTTCAGGGGGACAGACTTTGTGGGCATGGGAAATATTCTCAAGGATCACTTGAAGGGGATTACAACAATGACAGATGTGGAAAAGAGATGGGAGGTCATAAAACGGGGACTTCAAGAGGCAGTCAGGACCTGTGCTAAGGTGAAGCGTAAGGGAGCAAGGTCACTTAAACCATGCTGGTGGTCCAGTAAGGTTCAGGTAGCAGTCAGAGAAAAGAAGGCTGCCTACAAAAAATACAAAACAACGAGAGGGGATAGGGAAAAGGAAACGTGCTGTCTTGCATCAAGAAAAGTCACCCAGATGGTGCGGGGAGCAAAGTCCAGTAAAGAGCAGAGGCTGGCACAGGGAATATGGAGAGGGGGAAAAGGTTTTTTTCCAGTACATTGGGCAGCAGAGAAAACTAAGGCCAGTTCGGCAGACTGAGATCATAAGGTGGGTGGGTGGGTGGGTGGAAGAAGCGAGGGACCAGGCGGCGGTATTAAATGAGTACTTCGCCTCTGTGTTCACTAGGGAGGGGGATGGGATATTTACAAAGCAAGGCACAATGGGGATAGAAGCAGCAGTGTGTGGGATCAGGGGAGCAACAGAAATGGAGCATGAGGGAGGGAGAGGTACCCCAGGGGTGTCACATTAGGAAAAGGATAAAAAGGCCAGTAAGGTGGGGGGGGACGGATGATGCTATCCCCACCGAATGGGTGTGGCAAGCCCTTAAGGCCCTAAAGAAAGAAATCCCCTAGGTCGGATGGCATTCATCCTAGAGTACTATGGGAATTGGCGGATGTACTGGCTGCACCCCTGGTGGAGCTCTTCAATGGGTCGCTTGAGACAGAGAGGGTACCTAGGGATTGGCGAGAGGCGCATGTGGTGCCAATCCATAATGGGGGATCAAGGAAAGTAGCAGGTAACTACAGACCCATCAGTTTGACCTTGGTGGTGGGAAAAATAATGGAGAGTATACTAAAGAAACGATTGGGGGTGTACTTGAAGAAGGTGGGAGGTCTGGATAGTCGGCAACATGGGTTTGTGCCAGGTAGATCATGTCAAACCAACCTTGTGGAGTTCTACGAATGGGTAACATCGGAACTGGACAGGAGAAAGCCTGTGGATGTACTGTTCTTGGACTTCAGCAAGGCGTTTGATTCGGTCCCCCACAATGGTCTGGTGGAGAAACTGATGGGGTTGGGAGTGGGCCCTTTGATGGTCAGATGGATAGGAAACTGGCTAGCTGGACGCACTCAGAAAGTAGTGGTCGGTGGGGAGCTCTCGATCCCTAGAGAGATCGGTAGTGGGGTACCGCAGGGCTCAGTCCTGGGTCCGATCCTGTTTAATGCATACATATCTGACATCAGGGAGGGTATACAGTGTGAAATGAGTCTCTTCACTGACGACTCCAAGATGGGAGCAGTAGTTGAGGAGGAAGAGGGGAGGTTGGCCCTGCAAGGGGATCTGGACACCCTGGAAAAGTGGTCTCACACCTGGAAATTAAATTTCAATACCACCAAGTGCAAGGTGTTACATCTTGGGCGGGGAAACCCAAAACACAGGTACACCCTGGGAGGGGAGGCGCTGGAGGCCTCAACAGGGGGAAAAAGACCTAGGGGTCGTGGTGGATGCATGTATGAATAACTCTGAGCAGTGCAGAAGAGCGGCTAGCAAAGTAAACAGGATGTTGGGAGGCACTGTAAGGGGGGATCACCTCTAGGAGCAGGGAAGTGATTCTGCAGCTGTACAATGGACTGGTTAGACCACACCTTGAATACTGTGTTCAGTACTGGAGAATACACTTGAAGGGGGACATACAACTCCTGGAGAGGGTAGAGAGGAGGGCTACTAGGATGATAAGAGGACGAAGGGATTTGACTTACGAGGACAAACTTGAGGAGCTCGGCCTGTTCTCATTGGAGGAGAGGAGAGAAGGGGGAACATGACTTGAGGTCTTCAAGTACCTCAAGGGAATAAATAGGGTAAACACGGAGGGGATCTTTAGAATAAAGCAGGGAAGTATCACCAGAGGGCACAGTTTGAAGTTCGAAGGTGGAAGGATGGGGGGGAGGAGGTTTTTCACTGAGAGGGTGGTGGATCCTTGGAACGCGCTGCCTGGCGAGCTGGTTCAGACATCTACGGTGGAGGGCTTCAAGAGAGGGTGGGACAGGTACAGAAAGCAGATGTATCAGATGATGGCCTGGCCCAGGGGGGTGGAGATAGGTGATAGGGGTTTCTGAAACACAAGGAGGGGGGGGAACCTCGGTACCCAACTAGGGATCTGAGGTTCGAGCAGACTCGATAGACTGTAAGGCCTAATCTGCTGGCAATTAGTATATTAGTACGTTAGTAAATGAAATCATTTCTAAGTCTTTCATTCCCTTCATCCACCCACCGTGGTCCAGTGGCAGTATGTCAAAAAAGCAGAAAGAAAGTAGCATATCTGCTTGACATCCCTCATTTTATATCAGTGAGAGGCAGTATATCCCAGAGGTTAGAGCGCCAAGCTGTCAACCTGGAGATCCAGTTGGGGTTGAACCCCACAGATGACAGATACTGTGCAACCCTGAGCTAGTCACTTAAAGGGACACTGCCAACTATAGGTAGGGATATCTATGTAACCATTTTTGCATTCCATATTATTTCTAGTTGAAAACACATTTTATGATTGCTTATCTTCTCTAAAATTCAGTGATTTTGCTGTCTTTTTATCTACTTCCTTTTAAGAGGCAGTATAGCACACTGGTCTAAGGCTCTGAGCTGCAAATCTGGTGACATTCAGCAGACCAGACCTGTGGTTGAATCCCACAGCTTCCACTTGCATACTGTGTGACCCTGAGCAAGTCACTTAACCTCCTTGTGCTCCCAGGTCGCTCCTGTAAAAAAGCTTTCAGCTTAGTGTGCTATACCTGGTTAAACAACTAAATTAAAAAAAAAAAAGTAGAACTCAAAAGCATACTAATGGTGGAATTATACTGAACCTTGTTTGGTTTCAAATCCTTGGTCTGCACTGCACACTTCCTGAACAGTAGGAACACCCCCAAGTAGTGCAGTCACTCATTCTGCAATAGTTTTATCTCCTCCCACTGCATCACGAGTGGCTAAACTCTGCTGGGGTTGTTCCTAAGCCCAAGAAAGAGGCTGTGGGAGTTGATCAAAAACTGTAACCAAACATGATTGTGTACTAATACCAGGTTTTTCACTTTTAAAAATGGAATCAGAATCAAACCAGCAGCTGTATCAGCAATCTCTACAGCAGGGGTTCTCAAATGGTGAGGCCAGCCTCCCTGGGGAGGCCCCAACTTGTTCCAGGGGAGGCTCAAGCAAGTCTTAAAAAATATTATATATCACTTTTGAACTTTATAGATTTTGTGTGAAGGGATAAGGCAAACTGAAAGAGGATAATAGTAGGTGAATTTATGTATTTATTCACAAGTCTGTGACCGGGAAAGGTACTGTACACTGAGCCATGGCTTATATCAGGTGTACCCAAGGAAGGGTAGTGAGAGAATACAGTTCAGAATGTAACTGCAAAACACTCAAGCAATACAAAATGAATAAAAGTGCAAATAAATTAACAATAAACTAACAATGTTAGAACAATTTATTAATTAGGCTGGCAGCAGAACTGTCCAAATACAAGAGTTAACCATACAGGTACTAGGAATAAGAGCAGGTGGGAGCAAATGATCCCTGAGAAGTTGCTTAAGAGCAGGGAGAGGCAGAGGTCATCAGGAAGGTTATTCCAGTTAGAGAACAAATGGAAAGCAATCTGATCCATGGAGGTATGGCAGTAAAGGGTAACAATGGTTTGAGAGTCAAAATATTGGAGCAAGTAGGTTGTCCTGATAGGAGGGGGGTTACAATAAGCTTAACATGAGAGCCAGGTATGCAAAGAGGTTTCAATTTATTCCTGATGTACCTGTGAAAAGTAGGCTATTTTTCTATGGGGAGGCCCAAAAATATTTCAGTATTTTGGGGGAGGCTCAAGATCTTTTCCATGGCTTAGGGGAGGCTCACTATGACAAAGTTTGAGAACTGTTGCTCTACAGAATGTGACCAATCATAACATTTGTTTTTTAAACTAGAGGCACTCTGAGACCTAAGGGGGGTTGACAGTATAACTTAAACCTCCATGTGCTCTCAAGACTATCTGGAAACAGGCTTTATCTCAGTGTAATGTTTTAAGAAATATAGCATATGGTTAGGGATTGATATGTATGGAAATCCTTACCACTCAAAATCCCTGTTGTACCATAGTAGTGAGGTAACGAATGTGGTACAATGACTTTTCACTGTACCACAGTAGCTATGTCACAGAGCCAAGCATGTTACCAGTAAAACTGCTCTGTGAAACCCAAACAACACCGTTGACAGCATGAGTTTGTGTACTGTGTTTACTCCATCGGGTGCTGGGGTGAGTAACTTCAAATGCAGTTACAGTATATAGTGAGGGCTTATTGTGTATGGAAAGCAGCCCCTTCAGAAACATTGTGCACATTCTAAAGAGATGCTATGTGCACGTTATATCATTAACTCGGGTGCATTTCCCTCCTTGTTGTCACTCCCGCAGCTTTCAGTTTCTTCATTCTGCTCACTCACATACACGGTGTTGTCCCCCCCCAACCCCCTTCGTGATCAAGGTCAATATGCAATCTCAACCTCTTGATGAAAGCACTGGCTCACTGTGTACAGTTACCCATACATTATTCCTTATTTAAAGTATAGAGGACCTTATATACTATTTCTATATTAATTTAGTTTCCTCTCCTCTGACCGAGACCTTGTCGTGGTGGAGAGGCTTGTGTGTTCCAGTGACCCTCGGGGCTATGTCGTCCGGAGTCTCGTACTCCTGGCAGGGTCACCCGAGGCGAACAGACCTGAGGTGAGGTCCCAGACTAAGTGCAGTCCAACCTCCAAAGTCAACGGTGGATCAGGCAGAAGATGATGTTAGGATCTCAACGGCTGTGAAGGCGGATGAAGGCTGTAACAAGATGGGGATCTCCAGTCATCTTGGACTCTCCTTGCCACTGGGCGCTAGATCTCCTGCTTGTCAAGTCTGCATGGTTGCTGCAGGCACACCAGCTTCCCCACACTAAAAAAAGTCACGTGCAGGCTTCTACCATGGGAAACAACATCCCCGCAAACAACCTTCTAAGCCCAGTGGCGACAGACTAGTGGTGACAGGGACAGGACCAGTGAATCCGGCAGTCTCTAGCCACGAAACTGCACGTAGGCGGCTGGAGTTTGATGGTCATCTGGCACCTGGACTGGGACAGGGGTGCAATTCGGCAGCTGCTACTGTGACTGAGCAGTCCTCTTTAGGATCCCCTCTGCTCACCCCGCATGGGAAGGGGGCTAGAAAAGGTACCCTAAACCTAGGCTGTCTCACCTTCTCCTGGCTGGATAGCCACATCCAGCGGGGTCACTCTCTCTGCGGTCGAAACAAGAAACAGACAATGATTTTTGTGACATGGAACGTTCGTACTCTGATGGACAACCAGTATAGTGAACGACCAGAAAGAACTGCTATCTTTGCCAGGGAACTTGCAAGATGTAACATTGATATTGCTGCCCTAAGCGAGACAAGACGACCAGAGGAAGGCCAGTTGAGAGAAGAGGGTGGAGGTTTCACCTTCTTCTGGAAAGGTAAGCCTGCCGAAGACAGACGCATTCATGGCGTTGGCCTTGCAATCAAGAACAAGCTCATCAACCATTTTACAGAGCTCCCAAATGGCATCAACGAACGCCTCATGACCCTTCATCTTAAGCTCAGCAACAATCAGCATGCCACTGTCATCACTGCATATGCCCCAACACTTAATGCTGATGAGGATGTCAAGGAACAGTTCTACTGGAACCTTGACAGAGTCCTGACCAACATCCCTAAGGAAGACAAGATCATTCACCTTGGTGACTTCAATGGCAGAGTTCTCTGGAATGGTATCATCAGGAAGGGGGGGGGTAGGAAAGAAACTCCAATGGCATCCTACTCCTGAACAAATGTGTGGAGCATGGCCTGGTCATCATGAACACCATCTTCAGACAGAGTGACAACTATAAGACTACTTGGAGACACCCTCGATCCAAGCACTGGCACCTCCTTGACTATGTCATTGTCAGAACCCGTGATCGAAAGGATGTCTGCATCATGAGGGCCATGCAAGGAGTCGATGACTGCTGGACAGACCATTGTTGTGTCAGATCTGTCATGAACATCTGGCTCACTCAGAAACATCGAAGGCAGCCAAGATCAATGCAAAGGAAATTCAACACCAAGTCCCTTCAAGACCCAGTGGTTCAAGAGGACTTCCAGCTACGTCTCCAAGCAAGGCTCTCTGCCATGCCTGCAGCTGATGATAACATTGAGAGATACTGGAAGGAGTTCAAGACCACCATCCACTCGGCATGTGCTGAATCTATTGGCTAAGTCACCTGGCATCACCAGGACTGGTTTGATGAAAATGATACCAAGATTCAAGACCTGCTCAACCGGAAAAGAAGAGCTCACTGCACACGGCAAGATGACATCTCATGCCAGCAAAAGAAAGCACCATACCAGCAGCTCAAGGCAGAAGCTCAAAGGAAGATCCGAGACATCAAAAACAAATGGTGGCAAGACAAGGCCAAGCACATCCAGCTCTATATTGACAAACATGATATGTGGAGCTTCTTCCAGGCTACAAGGGCCATTTATGGTCCAAGCTCCAATGGTCCCACTCCCCTCCGATCTCAAGATGGCTTGATGCTCCTAAAGGGAAATGAAGACATTCAAGCTAAATGGAAGGAGCATTTTGAGACACTCCTGAACCGCGAGTCATTTGTGACAGATGCCACTATCAATTCTGTCCCTCAACACCCTAAAATAGAATCTCTCACTAACCCTCCTACCATCGAAGAAGTAAGACATGCCATCAAGCTGGCCAAAAACAACAAAGCTGTGGGACCAGATGGCATACCGGCTGAAGTCTACAAGGTTGGGGGCGAGGAACTGGTACTAAAGCTCTACAAACTTATTTTCTGAATTTGGAACAATGAGGAGATTCCAGAGGACTTGAGGAATGCCAACATTGTTACCATCTTCAAGAAGGGAGACAAGTCGTTGTGTGGAAATTATCGAGGCACTGCCTTACTCTCCACCGCAGGGAAAATCCTCACCCATATTCTTCTGAACCATCTCCTTCCCGTCACCGAAAAAGTCCTGCCGGAATCTCAGTGTGGATTCGGACTATCTCGAGGGACAACAGACTTGATCTTCAGGCAGATCCAAGAAAAGTGTTAGGAACAACATCAGGACCTGTACAAGGCTTTCATCAATCTGACAAAGGTCTTTGACTCCATCAATCGTGAAGCCTTGTGGCAGGTGCTGGCCAGATTTGGCTGCCCTACAAAATTTATCAAGGTCCTAAGGCTTCTGCATGACCAGATGACTGCCAGTGTTCTCCACAATGGTTCAAAGACAGACCCATTCATCATCCAAACTGGGGTCAAGTAAGGGTGTGTCATCACTCCAACCTTGTTCTCTATCTTCCTAGCAGTCATCCTAGTCCTCACCAAAGGCCGCCTTCTCACTGGAATTGACATCGAATACAGAATGGTTGGAGGGCTCTTTAATCTTGGACGTCTCCGTTCAAAGACCAAAGTTTGCAAGGCATCTGTCATTGACCTCCAGTACGCTGATGACTGTGCCATCCTTGCACACACCAGGAGCAACCTCTAGTCTGCGCAAGATCTCTTTGTGGAAGCTTACCGAAATCTGGGACTCTCACTCAACATCAAGAAGACCAAAGTGCTCAGTCAGCCTGCTCAAGGCCTTGTAAATGACCCTCCACAATTCACCATTGAGGGACAGACACTGGAGACAGTCGAGCATTTCCCTAACCTCAACAGACACCTCTCCCTAACAGTGAACACAGATGATGAGATTCAGCACAGGATACATTGCGCTAGTACCTCGTTTGGGAAACTGCTTTGGCGTGTCTTCACTGACTGTGACATACGAAAGGACACCATGATCCAGGTATACAGTTCGGTTATCATCCCTACCCTTCTTTATGGATGTGAAACTTGGGTGACTTACCGACATCATCTAAAGAGCCTAGAGAGGTACCACCAATGATGTCTCCAGAAAATCCTCAGCATCAAGTGGGAAGACCACCGCACTAACGTCAGTGTTCTTGCTGAGGCCAATGTCACCAGCATTGTGGCAATGATCCTCAGACATCAATTCCACTGGACTGGACAGTGTATGGATGCCCGACTCTGGACTCCCCAAACAAATTTTATACTCCCAGCTCAGTCACAGCCAGAGATCCCATGGTGGTCAAAGGAAGCGCCACAAAGCCACACTGAAGGCATACCTCAAGAAAACAGATATGGACATCATGAGCTGGGAGGAGCTGGCCACCAACTGATCTCAATGGCGCCAGAACCTCCATCAAGCAGGGGCCTGCTTCGAAGAGAAATGCCTTGCCCTCGAAGACGAAAAGAGAGAGCGTAGGAAGTAAAGGGAAAGAAACCCCAGTCAGCAGGCAGTTCTCCCACATGGAAACATCTGTAATTTCTGTGGACGAATCTGTGGCTCTAGGATTGGATTACTGAGCCACCTCAGAACCCATCAGTGAACCATGGTAGAGATAATCCTTGAATCAAGGGATCGCCGATGACAATTAATTTCTTTTGCCTCCATTAGAACGCCTGTACTTTATCTCCTTATTGCTCCCAATCCTCTCCTCCCCAGGCTGTGGCTGGAAACAAGCCCATCCGAACTCTGCTTACCTGGTAAACTATTTTACAAATAAATACTATATGGTCAACCAGACCAACTTGGCCAGGTTTCCATCTTAGGAATTGTGATGACATTGAGGACCTCTTGAGCTTTGCTCTGGAGGTCCCTGTCATGTCACAACAACCCCTTGATGAAAACAGCCTTGTTGTGCATGGTCACCCATACATTATTCTATATATTTAGAATTTTTGGTCTGTACAGGCACAATGAGCAGAAGCTCAAGCTTGTTTCCAGTTATGACCCATTAAGAGAAATTAAGGGCAAGGAGGTTAGGGGACTTGCTCAAGATCAGACAGTATGCAAGTGGTGGTTGTGGGATTCAAATCCGAGTCTGCAGGGTCTCCAGATTCACAGCTGTGCTCTCCCCCCCCCCCCCCCCCCCCCCAAAAAAAAAAAAAATCAAGCTTTTTATCCACCAGTACCAATCTGCCTGGGCTTCACATCAGTATTACCCAGGCTACCTCCCAAACTTGTTATCCACTTTTCGTTGCCATTCTTTGATAAAGTCCACGCTGAGCGGAACCCGACAGTGCCTATGTGACTCATTTAGACATAGCACTGTGGGGTTTTCTCCATTTTTTTTCTTCCCTTCAGAGAGTAAAATAACCATTACCACCTACCACACACACACACACACACCACCTCCTCCCCCAGTCTTATACTACACCAACTCGTCCACCCCTTGTACATACCCACAATAAATATTCCTAAACCCTGTTGTTAAAAGCCCCCATCCCTGTCACTGGGTTTCCAGAACTCCCAGATCTATGATTCCTGTATTTTACATGGAAATGAAGCTATTTACAGGAAAACTGGTCCCATAGTCCTGCACTGGTATACAGGAAAATTAATGCAATCTACAGAAAAAAATACCAAATCAATCTAGGAGCACTGGATTTCTAACTTAGGACTCAATTACTCCATCCCTACTTACATAACCCTTACAGTATAAACACCCCATTTGTAGCTCCCTCACCAGTTTCTGCACCTTTTTCATGTATACCATTCAATCTCCCATTCTGTACTCTGCCACAACCCCTGTTTGTGCTCTTGCACCCCATTCCCCAGACTCCACCCTTCCACATTTCTGCCCATCTCCCAATTTGTGGCCCACTTCTGGCCCCTCCCACCCAAATCCTGCCCCTTCCCTCTTATAGTGTCTGAATGGTCAAGGACCACAAAGTTTGAGAACTTTACCAATTAACAGCAAACACTGGAGAAGGCAGATAAAATGTTTATCAGCAAGAAGCTGTGAGCAGCTGGCCCGTCAGCACAGTGGTTGCCTTTCCGCTTGCGACGCCGGCTACCCGGGTTCAGGAACAGACCCGTGTTGTCGGAGGGCCGGCCGGGGAAGAAGGATTGCATGTCCCTAGGACTGCTATCCTTCTCTGGGGAGGGTTATGGAAATGTCTGGTGCTCAACGGACTTCATGGAGGCCAGAGGCACTGCAGCTACCAGCATTAGACAGTGGTCGGAGGGGTGGGAGGGATGCTGGTCATCACTGCATGTTCCCACCCCCACGTACAGGGGAAAGGAAAGAGGAAAAAAGAATTTTGAGCTGCCGGCCGTCCTTCATGATGCCAGCCCTCAGCTCTGATTAGCCTCCAGGATGGCCCCTTCTTGCCCTATTCCATCATCTGTGTTGCCGAATTGGGGAGCCGGTGCCGTGGCCCCACCCTAGGGGGGTAGGCCAGGGGTACCAAGGTAGGGGTGTGTCTGATTTGGAGGTGGGAGCTTAGGTCTGTGACCTGGCGGATTTCTGGGTGGCTGGCGGCTGCAAAAAGCATACCAAATAAAAAAAAAGAAGCTGTGAGTAGAGATGAGGACACCACACTGCCCCCGGGGTTAACTATCAGTACCATCTCACAACCCTCCTTCGTCACTGGCTTTACTCTCTTTTTCTAGTATGCATCTCTTTCTGACACGAGGGAATGTAGAAGTGAAAGAGAAGACGACATGGTTTCTGCTGCCATGGCTGCACCTTCTTTCCTGCATACAACCCCTCGGCAATTCCCCCAAAAATGTATATAAAATCCTCCCAACACGTCAAATAACCAAAAATTAATACAAATATTCCCCTCCTCAAACAATACAACCATCTCTCTCAACGGAGCATCACACTCATCCTCCCGACCGTCCCTTCTTTTGCAATCCTTCCTCTGTGTTTTTCTGTCTTTGCTGCCACATGCCGCTACTGCTCCCCATCCCCAACCTGGTACTAATGGTATCGATACTGAAGGGACTCACCTGACTCCAAGCTGCACACCCACGCCATGGGAAGAGAGACATGATCTGTCAGCTGTGGTTCTTAACTCCTCCAGTACTCTCGTGGTCTCGCCTCTTCGATTTTGCTCACTTTCACTGTCTTTTTTATTCTTCTTCCCTCAACACTTGTGACCCAGCAAAACCTTCCAACTTGGCTTGGCTCTTTCCGACTTCGTCCTCAAATGCCCACCTCGCTAACACTGTGCTGCCTGTATCTTGGCTCAGTCCTTGTTGCCACCTGCCAAACCGATCAACCACTCCACCACTGCACTTGCACTAATGGGGGAGGCCAGTGTGGTGATGCCAGTGACTAATTATATAGGTAGAAACTAAAGTGATGCTCAGCGGTGGACAAGTCTTCAAGTTCAACACCCCCCCCCACCAAAAGGACACAAAATGTGGTCGTATAACTTTCACTGTCCAGTCAACTCTCATGAAAAAAAAAGACAAAAAAAAAGAAATATGAAGCAAAAAAAAAAAAAAACCTGAGCTCTGTTCAAGGTGCCCTCTATCACATGGCGCCCTAGATGATCGCCTAGTTCGCCTATCCTCAAGGCCGGCCCCGACCACAGTACTGATGTCAGAAAGCTTTTGTACCACACTTGCTATGACAATACTGAGGTACTGCAGCATAGAATTCCACAGCAACTGACACCCTCCTGGCAGGCAACTCACACCAAGAGTCCGCCAGTAGCAATGATGTCCATACTCTGTTGTGCCACACTAATAATGCTGTAATGCTGTTCTACTACAGTAGCAACATCAGAATGCTGTTGTAATACAGTTCTGATGTGGAAATGCTGTTCTACCATAATAGTGCTCTCAGAAGGTTGTTGTACCACAGTGGTGATGTCAGAATGCTGTCTTCTATAGCTGTGATGTCGTAATGCTGTTATGCCACAGTAGTGACATCAGAGTACTGTTGTACTCTGTAGTGATGTCAGAATTCTGCTGTACCACAGCACTGATGTCAGAAAACTTTTGTACCACAGTTGCTATAACAATATTGAGGCACTGTAGCATACAATGTCTTGTCTATTAAGGAGCAGATGATACCCTCCAGGAAGACAACTCACACCAAGAGGCTGCCAGCCCAAGGCACAAAATTAGGCTAGTTTTGGATTATTTTTAGTATGGCTCTTAAGAATTGTTCACCTTTCAAAGTCTGTCTAAAGATTAGATTTGTCCCTCTGCCTACAGGTGTCTGGCCAGTACACTACTGTATATTTTACATACTAACCACGTACCTGGAAGACTGGCCAGCAAAGTGACATATCTTATCTTTAGGCAGTCTCCTTCCCCAGTCCTTAGTATCTGTCGATTATGTGTCTGCAGCCATCAAGCTCCTGATTTTGGGGGTTGTGCTGCAGTACTAAGCAGCCACTTTGCAGCCACCCGGCTCATAAACAGAAGTTAGAAGAGCAGCTTTAAAAGGTGACTAATTCTTAAGAGCCTTACTGAAAATATTAAATCCAGTCTAAGCTCTTTGGGCAGGCAGCTCCTTGGCACGAGCTGCCTGCCCGAGGATAAAAATGCTGTCATCTGCTTTTTACAATTCTTTATGCTTACCTCAACTGTAGATTCCTACTAATGAAGGTACAAAAAGACTGAAAACAGCTCAAGTGACTTGTTTATTAAAAGATGAACTACTAGAAATGCTGCCAGCTCATGCAACTATCACTTAAACCACATTAATTTTTAAAAAAGTTTTCCAGTTTGCTGTTCCATTCTGTTTATGCTATTTATTCATTCATTTATTTATTGACTGATTGATTTAGTTTTTGTTGATGGGGAAAGGATGTCTAGACAATTCTGCTTACTCTGGGCACATAAACCTTTGATATTTCTTCCTGGACAGAATAGGCTAACTTGTCTGAGGCACACCCCTGCTGCTGTCTCTCTCTCTACTAGGCCTTAATCCGGTCTCCAGAAGCTTTCTAGCTCATAATTCAAGTGTCTACTGCCCCTCCTCAGCCTTTCTATCCAGTAAGAAATACAAAAGTTTATGTTCCCAGAGTGTTTTGAATAAACAAGAAAATAATAAAGACCACTGTGGGCCTTGAGGAAGTAGTCCCTCTCCCACCTCACTTTTAGTGAGGTCAAAATGCCCTGGTTGTGACATCACTGTCATTTTTACAGCAACGGATTGTGATGTCACAAGTAAGGGATTGGGGTTCCAGCTACTAATTAACAGTCCACTATTTTTTTTTTTAATTTATTATACTTTAAGTTTTAAGTAGTCCATGGTACGAGACAAGGTCAAATGATGAAAGTAGGCTGCATATGCATACAAAACATAAACAAACATACTAACAAACACACAATCCCCCCCCCCACCCTAGTGCTAGCACCAGGGGTCATCAAAAGATGGGGATGTTGGGACCTGATAGGGAGAAAGTAATAACTTATGGTTTCCATAAGGATAACAAGGTATAAAGGGGTTCTCAGGTAGCCTGGAAGGTCTGAGATTTATTGTAGATGTGGGCTATGTGCTTTTCCAGTTGGATTGCAAGCAATGTTTCATGGTACCACTCCATCACTGAGGGGAGGGAGTCTTCTATCCAGTGCTGCAACATAGTCAGTTTCACTGTGGCAGCTATCAAAGCGAGATGGGCTTTCCTTATTCTGGGAGTCCCAGAAGGGAATATATTTAGAAGACAACTCTCTGGGGTGAAGAAAGGTTCAAGACCCAAAAGTGGGTCGAGCACCCGCTTGATGGAGTTCCAAAAGATTTGGAACTTGGGGCAGCTCCATAACAAAAGGTATAATGTCCCAGAAGCGTTTCCACAGTGGGAGCATAATGGAGAAGGGAGCTTACCTATCTTATTCAGCTTTGTCCGCATATAGACTAGGTTGTGCATAATGTTAAACTGGATCAGCAGGAGCTTATCCTGTTTAACAGATTTATAAACTGAATGCCAGATCTTCTTCCAGACAGCCACTTCGGCAGGGAGGGACAGTTCCTGAGTCCAACAGTAACAAATACCAGAGGGGAGGTGGGGGTCCAAAGATTGCAAATATTTATTTACTTTAGAGACTGCATTTGACTGGTCAGCCACTTGAAAGACTGAAGATAGTTCTTCTCTGGACGAAGGGGGCCAAGGCTTCCATCCCAAAAAGGAGAGGACTGCGTTCTTAACTTCTAGAAATTTGAAGAAATCTGTGTTGGGAACGTGTAGCTGAAGTTGGAGGGTGGGAAAGGGATTCAATTCATCATCAAGCAGGAAGGTAGAAAGATTACATGTCCTCAGGGGAGGCTAAAAGGAGGGTGGGATAGGGCAGTGGCCAATCCGAAAGTAAGGGTTACCTGTGATAGACTGCTCAGAAAACTTGTGCCAGTTCACCAAGAGGTAGACCTGGATTTGGTGCAAGGCTTTGAGTGACTATCCAATCAGGGTATACCTTAGAGGCCGAGGAATTTGGGAGGGAGATGACTAGACAAGGGAAGCTAGGGAACAGTGAAATTTGTTTACTAGAGATCTTTCGATTTCAAGCCATAAGGGAGTATACATGTATATATATGAGAGTGGACACCTGTGGAACCACCCTATTCACCCATAGTGCTAACTTACTGATATGCTGGGCTCCATAATAGGTGAAGGAAGAGGGAAGTGCTAGGCCACTTTGTACTTTTTGTAATTTAGGAGCAGCAAGCTTACCATAGGCCCTGCAAATCCCTTTTTTCAATTGAGCATATTCTGAAGTCAAGTAAACCATATTCTGGTAAAGAAGAAACCCAGTATGCCCATCAGGTACAAAAAGCGGGGTAGCACATGCATTTTGACAATACTGATCCACCCCCAGAGGGAAAGAGAAAGAGTGTCCCATCTGTCTAGGTCCAATTTTAAAGTGTGTATCAATTTGGTAAAGTTTTCTTTAACCATGGCAGAAATATATCGAGAAACTTTAATATCCAGGTATGTCAGTGAGTTAGGCTCCCAGGAGAGACCCAGATCACTCAGATCAGCTCGGACAATTCGGTTATTCAAGGGGAGAATCTTAGTTTTGGAGAGATTTAATTTATAAAAGGATACTTTGGAGAAGTCACCTATTTCAGCTAATAAGGCAGGGATAGTAACTTATGGGTCTTCCAAATGTAGTAGTAAGTCATTAGCATAAGCTGAAAGAGTATAGTGTTTACCTTCCTCCTGGATACCTGTCAGAACAGGGGAGTTGATTAGTCTACAGATCAGAGGTTCCAAGTAGAAGTTAAACAGCAAAGGGGAAAGTGGACAGCCCTGCCGGGTGCCACGTTGGAGAGAAAATGGCTTAGAGAGACAACCATTACACCAAACCTGGGCTGTAGGGGAAGTGTACAAAATTTGGACCCATTTAACATAGTTGGTGGGAATACCAAAATGATGAAGAGAGGCAAAGAGGAAGTCCCAGGAGACCTGATCAATGCTATTTCAGCGTCGAGGGAGACCAGAGCCGCAGGTCTTTCGGACTACCCAGATGCCGAAATAAGGTGAAGCAATTTCCTCATATGGTCTCCTGATATCCTCCCCGACATGAAGCCCACTTGTTCGTGGCCAATAACCTCCCCCATAATTGGAGCAAGGCAATTGGCCAGGATTTTAGCTAGGACTTTCACATCAGTATTTAACAATGATATAGGATGGTAATTCTTGCAATACAGAGGGTCTTTTCCTGGCTCAGGATGAGAATGATCAGGGCCTCTAAAAATGTAGGATCCATCACCCTTTCCTCAAACCAGAAATTTAAAACATCCATCAATAGAGGGGCTAATTGGGAGAAACAGAACTTATATAAATTGTTAAAGAGGCCGTCTGGCCCAGAAGACTTATCCAAGGGTAAATGTTTGATGGCCTGCTGCACCTCAACTAATCCTATCCGGGTGCCCAGAGATACAGTAGTGGGGGGAGACAACTGGGGAAGACTGGCAGAATTTAAATATGCCGCAATGGTATGGTCAGAAGGATGGGATGATGTATCCACCGAATAGAGGTCCTGGAAATATCTCCCAAAAACAGAAGCCATTTCCTTGGAATCAGTGACAACTGCTTCATCTCTTGATGGGTGCAGACCAGGAATGAACCTCGTAGTTTCTGCTTGCCATAATCTAAGAGCTAAAAGTTTACTGGCCCTTTCACCATATTCTAGCTACTTTAATTTAGTATGATGTAGGGCGAGCTCGGCTTTCTGTGCCATAAGGTCAGAAAACTGCGACTGCAAGCGGTGCAGGTTAGCTCAGTTTGATTCATTGGAAGAGTGGTTAAGGGAGTGTTCGAGGTGGCTGATCTCAGTAAGAAGTGAATCTAGTTGGTCCCGGGCCTTATGGGTCTGGGTTGCTGCCAAACGTATAAACTCTCCTTGAAGGGCACACTTAAGGGCAGCTCAGATGATATCTATTCTATCCACCGATCCCATATTGGTCTCTAGGAAAAAGGAAATAAAATCCAGAGTATGAGTGAGGGATGAAGGGTTTTATAAAAGCTGAGTATTAAGGCGCCATATAGAGTCTTGCTCGATCCCAGGCCCCAACAGATAAGAAATACTGATTGGGGAATGGTCAGACAAAACACTAGCATGTATTGTGGTGTCCAAAATGCCCGAGAGGCCAAAGGAGCTAATAAGAAAATAATCGATCTGGGAAGGTGTGCTATGTGGAGTGGAAAAATAGGTATATTGTCATTCTGTGGGGTTTAAAATGCACCAGACATCTATGGTCCCAGAGCCCTTCATGAGATCTCTCAGGGCCCATTGAGCTGGAGTAAAGCTCGCATTGAGCTCACAGTCTCCGGCGAGCTGATCTACCCAGAGGAGTCTGGGGGATCAAATTTCAGTCTCCTCCAAGAATAGTTAACTTAGGGGATCTGAGACAAGTAAGGTTAGTAACTGAGTAAACAAGCATTTGTCAATGCCAAATGCTGGCTTGCTGGCACTGGCATTGGTAGTGCAGGAGTTGAAGAGATGCATAATACGATTGGCAGGGAAGTAATGAACTGACGCTGACCCCAGCCCCACCATGCAGAGAATGACGGGCACTGGGGTGTGCCTTTGGGTCGTTGACCATAACGCCATGCCATTTCACCACCTACCCCGTAGAGACCAACAAGTGCGTCGCGATGTGCTTTGGGGTCTTCAGGCTCACGCTCACCCTAGTCCCTAAGGGAATATACTGACATGGGCGCAGTGTAGGAGAATGGGGTGAACGTTGGGGCCGAAGAGTCTAAGGCACACCTTGACACCTGTCACTGGCTGCAGGGTGGGGTGTAATGGCATGGGCATTTCAGCCGACAATGTTAACTCACACCCCTGACGCCTGTCAGTCTGTACAGGGTGGGACGTTGCAGTTGGAAACCCTAATACCGAGGGCATTTGTTGGTATTTTCACTCCAAATTTTTAACATGAGCCGCTTGAGACCCCACCTCATGAGCAGTGGCACTATGAGTTTGTTTGCCGAAAGGCGATTTTGTACAGCGACTGTGCATTTTGGTGGCACAGGTGCGAAAACACAGTTCGGGCAGGATATGAAAAATGACAGCTGCACTGTTCATTAGGAGGTGTAAAAAATGGCACTGTTGAAAATCTGGAGTGAAAATATGGAAAATTGGTGACATCACAAGCTTGCGTAGAAGCTGTGCAATGTACGGCCATAACGCAATTATTTGGAGGATTTGTTTAACCAAATTTTCAACATAGGCATTTTTGGAACTCCGGTCATGAACAGTGTCACTGACTTTGCTAATCTGGCCTGAACATTGATTTTCCACAGCAACCGCGCCATTGTGTGACACATGCGAAAACATATTTCAGCCAGGATGTGTAAAATGACAGCTGTATTGTTCATAAGGAGGTGTGGAAAATGCCAATGTTGAAAATCTGGAGTGACAATAAACTTATGATAAGGCATGGTGGAAACTGCAAGAACGACGCTTGTAAAACAGTCATTTTTTTATTTTTTTCACCAATTTGCAACATAGGCTTTTTTGAGAGTCCACCATGAACAGTGGTACTGTCGCTTCATTAATTGGTCCTGAAAAGTGATTCCACGAGTGACCACAAAATCACCTTTGGGACTGAATAACATCATGACAGTGACTGAATTCATGAGGAGGGTCCTAATAACCCCTTTTTGAAAATTTGGTGCCAAAATTCCCCAAAATGCCTGAGATATGCACCACAGTTAAAAAAAAAAAAAAATATTTATGCCATAATACAGCTTCTCAGCATTTCTTCAGTTTGCGGTCAGCTTTGAAGAGTGCAGACGTGTTCCCGGTCCACCGAAGATTGCTGCACCGGGCTCTGGAGGTAAGTATGGGGTGAGGGGGTTGTGGGGAGGTAGAATACGCAGTGGGTGGGCACGGGTTGGGGGAGGGGCACTGGAACAATTTAAGGCATTGTTTTCTCATTTTACAAGGGAAAAAATGGATAACGTGGGTCGGTTTCCTTTTTTGTTGGTTTGTTGGTAGCCCACTGGGGTGGGCCCAGTGTACCACCTGCATTTTGGGGAGGGGACTGAAGCCGATAGACTGGGCCCCCATCGGCACAGAAATGTGGGTGCATGATGCCAAGTGGGATTGGGCATCCCCTCGGCACACAGTTAAAATGGGAGGGGGGGCATTATGCTGACAGGGAGTGGGCTCCCCCGTAGGCAAATGAACTGGGTTGGGGCATGCTGACAGGGGGACTGGGCACCCCTGAAGTCGGCATTGTGCGGCAGGTGGCGACGACAGTCACTGCCACCATGTTTATTGAAGTACTTCACCAGGAAAGGCACGTCGGGAGGTGAGTTACTGTGCCGCTGCATGACGAGCTTGCCTCTCATTGCAGCGGCACTTTTCTTAGATGTGGTGACCACTTTACATATTGCTGGTATCAGCGCCTGCATGCTGGCTTATTGGGGAATGAGGGACGCACTACTGATGCGTGACCTGCATTCACCCACAGTGACCGCACCTCCAAATCTAGCTACATCAACGGCAAGATGTGTTAGCTAGACGCAAGCGCAGCCATTATAAAATTGAGGGAGTTCATGTTTGATCCGAAAATGGAACTTAACAGAACCGGGTAAGATTCTAAGACATCTTGGAGAATATAACCCCCATTTGAATCCAAGCATTCATGTACTAAATTAAAAGGGACTGTTTTAGCATTTAATATTGCAACCCCTCCCCGTTTCGTGGCGGTACCAAAGCTGATAACTTGCCCCACCGAACTTCTCCTGAAAAGAGACATCCTCCCTCTGAAGATGCGTCCCTTGTAAATAAACTATTCCTGCTTTGAGGTGTTGGAGGTGGCATAGAATTACCATCCTCTTACGTCTGTCTTGGGCCCCTTCAATGATCCAGCTGAAAAAAGTATCAGGGCCTCTCATTTAACCAACCAAATAGTGGTCCCGGGGTTCTATAAACAGGGGCCACCAGATGCCCAGAACTGACTGAGAGGTTATAAAGGAGGGGCACTTACTCCCCCCCCCCCAACATCTGTAGTTCAGTATTGTACAACACTGATAACAGTAACCCATCTCCCAAACTCCACCCCACTCCCATCCCCACAAACACCCCCAATATGAATAACATCAAAACATACAAGTCTAGACTACCTATCCCCAGTTCTAATTAACTACACCACCTTCAACACACTGGCATGTGATGCTTACATGGTTAACCTAAGAGAGCCCACAATCATGACCCCCCCCCCGCACCCCACAAACAGGTTAGTGTAAACAGTAGTACAACCTTAGGTAGCAAGTATTAAGAAGGCTTAACTTAAACCAAGTATCCTTAGGCAATTAACTTCTTACTGTAGTTATTGCGTCTACCTAAACTAAATAAGTTAAGCACCCTGTGCTTGGAGCAGACCATCAGCAAATCTTCTGGGTGATAGTCCTTCTAAACTAAACTTGGTCTAAAGAAAAAGTAGTGGCAGTCCGTTTCAGCAATGTTGGACTAATAGATTCTGGGTAGTTTAATCAGGCAAAGTCAAAATAAACAACAGTTTCACATCTATTTATGTCCAGTTTCCCAGATTGCAATCAGGGAAGGCCCGCTAGAAACGAACACTGAAAGAAACCATGAACTTCCCTTGCCAAAGAAGCGAGTCCATCTCTTACTCCAGCTGAGGTAAAAGTCGGCTGCTACTGCAGGAAGGGTTGACTAACCTCTGCTGATGGAGTAGGAGCAAGGGCAGACACGTGGCCCAAGTCGTAAAAGCAAGTAATTGGGACCATCACTCAATGTTGCTAGTAGCTTTACCGAAAGCACAGATATCATCTGCGGCAAAACAACACTCTGCTCATTCAGACCGCTGAAACAATGATGTGAGAATTCAACACCCCAACAGTATAATAGGGCCGAAGAAGAATAAAGAGAAACCACCAGAGTTGGAAACAGCAGTTAAAGTTCACCACATACCCACTGCGCCCTCAAAAAGCTAAATGTCCCAATAGATCAGAGAGGAGCTTTCACTTAAAACAAATCAGGTAGCAGAGTTTTAAGTTCCATTGCAGCTTGCAAACGAGGCCCACTGTTCAGTGTGTTTCACTTGTAGCATGGCTGGGTATCTGACCCTGAACAGTTTCCCTGCTGTTATCAGCTTAGAGACAGCTGGATGGAGTTCTTGTCTCTTAGCCCGAATTGACTGTGGCAGGTCTTGAGTAATCCGTAATTTATGCCCCTCCCATTGCAGCTCCAGAATCTCTTTAGTTTTGGCCAGGATGTGTTGTTTATCCTCGAAATTTAACAACTTAAAAATCAGGGGTCAAGGGGGACAGCCAGGAGGTGGGGGGGGGGGTGCAGTGAGCACTGGGCCCTCTCAGTAACACAAGTGGTGCCATTTGGTGACGGTCCAGCAATTTTGTTACAGAACTTTTGAAGAAACTGTATTGGCGCATTGCCCTCTTCTCTCTCAGGTAGTCCAAGAATCAGCAGGTAATTGTGCCGACTGTGCCCCTCTAAATCCTCTAACTTTTCTTTGAGTTTCTTGAACCTGCATTTTATATTTGTAGTAACCTGGTCAGTTCTCCCTTGCCATTTTTCTATAAAGGCGAGTCTTGTCTCAGGGTCACAGACCCGCGTTGAGAGTGAGTCAACTGAGGAACGGATCTGCTAGAGATCTGCTGAGATAGCAGAGATGGTCTCCTGCATAGGCTACATTATCTCGAGGAACCATTCTTCCGAGAGTGCTGTGTGGCTGGATGGATTCTTAAGAGAGCCAGAGGCCTGCTGTTTAGGCCTCTTCGTTGCCTTGTCTTTCTTCAACGTGGGAGGAGGAGAGTGGTGTGGAGGAGCCTTTCTCATTTCTATTTCCATAATATGGGCACCGATTCTCATGCCACAAAGTTCTGTCAGGTAGGAGTGCTCTATATGGCTTCATTCAAGATGCTTAGTGCAAATAAAATCAAGATTTGTTTGCAGGTGAAGCGAGGAGCGATGGAGGCACGCTGTTCTCCCTCAGACAGCCATCACGTGACCCCTCTTAAGAATCCACTGTAGGCGAACTGTAAAAGACAAAAATCCACTTCTCATGGAGATATCCTGCAGACAATACATTTTATTGGACTAACAAAATTGTTTTTCAAACTAGTTGTCACAAGCTATACTGTCTTCATCAAGCCAGGAGAGAATCGTTCTTGAACGCTAGTCTCAAAAACAAATTTCTTAGTCCGATAAAAGGTATTGCCTGCAACAAATTCATTTTTTTCCTGCATCACTGACTGGACTAACACAGCCGATACATTTCTTTGTCAAAATTTGTAAACATCCTTATAGAAAAACCTGCTCTAATCTGTAAAAGCATAACCCCTAAAAGCTAACCACCTGACTAGCCATTTTCCATTTAAAAATTATATCATCTCAGTGCTACTTAACTGATGACTTTATTATTTAGCACAGCTTGGGCTTGAGTTTCTTGCACCTTCTCAGTGTTATAGCATGTTTCACCTTTCGCTGTTGACAAATATGCATTATCGGGTTTGTGCTTATTGGCAGCACATTTGAGATAGCATGAGCTACAGACCCATGCTTACAAACCATGAGCTGTGGCAGGAGTGTGAGCTGCAAGAAGTTACAGAGTTCTGAATTGAGTAGCACTGCAAAGTTCAATCTCAGTAGAATTAAAGGGGCTGCAAAGCTCTTCCACCCACCAAATTTTATATTAATGTAAGGAAAATCTAGGGAGTTTTTGGTGTTGCAGTAGATAATGTAAGAGTTGCAACAGACATCATAGGGGTCCCAACCACAAACCCTAACTACCTGTAAATTATGTCCCTGCTACAAAAGGTGATAACAGTTTTTTAATGGAAAACTACTAATAGGGAGGTTAACCTTTGTGGGGAAGGTTATTAGATTAGTGCACTTTTCCTTCGGCAATGAAGACTAGAATTACTTCAAATTCCAGTCTTCATAAGCGTTAACTGGTTCTGCTGGTGGCAACTTGGATTGGTACAGGTGACCTGATCTCCTCTTTAACGGAAAACTACACCCTCATATCTTGCAAATGTTATTTGCTTCCATGTCAACAGACAACTCCTTTTCCTGTAGTTGTTAGGGTTATACGTGTGTGTTTGCTTTAGTTTGTTTTCACTGTTCATGCTAGTCCCCTGTAACTACCCTGGGGGTCTACATTTTATGGCTGTTGAAATCTCTTTGTCCATGGGAGCTGCATTAGCATATGAGAATATGATGTCAGACAACCCATTTAAACCATGCATCTCTATGCTGAAAGAACAAATATAGAAATATAGAATTTGACAGCAGATATGGACCACTTGGCCCACCTAGTCTGCCCATTTTCCCTACCCGTTTCATATACAGCAGATCCTATAAGATCAGTGACTTATCCTCTCTTTCCTATCGCTAGAGTTCCTTTATGTCTGTCCCATACATTTCTGAATTTCCCTACAATCTGTGCTGGGGGCTGTTCCATGGATCCACCACCTTTTCCATGAAAAAATACTTTCTCACGTTACCCACAAGTCTACCCCCTCTATTTTCATATCATGGCCCCTTGTTCTTCAACATCTTTTTTTTTTTTTTTTTAAGCTACCTTCTTGTACCTTATTTACACCCCTCAGGTAGTTGAAAGTCTCTATCATACCCTGCAAAAAGTCTCTGGAAACACACAGACTGAATGCAATTTAAAGGGAAAAACCCTGCATTACAACTCAGACAGTTTTCAAAGCTAACTGAGGGCAAATGTGGTATTTCACACCTTGCTGCAACTTGTTTCTTTGAAATCTAATTAAGCAGACAGGCATACTGTGGAGTCTAAAGGGTGCTGCCACATCACGTTCTCATATGCTAATGCAATTCTCAGGAACAATGAGATTAAACAACCAGAAAATGGAAATCCTCAGGACAGTTACAGGAACTAGTGTGGACAATGAAAATAAACCAAAGCAATCATACATATCCCTAACAGCTGCATGAAAAGAGTTGTTTGCTCACATGGAAACAAATAAAGGAACTTTCTGATTTGGTATAAGAGGCCCAGCCTCATATGGATTTTCTTGATGAGGTTGGTAATATGGATATTGTAGGTTAGGTGAGGGTCTAAGTACAGTTCAAGGTATTTGAATTCATAGACTTATTCTATGATGTTACTAAGATTGTCTTAGAGGGATTGGCCCATGACTGAGGCTTTTCTAGGGCCAGAGAAGATCATAACTTGGTCTTCTTGGAATTGAGAACCATGCCTTTGGCAGAGAACCAGGTGTGTTCTTGCAGAAGTCAGACTGCAAGTTACTGAACATTGTGTCCAGGTTAGTGTTGCTGCACTAGAGGGCCACACTATCAGCGTAAAGGACTAGTTGGGTGGTTTGGCAGATGGAAAGGAGGTTACTGATGAAGAGCGAGAAAAGAGGCAGGCCCAGGATGAAGCCCTGGGGTACACCATATTTAATCGGACATTCAGCAGAAAAATGACTGTTTATATTAGTTTTTTTGCGATCTGCAGGAGAGGTAGCTTCCAACCCATTTGACAACATTTTTAGATATGTGCAAGCCCTTGAGGGTGTCCAGGAGACGGCAATGGTCAACCAGGCTGAATGCCTTGTTCAGGTCCAAGAAGACAGAGCTTGTGTACTGGCCCTTATCGCTCACCTTAAGGATATCACTGGTGAACCTGACCAGGGCAGTTTCGATGCCATGCCTGGATCTGAAACCATGCTGGGAAACAGAGAGCCAGTTTGAGGATGAAGGAAAGTGGTGAGCTGGGTATGAACAACTTTTTCAATGATTTTGGAAAGGGAGCAAGGAGGAAAATAGGTCAGTAATTCTCTGCTTCATTCCTTGACCCTGACTTGAACAATGGTTTGACAGTGGCAGTTTTCCAGGTGCTAGGGAAATAGCCGGAGCAGACTGAGCGGTTTATTATGTTGGTGATGAGGACCGCTAAGGAATTAATGGGCAGTTTAAGGAATTTAAAGTCAATTCCATCCACTCCTTTGCTGGGTTTAGGATTGTTACTTTGGATGAGCTTTATGGTGTCAGAGGGTTTTAGAACCCTAAAACAGAATCTAGGGATATGCTTGGACATAGTATTTGGGCCGGGGGGGTAAGGGGTGGATGAATGGGGGAGGGGGAGTGGAGGGGGAGGGTTTATATTTATCGAGGTCAACAAAGAATGAGTTGAAAATGTTAGCTACTTCTGAGGGGGTCGTTGATCTGTATGCCACCATGGATCAGAGTGATAGGTTCAGTATTCTTGTGTTTCCCAGAGTAGCAAGTTGAGTGTAACCCAAAGTTGAAGGGGGTTGGATGTTTCCCTGAGTTCTTTATTACGGAAAAAGTAAATTTTGGCTTTTCTAATAACTGATTTGAACTTGTTTCTGAGTGCTTTGTAGAGGGTGAGCTGGGCAGGGTCTCTTTGCTTGGTGTAACAGGCCTAGGCCTTGTCTCTGGACCTCATCAATTTAATGATGTCCGACGATACTCATTCATTAACACGTCCCCTAACCCTGATTTTTTTGAGAGAGGCGTATTTGTCACACACACTGTTGAAGATGGCAGAGAATCTGTCAAGGACAGAGTCGAGGTTACCTGGTGCAGCAGTGAATGACCAGTCAACTAGGCTGAGATTGTGTGTAATCTGTTTGATGGAGTTATTTGTCCAGTGTCTAGAGAAGATGAGCTTGATCCTCAACAGCCCAGCACCCCCTTCTGCACCTGCGGGGATAACAAGGGACTGGGGTGCAGAGGTCCTACTCAGCACATGCAGGAATCTCCACACATAAACAGCCTTGGCAACTGTCCCCCTCTACACACTGACCCCCGAGCCATGTGAGTGGCTACATGAGCAGCAGGGATCGGGAGGACCAGAGGTCAGGGGCAGACATGTGCTACATTCTGAAACCATTCTCCACATTGTGGAGAGCTGGTAGAGGGGGCGGTCGCTATGTCTGCCAAGGGGCAGTATTAGCAGTTATGCTTCCCCCCCTGTATGGCTACAGCTCTTACTTCCAGGCCTGATTAACTCTACCTCCTCCAGGTCCCAGCCCTAGAAACCTTCAGGGTGTGGTAGGGGCATCACATGTTTACAATAATTACTTAAGACTATGGTGGGGATACGGCAGTCCTGGAGGACTACTGTATCCCTCCACACAGGCAGAGATCCACCTGGAAACCAGCCTGGGCACCTGATTGGATACACATAATCCAGACTAGCTCCACACACCCCAGCTGCCCCCAGCCCCAACTTCCCAACTTCTGGTTCTGTACCAACACAGTGCTGCTGGTGGGGGCTGTGGGTGTCATCTGATGCAGACAGGCATTGGGGGAACACAGCCATGGCCAGGATATGCTCAATTCAAGAATACCCCCCCCCCACCTACATGGCTTGCACCCTCAGTCTCTAAATATGTTTACCCCAGCCCTTTCTGAAAAGTGTTTCTTTAGAAGGCAAAAGTATTTTATACAATTTCATAATGAAAGAAGTCATTTTATGTACAAAGGAGTTTAATTTGCCTGTTTATAGCAGGAGGAAAGCTGTGCTGACACTAAAATGGCATTGTGTTCTTTCCTACAGGATGTTGTGGTCCTGACAGCTCAGGGCAGAGACAGCAGTGACAAAAGTGCTATTTAGTGTCACACGTAAAAATGTTTTTTTTTTTTTTTTTTTTTATATAAAGAAGGAACAGTTCATCATAAATACACCTCAGTAATGACAACATCACAAAGTAAATGTTATATTTCCGCTGGTCTTTAAAGAGCTAGCAAAACAGAAAACAGCAAACAAAAAATGTTACAATGTTTAAGCAGCAGTTTGAACCTATGATTTTCTGGTTCTCAAGTTGGTGTTCTAACCACTAAAACACCCGTGCCGCCTTGTTCCCTGTAAACATGCCTCAGGATATAAAATCTTACTTCATCAAAAAATCGGTTAATAATATAAAAGGTGATCATTCAAAGATCTACTGACAACACTGGGGAAACTACAAAAAACATAATACCGGTATTTAGACATAATTCTGCTTAAATGTCATATCTTCTGTAGATTTCTCCCCTACTTATAGGTGAGAACATTTGAATGAAAACTGGATTTTATTGCTCATCTGCTAATGCAGATAATTCATCATATGAAATCAAAATCTGTTCCTGTGATATCACAGTCTGTTGCTATGGAAATAATTGTGATGTCATGAGTATATGACAGCAGGGGCCAGGTATTCAAATGTTTGCACAGGCACTAAGGGGTATTTGCCAGCGCTAACCGGGTTTAGCACCTGATTCATAGGTGAAGACTATATTCAGAGACCCCCACAGCACAAGCAAAACCTGTTTGTGCCCAAGCAGTAACATACCGCTGCACACATGCAAATGAGGGGTCCCCCCAACCTGCATACGGAAGCAGAAGCAAATTCAGAGGTCTGCACCCGTGGTAAATGCCATCCTACTGGGCACTTGTTACTGCCTTTGCAAACCTAGTCTTAATGGAGTGCAAGACCCCGGTGGCTGGACAGTGGTACAGTGGCTGCCACTTAACACAACTTACTGTTTAAAATCACTGGTTAGTGCGGACTTTGTCCGTCACGTATGGCGTACACTTTATTAAGCTCCAATGTCAATTTCACTTCATTGCCTGGCGGTTGGCAGTTTCTCAACTCATTAGTGAGTCAATTAGATATAACTGCGGTTACTTTAAAGCTGTGGCCCCTTGCCTAACAGACATAATGAACCTGTTTTTTTGTGTTGAAGCTGAAAACCTGCTTACCTCTGTACCTCATGATGGCTTCCTCCCAATGTCCTGGCATCCTGCTTGCAAGGAAGACTGAACTCATCTGTCAGATGGATTCACTGCTGAAAATGAGTGTGCGGGACATGGCTACTCACCTCTCAATCCCCAAGCCCACTGTGTCCAATTTAATCCAGCAAAAAGAGAGTTTTTTGGAGCAGTTGCACACAAACCAGAAGCCAGATCGCAAAAGAAAAAGGGATGGGAGAGACTGAAGAGGCCCTGCTTGTCTGGTTTATGGAGGTTCACAGCCGAGATGCCATGGTATGTGACTGCTCCCAGTATATAAAGTAAAATCACAGTTCTTCAATAGAACATCCATCCTCCCTCCAATCCACAGCACTTTTTAAGTCATAGCCTAGAAAAAAATAAAGGCTGAAACACAGAAACACTCAAGCACAGCACCAAAGCACTTTTTAAACCCACACTGAACACAAAATTCTAGCTCCTCAAAAAATTAAAGGCTGAAACACTGAAGCACAGCACCAAAGCACTATTTCCCATGGTATACCGATGGCATAGCGCCGGGAATACCACGAAGACCATCACAGTGACATTTTCAGTAGGTCACCGTGATGGTCTCCCAAACTGTTGCTGCTGGAAGTTTGCTGCTTCTCGAACTAACTCCAACTGGAGTCAATATCCTTAGTGTGGGGGGCAGAGCCCCCTGCATGGAGGGTGTGGGGGGGGCGGGCAAAGCCTCCCACAGAAAACACTTGGTCCCCCAGCGACGGCACACCAACTGGTGGTGTTGTGCTGTTGCTGTGCATACGGTTGACAAATTCCTTGTTACCGAGGCATAGTGGAACCATCCTCTACCTCCCTGTATCCCACCAACAGTGACTTCATGTACTGCACTGGAGGTAGCATGAACAGTGCAGTGCTGAAGCATTTAATAATTTATTTGATAAAGGAAGCACTTACTGAGGGTGACACTATCTGGCCTATGTTAGATCCATTTTGTAAGAATGAATATTTGGTCACTGTTTTGTGGTTACCGTAAGACCGGACTACCGCGCAGGTATCCCATGAGGCAGTGCGACATGAAACTCCACCCACTCTGGACATGGTGGACAACACTTCCGGTACACAGACTGCTTAAGAACAAAACTGTCAGCCAAAAGCAGCATGCACTGTACTGCAGTCGCCCACCCTTCCAACCCCCCCACCATACCCCATACCGGTGAAATAAGCCGTGCCCTGGTGTCTGGTGGCACCATCCACCCTCTGATCACCTGCCCTGGTAGAAAACAAGTTCTACCTGGTGGCTAGAGGCACTCCTCACTCTCCTATCACCAGCCCTTGTAGGTAACACATCCCTCCTGGTGTCTAGCCCCATCCCCTTCCCTCCAATCACCTGCCCTATTCTAGTGTCACAGTGCCCTCATGTCTAGGGGCACCCACTCTTCAATTATCTGGCCCTGTAATGTATAGGTACTCCCTGGTGTCTAGTGGTTACCCCCTCCCACTGCCCAAATACCCATCTCTGAAATGGTTAGGTAGTCCCTGGTGTCCAGCAATTTTCCTCTGACTGCTAGTCACCAACCAGACTGGTGAACAATGGTCGATCAGTACCCCCCCACACACTGCCTACACCTAGCACATGACACAGCCAACCCCCAGTACCTGTGAAGGTGGTGCCGTCTTACTGTACACACGATCCCTGTCATTCCATATGGTGGCCGGCTCAGGAGGTGAGGAAGGCTGTGCCAGCTGTCGTATTGGGCTCCCCGCATGGCATCACCTTCACAGGTGTGGGGTTGGCTGGGTGGGGGCAGTGTGGGTGGGGGTGCTGACCCACCATCATTCTCTGGTCTGGTTGGTGACTGGCAGTTGGGGGCAGTGGATGCAAGGGACTACCTAAGCATTTCGGGATGGGTGTTCACGGGTGGGGGGTACCACTAGACACCAGAGACTATGTATGCATTACTGGGCTGGAGGATCATAGGGGTGGCAAGGGCACCAGCCCACTGTAACACTGGAAAAAGGCAGGTGATCGGAGGGTGATGGGTGCCACTAGCCATCAGGGAGGACATGTTTCCTACTGGGGCTGTTGACTGGAGGGTGGGGGGTGCCATTAGACACAAGGGACATGGTGCTACAAAGCAGGACAGGTAATTGGAGCATGGAGAGTGCAACTAGACACCAGGAACATGGTGCTACAAAGCAGGATGGGTGATCGGAGGGTGGGGGGAGCAACTAGACCCCAGGAAGTACATTAGCATAGTGAAAACAGGCATTTGGGGTATGGGGTGGGGCAGTCGCCACCATGCTTGACATGGCAGGTGCCCACAACAGGGATTTAAACCTGCTGCTGCTCACCATGCAAATGAGTCCATTATAGACATGCATAAGGCCCCTTAGTACCTTAGGCTCATTTGCTTTCTATGGCTGAATATCACACCTCAGCTCCTGGCACTATGCAGTCGGGGGGGGGGCAATCCCTGTGGTCTGCGTATGGCCCAGGTCCATGACAGGGTAGCACAGCTTGTCTTAGCGCTGTGCTAATGTGGCCCTATATTCAATCAGATAGTGCCAGTGTGCTAGCAGATTGAATATGGCAACCTCTGGGTCAGGCCCAAGCATAGTGCAAACCTCTTCACTCTACTTTTGCACATATTTGAATATCTAGCCTCAGGTGGGGGAATAAGCCATAACAGCTGATGAATGCTCAAGGAACAAAGATCCTGTTATTATACATATGGCCTCAGTAATAAATACTGGTGAGAAAAAATAGAAAGCTAATGTGAAATATCAGCTGATTTGTGTCCAAATATTATACATACATACATACATACATACATACACACACACACATATATTATATATTTTTTTTGTAGTCATCCTGAAGCTGTTGATTGCTCTATAAAATTTACCTCAAGGAAATGTGGAGGCAGTGTAGTTCAATTAATCTGGTTCAAGGTCAGTTGGCATTCATCTGTATCCCCCTTCCCTGGGTCGTGCCTGAAAATAGGCAGGACTTGTCTAGTGCACTTACCTGGTCAATAAAAACTAAATAAATAAAATGAATTAAATAAATGGTTATAGCCTAGGCCTCAGAACCAGGCGATTTCCTGTTCTAATACCACCTGAACCACCAGCTTACTGTGTGACCTTGAGCACGTCACCTACCCTCCCTGTTCTCCCAGAAGTAAAAAGTGGGAAGACACAGGACAGAACCTCAATGAAAAATTAGTTATTGCATCTTGGTTGGGCTCTCCTGATTAAAGAGCTAGTGGAACCACAAACAGTAGACAGGAAAATGTTCTAAATTTTAAGAAGCAGTGATTTGTAACTTTTTATTACTGAAGTATTTTTCTTTTTCCTTCTGCTTATTAGAAAGTTGTCTGTGTCACAGTACTATGCCAGATGTGTAGAATAAAACTCTTCCTGGTAACGGACGCATCTAGTTTTACTCCTCCCACTACAAGAACAACAAGATCAACATCAACATCATCATCATCATCACCACCACCGTAACCTCACTGATGACTGACCTGGCAGCTCCTGAGAGGCTTTTCCTTTGCAGCTGTGATGTCACAGTCAGTAAGGTCACAATGCTTATGATTTAATTGGAGAAACAGAGCTAAATAAGTCAGATGCCTGTTCCACACATCACAACTACTACCATCAGGGAAAAGCAAAAGTACCTTAGATATTAAAAAAATATATAAATAAATAAAAAACTGACAGTTGACTGTTTTTAAAAAAGTAATACAATGAAAAAAAGTTTTTCCAAAAAGCTAGTTTTAGTTACAATTAATGAAAAATATTAGCATACCTGTCAAATCTACTTTTCTAAGTATCTCCTATGCTGTGTATAATCAGCCTGTTTTATTTTCTTGATCCCAACCCTTGCCATGTCTACTATGCTATTTCTCAGCCAAATGTGGTGGCTATCTTTTTCAGGAGAAGAAAAAAAAAACTAAATAAAAACATTTATAAACAGCACAAATGTTGGTGGAACCAGAACATTTTATGACCAAATACAACTGGAAGATGCCTGGAATCTTTGTAAAGAAGAATGGTAGGGTTAAATATTTGTCCTGTTTCGTTTCATTGCTGCTTTAAAAACTCACACTAGTTTCAGGCAGTACACTACTTCTTTAAAACAGCAGTACAGGTTATGTTAAAGATTCTGACCTACACTTTTTATTCTACTTCAGTGTGCCCCTGTTCTATTTTAATCAGATGCCATTTTCTTTCCTGTTCTGAGTTTGCATTAGTAATTTTTTTTACATCTGACATAATAAAATGAGTGCTTTTTACGGCTTCAATGGGTGTAGCTCTACTGCTTTGAGAAAAGAACTCCCTGCATAAATTACCTTCCAAACAACATGATAGAGTGTTACAAATAGTGTCCTCCACTGAAGCCTCATTACTGCGCTGCATTGTGTGTGTGTATGGGATTTGGAGAGCACTATTTTTCTTCTGGCTCATGTTCCCTCCCTGCAAGGCATCAAGGAAGGCAGGACTTTGTCCAGGGGCATGACCAGGACACCTAGATGGGCAGGGTTTGGGGGAGGGCAGACAGGTGCCACTCACTAGGGGCAGGCAGGTGTTCCCAGGGTGGAGGGAACTTGCATCCAGGAATAGGGAGGAGATACCTTGTCATTTCTACACTTCCTAGGTTGCAAGACAAGCCTCAGAGGGAACATCAAGGTTTCTGTCAAAGAAGATACCTTAAGGCAACAGCAGAAAGTAGATCTTGTGAATCCTGAAACATTTTGGTAATACTGTTTTTGCTTTTAAACTTCAGCTAGCATAACAGGATGAAGGATCCTTCCTGTACCGCACCTGCCTGCATCATAATGTGATATAAAATGAAGTCTAGTGTTCACTGTAACCAGCTTAATGTTCCCCTTTCAATAATGATGTACTAAATTATCACTTTGTCATTTATCAATATCCGTATTGTCTGAACTTCTTATCCTAAAACAGTGCCTTTACAATACAGAAAAATGCTGTATTTATAGTACAAAAAGAGAAAGAACCAATCTGCTCTGCATTTTAAATGCAGTTGGGCAAAACTGTAACTATAAAAAGAAAAAAAATATATTTTTTCACTTCAGTTAGGCATCCAATGTCAAAACAAATATTTTTAGCATCTTGCCATGTATTGTAGTGTGGTCAACTACTAACAACAAGGTGCAGCACAGGACAGTCGGTGTGTAACATTAGCACTGTACTTCATGCCACATGAATGGGGGGGATAGAAAATGCTGCAATACATGAAAAAAAAAATCTAACAAGGGCGATGGTTTTCTCAAATAACAGTGAAAGCAGTGTTATTGACACAAACAATATCATTAATTTGCAGGGGCAATTGCAAATGCCAGCATGAAAATGAAAAGGAAAAAAGCATACCTGTATCATTTCAGCTACGGAATACAGGGAGAGAACTGACAAATTGGTTTGACTAAAAAGGCATATTAAAAATTGTTTTTCTTTGTGGAAATCAAAAAACTGATGCAGAACAAATGCATTTGCAAAAACATCAAGCCCCGTTTGTAATGATATACAGTGTCAGTGGCTCATCAGGTAGCACATTCGCCTCTGAGACTGGGAGATCAGAAGGCTGTGGGTTCTATCCCCACACTAGGCACTTGGGTTAATATCCCAATACTGACACTGTAGTGCAGCATGACAGGGGTGCTGCACTCCTGAGGTGCCATCTTTCGGATGAGATGTAAAACTGAGGTCCCATCTGCCTGTTCTGGTGGATGTTAAAAATCCCATGGCACTTCTCAAAAAGAGCAGGAGAATTCCCCCCCACTAAAAATACATCAACAGCATAATCTGGTTCAAGGTCAGTTGGCATTCATCTGTAACCCCCTTGACCGGGTCATGCCTGAAAATAGGCAGAACTTGTCTAGTGCACTTACCCAGTCAATAAAAATTAAACAAAAAATATATAGTTTCCTGTACACACACAGGACACCAGTTGCAGTAAAAAAAAAAAAAAATGTTGGCATATTGCCATCTTGCAAACCAGGACTATGAAAAGAAAAAGCAAATTAAATATTTTTCACTTTAATTAGGGAATATAGGGAGAGAACAAAAAAAAAGGATATTTTTTTTCCATTATTACTAAAAAAACAAATTGTGTTTTGGATAACAAATACTGATAGACCACTTTTAGCATGTTGCTGTATTTTTGGTATAGGCTGTATGCTGCAAACCTGCAGATCTGAGTTTAAATTCCATAGACCTCACTTGCATACTGTGTGATCCTGAGCAAGTCACTTAACATTTGTTTGCTTCATGAGGGGTGTGTGTGTGTGTGTGTGTCTGTGTAGGGGTTGGGACATGGCTTGCAAACACTAAAGTAACAGATGTTAAGTTAAATAATGTAGTAATATATGTCATACACCAACAGGGTGAAGAAAGTCCGCAGGTAAAAGGAAAGGGGACATTGTTTTACCAGAAAAGGCACAGTAAACTGAAGCTTTTTTCCAGGTGTGACCTGGAAGCACAAATAAGTTGAGTGACTTGCACAGGGTCACACAGCATGCATGCAAGTGGGGGCTGTGGGATTCAAACCCAGGTCTGCAACTCAGTGTCTTAAGCCACTGTGCTATATTGCCTCCTTGGGGCATGATGTAAAGAAGCTCCCCATACAGCACAGTTCCCCTCAAAAACAGTATCATGTATTTCCATGTGCTGTGGCAAATGGTGGTATTAAAGATAAAGAAAATGAATTAAACTTTTCTCAAGCTGCAATTCCCAGGTTATGAAATACATAAATAAATAAATAAATAAATAAAAAAAAAATCTAACAAAGATTTACGTTTCCTAAGCAACATTAAGCAGTAGAGTTCCCGATAGAAACAGTATCATGACTTTCCAGAACTCTGCACATTAAGATCTTAACACCAACATTTTATGAGTAGAGTACCTCTGAGGCAGAAAAATTATAAATTCTAGGGATGTGGATATGTTGTTCAATCCACACTATCTGGCAGGTTCCTTGCTGCTTTAAATTTTGCCGGAAAGTCTACAAGCTGGTTCCTCCCACCCACCCGGGCGGTAAAACCCTCGGCTCCGCCCCATGATGCCAGATCTTCCTTATCGCTTGGAAGCACAGGTTCCCTCCTTAGTGCTCTGCATTTGTAGGCCTGGATCCTAATCCTTCGGAATTTCCGAAAATAATTTTAAATCTTCATCTTCCCTCATGGTTGCAATGGATACAAAATCTGCTCCCAGCATCGGTCGGTGCCCTTGTTGGCAGAAGATGTCTCGGACCGAACTGTACGCCACGTGCGTTTACTGCCTGGGACTTGCTCATGATCCGCAGGCCTGCAATCTTTGCAAGTCTTTCGCGCCTTCGGTTCTAGAGGACCGCGCTGCCTGACTTCAGCTGGGGCACCCCGAGAAATGGTTTCCGACGGTGAAGTCGAAAGAGGCCCGTTTGGTGGTGTCCGCGAGGCAGCTGGAGCAGTTGATCGCACTCGAGGAGGAAGGAGCTCAGGCTACGTCTTCTTCCTCAGTGTCGGCGTTTATCTCATTCTCCTTGGGCTCCTCCTACACTGCTTCTTTTAAGGAGCTTTGTCAGTCCCTTTCCACCAAAGGAAAAGGCCCCTCAGGGACTCACACGAGTAGGTCGAACAAAAAGGAACCGAAAGGTAAGTCTCACAATCGAAGTTCATGGGAGCGGGAGAGATCTCATTCCCTGGAGTGTCTGCTTTCGACTTCAGTCGAGGTTGCGGCCAAGGCCATTTGCTTCGTGGTGTCCCCGTCAGGTCAGCTGGCCAAGACACCCGTCGATGCGGTCAAGATTTTTCTTGACCCGTTAGATGGGTTGTCAACTGGAGAAGCCAACAACCCTTCTTCACTGGTTCCCCCGGTGGTTACCGAGGACTTGTCCATGCCTCCTGTGCCGAAGTCCCTGGTTAAGGACCCTGAACCGAGGGATGAGTGGGTTTCCCCTGCCCCTTCTTTGACCCACCATCGGCGACCCTGAAGGTCTCGGTCCTCCTCCGTGTCGGGTAGGGCTCGCTAACATCGGCGGTCTCAGTCCCGGCATCTTGGAAAGAGGCATCGCCGCTCGTTCTCATCGTCCTTTTTGGAGGACAGGCTCCGGCACAAGTTGCGTCGGCGCTATGAGGACATGATGTGGCAGCAATTCTTACTAGCCGGTAATAAGCTGACTCCGTCGCCTTCACTGGCCATTAAGTGGCTGTCGCCTGAACGACCGAAGCAAGCCCTCGCTATCGTCGAGGAGCTGACTCCAGCACCGACTGCTCGGCCGAAACTGGCTGCTCCACAACCTAAGACTGGGGCCCCGACCAAGGATTCTCAGTCGGGTCAGGGCTTGCCCCACAGGTTGTCGGTCACCCTCACCCCTGATCGGCCTCGGCAAGGGGAGGGTGGCTCAGGCGCTCGGCAGCTGTTCGAGGACTCCTCAGAGTCAGACGACTCCTCCTTGTATTCCAGGCCCCTTTACCTGGAATCTTCCGGGGGTCAGATGGTGGACGAGAGCCCATCCTCGTTCCTGGGAATTCTTCGGCTCATCTCAGAGTCCACTGGGATGCAGCTCGAACCCGTACAAAAATGGGCCAGATATCCTCTCACGGAGATTCTGTACTGAGGGGATTCCCCCACGGAGGCCTTCCCTAGATACATAGATACATAGACAGTGTCGGCAGATAAGGGCCTATGGCCCACCCAGTCTGCCCATTTGAGCTTGTAAGTTCAGTTTGTTTTCCTAGAAGTCTGTTGCCCCTTACCCCTGACCTCCAGAATTCCTTTATGTCTATCCCATGCATTCTTAAATCCTGTGATTGTTTCAGCCCCCACCACTTCCTCCTGGAGTTGTGGCAGTGGCCTGCATCCTGTCCTGTGCCTTCGGCCAGGATGGCTCGCAAGTACCTAGTCCCCACCAGTTCCCTCTCCGGCTTTTCGGAGCACCCCTCGGCTGAGGGGCTGGTAACCGATAGCGTATTCCAGTGCTCCGGAAACGCTAGGGATGTGGAAAAGCCCCCCAAGGAGTCCAAGAAGCTGGACTACTCAGAGCGCAAAGTTTACGCTGCCTCCTCCCTAGGCCTTTGACAGGCTAGCTCGGCCGTGCTGATGGCACATTTTTCACACGCCCTTATGGGTTCCCTGGATGAGGTGCTTCCTCATCTCCCGGTTGACCTTCAGATGATGGTCAAGCAGGTGCAGGATCAGGGAAGGGCGGTGGCCAAACAACAGCTCCAAACTGTTTTGGACATTGGAGACTCTTGTGCCTGGTCAGTAGCGGCCGCTGTAGCCATGTGCCACAGAGCTTGGCTGTGGATCTCCACCTTCATGGCGGATACCCAGCACAAGCTGGCAGACGTTCCCTTCCAACGCATCAACCTGTTCGGGCTGGGGGTGGAAGGCCATCTCCAGAGGATCGAGAAGGCCAATGCCACCTTGGACTTGGTCATGTCTTCCCAGAAGGACAATGGCCGCCAGCAGCAGTGTAAGCCCTTTCGCCCTGCAGCATGTCCAGCCCAGCAGCACCAGCAACAGGGCCAGCAGGCTCACGCTTGGCACCCAAGGCCAAGTCTGCCGCTTCCTCCAGTAGAAAGCCTGGAGGGAAGGGTCCAGGTGGCCCCTCGGCCGGCCCTTCCTCCAAGCCTGCCCAGTGACGGGTTGAGTGGTGTCACCTCCAACCTCATCACTACTCCCCTGGGTCCCCCGTGAGGGGACAGCTCCACCACTTCCTTTCCGCCTGGTCCGTTATCACCACGGACCGTTGGGTGCTGGAAGTGATCGGCAGAGGTCTGCCTCTGGAATTCGTGCAGACTCCTCCCTACCGAGCCGTCGACCCCTCGGGGGGGCTATGGGTTCCGCAGCCTCTCTGTCGGCTCTTCTAGCCGACATAGCTCTGCTCCTCCAAAAGGAGGTGATCGGCGAGGTGGCGGATCCTCCTCCAAACCCGGGGTTTGTGTCCAGGTATTTCTTGGTCCCAAAGCGGATGGGGATTGGTGCCCCATTCTCGATCTGCATGACCTGAACAAGTTCCTAAGGCCGCGCACCCTCAGGATGGTCACTCTGGCTCAGATCATTCCATCCTTGGAACTAGGTATGTGGTTCTGCTCTCTGAATCTCCAGGATGCGTTCTTTCACGTCCCAATCCATCCGTCTCATTAGCGATTCCTCCACTTCATAGCAGAGGGATCACTTTACGAGTGCCGGGCCATGCCCTTCAGCCTTTCTCCAGCTCCCAGGGTCTTCACCAAATGCATGGCAGTGGTGACAGCATTCCTGCAGTGCCGAGGAGTCCGGGTGTACCCTTACCTGAACAACTGGCTGATAGCAGCCCCCTCCAGGTTGGAGGTGGAGCAGTCCAGGGATCTGGCCCTCCAGGTTTGCTCTCAAATTGGCCTCCTGATCTGCGAGACCAAATCAGAACTAGTGCCATCGCAGGTGATTCAGTTCATCGGGGCACAGCGGGACTCTCTTCAAGCCAGAGCCCGGCTCCCAGCGGACAGGGCCGAGGTCCTTTCTTCCTTTGCCCAATCATTTCTGGTTGGGCAATTGTGCTCTGCCCGGGACTTCCTGCGCCTTCTGGGCCTCATGGTGGCCTGCACCAGAGTGGTCCGTTGGTCCTGCTGGCATATGCGCCCCCTGCAATGGAGGCTGGCCTGTCAATGGTCACAGCGCTCCGATCCACTGGACCAGCCAGTAACCGTGACCCAGAAGATGTGGCACGGCCTGCAGTGGTGGCTCGTCCCAGCTCATATGCAGGAGGGTATCCCGTTTATCAACCCCGAGCCGACAGCCACCCTTAAGACCGACGCCTCTTTGATGGGTTGGGGTGCCCATCTGGGGGAGCTCCAGGCCCACAGCCTCTGGACCCCTCAGGAGTCTCGATGCCACATCAACCTGCTGGAGCTTCGAGCAGTCCGACTAGCCCTCACAGCCTTCGCTCCATTTGTACGGGGTCAGGTGGTTCAGGTCCAGACGGACAACACCACGACCATGTACTATCTCAACCGACAAGGCGGGATGCATTCCTTGCCTTTGTGCAAGGAGGCTCTCCGCATTTGGTTTCTCGTGATCAGCCTAGAGGCGGATCTCCTAGCCATCCATGTGGCAGGAGCCTCGAACAGTCTGGCCGATGCCCTCAGCCAGATAGGCGCTGCATCTCTCGAGTGGTCTCTCCTGCCAGAGATAGTTCAAGAGCTGTTCTCCCATTGGGGCACCCCTCAGGTGGACCTGCTTGCCTCCAGGGAGAACGCAAAGCTGAGGCTGTTTCATGCCCACCCCCCTCAGCAGGGCTCGCTGCAGGGGGATGCCTTTTCGAGGCCATGGACCCTGGGCCTCTTCTACGCCTTCCCTCCATTTCCCATGATCCAGAAGGTGCTTCTCAAGGTGAAGAGGGACAAGGCACAGATGATTCTGGTAGCCCCAGACTGGCCTCACCAGTTCTGGTATCCAGATCTCCTCAGCCTCAGCTCCGGGCTCCCGAGACGGCTTCCAGCCCATCCAGACCTGATCTCAGTTGACAAGGGGAAGGTTCTCCATCTGGACCTTCAATCCTTGCACCCAATGACCTGGTTCCTGAGCGGCTAGAGTTCCAGGCCTTGGGTCTTTCCGATGAGGTCCTCAACATCATTGAGGCGTCCCATAAGGAGTCGACCAGAAAATCCTATGCCTTCAAATGGAAGAGATTCTCCAATTGGTGTCAGGACAAGGGGTTGGACCCCTCTTCCTGTCCACTGGCTATTATTCTGGACTACCTGTGGTCCCTTTCTCAACTAGGGCTTCCGTCAATGACCCTTAAGGTACACCAGGCAGCCATCTCTGCTTACCGGGTGTGGGCCAGCAAGCAGTTGGTGGCACAGGAGAAGGTGGTCGAGCGCTTTTTCAAAGGCCTAGACCACATATCCCCTCCAGTGCGAGAACCTCCACCTCCATGGGATCTAATGCTGGTACTGGCTAAGCTCATGGGCAAGCCATTCGAACTGATACACAGGTGCGATATCTCCCACCTGTCATGGAAGACCGCCTTCTTGGTGGCTATAACGTCAGCCAGAAAGATGGGAGAGCTCCAGGCACTTTCCATCGAGTCTCCTTACCTGGTCTTCCACAGGGACAAGGCTGTCCTTCGCCCCCACCTGAAATTCCTTCCGAAGGTGGTGTCGGAGTTTCACCTGAACCAGGTGTTGACTCTGCTGGTGTTCTACCCCAATCACGCCTCGGAGGCTGAATATGGGCTCCATACTTTGGACCCTAGAAGAGTGCTCACTTATTATAAGGAGTGGATGGCTGAAGTTCGGGGAGAGGTTCGCCAGCTGTTTGTCACCTATGCTGAAGCCGCACCTGGCAGGCCTGCAGCCAAGCAGACGATAAGCAGGTGGGTCACCTCCTGCATAGATCTCTGCTATAGGTTGGCGGGCATGGAGCCACCGAAAGGGATAAGAGCTCATTCTACCCGACATACCACTGCTTCGGCGGCTGCTTCTAGGGACATCCCTATCCAGGAAATCAGCAGGGGTGCTACCTGGAAGTCAGCACACACCTTTATTTCCCATTACCACATTGACCTAGAGTCACGGTGGGTAGAATGAGCTCTTATCCCTTTGGGAGGCTCCATGCCCGCCAACCTGTAGCAGAGATCTATGCAGGAGGTGACTCACCTGCCTATCGTCTGCTTGGCTGCAGGTCTGCCAGGTGCGGCTTCGTCGTAGGTGACAAACAGCTGGCAAACCTCTCCCCTAACTTCAGCCACAGGAAAGGCCTGTGTAGGAGAATCCTCTCGGTCCAGTATCTCCGTGAGGGTATACTTGGCTCGCTTTGACACAGTTTCGAGCTTCATCCCAGTAGATTCTGAGATGTGCTGAAGCAATCCCATGAACGAGGATGGGCTCTCGTCCGACTGTCCCCCCAGTGGACTCCAGGTCGAGAGGCCTGGAGAATAGGGAAGAGTCATCGTCAGACTCCGAGGAGTCTGCAAACAGCTGCCGTGGGCCTGAGCCACCCTCCACCTGCCGAGGCTGATCGGGAGTGAGGGTGACTGACAACCGATGGGGCAAGCCCTGACCCGAACGAGAATCCTTGATCGGAGCCCCAGTGTTAGGTTGTGGAGGTGGGGGTTCCACCACAATGGGTGGCACAGCCGGTTTCAGCCGAACAACCAGTGCCGGCTTCAGCTCCTCGTTTACAACGAGGGGTTGTTTCGGCCACTCTGGTGACAGCCACTTAATGGCCGGGGAAGGCGACGGAGTCGGCTTATTCCCGGTCAAAAGAAGCTGCTGCCACATCAGATCCTCGTAGCGCCAACACAATTTGCGCCAGAGCCTATCCTCCGAAGGGATGAAGAAGAGGATGGCCCGGTGTCGCCGCTTCCCTCGATGTAAGACCGAGACCGCCCGATGTAGTAGGATCAGCCAGACAGAGAGGTCCGGAGACTGAGACCTTTGGTGTTTCCGAGGGTGGGTCTGGGAGGGAGCCGGGGAAACCCGTTCCTCCCTCGGCTCTGGAACATTAACCGGGGACTCCGGCACAGGCAAGTCCTCGGATTCCACCGGGGGAACCGGTGAAAAAGGGATAGCGGCTTCTACAGTCGACAGCCAATCTGACGGGTCGAGAAAAATCTCGACTGCATCGATGGGCATCTCGGCCGGCTGACCTGACGAGGACACCATGAAGCCAGTGGCCTTAGCCGCAACCTCGACTGAAGTAGAGTGTCGACTATCTGGGGAAGGGGACCTCTCCCGCTCCCATGAACGTCGATGGTGGGACTTACCCTTTGAGTCCTTTTTCTTGGACCGAGAGGAATGTCCCGATGGCCCCTCTCCCTTAGTAGAGAGGGACCGACAAAGCTCCTTGAAGGAAGCCGAGTAGGAGGAGCCCAAGGAGAGCGGGATAAATGCTGCGACCGAGGAAGAAGAAGACGCGGCCTGGGCTGCCTCCTCTTCGAGGGTGCTCATTTGCTCAAGTTGCTCAGCCGAGCCCGCCACCACAGACACCACCCAACGGGCCTCCTCCGACTTTACCAGAGGAATACGTTTCTTGGGGCGCCCAAGTTAAAGTCTGGCAGCACGGTCTTCAAGAACGTTGACCGAGAAACACTTGCACAATTCGCAGGCCTGCGGATCGTGATCGAGCCCAAGGCAGTAAATGCATGTAGAATGCAGATTGGTCCAAGACATCTTCTGCCCACAAGGGCACTGCTGAAATCCGGGAGTCGATTTGTCCATCGCAGCCACGAAGGAAGAAAAAGACCGAAGTCTATTAAATTTAAGTATGAGTTTCGGTTTAACCGACAAGTTTGGATCCAGGCCTAAAACGCAGAGCGCAAAGGAAGGAACCTGAGCTTCCAAGTGGTAAGGAAGATCTGGCATCATGGGGCGGAGCCGAGAGTTTTACCACCCGGGTGGGTGGGAGGAGCCAGCTTGAAGACCTTCCGGCAAGATTTAAAGTGGCAAGGAACCTGCCATTAAGTGTGGATTGAACAACATATCCATATCCCTAGAAACCGCTCATTTACAAAGGTTCCATGTCAACAGGGTGGGAAAACGTACAATGGAAGCAGTTCTAAAGTCACTAGTTAAACAGATGATACAACATCAGGATTTAAGCATTCAACAACAATACAGTATTCAACAACAATACAATAAGGTAGAGGAGTAACATACAATGCATCCAACTATATACCCTGGTGAACTCCAGGACAGTAGTGAGGATGAGAGCAGCCAGTGGTGGCTTTGTCAGTTAAAGAATACCAGCTGCAATTAACAACTAGAAGCAAATGAGTAAATGGATGGGCGTGTTTTTTTCCTTCTTTCTTTTCACTGATATTATAAACTAAGCCAGGAAAAAAGTAAGACTGAACAGATCAGAGCTGACATTAAACAATTTGACATTCCTCAGGTCTGTTGCATGCCCTGAATGCTTTCATTTTAAGATGACCATCAAGTCTAAAAAACATATTTTTGGTATAAAATGTGTCTCTTTTTCCGATTTCTTAAGTAGTTCTGTGGGTTTGAACAAGTTTTAGCTGGTTCTAAAAATTTAAAAATGAAGAGCATTCCTCCTGACTGCCAGACAATAGGAACACTGATAAAAAGGGTGATTTGTTTTGCCTTTTATTAAACTCGGATTCAGAAAATCTTGTATATATTCTTGCAGTAAAGAGAGATTGTAGCTGAACAGGTCCTTGGAAATCATGAGGCTGGACAGTTTAATATCTTCAACTGAAGAAACACAAGTCTTGCAAATAGGTGGTATAGCACACATGTTTTGGGGGAGCCACACCAGCCCCTTCATTAGGTGCAATACCAACCACTCTGAAAAGAAGAAGCCGAATTGTTTTTCAGAATCTTCCTTTCTATTCCCTGTTACAGACCTGCTCTGTTAGACACTGAAGTTATTAAACTATCCAGTGACCTTTGCTCTCCAAGTAACAATACAGCTACAACTTCTCTTTGCTGCGAAGTGGATGATATCACAATTCACCATCTTAATTGGTAGCAACATAATGACGAAAGGAAGGTTTGAAACATTGTAAATTTAAAGGAGATAGGAAATGAATGAGATAATCAATGGAATCTTTGTCCTTTTTATGTTGTCCTGTGCATGTGCAAGCAACATTTTGTGGCAGTAGGAAATGGTAGCAGGAGAAATGCAGAGGTGTGTCAGTTTTGGCGAATGCAGGGCATGCTTTAGAAGGTGCGTCCCTCAGTCCCTAACGAGCCAGCATGCTAGCTGTGACACAAGTTTAATGCAGTGCCACCAACTTGAAACAAACTTGCTGCTGCAATCAGACACAAGTTCGTCATGCAGCGGCACAGATGACACGCCTCCCATACATCCCCTGCATGCCTTTCTTGGAGAAATATTTGAATCAACATGGCAGGGGCAGAAGGAAAGCAAAGCTTGTAACCTCTCCGCCTTGCCACCCCACCAGTCCCTGCCTGAACGGTGGGAGGAGGCACTTTCCTCGCCTGCCTCCTCCACATCCCATTGTGTTCTGGCTGTAAAGTTTCTCCCATTTGTGTGGAGCAGGCCACAGCCTAAGCGCCATACGAGTTGAGAGTATTAGGTGCCTGAAGGTACTTGTACTATAAGTGCAATGCCGATCGTGCTGGTGGAGCCCTCTGCCTGGTGACATCAGGGTGCTTAACAACCCTCCCAAAGCATCCTTTAATCTGACACACTGGGAGACCACTCCAGTGTGCCAAACTCTGCTGTTGTGTTTCTGACACCGGGATACTCACTCCCGGTGTCAGTTGCACATCTTCCAACCTTGTGGTGTCCAATCCCGGGTCGGCACTGATACCCCCAGTAGTGTGGCACACTGGGAGCCCACACCAGTGTGTCAACATCCAGGTTTCCCCGTCAAAAAAAAACGGACTCACAACACCCTTTTTTTTTTTGGCTTAATTTAACCTGAAAAACAAGAAAACAGCCACTCATTGTTGCCAGCGGACCCCTCACCCAACCTTCCTCTGTACACCCTACTTTCTTGCACCCCCCCACCCCATACTTACCTGCAGAAGTTGGGGGCAATGATCTTCAGTGGACCAGGAACATGTCTGCACTCTTCAAACGCTGACCGCAAACAGAAGAAATGACGGTAAGTCCCATAATGACAATCAATGTGGGGGGGTCAATTTAGGTGGCTATCTCAACCATTTTGGGGAGTTATAGTCCCACATTTTCAACATGGGGTTCTTGGGACTCCACCTCATGAACACAGTCACTGTCATTTCGTTATTCAGTCCCAAAAGGTCATTTTGTGGTCACTGCATGGAATCACCTTTTGGGACTGCTTAATGAAACAGTGCCACTGTTCATAAGATGTGTTCCCAAAAAGCCTATGTTGCAAACTTGACATCCCTAGATAGGATGGAGGCATTCCAGTGAACGGCAACTAAAATGATGCAGGGTCTGCAACAGAAGCCATATGAAGAGAGACTAAAGGAGCTTAATATGTATACCCTTGAGGAAAGGAGGGAGAGGGGGGACAAGACAGAAACTTTCAAGTACCTCAAGGGAATCAACAAAGTCCAAGAGGGTATCATCTTTCAGAAAAAGATGTGCAAGAACAAGGGGACACGATTTGAACTTAGAGGGAGACAACTTGGGGGCAATGTGTGGAAGCATTTTTTCACAGAGAAGGTGGTGAACGCATGGAACAGCCTGCCTGAGGAGGTTGTGGGGTCAAAAACAGTGGGGGAATACAAAAATGCATGGGACAGACATAAGACAATTCTGGTAAGGGGTAGGAAGATGTAGGCTGTTGGTTAAGTAGGATCTGCAGCTTATCCAATAAATAGGAAAATGGGCAGACTAGGTGGGCCAAGCAGTCCTTATCTGCTGTCAAAGTCTATGTTTCTATGTTTCTAACCTCCCACCCCAGAGTTACCAAAACAGCTCCACTATTTTAAAGCTGGCAAAGGACCCCAGATGGTGTGAATCATATTGCCCAAACTCAGCCCTACACAGGGACTATAAAATATTTACAGAGATCATGACCCGTAGACTCCATGAGGTTTAAACTACCTTGACTGATCCAGAGCAAGTTGGTTTTGTCCAGACCCAGAAACAGCAGCAGGGGCATAGCTACAAGGCTGCAGGGGGTGCAGTGGCACCCGAGCCCACGAGGTTTGAGGGGCCCAAATCATAATTTTGATGTTTATTCAAATCTAGGGAGGGGCCCTATAACATCACCTTGCACCCAGGCCCTCTGGGAATTTGCTACACTACTGAACAGCAGGCAACATTAAGCAGATCCTGCTGCTGATCGAACACGTCCATAAAAATACCACTCTGAGTCTAGGTCTGGACACTTGCAAAGCTTTTGATTGGGTTTTGTGGAAGTTTTTAGACCGGGCCTTACATTCTTTCCCCCCCAATTTTGTTCATCAACACAAAAGTTATACCACACCTCGAAAGCTGTAGTAAAAGCAAATCATTCTCATCCAGATTCCCCTTGACCAGATGCTGTTTCCCCTTAATGTTGAACAATTAGCACAGCAAATATTACAACACAGTGGGGTAAAAGGACTGGAGGTGTAAGGGTCCCAGCATTAATTGGCATTTTATGCTGATGATCTTCTGATCTCTCCGACGAACCCTGTTACCTCCTTATCATCCCTGATGAAATGTCTGAAGGAAATGGAGATCCCTACAGCTATAAACTGAATACTGAAACAACAGGGGTGCTGCATGCCCAATCATCTGATTAAACATAACCTGTCCTTTAAATGGGATCAGAAAATATTTTAAATACCTCATAGTGCATCTCACTGCTGACGTAAGTCAAAGACATAATATAAATTATTGCCCTTTGTTCTGTATGATCCAGGAGAATCTAAAGGTGGCAACTGCTACCTATATCTATTAAACAAAGAGTTGACTTGGCTTGTATAAGCATATTACCTCATTTTCTATACCTGTTTCATACCCTTCCTATATCCTTCGAGCAGACTGAGCTCCGCACATGGAATAAGAGTTTTTCCAGATATTTGTGGCAGTGTAGGCACCCCAGAGTTGCCTATGCCAAATTACAGCTAGCAAAAACTAAGGTGGGGATTAACATTAACCAGTCTAGTTGCTTATTATCATACAGCTCACCTAGAGCATATTTCACACCTGCTAAACCCAACATCTAGGTTACTCTGGTTAAGGACTGAACTTATCTGTAATTTCTTCTGCATGTCCCGTGAAAACTGTGCCATCCACAAAAGCATGGTCATAACCACTCAGTCATAATCGTGCAAGACGATACAGCAAAATATAAAAAATTGTGACTACATTTAATCATGTTATAGAATAAGCGACCTTTTATGAACTCCTCCCTTGCCACACGTGACATTTTTTCCCTTGATGTGGTTTTTAATCATCTCCATTTTACACGGATGCAGTTTCAGTTCATTCTTTCACATTACTGAGGTGCTGTTATTGACAGCGCAGTCTTTGGTTGCGCAGTCTTGACATGGAACCCATTTTTTGAAGCTAGACACATGGTTATTTGGATCTGCTCCATCCCCTATGGAGGGCAGATCTAATACTGACTCAACACTGGTCCTGCTTAAAACCTGGGCCTACTTAAGTAGGTTAAAACAAGTTAAAGACAGCTGGAAGTGGCTAGAAATTCCTGCTTTGAACCCCAATTTTCTTCCAGCAAGTATGACCATAAATTTCATAGTTGGCTACAATTAGGCCTTACACATGTACATTTTAATTTCATACTCAGGATACTCTTAAATCCTTTTCCCAGTTGCAGCAAGAGTTCAGACTCTAATAAAAATCATTACAGATATCCTGAAATACCCCACAACTGTGGGCATGATGTATCAACTTATACATGGCTTCTGGGCTTGCCTAATTCTAATAATCCCATTTCAGAAGGCAACAAAGACAGAGGTGCAGGATTTAATACCTAACTCTGGATACCTTACTCCAGCTACTGCACTACTACCATGGTACCCACAACATATTAAAACCAATATCCATTAGCCAGCCCAGTGATACAGAGGGCTGAGGTGCTGTACTGCCACACGTCCCACCACGCAGGAGAACCAGGTTCAGGAACAGAACACCATCACTCTGGGGCTGGACAGGTAAGCAAGATAGAGCATTCAGAGACTGGTCTCCTTCTTCAAGGAGGGGGAACTGCCCATGCTGTGGGTGCCCCAGGGATGATGGAGTTGGGGAGCATGGAGAAGGGGGCTGCCAGAGGCAGAAGGAGCATAAACTAAAATAATAAAGTCAACAATTATTACATATGTTGTTTATGGCTACAAAAAAATAATATCAAGGTTATACCTTAAACCAATCTCTCCCTCCATCACGGAATCGGAAGATACAATGTAGTTAAAGAAGCTTAGTTACAGCCCAGCTGCAAAACCAATTTTGCAAGTTTCAAAATCAAAGTATCCCTTAGTTAATGCATATAATGTCCAAGAGACAGGATGTCATACTTTAGGTAAAGGCTGTAAGATTTTAGAACAAATTTTCCAGGATAGCACAACTCAGTAAATTAACCCAAATCTCTCATTAAAACTAAGAAACTTACTGTTTCCGATAGGTCATGGCTCTTGGTAGGATTGTTTTGATTTGGGGTCCTGGATTTTCTGATAAGAAAAAAAAAAAAACTGGGGCCCTCAGCAAAAATCTGGGAGTCCCCCTGAGGTTTTTGGGGGTCCCCATCAAATGAATACAAGTCTGACTGCAAAGTCCCACGGCTGCTGCTTTAAGAAACAGCATGCCATGAAATCATACCTTTCAGTAGCTCTGATGTGCAGTATCAGGAGGGGCGTGGGGGTGAGTGATTCACAGTACTGTAATCGGAGTGAGAGCAGAAGAGAAGGGGCATGAAGTATGTTTTAAAGCAGCAGCCACAAGTCCCCTAGGCCTTGTAGTGAGAGTGTCTCTGGGACTTCTCAAAGCAACCCAAGGCAAAAATATCCATAAAGGATGCAGGTACTGAGTTACTGAGAGCCCTGTACCTAAGGGCATACAAACAAGTGGCAGACTAGAGGCAGTATAGCGCAGTGGTCTAAGGCTCTGAGCTGCAAATCTGGTGACATCCAGCAGACCAGACCTGGGTTTGAATCCCACAGCTTCCACTTGCATACTGTGTGACCCTGAGCAAGTTGCTTAACTTCTTTGTGCTCCCAGGTTGCTCCTGTAAACAATGGGGTGGGTGCAAAGTTAAGACAGTAAGTAAATACAAGGCTGATCCGGATCCATTGCGTTGCCCACAGACTGGCACTGGCAGCAGGACAAGCATGTAGGTACAACAGTGTATTCAATGAATATCAAGTAACTGTAAAAAAATATGTACGGGTACTATAGCAACTGAGCAGTATGGTACAGTGCCTTGTGCTTCATCCAAGAAACACTCTATGATGACAATATTAGATATCTGCCTCTAAAAGAACCTGCAAGTTTCCGGTGGCTGCTGTCACTGCATACTGCAGTTAAAGCAATTTACAGATCACACCCTGTACTGTTACAAGCCTTAGAGCATGATGCAGCAAAAGGTGTCCAAGAAGCAAGGGTCTTCAGACAAAAAATCTGTCTGCTTTATCTTATGCACTTCTTTTTTTTTTCCCATTTATGTCTTAGATGTGGTGAATAAACTGTCTCTAATCATGCAGCGGGACAGTGTTGACATTTCAGTGGCCAGCAGCAGCATGACAGAAGTCACTGTTACTTGACCGCAATAGTTCAAAGAGCAAAATGGGGTAGCTATAGAGGACATTTCAAGAACTTGACTGACATCCTGGCATGTGGCAGGACCATAAAGTGAATGACAGACCAGTACTGTATATGCAGTTCTAGATGGTATCTCAGGAATACCAGTCGCAGTCCATGCAAAACAATCTCACAAGATTTGAGACATCTTCAGTGGAGCTGCTGCATAACTTAAATGTTCTTATAAAGCCTAAGTGTCTCCCTGATGACTCCAAGATGATGGACTACAGACTGTAGGACCTGCAGGATGTTTGCACTTATTTCCAAGACACAACATTCAAGGAAGAAACACTGCCAGCACTTACTGACCAAGAAAGGGCTTAGAAAGATTAAAGGCAATTCAAACTTGTTCTGAACTCTGAAAAAAGGAAGGACTTTGTTCAGCAATGTCTGCCAAGACTTAATTAAGAACTATTCAGATGTATTCCCATATATTGTCACAATGGTCAATATTTGGTCACCTGTTACATCAGTGGCACGTAAAAAAAGGCTTTTCTGTGCAAAACAAATGGTAGAAGTTCTCTAAAGGCTAACACTGTGAGCAAACTCATGCGGATAGCCCAAGGAGCTAAAGCTGAAGACTATGACCCTCTTTCAGCACTTAAGAAATTTAAAGCCATTAGACTGCACAGAAAATGTTTTAAAATTGTCTTAAAATTGTGATTTTGTTTTTAGTTTCGGACTGACTACTGTAACCACCCAGTCACTGGGGTTACTAGAATCCTATCAGTATTACTGTTAGGAAGGTAGCAGACAGCTGGTAGGGAGCTCATTACGGGCACCTTACATAATGACATCATTGTTTACTCAGCTAGCCTGAGGGAGAATGATTAGATCATCTTAGAACTCTCGCAGCAGCATAAGCCACACTGTGTGGACTGCTGCTCTAGGGAGCTTAGAATTCTAGTGAATTCATAGTAGTCTGTAGTGGAGTGAGGAAGTGAGAGTGACAGAAGGATTGCCAGTGGGCTCTGACAGAGGGCCCAGGATTTCTCACCTTAATCATGCGACATTCCCAGCTTCCGGTTGAAGTGGTGGAGACAAGACTACAGTACAGCAGGTGTTCCTGATTTCTACTCCCAGTGAAGTGGAAGGATCTGCTTGTTCTCTGTGAACTCAAGGGGCAATCCCCTGAGTGTTCTGAGGTGTTTTCAGCTGCCTTGGTATAGGACCTGAAATAGACTGTGTGGACTGGCTACCCAGAAGAGTGCCTTTCCTGTTTGTTTTTTGGTTGTTCCATGCCCAGTGGACGGAATAAGTTCTGAGTACTGAAAGGGAGACTAGATCTCCACAAATGCTCTTAGGGGAGTGGATAGTCTGGGATGCGTGTGCCCATAGATAAGGCTAGATCGCACCTGTCAGTGCCCCTAGTCTCACCAGTGTGAGTGAAGAAAGTTAAACTGTGGGCCCCAGTGAGTGCAGTTTGTTGTGTTTGGTGGTCGAAAACAAGTATCTTAAACACACACAAGAGACTTGGTAGTAAGAAAAACACACCACACTGAAATCTAGGCCTTCTCTTTTTACTTCCATTCAGCAGCACATACAAGAGGAGACTGGCTCAAACACAGGCACTCTTACATGAAGTGCACATTCTCTTAAAGCTGTACTGTCTGACATTTCTTAAAGCTATATTACACATAACACAGTTAATTTTCTCTGTGTCACTCAGTGTTGTGACAAGTAACGTATGGGACCTCTAGCATTTCAATGCAGAATGGTGGTTTCAGTGGTGTAACCCTGAAGAATGGCAGAGTCTGTTGGTTGGGGCCAAGGGTGTGAGGAACGACATCTTAGCACTTACAAGGTAGGGCTTCCTTGTTCGTAAAGGGCACCAGTATTGTTACCTGAGCGAGTGGCCATGCTGCAGATTAAGGTGTGTGGCTGAGTTTTCACAAATTGCACCTATGTTTGAAATGAGTTCTGCGTGTGTGGCTTAGATTTCACTAAATAACACTCATGGAAAAGAAAGAGGGATGTTCATGTACATGGCCCAGTGTCCATAGATGCACTTCAGGAATTTGGGAAGATGATGTTTCTGTTCTGTTCATAACTGTACTGCAATGCAAGGATAATTCTGGATTTCTGTACCTGTAAAGCTTGGACCAACCCTTAGGGGTCCACTTCAGCTTTACTTGTCATCTTTGAGTAAAGCCATACTGCACAATCCCAGTCACTGTTAATGACATTCCAATTTATTGCTTATAGTTGTGTGGATTTACTGGGGCCCCCTCAGCAGGTTAGATCAACCATATGCCTAGCAGCCTCCACCCAGGACCTGGGTTGTATACAACCACAATGCAGATTGTTACACTGTCTTAACCAAACAGAATTTGAGTGGGTGGGAGCTGTTTTAGTCAGTAAGAACAGGTTACTCACCTGTAACAGTAGTTCAAGGAGTGGTATATGTTGTTCATCCACACTTCTTGGCATGTCCCCTTCCACTTTAAATCTTGCCGCAAGTCTTCAAGCTGGCTCCTCCCACCCTCCCGGATGGTATATACCACTGCTCCGTCCCATGACGCCAGATCTTAGCCCGCTGGAAGCAAGGGTTGTGCGCCCGAAGCTGGGGAGGTCTGGTGGGTGTGTGTGGATGAACAACATATACCACTCCTAGAACTACTCTTACAGGTAAGTAACCTGTTCTTCTAGGAGCGTGGATATGTTGTTCATCCACACTTCTTGGAAGACACCAAGCAGTTCTCTGGGAGCAGGGAGGCAAGGCGCACACCCCCTACTTAGGGAATAAAGAATGGAGAACCGAGGCCCCAAAACCAGCATCCCGGCGTGACTCAAGATTGATGTGGTAGTGGGTAATAAAGGTGTTTGCCGACTTCCAGGTAGCAGCCCGACAGATTTCCTGGATGGGGATGTCCCTGGAAGCAGCCACCGATGCAGCAGTATGGCAGGCAGAATGAGCTCTTATCCCTCTGGGAGGCTCCTTGCCTGCCAACTCATAGCACAGACCTATGCATGATGTAATCCACCTTGCTATGGTCTGTTTGGCTGCAGGTCTGCCAAGCGGCTTCAGCGTAGGTGACAAACAGCTGGCGAACCTCTCCACGAATTTCCGGCGTCCTCTCCTTGTAGTAGGAGAGAGCACGTCTCAGGTCCAAGGTATGAAGCCTGTACTCGGCGTCCGAGGTGTAATTAGGGTAGTAAACCAGAAGAGTAAACACCTGGTTAAGGTGAAACTCTGACACAACCTTCGGAAGGAATTTCAGGTGGGGGCGCAGGACAACTTTGTCCCTGTGAAAGACCAGATATGGGGAGTCCACCAAAAGTGCCTGGAGCTCCCCTGTCCTTCTGGCAGATGCGACAGCCACTATGAAGGCCATCTTCCACGACAAGTATGAAAGCTCACATTTGTGCATGAGTTCGAATGGCTTGCCCATGAGCTTTGCCAAAACCAGCAACAGATCACACGGAGGTGGGGGTTCACGCACCAGAGGGGATATGTGATCCAGGTCTTTGAAAAAGCACCCGACCACTGTCTCCTGCACCAATGTTGGCTGACTGGCCCACGCCTGGTAAGCAGAAATGGCTGCCATGTGCACCCTAAGGGTCGATGACCGTAGACCCCCTTTGGACAGAGACCAAAGGTAGTCAAGAATGTTAGCCACAGAACAGGATAAAGGCTCCAGACCCTTACCCTGACACCAAATGGAAAGACGTTTCCATTTGAAGGCATAACATTTCCTGGTCGATTCCTTTCTGGATGCCTCCACAACGGTGTAGACATCTTCGGAAAGACCCAAAGCCTGGAACTCTAGCTGCTCAGGTACCAGGCTGTGAGGTGCAGGGATTGAAGGTCCAGATGGAAGACCTTCCCCTGGTTCAGAGATATCAGGTCCGGGCGTGTACAAAGCCGCTCCAGGGGCCTGCAGCCGAGACTGAGGAGATCCGAGTACTAGAACTGGCGCGGCCAGTCCGGGGCTACCAGAATCACCTTTGCTTTGTCCCTCCTCACCTTGAGTAACACCTTGTGGATCAAGGGAAATGGAGGGAAGGTGCAGAGGAGCCCTGGGGTCCACGGCCTTAAGAAGGCATCCCCCTGCAGCAAGCCCTGCTGAGAGGAGCAGGCATGATACCGCCTCAGCTTGGTGTTTTCCCTAGAGGCAAACAGGTCCACCAGTAGTTTGCCCCAGTGGGAGAACAGGCTGTAAGCTACCTCTGGATGGAGAGACCACTCTTGGGATGTCTGGCCTATACGGCTGAGAGCATCCGCCAGCTGGTTCGAGGCTCCTGTCACATGGATGGCTAGGAGATCTGCCTCCAACTGGCTTACTAGGGTCCAGATGCGAAGCACCTCCTTGCACAGCAGATGGGAGTGTGTGCTGCCCTGTTTGTTGAGGTAGTACATGGTCATGGTATTGTCTGTCTGACTTGAACCACTTGACCCCGGAGCTGAGGAGCGAAAGCTGACAATGCCAGTCTGACTGCTCTGAGCTCCAAAAGGTTGATGTGGAATCAGGATTCCTCGGGGGTTCAGAACCCATGGGCCCTGTTGTCCTCCATGTGGGCTTCCCAGCCCATGAGAGAGGCATCGGTCATGAGGACGACCGTCGGCTCGGGGTGGACAAACAGGATCCCTTCCTGCAACCGGTCTGGGGCAGTCCACCATTGGAGAGCATCCCACATCTTCTGGGTTACAGTGATCAGCTGGTTGAAATGACCGTGACTCTGAGTCCACTGGGAGGGCAACTCCCACTGGAGGGGGCGCATGTGCCACCGGGCCCAACGGAGCACTGAGGTGCACGCCGCCATGTAACCCAGAAGGTGTAGAAAGTCCCTGGCAGGGCGCAAGTGCCCAACCAGAAATGATTGGGCAAAGGAGGAAAGAACCTCCGCCCTGTCCACCGGGAGCCGAGCTCTGGCTTGACAAGAGTCGAGCTCTGCCCCGATAAAGCCCATCACCTGAGAAAGCACAATTTCTGACTTGGCCTCATTGATCAGGAGGCCGAGCTGGGAGCAGGTTTGGAGGGCCAGGTCCCTGGACCTCTCCACCTCCTGAAGGGAAGAACCTGACAAGAGCCAGTTGTCGAGATAAGGGTAGATTCTGACTCCTCGATGCCGAAGGTGGGCCGCCACCACTGCAATGTATTTGGTGAAGACCCGAGGGGCCGATGACAGGCCAAACAGCATGGCTCGGAACTCTTACAGGGTCTCTTCAACCCTGAAGCGGAGAAACCGCTGATGGGACGGACGGATTGGGATGTGAAAGAACGCGTCCTGTAGATCCAGTGAACAGAACCACATGTTTCGCTCCAGAGATGGTATGATCTGATTCAGAGGGATCATCCGAAAGGTGCGGGACCTGAGATATTGATTCAGGTCGTGGAGATCTAGGATGGGGCACCAACCCCCCATCCGCTTGGGCACCAGGAAGTACCTGGAAACAAAGCCTGGGTCTGTCGGAGGATCTGGCACTGGAGCTACTGCCTCCTTGCGGAGGAGCTGAGCCACGTCGTCTCGAAGAGCCGACTGAATGCAGGCGGAGATCTGTTCCTCCCGAGGGGCCCAGGCTCGGTAGGGAGGGTACTGCTCGATTTCCAGAGGCAGTCCCTGACCGACCACTTCGAGAACCCACCTGTCCGAAGTGATAGCGGACCAGGCAGAAAGAAAATGGCAGAGCCGGCGCCCCAAGGGAGGAGCCAGAGCTGACGTGATGGGTGTAAGAGTGGCAACCCCCAGCCCGTCACTGAGCAGTCTTGGAAGAGGAGGAGGAGGCTCCAGGACCTACGCCTCGGCCTCCTTTACGGGGCTGTTGAGGGGCCTGCTTGGGCCGTGGGCACCAAGCTTCAGCCTGCTGCTGCTGCTGCTGCTGTTGTTGACCTCCTTGATAGGAGGGCTGCCTGACCGCAGGGGAAGAGTGCTGAAATGGCTTCTTCTTTCTCTTCTGCTGGTTCTTGCCCAAAGAACCCTTGGCAGAAATAGCATCCAAGGTGGCACTGGACTGCTCTATATGCTGAAGGTGACTGGCCACTCCTGGACCGATCAAGTCGGTCCCCAGGAAGGGCACATCAGCAAGCTTATGCTGAGTATCCGCCGGGAAGGATGAAAGCCTCAGCCAAGCCCTGCGGTGAGAGGCCACTGCGGCTGCCAATGAGCGGGCACAAGAATCCCCTATATCCAAGGCTGTCTGGAGCTGCTGTCTGGCGGCAGCACGACCTTGGTCACGGACCTGCTTGACAGTAGTCTGCATGTCCAGTGGGAGATGAGAGAGGACCTCGTCCAATGACCCTAAGAAGGCATGGAAGAAGTGTGTCATAATCACAGCTGAGCTGGCCTGATGAAGGCCCAGAGAAGAGGCAGCATAGACCTTGCGGGCAGAGTGGTCCATATTATTGGACTCCTTGTCCAGGGGTCGGTAAGTATGGGCCAAACTACCCATACGCCTGAACACCGAGGTGGTCACTAGACTCTTGGCCGTAGGGGGTTCAGTGAACCCCGCAAGGGACCCCATGGGCACCGTGTACTTGCGGGCCATGCGGGCGGATGGTGCTGAGCAGGAAGCAGGGTGCTGCCAAAGTTCAAGGGCCAGGTCAACGATGGCCTCGGCCACTGGAAAGGCCTCCGTTGCGGTATCCCTTCTTTTCAGAATATCAGTAAGAGGGTACTCTGCCTTTTTTGGATGGGTTCCAGGGGCATTCCGGTGGAGTCGGAGATAAGGCGGAGGATGCCCTGGAAGGAGGAAGGGTCTTCCTACAACCCTGCGCCGACCGTCAACTCATTATCCCCGGGATGTGAGTGCAAGTCGGTGACATCCGAGTCTGAGGGGTCACGGTAGAGCAGTCTACTGCCTAAGTCACCCTCGATGTGCCGAGGGCAGTCCGGGAGTGACCATGATCTACAGACAGCGGGAAGCCCGGTGTCTGTCAGTTCTCTTCGAGGCCCTCCCTCCAGGCTGTTTAGGCAGTGGTTCCACCAGGAATGGTGCAGAGACTGGAATGAGCGGCGGGAAGACAGACCCGGCCCCACGGAGAGGAACCAGTAGCCGGTTCCGGAGGGGTTGGTGTCGGCCTAGGAGGCAGAAGCCAAGTTATGACCAGGGTGGGCGGCAGAGCCGGCTTCTGCCTGGTCAAAATCAGCTGTTGCCACATGAGGTCTTCATAGCACCGGAGTTTCCACCGAAGCCTCTCCTCATCCAAGGAGGATGAGGACCTGTGGCGATGCCTCTTTTTAGAGCGCTTATGGCTCTTTCTCGGCCAGGAGGGTTCTGGACCTCGACAGGAGATCGGGGAGGCCAACTCAGTCGATTGGGAGACACCGGGGTCAGTGAAAACCAAGGGTCCAGAACCGGGTCCTTGATGGGGACATCAGCAGGCTGGGTCTCCTCATCAGGGAATACAAGGACCGGAGTCCTTTCCAATGAGTCATTGGCCACAGCCGGCAACAAAGGGTCTATTGGGTCAAGGATAATTTCATCCTTGTCGGCCACTTCCTTGGTCCCCTGGCCAGACGGAAGATCCGTACAGCTGGTAGCTGAGGATGCGATCTCGACCGAAGTCGAGACCGCGTGCTCCTGGGACTCGGACCTCTCTCGGTCCCAGGAACATCTTTGTTGAGACGAAGACCCGGAGTCCTTCTCTCTTTTCCGAGAGTAGGAGGAGTGCAAGCCTGAGGGAGCCTCACCCTGATTGCGAAGAGACTGGCACAACTCCTTGAAGGAGCCCATAAAGGTGGAGCCAAGGTTCAGGGAAACAAAGAAGCTTCGATTGGCCGAAGCTCGAGCTGCTTCCTCCTCAAATGCTTTCATTTGTTCCAGTTGCTCAGCGGATCCCGCAGCCACGGAAACCGCCCACCTCTTTCGATTTCACCAGCGGGTTCCTTTTCTCTGGTCTCCACAGCTTCAAACGCGCCTTGCGGTTGTCCAGGATGTTGGGATGGAAGGCCAGACAAAAACTACATGACGGTGTCATGTCGACACCCTAGGCAGTAGGTAGCACATTAGGTAGGGGTGGGTGCGCCAACATCCTCTTCTGGCCATAAGTACTGGCAAAATCGGGAAGATTTTTCGTCCATGTCAGATGCAGTAAAAGCGCAATCTTTAGCATGGCGAGTTTAAGAATAATTTTCGGTGAAAACGACAAGTAGAATCAGGGCCTACGATATGCTTTGAAACCGCAGAGGAACCTGTATCTTCCAGCGGAAAGGAAGATCTGGCGTCATGGGATGGAGCCGAGGTATATACCACCCGGGTGGGTGGGAGGAGCCAGCTTGAAGACTTCCGGCAAGATCTGAAGTGGAAGGGGACATGCCAAGAAGTGTGGATGAACAACATATCCACGTTCCTAGAAAATATTTTATACGACATGTGCTGGAGAGATCAGAGAAGTACTGGGCAGGAGAGTTAGATTGTGCCACTGTCTTAACCAAGACAGAGTGGGTGGTGGGGCGGGGGGAACGGGACTGTTTTTTAGTCTGTAAAATTGTGCAAGACGTGCAGGAGAGAAGAGAGGAGAAGTACCGGGCAGGAGAGATGACTGAGAGATATAGGTGACTGACAGCATTGACTGTTTGTTTAGCAGCTCCATGAACAAATGTTTTAGTGAACATTTAAGGCTTTACTTAACTAAATGGCCTTGACCTTTTTTTGTAGCCAGGTTGGCACATATCTGCTTGAGGGTGGGGGGCAGCAAGATAAAATTTCCATGTTAGAGCAGGCAGAAATTACTACAAAACTGTAAGTACAATTTTTTTTTATTGTACTGCAAACCTACAGCACACAGGTACAGGTGTAAACATGCTAGTTGGCAATTTGTAATTATGATCATATTGCTATGGGTTATCTATGCGTGTCTTACGGCACCCTGTAAATGACATTTTGCAACCCTGCTGAGAAAAAAAACACTTTATGACCAAAAAATATTGTCACACCGGAATTCCTGACTCAAGAATTGCCTGAGCAGTGTACAGAAGATAAGGGAAATAAAGACAATGGGAAATTAACTTATCCAAACTTGTTCCATTCATTTTAATAGGGACCCCCGAAAATGTCATGGGGACCTCAAATTTTAGCTCAGGACCCCATTTTTTTTTTTTTCTTCTCGCAGAAAGTCCAGGACTCCAGAACAGAGAGCCCTGCAGCTCCTCTGCAGTTACTTATAAAGACATTAAAGAGAACCGGTCCCAGTACTGATCCCTGAAGCATTCCACTGGTCACTCTCACTTCCTTGGAGAGAACTTTGTTTACCACCATGCTCGGTTGCCTATCCCCCAACCAATTTCTTACCCAGTTTACCATATTTGGATCCACTCATAGCGGAGCCCTGCCCAGCTTCATTATGAGTCACCTATGTGGAACGGAGTTGAAAGCCATACTGAAATCTAGGTAGGACAAGTCCGCCGTTCCACTATGATCTAATTCCTTGATCATCCAGCCAAAGAATTAATCAGATTCATTTGACATGATCTCTCCCCCATGAATCCATGCTGCCTCGGGTCTTGTAATCCACAATCCTTTCCTTCAGCAGTGATTCCATTAACTTTCCCACCACCGAAGTCAGGATGACTGGCCTATAGTTGCCAGCCTTCTCCCTGCTACTTTTGTGAATGAGGACTACATCTGTCCCCCTCCAGTCCTCTGGAACCACTCCTGTTTCCAGTGAGCTGTTAAATCCATCTCTGCCTGCAACTGTACTTAATTCCTGGTGCCGTCCCACTCACAATTTGGTGCACTTTATTGTTTTTCAGTTTGGTCTCTGTCTTGATCTATGCTTGAGTAAGTTAAAACCTAATTTGTATTTTGTTGTTTAACCTTGTTATGCTCTTTATTCCTTTATTGTATTTGCTGCCTTTCTTATTGTTAAGACTTCACATTTTGTCTATATATTCTTTGTAATCTCCCAGGTCGCACCTGAAAATAGGCATAGTTTTGTCTAGTGTGCTTACCTGGTCAACAAAAGCTAAATAAAATAATAATAAAATAGGACTGTTAGAGGTGTAGCCAGTACCTCCCCGAGCTCCTCAATACCCTTGGATGCACTTTATCTGGCCCCACTGCTTTGTCCACTTTCAGATTAGCGAGACTCTCTCCTCCAGAATAGGACTCGTGTCCACTTCCCTCTCTCCTAAGCTCCTGTTACTTTTTTGTGGCCACTCCCCTTCTACTTCCTCTGTGAACACTGAACAACAATAGTTGTTCAGGATGTCTTCCTTTTCCTGGTCCCCCTCTGCACAGTACCGCCGTACCTTTTCAATTTTACAATCCCTGTCTTGGTCTTCCTCTCTTCACTTACATACCTAAAAAATGTCTTGTCCCCTTTCGTTACCACCTGAGCTATTCTCTCCTCCAGTTGCGTCTTCACACTCCTTACAGCTTCTTTGGTTCCCTCCGTTTCCTGTGATACACCTCCCTATACTCTTCCCACTGCACCTCCTGATACTTTCCGAATGCTACCCTTTTAGCTATTACATTTTCAGCCTTCTTTTAAGAACCATGGAGGGTCTCTTTTTTTTTTTCTCTTGCTTTTGCTCACTTGCTTGACATAGAGGTTTGCTGCCTTCACTGTGCCCTCTTTAGCTTTGTCCACTGTTCCTCCACCTCATTTAGGTCACCCCCCCCCCCAACTAGGCCATACCTGAGGTATTCATCCGTCTTTTAAAATCTGCCCACCTGAACTCCAGGACCCTCACTCTTGTGTGGTTCGATTCCACAGCCAGCCTTATGCTGAACCACACTGTACAGTGATCACTGGTCCCCACATGGCCTACCACCATGACATCTGCAACTCTGTACCTGTTAGTGAGTACCAGGTCCCATGTTGCCCCATCATGAGTGTGTTCTCTGACTAGCTGCCTGAGGAACACCCACTGCAGAAGTCCAGAATGTTTCTGCTTCTAGCTGAAGCTGCTGCTGGGAGGCTCCAGTCTACATAAGGCAGACTAATGTCCCCCACCAGCAGCATCTCCTCCTTTTCTACCATTTTGCCAATGGCTTCTATCAGTACCTTATCTAACTCCTCCCCCTGTTCTGGAGGTTTGTAGATCATGCCAGTGTGAACAGTGGCTCCATTCCCATGGGTGACCCAAAGTACCTCTGCCACCCTCCCCCATATTCCCTGTATATCCACTGTTTTTATGCTTTCTCTCACATGAAGTACCACACACCCTCCTTTCCTCCCCACCCTGCCATTTGTGAACAGAGTAAAAGCTGTTATGGTCATGTATGGCCATGTCCCAGTCATGATTTTCAGAGCACAATGACTCGGTTATGAGCACAATATCTAGGTCAGCCTCTGCCATGATGGCGTCCAGGTTCGGAGTCCTATTTCCTGGACTTCTAGCATTCGCACATGTGGCTTTCCACATTTTGTTACCACTCTGCTTGCTAACCTCTTTTTTCCTTTTTGGCTCCATCCTTCCCTCTCCCTTTTTAATGTTCTCTTTCCACCACCCTTTTTTTCTACCACTCTGCTTCTTTCATTAATTTGCACCCTGTGAGATTCTTCTCTACTCGGGTTCTCCCTACTCTCTACTTCATCCTGGGGTGTGGAGGGGGGCACTTTACGCCTCCCCAATTCCTTCCACCACCAACTTTGGGTAGTTTAAATGTTCATCAGAGTAACATTTCAACCACTCAGGGTTGCAGTTCTCCTCCCAGATGGATGCAGGCCATCACCCTTGTACAGGCCCTTTAGGTGTGTCCCCAGTCCCCAGTGTAGCTGAATACCTCCTTGTTGCACCATGCTTTCAACCATGAGTTGAAGCTCTTGGTGTGGAAAACCCTCCTCCCCCTTCCTGTTGTACACAGGTAGCACACCTCAGCGAAGGCCACTGAATACACCACCTAAGACCCCTCCCCGCTCCCTAAACTCCCCCCTGCACTATCCCAGCCCCATCCCTAGCTAGGTCATTAGTTCCCCAAGTGGACAATGACACACATCTCTCACTCCTATCCTGCAGTGAAAGTGATTCTCTGGGCAGTGGCGCCTCCCTGACACCTAACCTCCCTCTTTACCTCCATTCCTTTCCCAACTCCTCTGCTCAGAGCAGCATGGCTTTAGAGCTGGGCACAGCACCGCCACAGCTCTTCTGGAATTTTTTACTCATGGCTCAGATCCCGATGATCTTGAGCAGCAACTTCAAAGTGATTTCACCTGTCTAGAGAAGTGGTTCAAGGATCATAAGTTGATTATGAACTACAAAAAAAAAATAATAATAATTGCTGTTCTCCAGCCCCTTAAATAAACAGTATAACTACTCACTATCAATATGTAATGTCAACAGGGCCTCTCTGGAACTAGTACAACCTTTTAAGTACCTAGGTATTACCATTGACAACACGGCCAAAGCAATCAACAAACGCATAGGGCTGCTTTATCGACATAAGCACAGCCTGACCCCTGAAGCCCTGACAATAGCTGTTCACAGCTCTGTGGGCTCCCTTGTGGACTATGGCCTGCCCATATATGGCTCTGCCACTGATACTGCTCTCCGGCACTTAAATACTGCCTTAAACAAAGCCTGCCGACTAACTTTAGGTGTGCACAGGCTGACTCACACCTGTGATCTGTACTGACTACAAGATGTCGTACTTCTCAAGGACAAAGATCCTTTGCTCACCATGCACCGCTTTGGTTCAACTCCCTACAGGATAATATTACACAACTGCCTGCACTGGGCACCTTCAAAGTCCACCTTAAGGAGTTTACGTTATGTGACGCACATTGTGACTGTCACCACTAGCTCCGCCTTCCTCGCTCCGCCATTGTACTTCCTGCTGCTTCCCCCTAACCCTTTATCCCACTCCTTCCTGGTCCTGCTCCTCCCTTCCCACCTTTTTCTCCCACCCCCACTGCTTGCTTTACATCACTGCATCTCTTTGCTCTTGGTACTCGGGGCTTCTCCCCCCAACCATCCTTGCACTTATCATAGTTCCTATACACCATCGCTGCTGACAACTGATTGGTATTCACCATTGGGCATTGTCACTTGTGTGTACACTGAAGCCTCCCCTTCCTTATGCCCGACTTGTATTGTGTTGCATTATATAATTTCTGTTTGCATACACTGTATAGTGCTCTCCTTGTACAATCTCACCTCCTGTTTGTGTTTTATCCTGACATGGAACTTATGTAAAGAGCTCTGAGCTCAAGTGGTCTTAATCAGAGATTGTAATAAATAAATAAATAAAACTATATCCCCCTCACAATCGATTCCCCCACCAGAAGTTGCTTCTTCCTCCTCTGGGGGTCCTCTATCACACTCCCTGGGTTCTCCACTATGGAGGACCCCAGCATCCTTCCTGATCACTACCATGGGTGCCTTCTCACAGCAGTCCCACCCCGCCAGAGCGGCGTAGGAATTAAATAGTTGTACCCATTGAGGAACGTGCCTCCAACCCTTCACCCCACCCCTTCTGACCCCACCACAATCCACCCACTCCTCCTCTCTGGCATCCTCCAAGGTAGCAGTGGCAGACGGTGGCCACTGGGCAGGGGGAAGGTTCCCCGAATCCTAGCCAACTCGGTCTGGAGTCTAGCGACCTCCTCCCTCAACCCAGAGAGGTGCGTGCAGATGGGGTAGCAATGCAGTCTCCAGATGATCTCTCTCTGAAAACTGCCACCCCACGGCCACTGACTGTGATGTCACACACGATTATTATAGCATTTCACGGAGCCTGAAAACAGGTTGATAAAGGAGGTCACCAGTTATTATAAACTACTATTTTGAAAACTCATCAAATCTAAGAAAACAACAATATTATGTGCGAACCTGTTCATTTCCCAATCTTGACAATTTTACTATTAAAACTCACTGTACTCACTGAAGACTAGAAGGGACAGAGGTGAATATGATGGAGACCTTCACGTTCCTTGATGGAAGTAACATGATGAACTGAGAAGCCTTTTTTTTTTAATTTAATAAACTTTATTGAACTTTTTACAGGCAAAATACAGGAAGAAACAACAAACAGCCATTAAACAAAACAACGATAAATAGATAAACAATACAACCAAATGCAGACACCCTCCCCTGGATACAATACACAAAATTAGGAGAAGGCCGGACAAATAACCCCAATGTGGGGGAGCTCTATGTATGCAACTAGACTGTTGGGCACACTCCAAGCCAAAAGGCTACCTATATTACTGAGATAACATTAGAAGACTATGTAGTGTCTCCCAGTTATTCCAATAAACAGGAGTACAGTTGGACAAACTAGCGATCATTTTTTAAAATTTAATTATGCCAATCTTTGAAACTAGGTCTCTCCAAGTCTAACTAGTGTCGAAGAATTATTTTCTTAGCACACGCCATTATAAAAGCCATGTGATGCTTCTGATTCCCAGTTAAAATAGTAAACTCTACAGTAATACATACTTCAGAAGTAAAGTAAACCTAGCAAAGGATCAAGCTTGTCTCTAAGAGTCTGCCAGAAGGTAACAATCTGATCACATTCCCATAAAATTTGATAATGTGCCAACATGCTTGTGGCACCTCCTGCAAGTATTTGAGTCAAGTTTGCCCAATGCATAGAATTTTTTGGGAGTGTAAATGTAACTACTATTTTAAATTGCATGAACCAGTACCTGTTAAACTTACAATATTCTGTACATGCCCTGCAAAATTCTGTCTCAGTTAAAAGGCTGAATGTGAGTAGGAAAACTCCGAGACACAATATGGGAGACAACAGTCCAGTTTATCCAACAGTAGATCATAAATAAGAGAGAACAGACTTGAAGAGAGATGTGCTGCTTGCGCCAGTGAAACTTGGTGATCTCGGACATCCCCATAATGCCTGGTTCATGCCTGCAACCTAACATGTTTAGTCAATTTATGTTTTAGCAGTAAATATTTGAACGAGTCCTTGTTACCAACACCAAACTCATATTTAACGGTATCAAATGATATCATAATACCACCTTGAGTCAGCTGTTTAAAAGAAGACATCGTATCTGTGTCCAAAAAAGGGTCTGGGATTGGCTTACCCCCAATCTTCAAGTTAAGACTGACAAAAAGCAGTTAAGAGATATCGGCTCAGATATTCAGACTGCACCTGGCAGGGGCGCAAGCCTGAGCGCAGTGCAACTGGGATGCGCTGGGGCCAGGCCCAGGCGATATTCAACAGTGATGCACCATGGCGCAGCACAGTTGAATATGGCAAGGTCAGCGCAGTGGCACTGCACCAGCGCAAGCCACAGACAGGGAGCACGGGGAAGTGCTAGTGCAAGTGCAGGTGTGCTAGGCGCATCACCCATGCTATTCAGTAGGGAGCATGCAAATGAGGCCAATAAATATGCAAGGTGCAAATGGGGCCATTTGCATGTCATTATGGCTCTATTTGCATGCCTTGTGCAGGGCGGGCTGGCGACTTGCGCCTGGCGCCCAGCACAGCATGACGTGTGCTGTGGGGATCCTGGGGCATCCTCCGCCCTGTAACCGTGATCGTGCGGTATAAGGTACTAATGATAGCCCTGGTAGTCTAGTGGCCCCCGTCCCTCCCGATTCCTCGAGTCCCCGATGACTGAACTGTTAGTCAGTCCCTGGTAGTCTACTGGCCCCCCTCCCTTCCGTGTCCCCGATCATTGGATTATGCCATTCTGTAAGTCCCTGGTAGTCTAGTGGTACCCCCACGCCCATTGCCGCGATCGTGGTACAGCACCATATCATGATTCCTGGCGATACAGTGGCACTCCTCCACCCACACAGCACCCTTGCCCCGCCCCCCCATCATCGGTGGCGGCTGCCAGCCTAGCGCATACCGACCGCCCGCTGAATGACAGTTACAGTATAAGCTTGCAGGGGCATACTGTGCTAGACAGTCCAAATATGTGAATGAAGTCAATCACATATTTGGGACTGTCTAATACAGAATCCCTGGCCTAACTGCCTGTCATTCAACAGAAGACTAGAGTGGTGTCTGAGTGGAATGCAACCCTCCCGCCAATGATGGGGGAGGGGGCGGTGGTCAAAGGGTGCTGTGTGAAATAAGGAAGAATGAAATGCCGAACAACAAGTAATCATGATGTGGTGCTATGCCACGATCACTGAAAATGGAAATTCTGGACTGCAGGGACCTAAAGCAGCGTATCCGGTGATGGGGAGACAGGAGGAAAGAGGGGGCTATAGACTACCAGGGACTGACTAACAGTACAGTCACTGGGGACTCGGGGTATCGGGAGGGAGGGGGGCCACTACACTACCAAGGATATATGTGTGCTTGTGGATGGTGTTCTGGGTGGGCGGGTGGCCACCCACAGCTGGCAGCTGCTGTGTTGCACCCTGCAATACAGTGGCCCACCTGTGGGTGGCTGGGAGTTGTTCTCAGTCCTCACGGGCTCAACTTTGAGCCCCCCATGCACTGCACTGCAGGGTTGCACCAGAATATGCGCCACACATCCCAGGCTGAATATCAGGATGTGCCGCATATGCATGGGCACGCCCCTGCATCTGCACCGCATATTATTACACTGCGCCCTGGCGCATCGGGATTTGTACTGCGCCTGGCTGCCCTTTCAATATCCTGCCAGGGCGCAATGCAGGGTTCCGCCATGCAGGTCCACCTTGTAAATGAGCTTGCTCAATGGTGATCACCTGGATAAATAAAAAGATTTGAGTGACTGATTGATTGACAACCCCTTTCAATATCCTGGCCATCATGTACAGGATCAAACTTAACAGTTTGTAGAGTTGCTCATGAACTTTTACGGAAACCTCTATGGGGGTACCGTTCAATTCTTTAGGAGTTAATTAGATGGGGTATATAAAAAGGGATTTAATATCTAGATTTAAGCCCTGGCAAAGAGACTGCTCTATCCCCACCCTCTGTGGGAGATAAAGTAGAGGAGCCTGTTGCGATGTCTCCCTGAACCACAGAAAATACTTACTAGCATAGATGGCTAAGCAGTAGAGCCACATATCAGGTAACTGAAGGCCTCCTGCCCTTTTAGGGGCAAACAGTTTACCATATGCTCTCCTAGGAGATTTCTCAGCCCAGAGAAATTGAGATAAGATTCATTGCTAATCGAATCTTATCGTTACTAATCGAATAAGATTCGTTGCCAATCATTGCTAATTTAATCAGTGCTGTTTGGATTATTGGAGCTGTTACTGAGTGGAATTCTGTGCTTTATGGCTGAGATGGGAAACTACAGATCAGCTTGAAACTGTGAGTGGGGGAAGGGGAACTAGCAGGAGACATCTTTCCTAACTGAATCATAGACTCAGAAACATAGACAATGATAGCAGAAAAAGACCACAGGCCCACCCAGTCTGACCAAGTTCTCTGTTTTTCCCTGGTACCTTCTGATCCTCCAGGGTGCTGGCTCTCCCAGCCTCACCCCCATTCTCCTCCCCACATCTGATGCCCCGACCTAACACAACACCTTTTATTCTGTCCCAGTTTTCACACCCACCACCTCGGCCAGTAGTTTGTGCCATGGCTCTACCACCCTTTCTGTAAAATATTACTTCCTCATGTTCCTCCTGAAACTCCCTCCTGTAAGTTTCTAGTCATGCCCACAAGCTCACGAGCCAGTATTCAAATTAAATAATTCCCCACAGTTCAACCTGTTCATTCCTTTTAGGAATTTGAAGGTCTGTATCACGCATCACCTCTCCTTTCTGGTTTCCAGCAAGAAAATGTTAAATGCCTTGAGGCACTCTTCCTAGGACCTGCCCTGCTGACCCTGAATAATTTTTGTTACTCGGTGCTGCACTGTCTCCAGCTTATCTCTATCCTTCCTGAGGTGAGGACTTCAAAACTAGGTGCAGTATTCCAGGTGTGTCCTCACCAAGGATCTATACGGGGAAGGGGTAGCAGATAAAGACCCCATGGCCCACCCTGTCTGCCCATTTCCCTACCTATTGGATAAATTGCAGATCCTAGTTAACCAACAGCCTGCTTCTTCCTAACCCCAAAAGAATTGCCTTATATCTGTCCCATGCATTTTTGAATTCTCCCACTGTTTTTGACCCCACAAACTCCTCAGGAAGGCTGTTCCATGTGTTTACCAACCTCTCCATGAGAAAATACTTCCTCACGTTGCCCCTGAGCCATCCCCCTCTATCTATAAATTGTGCCCCCTTGTTCTTACACATCTCTTTTTCTGAAAGATGCTACCCCCTTGGACTTTGTTAATTCCCTTGAGGTACTTAAACATTTCTATCACGTCCCTCTGCTCTCTCCTTTCCTCAAGAGTATACATATCAAGCTCCTTAAGTCTCTCTTTGTATGGCTTCTGGAGCAGACCCTGCACCATTTTAGTTGCCCTCCTCTGGACTGCCTCCATCCTGTCTATGCCCTTGGAGAGATGGGGTCTCCAAAACTGGATGCAGTACTCCAGATGGGTTCACGTCAACTGTCTGTACAGAGAGATAACAACTTCCTGTTTTCTACTAGTGATGACTCTCCCAGTACATCCCAATATCCCCACAGCCCTCCTTACTGACTTCTCACATTGTTTGCTTACCTTCAGGTCATCTGATATGACTATCCCCAGATCCCTTTCCATTTTTGTTGTTGTTAGTAACCCCCACACCCCCACACCCAATTGTGTACTCTTCCCCTGGGTTTTTATTTCCCAGGTGCATTACTTTGTACTTCTTTGCATTGAATTTAAGTTGCCATACTTCTGACCATTCCTCCAACCCTGCCAAGTCCCTTCTCATCCTTCATACCCGTAGATATCAACCCTGTTGCAGTTCGCTCAGGACCCTTTCTTCTGTGAATGGACTGGTATCGACCCCCCATCCAGAGTGCTTCTATTGATTGGATTAGGTACCTCCCCCTACTCTTCTTTTGTGAAAAATGAACAGAAGTATTCTTTCAGTATCCCTGCTTTTTCACTGGGTTTTACCCCCCCCCCAACCAAGTTGGCTATCTTTTCCTCGGTTTGGGCCTTTGCTATTTTGACTGCCTTCCCCACTTCCTTCAGCTTTAACTGGTACAGTTCTCTGTCCTGCTTCTTCTGTGTTTCCTTATACTTCCTGAATGCTATCTTTTTCTCCCTAACCTTCCCCCCTACCTTGTTTGAGAATCATAGTGTTTTTTTCCTTCATTTTGATTTATCTGCTTCACACAAAGGCTTGTTGCCTCTGTGATGACAGTTTTGATGTTTCCCCATTGTTCTTCCACCCCTTCTTATTGCCCGTTTGCTAGTGCTTTTCTGAGGCACTCTCCCATTTTGCTAAAGTCCAGTACCCTCAGTTTTGTATGGCTTGACTCTACGGCTGTGTTTATCGTGAACCACACTATCTGATGGTCACTTGTTCCCAGTTGGCTACTCACTTCTAAATCTGCAAAAAAAACGTCGGACAACGGCCTGACGTCGGTAACTGTGAAAAACCATCAAAAAAACGGTAGAAAAGCGGGGTTTTGATGGAAGAATTATTGCTGACCTGGCAAGCTGAAGCTGTTCTTCTCTGTTCACATGCGGGATGCAGCGGGAAAAGAACTGAGGTGGAGCTGGGTCCGCCCCCTTTTGTACCAGGGCCGACGTCGGGGCAGGGCCGGCGTCGGGGGTGGTCCCTGCTGTGTACTGCTGGCTGAAAATTTTACTGGAGGGTCCTAGTGCCTGCGGCATAGTCCTAAGTGTTATAGCCCGCTGCAAGAGCTCCCACTCGAAATAAAATCTTGGCTTTGACTGGTCAGTTGCCACCTTGAACAGTGATGTTATCCCAGTATAACAACACTGTATCAAGGACAGGTGCACCTGACCGCACAAAAATAAATTACTCTGTCCTGTCCCCCTCTCTCCTACCCGATGTAATCCCGCTCCCCACTATGCCAATTCTGCCTCACCTTCATTTCACGCAGTCCTCCTCCACCCTCTTCCAAACCTGCCTCCCTTCCCAACACAGATACACAGCTACCTACTACCCCACACAGTTTTCTCCAAAACCCAAAAGGCATTCAAATAATGAAAAAAAGTAATCTGAAACGCCACCTTGATCCTACCTCAGTATGAGCTCAAGCACTTTCAAACATCCACGCTCACTGCTCGCTGCATTGACCACTCAGTCCCTAACAGAAACGACTGTGCCGCTTATGGTTATGGCTTAAGCAAACCCCCCCCCAAAAAAGAAAGTAAATAAATAAAAAGTAGCCATAAACCTCATGCCACACTACAAAACAAGGATATTTTCACCGGTACCTGCAATTCTTTCTTAAATAACAGCCAAAATAGCGGAAATAGGATCACACTTCATCAAGGACTGCATTTCCAGATCCTCATTTTAAACCAACAAAAATAAATACAAAGGAACTTCTCACAGTCACAGGAAAAGGAGAAGGACTAGTTAAATTTAGACACGTTTCCTAAAACACAGAAGACACAACATGTAGGAGGGGGTCAGGGAGACAGCAGTACACATACACTAAAACAGCACCACCTACAGATTAAAAAAAAATACAACAGCACTATTTTTTCATTTAGTATACCTACCCATCAAAAAATCAAATAAAATACACTTTTAAAAATATTTTATTTTTACATTTTCTTTTATTATTAGATACAAACCACTATATAATAACAATAATGCACTCCAGGGTGTGTGTCGTGCTGGGATAACGTCACTTCTCGGGTGAATGCACTCAGCCTGCAGCCTCGTGCTTCAACCACCCGAGGTGTGACGCTATCCCAGCATGACACACACCCTGTTGTGCATCATTGCTTAATTATGACTGCTTTACTTTAAGAAGAAACACCATTACTATGGGAAGTATTTTTTTCTTCAACTCCCAGGAATCCATCAGTAATGCTTTGTAATATGCAGACTGCATAGCAGTACGGGGGGTTGGGGCAGGGTCCAGAACATATTTAGGGAAAAGGTTTTCTAAGACAGCAGTTCCAAAACTGGCAACCCTCATAGACTGTATGTCCAGATAGTTTTGAGATAGTGTGTACTGCCTTCCAGGTAGTTGCTTTAAGGATTTCCTGAAGAGTATGCCTCCTGCTGCTGCCGCCATAGAGGCAGAGCTGTCTCTTGTGGAAAGTGCCAGTAGATCTTGGAGGGGGGCTAACCTGTCAGCCTTTCATAACAGAAGTGCATGCAGGAGACTATCCAGCATAAGATAGTCCTCCTAGTTGCCAATTTACCTTTTCCCACTTCACCACAGGTGATGAGAAAAAAAATTACCATAGTAAAGTTTCTTCCCAGGGCCCCCTCACTATGGTTTCATTCTATGCATCAATCTCCATAGAGACATATGCACATAGGCACAAAAATAATGGGTTTATGGACAATGCTAGTACATTTAAAAATCAAGTCGCTTATAAACATGACGGACTGCACCTTTATAAAACAGGGTCAAGAATGCTGGGCGCTAAAATAAACAAAGTAATAAGTTTCCATTTAAACTGGGAGGTACGGAGCATCAAGTCCCAGACATGAGGGCAATGAATGGTCTCAGTACATCAGGGGAGGACTTGGCATTATGGGAGAATGTAAAAAAGGGTTGGAACATGGTACTATGAAATGCAAGGAGTCTAAGAAACAAATGGAATTTCAGAATATGTTATCAGCTAACAATATAGATATAGCACTGGTGACTGAAACCTGGTGGGAGGCCGCAGATACTTGGGAGAGGGACATTATAGGTTATAAGCTTTTTTTTTTTTAGAACTAGATCTGAAAGAAAAGGAGGGGGGGTTGCTTTATATATTAGGGAAACCATAAACTGTGAGCAGGAAAATATTCAAATGGACAATATAGAAATGCTCTGGGTTAAATTAATTCATAAAACTTGTGCCAAAACTAGGATAGGATTAGTTTATAGACCCCCATCTATAAACAAACACACGGATGATCTTCTTATGGATAATATATCTAACTTAAACCCAGCAGATAATCTACTCCAGACAGGAGACTTTAATATGCCTGGAATAGACTGAATTACAATGCAAATACCATTACAGAAAAAAAGATTCCTTGAAGTAGTAAATCAGATTGGAATAGAACAGAAAGTTATGTTAGCACCCAGAGGTCAAAATATACTGGACTTAGTCTTAACAAACATGGGGGACAAAATTAATAATATAAGGATTGATAGTCCTGTGGGGAACAGCGATCATAACACTGTGTTTTTCAGGATGGAAGGTGAACTAAGTGTAGAAAGTAGTGAAGGTATTACTCAAAGGCTAAATTTTAATAAAGCAAATCTTCAAGGTTTAAAGGAAGTAATGGCTGACTGGGACTGGGAAACTGCATTTATTGGCCAATCAGTTAATCAAATATATGAAACCCTGATTACAAAAATTAAGTCCGAAGTGCTGAGTTTTGTACCCAGGGTAAGCAAATATGGCAAAAAGAACACAAAAAATGATGGTTTAATTCTAAATTAAAAAAAATGGTTAAAGAAAAAAACAAGATTTTTAAAAGAGTAAGTAAAAAATAATCATGAGGGTTGGACCTTGTATAGGAGTAAAGTAAGACAATTAAAGAAAAAAATAAAAATGGCAGAAGGGAATTATGAAATTAATTTGGCAACATGAGTAAGGGATAATAAAAAAAGCATTTTTTACCTATATTAACAGTAAGGAAAAGGTGGACAATGTTATAGGTCTTTATATCAATACATCGGGTAAGAGTGTGACTGATACCAAGGAATTAGCAGATATACAGAATTCATATTTCTGTTCAGTATTTAACAAAAGCGATATTTCAGATATCACAAACAAAATAAAATCACAGGTGGGCCAGGTGCCAATTGAGCCTACTGATGTATTTAAAAGAATGCAAAATATCAATATAAATAAATCTTAGGGACCAGATGAAGTACACCCTAGAGTTCTTAGGGAATTGGCAGATAGTCTGGCTCCACCGTTGACTTATCTGTTTCAAAAATCCTTGGATCAAGGAGAGGTAGCAGAGGCATGGAAGGAAGCAATAGTGGTTCCCCCATTAAAGAAAGGCCATACGTCTAAACCCGAAAACTTTAGACCAATAAGCTTAACGTCAATAATAGGGAAATTATTTGAAGGAATATTAAAAGATCTAATTCTAGCTCATATAAGTATACACAACTTAACAGACTCGACCCAACATGGGTTTACAGAAACTAGGTCACGTCAAACAAATATGCTCACCTTCTATGAAACAACTAATAAGGCCTTGGATACAAGGAACGCAGTGGATATTATATTCTTGGATTTTTCTAAGGCTTTTGATAAGCTACCACATAAAGAACTAATACAAGTATTAATTTACCTACGAACATAGTCAACTGGGTGGAGACTTGGCTGTAGAATAGAAGGCAAAGGGTTTCAATTAAGGGTGTAGTATCTGAATGGAAGGATGTGACTAGTGGAGTCCCGCAGGGGTCAGTGTTGGGCCCTTGTTTATTTAATATATATGTAACGTCAATTAAGTTGAACTTCCCAAATATCCGGTTGAGTAAATTTGCAGACGATTGTAGGACTGGAGGTATTGTTAATAACCTGGAGGATCAGGTCAATGTTCAAATGGCCTTAGATACATTGTTTCATTGGACAGCCTAGCATAAGTTAGAACTTAAATAAATGTGCAGTGATGCACTTAGGTAATGATAATAGTAAATTTAAGTATAAGCTGGGCGATGTGTTGTTACACCTAACTAAAGTGGAAAGAGATTTGGGGGTATAGGTAACCACTGATTTGCAGTTTGATACGCACTGTAATACTATTGTAAGGAAAGCTAATCAAGTTGTAAACTGTATACTACGGCATATTGGTAGTAGGGAAAGTAAAGTGCTTCTGCCACTGTATACTGCATTAGTGCGTCCACATCTTGAATACTGTGCACAAGTTTGGTCTCCCTATAAGAAGGCGGTTACTAAAATGGTGGAGGGGGTACAACATAGGTTGACTAAAAGGTTTAATGGAATGTGTTATAAATCATATCATAAGAGGCTTTAAGATCTAGGGTTATATACATTGCAGTATCGTAGGTTGAGGGGCGATATGTGCATGATATCTAGGGCACTAAAGGATGAGACATTTAAAAAAGATATAGGGCTAAGGGAAAGGAAGCACTATCTGTATGAACCTAGAAGCTATAAACTGCAATTGGAACTGGATAAGTGGAATAGCTTACGACGTAAAAAATGGTTTAGTCAGAGAGGAGTTCAGCTATGGAATTCCCTCCCAGAAGCAGTAGTAATGAGTAAAACAATGGACTCATTTAAAAAAGGATTAGACAACTTTTATGAAAACAAATACAAGTTAATGTAGGTTTATTAGGCAAGCACTAAGGACGCAAGTCTATGCAGCTTGGAATACCTATGAAACCTATGAATATGCCCTGGAAACAGAATATATTTTAAGAAAAGAACTTAGAATAGGTGTTTGAAAATCTCTGCAGCCACCTTCCACACTGGCAGTTGTCAGATTTGTTTCTATAGCCAGAGTGAATTGTGGCTATTGAATCTAGCTAAAAAGGCTACCAATTTTTTTTCTTTTGCAAATGTCAAATTTTGGAAAGCAAAAATCAATTAAAGCAGACATTTAAACGTAGATATAAAAGAAAACACAGCTCACAATCAGAGAGAAAAACTGCAATAGTAATGATCAAGCAACTTAAGTAAACACTAACATACCACGTGAGTACCTATTTTCAGGTTCTGGAAGGGGAGGCAGGGTGGGAGAGTGAAACCATAGTGAGGGGTCCCTGAGAAGAAATACTACTACAGTCAGTATTTTTTATTTTTTTTTAACCCCAGGAATCCCTCACTTATGGTTTCACTCTACATAGACTGTACAGCAGTACCCTGGGAGGCTGGGTCCAGAACCTACTTTATAAAAAAGTTGTGCAATACAGCTGGCATCCCTCCTATACTGTTTGTCCAGACAATAGTGCTTTGTGAAGGTGTGTGCTGTTTTCCAGGTAGCTGCCTTGTAAATGTCTAATAAGGGGATGTCCCTTGAGGATGCCACAGAGGCAGAGAGGCACCTTTTAGACAGAATTCCATAGTGCTTTCTGGAACGAGCAGTATATATGCCATGTAAGCTGCTTGCCCAGTTTCGGAGGAGCAGAGACGTTGCTGTGTACACTTTTTTGGCCATGATATCCAGTTTTCTGAAATATTTCTTAGAGGCTAGGCAGAGCAAGGCACCTTAGCTTTCTGCGTGCATCAACCTGGACCACTTTCTCATTATCATGGTGGGCATACAGGTACTCAGCCCCCTGTTTGTCCATCTGTTACTTCTCTTCAACATTTTATTAATGCCAGCAGGTGAAGCAGGTGCTGACATGATGTTGGAAGTGGCTATCTCGAGAGATTTGTAAATAGGAAGTAGCAACCTCCTTGTGGGAGTCAGGCCCATCATATCCATAAATTCAACCTCGTCTTCATCCTCCTCAGCTTCACCGGACAGGATGCTGAAAGTGTTTACCATTTGTCTAAAAAAGGAATACTGGGATGTGTAATGATCTTCTGAAGGCCTGGAAGGAGAACCAAATTCCTGCTCAAGTGAACCATCTGGTTCTAGGAGTTCACCCTCCTCATCCTTTTCATAGTAAATTCATCCTCCTCCACACTGAATGGTGTGGGCCTGGAGTCAAGGGTGGGGGGAGGGGCAGGTATATTCATGAAGTTTCCCACAGAATGGAAAGCCTTGAAAAACTGCCATGCCCTTGTCACGCCCTTTGTTGAGAGCATTTACTGGGTCCACTGCCTGCTCCTTTTCTTTTTCAGAAATGGCAAAAACATGATTTTCTTTTTGGTTTTTCTTAGCAGACATTTCCAGTGCCTGCACTAAAGCTCTTTTAATCTCATTTTTGCCATCACTGGACTCATGGTTCCCCCTTTCGGACACCCTGGATTCTGAACAACTTACTATGCCTATCTGATGGCTGTGTAGCTTTTGCTTTTTTGCCTGTCCCCTTTGACAGGGACTGCTGCTGTTTCTGAGACGAATCCTCATGCATGCTTTTCACCATCACTGGGAACTCCCTCCAAGTCTTTTCTGCATTTCAGTAACATATAGACAAATTGAGAAGCCATAAAGTCTTCCCTTTTGTGGGCCCTTTTCTTTTGTGTTTCAGGGCAAAATGTTTTACAGAGTTTACAATTAACAAAATTGTGGTCTGGACCTAGGTTCCTTAGACAAAGCTTGTGGCAGTCTGCCCTTGCCAACAGCCAAAAACAATTGGTGCAATTTTCTAAAACCTATAGGTTTTGTTCTTTTTGTCTTTGGTCAGTCAGTTATGTCAAACACTGATAGACCATAAATATGTTGGCTGATTCCCGATTATTTAAGTAATTTTTTAACAGAGCTGAAAAGTTATGAAAATGAAAAGAAATTTATCAGTTCGGTTCCTTGAAGAAAAGGAACCGTGATCAAACTACCTCAAGCCCAGCAATTTTGTAGAATAATTATGAGGTTCTGAAGGCAGTTATTAAATCTGGCAGCAGGAGTGGTTCAGTTCCTTCTGAGCAGGAACTGTGACTGTAGCAGAAAAAGAAAGATGGTAAAGTAGTAATGAAAAGTAACATTTGTATACACAGCTAGAAAGCAGTTTCCTTCAGGTGGGGACCGTGTTACATACAGCCTTCTCTGGTTCCTGGGAACTGACCTGGAACCATATAGATTGAAAAATAAATGTAATATTTATAACAAAAACCATAACACAGAGTTATCGAAATATAACAAAAAATAATACTGGAAAAAAAAAAAAAAAGAAAGAAAGCAATAACCATTCTGGAGGTCAGAAGAGTGGAGCTGTATTTTGGGCGATTACTGTCTTTAAGCAGAAAAACAAATCTGATGTTAGACTGTTGAGGAGAGTGTGACCATAGTGCAGAGTTTGATCTCAGTTCCGTGATGTCAGTCAATCAGTGTTCAGAAACACTGGGGCTTTCATCCTGTGTACAGCTGTCATCCAATTAGGAATGCTAAGGGGAAAGTTCCACTTCACAGGCGAAGGAGAAGCATTACACTTGGTTTTAAAAATTAAAAAAAAAAAGCTGTATTATGTTAATCTAGCCAACTCGAGTGATTAATTAAATGTTTATGTGTGTACTGGGGGGGGGTCTCTTACCGAATAAGAACATTATCTTGTACTGTTTGGGGCTGACAGAAATCACTGAGCTGAACTTCATGGCCCTCTCACCCAGTGGTGGTGGGGTGACAGGGAGGCAGTTTGTCCTAGTGGTTAGAGTGCAATGCTGTGAACCTGGAGATTCAGATGTAAATCCCACAACCACCATTTACTCTTTGTGTGACCTAAACCAAGCTCACTGAATCTCCCTGTATGTGGAAAACAGCAATTTTTCTCATCTTCCTCTCCTGGATTGTAAAATATTTTGGGATACAGTTTGTATAAAAGTTGCTATACAGCACTAAATTCCTTTCCATTCTGTCCTTTAACTGCTAAATACTAGTTTTATGGTTTTATATCACTTTGATACACCTCTGGGAACCATAAATTAATCCTTTATGATTTGATGATGCTGAGAGTGTAAATTCAAGCTAGGTTGGTGAGGAAATTGTACAACAGTTACAGGTCACTGTGACATGGCCGGGATATTCAGACCGCACCAGGCAGTGGCGCAAGCCTGGGTGCAGCACAACTGTGATGCGCCAGGGCCAGGTCCAGGTGATATTCAATGATGCTGCACCATGGTGCAGCACCACTGAATATGGCACGGGCAGTGCACAAACTGCGTATGGCGCAGTGGCATTGTGCTGGTGCAAGCCACTGATAGGGAGCATGGGGATGCACCAGCGCAAGTGCAGTTGCGCTAGGCACATCACCCATGATATTCAGTAGAGGGAGCATGGAAATGAGGCCATAATATATGCAAGGCGCAAATGGGGCCATTTGCATGTCATTATAGCCCCATTTGCATGCCTTGTGCAGGGCAGGCTGGCAACTTGTGCCTGGCGCCCTGCACAGCATGATGCATGCTGTGGTGATCCCGGGGCTTCCCCCGCCCCATAGCCACGATCACGCAGTATATGGTAATAAAGTAATCCCTGGTAGTCTAGTGCGCCCCCCCCAAGTCCCCGATTCCCTGATGTGTAGGAAAGAAGAAGACCATCCCTGGTGGTCTAGTGGTCCCCCCTCCCACCTGAGTCCCTGATGCCCCAACAATTGGCAATCTGAGGTCCCTGGTGGTCTACTGGAAGCCCCCCCCCCACCCGTTGCCACTAGCGGGGATCGAGATAGGACTTGTTGGAGCCCGAAGGAGTTGGGGTCACCAGGTCAGAGGAAGGAAAAATGGAATTTGAATTTAAATTCAAAATATCTAACTTGATAGGTAGAAAATTAGTGCCTCTGTGGGAACTGGATTATACTAAGCTTAATACTTCAACATTTTAGAACTATTTGCATGAGACACTCTCTTGTAGTTAAGACTACTGGTGTCATGAATTATAATGTGTAATAAAACACAGTTTGCTGTATGATACCCATCTACTCTACATTGCCGCACATTAAAAATTCAACAGGATTTTGAGGTTTTTGGTCCAGGAACTCTCTATTTTATTTACTGTTGGACTTCTGAGCTTTTTGGGAGGGAACCTACTGATAGCCTTGGGACTTCCAAGAATTCACTTCAGTCTGTTGAGTCCACAATGGACTTCAGAAAATAAAACAAAAATGAATGGATGGTTTCATTCACAGAATGTCACCTCCTTTACTAATCCAATCCCAACTGTTTTTTTATGGGTCCAGGTTCTCCTAATTATTATTCCCAGTCTCAACACCATTGCCATACCCCATTCCAGTATCCAGAAGAGCACATCATGGAATACATCAGTCACAAGAAGCACAGGTGGAGATCTACTCTGAGACTCAGCCAAGTCCCATTAATTGCTTGGCTGCAGGGAGAACTATAAAATACAAACAGAACTGGCATCTAATAACTGTAATACAAAATGTAGAACAACAAGATAAGCAAGCAACAAGACATTGCAGGGTGCCAGGCTGAGATAACCACCTATCCAGGGATGTAGTGAGACCAGACACCTCAGGCAGAGGGCAACCCCCACCCTGGAGTGTCTTGCTGGAATTATAAAATGGATAAACTCAGATACAATTTAAATAAAAAAAAAAATGCTAACTTGCATCATTAAAAACAGGTATTTTATTTTGTTAAAAGCAACTATTTCATTTTATCTAAACGAGTGCCTTTGGACGAATTAGCCCATTTTCAAAGATGCCCATGGTCAAGAACGCAGGCAAACACATTAAATAATACAACATACTATACAAAATTAAATTACAATGTTTCAGAGAATTTTACATACTTCTTAAATGGAGGTACAAAAGAATAAAAATGTTAAAATAAACTAGTAGAAAGTAGTCTCTCCCCACTAGACAATCATCTGCCTTTCATCACATTCAATAGATGGAAAGTTGGTTTATAATGGAATACAAGAATTCAAATTTCTGCAGAATTTCCTTGGCAAGAGTGTTCACTCTTTAACAAACAAAAGAAGATATTTTATGAAGCCAAAGTATAAATTTTGTCTGTGGGTAAGTAGTGATATATACTAATATTTACTCAATCAATTCATTAATTATTGAAGCAGCAGTGTAACAAAATTGGGCAAAACATGTGACACTACATTTTTTCACTATAAATGATTCCAGGCATCTTCCAGTTTTATTTGGTAAGAAAATGCTCCTGCTGCATCAAAATCTGAGTTTTTTTTTTTTGTAGTGTTTCTTTATGCTCTCCCTGGGCCAGGCATACTTCCGAGCTGCACTCATGGCGAGAACCGCTACTCCCTGCCTGAACCCTGCTAATCCGATTGAGACTACCCCCGACAACCGGGCAACCCTAGCGCTCCAGCTCACCCACTGGGCTGGGCCCGCTCACCCTCAGTGTCTTGTCTGTAATTAGAGAGGGCTTACCGCAGCTGCTGGGTCGGCCAGGATTCCATCGGCAATCGGGCCGGCTGTGGGATGCAAGTCCTGCCTGTGGTGCCCCCATCATCTCTACGGTCCCAGGTGGGGAATTCCATTGCGTTTCCCCTTGGGAGTGTGACGTGCAGTGATGTCTGTGCACGGCTCACCTGCTGACATCTGCCGCACTCACACCCCCTCTCGTTCTGGCTGCGTGCCTGTGCTACCCCTCGATCTCCATCGGGGGTCACTAGGATGCCGAGCTGTCCCGGAACCCTCCCCAGAGAGAGGAGAGCAGCCCTTCGGATGCTCAATCCTCTCCCTCCCCTGCCGACCCCCGGTGCCCCGGGCTCGTTCCCAGACCCGGGTGGCCAGGAGTAGTCTGAGGTCTGGTGTCCAGCACCCCAACCCTCAGTGCCACCGGGCCAGTGTAAAATCGGAGTATTTATTACATATTTTGCTTTATGTTTTTCTCGAGAAAAAACATGGTTTGCACATTTAGAAATAGCACTGTAGACCTGGCAAGGGTTAGGGGATCAAGAGAAAAATCTCAAGGTGTACAATATAGGAGATGCCTAGAAAAGTAGATTGGACTTCTGTAACTGAAACTAGTTTTTTGGAAAAACATTTTTTTATTTCACTAGTGTGTGTGTGTGTGTACACACACACACACACACACACACACCTCACATATACACACACACACACCTATCTCAATATACATTACATATGTGTGTGTGTATATATGTGTATATATATATATATATATATATATACATATATATTATACATACACACACATATATATACAGACACAGACACATGTAAATATATGTCTATGTATTTATATATTTTTCAATTTAAGAGTCGTTTACTTTTGGGGGCCTTGCTGAAGATTTTTGGTGAGTAAAGGAGTCAGCCATGTTTGTGTTGGCTAACAGGAATACATGAAGTGGTCACAAATTGTGGTGTGACTTTCCTAAATTCCAAATCCCATTGGTACGTTTTTTTTTTTTTTGCATTAGTTTGAGGCACTAAATGTATGGCTGCCAGCCTGCCTCAGCCAATCAACAGCTAGGATTTTTCCTACTTATTCTGTAAGAATAGCACAACTGTTGCAGAATCCTTTTATTGTATAGAAAATGCTCAACATGAAACATAAATGAAAATCAAACAGAAGCCCCATTAGTCACCTGAGGCCACATTCACAAAACCTTGCCCCTGTGCAAACCCTGTTTGTGCAGTGCAAACTGAGTTTTGTGCATAGTTGGTATTCCCAAAAGCCCAGTTTGCACAGGGGCAAAGTTTTGAGGGGGCTGCAATGCAAATGAAGGGAAGGGGACCTGCATATTGGTGCTGCCCAATTCACAAAGCATTTCCACCACGCAAGAGCCTCTTGAGTGGCCCCCTTGCACAAGCAAATACTGCCAACAGAGACCTGGCAGTATCTCATGCACCCCTACTGGCTGGTGGAGGTACTGCAGTGCCCCCCCCGGCCCCAATAATGGGCCCAAGACATAAAAAGACAGCCTCCCTGGTGATCTAATGTCCCTCCGCCTGGCCGACTGTTGTCCTGTTGATAAGACAAATAGCCCTGGTAGTCTAGTGGTCCCTCCCCTGGTCTCCAATCAATGCCAAGTATTGTAAAATTATGTCCCTGGCAGTCTAGCGGTCCCTCCCCACTTCCCTGTTCCCCAATCGCCATCCCAATGTAGTGAAAGTATGTCCCTAGTAGGCTAGTGGTCCCTCCCCCCAGTCTCCGATCACCATTCCGTCACAAATTTTTTCCCTTGCAGTCTAGTGGTCCCTCCCCTCCCATGCACTGAGCACCATCCTGTTATAGTATAATTATTTCCCTGGTAGTCTAGTGGTCCCTCACCCAGTCCCCAATCCTACGCTGCCACAAGTTGAACAAGTACTCTGGTGGCTAATGGTCCCTCCCCCCATCCAATCCCTCGCCCAATATCAGTATATGAAAAAAGTGCCCCTAGCATCCAGTGTATGCCCCCATCCTGATCCCCTGCAAAGTCATGTGTAACATTAACCTGGTGGTCCAGTGGCCCCCTTCCCTAGCCCGAGCCACTGTATAAGTGATGTAACCCATGCCCTGGTAATCTGGTGGACCCCACCATGCTAGCAGGTAGTGACCCATCACCCTGCTCCTTGCCCCATCATGACCCTCAGCTGGTGACCAGTACAGCCCTTCTCTCGCCACAACAGTTGGCTGATGACTGTGCTCTCAATGAGCACATACTGTATACAGGGGCTGGGAGGGGCATGCTAGGACACTCGCAGGCTATGGAAATGGGCCCATAATGGGCATGCAAATGGCCATCTAGCACCTTGTATGCCAAAGGGCTCATTTAAATGGCCGCTTTCATAAATTGGAAATGGTGCCCCTGCGCTATGCCTTGCAGGGGGTGAAATTAAGTTTTGCAGCCACTAGCCAGCAGGCCTAGTGATCACCAGAATCCACTAGCCCCACAGACTTATCCGTTGGACCAGCCGGTGTATTTATTGAAATGTTACCTTAACTAGTACAAAGCCGCAGGGCTAGTTAAAGGAAAATCTCACTAGCCCAATTCAAAATCTTCCAGCATTTGGCTAGTAGGCTGGTGCAAGATTCAACTCCTGTCCTTGCCGGCCCATGCTTCTGGGTGCACATCAGGGTGGCGCTACTGGGGTAGCGCTGGAAGTACAGAGGCTACTGCTGCCTGGAACCACCCTATTCACAGTCAGATAGCATGGAGCACTATTCCAACTGTGAATAGTAATTTTTGGCACCTGGGCAAATGCAAAGCGCAAAGCAGAATTTTGTGCTCTGCTTTGCGATTTTTAGTGAATCTGGCCCCTGATGTGTTTTTCACCCTGTAATGAAGCACTTTGTTGCAGGTGTGCCCCCACCTGCCTTACTACTTTTTATATTTTATTATAGAGTACCGCACTGTAGCCCTCTCTCCCTGAAAAGCAGGTAGGTCATCACTGTGATGACTCTGCCATCCCTTGCTCTAGTGAATGAGACAGCAGAGGTTTCTCCCAAACTCTTGTCCCCCACCTGGCAACTGACAGCTTATACCCACCAATATACTGGACTGCCTTTGACAGTCATTCTTTTAAGGGGAACAGTCAGCACTAAGAGCCCTACATCCAAGTATGGAGCTGGTCCTAATTTGCACTTTGTGTACCAAACCTTTTTTTTTTTTTTTTTTTAACTTACTGTTTGCTGCAATATGGTAGACTATATCAGGTTGAGTCTGCTGACTTACAAGCTGACATTTTCTGTAACTACAAATGCCAGGGTCTCCTGCTGTTGACATCAGAGCACAGCTGCAGCAGTGGGAGATTCAATAGCCTGCAATGCATGTAAAAGTTTCTGTAAACACAGATCTGATGTTGACCAGCCCTGCTGTTCTCCCAGGTCTACGTACAGTTCTCCGTGACTGTACTTAATGTAATGACACCCTAGTATACTAGCAAAAAATTGTGTAAGCTTATAGAGATAGAGACCTGCAATGGGATAGTTATAACATATTGTAATTGTATTTAAGAACTGAAATGAAAACCAATATTATGCTTACTTGCAAACTGTGGTAATAATTGGCTCTGGACTTGCCTTGCCAAATACCGTATCTCCCAATGCAGGAACTAAAAACACGCTGCACTTGCATAAAATGAGCCGTCACATGCTTTTACCACATGTATCCAAAGATGGCACTGTTCAAACATGTTCTGTATGTAACTTTGAGTCCATTTGTCAATATTACCTGTGAGCCACTGGACTGTTGTGGTGGATGTTAAAGATCCCACAGCACTTCTCCAATGAGTACAGGAAATTCTGCGATGTCCTGGCCAAATTCCCCCCATTCACTAATCGACCAACAGCTTAACCTGGTTCAATAATCAGTCAGTTTGCATCTATATCCCACTCCCCTGGATAAGCTGAAAACACCAAGTATTTCCACGACATTCTTTTTCCAGTCAGCAACAACTAAATAAATAAAATATTGAAATACGGAATCATACATGAGTAGTGGTGATTAAAAATGTATTTTTGTTGCAGGCCTGAGGTCTGTAATACCACTTAGACCTCAAGAGCAAAGCTCTGTAAAAAAAAAAAAAAAGTTACCATACTCCCTAGGTTTTTTTTTTTTTTTTTTTTTAATAAGTGCTGGATTTAAAAGAGGCAGAGCTGCAGAATCTTTGCTGTTAAGAAAAAAATTAGAGAATAAATTATGGGTACAGGTGTGTAGTTTTGTTTTTTTTTGTTACATACAGTACACCCAAGAAGGGTGATGCCTTACTAACCCTGAGAGTGAAGCTCAAAAAATTTCTCAAGGCATCACACATCCTCAGGTGTGTGTAAAAAAAAAAAGCTATTACATCTAAACCCATGCTTTATTTTTTAAAACTGCTGGCTTTACTGACCTCCTGTTCTTCTTCCCTGCTTTAGGCTGGGACTTAGTGCTGAGTATGTTCTGTCTCCCAGCGTGCCACCTGTCATTTGGCCAGGGAAAAAGGCCTCCATCTCTTCAAAGTCCAGTCCCAGTTCTGCGGCCTGCCCAGGAGTCTGGGACCAAATAATGCTACAAGCATTTTTCATTGTGTTGGTGATTTCGTCAGCTGATCGTTTTCTCAGAGTGTGCTTGTGTACCCTAACACCCTCCTGCCCCATCTAGGGGCATACTTTAACATCGCAGGTCTTCCAGGCAGAAAGAAGGGAGTACTCAAAGCATTAACATTCGAGACTTTTTTTTTTTATTTTACGTACTACTAAAGCAGGGAAAACAGCTGTCTCTTATCTGCATGCTGTCTTCATAGCAGTGCACGTTACCTCCTCCATCTCAGCATCTGATCTCCACCCTGAGCCGAACACCAGACCAAGACCTCCCTCTTCACCTCTGGAGGTTTCAGGAAGCCCTTGCAGCGCCAACCAGGCTGGGTTCTGCCCCTGGAATGCAACTCAAGGAAAACTGATTAGACTGCAAATACGAGGGGAAAAAAGGATTTCATTTCATTTCATTAGCCTCCCCCCCCAGTCAAATAAAGCACAGACCACTGTTTCTTCCCAACTGGCTTTTATTTTGCACCTGCATGGCAAATGATTCCAGCGATACAGGGGTCACCATTCTTCTCAAATAAATAAGCAGCTCCATGGGGCTTTAACTTTTTTACAATTTGGGCTGGACCTAATAACCAGCAGAGACCACAGATTTTGCATACACCAGAAGGATTCTCCTTTTCTACCACTTCTCTCTCTCAGGTGCTCTACTCAAGACACTGGAACACAGATCCCTGCAATCTCCTAGCATATCATGGATCCAGTAAGCCAACCTTCCTTTTCTTTCCTTTCGGGTCCCTTCTACTTTGGCACTGGTCAACCCCCTTTACACTGGTGTAGGAAAGCGAGTGGCCCGGCCCACTTGGACCCCTGGGTACTGGTTCAAGCTACAAGGGCATCCAGGAATTTTCCTGACGACCCATGCCCCAAGACACCTTTAACATGGCTGGCACTGGTGCACAGGGCTGAGGCCACTCTTGCCACGATCACTCGGCTCTGCCTCAGAACTCCATGGCCCCCAATTCACTCCGGGGGGTTCTGCTGGTACCTACTTCCTATGGGGAATCCCTGCCAAGCCCTATTCCCTGCTTTTATTCCTGGGCTTGAGTCAAGCTCCAGCATGGGGACCAGTCTCCAAGGTCTGCCATTTCTTTGGCCTGCGACCCACCTGGACTTTAAATGGACTGATGCCCCAGGACCTGTCCCTCCAACAAGCGCCATGTTTCGGGTGAAAGGATCCCCGGCTCCTTCAACCCCCAAGGCTGCTCAGCTGCACCAGGGTATAAAGGGAACCGCTACCACCAGCTCCCTATTGAGAGGGCCCTGCCACAGCCCTCCCAGTTCTGGTGACCTGGATATACACAAACGGGCCTACTAAGGGTACCTACATCTCTCTTCTGGGCTTACTAAAGCCTCCTAATGCCCTAGCCCCCATCGACACAGGATCTGGCTACCTGTGTCCCCAATGGAATGCCATACCCCCAACTCCTCGTCAGCCACAGCACCTAAAACCATCCTGACTGCACTCTTTCAGGAGGGTTTCCCAACTAGCCTCCTGGACTGCCGAGCTCCCTCACTTGCCCACCTATCCTCAGTTCATCATAAAAGCCTTGTGCAGTTCACTTTCGGTACGCTGTTATAACATCTACTTCAGCTGCTGCCATAAACACCTAACTTCAGCTTCATTATCAGCGTGCTGCAGCCCGAGAGATTTGAAACCTGAACTTATATGCCAAACTCATTTACAGAACAGTACCCTGCTTTATTGTGTTTTGTGCCAGTGCTCCTACCTCGGAGGTCTCTGACTTTATACCTTGCAGTCTCCATTTTGCTGGTAACCGAAGAAATTAGTTTTACCTGTTGCAAGTGGGAGGAGAACCAGGACCAGCGTCACAGAGCAGGAGTGGCAGTCCATCATAAAAGCCTTGCGCAGCTCACAGCATGAGCAAGAGTACTTTATAAATTGGGGTCTACTATTTTAATTTTAGTGTATTTATGAAGAAATGTTCAACAGAACAGTTTGTTGATTGAGGAACTTATCCCTGGTCTGCCTTGGCACTTCGGCGAGTGGAAAATATTAGTGTAATCTATTTCCCCTGGAGAACGAAAAACGCTTGAACATCTACCGTCGTCTCTGGGCATACGGGGTTATTTTTCTCTTATTTTTAATCTATTTAGTATAAATGTTTTTAAAATGAGTACTTAATAGTTTACAAGTTATAGACTTTGTCTAGGTTATATAAAAGTGCTGATTTAGTAACAGAGCTTTATTTTGTTATTCCTACACAGAAAATGTTAATATCAAAGTTTGTAGGCTGTTTGATCCTTTGCTCCCTCATGAGTGTTGCTGCTTCAAATGACTTTAGTATAATTAATAGTCTAACAAAAGACAAACCTTTAATAAATTGGCTGATTCCTTATAGTCAATTACAGAAAAATAATGGTAATCAATTGAGGAGGAAATTTCTTCCAGGTATACACTGGAGGAGGCTAAACTCAGGAGGTTGCTATGGACCTTTAAATCCTTATAGATTTAGTACTCCAATTACACATTTTTCTGGGGCTTGTTGTTTGTTACTAATAGTGGGGGGAGATATTGAAATAAATCCAGGGCCTGATGTTCTGAATATGAAGTTTCTACAAGATAATGCACGAAGTATTGGGGTAAAGAATGACACCTTGGTAACATTACTAGCTGAACTTGATCCATGTGTACTGGAATTAAGTGAAACATGGCTTTCTTATAAGCACCATGACCATGAATGTGGTACACAAAATTATTATGTATGGAGGGCAGACAGGAAATCATTGGGGGGTGTAATGCTCTTTTTAAAAACAAGCCCTTGGTCACTCAGAAATTCTGTTACAAGGCAGTGATAAGAATATAGAATATTTAGTAGTGAATCTGGAGCACATTGGATTAGCTATTTCAGTTGTTTATTCACCTCCTAAATCAAATATATCAGATTTAGAAATAATAGTAACAAAAATTTCAGATATAGTGGGAAGTAGGCCTTTAATGTTGATGGGTAACTTAAATTGTGACTGGAAAAATTCATGGGGAAGACTCTTGAAGGATATAGTCACTACTTTAGGGCTAAAACAACTCATAAAAAGCAAAACTAGATTTACTTCCAATGTAACTAATGGGTCAATTTTAGATCTAATTTTTGGTCTCTACTCAAATCGAGATCAAAGACTCGGGTACTTTACCTCCCTGTCTTGGTGATCACAACCCAGTTTGGTTACTCTGCCGCAGTCCCAGTTCCAGCAAGATCTTGTCTACCAATGTCAAAACTGGATCAGAGATTTTAGAAAATTCTCTGAGACCCGATTTTTGGACAGCATAAGTAAGGAGAACTGGGACCACTGCAGACTAATCCCAGACATTGATGTTGCGACTGAATATTTCACTCAGACCTTTGGAGAAATTTGTGATTCGCACACACCCAAAGTTAAAACACCAAAAAAAACATTTAAAGTACCTTGGATTAATGACAGATTATTAAAACAATTCCGGATCAAAAATAGAATCTGGAAAAAAGCACTGAAATCCAAATTAGAAAAGGATTGTATACTTTTTAAGGCAGCTAGAAACAAATGCAAAAGGCTAGTCAAAATCTCTAAAAAGTCTTATTACAAAAATAAAATCAATTTGAGTACTGACCCAAGACATTTCTGGAATGTAGTTAAACAACTAACCAAACCGGGCAGGAAATCTCACAAGGAAATAACAAGGTTAAAGAATGGGGATACCTTTATTGATACTCCGAAAGATACTGTATTTCTAAAGTACTAAATTATTTTTTTATAGACCTTCCTAATTGTACGATTCCTTACAAGCAAGAAATTGAACATCATAAAACCATTCCTTTACTGTACATGATGGACTGCCCCCCTTTAGATTTAAGATTCTTACAATCACTAGTGTTTATAAAGTACTACAAAAAATAAGTACTCACAAGGCCTCTGGTAGTGATGGTCTTCAAGGTAGGTTTTTGAAACATTGAAACATAGAAACATCGACTTTGACGGCAGATAAGGACCACTTGGCCCACCCAGTCTGCCCATTTCCCCACCTACTGGATGAGCTGCAGATTCTAGTTAACCAACAGCCTACTTCCTGCAACCCCCCACTATAATTGCCTTGTGTCTGTCCAAGGCATGTTTGAATTCCCCCACTGTTTTAGACCCAACGACCTCCTCAGGAAGGCTGTTCCATGTATCCACCACTCTCTCCGTGAAAAAAAAAATTCCTCACACTACCCCTCAGCCGTCCCCCCTCTATCTTTAAATTGTGCCCCCTTGTTCTTACACATCTCTTTTTCTGAAAGATGCTACCCTCCTGGACTTTGTTGATTCCCTTGAGGTACTTGAACGTTTCTATCATGTCCCCGTCCCTCCTTTCATCAAGAGTATACATATTAAGCTCTCTCAGTCTCTCTTTATATGGTTTCTGCTGCAGACCCTGCACCATTTTAGTTGCCCTCCTCTGAACTGCTTCCATCCTGTCCTATGTCCTTGCGTAGATGGGTCTCCAAACTACACACAGTACTCTAGATGGGGTCTCACCAACTGTCTGTATAGAGGGATAACCACTTCCCTTTTTCTACTTGTGATGCCCCTTCCTATGCATCCCAGTATCCCCCTGGCTCTCCTTACCGACTTTTCACATTGCTTACCCACCTTTAGGTCATCTGATATGACTACCCCCAGGTCCCTTTCCATTTTTGTTGTTGTTAGTACCTCCCCTACTATTGTGTACTCTTCTCCTGGGTTTTTGTTTCCCAGGTGCATTACTTTGCATTTCTTTGCATTGAATCTAAGTTGCCATATGTCTGGACTATTCCTCCAACCTTGCCAAGTCCCTTCTCATCTTTTCTACCCCCTCTTGTGCATCAACTCTGTTACAGATCTTTGTGTCATCTGCAAAGAGGCATACCTTTCCCTTCAGACCCTCTGCAATGTCACCTATGAAGATATTAAAGAGGACTGGACCCAGTACTGAGCCCTGAGGTACTCCACTAGTAACCCCCTTTCTTTGGAATGTGTTCCATTCACTATTACCTTCTGTGTCCTGTTGTGCAGCCAGTTTGCTACCCAGGCTACCACCCTGGGACCCACTCCCAGGCTGGCTAACTTGATTATTAATCTTTTGTGTGGGACTGTGTCAAATGCCTTGCTAAAGTCTAGGTAGGCCATATCACAGCCCTCCTGGTCTATTACTTTGGTCACCCAGTCAAAGAAATCAATTGGATTCATCTGACATGACCTTCCTGCTGTAAATCAAGCTGCTTTGGGTCCTGTGCCCGCAGCCTCTAGGTACTCAACAATTCTTTTTTCAGAAGTGATTCCATCATTTTCCCTACCACTGAGGTCAAACTTACAGGTCTGTAGTTTCCTGCTTCTGCCTTGCTCCCACTTTTGTTAAGGGAATCACATCTGCCCTCCTCCAGTCCTCAGGTACCCCCCATTCTGCCATGATTTGTTAAAAGCGTGGTCAGTGGTGTCACTAGGTCCTCCTTAGTTCTTTTAATTCTGGGGTGAATCGTCAGGCCCCATTGCTTTGTCACCTTGAGGTTTTAGGAGTTCTTTCAGGACTCTTTCTTCTGTGAATGGACTGGTGTCAACCCCCTACCCAGAGTGCTTCTATTGTCTGGTTTAGGTAACTCCTCCTCATCTTCTTTTGTGAATACTGAGCAAAAGTATTCATTCAGTATCTCTGCCTTTTCACTGTCTCCCTCTGCCCACCTCCCCTCTCCTTTATTAATCTTCACTATCCCTCCCTTAACATTTCTATGCTCCCTAATGTACCTATAAAAGGTTTTACCCCCTTCTTAACTGAGTTGGCTATTTTTTCCTCAGTTTGGGCCTTTGCTAGTCTGACTGCCTTCCCCACTTCTTTCTGCTTTAACTGATACAGTTCCCTGTCGTGCTCCTTCTGTGATGCCTTATACTTTCTGATGCAGCCTTTTTCTCCTTAACCTTCCTGCCACCTCTTTTGAGAACCATAGTGGTTTTTACTCCTTTGTTTTCTTTATTTGTTTCACACAAAAGGCTTTGCCTCTATGATGACAGTTTTGATTTTTCTCCATTGTTCTTCCACCTCCTTTTGGTCATTTGCTAGTGCATTCTTCAGGTATTCACCCATTTTGCCAAAGTCAGCCCTTCTAAAGTCCAGTATCCTTGTTTTTGTATGGCTTATCTCCATGGTTGTGCTCATTGTGAAGCACACTGTGCAGTAGTCGCTTGTTCCCAGATGTCTACCGACTTCTAAATTTGTGATCCTCTCTCCATTTGAGAGTGCCAGGTCTGTATTGCTCCCTCGAGTGGGTTCCAACACTAGCTGTCTAAGGCCTGCCCTGCAGGGCATCAAGAATGACCCTGCTCTTGGATGTGGCTGCAGTACATGTTATCCAGTTAACATCTGGCATATTCAGGTCCCCATCAACAGTATCTCCCTTTTTCAGCCATTTTGAGAATGTCCTCTATCATTTTGTTGTCCATTTCCTCCCCTTTAGACGGGGGTCTGTATACAACCCCTGTGCAGATTGTGATGCCATTCCCTGTCTCCAAGGTGACCCAGAGTGCCTCTTGTCCTCCCCCTTTACTTTTTAGTTCTGTAGCTTTGATCCCTTCCCTTATGTATAGAGCTACTCCACCTCCTCTTTTACCTTCCCTGTCCCTTCTGTAGATTGTGTACGCTGGTATGATGACATCCCAGTCATGGTTCTCGGTGTACCATGTTTCTGTGACTGCCACAATATCCAATTGTTCAGCTTCCATCAGGGCTCCTAGCTCAGGAAGCTTGTTTCCCAGACTACGGGCATTGGTATGCATTGCCCTCCATTTAATGTTGGCTTTATCCTTTTTCCCCCATCCCTGCTCTTATTGCCCCTATCTATTTTTCCATTTAAGGACATCTGCTCATCAAAGGTCACTCCCAAATAATTATAGTCCATGACCTGTTCCAGTTTGGTTAAATTTGTTGTATAAATTACATGTTCCCAGATGTCTACTGACTGAGTGAAATATTCAGCCGCAACATCAATGTCTGGGATTAGTCTGCAGTTAGCAGCCTATCATATAGCACCAGTCATTACTTATATATTCAACTGGAGCATTCAAATTGGTAATTTTCCTTCATCTTGGAAAGAAAGTACGGTAAAACCGATTCATAAGGGGGGAAGTGTGGTAGAAGTTAATAACTACAGGCCTATTGCCTCGTTACCTCTTTTATCAAAGAGTTTGGAGAAACTTATTTCTGTTCCGGTCACGGATTACTTAAATAAATATAGCCTTCGAACCCCAAACCAATCCGGTTTTAGAAAGGATTACTCCACTACTACAGCCCTTTTAGAGTATAATGACTTGTTAAACAGGTCACTGGGAAATAACATGGAGACAACAGTGATTTCTGTGGACCTTTCGAAGGCCTTTGACCGGGTGGACCACCCCTTATTGACTGAGAGAGTGCAAGGGTTAGGTATCAGAGATGGCCCTCTTGACTGGTTAAAATTATATCTGAGAAATCGCTCCAGTTGGTGGAGATTCAGGGTTATTCATCTGAGAGCAGGGGGGTCACCAGAGGCGTTCCTCAGGGATTGATTCTGGGACCTCTTCTGTTTCTTACTTTTTTATAAATGATCTTCCACTAGTGGCTGAGCATACAGAAATCCGGCTATATGCCAATAATACGGTAACTGTTGCATCTGGCCACTCTGACGATGAGTTGCAATCAAACCTGCAGCCTGACTTTCTAAAGATCAAGGGGTGCTTCACCAGGTCAAGGCTGATTATGAACACAAAGAAAACGAAATGTATGAAATTTTTACTAAAAAAAAAAAAAGATACTTCTCCTAAATTACAAATTTATACAACAAATTTAACCAAACTGGAACAGGTCATGGACTACAATTATTTGGGAGTGACCTTTGACGAGCAGATGTCCTTTTCTCAACATATCATGGCTTTACTAAAAAAAGTGAACAAAAGGGTGGGGGCCCTAAGGAGAACCACAGAATGTTTAACACTAACAGTCAGGAAGAAGTTAGTTGAACAGTTGTTTATTCCAGTATTTAGATATGGCGAACTGATATACAAAATAGCCAATAAAACACACTTGGCCAGATTGGATAAAACTTATTTCTGAGTGGCTAGATATGTACGGATATATGAAGAAGCCAGCAGAAGAAGGCCATTTGGTCTATCAAGTCTGCTCATATTGCAGGGTCCACAGCTTGAGCTAATGTCCTTTCCCTTCCTTCCCACTCCTCCCATCCTCCCTACCCATGATTCTTACCTTCCCCCTATGCCTATCCCAGCCTCTCTTAAAGCTGCCCACCGTATTCAATGAGATTACCTCTTCTGGCAGCACATTCCAAGTGTCCACCACCCTCTCTGTGAAGAAGTGCTTCCTGATCTCCCTCCTAAACCTTCTACCCTCCAGCTTAAGACTGTGCCCCCTTATGACATGGTTGCCACTCAGCTTAAAGAGACTCTCCTTATCAACTTTATTTATCCCTTTCAAGTACTTTAATGTCCCAATCATGTCCCCTCTCTCTCTCTCCTGTCTTCCAGGGAGTACATGTTCAGTGCCCTCAACCGCTCCTCAAATGCCTTGTCCTGCTGACCGGCTATCATCTTTGTAGCCCTCCTCTGTACCTTCTCCAGCAGATTAATGCCCTTTTTGAGGTGTGGGCACCAGTACTGCACTCCATACTCTAGATGTGGCCTTACCAGTGACCTGTACTTAAGGGGAATTATCGTACTCACCATTGCTTATTGTTAAGTAAACTAAATTGGTTGCCCTTGGACATAAATTATACCTGCCAACGGTTAACTCTAATTCATAAAATGAAATATTCCTGCCTTAATCATCCAATTTCAAAATTGCTGTTTCCAGTGTATCAACATACAAAACAGGTATTAACTAGGTCAGTACATCTGAATAAGATCACTATGGAAAAATCACGAAATAAATATGGGGACAGGACCCTAATTCACCAAGCTGCCATTATTTGGAATTCTCTTTCCTCTGATGTAATGGAAATTGTAAATTATTTCACATTTGTTCACACTATAAAAGATTTGAAAGCCCATATTTGTAATTGTTAATTACTATTTTTATGAGCCGCAAAGTTTGTTAAGTCCTGTACTTCACACAGGTTTGATGGCAGTACCTTTTTTACTTTCTATTTTGTTGCTATACTAGTAACATTTATATTTCATGTTAATGTGTTCATGTATATGTCATATTGGAAGTTTGTATGTTTTTTTATGGCAAATCCTAGCTTGATGTTATAATTATAGCTTGCACTTTAGACAGGGACCACACAGGTCTATCTTGTAAACTGGACTATTGTCCAAATGACATGCATTACCTGTATAAAAATAAACTTTTACTTACCTACCTACCTATCCTGGTCCTGATGCTACTCTTCCAGCCTTCCCCCTTCAGCCCCAGGCCTAATGCCTGGGCTGGAAAAGGCACCGCTACGTCCTGAAAGTCCCTTTCTATACCCTTTTTACCGCTCTCTGCTGCCACCTTGAGGCATCCAGAGCAATATCCCCAGAGCTATAAACCCATTTCCTAGCTCTCGCAGTGGTGGGGGGTTAGGAGGGGAAAGGATGCCTAACAGGAGGACTATAAGCCCTGCATTTACAGGGGGCTTACACTTGTGCTACTTATGCTTGATGACAACTCTCAGCTGTCTCATGCACGCTATTATAACCATGGATTGCACCTGGAAACGAGCCTTGGCTCAGTGTGCCTTTCCTGGTTATCAATTTTCAAATAAATTATCAGCCAGTTAAAACAGCAAACTACAGTTATCCGGATGTAATCCAGGCTAGTTAGTGATTATTATGAAATTATACATTGATCAGGTGGCTGCTTCAGAATTTATGAAATGATATACTAAAGAAACTACCTGGGCTACTCATTAAATGGTCATTACAGTAAATACGTAACTTACTCAAAAATAATCTTATACTACTATACTGGTTTGTTTACAGGGCCGGATATTCAGACTGCACCAGGCAATGGCGCAAGTGGGGGCGCAACGCAACCGAGCTGCGCCGGGGCCAGGACAGGGTGATATTCAAAGGTGATGTGCTATGGCGCATCACCATTGAATATCGCACAAAATGCGCATGGCGCAAGTACAATGTGCCAGCGCATCCCACAGACAGGGAGGACCAGGAATGCTCCAGTGCAAATGCAGTTGCGCTGAGCGCATCACCCGCGATATTCAGAAGAGGGCATGCAAATGGGGCCATAATATATGCATGGTGCTAATGGGTCCATTAGCATGTCATTATGGCCTCATTTGCATGCGTTGCGCAAGCAGCCCGGCGAAATGCGCCTGGCGCTCTGCGGAGCTGCCTGCAGCAGGCTCTGTGTCCCTGGTGCGCTAGTGTCCCCCACCTGTATGCCTGAAAGCGGGCTCCCATAGCAGATATGGCTACCAGGTGGTCCAGTGGTATCCCCCTCCGTCTGACATGGTCGATTGCGACAACTGTATGCCAGTATAGCACCCGGTGTGTTAGTCTTCCCCCCCTTCCCTCCCAAGTGGCCCGATCGTGGGCAGTAGTGATGCAAAGCCCTACACCTGGTGGGCTAGTATTCCCCCTCCATCCAGTCTGCCTGATCATGGCTAGTAGTACCCCAAAGCCCTATACCAGCTGGTGCAGATGTCCCCCATTCCCCGATCGCGGGCATGTGATAGAAATAGTAAACCTGGTGGCCCAGTGGCCCCCCATCCACCACACAGAGGACCCAGCCACCCCCATCATCGGCGGGCGGTAGCACCCGCCTGCATATCGCCCGACCGCCCGCCAAATGACAGCGACATTATGTGCTGTATGCCTATTGGTCCACACTGTGGACCAATGGGCATACAGACCATACAGTATTACACAGGCACGGTTATGTGAATGAAGCCATACAAGCCCATCGGGTATTGGGCTTTGCATCACTACTTCCCGCAATTGGGCCACTAGGGAGGGAGGAGGGGGAACACTAGCACAGCGGGTGCTATACTGGCATACGGTTGCCCACGATCAAGCATGTCGGGGTGGGGATCCACTGGACCACCGGGGAAGGTGTGGGTGCATGCGGACAGTGTCCCTACTGTGCGGGTGGCCACCCATGGCTGGTGGGTGCCGTGATGTGCCCTGTAATGCAGCAGCCCGTCTGTGGGTGGCCATGGGTTGTTCCTCCTTTTTACCAGCTCAACATTGCACCCCGTATGTAGCACATCAGGGTTGTGCCAGCATACGCAGCACATCCCGGGCTGAATATCAGGATGTGCTGCATGCGCTGACCGCCCCCATTTGTGCTGCATACATTACCAATGCCCCCGGGCGCATCGGGATGTGCACAGCGTAACTTGCCCCTTTGAATAGCGCACCAGGGCGTAACCCCTTTGAATATCTGGGCCACAGTGTACAATCTAAAGAGATTTTCAGGGAAAGTTTCACTAAGTGTCGCATTGCAAAAAAGATGCAATTTTTCTCAACTGCTAGACAAAATTGTTTATGTGTAAGCAATTACTTATTACCACAGATCTGATTTCACCCAAAGGTGGCCATACAGTTACATGATACAATTACAATCAAAATTACACAAATTAGGTCACAACTCATAACAAATGATCCCAATATTTCTGAGACAAAAACTGTAGAGTAGAGAGTGAAGTTGTTTTTTGGCTAAAACTGAGGCATGCTGAACAGCTCTGTTAAAACTGTGGAGCAGCAGACCGGCCTGGTGGCATGGAAGGCTATGGCTTTGAACACCTTACCTCCTGCCACACTGGTGAACCATGTTCAGGAATGAGCACAGGTTGCCAGGGGTCAGCGAGACAGGAGAGGATTTAACATCCCAAGGACTGCTCTCCTCTCCCAAGGAGGGGTGGCCAGCCGACTCGGCCTTTGACTGCCACTGGGTGGAGGCCCAGTGGCAGGGCAGGTAATGAGTGACTCGAGGAATGAGCCATGGTTCTGCAGGACATGTCCACCTCCACATGCATATCATGATGTGTTGCTGAAGCAGAAGCTCATGGAAGAAAATGGAAAAAGGGATCCAAAGGCGAACTGCTGTCCTGTGCACCTCCCAGGACCTGTGCCGCCACCCGGACACTGGGAGAAACTCTGGATTATGGACCTCGGGGAGGAAAAAGGCCATCCCCTTCCAATCCCACCACAGGCAGAAGCAGTGGGAGACTCGCTCCAGGAAGGTCTGGGGGAAGTTGGTGCTGGGGACAGGTGTGAGGTTCTCTGAAGGGATAAACAGCTGTGTTGGAAAATAAAAAACAAAAACTGTGGAGCAGTTAGATACAATATGGTTGTTATTCCCCACCCTCTTCGCAGTATTCTCCCATCTCCCCTATGTAAAGTACTTTTGGATAAATGGTGTGGTTTGCATAAGTCCCTGCCTAAGGACAGCAGCGTTCTCACCCTTCTCCAAATAGAGTCAATTCTTTGACATAGGGTGGTTCCCTTAATTCCCCTCCCCCCAGCACTTATTTTTCCTATTACAGGTACAATATAGTAAAACCCGCCTCCCACTCATCTAAACATTAGATGTCTCAGTCCACATGAATAATAAAAACTAGTACTTCTAAATACAGGCTAACAGTGCACACAGATCCTTATCCTCTTGGTCTCTCCGCCAGGCCCAAGATGCCATTAATCTTACCCACTAATGCTTTGTGTAAATCACAGTCATTTAAAAATACTGCTGTTCAGGCCCAGCAATAAAATCTAGAGGATAAAGATCTTCACTCTGAATTGAACTGTACCTGAAAATACTGCACACATTTTTCTATACCAAAGGCCTGATATTCAATTAAAATGTGTGTACAATAGCCAGGGTGCCCAAAGATATTATATTCAGTGGAATAGTGCACTGGTACCATTCAACTCACTATAGGGCCATGCTGGCCAAGCGCTAAGCCACTTTGCGCTGCCCCAACACGGCTCTCGAAGTACGCCACCACAATGGCTTGTGCCAAAGCGCAATTTGCAATATTCAGAGGGACCCATGCAAATGAGTCCATTAGGCATACAAGGCACTAAGGGTCCATTTGCATGCCCATTATGGGCTCATTTGCATAGATTTGACCATTACTGGACGATTTAGCACAGCCCCGCACCACCAAATGCCCAGTCCCAGATGCAGAGCTATTCTTGGTGCTAGTGGTCCCCCTACCCAATCCTCACCCTGTACATGCACACAATCTCCCTGCTGTTAAGTGGTCCCTCCACCCACCTGCACCCATGGCAGTATAGCCTAGAGGTTAGAGTAACGAGCTGTGAATGAACTTGGTACATCCAGCATACCAGACCTGGGTTTGATTCTCACAACCTCCACTGGCATACTGTGGGACTCTGAGCAAGTCACTTAACTGCCCAGTGCTCCCAGGTCACCCCTGAAAACAGGCACTTGTGCCTAGTGGGCCTTAACCAGTTACCAAAGACTAAAATAAAATAAAAAATGATTGATGTTTGAAACCCGTTTCCCCGGTGTTCAGCGGTCCCTCCCGCTACTCGCACCCATGCCCGATGAACACATTCAAGTTCCCTGGTGTCCACTGGTCCCTCTCCCCACCTGATCCCATGCCCAATACTGAAAATCCCTGTCCCTGAAGTCCAGTGGTCCCTTCCAATAAGTATCCCCATCCCCAAGAAGGCACTGTGACAGCCCGAAGGCCACTGGTGTGTTCTCACCCAAAGTTTCACAAGGCAGGCATACTGAGGTGAAGTGCCCCCCCCCCCAATCAGTCTGCAACTGGTAATGGCACACCCATCTCAAGAACCCTCCACCCCCCACCCAAAAATGCCTGTCCCCGTTTCGGCATCTGCAACCAGTCCCCTGCTACAAGATGCAGACTGGGGACGGCTGCGGTGCCACACAGCGGAGTATTCAGTTACCAGGGGGAACACATGGCCTTCAGGCTGTCACAGCGGCTTCTTGGAGACAGAGGTACTAGGATGAAGGACCAATGGACACCAGGGACAGGGATTTTCAGTATCATGCATGGGATTAGGTGGGGGGAGGGACCACTGGACACCAGAGAACTTGTGTGTGTACATCTGGCATGGGTTTGGGTGTGGGAGAGGGACCATTGGATACCAGGGAAATGGGATTCACAAATCGGGCATGGGATTGGTTGGGAGGAGGGACCACTGGACACCAGAGAAAGTACAGTTACGTAAGAACTTTCATAACAGTAGATCTTCGCGAGAGGCTCTTGCAGTAGATATTCACATATAGAACTAAGCCGCCAGGACCACACGGAAAACTTCTAGCTAGCAGTGTCCAGCAGGGGACCGCCCATGATATCACCGTGATATTATATAAGGAGCAGTCCCCACGCCCGCCTTCCAGTTCTCCTGCCAGGGACCTAGAAAGATGCGACAGGAGAAAAGGAGAGGGCTCCTGGAGCCAAAAGGCACAATATGAGAAACAGAAGGAAACCCAGGGGGAGGTTGGGAGAGAAAGCAGTACCTACTGCAAGAGCCTCTCTCAAAGATCTACTGTTACGGTAAGTTCTTACGTAACTGTACTATCTTACTTCGCGAAGGCTCTTGCAGTAGGTACTCACATATAAGACCGAGTCCCAAGCAGTAACCTGAGACAAGTCTGAGACATGGGAGGCAGGAATGGGTTTACCAGCAACTCCAGGGTACTCATGAAAGGAGTCCTTGTAGGACAGCAAGGCCAAAGCCCACTCTGAGCCTCGATGCAATTTCCAAACTGTATTGCTTGGTAAAGGTATGGACAAAACTCCAAGTTGCAGCCGTGCAATGTCTGCAGCTGAAACATTCCTGAAACAAGCAGTAGAAGCAGCCATGCCTCTGGCTGAATGTCCTTTAACCTGACCTAGAAGGGTTTTGTTGTACTTCTGATAACAGAAGGTAATGCAGTTTGCCAACCACTTGGACAAACACTGTTTAGAAAATAGCTGCGCCCTCTCTTTTGGGCGCAAAGGAAACAAACAACTGGTCAGTCTTACAGACAGACTTTGTCATGTCTGTATAGCACTTAAGAATTCTATGTACGTCCAGAGTGTGCAGAAGTGCTTCACCCTTATTGGAATGCTCCCGGATAGTACACTGGCAAGTTCAGTGACTGATTCAAGGTGGATTCTGATACCACCTTGGGTGAGAACTTAGGACTGGTTCGCAGAGCCACCCGGTCTCTGTGGAAAATCAAGTAAGGAACCTTACACATGAGAGCCTGAAGCTCTGAAATCCTTCTAACTGAAGTGATGGCTAATAGAAAAAGTGCTTTCCAAGAAAGATAGCGCATGTCCAAACTCGCTGCAGGCTCAAAAGGGGGCAGTGTGAGTTTCTCTAGTATGAAATTCAGGTCCCATTGAGGAGCAGGGCTCCATATTGGTGGTTTCATATGAAGATTCCCTTTCAGGAAAGTTTTGGATACCTCCAACTGGGCCAAAGTCTTTTGTCCCACAGGAATGTGATACACAGAAATGGCCGATAAGTGGATTTTTAGAGTCGAAGTAACTAAGACCCAAATCATAGAGATGCAGCATGTAATCTAAGACCTTTGTGACTGAACAGGAGAAAGGTTCTATCCCTTTCAAGTCTGCCCAGACGGAAAAATGTTTCCATTTCATGCCATATGTGGCTCTGGTGGATGGCTTTATGGCCTCCTCCAGAATTTGTGCTACCCTCGGGGAAACCCCAAAATGAGCAGCAGCTATGTCAGTAGGTGCCATGCATGCAGGTGAAGGGACTCGAGACCCAGATGTACCAGGGTCCCCTGTTCCTGTGTCACGAGATCTTGAGAGACTGGCAGTTGAAAGGGAGGTTCCACTGACAGTTGTTGCAGTACAGAGAACCATATTTGTCTCGGCCAGAAGGGAGTAATGAGAATCATCCATGTTCCTTCTGCCTGGAGCTTCATTAGCACTCTCTGAATCAACGGAAGTGAAGGGAAGGCATACACGAACCTCCCTCTCCAGCAAAGAGACAGCGCATCTCGCCAGAAAACACCATACCCTGGAGTGCGCGAGCAGAAGGTTGGTAGTTTTATGTTGAGTGAGGAGGTGAACAGATCTATTTGAGGTCTTCCCCACATTGCGAAGATGTCATTTACCATCAACTGCCTAAGCTCCCACTCGTGTGCCCTGGCTTGCATGCAGCTGAGCGCATTTTGGACACCTGGCACATGGACTGCAGTCCAATGAATATTGTGGTTGGCTGCCCAGTACCACACTCTCATCGCTTCCCGACAAAGTGGATAAGAGCGGGTTCCGCCTTGTTTATGTACCAGACTACATACGTCTGTCTGAATCTTAATATGACCCGGATGAATGAGATGTTGGAAAGCCTCGAGAGCATTCAACATTGCTCTCATCTCAAGTATGCTGCTATGAAGAAACAGTTCAATGTGGGACCAAAGACCCTGTGTGCAGTGGGGTCCCAGGTGTGCTCCCCATCCCAGGCCTGATGCATCCATCGTTAGGGTTTGGGAGGGGTTGTCTGAGCGAAATGGAACCCCCTTGGAGAGGTTGTCCTGGTTTTGCCACCATGAAAGATCATGTGCCATTGGATCCGACACTAGGATCTCAGGGTCCAGATCGTCTGATCTCTATTCCCACTGCACTATGAAGGTCCACTGAGAGACTTGTGTAGTCTGGCTAAGGGGACCGAAGGAATGGCTGCCACCATGAGCTCTAGCAATCGAAGGATTGCTCTGACTGATACCCTCTTCTGCAAAGCCACTAGGTGTGCCTGGTGCTGAAAGACAAAATTACTCACCGCAGTAATCTTCTTTCTTCCAAGGGGTCCTTTAACATCAGTAACCTTTTTGCACTTAGCTGGCCAGGTGCAACTGCCCCGGAGGTGTGTCTTTATGAGATATTTAAATGAGCTTAGGGCCAAACCAATCAAAAGACAGGAAGGGGTGAGAGCTGTTGCAGGCTTTGGAATTTTTCCAAGGAAAAACAAGGGCAAATGCACCGAAAAACAATCAACAGGACTCAAAAAACATGCAAATGTCCACAAAAGTGGAAATAGAAACAATAGCAACACAAGCTAAAAACTCATCAATAAGAAACTTCAAATTTGGTAAAAGGTGACATAAAGAGCCCTTCTCCGACAGGTTAACTGGGGAGGAAGGGTGGGAGCTTACTGATGATAAAAAGACTCCTTAGAAGAAAGAAGATTACTGCGGTGAGTAACTTCCCACAGGAAAAGCCCTTGCTTGGGCCATCTTCACAGCACGACTCTTCAAACCGCCGGCTGTGCCGCTGCTCCCTGCCCACCACTCCATTGGACTAAGGAGAAGCCCTCGCTTGGGCCATCTTCATGGAACAGCTCTCCAAACCGCCGGCTATGCTGCCGCTCCCTGCCTGTCACTTCAACGGACTAAGGAGAAGCCCTCACTCAGGCTATTTTCATGGCATGGCTCTCCAAACCGCCGGTCGTGTTGCCGCTCCCTGCCCTCCACTCCAATGGACTAAGGTATGGAACAACCGCGCTCAAGACTGCTAACCCGATTAGCTAGTGGAGTAAAGACCTGCCTTGCAATTGGCCAGAGCCCTCAATGAGCCACCTCTGATTGGCTGGCTGCTTCTCCGAGCAAGGGGACTACCCCATGCTGACCAGGGAATCGCTGATCATGGCATAAGGCTCATGGCTTTTCGGCTAAATTAGCGTACCTTTTAGCAGGGACCTGACAATCATTTGAACGCCATATTTTGTGTCTAGCCTGGAATATTTAAAACTGTACATGCCTAAAATTATTTGTCTAGCCAGAATGTTTAGAACTGTACCTCCCTGCTGCTTCTATCTTTAGAACTGTGTAATTACTGTTGCACTGTTTCTCTTGGGGAGCTGATTTTAGATAGGAAGTTAAGAGCACAGCAAATGGACTGAAATTTTTTTTTTTTAATATAAGGGTGTCTGGAAATGTGTTTTACTAGGGGTCTACTGAAACAGAAAGGTGGTATAGCTGGGTGTGGTATTTGCTTGCCCTAAAGCTTTGACCCTCCTTCCAAACTCTCTCTCTCTGCCGACCCCCTGCACATAGCCCCTTCTGTCTTGCTAATTTGCTTCAGCTCCAGGCCCCTACCTTCTTGGCGCCATTGACCGTGATGCAGACTTACTCTAAAACCTCAGTCTTTTTGCTATCCTCCCTCCATCTCATCCACTGCTAAATTACTGGTATCCCGCTGCTAGCCCTTGCAAACAATAGCCTGCAGCATGGCCCCTGTTTTAGATAAGTCCCCACCCTGATGGCAGCCACTTCTTTAAATAACTAACCCCTCCCTCTTCCCCCCACAGGAGAAGCCCTCGCTAGGGCCATCTTCACGGCATGGCTCTCCAAACCGCTGACCGTGCCGCCACTCCCTGCCCACCACTCCAACCGACTATGGTATGGAACAACCGTGCTCAAGACTGCTAACCCAATTGGCTAGCGGAGCACAGACCTGCCTTGCCATTGGCCAGAGCCCTCAGTGAGCTGCCTCCAATTGGCTGGCTGCTTCTCCGAGCAAGGGGACTACCCCACGCCAAGCAGGGAATCACTGATCAGGGTATAAGTCTCACTGCTTTTCAGCCAAATTAATGGCCCCTTTACCAGGGACCTGATTATCATTTGAACCCATATTTTCTCCGCCCACCACGCCCTTGGCCTCTATTAAATACAACCAAGCTCCTCCCTCCTCGTTTCTTATTGGTTGCTCATCTACCCAGCCCAATACCACTCTATCTCTCCAGCCGCTTGTCCTTGCATACCAACCTCTAGCTCCAGCCTTCTCTGCTTCTCTTACGTATCGACCCCCACCCTCAGAATGCAGCCGATCACAATATATGGTCTACTAATCATACTGTACTAATGCTCCTTGGTTTCCCATGCTACAGAACTCCATCCCCTGTGTTATCACCTATCCACACTATCTCTATCCTGCCCTCACTGCACAATCTCGGAGGGACATCACTTGACCCCCGTAGACCTGCCATGCTAAAGCTTCACCCTTTGCACATCAAGCCCCTGCAGCCTAACTCAATCCCAGCAGCCGATTTGCTGACTGGTAGGCAATTTGACTTCACTCATCACTTTAATCAAAAGGATGAGATTAAAGTCGCCACCAAGGTGACCTGGTCCGGTTTTCTAAGAACATTAATTCTGCTAATGCTTCTACTTTCTGTGAACGTGCATCCAAATCCTGGCCCTACCTCTGCCAATCTCGCCCCATGCTTGGGCCATCTTAAAATTGCCTCCTTGAATATGTGCACCCTTCCCCCCACACCACCCCAGTTCCAGGCCTGGGTGGCTCAAATCAATCCTGATGTCATCTCACTAACGGAAACCTGGCTATCCCCAAAGATTCTTGATGAAACTATTGCCGTGGCAGGTTATAACTTGTTCCGGCAGGATCATACCTCAAAGGGGGGATGGTGGCTGCGTGATTTACCTCAGGTGTGACATCAAAGGGCAAATACTGCCCTGTAGCCTTCATACCAAGGAGGTGCAAGCACCAACACTAAAACTCATTACTGGCCAACAAAACAAAGTTCTAGTGCTCTCCACTGTGTACCTTCCCCCTTGGTCACTACCCACTGGCTTCACACAACCAGTTAGCCACCTTAAACAGAACAAACTAAACTGGGAACAAGTCATCCTAGGGGACTTCAACATTAACTGGCAGTCCTAGGATGCTGCCACAGCTACAGACCAAATAGCTGGCCTTTACCTGACCCAGTCAGTCACACAAACCACCAGGCTAAACTACCGTAAGGGCACCAGCTCCCTCACTGTCTGCCTGCTCTCCTTCTGTCCTGAACATATCACTGAGGTAGCAATCCTACCAGACTCTATCAGTGACCACTCGCCAGTCCTTTTCACATGGACAAACAAGTTTACCAAGTGTAAGCCTAAGATCACTAAGAGCAGATCACTAAGACCCGGACAACTGGATACCTTCAGAACTTACCTAAAAAAGAGACTGATTGGTCCCCACTGGACAGAGTTAAGGACAGAAACCAAGTACTGGACTACTTCTGTAGCATCTTCACGAAAGACTGATATCTTCGCACCATATAAATCCAAGAAATTTAGAGGAATCTCCAATCCCTGGTTAACAGGCTCCCTAATTGAGCACATGCACCTCAGAGACCACTTGTGGCACAAGGCCAAAGCCACCGGGAAACTGGTTGACACCTTAGCTTACAAGGCAGCTAGGAATACCTGTATGAAACTCAGCCGTCTCACTAACGCAGCATACTATAATGACCTCCTAGGAAAAATATGGGGCCGTGGTAAGGAATTTTGGGACTCTGTAAAAGCACTCATGGGAAGAGCTTCAAGGGCACCCCTGGAACTCAGACACCTCTGCCGGTACTCTGCAGGACCCTAAGGAAATAGCAAATGCATTTAATGCAGCATTCACTGACCTAAGCAATGTGCTTCCTCCTGACTATCTGAATCACACCCCAGCCAGCTAGCAACACAACCCAAACTCTACTTCCCTACCTTACAATGACACCCCTCCTTTCTACTTCAGGCAGGTCACCTCGAATGAGGCTATCGCATATATCAAACGGGTCCTTGGAAAGATAAGGATGGGAAGTGACCATGTAGACATGAAAATGGTTGCCCTCACTATAAATGAACTTGCTGAACCCCTCACCAAGGTTTTCAACGCCTCCCTGGGAACCGGGGTCTTCCCTGACAGATGGAAAGCAGCTCTCGCCACAACTATTTTTTAAAGCTGGGGATAGAACTAACCTGGCAAACGTCCATCCCGTCTCTATACTACCCCCCCAAGCCCTCGAAAGGGTGGTCTTCGAGCAGCTAGCAGAGTACCTGGAAAAGAACAACCTTCCCTGCATTCAACAACAAAGCTTCCGGCAAAACCACTTTACAGTCACCGCACTTGTCGAATACACCACTCAACTATATGGGGCCCTGGACAAAGGAGTGGCAGTGGGATCCATCTTCATAAACCTCATCAAGACTTTTGACACTGTCAGCCACCAACTGCTTGTGCAAAGTCTCCTCTCCACCAGTCTGTCAATTGACTCAGTAGCCTGGTTTAACAGCTACCTGTCTCGTAGGACACAACGGGTTAGGATTGGCAATACTATCTCTGAGCCTAGGGAGGTGAACCTTGACATCCCACAAGAATCTATCCTAGGCCCTCTCCTCTTCAGTTTATTCATAAACATCCTGCCAACTGCCTACCCTGCTCACATTGTACTCTACCCCGACGATGCTGTCATCTCCGTCCCAGGCAAAGATGTGACAGCCATAAACTCCACATTACAGGATAACTTTAGGGGAGGCAGTATAGCGCAGTGGTTTAAGGCTCTGAGATGCAAATCTGGTGACATCCAGCAGACCAGACCTGGGTTCGAATCCCACAGCTTCCACTTGCATACTGCATGACCCTGAGCAAGTCATATCCTTCCTGTGCTCCCAGGTTGCTCCTGTAATAAAGCTTTCAGCTTAGTGTGCTACTCCTGGTTAAACAATTAAAATAAAATAAAAATAAACTTTAGAGCCCTTGAAACCTGGCTCATTAAGAATAAACTACTGCTCAACTATAAAAAGACCAAGTGCATGCTTTTCAGCACACCACAAACAGGATGAGAGGGTCACCCCTGCATATACTTAGCCGCAGTAATGAAACACTCAATCAAGTTGACACTTTCAAATACCCAGGGATTCATCTAGATGACACACTCTCTTTCTCTGTTCACATCAAGCAACTAGTAAAATCTACCAACATGAAACTAGAAGTCCTCTATAGGTACCACACCTCCATGACACCGGATGCCCTGAAACTTGTTTCTTGCTGCTCAGTACTCTCCACTGAGGACTATGGCCTTATCATTTATGGGGCTGGCATAGACATAGCGCTGAGAAGGATCACAACTCTCCTTAACAAGGCCTGTTGGCTGGTCCTGTGTGTGTACAAGCAAACTCACTCATGTGCCCTTTATAAAGAAACCGGCTGGCTCCCACTCCACCTCAGATTACAATTCCAAGCATGCCTACTTGCTAAAAAAGCCATGACGGGGTCTATGCCTAATTCTACCTCAGCTCTCTTCGAATATGCACAACCCAACATCAACACAAGAAGTGCCTCCAAGGGAAGTTTAGTTGTTCCTTTTAAGTGAACCTCCCTTGGCCAGAGATCCCGCTCATATGTGGGCTCAAGTGGTTTAATGATCTGCCTGCTGCCCTTGCTGAATCTCCCAGACTCAGCCAAATTAGTCAGGCTAAGATTTCTCCTTGCCAGTAAATCTGACTGTCAGTGTTTCTGCTAGCCCCTTGCTGCCCAACTAGTCATGCCTCATCTTACTTCACTCACTCCTGCTCTCCTCCATATCATCACACCCACCCTCCCACCCTCCTCCCCAACAAAGCCATGCCTGGCTGCTTCCAATTGCTCTACTACAGACCGAGGACTCCCTGGTCCTTAAAGCTCCTAAATCCAGATAAAGCACAGTACCGCACTTACATAGTGCCGCTTCAAATGGTAATTCTGCAAGTTTGGCCTAGCTCCTACTACTTGCCGTCTTTTTGCTGTAACTGCACTTATTACCCTCATGTTAGTTTTGTTCTGTATTATCCACTGTCTATTACCTGTATATGTCTTGTTTTCCCTTATGACTTGGAACCTTTGTAAACGAGCCCTCGGCTCAAAGGTATTAATCCTAAGCTAAAATAAATTAAAAAAATAATTTTTTCTTCTTACCCCAGGAGTCCTTTAGCATCAGCAACTTTTTTGCAGATTACCAAGCAGTACCAAGTGGGAGGTGGGCAGAGAACCTACTTAAGAAAGAGGCTCTGCAGAACCGCCCTGCCAAATTTGGCATCAGATCTTGTCTGCACATCCAAACTGTAGTGCTTCACAAAGATGTGCACAGATTTCCAGTTAGCTGCTTTGCAGACATCCAGTAGGGGAATTTCCCTTGCTGCTGCAAGCGAGGCTGCAGTGCCTCTGGTGGAGCAGGCCCTGAGCCCCACTGGAGGTTGGTGACCAGTTTTCTCATAGCAGAATCTAATACAAGAGACCAACCAACAGAAAACAGTTATCTTGGTAGCTGGTCTGCCTCTGCCTACATACCCATAGGTGAGGAACAACTGAGTGGAAGAGCTTCTGGACTGTCTAGTATGCTCGAAGTAGTGAAAGATGGCTCTTTTGACATCCAAGCTGTGGAGCTTTTGCTTGCCAGGAGTGGATAGCTCAGTAAAGAAGACAGGCAGAGTAATGAACTGGTTCAAGTGAAACTCTGAAACCACCTTTGGCAGAAATTTTTCATTTGTCCTGAGCTCAACTTTATCGTTGTGAGGGATGATGTAATTCAGCTCAGTGCACAGGGCCTATAGCTCTGAAATCCTCCTGGCAAACATAATGGCTACTAGGAAGACTGTCTTTCAAGTTACAAACTTGATGTGGGCCGTGGACATAGGCTCGAAGGGTGGATTCATGAGCCAGTCTATGTAAAGGTTCAGACTCCAAGGAGGAATGGGCTCCCTGGTTGGAGGCTGGAGGTGCAAGGGGCCTTTGAAAAACTGTTTAAAAATGTTGTGGGGAAAAAACAGATTTTTTCTTTCCCACCGAAAGGTAGGCTGGAATTGCTGCCAGGTGTAGCTTATGGGAAGATGGTTTCAAGCCTGATGCCTGTAGGTGTACCAGGTAGTCTAGCAGCTGAGGGTCCGAAGCCAATAGGGGTTCGACTTTTTGCTCTTGCACCACAGGGAAAACCTTTTCCATTTGGCTGCATAAGTCTTCTTAGGGTTCGTTTTTTTAGCCATCCTCAGTATCTTAAAGACCTGTTCAGAGTACTGTGAGGATAGAAACTCAACTCCTCAAGAACCAGGCCTTGAGGTGAAGAGAGTGTATGTCTGGGTACTGCACTCCCATCTGAAGAAGGGTCAGCAGACAGTGAGTTGGAGGCAGGTGAATGGGCCTGCTGCAGGACACTGAGAGGAGGCGGGGGTACCAGGCTTGGCTGGGTCAGTCCGCAGCCACTAGGATCATCAATGCAGGCTGCTGTCTGAGTTTCAGCAAAACCCTGAATATCAAGGAAAAGGGAGGAAATGCGTATAGGAACCTCCCTGACTAGTCAGGATCAGGGCATCCAGAGGAACTGTTCCCAGAACTGTGGGCCTGCAACAGTATTCAGGAAGCTGAAAATTGAGAGGAGAGGCAAACAGATCCACGTCTGGTGTGCCCCATCGCCTGAACACTGTGGCTAGTACTTGCTTGTTCAGTGTCCATTTGCTCTGGCCTTGACTGATGTGGCTTAGAGCATCTGCCAGAGTATTGAGTTTGCCTGGGAGGTGAATAGCCAAAAGGCTGACACCCAGGAAGAATGCAAGAGACCAGAGCTTCAGAGCTTCCAAACAGAGTATTCCTGATCTGGTACCACCCTTGTTTATGTAGACCACTGCAGTGGTGTTGTCCATTTAAATTTGAACCACCTGCCCTTCTATGCTGGGAGCGAAAGCTTTGAGAGCTAGGAAGACTGCTCTAAGTTCCAAAAGATTTATGTGCAACTGTGACTCTTCGGGATTCCAGTTGCCGCTTACTGAGGCACTGTCCAAATGAGCTCCCCAGCCCAAAAGGGAGGCATCTGTGGTGATCACCTTTGTGGGAAGAGGAGCTTGAAAGAGAACCCCTGCCTGCAAATCTGCAGGGTTCTTCCACCACAGCAAGTTTTGGAAGAACTGCTCCGACACAGGTATCAACTCTGAAAATGTGTTGCTTCTCTGAGACCAGCAAGCTCTGAGGTAGGCTTGCAGGAGTCCCATCCTGTATCTGACCTCTGGGACTACTGCAGTCATAAAGGTCATATGTCCCAGAAGTTTGAGAAAATGTCTGGCTGGTCTTTGCTGTCCCCGGGCAAAAGAATCTGCCACTGAAAGGAAACTCTGAATTCTTTCCTGCGGGAAGAAAGCATATTCCTTCTGAGTGTCCAGCTGGGCCCCTATGAAGGTGAACAGCTGGGTGGGTTCCAGGTGAGATTTCTTTACATTTACCAGGAAACCCAGAGACTCCAGAGTGCATTCTGTGAGGGTACGAGATTCCTTGACCTGGCAAGGAGACTCTGCTACTATGAGCCAGTCGTCCAAATAAGGGTAGAGAGTGACATCCAGTCTCCTGAAATGTGCTGCTACTACTGCAAGACACTTGGTAAAGACTCTTGGGGCTGAGGACAGACCGAAGATCATTGCAGCGAACTGACAGTGACCCAAAGGATGTTTGAACCTGAGAAACTACCTGTGAGATCTCCTTATGGGTATGTGGAAGTAGGTGTCCTTTAAGTCTAGGGGGGCTAGCCAGTCTCCCTGCTGTAAGGACTGCATGACCAATGACAGAGTGGCCATTTTGAATTTGGGTTTTTTCAGATGTTTGTTTAAATATATGAGGTCTAAGATAGGTCGCCACTCCCCAGTTTCCTTTTGTGTCAGAAAATATCCGAAGTAGAGGCCCTTGCCCTTCTTGTGGGTGGGGACCCTCTCCACTGCTTGTAAAGCCAGAAGGTTTCGTACCTCCTATTCCAACAGTGGTATCTGTGTTGGGGACAGAGGTCTTGACACCTGGGTACATTTAAGGTCTGGCATCTGTTTGAACTGTAATGGCAGACCCTTCTCCACCATCTCCAGCACCCACTTGTCCGATGTGATGAGGGACCAGTGCTGAAGATAGTGAGAGAGTCTACCTCCAACAGGAAGCGGGTAGGTGACCTGGACATGCACATCAGGACTTAGACTGAGAGGCAGATGGCTAGGTAGAGGTGGCTCTTTCTTTGGCCCCTCTGCCCCTGCCTCTGAAAGATCCCCTGTACTGGCTGGAGTCAGACTGGGGATAGGGACTGTAAGGCCTGGGAACAAAACTTCTCATTTTCATACTGTACTGTATCAGGCCAAAAAGCTTTAATGCAAAGAATGAAAATGTGCAAGTAAGTATTTTGGCTTGTTGATCCCAATATGTGACATGTCAGCTGAAAATATGTCTTGGTTCCCAAACTGGACTGGTTTTGGAAACAAAGCATGACTGTGGAGAACGTGATACAAGTGGCACTTCAGCCAAAGAACTAGAGAGTGTTACCTCAGACCAAGCAGGATGTTGTTTTCTGAAGGCTCCATCTGTTTCCAGCTCCTGAAACTCTGCTCTGTCAGTAAACTGTGGGCCTGAGTTCAATTGCACAATTCACAGCAAGCTCCGTCAGTGCACATTTTTTTTTTTTCAAACAGTGCTAGATTAGGCCACATCTCAGGTTTATTCAGTAAACCTTTATTCATTTAATAAGAGAACATTGTTTAACTGGCTAAGTGGCACACAGACTTGCAAGTTACTAAAACAAACATTTTCTTTCTAAACTACCTTTGTCCTTACTTTGAGGACACTCGCCCCAAAAATAAATATTTATTTTCCCAGCTTTAGAAGCCCTTGGGATGTCCATATAAACACATTAGTATCAAATGTAGGGAAAAACTTAGGTGCCCTTTATAGGGTAAAATCATGTAGGAGTCCAGAAGCAAGGAAACAGGTGCTAGATTGTATGATCTCACCCGTTTAACTCTGAGGACATCTTGTATGCTGGAGGAAAAAAAAGGATCTGCAAAAGCTTGAAGTCTGTCTTGGTAGACTTGCTCATTTTATATTAGAAGCGCATCGAATGATGCACAAATGTCTGTTACTGTATATAATCAACTTGGATGGACATGTTTAAATGAAAGTCGTAAAGAACATCTCCTGGCCTTTATTTACAAGGAGTTAATGGGTAAGCTGCCTAACTACGTTAGTGATAAATTGGTGCATAGGACGAAAATAGATTCTCTAAGATCCATGGGCACTACAGACCTAGTTATGCCCGGGTGCAACATGAAATTTGGGCGACATTCTGTATTCTACAGAGGACCACTTCTGTGGAACAGTTTGCCCAATGTCTTAAGAACAATTGGAAACTACAATCAATGAGGTAATATAAAATACTGGTTAAGGTCCTTGAAAGAAAAGTCTGTACACAGTTGCCCCGCTTATGAGTCAATGTATTGCCAGAAACTGAGTTAGCCAAGTATATTGTTAGGATTTTAAATGTTACATGTGTTATTTGTGAAATGGATATTATGTATTTGTATCATGTTTGTCCACTGTATGATGTTTTTCTTTTTGTATCTGAGGACCTCACTGTAAATGAGCAATGCTCAACTGAGATATCCTGACTCATAAAGATATTTATGAATAAACATTCTACTGCTACTATTACTACTAGCTTTAACCCATCACTTAAAACAGGGTACCTCCGAGAACCAGCCATTTGTGCCTAAAGAATTTTTAAAGCCCTCCTTAAGGGAACATGAATTTTGGGATAATCTGCTGCTGTTTGTATTGTTTCTGTTTTCAGACATGATATTTATGGACCAGAGCTCAGTGGAATGGTGGAAATGCCCTGCTCTTGCACCTGGTAAACTAAGATCTGCAAGTGAATCACTGAATTCTAGGCTGCGGTTGACTGGAGGACTGGGAGCATTGTGGAGGTGAGGTGTTCAACTCCCAGTGGAAGTCAACAGCAGACTTAATCTGCTAATACTGTATTTATTTATTTTTGCTGGTAACCAAACATTCTATTTCATGTGCATTGCTGAGAAGGCATGTTTAGCCTCCTAGAGGACCACAGCTGGTCACATGACTTTTGTGCATCACCCATTTTGATTATCAGAGAAACACAACTTACAGCAGACCTGGCAGACTGAGTTACCATTTGACTTTTCTAGCAGTCAGAGGCAAACTATGGCCACTTAAATCAAGGAAGGCGGGTGAATGAGTGGAACATATATGTACATACATACACAGCTGTTTATGTCCCCTCTCTGGGCTGCACCTACACTGGAACTCTTCCAAGTCAGACAGTGCTACCCTTGGCAGCACGCCCAGCTGCCAGACAAGAAGAGACCCAAGCCTGCTCTTCAACCTGGGTCATCCACATAATAACACCAATGCTACTGCTGGACTTGGATTCTGAAACCCTGAAGAGGCAGCAGCTGTGTGCTTTGTAACAGGAGAAGAGCTCAGGCTGGGGCCAAATGACACTAGGCCCATGCGTAGAAATCTGGCCTGCAAGATATGCCTGGACACATTCCTACTTACCAAGAGCATCACAGGACACCCTCAGTAACACAGCAAGTATGGAATATCCCTATAAAATTAGCACATCGTTGGAAAGGAAAAGGGGAAATTGTTTAACCAGGAAAGGCACACTAAGCCGAAGTTTGTTTCCAGGTGCGACCTAAGAGCACAAGGAAGTTAAGTAACTTGCTCAGGCCACACAGTATGTAAGCGGGGGCTGTGGGATTCAAATCCATGTCTCCAGGTTTGCAGCTCAGTGCCTTAAACCACAGCGCTATACTGCCTTCTTTGCATAGTATACTAATTCATCCCTGCTCACAAACCAAGTGGTGAGGGAGGATCTGAGGGAACTAGAATCCATTATGATATTAAAGTGCTATGCTACCGTGTATGACAGATACTCCATGACCAGAACAGGTTCTTCTGATTCAGAGCACACTGTTCATCCTTGTTCTGCCCTCAAATGCACCTCTCCAGATCCACAAGCCTTCCTCAGCTGAACTAGTAGCCACAGAAATTTAAAAAATAATTTATTGAAATTGTTGTACCAGGTACAAGTACTGTAAATATATAAAGATATGACAGTAATCTCATTTTCATACCAATCTCTGGGATTACAGAGAGGAGGATTATTTTTTGAGTCATTTCCATGCTGGGGTCCAGCTGAATGGCACGTGTTCAATGTAGTATCTATACTGCTATGCTACTGGAAAACACAATTAACAATTTGTAGAATCTAAAATGAATTACGAAATGGGTAGAAAGAATGCTGGCTCCTGATTGGCCAAGAGGTACGTTCAACTGGGCCATTATCCCAGCACAATGGCCAGGCTGAAAGTAGCTCAACAAAACATGTTTAAAAAAAAAAAACACATCCAATTTACTATAAGGCCCTGGACACACTACAGAACTGTTTTTGAAAAATGTTTTTAAAACCAGTTTAGCTAAACCATTTTTGTGCAGCCACACTACTCAGGAACCATTTTTGATAACGGTTTACTATGGCCACACTGCTAGTGTTAAACCCGTTCTCCTTGTAACTATTTTGTGTTAAGTCCAACACACAGAACTGTGCTTGCCTGGACACACTGCAGCTAGAACGGTTTTATTTAAACCATTACAGCTTAAAACACTTTTACTCCTGGACAGACCTGTAAGTAAAACCATGCTGGCTCTAAAACGTTTTTAAAAATGGTTTTAATACTAGGTATCTAGCAGGGTTTAAAAACATTTTTGTTAAGGGGCTTGTAGTCTGTCTGCAAACAGTGCTAGGGGGATTTAAACTGTTTTAAGGCACTTAAATCATTCTAAGTTCCCTAGTGTGTCCAGGGCCTAAAAGACCCATTTCATAATCACAACAAGGCACTCCAGGGAGTGTGTTATGGTGGGCTAACAGCCCTTCTTGGGTGGTGGAAGCACTCTGCTTCACCGAGTGCTTCAACCCACCAGAGGTGGGCCTTTATCCCACCATAATGCACCACCTGTCATGCCTTATTGCTTAACTGAATCCTAAACTAAGAAAGGTAAATTTCCCTTGAAAAAACATGTTCTGATATTTTTACTCCGACTGTGTGTGTGTGTGTGTGTGTGTGTGTGTGTGTGTGTGTTTGTGTTTGTTTAAGTCAACATAAAACACATGGACGATTACTATATTGCCAAAATAAAAGCAAAACCCTGCAAGTGTCTCACAGGTCTGGTGACATCTAGCAGTAGGCAGGCAAAACTCATACTTGGATTCCAGAGTGGATGTAACAGGTGCCTGAAGGCAGACAAGATTTAACTGTTTCTGTGAAGCTTACTATTTCATGGTTATGTAATCCAAATTAAGGACCATAGCCCAGATATAGAAAAAGAAGCACAGGTGTGGCATAAATAATTGTGTGACGCTTCCACTATATCTAGCGGCTACTATATTCTGTCAGATAGTGGACTGCCACTGCCCGACTGAATATCGGTCTGTACTGACAGGCACTGCCTTTACATGGACCTGGGCTGTATATAGCCCACAGGAAACAAAACTACCCGAAAAAGTTAGTGCCGAGCCCTCATTAGGCTATATTCGGCCACCACATGTAAATGAGTGCACTGGGCATGCAAGGCACTAAGGGGCCATTTGCATGCCCATTACGGGCTCATCTGCATGGGGCACAGCATCCCCTTAGCACCAATCCTGAGGGTGTCTGACACATTCCCTGGTGTCTGATGACACATCCCTAACCCCAATCACCCATCATACATTCAACAATGCTGTCCCTGGTATCTAGTGGCACCCTCCACATGATCTAAAATGCAGTCCTCGGTTGTCTAGTGGCACCCCCTTGATCACCCATTCCTTACTATGTTGAGTTATCCCTGGTGTCTAGTGGTTCCCCTCACTCCCAGGATCACCAGCTGACATAATCACTGGTGGTCCAGTTAATCACTGGTGGTCCAGTGTCCCCCTACCCGCCCCATCTGCTCACAAAACCACTACTCATCTCACCCTCTCCCCACTGGAGTGACTGGCAAAGTTCAGTGGATCCCAACATGCTGACCGGCATAGCCCTCCTATCTCCTCAGCCAGCCACCATATGAGCTGCTAGTAGCGTGCATACAGTATTTATACTGTACATGCGTCATTGACAGCTTATACGGTGGCCAGCCAAGGAGGTGAGAGGAGGCCTATGCAGTTCACCATATCAAGATCCACTGGACATCGATAGTTACACCAGTAAAGTGGGGGTGATGGGTGGGGTTGGGGAGTGGGCAGGGAAGATGGGGGGGGACACTGGACTATCAATGATTACATGTACTTATGTCAACGAGCAATCAGAGGGGTGGGAGAACCACTGGCACCAGGGATAATGCTACATACTAAGGAACAGGTGATCAGCGGCAGGGGGTGCCACCATATGAGCTGCTAGTAGCGTGCATACAGTATTTATACTGTTCATGCGTCATTGACAGCTTATACGGTGGCCAGCAAGGAGGTGAGAGGAGGCCTATGCAGTTCACCATATCAAGATCCACTGGACATTGCAGGTTACACCAGTAAAGTGGGGGGTGATGGGTGGGGGTTGGGGAGTGGGCAGGGAAGATGGGGGGGACACTGGACTATCAATGATTACATGTACTTATGTCAACGAGCGATCAGAGGGGTGGGAGAACCACTGGCACCAGGGATAATGCTACATACTAAGGAACAGGTGATCAGCGGCAGGGGGTGCCACTAGACACCAGAGACTGCATTCTAGAATATGTGATTGGGGTGGGAGGTGCTGCTATTATTATTGTCTATTACTTTATGAAATGTTGTCTATTGTAAGCAAAAGTCCTCTGTGTCCAGGATCATCTTGAAAATAAGCTTGCTCAATGATGTAACTGCCTGGTTAAATAAAGTTTGATTTGATTTGATACCATGGACTGCATTTTAGACTGTATGATGGGTGATCAGAAGGGTGAGGGGTGACACCAGACACCAGGGATTGCATTTTAGAATGTATGATGGGCAAGTGGTGGTAGGTGGCTGCAGTACAGCAGCTATGCCTTTGATGGGATGGGGACACAGGCTTAGCGTCCCGTTAAGATGTGGTTTTTGGTGGCAGTAAATAGCACTGCTTTAGGGGCTGTTTACCAGTGCTGCAAACCTTTGAAAATGTTGCTGCACCTGCTTGCATGAGAAGACCCCCTCATCTACATGGGCACAATGATATTTTAGCGCCTGGGCACTGCTGGGTTTGGGGACCACTAACTGGTCCTCTGAATATGGTCCCACCATGAGTGCAAGTGCAAATCCAGGCAGTGCCAGCACAAACCACATTAGTGCCAATGCTAACATTTGAAAATCAGGCCTTACATGTTCAATTCTAATTAATAAGACAGTTGGGTACTTTATTATGTTTTAATGTGTTCATAATTACTTTGACTTTTATACATGATCTGTTTGTGCAATGAATCAGGTGTGTTTTTACCTTTCATTTTCAAGCTGCTGGTACAAAGAATTAAACAGAATTCTAATATTGCGATGTAAGAAACTCCTAACTACTTAGGAGTCCAATGTATTTCATTTCAGTGAGAAACTCTGAAGTTATTGATATCCTTTTAAAAAAAATACTTTTGTTACCAACAAAATGGACATTTTATATGTTGGTAATATTGTGGTGTATCCACATGGACTTACAATGTTATTCAAAAAGTAAATAGCTTCTTTTTCCTCTTCCCAAATAAAATCTGACTAGGATGAAACTGTCATCTCCTAAATCTTAACAAATCAAAAATCACATATTTCTAGTAAATCTATACTATGTTAGTGGAAAAAGGCTTTATTTCTTTAAAAAAAATCTGCAAACAGATTTGCAGTTTCCTACTGAAATACACTGCCTGTTTTTGACAAAGATTTTCTGACTTAATAATGATTCCATTGGATTCTTTTAAACTAGTAGTAGATCAAATTTACAAAAAAAAAAAAAAAAGTAAAAAACAATAAAAAGGTAAGTAAAGAAGCAAAATAATACAAATCAAAATTTTACCAAAGAATTACTAGACCTTAAACCTTCATTCTGGGAGATATATTAATAGGCAAGTGCTATTTAAGTTTTACAGCGAATAGGACCAACGTTGAGAAAATCCACTGGACCAGGTGGTGCACTTATTGAAATGTCACCTGCTTTAGAACGAGTCGGAGTTGGAATAGTGAAGGGGGTGCAAGACTGGGAGAGAGAGTGCCGGGGTCTCGGGCGATCTATTACAGTGAAAACGTTGATGCTGTTGGCATCAACGTTTTCACTGTAATAGTGTCGCTGTCCTGGGCGCATACTCTTTAGGCCTAAGCCATTAGAACTATGGAGCATAAAATGTTAGTGGCCTGTACAAAGTCTACCTGCATATGACCAGTGTTCTGGTGCCAGTTTTAGACCCGGTAACCTATTGTTAACTGCATGTAATTGTCAATCTAAAATAAACCCTGTATTTATTTATTTTATTTATTAAGCATCAGTTTACAATCTTTGAGCCAGAGGCTCGTTTACAAAGGTACCTCGTCACAAAGAGGACAATACAGTGATAACAACTTGGTACAGAGAAACAGTGTACAGTTTTTTTGAGGATACAGGAGGACAAATGAGATCAACAATTTACCCCATACAGGATTGGTGAAGTTAACATTGTTCAGGGAAATAACTAGAACATCAGAAAAAAAACATAGGATATCAATACAGTGTGTTTTAGCGGAGTCAACAGCGAGGTAACAGGAAACAAGGGTAGAGAAGGTAGAGGATTTGAGCGGCCAACAGGAGCTTTGTCAGAGAGTGAGCAAGATAGCTTAGAAACAGCAACAACTGCGAGTAGTGAAAAGGTGGTTCCAGAGGGTAGTTTTAAAGCAAGAGACTGTGGGGGTGTCTGAGATACTGGCAGGGAGGGAATTGTACCAAGAAGGGGCACGGTAGAGGAAAGCCCGTTGTCCATGAGAGGTCCTTGCCCTAGGTACCTTCAACTTGGTTTTACAAGAGGACTGTGTTGAAGCTAGTGAGTTTACTTGGTGGATAACGGCAGTCAAACCAGGAGGAGAGCGCCCAAGGAGAGTTTTTTTTGTAAGAATGCAGGTTTGATACCCAAGATGTTCGTCAAGATTGAGCAGATTTGCCTGGGAATAAAGATGGCAGGTATGTGTAAGTCTGGGAGCACCTAAGATTAGTCGACAGGCCTTATTTAAGGTGAGGCGGATTTTGTTTAGCGAGGTCTGGTCAGCAGCCCCGTAGACTGGTAAGCCATAGTCAACAAGTGACAGAATAGAGGACATAACCGCGAGTCGGAGGGCATCGGGGAGACAGTGTTTGTGGCAGAAAAGGATTCCCAAACTAATATTGGTGGTAGAGGCTAAGGCGGAGATATGGGAATGGAACATGAGGGCAGGGTCAAAGGTTATCCCAAGGTATTTGTATGTGTAAACTTGTTCGAGAGGGAACATAGAGCTGGCGAAGACTTGAAGTTGGAAATTACTAGCTTTGTTTTGGGGGTGGGAGAAGATCATAGATTTGGTCTTTTTAAGACTGATAACCAGTCTATGTTCTTTAAACCAGGCTTCACGTCTTTATAGGATAATTGCAGGGAATCTTGGAGGGTGGTGGGGTTCTGGTCAAGCGTAAGATAACAGCATCATCTGCATAAAGGAGGAGTTTACCAGTACAGGCACCTGGCAGGGTGTTAAGATAAAGGGAAAAGAGCAGGGGCCCAAGAATAGAGAGAGCCCTGGGGAACCCCAGATCGGATAGGGCAGAGGTCAGAGAGGGTGCCATTGATTTTTACACGCTGGGACCGGACAGACAGATAGCTGGAGCACCATGAGACAGGTCCTGCAGCAAAGCCAGCGTGGCTGAGTGCATCCAGCAGGAGAGGATGGGATACGGTGTCAAAGGCTTTTGACAGATCGATGAACACTGCACCAACAAGAGAGCCCAAGTCCAGGGAGGAATGGAGGAAGTTAGAAAACTCGATGAGGGCGGTATTGGTGCTGTGCCCAGCATGGAAGCCATGTTGTTCAGGGCAGAGGATACTGTATTTGGTAAGAAACTCAGATATTTGGGAGGATACTTCTTTCTCTAAGGCTTTTGAGAGTGGTGAGAGGATTGAGACGGGATGATAATTACCGGAAAGGGCCCTATCTCCACCCTTATGTATGGGAGTGACAGTGGCAATTTTCCAGGCTGATGGAAATTGCCCTAGACAGAGTGATTTGTTGAAAAGGCTAATGATTGGGGCGATGACCTGGTCCAATGCCAGGCTGAGGAGTCTGGGGTCCAAGGAGTCACTGCCAGTGGTGTTGCTTCTTAGGGCCTTGGTCAGATACGGTCTGACTTCATTGACAGTAACCCAGTGGAAGTGGAAAGATGTGTGTGAGGGAGCAGGGTCAAGAGAGTGGGAGGGGGGTTAAAAAAGTTGCTAGGAGTACAGAGCTAAGGTCAGTAAAGGATTTATTAAGATGGTAGTAATGAGGTAGGATCAGTAGAGATAATACCCTCAATATTGATTTGGGAAGGCGGAGGAGGCGTGTACCACCATTTAGTTGTTTGATGTTATCCCAGAAGGTTCTAGCATTCCCCCAGGACGAGGTGAGTGAGGCCCGATAATGATCGGCTTTTGCTTTGCGTATGGCCCAGGTACATTTATTTCGGGCAGCAGCATATGCCTGTCTGTCGGCAGGGCGGCCAGTTTCCATGGCTAGGTGCCACAGGTTATCCCTGTGAATAAGGAGTTGGAGTAGGGAAGGAGTGACCCAGGGAGTATGTCGTACCTTGGAACGAAGTTTGGTTAGGGGTGTGAAGATATCACAAGCTTTGTTAAACATTAAGGTGAAGAAGGCCAGGGCCGAATCAAGGTTGGGGGCGGTCTCAATGGGAGACCAGTCAACTTGGGCTAGAAGTTGCTTCAGGCCTCTCAGCCCACCTGGTCGCAACCGCTGCCGTAGGGTGGCCTGAGCAGTGGGTTTGGTTAGGGATGTAATCCAACGGAAAAGAATAGGGGAGTGGTCACTGATTCCATCCGGAAGGACTTGTAGATTGCAAACTTGGTTAGGTCGGTTGGTGAGGACTACATCCAGAAGAGTGCTTGACCCCTTTGTGGGGTTCACTCTTGTTGGTTGGGTAACAAGTTGCGTTAGGTCAATAGCAGTAAAGGAGTTGCAGGTGGAGGAGGATGCGGGGCTAAGCCAGCTGATGTTTAGATCACCCATGAGAATATGATCAGGGGAGTGTGGTAGAGAGGGGAGATACTCTATTAGAGGGACCAGGGCCTGAGTTTGATTTTTTGGGGGAATGCAGGCGGAGGTTAGAAAGAGGGGGCCTTTAGAGGGGTCGGGGGTAGGTTTTAGGGTAAGGGCCTGGGCCCTGATGTTAAGGACAGGGGCTGGGAGGGCTACTCCAGGAAGGGAGTCTTTGATATAAATAGCATAGCCTCCACCTCGTCTCCCTACACGGTCTTCTCGAAAGAGGAGAGGGAGTGAGATACAAGGGAGTCAGGGGGGGGAGTCAGATAGCCAGGTTTCGACTAGGGAGATGATGACAGGTTTGTGGACAGTGACCCAACATTGGAGCGAGTCAAATTTCTTCAGGAGACTGCAGATATTCATAGAAGCAATAAGAAGCCCAGGGGATCTAGTCAAGGAGTTATTGTGGGTTGGGCCAGGGTTGGGATGAATGTTCCCTGACAAGAGTAGGAGGAGAAGTACAGCCCTGATCAGGGGGGTGTGGAAGGCATTTTTGCGTCGAGCGATATAGTAGGAGTGGGAGAGCTTAGAGACACAAGGGGTGGGCAAAGAGGTACAGGATGGGCAGGCTAGTACAATAAGTTGCCCGTAGGTGCAAATGGGGGAAGCTAGGTGGGACTGGGGAGGGATGATAGGTTGGGGTGCAAGGAGGTAGTAGAGAAGGAGGGAGGCGACTCCGGGGCCCCAGAGTAGAGGACCTGTGGAGCCATGGGGACACCTGGGTTAGATGGAGGCCATGTGAGAAGGAGGAGGGAGAGGCATGACAAGAGAAGGTGGGTAGTCATCTTAGGATGGGTCTGCAGATAGCAGTAATGAGATGGGTAGAAGAGGGTGAAAGGTCTACCCAGAATTATAGTCACCAGTTTGGTACAGTGGTAGAGCCCCTGCCTCAAGTGCACAGGATACCAGGTTCAATGCTTGCCTAGGGTGATAGAAAAGGTCCCAGGATGGTGGCTGCAGCAGCAGGGTGCAGGGCTCAAAGTCTGCAGTAGCACTCAGAAAATATTTTAGCAGACTATGAGAGTTAGAGACTTTTAGAGTCTTAAAACCTATCACAAACAATAGTCTGATGTGATAGCTGAGTGGTGGAGCTGCTGAGTGAAATAGCAACGTTGCAGGGTTCAATACCTGCAGCGGCACTAAGAAAGAAATGGGGAAATATTTTGGCAGACTAGGGGGGGTCAGAGACTATGAAAGTCTTAGAAAGTAAACATAAGATAGCCAGGTACAATGGTTAAGTGGTAGAGCTGCTGACTCTGATACTAAGGGTACTGGGTTTGAGAACAGCAGCAGGATAGAGGCTAGGTGTCTTGTTTCGAAGAAGGAAGGGTTAAAACCTTGAAATTAGAGGTAGATGTTGGGCTGCAGACCTTGGAGTAAGGGGTACAAGGTTTGAGGCTTGCAAAGGGTGTAGTGGTGGGAAGGAGTGAGGAAAGAAGACAGCAAAAAGGATTAGGAGGGAACTGCAGAGACCTCTAGTGGACAAGGATTGCAATAGTTGCTAGGAAGGAGTGGAGAGTGGTTAGTGGTGCCAGAGTGGAAAGTGCAGCAACCCCTAGTGGTCAAAGTGTATAAGCTGCAAAAGGGAAAGTGGACACTTAGTAAAATGATGGGTAGGTGATGTGACACATGACCTGCCAGCAGCAATAAATGAAGTGCTGTGGGTGAGGCAGGTCGGAAGAGCTGTAGTGCAGGAGGCTTTACCCCTTAAAGGCTCTCAGCAATTCCCCCACGTTCAAGCTCTGCTGCTGGGCAGTGTAGTAACACATCTTTCAAATACACTTCCTTTCTTAAGATCTTGTGTTTAAAATTTCTGTCAAAACTGCAAGATCCAGCCAGATACTTCAGCGGTTGTGGAAATGATTGCAGTGCTGGTGACGTAGATTTGTGCCCCGAGCCTGCATCAACACTGCAAGATGGCGAAAGACTGGTAAGAAGTCAGCACAGGTGCCCTCAGCCTTGAGGGAGGACTGTAATACTCATTCCACAGCTGCTCCCTGCTGGCCATGTGAAGACAACAAGCACTGGGTGCATCAAGCATGCAAGGACAGCATTGCTTTCTCATGTGTGTGCACTTAGGTGCCCTGTCTGATACTGTCCAGAAGAGGGGCACAATAAGCGACCAAGATGATGGCTCTAGCACACTTGGGCCAACGCCTGATTTGCTGCTTCCACACCTAGCTGGGGAGGCAGGAAGGATGCCCGCCTCTGCACTGGCCGTGGGGGGGTTAAGCTGTACAGGACCTGTGTGATAGTGGTGACAGGTGACGGGACAGTGCCAGTAGAGCCAGAAAGATGGTATATGACTCTATGAGAAAAAAAAGCACAGGACTGAATGAAAAAAATTTTGCAATATTTATAGAAAAATATATTATGGAGAAAACAAACATTATGTTCTTTAACATCTCTAAGTGGCTCAACGCAGTAGGTTGAAGACTCACCTCTGGGGCCCGAAGATCTGATGCTCGCAGGTTCTAGTACCATACCAGGAACATGGGTTAATAATATAGAGAATAAGGCATAAGCAACTCTGTGTTATGAAGGTTTTTTTGGTTTTATTTCTTGTTTTGTTACACACCCGAGGTGTGTGATGACCTATAAGCCACAGTAACAAAGCTTGAGAGGTTTACATGGTCATCACACACCTATTATATTTAAAAAACAAAAAGTCATAGCCAGCTCTCCAGCACAGCGGCATGACATCTGCTTGTGATGCCAACATCAAGATTCACGGACCTGGGAGTCAGAGGGCCGGCCAGGGGAGGACTGAGCATCTAAGGGACTGCTCTCCTTCTCCAAGGGGAGGGGAGAAAGAGTGTCCAGTGCTCTGCGGACCTGTGGTGGAGGCTAGAGGTACCACAACTGCCGGCACCTCACATAAGGGGGGGGGCAAGGCAGACGCTGGCCATCATTGCACATTCCTGCCCCCAAGGGACCCTTACAGCAGCATCCCAAAAAAATCCATCCCCCATTCATGTTGCCCTGCCTGTTGCTGCTCACACTGCAAACAGAGTCCGTTGAGGGGGGGGTACTGCTCCTGTGGCCCTACCATGGGGGAGATAAGCCAGGGCTTGAAACCGTTGTTTGTTGGGGGAGGGGTAAGCCTGGGCATAAGGGCGTGGCATGTGGGGCAGGAGCTGAACCTCGGAAGAGGGCCGGAAAAAAAATAAAGTCATAAGCACAGTCGCTTATGTTTTATTATATTTTTTAGTTACTGGTACATAAGCATGAAAAATCAAGTTTCCCAAAAGGGAAAGTGAAGCCTCTAAACACCATAATAACAGGGTATGACATCTACCTAGTTATCACGGTGTTTGATCACACTGATAATCAGTGAAATAAGGGAGGGTGGGGGTCACCAGTTATGTATTAATGTATTTGAAAACTGGTAACCGAGAGAGGCACACTGAGCCAAGGCTCGTTTACTGGTGTAACCCGGGGAGGGGAACGGTGGAAGAACAGTTCAATACAGAACAAGTCTGTTGAACAACATTTGGTAACAAAGCTGGTACAAAATTAGACAGAAACGAAAACAGTAGGTACACAGAATAAAGTGCAGTCACAGCTTCATTATAATCATCTATATAAGCGCAATGTAAAAGTGGCAGACAGAATACTGACAAGAAGAGAGTGACGTGTAGGGCAGGTTACTGCCTAGCCTTGTAAGGGATGGAGAAACAGAGGTAATGTAGTAGTGAGACCAAAAGCAGGTAGTGGGGACCCAGCCGGATGTCATACCAAGGATGTTTGTGGCTCAGGCCAGGGAGGTGTCGGGAAGAAGGGTAACATGAAAAGGTAGGGTGGGGCTGGAGTTTCAATTTGTGCCTGAGGGAGCCAGGGGGAAAGGAGAGGCACAGGGAGGAAGGAAGTTGGTTCCAGAGTGTTCTAGAGGTGTGCTGTCTAGAGTGGTGAAAACTAGGGGAGTAGCGAGTCTGGCCAGCTTCTGACTGGCACCAAAGGTCATGGACATCGTTTTGTTTTTTTAATGTTTGACTGAGCTGGTTGGATTGGAACCAGTACAGAATGTGTTGAAGTCAAGCTGGAGCAGGTCTTCCACAGCTGCCATGGAGGGATCAGAGGTGAAGATGATCATTTCATCTGTTTACATGTGGATATGCGAGTTGGCACAGGCACAGGGGAGGTCATTCGGGAAAGTGGAAAAGAGGATGGGACCCAGGATGGAGCCCTGTGGGACCCCAGCCTATTATGTAATGATAATGTCATAGGAGGATGTTTTATGAAGGAATAATGGCATTGTGGGCAGCACTTAAGGACCGAGTCCAACGGGTGTCTGTCCATCTCTGGTGGCAGTCCAGATGGACATTAAAGATCTTATGGTACTTATTATAAAAACAGAAACATAAGAAATGTTGGCATATAAAGGACTTTCAACACCTCAAGTCTGCCTAGTTATGAGTCTATGTCCATTAGTCTTCATTTCTTCCCTTCACTCCCTCAACTACCATCACAAACATTTTTCACCCATATGCCAGTCCCACCCCTCTGCGAACCCCCCCTCTACAGTCTTGGTGAAGATGACCTCTTCAGGAAGTTTGTTCTAGTCTGCCACCACCCTTTCCATTAAGAAATACTTGATAGCCGGCCCTTCAGTGTAGTGTTAGCACTACCGCCTGTGACACTGGCAGGCTGGGATCTGGAGCAATCTCGGGTCATTGGAGGCTGGCCAGGGGAGGAGGACTACGTCTCCTAGTGGATAATCTCCTCATTCAGGGAGGGATGTTTGCTACACCATAACACTGTCACTAGGGTGACCACAGATGGCAGTGTGGCTGAAGAAACACTTGGTGGAGGCAGATGCAGACGCTGACATAGCACACCTGGTGTGCATGAAACATGGAAACAGAAACATAGAATGTGACAGCAGATAAGGACCATGTAGTCTGCCCCTTTTCCCTACCTAATGTAATACCGCAGACCCTAGTTGATTTGCAGCTTACCGTCTCTCTTCCCTCTTGCGAGAGTACTCTTATGCCTTTGTCTATCCCATACATTCTTGAATTCCCCTACCGTTTTTGCCCCCACCACCTCTACAGGAAGGCTGTTCCAAGCATCCACTACTCTTTCTTCAAAAAAGTACTTCCTCACATTGCCCCTGACCCCCCCCCGACTCAAATCATACTCCCATGTTTTTGTACACCTTCTTTTCCAAAAGATCCTACCCTCCTGTACTTTGTTTATACCCCTAATGTACTTGAATGTCCATCATAGCCTCCTTCTCTCTCCTCCAGGGAATACATATTGAGCTCCTGTAGCCTTTCCTCATATGACTTTTGGTGCAGTCCTTGCACCATTTTTGTTACCCATCTCTGGACTGCCTCTATTTTGTCTATATCCTTCCGGAAATGTGGCCTCCAGAACTGGACACAATACTCCAGATGAGATCTCACTAGTGATCTGTACAGCGGCATAACCACCTCTTTTTTTCTGCCAGTGATACCTCTCCCAATAAACCCTAGCATCCCACTGGCTTTCCCCACAGCCTTCTCACATTGTTTGGTTACCTTTAGGTCATCAGATAGGATTATCCCCAGATCCCTTTCTTAATTGGTATCCATCAGTACCTCTTTCCCCATCTTGTACACCTCCCTCGGATTTCTGTGCCCCAAATGCATGGTTTTTACATTTATTTGCATTGAATCTTATCTTAACTACACCTCAAGCATGTTTAGGTCCTATTTTTTCCCCTCCCCCCCCCGGGAGTGTCAACACTGTTGCAGATCTTAGTGTCATCTGAAAAGGGGTATACCTTCCCCTCCATCCCCTCTGCAATGTCACTTATGAAGACATTAAAGAGGACTGGCTCCAGCACAGATCCCTGTGGCACCCCACTGGTCACACCCCTCTCCTCAGATTGAATGCCATTTACCACCACCCTCTGTGTCTTGTTACTCAACTGGTTTCTGACCCAGAGAACCACCTTGAGGCCCATTCTGAAGCTGCCCAACTTTTACCAACCTATGTGGGATGGTGTTGAAGGCCTTTCTGAAATCTCTGTATGCCACATCCACCGCCCCTCCCTGTTACACCTCCCTGGTCACCTAGTCAAAGAAATCTCTCAGATTTGTTTGACAGACCTTCCTGCTGTGATTCCATGCTGCGCTCTGCTGGATTCAAGAAATATCACAATCCTTTCCTTTAGCAGTGACTCCATTAATTTCCCCACCACCGAGGTCAGGCTGACTGGCCTGCAGTTGCCAGCCTCCGCCCTGTTCCCACTTTTGTAGAGAGAGGGACTACATTCACCCTCCTCTAGTCCCTTGGAACCACCCCTGTCTCTATCGATTTGTTGAATGGGACTGTTAGTGGTGCTGCCAGCACCTAAGTTTTTTTAATATTCTGGGATGTATCCCATCCGGCTCCAAATGTCCCCTTTCAGATTCTCGAGTTACTTTAGGACTTTTTCTTCCATAAATGGGCTGGGGTCCATCTCTCTCCCATTGGTGCTTCTATCGCCCAATAGTGGTCCTTTTCCTTCCCCTTCTGTGAATACTGAACAAAAATCTTTGTTCAGGACTGTTGCTTTTTCTAGGTCCCCCCTACACACCTACCCTTCCCTCCCTTTTTAACCTCACAATCCCTCCCCTGGTCTTCTTTCTTTCACTAATGTATCTGAAAAAGGTCTTGTCTCCTTTTTTTTTTTTTTTTTTTTTTTTTAAGTGCCTGGGCTATTTTTACCTCCATTTGCACCCTTGCGCTCCTGACTGTTTACCCTGCCTCCCTCTGCTTTTCCAGATACAGTTCCCTGTCTTAACCCCCTCTGCGTTTTCTTGCTTCTCCTGAAAGCTAGCCTTTTCTCACTTACCCTCCTGGTCACATCTTTTGAGAACGATAGTTTTTTTTTTTTTTTTTTCCTTTCTCTTTGTTTTGCTTAGTTGCCAACACAAAGGCTTGTTACTTCTGCTATAGCTTCCTTAAGGTTAGCCCATTGTTCCTCTACATAGCCCCCTTCTTCTTCCATTGCCAGGGCTTCCTTGAGACATTCTCCCATTTTTGCAAAGTTGACGCATCTGAAATCCAGGACCTTTGCTTTTGTGTGGTTTGACTCCTCCGTGTCGTGACATCACTACTCATGCCACATCAGGATCGGGGAGGGGGGGGCAGAAGACCGGAAAGGTAGGGTTCTGGCACTAGGGGGCAAGCAACACTGGTAAATCTGGCCACCCACCTCAACTGGGGTCATCACTAGAAGGCAGAAATCACAGATCTTGTTGGGGGTCCACCACCCCTGACACCAGCTGTGGGTAAACCAAGGTTATGAGGCTTCCAGGGAATGACCCTTAAGTAAGTGGCAATGGGAGTCTGCTGCCAGAGACAGAGGGGGTATAAAAACAGAATGGAAAAAAAGTACTTTCTGAAATTGTTTTTTTAAACTCCCCCATTGCCAATTTCATAGAGTTTCCCATGGTACCTGTGTTACCACTCACTGTTAACTCAAAACATCCAGGACCAAGTGTCAGGAGCAACTGCAGAAGTGAGCAGTGAAATCATGGAAAAAAGATTTGGGAGTGTGAAGATTAAGCAGAGCAAACGGAAGTGAGGAGAGAGCCCAAGAGTTTACAGAAGTGAGAGCAGAAGACAGCTTGGGCAAACCAAAGTTTGGAGATAAAGGGGGTACACTAGTGGGCAAAGTTTGGAGACTGAGAAGGTAAAGTGGGCAAGATGCCTGACATCAAGGGTGGGGAGGGAGAGGGAGGTGTATAAAGAACAGTGATGAGTGTGCAGGGATTTGTTGAGAGCAAATCGACAGAAAGAGTGAAAGAAGGGGTCCAGTCTGGCTAAGGCGAACTTGGAAGAAGCACTGTAAACGCTGTCACCACAGTAAAAAATGGTGACTATGATCATCAAGAGGATCTCTCTCCAGGCAAGAAGCAAGATGCCCCTCTTATTCCTGTAAAGTGTATCAAGTTAAGGTTGGAGCTTCCTGTCGACTGTCTCCCCTCTTCCTCCTGTCCTCCAGGGCGCATATTCTAACACCCCTAAACACTCACCATAAAACCTTCCTTGCTACCTGTTGTGTCAGTTTGGTTGCCTTGTCTGTGCCAACTCTAGCCTTTCTCTATCCTTCCTCAAGTGTTGGCTCCAATACTGCACACAGTACTCTAGGTGCTGAGCAAGAGAGGGGCATTTTCCCCAGTGTTATGGCCAACATTCCCATGGGTTCATGTAACTCATCCCCCAGGATGCACCTGGAAACAGGCTGTCACAGTTCATGTGTTGGTCAAAACTGACAAAAAAATAATCTATTTACAATTTCTTTGTTAGTCCAATAACAGGGAGTACAACCTACAACAAATCAAGAATAGTAAGTCATACTGGAATAACAAAACAATTTAAATTCTGAGCATTAATGACACTCGCATGCAGATACAGGGAGGCTACTTGCAGCCATATAGAATGGTACCAAATTAAATTTCCCTTTTGGGACAACCAGATTACCTCACAATTGCCTGCACAGAGCAGTGTAATACCTCTATACAGAAAAAAGAAGTAATTACAAAAATAACAAAAAGGTCTTGACAATGATTTGTGGGGACAAAAGTCATACTTCAGAGCATGAAATTGAGGGATATTGAAACACACTATGAAGATTAGATAATTATCCCACTGAAAAATGTAAAGTGCTTAATTTTGCAAATGACACTAAAACACCGGAGACAAATAATGCGCCCCCCCCCCCCAACTGTGTGCCTCTAGAAATTAGACAAGATCTGCAATGCTACCAAGTACAGTACCTGGACTGTTTAAGCAATAATACATGAGAAGGTGTGTAAAATCTTGAGATATTGTCCTGCCTCAGGTGTGTAGTGAAGCACAAGACCTTAGGCTGAGTGACTTCAAGCACCTGAGAAGGGATGATATCCCATGACAACACATACTTTGGAGTGTATTACTGTGATTACGAAATGGATCAGTTTTGCTTTTTGACTGAAGACATGACCCGTTTTCAGACCAGGATTATGTACAGAGATATCTTACCTGCTGAATGTGGTTTCTGCTAATCAAAGTTGAGGATTCTGACAATCCATTTCATAATGATTATTACAGACTCCCCAGAAGAAAAGAGAAAAAGAAACAAGCATTTGTCAATGTCGAATGTTGTCTTGCTGGTGTTGGCATTAGAAATGCAGGAGTTAGAGAGATACATAATAGGAATGGCAGTGAAGTATTGAACCATCAACACCACCCCACCCTGCAAAGGCTGACAGGCATTGGGGTATGCCTTTGGGTCGTCAGCCATAACAGTCACACCATTTCACCTCACCCTACCCTGAAGACACCAAGTGTCAAGGTGTGCTTTGGGGTGTTCGGGCTTTACACTCACCCCATTCCACAAGGAAATATGCTGAAATGGATGCAGTATAGGAGAACGGGGTGAACTTAGGGGCCAAAGAGTCCAAGGCACATCTCAATGCCTGTCAATGGGTGCAGGGTGGTGGTGGAATGGCGTGGGCATTACTGTCGACAATCCCAAGTCATACCCCTGATGCCTGCCAGTCCCTACAGGGTAGGGCATTATGGTTGAAAAAACAGGGTAGGGCGTTATGGTCAGAAACCCTAATGCCCTAGGCGTTTCTTGGTATTTTCACTCCAAGTTTTCAACATGGACTTTTTGTGACCCCACTGCATGAACAGTGACACTCTCAGTTCATTAGCCGAAAGGTGATTTTGCATGATGACTATGCCATTTGGAACCCAGGTGCGAAAACACATTTTGAACAGGATGTGAAAAATGACAGCTGTACTGTTCATGAGGAGGTATAAAAAAATGGGAATGTTGAAAATGTGAAGTGAAAATATGACAAAACTGGTGAAGTCACAAGCATGCATAGTAACTGTGCAAGGCACACCCATAATGCAATTACATGGGGGATTTTTTATGACAGATTTCCAACACTGGCATTTTGGGACCTCCACTCATGAACAGTGGCACTGTGATTTTCTTAATCTATCCCGAACGTTGAATTCGCACAACGACCACGCCCACTGTGTGCCAGAGGTGCGAAAACATGTTTCAGGCAGGATGTAAAAAATGACAGCTGTACTGTTCATCACGCAGTGTAAAAGAAAATGCCAATGTTGAAAATCTGGAGTATAAATACAAAAATTTAAGAAGTTAGAAAAGGAGAAACTGTGCAACGACGCTGATAATGCAGTCATTTTGAGGAATTTTTTCACCAAGTTTGCAACATGGTCTTTTTGGGACATCTCCTTATGAACTCTGTCACTGTGATTTTCTTAATCTGTCCTGAACATTGATTTCGCACAGCGATCACGCCATTGTGCGTCACATGTACAAAAACACATTTTGGGCAAGATGTGAAAAATTACAGCTGTGCTGTTCATAAGGAGATATAGAAAAATGACCATGTTAAAAATCCGGAGTGAAAATATTAAAAATTCTCGAAGTTACGAGCGTGTGTGGGAACTGTGCAACCCACGCTTGTAACAGTCATTTTGGGGAATTTTTCCACCAAATTTTCAACATAGGCTCTTTGGGAGCCTACTTCATGAGCTGTGACACTGTCGTTTCATTACTCAGTCCCAAAAGGTGATTCCATGCAGTGACCACAAAATCACCTTTCGGGACCGAATGACAAAATGACAGTGACCGATGTTCATGAGGTGGGGCCCCCAGAACCCCATGTTGAAAATTTGGTGCCAAAATTCTCAAAAATGGCAGAGATATCCACCTAAGTTGAAAAAAAAACCTATGTATGCCATTATGCAGCTTAACTGCATTCCTTCAGTTCACGGTCGGCTTTGAAGAGTGCAGACATGTTCCCGGTCCACCAAAGATCATCGCACCAGGCTCCAGAGGTAAGTATGGAGTGAGAGGGGTGTAGGGAGGTTGGGTGCACAGAGGGTGGGTGCGGGCTGGGGGAAGGGGACCCACAGACAATGAGGGACCGTTTTCTAGTTTTCAGGTTACAAAAAAAATAAAAACATTGCGGGAAGGTTTTCTTTCTTTATAGGCAGATTTGGCACACTGGGGTGGGCTCCCAGCATGCCACCTCCGTGTTTTAGGGGAGGGAACTGGAGCCGACAGTGATTGGGCACCCCGTCGGCAAATAAAAAAGGGTCTGTGTTTTTTTTGGGGGGGGACGTGATGCCAATGGGGGATTGAGCCCCCCTTGGCATACAAACTAGAATATGGGGGCCATTATGCCAATGGGGATTGGGCTCCCTGATCGACAAATGAATTGGGGAGGGGCCATGTTGACAGGGGGATTGGGCACTCCTGACATCGGCTTGTTGGGGATTGTGAGAGGCGGATGGCGACAGCCGCTGCCATGTTTTGTTGGAATGTTACACCTAGAGAAGGCACGCCCCTGCAATGAGGGGTCACCCCTCACTGCAGCGCGACCCATTTTGTTGGCACGTCAACTGCTGTCATAGGCAGCATGCAATCTAATTTGTGCCACAGAGCCCAGCCTGAAAAAGCAATGGCACCACTGGCCACAACACGACTGCACCTCCAAAACCTGCTATTCCAAGCTACCACAATATGTTGCTTGCACGTGCGCAAGACAACATAAAAACATATGTCTCAACCTTTTGTCACTGAAATGAAGGACACAGACACTCAAAATGAGGGTGATGTGAAACACTGGTCATCAAAATGAGGGATATATTCTCAGCTATAATACTGGCTACAAATGCAAGCTCATGGCATGGAGCATACTGGTATTTTTATTTGTTCAATGTTTAATGTTGCTGTACCATCATAGAATGTTAACTTTTTCTGCTATAAAGTCAGAGTTTACTGCATGTTCTTTACATGTGCAGCACCTTTCCAATGTGAGACAGATTTGCAACAGAGCACTTATAACACACACAAGTGCTGGAACGGGAGGGGGGAAACGCCATGGCCTTATCACTTTCCTAAGTGGTATGGTTTGGCCCGATCAGTTTTTGCAATCATTTTAATTTATTACTATGTATGACTGTACCTTTAAAAGACACCATGTGCAGTAAACATACTACATGCTTCCTTTGTTGCTTGCAGGGTGTCAGCAGAATTTTGGAAAGTGAAGCTTGAGTAGTGCTGGAGGAGGTGGGCTGGGGTCATGACCTACAGAGTTAAGGCACAGTGGTCAAATTTTAAAAATAAAAAATGATGATTGGAGAGAGTTTAAATGGAAGATGCAGTCATTTCTTTCTCACTGCTGTTATAACTACAACACTACTCAAAGGGAAATTTGGATCAATGTTGGCAGGGTTGTGAGGAAATGGGTACTCCTTATCAAATACATTCCGGGATTGCCCTCTGCTGCAGTCCTTTTGGCTGATGTGGGGCAGAAATACAACCTCATGACAGGCACTGCCAGTACCCTAAGTTTTGGACATCTGATTCTAGGAAGCTCCCCAAGGGAAAAAAGATCAAACTGCCTGAGGTCATTTTGGGCTATTCTATTGGCAGCAGCTGAAAAGGGAATTACAAAAAAAAAAAATGTCTGGTTCCCAACCCCCAACGCTACATGCTTGGATGTCCATAACTAAAAAAATTCACTGTACAGAAAAAAAGTCACCACTGATTTCCGTTTACAAGCGGATAAATTGATGAGGGCCTGGCTGCCCTGTATGGCTCTTGCAGAAGAACTTGAGGGTAAAGTGGTCCTGTCCCAACAGGCCTGGGGGTGCTAGCTTACTCAGTGACCGCCATCCAGAAAAAGGTTAAACCAAATTAAGTTATTTGAGAAACTATTTTGAGTTATACTCACTTCGATTGCTTCATGCGAGTTGCATGTTACACACTATTTGTTTTTATCATGGGTTGTTTTTTGTTATAAAGTTGCCAGACTGTTTAACTGGCTCTAATCGAAGGAAATTAGGTTTCAGGTCATACCTTCACAGTTGAGTTGCTTCCTATGTTCAAGAGCAGATGTTTTTTTTTTATCTTTATAGAGCATTAATAACGCTACCTAATCTCATGTTCACTTATGGACTGCCTTGAAAAGGGACTCATTTCTTTTTGGAACTCAGCCATAGAAATTAACTGGCTATAAGTCTCATGTTATTGTACACAGAGTAGAATGAAGAGCACCTCCACTGCTGTAGTTATGTTTTTTTTATGTCCTATTCAATAAAAAAGTTTAAGAAGAAAATGACGGACCAGTCCTTCTGGAGTGCATGGGCGAGGGGATTAAGGAACTTGGTACAGGGAGATGCTGTCAATTGCTGGGGGCGTTACATCACATATTACAAATTTGGTTGAGAAAAAAAAAAAGGCGTAGGTGAACCCACTCAACCGGGGGGGGGGGTTACCACTTATATCCCCCAACTGTAATTATGGATTACAATGGGGGGTTGTAATGGGTCCATCATTCTCGCTCACACCCAGTGTGGTGCCAGCACTACTAAAATAACTGCCGCCAGTTGAGTTAAGCACAACACAGAAGCCCCACATTAATTAAAAATTCTCACTAGTAATTATAAAAAAAAAACAAGACATGGGTGGGTGTAACTCAGAATTTTACATAAACATTTGGTGTGGGGTACTTTTACAAACCCCTCGAGATGTAACATCCCACATCTTGTGTGTGTATAAAATTCTGCTTACACACACCCATGTATTAATTTTCTAAAGTATAACTTTTTTAAGTAACCAGTAATAGATTACAATCACTGACAAGTAATTGCAATAATATTTGCAGATTTTCTAAAGGTAACCAGTTACAGTAATTTGTGTTTCTGTTCAGCAGGATCAGCTGTCCTTTCCTGGCTGTACAATCTTTCTGCCGTCACACTTCTATGAATCTATGAAAGCAGGCTTTACCAGCATCAGATGAAATACTAACCCAGCAAGGCTTAGATGTATCTGCTATTCCAGTATGTTTCCCCACAGAAACTATTTTCATAAGTAAAAGTCAAATTTATATTTGCAGAAGATACATAATAACTGTAGCTATAATACATCTTGTTATTGTTTATCTTATAGTACATAACATGACCGCTAACATCAACGTGTATTACAATTACAGCTATTAATCGTATTTACACATATGTAATGTATCTATAACTTTCTTCAAATATTTGATAGTATCTGTAAATTAATAAAAGTAACTTCTCCCAACACACTGCACATGCCAATTCTGTACCTAAAAGTGTATGAACTTACACACAATCAGCGTCTTGTCGGCTTCTGCCTTTGACTGAAAAGCAACGTGTACTACTGTCCCAACTACAGTAGATAGACAAGCGACGCAAGTTACATCGTGAAGGATTCATATCGTCCTTACCTGATCGGTGTGGGTTTCTACCCCACGAACTCAAATAGCCAGTAGCCAGCACTCGCACACCACCAGGAGAGTCCCTCAGAGCAGTCTCAGCCGGACAAGCAGGAGGTAACGGATCATCTTACCGCTTTCCTGAATTACTGACTCGGACACTTCCTTCTTTTGCCCCCTGACCCAACTCCCATATTCCATTATGCACCCTCCTCCCACCAACCCTCTTCTTCCCTCCCTCTTGACGGGCACTCTCCCTTCAGCGAGTTCACGTCACCAATTCCGCTCGCATGCGCACATGGTATACTTCTGTGACGGCATAGAGTTTAAAAAAATAGTAGACAGGTCTAGAGGCGGACTCTCGCTGCCGGCTGAAGCTGACGTCCGCCATAGTAGAAAAGAGATGTTTAAGCATTATACAATGGGAAGAAAATTTCGTAGCCTCTGATTGTTCAGTGTGTGCCTGAGACAGTGATGATATTACACAATAACATCACTGTGTTGGTTTTATGGACCCTGAGCTTTTTTTTTTTGTTTCTTTTTTCAGAAACAAAGATATACTGCCTCACTAAAAATCTACTAAAAACATTTTTATTTTGTGCAACATCGCGCCATTGTATAATTGCAATAAGGCACTCCAAGGTGTGTGTTATAGAAACATAGAATTTGACGGCAGATAAGGACCGCTTGGCCCACCCCAGTCTGCCCATTTCCCTACCTGATGGATAAGCTGCAGGTCCTAGTTAACCAGCAGCCTACTTCTTCCTACCCCCACCCCTAGAATTGCCTTATGACTGTCCCATGCATGCTTGAATTCCACCACTGTTTTTGACTCCACAACCTCTTCTGGAAGGCCGTTCCATACATCAACAACCCTCTCTGTGAAAAAATACTTCCTTAAATTACCTCTGAGCCGCCCCCCTTCTATCTTCAAATTGTGCCCCCTTGTTCTTGCACACCTCTTTTTTTGAAAGATGCTACCCTCTTGGACTTTGTTGATTCCCTTGAGGTACTTGAAAGTTTCTATCATGTCTCCCTCTCCTTCCTTTCCTCGAGGCTATACATATTAAGCTCCTTAAGTCTCTCTTCATATGTCTTCCGTGCAGACCCTGCACCATTTTAGTTGCCCTCCTCTGGACAGCTTCCATCCTGTCTATGTCTTCATGGAGATTGGGTCTCCAGAACTGCAAGCAGTACTCCAGATGGGGTCTCACTAGCTGTCTGTACAGAGGATAATAACTTCCTGTTTTCTACTGGTGATGCCTCTTCCTATGCATCCCAGTATCCCCCAGCCCTCCTTGCTGCCCTCTCACATTGCTTGCCCACCTTTAGGTCATCTGATATGACTACCCCAGGTCCCTTTCCATTTTTGTTGTTGTTAGTATCTCACCCCATTGTGTACTCTTCCCTGGGTTTTGTTTCCCAGGTGCATTACCTTGCACTTCTTAGCATTGAATCTAAGCTGCCATACATTTGACCATTCCTCTAACCTTATTTGTGCGTCACTCCTGGGTGGTGGAGTAGCTTTGCGCTCGTGCGTTTCAACTCACCCCAGGAGTGACGCATTACACGATAACACACACCTTGTCGTGCCTTATTGCTTAAATAAGGCATGACAGGGTGTGTGTTATCATTTAATAACGTCACTCCTGGGGTGGGTTGAAGCACGAGGTGAAGCCGAATGCTTCCACCACCCCAGGAGTGACAAATAACACACACACTGGAGTGCCTTATTGCTGTTATACAATGGCTCGTTGTTATACAAAATAAAAAACATTTTTTAGTAGATTTTTAGTGTGGCAGTATATCTTTGTTTCTTAAGAAAAGATGTGGCAAATCAATATTCCAATGTTATTGTGTAATAACATCATTGGCTCAGGCATACACTGACAAATCAGAGTCCAGGATTCTTTCTTGCCATTGTTTAATTAAGCAATAAGGCACGACAGGGTGTGTGTTATGGTGTAATAACATCACTCCTGGGGTGGGTTGAAGCACGAGGCAAAGCCAAGTGTTTCCACCACCCCAGGAGTGACGTTATTACATGATAACACACACCGTGGAGTGCCTTATTGCAATTATACAATGGCTCGAGGTTATACAAAATAAAAAAAAAATTTAAAAATGTTTTAGTAGATAGAAACATAGAAACATAGAATTTGACTTCAGATAAGGACCGCTTGGCCCACCCAGTCTGCCCATTTTCCTACCTAACAGATAAGCTGCAGATCCTAGTTAACCAACAGCTTACTTCCTCTTACCCGCCACTAGGACTGCCTTATGCCTGTCCCGAGCATTCTTGAAGTACCCCACTGTTCTTGACTCCACGACCTCCTCAGGGAGGCTGTTCCATGCATCCACAACCCTCTCAGTGAAGAAATACTTCCTCACATTACCCCTGAGCGTCCCCTCTATCTTCAAATTGAGCCCCTTGTTCTTGCACATCTCTTTTTCTGGAAGATGCTACCCTCTTGGACTTTGTTAATTCCTTGAGGTACTTGAAAGTTTCTATCATGTCCCCCTCTCCTTCTTTCCTCAAGAGTATACATATTAAGCTCCTTTAGTCTTTCTTCATATGTCTTCTGGTGCAGACCCGTTTGGTTGCCCTTCTCTGGACAGCCTCCACTCTATCTATGTCTTTGCGGAGATGGGGTCTCCAGAACTGCACACAGTACTCCAGATGGGGTCTCACCAACTGTCTGTACAGAGGGATAACAACTTCCTGTTTTCTACTATTGATGCCTCTTCCTATGCATCCCAGTATCCCTCCAGCCTTCCTTACTGCCTTCTCCAATTGCTTGCCCACCTTTAGGTCTTCTGATATAATTACCCCCAGGTCCCTTTCTATTTTTACTGTTGTCAGTATCTCACCCCCCATTGTGTACGCCTCCCCTGGGTTTTTGTTTCCCATGTGCATTACCTTGCACTTCTTTGTATTGAATCTGAGCTGCCATACATTTGACCATTCCTCCAACCTTGCCAAGTCCCTTTTTTTAGTGTAGCAATGTATCTTTGTTTCTGAAAGAGGCAGTCAAACAACAATCCAAAAAAATTAATACAGTGATGTTATTGTGTAATAACATCACTGTCCCAGGCACACACTGACCAATCAGAGCCCTGGAAGTTTTCTTGCCATTGTATAATGAACATTTACTGGGCATAATTACTCATCCCGGAAGCATTTTATTGCTTTTATAATATAGTTTTGCTTTAAAAAAATGTTTTTTAGAAAAGTTATTAAGTCAGATGTAATGTGTATGAAAAACACATAGTTCCTGATGAGGCATATTGACTATTGCAGCTGAACCCGGTGCACAGGCTAAACAAGAAGAGGAGTGTCATTATGTCCAGATCATTACACTAATGTAGTTGTGTTTGAGCCAATCAGGTGGCTAGAATGCTTTAGCCATAATATAAGTGTAACCCCCCTGTTACCCGGGGTTACTAGAATCCCAGTAAGACTTAGTGGTAGGCAGGGAAGGCAGCTTGTGAAATTCCAGTTAAATGGATTTCACACTGTCTCACACTATTCACAGTCTCAGCTGAGACTGAGGGATGACATCACCATAGAACTATCGCAGCTGCATGAGCCACACTGGAATCTGCAGTTGGGAGTTAGGTTAGAATGTTGGGAGTTTTTGAACAGTGGAAAGCAGTTGTGTGTGAGCAGTGAAGAAGAGAGGAGCACAGCAGTCTGTGCACAGGCTCTTGGAGCCTAAGCTCTGATATAGAGCTTCTTTTAGGGAAAGGTGTGTGTTTCCACCTAAAGAGGAACACAGTAAGCTGTGTTTGAAGTGGTAGAGACCGCTGATACTGGTCTCTGTGCCCCATCCCTGAGGGGATGGGGGTGGAAGGTTTGCTTGTTATTCCAGGGGCAACCTCCTGGTTCTGGCTAGGGAAGAAGCTGCCTTATTTTCTGAAATGTGTTGTGGCACCAGAAGCTGTCAAGATTCGCCTGTGGGGCACCTGCAACCAAAGTGTGAGTTCTGCTCTTGTCAGAAGGCCCATGTTTCACCTGAACTGTGTTAAAGTGGGGGAGTGGACTGCTGAATTAGTGGGAGGCTAGAAGAATAGGCTTAGCCAAGTAAAAGTATGTTCAAGTCCAGCACAAGGGAAAAGTCAAGACATGTAGAGGAGATTTGCTATACATTTTTCCCTTTAATCTACATTGCCAAGCTTTTCAGGAAGAGATGTTTAAGTATGTTCGAGTTTAGTACAAGGAGAAAGTCAAGACATGTAGAGGAAATGTGCTATACATTTACCCTTTAATCTACATTGCCAAGCTTTCAAAAAAAGTTGTTTAATGTCCAGAGAAATGGCCGGGTATGGATTGTGGAAGCTGGAGGTTGGAGACCCCCCATCTTTAGTAACCAGGTTCACCTCTACGGATTTGCTCTGTAGATCTTTTACTTTGCCTCAAGCACTTGGCCAGTGCTGAGGGAAGTACCCAGACATGGAATTGAAATGAAATTTCCCTTAAGGAGATAAGGCTCTAAGGTGGTTTGGGGAGCCACCAATGGAAAATGTGTCCACTGCCATATGGACAGGGATTGAGTGGCCGGCAGGGGAGCTTGGCCAGGAAAAACCCAAATAGTGTACAAGTCGGGCTGTGTACCCAAAGCAGCGTGCAAGTCCAGGCTGTGTGCCTGGTGGGTTCAGAGCTTGAGGGCTGAAGTGTTGAAGAAGTGTTCTGTTACTCTTACCTGCATTACCAGGAATGTAGCCCTGTGGGGGTCCGTCTATGCTTTGTTTGTTCAGTTTGGATGTGAATAAAAGTCACACTTTAGAATCCCATTCCTGGTATTGGACATTACAGTTATTGCTTCCTGTGTTCGGATTTACTTGGATGCCTCTGTGCAGAGTAGCCAAACCTAGGCCCCTTGTGCTGAGTAATCTAGTCCTCCCCGAACCCAGTCCCCACCTGGTACTGTTGTTAGCTTCCACAGCATACCACCTGTCATTTGCAAAAAGTCAGGGGTCCAGGGGTTACAAAATGGAGGCACCACTTTGGATTTTAATTTAGGGAGGAAAGGTGCTCGGGCAAGGGGCTAGCGTTTTGGTTATCTGGCATTGGGTAGCCCAAAAAGCTGAAGCAAGTTAACTGATGTGTCGCTGTGTGCTGTGGTTCAAATGCTGCTGTTAAAATGCCAACCAAGGAGCAGTAAAGCTGAAAGAGTATGCCCTTGTCCTGCATCAAATATTTTCAGTGTTTTTGCCAGCTTTTAAAAACTGTGTGTGATAAAGAAAAGTGTGGAAGACTAGGGGTAACAACAGAAAAAATGTGCCCTGGATGTTGGAAATGCTTTCTAAAGAACTGTTGTGATAAAGAAAAGTGTGGAAGACTAGGGGTAGCAACAGGAAAATTGTGCCCTGGACATTGGAAATGCTTTCTAGTAAACTGTGTGATAAAGAAAAGTGTGGAAGACTAGGGGTAGCAACAGGAAAATTGTGCCCTGGACGTTGGAAATGCTTTCTAAAGAACTGTGTGACAAAGAAAAGTGTGGAAGACTAGGGGTAGCAACAGGAAAATTGTGCCCTGGACGTTGGAAATGCTTTCTAGTAAACTGTGTGAGAAAGAAAAGTGTGGAAGACTAGGGGAAGCAACAGGAAAATTGTGCCCTGGATGTTGGAAATGCTTTCTAAAGAACTGTGTGACAAAGAAAAGTGTGGATGACTAGGAATAGCAACAGGAAAATTGTGCCCTGGACGTTGAAAATGCTTTTTAGTAAACTGAGAGACTTGCTGTGTTAATGGCCATGCTAAATGGTTGAAATGGACTCCTGCTGTGGAGTCAGTTGGAAGAAAAATAAAAGTGTTTTGCAGTTTCAATTTGCCTGCTCGACTATCGCCGTGAAGAGAAGAGCACTTGCGAGGGAAAGAGGTTAATTTGCATGGCGTCATGTGATTGGCGAGACTGCAATCAGTCCCGCTCCCCAGCCAGCTCTACAGTGACTGCCCAGCATTCGAGAGGGACTGTGAGTGGATTGCGTGTACTGGCTTAAGGGAGGAGCATTGCGGTGATTAAAAAGCACTGTAAAAGTAATAAAAATAGACTTTTCTGTTTAAAATCGGGCTCAACCCGCATCTCGATTGACTGGATTGTGAGTGTGGTGATTGGAGAGACGATCGGCAGTACTGCCCACCTGCTTCCTTTCTGAGGCCTCCAAGACTGGCTGCAGGCTGTTTTTCCATCGCAGCAAACAGCTACTGATAACAGTGAGTACCAACAGTAATGATTGCTCAAACAGTGATTGTTTGCCAAAAGCCAGCTGAATATGTGTGCAGCAGTGTAGTTGCTTTGCAAATAAAGACTGTGTCAAGTTTTACCAGCTAAAGCAAGTCTGTTAAGCCATTGACTGTGAGCATAGTTATGGGTTCAGCGTCAGTTTAAAGTTTCAAAGCCAGTAGAGAGACCGTGAGTTGTAGCAAAATGTGCAGCACTAGTTACAGGCAATCCTGTGCTTGAAATCCTGACGCTTTAAGGGACTGTGAGCTAAAGAAATGTTTTCAGCAAGTGAAAAGTCCATGGCAAATCATATAAATGAATTAGAAAAAAGAACAGTGCAAGTTTGTACAATTTTGAGCAAAGTTATCAGTAGTGTGTGTAAATCGGATGCGCAGTGGCTTGACCCAATTTCTGAATGTTGATGCTCAGGAGTGCTGCCACCACCAGTACAGAGTGGGGTAGTAAAGTAAACACAGCAGCAGAGGAGCCATTTTAAAAGTAAAAGAGAGTGTTCAGTCCAGTGGGACTTTCAGTAACAGTGAGCATTTGTTTGTTTTCCCCAGCAGTCATGGCCTAAAGACCAGCCCGCTACCCGGATCATGCCCGGGCTGCGGTAGCAGCAGAAGTAAATAAGTTAAGGGACATTGAAAGGTGTTATTATGGAGGACAACTGCCTTCTCATGTGGCGATTCCTGGATACCCAGTGCAAGTGTGTCTAATATGCTTAAATGCTGGAAGGGACGTCTTCATGGTACCTCAGTGTTTGGGGTGCTTAGAGAAATACGACTTGTTTAAAGCGCCCAAAATTCATTTGGCTCCCACATGGACAAAAGTTCAGGAATTTGTAGTTGGAAGCACACAGCACCAGGCAGAGCCTGTTGAAGAAGGCCCCTCGGGGAAGTGTGGCACAAAGCTAGAGGGTGCAGATTTAGAGACAGAACCATATGCTGATGTTTCGGTTGCTGGATCGCAGAAAGATAATTCAGACAGAGCATCAGTAGACCCCTGGGGGGGCTAGCCCAAGTCTCATAGGAGAAGATGAGATGAGGGAGGCCTTTGAATGGGAGGTGTCGAACTCCGCACCTAATGATGAGTGGTTAGTCTCAGGAGTGAGGACAACTGCTTACTCCTGGGCACAGATTCTCAGTGAGGAAGAAGAAGGGGGGAACCTATGTGACCTTGTGAAAAAGGAATGGGTACACAGCCTCAAGCTCTTGCCTCAGAAGAATGCATGGACGAGAGTGGTGATGCCACTGCCCTGGCTGTGCAAGAAGAAGAAGTCAGGGATCCATTTTTCATCTCGTTGAGAATGCGTAGCTGGCAGAACCAGGACTGGCCACCCCCAAGCCAGGCCAGCAGTCTCAGTTTGACCAAAGCTAGTAAAGAGGAGAGACTGGTTCGTAGGAAGGCGAATTAAATCTATGGGATGTCCTTGCCTACCTTTCCTCAGAGAGTCTGGGAGGAGATTGAGAACAGCAGGAAATCCTGGATCTGGGCCGAAGCAATGAAATGTGTGCATCCTTGTGCAAACAATCATGTCAGGAAAATACTGTTTCATGAAAAATACACCCAGTGGAAAAGAGGCAGGACACTGTTTATGGACACTGTTCAAATAGTGGATGGAGAGGGACATGAAACCTTTCACAGAGTGAATTATGTGCACCCGGACAGGGTAATAATTCAAGCTCCTGACCCCCTGTACTATTGGCCTCAATGCAATGACCTCCCTGCAAATGTGCCCATGCCTACCAGATGGAAAGCAGAGCAGTGGTAGTCAATACTGCCACACCAGCCATTGCAGTGCCTTTGTTGTTCCGCCAGTATGGACATCCAGAACTCAGGTGCCCCACATTCATCAGTTCTACAGTGTACTGGCCTTCCAGAATCCATCGACTGGCCCACCAGATGACTTTAGATCCAGAGAGGGTGCCATCCCAGCTGTATCCTGATCCATCGCCTGGTATTCGGATGACGTCAGACCAGCTGTTTTCCTTTTTGTTCCAGTTCCAAGGTTCCATCTCCAGAGATGACATCAGCCCAGCAGTTTCCAGATGTGCCCCCCTGTAGTTCCCGGAAGATGTCCGCCTAGCTGTATCAGAAGAATGCTGCCAGGGAGAGTTTTCGTCTGAGGAGCAAGTCTTTGTGTATTATTCCTTCTACAAGGGTCTGGTAAGTCCAAACTTTTCTATCCTTATGACATTGCAGTACACACCCTACACTAGCAGACTCCAGAATGTGTGAACTGTCCTCAAAGACTCTCCCCTTCTGGACTTTGGCCTGCTAGAACTGTGCTTCACCGGGCTCTGGCCGAGGAGAGACTCTTTAATGGACTAGCCTTCGGGCACTGTGGTCACTAGATGGACTTTTAGGGCACTCCATCCCCCAAATGTGTATTGTAAATAATGGCATTGTTTTTCTACTGTTTTCTAGTGTATATACTGTTTTTCTACCTTTTCTAAAAAAATTCTTTTTGGGATTCTCCAGTGTTTTGGTGGTAGGAGTTTAGATAGATTGTGTATGCAGATTAGGAGTGTGTGTTGTCTTTCTTTTTCTTGCAGGTGTTCCTGAAGAAGATAGAAGAGAAGACAAGAAGAGGAGGAGGGGCTCATCGGAGTTCATCATTAGTACTTTAGTATGTAAAGTACTGTTGTTGTTATTGTTGTTGTTACTGTAGTAACCCTTTCCTTCCACAGGTGTGGTTGTCGGGGTATGAGGCAGTAATGTAATAGATGGTATTAGTTTCCTGGTGTGTGGTTGCATGGTGCCCAAGGTTGGGGAGGTCCCCTGTTTGTTTTGTTTTGGGATTTGAGTTAGAGGCAGACAGATTTTCCCTAGAGGGCTAGGGGAGATGGATAGGCTGTGGTCCCGAATGGCCATAGGGACTGCAGTGCTGAGCTATTAGGGCTATGCTCTGGACAGTTCTACCAGAGCCACTAGGCACCAATAGTTAGTGGGTAGGGTAGAGTAGAGGCTGATATGTCAGCCACAGGCCTCTAGGACCTTAATGTTGCCTGCCTGTGCTCGCACATGGTAGGAGGGGGCTGATCACCCCCCTCCGCAGGTAGCAAATAGGGTGGAATGGCCTAAGCCAGGTAAATAATGACTGCAGATAGTCATTTTTCTGGCCCAGGGTGAGTGTAACCCCCCTGTTACCCGGGGTTACTAGAATCCCAGTAAGACCTAGTGGTAGGCAGGGAAGGCGGCTTGTGAAACTCCAGTTAAATGGATTTCACACTGTCTCACACTGTTCTCAGTCTCAGCTGAGACTGAGGGATGTCATCACCATAGAACTATCGCAGCTGCATGAGCCACATTGGAATCTGCAGATGGGAGTTAGGTTAGAATGTTGGGAGTTTTTGAACAGTGGAAAGCAGTTGTGTGTGAGCAGTGAAGAAGAGAGGAGCACAGCAGTCTGTGCACAGGCTCTTGGAGCCTAAGCTCTGATATAGCGCTTCTTTTAGGGAAAGGTGTGTGTTTCTGCCTAAAGAGGAACACAGTAAGCTGTTCTTGAAGTGGTGGAGACCGCTGATACTGGTCTCTGTGCCCCATCCCTGAGGGGATGGGGTGGAAGGTTTGCCTGTTATTCCAGGGGCAACTTCCTGGTTCCGGCTAGGGATGAAGTTGCCTTATTTTCTGAAATGTGTTGTGGCACCAGAAGCTGTCAAGATTCGCCTGTGGGGCACCTGCAACCAAAGGGTGAGTTCTGCTCTTGTCAAAGGGCCCATGTTTCACCTGAACTGTGTTAAAGTGGGGATTGGACTGCTGAATTAGTGGGAGGCCTAGAAGAATAGGCTTAGCCAAAGTAAAAGTGTGTTCAAGTCTAGCACAAGGGAAAAGTCAAGACATGTAGAGAAGATGTGCTATACATTTACCCTTTAATCTATATTGCCAAGCTTTTCAGGAAGAAATGTTTAAGTATGTTCGAGTTTAGTACAAGAGGAAAGCCAAGACATGTAGAGGAAATGTGCTATACGTTTACCCTTTAATCTACATTGCCAAGCTTTCAAAAAGAGTTGTTTAATGTCCAGAGAAATGGCCCCCCGTCTCTAGTAACCAGGTTCACCTCTTCGGATTTGCTCTGTGGATCTTTTACTTTGCCTCAGGCACTTGGCCGGTGCTGAGGGAAGTACCCAGACGTGGGATTGAAGGGAAATTTCCCTTAAGGAGTCGAAGGCTCTAAGGTGGTTTGGGGAGCCACCAACGGAAAATGTATCCACTGCCATATGGACAGGGTTCAAGTGGCCGGCAGGGGAGCTTGGCCAGGAAAAACCCAAATAGTGTACAAGTCGGGCTGTGTACCCAAAGCAGCATGCAAGTCCGGGCTGTGTGTCTGGTGGGTTCAGAGCCTGAGGGCTGAAGTGTTGAAGAAGTGTTCTGTTACTCTTATCTGCATTACCAGGAATGTAGCCCCGTGGGGGTCCATCTATGCTTTGTTTGTTCAGTTTGGATGTGAATAAAAGTCACACTTTAGAATCCCATTCTTGGTATTGGACATTACAGTTATTGCTTCCTTTGTTCGGATTTACTTGGGTGCCCCTGTGCAGAGTAGCCAAACCTAGGCCCCTTGTGCCGAGTAACCTAGTCCTCCCCGAACCCAGTCCCCACGTGGTACTACTGTCAGCTTCTACAGCATACCACCTGTCATTTGCAAAAAGACAGGGGTCCGGGGATTACATAAATGAGCATAATCCCAAACACTTAAAACAGCAGGCAGTATAACACAGTGGTTTAAGGCTCTGAGCTGCAAATCTGGAGACCTGGATTTGAATCCTATAGCCCCCATTTGCATATTGTGTGACCTTGAGCAAGTCATTTAACGTCCATGTGCTCCCAGGTCGTACCTGTAAACAAGCTTTCAGCTTAGTGTGCTACTCCTGGTTAAACAATTTAAAAAAAAAATCACAAGCAACTGTAATAATTCTTTCTATTGCATATTTAAAACTTTTTAAAGTACTTAAGTCTCTAAATTCTGGAGGTAGCTTATTCCACATGGATTTTGTATTAAACCGAATTGACATTTCGTTATACTTTGATTTGATTTTAGACATTGTTATACCTTGAAAGCTTACATTTCTTAGGCTTTGCCTTTGATTCTGTGTAGAATGCAAATTCAAATATATTTCCAGTGGTACTGAAATGCTGAACATGACTAGGTGACAGAGTAAATTACCATAACTTCTCCCTAATCAGGCTCTGTGGCTGCCAATGTGCAATAAAGATAGTGCCACCATACGAGAATTCGTAGGTGTGCCTCCCCCACTTCCAGTGCCCTGCTGCGTTTTGCAGGTGCGGCCGCACCCCACCAATGAATGTCAGAGCTGTCTATAACAGCCCTTCAGAAGCAGTGGCATACAGTCGAAGGCAGAAAACCACTGCAATCAGCAGTGGTAACGTGTAGGCAATTTGCATACTGCCGCGTCGGCAGTATGCAAAGTGCCTACATGTCGGCACTGCACTGAATCAGCTGTCATAGACAGCTCCATCCATCTGCCATAACAAGTAGCATGCTGGGAGCCCACCCCAGTGTGCTTATGTGCTCTGCCCCTCCCACACACACTGTATGGCCGACAGGGGTGCCCAATCCCCGTCGGCTCCACTGTATCCCCCCCAACAGACTTCCAGGTGCCATGCTGAAAGCCCAACTCAGCGTGGCAACAGTCTGTATGGCCGATGGGGGTGCCCAATCCCTCGTTGGCTCCACTGGCCCCCCAAACAGCCTTCCAGCTGCCAGGCTAGGAGCCCACCCCAGCATGGCAAAAGTCCCGCATCGTCCTTAAAAAAAACATGGCCTGTAAGAAAAATGGTCCATCGCTGACTGTCTTGACCCCCACCCGTGCCCACCCTCCTGCACCCTGCCTCCCCACACCCCACCTTACCCCATACTTACCTCCGAGGCAAGCACGATGATCTTTGGTGGACCGGGAACACGTCTACACTCTTCAAAGCCGACCACGAACTGAGGAAATGCAGGTAAGCTGTATAATGGAATAAATATGTTTTTTTCAACTTTGCTGCATATCTCAGGTATTTTGGGGAATTTGTTCACTAGATTTTCAACATCAGGTTCTTGGGACCCCACCTCATGAATTCTGGCACTGTCATTTTGTTATTCAGTCTCAAAAGGTGATTTCGCAGTCACTGCATGGAACCACATTTTGGGACTGATTTACGAAACGACAGTGTCACAGTTCATGACGTAGGCCCCCCAAAACCCTATGTTGAAAATTTGGTGAAACAGTTCCCAAAAGTGACTGTTTTATGAGCGTGCATTGCGCAGTTCCTACGCACGCTCGTAAGTTCACGAATTTTTAATATTTTTACTCCAGATTTTCAACATTGCCATTTTACCACACCTCCTTATGAACAGTACAGCTATCATCTTTCACATCTCACCCAAAACGTGTTTCTGTGCATGTAGCGCACAATGGCGCAGTCGGTGTGCGAAATAAATGTTTGGGACAGATTAAGAAAATCACAGTGACACTGTTCATGAGCAGAGGTCTTAAAATGGCTATATTAAACATTTGGTCACAAAAGTCCATAAAATGACTGTGTTACGAACGAGCATTGGCAAGTAGTTTCCATGCACCGTAAGTTTATGAATTTGTAATATTTTCAATCCAAATTTTCACCACTGGCATTTTCCACACTTCCTTATGAACAGTACAGCTGTCAATTTTCACACCAATGGCTGAAATGTGTTTTAGCACTTCCAGCGCAGAAATGCGTGGTCGCTGTGGGAAATCACTGTTCAGGACAGATTAAGAAAATCACAGTGACATTGTTTATGAGCAGAGGTCCCAAAATGCCTGTGTTGACAATCTGCTGTAAAAAATTCCCAAACTAATTACATTATGGGTGTGCATTGCGCAGTTTCTATGCACACTCATGACGCCACCAGTTTTTTTAATATTTTCACTGCAGAATTTCAACATTGCCATTTTTTGTACCTCCCCATGAACAGTACAGCTGTCATTTTTCACATAATGTTCGAAATGTGTTTTCGCATCTGTGATGCCAAACGGCGTAGTTGCTGTGCAAAATCACCTTTCAGCTAATGAACTGATATTGCCACTGTTCATAAGGTGGGGGTCGCAAAATGCCCATGTTGAAAAGTTGGAGTGAAAATACCAATGAACGCCTGAGGCATTAGGGTTTGCGACCATAACGCCCTACCCTGTAGAGACTGACAGGCATCAGGGATGTGACTTAGGATTGTCGCCTGTAATGCTCATACCATTCTACCCCCACCCACAACCTGCAGCCAGTGAGATACATTGAGGTGTGCCTTGGACTCTTTGGCCCCAAAGTTCACCCCATTCTCCTATACTGCACCCATGTCACCATATATCCGGACGGAATGGGGTGAACATAAGGGCCAAAGACCCCAAGGCACATCGTGACACTTGTTGGTGTCTGCAGGGCAGGGTGTGGTGCAATGGCGTGGCCGTTATGCGTTATGCCTGACAACCCAAAGGCACACCCCAATGCCTGTCAGTATCTGCAGGGTGGTGGTGGGGTTGGCTTCAGTTCAATACTTCACTGCCATTCCTATTATGCAGCTCTATAACTCCTACACTACCAATGCCAGTGTCAGCAAGCAAACATACAGCATTGACAAATGCTTGTTATGTTTGCTTGCATGCCTGTGCAAGAAACATCTTGTGGTAATAGCACATTTCAGAGGTGTGTCAGTGCTTTGGCCAATGCAGGGGACGATTCAGTGGGTGCGTCCCTCAACCAGCAATCAGTGAGCATGCTGGCGATGACAGCAAACTTCAAAGAGAGCCAAAGAGTTGAAACAAATATGCCACTGCAAGCAGGTGCAGTTTCGTCATTGCAGCGGCAGATGAGAAGACTCTGGCCATGTGCACTACAGTGCACAGCGATGCGCATGGCCAGAGTTATGAGCAGTTGCTCTGTGTGCCATTCCTGGTGAAACATTTCAATAAATAAAACAGCCACAGTGTGCCTTTCCACCATGGCAGCTCCTGCCACTGGCAACACACTCCCCGTATCAGTATGTATCCCACCCACCCCACAGCCTCATTGTGGCACACTGGGAGTTCACCCCAGTGTGCCCAGAGATTTTTTTTTATTTCTCGATACTGGGATACCCATTCCCAGTGTTGGATGCCCCTCACCCCCAAAGCTCAATTTCTTTGCTGACGGGTTGCCAAATCTCTACTGGTATCATGTTTCCCCCTCCCCCAAGCTTGCCGATGGGGGTACCCAATCCCGATCAGCATCATGCCCCTCAAAACAAATGTGGCACACTGGGATCCCACTCCAGTGTGCCCCCAATTTTTTTTTATTTATTTTATCCTGTAAATAAAGAAAACAGTCCCCTGGAGTCTTTTTGTTTGTTTGTTAAACTGTAAAAAATTAAAATGTCCAGCTTCATCTCCCCAGTTCCCCCTCCCCCAACCCTCCCTCTGTGCACCACCTCCCATGCCCCTCACTCATACTCTACCCTCTGGAGAACAGGATCAGTGATCTTCTGTAGACCAGGACATGTCTGCACTCTTCAAAGCTGAACTATGAACTGAGAAATTGGGTGGCCTGTATAATGGGAGTCAATGGTGAGGTTTCAATTTAGGTCGATATCACAGCAATTTTTAAGAATTATGGCTCCAAATTTTCATTGTGGGGTTCTTGGGACCCCACCTCATGAATATGTCACTGTTGTTTTGTTTCTCGGTCCCGGAAGGTGATTTCACAGTCACTGCACGGAATGACCTCTCGGGACTGATTAACAAAATGACAGTACCACTGTTCCTGAGGTGGGGTCCCAAAAAGCCCTGTTGAAAATCTGAAGAAAAAATTCCCAAAAATGACCGCATTACGGCCATGTGTTGTACATTTTCTACACACGCTCATAACTTCACCAGTTTTTAATAATTTCACTCCAGATTTTCAAAATTGATATTTTTTCACACCTCCTTATGAACAGTACAGCTGTCATTTTTCACATCCTGCCCAAAATTTGTTTTTGCAATTGTGGCGCAGAATGAAGCAGTCACTGTGCTAAATCAACTTTCAGGATGGATTAACAAAATCACAGTGTCACTCTTCATGAGGGGAGATATCAAAAAGCCCATGTTACAAATTTAGTGAAAAAAATTCCAAGAAATTAAGTTGGAGACCTGTTTCCTTTGGCAGCAAACATATTTTGGGGGCTTTGAGTTGAATTTTGATTCATTGTTGCTGACTTCAGTAGCTGCAAAGATTACTGCATAGTGGGGGAAGGGTGTTAATTGTCTGGCCAGGTCTCACTCAGCTAATTGACTGGAGGCAGAGCTGAATCAGGTTTGTGGTGTAAGCTGCTTTGTCTTCTCAGAAGGAACTGGAAGGGGACAGGATCAGTTGTGTTCCAGGACAGTAGTAGCTGCTGCTTGTTGATTTCACAGGGTTCTTGTGGATTTTACTTGGTAGAAGGTTATTTCTTTTCTTTCTTACTTCTAAGGGGCTAGCAGGGTATTGTTTTGGGGGCTGTTGAAAGTTTGAAAACTGATTTGGTGGCTGTAAGTGGGCTCATTTGTTGGATGTTTCACTGTGTAACAGGCTGTGCTGGTGGTGGCCTATTTCTTCTGATTTAAAACCTATTTGGTAGGATTTGCTGGGGCCTGGTTCTTGGGCTGCTGGGCTTGGAGGGGTGACACAGGGCTGATACACTCTCTCTCGAGTCGGGTGTCTGCCCAAAACCCTCCCACCTGAGTTCTGCTAATTTATAGGGGAACACCTGTCCTGCAATTGGAGGAAAAGGCTGCAGGTGCAGCTCATGTAGTTCTAGCCACTGGGGGTTGGATTTAAAGGCTGGTAGAGAGCAGCTTAGGGAGTTGTTCATTTCCCTTATAAGTTTACTGTGCTGTACTGCACCTAGTAACAGGGTTACCAGTGTACTGTGGGACTGTATCTAAGATTAGTGGGTGACCTGATTAGGCAGTAGGGGTATATCTTGGACTAGGGGGGAACCTGGTGGATCACCCAAGGAAACCTACTTGAAAGGGGATGGAACCACACATCATTAGGGCCGGCATCTTTGGGAGGGAGGTGGGGTGCACAGGGTGTGGAGCAGCCATGATACTGGACTGGGCTTGGGAGTTCGTTGGTTGCCCAGTGTGCTACCAGCTGGCACAACTTAGGGAGGAGGTTGGGGGATTAGGAGACAGCTGGGGGAAGGGGGGAGGTATGGTTGGGGAAGGGGCAGGGGATCTCCAAGGGTTGCACCAAACACTGGGGTGGGGGCATAGGGAAAGGAGTGCAGGAGAATACTCAGGGGTCACATAGAGACCCTGGCAGAGGGGGTCCAAAAGGACACTACCAAGGAAGCAGGCAGGTAACTGGGGACCCTCACAAAGGAGGGACAGAGGGACAACATTCTCAGGGAAGTAGGCAGATGGCCAGGGCTGGACAGAAGGAAGCAAGGCGGGAAGGTGGATCAGACCTTACACTCAATAACCGTTTCAATTCTCTTCTTCTGCTTGAGGATGAGGGGGGTGATGTAGCCACGACAGGGGTGGTTAGAGATGGAAAGGGAGTGGGGGGCAGGAGGCAGGGGCCGGATAGCAGGAAGAACAAGAAGGAACCTGGAATGCAGGAAAATGGGGGGAGCAGTGAATCGGAGCAGGAGGGTCAGGGGAAAGAGGGAGGAAAGCGCAAGGAGAAGGACCAGTTGGGAGGAAAGGTAAAGGAGAAGAACCAAAAGTACAAGAAGGATTCAGTAAAGGGAGCTGAGGGTTTAGGCCAGGGGAGCACGACAAGCAAGGAGGGACTAAATGGAAACAGGAAAGAAGGGAGGATGAGCCAGGCTAGTTTAGCAGATGGGGGAGAAAGACCAGTCGCAAGCAGTGAGGGGGGAGGTAGCAAGGTACAGAAGGATACCAAGAGGAGGAGAGGCATAGGATTGGAGGGGAGGGGTGGCCAGGGTAATAAGGAGGGGTGGCATGTGGCACCCAGATAGGGGAGGAACAAGGAGCCGGCTGGGGGAGGGGCCGGAGAAAGGATGAGGGACATGGAAGGGGGAATGGAGGAAAGGAGTGGTTAGAGTGCTCTGTTGGGGATTCTATGATCAGGGTATCAAATGGGATAGGAGGGAGAAGCCTGGCCAGTTAGAACAAAATGCTTCCCTGGACTAACGGTGCACAGGGATAGGCACAAGGTATATCAGCTGGCAAAGGATTGTGGGGTTCCCGGACATACTGGTCCACCTGGGTACAAATGACATTGAGGAAATAGTGAGCTAGAGATACAGGCAAGATTCAGGGAGCTTGCCAGGGTCTGTCATGACATAGGATGCACAGTTTCCTCTCAGAAATCCTGCCGGTGCCAAGGGCTAGTGGGGAAACAAAAAGGAAGATTAGGAGATAAACCAGTGGCTCAGGGAGTGTGTGAGGCCAGAGGATATGGGTTGATGGGGATTGGGGAGACCGGGAGGATAAGGAGCTGTATGCTAGAGATAGATTCCATCTCAATTTGGAGGGAGGAATCTTTAGTTGAAAATAGAGGGGTTCATTGGTGAAAAGGTGGGGTTTAAACTTGTGAGAGGGAGGGATGGGAGAAAAGGCTGTCAGGGGTGCGATAAGGAGGACTCTGTCTCACCCCGGGAGCTGAGGATCAGGAAAAGGCCGACTGGTAAAGTGCAGACCAGGGGAAAACAGAACTCTATGGGAACACGAGCAGGGAATGGAAGTATAGGGAAAGGCTGAGTAGTCCTGCTAAATGCCAGGAGCTTGGGAAATAAAATGCCTGAGCTCCAGGCGATGCTAACTGAGGGAGCAGTGGATGTGGCAGCGGTCACTGAGACCTGGGCCACTGCAGGACACGACTGGGACCTGAACCTGGAGGCTACACTATGTTCAGGAAGGACAGGGGAGGGAAGGGAGGAGGGGTAGCAATGATAGTCAAAACTGCATTGGCATAGGGGGAGTAGAGGAGGCGGAGGGAAAGCGAGAGGCCATTTGGTCACCTTGATAACAAGGGGGGGCAAGAGAGTAAAAATAGGAGTGGTGTATAGACCCCCTGCCCTGGCAGAGGAGCTGGAGGAGAGTTTGGTGGCAGATGTTGGGAGACACTGCAGACTGGGCAGAGGAACGGTGGTGGTGTTGGGGGACTTAAACATGCCATGAACAGACTGGGAGACTATGACATCCTCTGTGACCAGGGAACAGAGGTTGTTGGATGTCTTTCAGGACGCGTTCCTAACTCAGCAGGTGGGGGAACTGACCAGGGAGGCACGGGTACTGGATTGGTCCTGGCAGACAGTGACCAGATTGGGGCCTGAGGCAAGGGACCCATTGGTGGGGAAATGACCATACCACGTGTCTGGTTCTGCCTGGACCTAGGAGGGCTAGAAGGCTGCACAAAGACGGAGGTAACTGACTCAGGGGACAGATTTTAAGGAAATGGGAAGGATCCTTAAGGAGCATTTGGATGTGATTGGGTCGAGCGTGGACACTGATAGTGGGTGGAAATCATCAGGAGAGGGGTACAGGACCTGTGCAAGAGTAAGATGAAAATACGGTAGGGCCCGAAAACCCTGCTGGTGGACCAGGGAGGTCCAGGAGGTGGTGCGGGGAAAGAAGGCAGCCTATAAGCAATTCAAGTGCTCAAGGAGTGAAAGGGATTGAGGGGAGTATGAGCTGATGGCTAGAAGGGCCACTAGGGTGGTGAGAGCGGCTAAGGCAAGGAAGGAGCAGAACCTGGCCAGGGAAATTAGAGAGGGAACAAGGGTTCTTCAGATACATTGGGGAAAAAGAAGGTGAAGGGGCAGATTAGCAGGATTAAATCAGGGAGAGATGGGCACAAGACCGGGGAGCAGGGCTGAGGTACTAAATGAGTGCTTCACCTCAGTTTTCACAAGGAAAATGGGGGTGCTGCATCATACATGGGAGGAGACAGAGATACTGAGGAGGGGGGGACCCTTACCGATCGGCGGGTCTGGGGAGAGGGGGAGGCATCACTGGCAGGAGGGGGAGAGCTAAGCAGGGAGAAGAGGTACCGGAAGTGGAAATCACAGCAGAGAGAGTGAGGGAAGCCCTCAGCTCCCTTAAGACAGAGAAAGCACTGGGGCCGGATAAATTACATCCCAGAGTGCTGAAGGAACTTGCAGATGTCCTGGCGAAACCCCTGGCGGAGCTTTTCACCATCTCTCTGAGGACAGGGTGGGTGCCCCAGGACTGGAAGGTGGCGCATATAGTGCCTATCCACAAGGGGGGATCAAGGGAGGTGGCAGGGAACTACAGGCCTGTCAGCCTGACATCGGTGGTGGGCAAGGTGATGGAGGGCATTGTCAAGGAGAGGCTAGGGGGGACCTGGAAAAGTCAGGGTGCCTGGACGATAGACAGCATGGATTCGGTCCCGGAAATCGTGTCAGACAAATCTTGTGGAGTTTCTATGACTGGGTGTGAGTGCCTTGGACCTGGGTAGACCAGTGGACGTCCTCTTTCTAGACTTCAGCAAGGCATTTGACTCTGTTCCTCACGTGGGCCTGTTGGATAAGCTGGGAGAAATGGGGGTGGGGAACCATATAATCAAATGGATAGGCAATTGGCTCCAGGACCGGACCCAGAGGGTCGTAGTTGGTGGGATAGTCTCATCCCCAAGGAGGGTCATTAGTGGGGTCCCACAGGGATCAGTCCTTGGGCCCCTCATCTTCAACGCCTATGTCTCTGACATAAGGACAGGAATCAGGAGTGAGATGAGTCTCTTTGCGGATGACTCAAAACTGGGGGGTGGATGGGGTGGAGGGAGGGTGTCCCACAGGGGACCTGGAGGCTTGGAAAGATGGTCTAGAAAGTGGAAGCTGAGGTTCAATGCAGGGAAATGCAAGGTACTCCACCTGGGGGCCAGAAACCCGGGCCAAGTGTACACCCTGGGGGAATGCTACAAGTCTCGATGGCTGAGAGGGACCTGGGGGTGGTGGTGGATGTCAAGATGAACAACTTGGAGACTTGTAGGAGGGCAGCAGCCAAGGCCAACAGGATGCTGGGATGCATCGCTAGGGGGATCACCTCCAGAATGAGGGAAGTGATACTCCCTCTGTATAACTGCTTGGTGAGGCCGCACCTTGAGTACTGCGTGCAGTTTTGGAGGCCACACTTAAAGAGGGACATTACCCTCCTGGAGAGGGTCCAGAGGAGGGCAACCAAAATGATTTGGGGCTTGGAGGACAGGACCTATGAGGAGAGGCTCAAAGAGCTAAATATGTACACATTGGAAGAGAGAAGGGACTGGGGGACATGATAGAGGTCATCAGGTACATGAAGAGGGAAAATAGGGGAGGAACAGTCAGGGTGCTTCGAAGGAAGGAGGAGGGGGCCACTAGAGGGCATGGGTGGAAGCTGGAGGGGGGAAGATTCGGGAGAAAGGAGGAGGTGCTACTTCACTGAGAGGGTGGTGGAGCCATGGAATGCGCTGCCTAGGGGGCTGGTGGAGGCAGAGACAGTGGAGGGGTTCAAGAGGGGGTGGGACAGGTACAGGGGAAGGGTTCTGGAAGCAAAATCCAATGCAGCAAGAATATCCGGAACTGGGAAGGGAGAAGCCAGAGGAGGCGAGGGGGCAGCAAGGTCAGCACCCAGGGTGGAGGCTGACCAAACGAGCAGACACGAAAGACCGTTAGGCCTATTCTGCTGGCATTTTAGTATGTTAGTATGTAAATTACGTTATGGGTATGTGTTGTGCAGTTTCTACAACTTAACTGTAACTTTGTGAATTTTTCAAATTTTCATTCCAGATTTTCAACATTGCCATGTTTTCATATCTCCTCATTAACAGAATAGCTGCTATTTTTCACATCCTGCCCAAAATATGTTTCCACACCTGTGGCGCCAAATGGCGTAGTTGCTGTGAGAAATCAACTTTCAGGATTGAGTAACAAAATGACAGTACCACTGTTCCTGAGGTGGGGTCGCATAAAGCATATTTCGAAAATTTGGAGTGAACATGCCAGCAAATTCCTGGGGCACTAAGGCTTCCAACCATAACGCCCACCCTGAACAGATTGGCAGGTGTTGTGGGTGTGACTTGGGTTCATCGACTGTAATACTCACATCATTCTACCCCCACCCTACACCCACTGACAGGCGTCAAGGTGTGCCTTGGGGTCTTTGGCCCTAAAGTTCACCCCATTCTCCTATACTGCATCCATTTCAGCGTATTTCCTTATGAAATGGGTTGAGCATAAGGACCAAAGACCCCAAAGCACACTGCCACACCTGTCAGTGTCTGCAGGGAAGGGTGGGGTGGAATGGCATAAGCATTATGACCGACAACCCAAAGACACACCCCCCAACGCCTTTCAGTCTCTGCAGGGTGGGGATTGGCATTAGTTCAATACTTCACTGTCATTCCTATTATGCATCTTTCTAACTCCTGCACTGCTAATACCAATGCCAGCAAGCCAAATCTGGCATTGACAAATGCTTCTTCTTCTTCTTGCAATGCTATGATTTTAAGAATGACTAGTAAGCCAAGTTATTACAATTGTTTTTGTGCTTGGACAATTAAATAACTTTTTTTATCTTGATAATTATCTGGCACTGGTTGTACCTAACAGTGGACCATTTTCACTTTTTGCTTACTTGTTTATGATTGGAGTCTATTGGCCAACCTTTCTTTATTTTGCAAGAGTGCAATTGACATCACCGCACCCCCCCCTCCAAAAAAAAAGTGGTTAGCTAGTTCAGGAAACAGCTGTACATTTTGTAAATAATGTCTTCAGAGTCCTTAACTCCATCACATATACTAATTACAGTGCTTTTAATAGAAGCTTGTTATATTGGCTGTACATACAACTATACTATCTGTGGGCAAAGCTGCAATGGTAATTACTAGTAGACCATCTGAAGAAGCACATACGCACTGAGAAAAGAATGCAGCAATCTTATTTCTTGCTTACTTAGTTTATAGCACAGCAGCTCACATTTTGGACACACATCTCTTAATTCAATTTTAGACCATCATTTTTCTCCAGTCTTGTAAGCTGTATACACAGTTTGCAAATGAAAATATCCCTCTCCAGTATTTGTATTTGTGATAGACCATATAAGGTTGTATTAGACCCTGGCTGAGGCTGGTGTGGCATTTGACAACTTCAGCTCAGGACATGAATGCATATTTTCTTGATAACTCTCAAACCTGGGTATTGTACCATAACTTTTTTAACAATTCATTTACCCACGATAGCCCAACTGAGATGCAGCACCTTCTTTCCAGTGAGGTCTTGCTTTTAATAGCCATGTTCACATGGGCAGAATTTACCTCAGTGCCTGCCATGTAGATCGTTCTTGGCATCCTCCCAGAAACATTGTGGAGTAGCGAGAACTCTGACTTCCTGGCCGTGGAGCACTGTAGGTGCCATTCCAGAAGTTCCAGCGTTCTGTGGTGGGTTCTGGTGGGGAGGAGGGGGGAGGTTGAGAGCAACTGCTTGTGCCACAATGCAGCACGGATGGGTCTTTCGATCAGAGTTCAGCTAAAGGTTGCATTTGATAATTTAAACACAGCTGAACTTAGGAAGTGGTTGTTTATTAAAACCGAGGGCTACAAATAGCAGAAAACATGGTCTCAGACTTGAGCTGTGACACTGGCCATGCTCGTATGAGTATGCATACACGCATCCCTAGTGTCATGGCTCGCCTCTGACACTGTTTTCTTGAATTTCTAGCCCTAGGTTTTAAAAAACAGCCACTTCCCCTAGTCCAACTATGTTTAAATTATCAAACACTAAAATACCGCCAACAGCTTAATCTGGTTCTGTAGTCAGTCTACATCTGTACACATATTCCTCCTCCCTTGCTCTTGGTCACACCTGGAAACAAGCCACAGCTAACCTTGTCACAAACTTTCAGATAAATAAAATAAATAAAAATAAACACGACTTTTAGCTGAACTTGGATCTTAAAACAAGTGGTTCATGCTGCCTAAAGGACCACAAGTGCAGACTGGGAAAAGCCTGTCACAGTGTTGTGGGCTGTGCTGGCTGTTCATACAGCCGCATAAACTGGCTCAAAACACCCACAACACTATGTGATCCCTAGAAAAGAGAGAGCGCGGTCTCACCAGAATGGCAATCTGAAATGGCAACACTGTGGCATTCAGACGTGCACAGCAGCACTGATCTCGCTGCTGTGCACCACCAGCAATGCCGTGGAATTGCCCATATGAACAAGGCTAATAATTTCCACAGCTGGGAGAACTGGAACACTGAGAGGACAAGTGAATTGCCTAATGTCCCATAATGAGTATTAGAGGGGTTTGAACCTTTGACCTCCTGGTTCACAAGATGGTGTTCTAACCACTAGACAGCACTGCCTTTCGTCAACAACAGAAGGAAGTATGAAATATTAAAAACAAAATTATGTTTTTAGTAAACCTGAATGTATAAACAAACACTGTACAACTGACTACCTCTACCAGTGGTAAAGTAATAAAAGCAGAACAAATGGATTGTTTCAAAATAATACAAGGGAGACTAGCAAGTATAAAACAGTTGAGAATGTGCTTAGAAAAGATAAAAGAGAGGCACACACAAACATTTAGAAATATTTAATCTCCTGTACTTTGCCCTTCCTTCAGGGTCACACAGTAAGTGTTGGGTTAGGGATTAGAACATGGTTCTCCAGTTTAAAGGGACCTCTTGGTTACACTAATTGATTACCCCAAAATAACATCACAGTGAGTATGTGGTGCTTTCTACATTGATGCACATACACAAACACCACTACATACAAACACACACATTCACATACAGCACTGCATATCCAGACTCAGAGGGCTACATACACAGAAATACATACACAGCACACTACATAAAGAGCACACATGCATACAGCACTACATACAGACATACGCAAACAGCACTACATACACAGAAAGAATCATATGAGCACTACAGACTGTGCAGATGTGTACACACACATAGCCCTATAAAGGTGTGTATGTGGACACACACACACACACACACACACACACACACACACACACACACGTCACAGTTCTGATTTTCAAAGCAACAGTTTTAATTGTTACCATGCTCATTTTTCAATATAAAACATGCTGCCATGTTCAGGACAGTCTACTTTTCGGCCATATGTTTATCTCAGACTGCATAAAATATGCTTAACTCGTGCATGCACAAGTTTCTGTCAGTTTGAGGCCACCTTGCTTACATGTGTGTTCTCTTGTCCTCAGGAATGTGCAATGGCATTGGGTGGGCAGTACTTCAGACGAGCTACATAGCAAGAAGCTTGGGATGAGTCAAATTAAATTCTGCTTGAAAAATAGTAATGAACTACTAAAAATGGTAACATGAGATACAGTCAGCAAGCAAATTGTCTTTGACAGGCACACAAGTCCCATAGGACCAAAAATAAATTCTAAAAGCTGACAGTGCCCCAATGTGAACATAAAATATAGCCCTCCCACCCAAAAAAGGATGACACTTTCTGCTTTGGCAATTTGATTTAAAAACATAATAATAAACATCAGTAACATTACATGCATATTTCAGCATAATTTCATTGGAGAAATTAAAGTAACAGACAATGTTGAAAATATCTGTATGCACCAAGTCTAATTGTCATAGCACACATTCAGAATACGCAAGTAACTGTGCGCTATCTATGCACCAACACAGCTCCACAGCGAATACCAGCATGTGAACATAGTTGGTGTAGGGCAATACTTGTTTTACATTTTAAATAAAAAAAAGGAGTGCTTCTTTTAATGTGGCTTCACTCAGATTTTCTTCAGTTTTCTCTGTTGTTTTTGAACACCCATATTTTAACATCACTTTTCTTGGGACTAAAATGAACTAACATGCAGCAGAAAATGCTCTTTGACTTTATGGGACAAAAAGTGTGCAAAACCAGATAAGAATACTGATGAAAACCTGACCTAAACCATTTTAAAAAGAGCACTCCTTAGATTTTTTTCAAAAGTAAAAAAAAATGTTTTTAAAGCAGACTCAAAGGGAGGTTAAGGGTATTATACAAGAATGGAGGTAAGGGACAATCTAAAATTGAATACAAAAGAAGTATCACTGTCATGTGCACTGCTACTTTTACTTACTGCTGCATTTTGTTAAATAATTGGTCATTATTTTTAGGGCTGCATAGAAATTATACGTAGCCTTTCTGTGATTACACACAGAGCAGCTAGAAAACACATGACAGGATACCTAGACTGTTTTATTCATTTATTTATTTATGTATGTTACAGTATTGCTCAACCCTTCTATAGAATTATTAGTTATCTAGTTGTTTAGTTCCATGTTAGTGGTGGAATTAACACTGCTGCTTTATTGAATATGTATTAGCTAGTGTTCATATTATGTACTTAATTTTATTGTATTTTTTTCTTTTCTTTTGTTTAAAAAATCAATAAACTTTTTAATGGAAAAAAAAGCCTTTGTCCCTTTGCTTCCTGCTCTCTGAAATATGCCACAAGTGTGTCAGTACTCAGACACATTTTTATGGACACCAGGTCAATATAAGTTTTGTAGCAACCTTTGTTTGGTTCAGCCCCCCATGTCCCACAAGTGCAATGTTGTGTGCAAAGTTGAGTAGCTGTTGCTCAGACTCCTTAGGTACTGCCAGCTGTTTGCACACCTGCCAAACTTTGACACTTTGACCTGCAACCTGGGGCAGGATCTGGATAATATTTGGTCCCGAGGCAACCATATTTACAGTATGTTATTAAAGCATAAGGGTTATTGTATCTGTGTAACTACAATTTAGAAGGTGGATCCTGTCCACATATTTATCCACTTGGCAAATGGCTAAGGGCGACTTACATAATTTTAGTTATAAGCAATGCAGATTTTATAATTCTGATCTTGCAGGACGAAGACTGGCTCATCTATTTTATTTCATTCTTTGGTAACCAGGCAAGGCCCACTAAGCATAGGTGCCTGTTTTGGGGGGTGACCTGGTGGTACTGTGGTGGTTGAGTGACTTGTGCAAGGTTGCACAGTATGCAGGTGGATGTTGTAGGGTTCAGGCCCAGGTCTGCTGAGATCCCCAGGCTCATTCACAGCTCATTGCTCTAGCCTCAGGGCTACAAGAATCTGCATCATTAGAATCAGAGTTTGTGCATTAAATGTATAACATATACATTTAACAGAAATGGTATGTAAGAGCCTGGCAACCCTTTTGTATCTAGGGGTATGGGATGGCATTTCATCCAGGAGATTGCCCACCTTACACCATGATGACCAGTACTTCACCAGCACCAGTCACCTTTGCATCATGGGTCAGGGCAGTGGGAATCAGTGGCACCATAACATCACACCCTGGCACACCATAACAAGAGATCACACACAAAAACTAGTTTGTTCAGAGCCAGTGGGGCTGTAAAATGATGTTGGATGGGGTGAGAAAGATAAGCAAAACACCTGGAAAAATTAAATGGACAGAGAAATGTCCAGAGAACTGTGTATCCTCTTGCAGCTAAATAATAAAATATCACTATGCTTAGTCCCAGCTCTGGTATGATCAGATTTTGTTTTCTATAGAGATGACCCGTCTTTATTTCCCATAATAAATCGCTGGTTATTATGGCATTCACGTGCACACTGTCTGTTGACAGACAGTGATGGGTCATTATCAGGCTTCTCACAGAACCACTGTTTTAAATTAACACATAGCAGATCACAATGAACAGCTGTTTGCAGCCTGTTTTGAATGTTGAACTGGGAGAGAAGAAATGAATCCTAGCAATTTTATAAAGCAAAACATGGTGTGGGTGGTTACTGGAATTTAACACACACTATCAGTGTGTGATGTTTAAATAAAGCCCTCCAGTTTTGCTCTCAGGGTTTATGTAGCATCACACACCTTGGGTGTGTATTAAATTCTCATAATGCACACCACCCCATGTATTATTCTCTATTTATTGTGCAGTGCAAAGGAAAGTAAGGAGTTTTAAAAAGTCAGAATCTTAACATTGCTTAGTAAATGTCAATGTGACTAAATAAAATGTGTTAATTTATTATTTGAGTTTGCATCCCAGTGAAAGGACTACAGGACATGCTGTCTCAATACAGTCTAAAATGCAATGGTCTGCAGGAGTGCAATGAAAGTAACAATCAGAAGCCAACCAGACTACTGGCTTGGAACATTCATTGCTCCACAGAAATTTTAATGGCTCAGCTAGCGTAATTACAGTATTACATTATTACCTCCTACATAACCAACACGCATGGCTAGATAAATAACTATTTTACTAGTTTGATTCAAAATGTAGCAGCATTTGGTTCCTAGACTGCTGCCAGTTTTGAAACCTGACATCTGACTGACTGAAATTTTTATATCAGTAATCTGTCAGCAGCAAACAAAACCATGACTTCTTATGAATTAGTTATGTTTGGGGGATACTGTCTACAGTTAACTAATTACTCACAGATTTGTACAATATTAATTAGGACTTAAGATACTTCTTTAACAATTGCCACTTCAACTGGTTTTTAAGCTTCGTTTATTGCTCTTGTGATCAGTTTAGTAGGTTGTTTTTGAAATAGAAGACTTCAACTGAAGATTTCAACAATAATTTCTAGTTTTCTAAATCCGACAATGTTTTTATTTAGTACATAGCCAATGTGAACCTTGCTGAAGAAAGGTACTAAATAGTGTTCATGCTCAGAAAGGGAAAACATGTTAACCACCATTTCATTATGATCATCATCAAATGAGGTATCAATTGCTGTGCTTACATGTGCATCAGTCACTTACTGGGTGATTGAAAAGTCTCACCTGGATGTCAATCCGATACTGTTTACATGCATCAGTATTCAATAACTGTGAAGTCTATTGCGTGTTTACATGAGCTGTGTAACTTGATTGATGGGATTTCAGTTACTCACTAATTGAGTTATACCTGCAGGTAAACTGGGAAAAAATGAAGGCTACTGCATTGACTGCTGCATCGTACTTTTCTATGCAAGTGTCAGTAACTGAAATGGTTTTCAAATGGGTTTACATGCAGAAATCAACCAGAGTATTGGTAATCAATTCAGTTGTATCGGTGCACTTCAATGGGATTGGATGTCAGTGTGGTAGCCCTCTTGTTTCCAGTTTACATGCAACTATAACTCAATTACTGAGTAACAGACACCCCAACAATCTATGCTTTGCAATGCATGTAAATGAGGCAATTATGAATATCATAGATGGTTTTGCTGTAACATTTTATAAGAAACTCCATGGCTGTTGCAGCTGTCTTTGGGGTCAAAAGCAGCCCTCCTCCCTCCAGATTGTAGCCGTAACACTTTTCTACAAGTGGCTTGGACTGCCTCCAAAGCATGATGACTTGATTCTTCTTCACCGAACTTGCCATGACTGCATTACACTAAAACATTGGATGGTATTGCTAAATCTGTAAGGTTTTTTACACCACAACAGTGGTCTGCCTTGTTACTTGACACTACAGAAGCCATTCATATCAAAAGCTGCTCTCTGTTACTGATTTCTTTCATAGCAAGGATGAGGAGGAATTAAGCAATAAAAAGAACAAACTGTCATGCAATTATACAGTACATAGTAGCTATCTTGCAGCTACTGCCTTAGCTCCGTCCTCTCTCAGTTTATCTTGTTCTACTTCCATTTCATTTGGTTTTTATTATTAATCAGGTAAGGTGCACTAGACAATCATTTGCTTATTTCAAGGCATGACCTGGGAGAAGTACAACCAAAAACAATACATTAAGTGACAGTGACAAATAAAATCATATAAAAATCCACATTTAAAGTAAGGTTACGATTACTTAAATACAATGGAGAATGAAGAAAATAAAGATGTACCCTGTGTCACAAGCCCAGCCTCGGGGGGTGGGGGTGGCAGGTCTTCCTTTTTATGGAACTCGTGAGCAGCTGTAGGGTTCAGGAAGAATCACTAGCCTTCCTTTTCCCAGTGGGAGGGTAGAAACTAGTTTCAAGTCCCCCTGACTCTGTTCTATGTTTGGGTTTGATTCTCACCACTGCCACTGGCAGCCTCTTGCCTAAGTAGTTTGTAGGATAGTTGAGCAGTCACTATCTTCATTATCAAGGTGTACGGTTTTTTACAAAACCCTTCTGTTAAAATGTTAGCTCACACAATCAGACTACAGGCAGAACTGATAAGAAAAATCATAACATTTTACTTAAAAACAACACAGTAAATTGTACAATTTTGAAGATTTTTGAACTGCAGACAAAACCAAAAATAACACTGGATGGTTTACAAAAAACACTATATACTGTTGTTCTAAAACCTTATTCTGAGGTTTCAAAGTTCAGAAAAGTGTCCTTTTTGAGAATAACTTCTCTGTGTAGGTGAATAAAAGTTATTTGGAAACATAAGGTTTGTTGGAATTAAAAATCAGTCTCTGAGTATCCTTTTTCAAAACTCAGGATTTATCTTGAAGAGAGAAGTCCTTGTTTCTAAATTCTGACTTAAAATCAGAATTTCTGTTTTGCATGTGAAAAATCAGGTTTCCATAAAAACACGGGTCTTGTTCAAAAAGTAGTCTAAGAGACCCACACATACTTTAACCACAGTATATAACAGCTTAAGTTCTCTCAGCTCTGAGACCCTCCACGCCCTCAGGCTTTTGACTCCAAGCTAAACTGCACTGATGTTCAAAATGTGTGCCTGATAAATACAACCTGAATGGTCATTTTTAAGCCACACCTACCCCTTTTGGGATAAGAGTTTGGGGTGCAATAGTGTTACCTTATCCTACAGGTGTCACTATGGTTCCATGTATAACCCCTGTAACATCTAGTTTCTCATAATCTGGTTCTGGTTGACCTTAAACTGGCTTCCTGCTGGCCCCTTCTTGCTAGTGGAGGCTAAATGTCTAGTTTGACCATGCGATCCAATAGTTATGACTTTTATTTATTTATTTATTTATTTAAACAGCAGTTTGGAAAACCTTTGAGCCATAGGCTCATTTACAAAGGTACCTTGTCACAGTAAGACAAATGAAAATACACAGTATAACAGTACAACACAGTATAACAGTAACTTAAGACATAGATGCAAACAAGCTGGTACAGGTAGGATTGATGCAAACAATACCAGAGTTATGTTGTCCTTAGTAGCTTAATAGTAAGCTTTGTCATAAGTATTGAGTACTGCTTTGACTAGTGGCAATTACAGCATCGGGTGTTAATAAGATGGTTACGTAAGGAAGTTTTGAAGCACGATATAGTTGGAGCTTCGGAGATGGAGGGGGGGCAGTGTGTTGAACCAGGAGGGGCCTAAAGCCCCAAAATGGATCCCTAGGTATTCATCTGCCATATTGGGCTGGGTCTGAGGAGATCACGCCGTTAATGTTGATCTGGGTGGGTGGGGGAGTGTACTCCCATTTAACTGTTTAATGTTATCCCAGAAGGTTCTGGGGTTCCCCATGAGGCAGTGAGTGAGGACCATAGTGCTCAGACTTGGCCTTTCTGATGGCCCGAGTGCACTTGTTTCAGGTGGCAGCATATAACTGCCTGTCATTGGGCCAGCCAGTCTCAATGGCACGGTGCCATAGATTGTCCCTATGTTTGAGTTGGTGGATCAAAGCTGGGGTTACCCAGGGGGCATTCTGTCTTTTAGAACAGCGGGTCAACATTGGGGCAAAGATATCACAGGCATTATTAAAAGTTCGGGTAAAGAAGGAGAGAGCAGTGTCGATGTCAGGAGTTGCCTGTATAGGAGACCAGTCAATTTGGGACAGAAGTTCCTTAAGTTTTATCAGTCCACCAGGTATTAGATGCCGACAGCATGTGGACTGTGCTATGGGTTTGGGGACTGAGGATGACCAGTGGAATAGAATGGGGGAGTGATCACTGAGAGAGTCTGGGAGGACTTGTACATTGGGGATCCGATTAGGGGTTGGTGAGTACCACATCAAGCAGGGTACTGGAGCCTCTCTTGGGGTTAGTCCTGGTAGGGTGGGTAACTAGTTGCGTTAGGTCTATTGCAGAAAAGGAGTCTCGGGTGGAGAGGAGGAGGAGGGGCTGAGCCAGTTGACATTTAAGTCACCCACCAGAATTTGATCAGCGGAAGGAGGTAGTGAGGTGAGGTATTCTGTAAGAGAGGCAATGGCCTGCGTTTGGTCCCTGGAGGGCACGTATGCAGTAGTCAGATAAAGGGGTCCCTTTAAAGGGTCAGGGGTTAGTTTCAGCTTAAGCGCCTGGGCCCTGGAGTCAAGGATGTGAGCATGCAGGACTAGTATGGGGAGGGATTCCTTGACATAAATAGCGCAGCCGCCGCCCCGTCTCCCAACACGGTCGGACCGGAAGAGGGTGAAACCAGGAAGGGAGACTAGGGAGTCAGGGGAGGATTTTGACAGCCAAGTCTCAACCAGAGCGATGACATCAGGGTTAATTGATGTGACCAGGCATTGTAGCGAGTCAAACTTTTTTAGGAGGCTACAGATATTCATGGAGACCATGCATAGGCCTGTGGTGCGAGTCGGGGAGCTCCTGGGAACTGGGCCAGGGTTTGGATGAACGTTCCCTGACAGAAGTAGTAGCATGACTAACACCCTGGCTGTGAGATGGTGAGAGGTTTTCCTATGATTGACATGGGGGGGGAGGGGAGGCTAAGGGAGCAGGGGTGGGCAGGTGGTACAGGAAGGGAAGGCAAGAATAAGAAGACACCCAGATGTGCCTGAGGTGAGGAGAAAGCTAGGGGGAAGGCAGGGAGGACCGAGACACACAGAGGTCCCATGGGGCAGGAGAGCAGGTTCAGGAGCAAGGGGAGGGAGGGGTGCCAGGGCACAGTGCGGAGTAGCAGATGGGTAAGTGGGTAAATGCACTGCTAGTGGGGATAGGCACAGGCAGAGTGTGAGGCAGGGCCAATACATTGTGGTGAGCAAGATCCCAGGGAGGTAGTGCTGTACAGGTAGGAGTAGGAAGTAGCGAGGGAGCATAGGTCCCTCTAGTGGCCAACAGGTATAACCTGCAAATGGGAAAGTGGGAGATAGGTTCTGGGCAACAGGGCGTGATGTCACTGGATGTGATGTCATGGGGTGGATCCCACTGGACAGCCACCCTGGGTGGAGGTGGTTGGGCGATGGGGCAAGACGTAGTTTGCCTATTTCTTACCTAGATGAGTACCAGACCCAAACTAGCTTTTGGGAATTAGGTTCTATTTTGTTTAGCTCTTTCTGGCCTTTTAAAGAGATGGTGTCTTAACTCTTAAGTACATTACAGCACATACAATATGAACATTATTTTATTTATTTATTTATGTCTTTGATAACTGGGTAAGTGCACTGGTCCAGGGGACTGTTTTCAGACTTGACCCAGGCCAAAATGGCATAATACAAACAAATTATTACAGTGAGAAATACAACAGAACAGAAACACATTAGCAAATTATATGACACACGTGATCCAAACAGTGGTAGGAAATATAATAAATTATAGAGCAAAATAGCAGGAGGGAGAGTACTATGAAAACTAGTAGCACAATGACAAGTCATTGTGTCAGTTATAAAGAAAAAGAACAAGGTAACATGGAGCAGCAATGACCCAAAGGAAAACTGGGATATCACAATCCCCAAAAAGAAAACTCCCCCCTCTGCCAGCAAAGCCCTGACAATCCCAGTAACTCATCGCAGAGACATAAGTGAGTGCAGACAGAGATCAATCAGGCAAGAGACAGAAGCAAAAAGGGTGTGGGTACTACCTGTGGAAACAGTTACAAGTGTCACAAACACAGAGCCAAGTGTTAAGGAATTAATAAAGGATATAGGCCTATTTTGCCACAACCTGTGCATGCATCATAGCAGGCATACAAAGTGATAAGTGTAGAGGTGTCCATAAGCGTAAGCAAAACAGTCTATAGAGTTGAGTGGCTAGAAGCAGGTACATACAGCCAACTGTTGCAAGTGGGAATGGTACCAGTTTCAGAAGGCACTGGTACTAGGACAGTGTCTGATACTGGCTGGTATAGTATTCCACTGTTTGGGGGCAGAAGCAGAGAAAGCTATCTCACCTAGTGTATCTCTGGTCCTGGCTATGACTAAGAGGTCAAGGTTGTTGATCTTTGTGTAAAACAGTTTCTATAAGGCATCAGAAAAGAGGCAACAGGCAAAGGCACCTGATTCCAAACAATATTGTGGATAATTCCACCAATGAGGTCATGCAGTGCAAACAAAGAGAGCCAACCACTCTTCAAATTCAGAGTGGAGTGGTGGACATGTTGATTAGTACCAAGAGCAAAAATGACTGACATTATTATATGCCACATACCGTTTTTTTAATGTTGCATTGGAGGTGACTGAAAAAACAGGCAAACCATAGGAAAGTTTGGGGAGCAGGGTGCCTAGGGCAATAGCTATGCAGACTCAAGGGCCCCATGCACTAATGGGTGGGAAGTATGTGCAAACCGCACATATCCTGCCTGTGCCCTTCTGCACCTGCACACAGGTGTGCACATGCCATCATGCAAGATCACCCACTGCTGGACTGTGACCTGCACTCTTCCCCAGTGTGCAGCCACGTGATGGAGAAATGTTGCAGTGTGGGGGCAGAGCAAGGGATGCTGGTGGGTCTCCAATTGGATGCTCATCCAGGGACCCATAGTGGGTCCCCTCCATGCATGAGCAGGGGAGCCTGGGATGGCATGCACTCCACCCAGAACAAACACTGTGTGTTTGCCTGAATGGCCACCGCAGCCCTCTCTGGCAGCCCAGCAGATTGGTACAGCTATGTGGGTGATCCCGATTCCACCGCCGCTCTGGTAACCTGTGGGAGGGACTGTGTAAATATTTACAGCAGGGTCCACCCTCATTTTTCAGCCCTGGAATTGTGCACAGCATTGTTGTGCATGGGCGCAATGTGGAGCACACCCCCTGGCACACCCACAGCCTACCCATGATGCACCGCCACGCGGCCAGCTGGGGGAGCCATAACACAAGGCACTAACGTGCCAGTGGTGCATGCAGCCAGTGGGTGTGCAGATCACCGCTGCACACCATCCTGACACGCAAATGCCTACGTGCTGCTCATAAGTGACGCATAGGCATTCCTGCATCGGTCCCAAGGAGAGAAATTACAGCTAGCATTATAGAAAAACCCTAGTCTTGGTATTAACTGTCTTGCAGGTGGATGCCAAATGGAGTGCAAAATCTAGAGGGGGTCAAACATAATCATAGAATAGAAACATAGAAGCATAGAAGTTGATGGGAGAAGGAGACCGTTAGGTTCATCTAGTCTGCCGATTTGTTTTAGACCTATTCTGACATTCTAGTTGCCCTTTGTAATCAGCTGAAAAGGACCCCACTGGCCCATCTAGTCTGCCCCTTACCCCCATTACTCATTCCTTCTCCCGCTGGAACCCCTGCACTCAGACCCATATCTCTATCCCATGCCCTCTTGAATTCCTCCATCATTTCAGCCCCAACCACCTCCTCTGGTAGTCAGTTCTAGGCCTCCACCACCCTCTCCATGAAGAATCGTCCCCTCACATTGCCTCTGTATTATCCTTCCTGCAGTCTTAGGCTATGCCCTCTAGTTATAGCCCCCTCCTTCCTTTTAAGTAAACACCCTTCCTTTACTTTGTTTATCCCCTTTACATACTTAAAAGCTTCAATCATGTCCCCTCTCTCCCTTCTAGTTTCCAACATGTACAGATCCAATGCTTTACACCTCTGTTTGTATGTCTTCTCTTGCATACCCTGCACCATCCTGGTTGCCCTTCTCTGAACTCTCTCCATCCCACCTATGTCCTTTCGTAGGTGTGGTCTCCAGAACTGGACTCGATACTCCAGGTGTGGTCTCACCATGGCTTTGTGTAGGTGCATCAGTACCTCCCTCCTTCTGCTAATAATGCCCCTGCCAATGCATGCTAACATTCCATTTGCCTTACCCGCCACCCTGCTACATTGGTTTCCCACCTTAAGGTTACACGATACTATATCCCCAGATCCCTCTCCTGCTCCATTTCCTTGATGTCCTCCCTTCCTAGGGTTTATCTTGCTTTCAGGTTCCTATGCCCCAAGTACATCACAGCACACTTTTTAGCATTGAATTTCAGTTGCCAAGTCTCTGACCATCCCTCGAGAGTCTTCAGGTCCTGCCTCATGTCCTCCCCCCCAACCCCCACCGAGGTGTCCACCTTTTTGCAGATTTTCATATCATTAGCAAATAGGCCCCCTCCCCCTTAGCCTCTCTGCTATATCGCTGATGTAAATATTAAAAAAGAAGGGGTCCCAGTACTGACCCCTGGAGCACCTCACTCATCATCCCCTCATCCTGGAGTAAACCCCATTTACCACCACTCTCTGGCTCCTGCTCCCCAACCAGTTCTCCACCCACTTGGTAATTTTCCCACCAACCTCTACACTTTCCAGCTTTCTTACCAACCTTCTGTGGGGGACGGTATTGAAAGTCTTACTGAAGTTCAGATAGGCTAGGTCCACCGCCCCTTCCTGGTCTACCACCTGCATCACCCAATCGAAGAACTCAATCAAGTTCATCTGGCATGACTTTTCCTTCATGAAGCCATGCTGCCTGTCATCCTGCAAGCCACTATACTCCAGGAAGTCCATAACCTTCTCCTGTATGAATACTTTCATTACCTCCCCCACCACGGAGGTGAGGCTGACTGGGAGATAGTTCTCCGTCACCATCCTACTACCCTCCTTGTGTAATGGCACCATGTCTGCCCTCTTCCAGTCCTCAAGGCACCCTCCCTGTATCCAGAGACAAGTTGAATAGCCTTGTCAGTGAGGCAGCCAACTCCTCCCTCGGCTCCTGGATCACCCTCGGGTGCAACCTGTCCGAACCCATTGCCTTGTCCACCTTCAACCTGCTTAGTTCCTTCCTAACTCTTTCTACACTAAACGTGCTTGGATCCACCTTTTGTCCTCCCTCCCCCTTCCCCTAAGCTCAGGCCCCCTGCGCTATTCCTCTTCTGTAAATACAGAGCAAAAGTACTTATTCAGCTCGGTACTGGGTCATAGTGTCGCACTCTTAATAGCGTAGACATTATGGCTAACCTGGTACAGCACTGCACTAGTGAGCGAATAGTGCAATATCGCGTATGCTGCTGTACGCGGTATTGCACTATTCTCACTCTCTCAGGCAGATGATAAGACTTCTGCTGGGAGGGGGTTCCACTGACCAGCTGCTGTGGCTCAATGGACTGAGCCACAGCAGCAAGGAACCCAGGCAGTGTTTCTGGGACTGGGTTTGATTCCCAGTCCCAGAAAGTTTTAATTTATTTTTATACTTTGTTCGCTCCCCAACTTGAACTCCCCCCACAGTTGAGAATCTATAGTGGGGGGAGAATTCGGGGGCACGGCTCCCTGTAACAGAGGGTGTGGGGGGCGGAGCCTCCCACAGAAAAAAGAAATATGCCGCATGGCAAGAATCGCACTGTATTGGCAGCTCGATTTTGCCATGCGGCATACTATTGTGCGACATTATGACCCCGTGACATTCAGCTCTTTGCTTTTTAACAGTCCAGTTGTATTCCTCCTTTTCCCTTCAGCCTTGCAATTCCCTGCCTTGCCTTCCTTCTTTCCTTCACATATCTAAAAAATGTTTTGCCCATTTTGGCCTGCTTAGCGATTCTCTTCTCTTCTCAGTGTCCACTTTTGCCCTCATTATCTTCTACCCTGCTGGTCTCCTGCTGTCCCTATAAGCCTTTCTGTCCTCCTCTCTTTGTGTCCTCTTATATTTTCTGAAAGCCCTCCTCCTGTCCCCGACCACTCCCACCACCTCCCTTGTAAACCAAAGTGGTCTCCTCCTCTTTCTGCTCTTCCTTATCTTCTTTATGTACATTTCTGTGGCATTCAGCACCCCTCCTTTAATAGTTTCCCATAACTCCTCCACTTCCTCTATATTCTCCGTTCCCACCATTTCTTCCCTCACTATCCTTCTCATCCTATGTAAGTCCATGCTCCTGAAGTCCATAACCGTTGTGCTGGTCTGGTTTGCCTCCCTCCCTTCCTGGTCTTACCCTGAAACTATAGTCCTGTGATCGCTGGTGCCCAATACATCTCCAACCTCCATCTCCTCCACACTTTCCCCATTTGTCAGGACCACGTCCAGCAGGTTGTTGCCCCTTGTTGGCTTCCTGACCAGGTGCTGTAAGAATATACCCTGCTGCGCCTCTAGTATTTCCCTGCTCCTAGTCAATGCTGCATCCAGGATACCCCAGTCTACATCTGGAAGGTTTAGGTCCCCCTCCAGGAGCATTTCCCCTTTGAAGGCCATCCATGTGACTGCCTGTATCAGATGTCTATCCCCTTCCTCCCCTTGTATATGAGGTCTGTATACCACACCCAGTAGGATGGATTCCCCAGTCCTTTTGTCCAGTGTTACACACAGGAGCTCTGTCTCCCCATCTTCCTCCTGCCCCTTGGGTACCCTTTTGTCATCCTTGATGTATAAAGTGACCCCCGTCCCCTTTCTACCCGCCCTGTCCCTTCTAAACAGTCTGTAGCCCAGGATGGCTGTCTCCTAGGTATGATGCTCTGTCCTCCTAGGTAACTAAAGGAGGGGACAGTGCCAAGCTGTGCCATTATCACAAACCACTAAAAAGAGAGTGAGGATGTTCTTTAGCCAAGGGGCAGATCCGAATCAGCTGCTTTTACCTTTTGTTTGCCTGTCTGCTTTTGCCTACTGTTTACTCCGACACCTTGCTAAACTCATGAAACTATAATTGTTACACCACTCTGGAGCTCAGTATCATTGTTATCTCTGTTAAGCCTGCACAGCACAGTTTTAATACAATTTGCCTGCTCTTTTTAAATGCTTGATAGTCAACAGTTACCTACTGTATTTACTGGTGTTTTAGCTAGTATCTGAACAAGTTGCTTGTTTCAGATCTCAGTCAACCTACTTGCCATGCCCCCCTGCTCTACTCCTCTACTTTTGCTTCTCCCCTTCCTTCCCCAAACCCCTCCCTCCCAGCCCCTATCCACCCTTCACCCTCATCTTTCTTCCCTTCACCTATCTGTCCCCCTCTCTTCTCCCCTTCCTCCTTCCCGATCCATCCTGGTCTCCTTCCTTCCCTCTCCCTTAACCTGGAGTTCCTCCACCATTCCATCCTATCCTTTCCCTATTCCTCCCCGTCCCCATCCCCCTCCGGCCAAGGGGACATAAATCCAACTCTATTCTTTTGCCTCCTTACCCTGCTTCTCCTCCTCACTGGCAATGTGGGACTCAACCCTGGTCCCTCCCCCCATTCCTTGAGGCCTTAGTCTTTTCCACCTCGATGCCAGGAGCCATGTCTTTAAACTGGATCACCTCACTGTATGGGTCTCTCATCACTCTCCAGACCTCCTCTGTATCACAGAGTTCTGTCTGTCTTCCAGGATTTCTGATTCCAGCTTGATCATTCTAGACTATCACATCTTTAGGTGGGATAGGGGTAAATGAGGGGGAAGGGTTGCCCTATATGTCCACAAGAACCTCTACCACACCATCACTCTCAGGGAGGCTACACCTCCTTCCATGAGTTTCTGCTAACTAAATTTGCTTTTCTCTCCTCACTACCCATTTCTGTTGGTGTTTTCTATGCCTCGCTGAGAATTCCTCCTTGTGTCTGATGGACTCACTCTCCACTCTCTTTTCACGCTCCTCTGTTGGTAAGCTCATTCTCCTGGGTAACTTCAGCATTAATTTGCTTTCTCCAACCTCCAGGCCAACTACATATGGGACTGAGTCCCTTAATCTTTCACACCTCATCATGGAACCTACCAGACTCAATCCTTACTCATCAAACCATACCCTCCTGCACTGGGCTCTTGCTTCACACCCCCACAACATTGTTGCAGCAGATATATTGCCAGACATTTTCAGCGACCACTGCATGCCATTTGGTGTCAGGAAAGTCCAGCTCCCTCCCTCTTCCTTAATGTACATTTGGTCCGGGTCCCTTTGTTCACTGAACAAAAAAGCTAGTTGTCTAGTGACCTGGCTACAATTAACTGCTCCCCCATGATATAGCCTTCTCCCTCTTACACTCAATAGTTACTTCTGTCTAGGACAAGCATGCCCCCATCAGGAAATCCTGGGTTAAATCATCTCACCACCCCGGATCAACTTCAATCTTATCAACTTATGCAAGACCCATGACCATGCCTGTGCCAGGTATAAATTATCCCACTCCCTGTCAGGCCTCCTCTCCTACAGAGTTCTTTGGAACTCTTGCACTAAGTCCATTCATACCAAGTCCTTCTACTTCAAGGCCAGCCTCCAGAATAATCTTAATTCCCCAGCCAATTTCTGGAAAGTGATTCACTCCCTTTTTGACCCCTCAGCCCAGTCGTATCCCTCTGTGCTCAAAGTTAATTGGTCACCAGTATCTGATCCTATTTCTGTGGCAGTTCACTTCAGTTAGGTTTTTAGCCACTTCTGCTCTCTCCTCCCACCTCATGGCTCTACTCCTCTCCCCCTTCTCCTCCCTCCTACTTACCTTATCACCTCCTCTGGTATTTTATTTCTCTTTTGTCACTCCCCAGGGGACCCTGTTTGCCCTTTCCTCACTCAGCCCTTCCAAATCTAGCACAGATGGCTTGGACCCTAAACTTCTCCATCTGTCAGCTCCTGCCATTGTTATCCCCCTTACTCACCTCCTAAATCTTTTCTTCACCTTTTGCACTGTCCTTCAGTCTTGGAAGACTGCCAAGGTTCTCCCCCTCCACAAATAGGGTGATTCCCCACTCCTGGCAACTTCTGCCCTGTCTCCCTCTTCCCTTTCCTTGTGAAACTGCAACAGAATCTAGCCTACTCATGGCTTGCAGACTTCCTCCATTCCTTCAACTTCCTCTCTTCCTTCCAGTCTGGCTTTAAGAAAGAATCATTCCACCATATCCTCCCTACTTAGGATCACTGACTCAATCATCTCAGGAAAGGATCAGGGGAACATCACATTTTAAATGATCTGTCCAAAGCCTTTAATTTCGTGTCCCACTCACTACTCCTGGATAAGCTGAGCTCAGCTGATCTCTTAGCACCCGCTGATGACTGGTTTCATCCCTGTTTCTCAGAACCATCAACAGGGCTCTGTTTGGGGTCCAATAACAAAGGGAAGTTCTGAAAGAATAGAAAAAATACAAAGGCAGACAAAAAATGTTTTATAATCTAAAGGGGCTTTCTTATGATTACCGACTCCAGAAATCAAACCTTATGTCACTTAGGACAAGATGAATAAGGGGAGACCTACTATTGTGCATTACATAATGCAGGATAATTACATTTTTAATGAATTAGAACTGAATTTCAAAAATAATGATATGGGCATGAGGGGCCACCCACTACAACTAATACCTAAAAAATTCAATATAAATAAAAGGAGGGCCTTCTACACACATAGGCTGGTGAACTCTTGGAAGAGACTGCCACTGGAGGTCATAATCAATAAAGACAAACAACAATTTAAAAGAACACTAGACAAATACATTTTAAATGGAAACTGCTTGTCTTACTACAGGTAGAGTGGTAGGAGCACACATGGGCGAACTGCCTGCTTAGCTCCTTACACCTTAGTATTTAATAGTTGGTACAGGTAGCAGGCATCAGGAGGCTGTGGTCCTACAGGGCTCCATTCTGGGTCCAACCTTCTTCTCCAGCTTTCTAAATGACCTCCTCTCCACCTGTGGCAATTCGCATATTCACACGTATACAGATGACACAGTTCTCTACATCTCCGGCCCCTCAACTGCATCTCTGGAAGTCTCACTTCAGTAGGACTTTCACAATGTTCTGCACTGGTTCCAGTTCAACCAAATTTGGGTCAACACACACACGCACATACACACACTCACACACACACACACACACACACCAGTGTCTATGACCTTTGGTACCAGTCAGAAGCTGGTCCAGCTTCACCGCCCCCCCTTGTTCTCCACATGGGATGGCACACTGCTTGAAGTAGTCCCAGCTTTTAAGTATCTCGGTGCATGGCTATATAACAGGCTTGATTTCTCTGCCCACACTGATGCTATCCATGTCAAACTCTGCCCCAAACTCAGTGCTTTGTACTGCAATAAGGACTGCTTTTCTCCCCAGGACTGTCAGGATCTGGTCACCAAAATGGTTCTCCTAGTTCTTGACTACACAGATAAGGTTTATGGCACCACCCCCTCCACCTCTCTTGCCAGACTTGGCACCCTCTGCAATGCATTCTGCTGCTCTGCTATCAACTCACCCTCTCATACTCACCCCTTCTGCCTTTACTCCTCCTTATCCATCCTCCCTCTTCCCTCATGTCGCCAATTCTACTGTGCTTCCCTCATTTCTAAATACTGGTTTGAGTCCCTCCCCTCAAACCTGTCCCACCTCCTTTCCCCATCCCCTCCTCCTCTTTCTATTGCCTGTACTCAAGAGATCCACTCACATTCTCCCTTCTCCACCCACATTCTTCAGCTTGGAAATTTGTTTTCTCATACCATCTCCCCTCCCTCTGGAACCTATTAGCCTCCTACATCCATCTCTCCCTTCCTTCCATTAGAAGCCAGCTAAAAATCCTCTCCCCTCCCTTATGCTCCTGCCAACCCTCTTCCTGAACCCTTTCTTACCCTTGCTTGGCTTTTGAAACCCTTACCTCCCTCCCCTCCCCTTACACCCCCTCCCTTCCTCTTAATGTCTTAGTTCCAGAAACCTCATTGAAGTTCATTAACCTTTTTTATTATTACTTTCAGCACCAGCTCAGTCTCCCTTCACTCTGGCACTATGCAGTTTGAGTTTGGCCAGTCTGCGCAGATGATTTGTATGCCAGTTCATTTGCCTTCCATATTGTCTGTACGGCATTCATTTTTATGTCATCCTCATTGTAACCATATCACCTGACAAGCTGTGTTTTGTTTATAATTGTGCTTCTTCCCTTCCCCTTCCCATAGTCACACCTAGAAATTAGCCTTGACTCAGTGAGCCGCTCCTGGTTGCCATATTTTAATTAAATAAATAAATTAATTAAATAGCATATACTTTGTAGCATTCATTGTGATTGGTTGGCATCCATGGCACTCCAGACATTACCTCATGGGTTTCAGCCCACCTGATAGGCTAGTGATGCACTGACCCAGATCAAATTTCCAGCCTATCCAGGTCCCAGAAACCCCTGCTCTCCAGTTTGAATCGTGCATCTGAACAAGGCAGTAGCACACCAGGAACCCCTGTCTGCTCTTCAAGGTAAGAACTTTTAAAAAGGAAGAAATTATGTCTTTCTGGATTAGATCTACAGCTGCCATATTAATATAGCTATAGTTATTTCCAAGGGCAGCTATTGTATGTTGTTTTTCTTGTTTTCTGGTCCTGCTATGAGTGGTGGTAGGCTTGGGATAAAGTGCCTTTTCCTTTGCTGACTCCTCTCCCAGCGTCTGGGGAGACGTAGCTACCCGCCCGCAGCGGGACCGTTTTTAGACTGCTTTCTGTTTGTTTTTCCCCAATGCATATTTGTCCGCGTCTCGGCCTTTCAGGGCATTCCGCCCTAGGCCGCGGACAGTTCGAGCATGGCCGCCACGCGGTCGCCTGACCGCCGATACGCTATGTTCCCTTTCCCCTCCCTCCCTCTCCCCCTTTGTTCCGCCGCCCGTTGGTGGTCCTTCCTCCATCGGCGCCGTTGCGCTGTGTCCTCCTCCCGGCGCCGTTGCCATGACCTCACTCACCTAGGCGGAGAGAGAGAGGGGCAGGGATCCTCTAGGCCTCATTTGGGGCCTCGCCTCTCTCGTGACTGGCGCGTCTCCCTAGGCCTCCGCTAGACCATCCGGCGCGCCAGCCACATGCTCCCGCCCACGCTGTCTCCCTCGCTACAAGCGAGGGAGAACCAACTCTCTCTCCACCATCTACGCTGGCTCACGCTGCCTTCGTCCCAGCGAGGGACTGCCCAGCTCTCTCCTCCCACAACCGGATGACTGCTCGCACATCACGGCGTGTGTTCTTGCCAGAGAGAGAGACAGAGATTGGGGGCCACGGGAAAAGAAGGGGAGGCATGATAACTCTGTGGCTTAGCCCCTGGACTGTACATCTGCCGAAATGCAGTAAACTATAGCTGGTTTTGTGATTCATACAGCTTCCTCTTGCATACTGTGTGATTTAGAAAAGCCTCAAATTACATCTGGGTTGTGATCCCTACAGTTTCCTCTGCATACCGTGTGAATTTAAGAAAGCCCTCAATGCCCTAGGCAGGAGCCCGGCCCTTGGGGGGTCGGGTGGTGAGGGACAGGCCACCATATAACTAATGGCTCTAATTACAGGATAAAATGGTTTATCCCAGCTGAGGTCTCTGTATTGTTTAAGGGGGAAAGGGTCAGTACTATTTCACCCTGGAAGAGCGAGGTCGGTAGACTCCCGCCTGCACCCTTCCGTACTTCAGATACAGGGAATATTTTCTTGTCTTCAATGAGCTAGACTCTGCATAATCTTTCGGTAATAGCAGAAGTCTAAAGGCAGCCAACTGCTAGCTGTTAGGCTGAGGTACAGTTTCCCTCTCTGGGTAACTAGAAGATTGTGTACCTGATGCTAAAGGGGCGAGGCAAAGCTGGAACCTGGCACCTGGAGAAGCTAACAGAGAGGGGTTGGAGGGGACCCCTACTACCGTTTTTCGCGCCAGGGTTCCACTCCACCACCCGGGTCCCTCACACAGCGACCCCGGCAGGTGTTGTTCGTCGTCTGGTCCTCATTCAGTGCCTCGGCCACCTCCCATAGCGGGCCCTGGCACCAGACCACCACCCGACATTGCAGGGGTCCTCACATAGCACCCCCCAACCTCGGGCACACCATCTGCAGCCTCGGTGATGCGGGATCCCTTATCAAAAAAAAAAAAGGGGGGTAAAGAGTAGGACAGCCTCCTAAAATATTCTCCTCTCTATTCCAGATGGTGAAAGCAAAGAAATGCTCCGCGTGCAGCGCCATCCTCCTCCCCCAAACCCCGGGCCCCCGCTGTGCAGCATGCCTTTTAGACGACAACGACTCATCCTTAGAACGGACCCCACCTCTGGGTCCCAGTAACCCTGGCCCCAGCAACTCTACATGGATGGATCCGGGCTCCCTTCTGATCCAGAATCAACAGGCCACGGTGGCCATGATGGAAAGCCAGCAGATCTTTATGCTCAAGATCATGGAGAAGCTGGAGTCCTTTATCCAAAGTAGGACAAGACCATCCAACCCGGAACCCAAAAAGGCGGGGGGCCAGCCGGAAGAACTCCCGATTCCTGAGGACCCTCTCCCGATCATCCCTGTCGACGGCTCACATGAGGACGGAGAGAGAGATGATGCTGGGGATGAGGAGGACGCGGAGTCGGACACAGAGGACACCGAACTACAGTCGGCCCCTTCACTAACGTCAAAGTTATGCTCCTTCAACACCATCCCAGGGCTCATGAAGGTGATCAAGGCCATGATGGGGTTCGACTCGGAAGAACCTGAAGAAGGCGGACCCGACTCAAAGCTCGACCCCATGATTCAGCTAAGACCGGCCACCACTGAGACCTTTCCGGTCTGCCCGGCTATTGAGGACATGCTTAACACGGAATGGCAATCGTCGGACCCAGGCAGGATGCCAAACCGCAAGAACCTGGACAGGATGTACCTGGTGCAAGGGGTAAAATCGGACACTTGGTGCAGGGCTCCCACCATCGACCCCCAGGTGGCGGCACTCAACAAGAAGACCATGCTTCCTTATGGCACGATAGCTCTCAAAGACCCTGCAGATAAAAAGGTTGAGGACATGTTGAAAAGGGCTTTTGAGATTGGGGGCATAGCTGCCAAGGCAGCTACCACAGCCATTTACACTTCTCGGGCACAGATCCATTGGCTCGAAGAACTCCAGGAGCAGGCTACTCCTAAGTCAAGGGAGACCGAGCTATTGGAGTGCACTCTGGATGCAGCCAGGTATCTGGCCGACATGGCAGTGGACTCTCTGCATCTCCAAGCTAGAGCCACCGCTATCACAAACCGGGCCCGTAGGGCCCTGTGGCTGAAGCTCTGGGACGCAGACCATGAATCAAAATCGTTGTTGCAGAACCTGCCCGTACGGGGGAAGCATGTGTTCGGGGAGGGGTTGCAAGACTACTTGAAGCAGAAAGAGGAGGGTAAGGACCTCCTCAAGAATAGATACAGGCCTGCTTACCCAGCCACTTCTAGACGGAGATTTCGAGGGGGGAGCAAAACCTACCAACCCCGCTGAGACTCAACCCAGCAGTCTCAACCCTTTCAAGGAAGAAGCTATTCCACCGGCCCCCGTGGCCCTTACGCTCAGAACTTCCAGCCCTCAGCCTTCCGAGCACGGACCCAAAGACCAGAAGGAAGAGGTAGAGGATTCAGGGGGAAACAGCAGTGACTGCCTCCCACCTCCGGCACAAGGCCAGGATCCTTACCCACCGGTGGGGCAAAGACTGGCTATCTTCACCCACCGATGGATGACCACATCGGACAGATGGGTTCGAGACGTGGTGTCAAAGGGCTACTCCATAGAGTTGACCCGCACACATATGCTTCACAGGTTCGTCTCTTCCCCCATAACCAGGTGGAGGGCTTCCCCCCACCAGGTCCAACAACTATTAGCAGAGCTGATCCAGAACCGGGCCATCCAACCCGTACCGATTCTGGAGCAGGGAGAAGGAATCTACTCCATCTTTTTTCTCGTGCCCAAAAAGACGGGCGAGCTCAGGCCAATACTAGACCTAAAGTTCCTAAACCAACACGTAGTCCAACACCGGTTCAAGATGGAGACCATACGGTCCACTCTTCGTTATCCGGGTAGGCTACTTCCTGGACGTCTCATCGATTTGAAGGACGCCTATCTGCACATCCCCATCATCCGGAGACACAGACAATTCCTCCGTTTCCACGACTGGACCATCACTTCCAGTACAAGGCGCTTCCTTCGACTGTCATCAGCCCCGAGGGTCTTCACCAAGGTCTCGATAACCCTAGTGGCCAGACTCGGGGAACAGGGGCTGGACATCATCCCGTACCTAGACGACTGGCTCATTCGGGCCCGATCCGAGGTCCAGGCCAGGACGCATACGGAGATCGCCATCCAGGCACTAGCGGACCACGGCTGGGTGGTGAATGTAGAAAAGAGCCATCTCAGCCCCACGCAACAGATCAAACATCTGGGGGTGATCGTCAACTCGGCCGAGGGATGGGCCAAACCAGCCCCAGCGCGAGTCCACAACCTCAAGGAACTAGCGCGCAAGATGAAGGCCAGTCCACACTCCACAATGGGAAAGATCACCCAATTATTGGGCTGCATGGCCTCCTGCATAGACCTCGTGCCCTGGGCCAGGTGGCACATGCGCCCGCTCCAAAATCACGTCCTATCCAGAGGAGCGCCGGGCGAGCACAACCTCCATTGCGTGGTACCTCTACCCCAGGCAGTAAGATCCTCCCTAACCTGGTGGACACTGGAAAGAAATCTATCCAGGGGAGTCCCCCTCGAACCGCCCCGCCCGGTCGCCATAGAGACGGACGCGAGCCTTTCGGGATGGGGAGCCTGCCTGGGAGAGTCAACGGCGCAGGGCCGATGGTCACCAGCGGAGGCGAGTCTCTCCATCAACATCCTGGAGATGAGGGCCGTATTCCATGCGCTGAGAGCATTCAGGCACCTAATAACTGGGCGGGCGGTCTTAATTTGTTCCGACAACCGTGTGACGGTAGCATACATTTCGAAACAGGGCGGGACCAGGAGCAGGGCCATGATGAGGGAGACAACGGCGTCCTCAACTGGGCACGATTACCCTCATCCAACTGAGCGAGTTCACCGCAGGGAAACTGAACGTCAGGGCGGACTGGCTCAGCAGACAACAAGTGCACCCGTGGGAATGGCGCTTACACCCAGCGCTATTCCAGGAAATCCAGGCGGCATGGGGTCCCGTGTCCATGGATCTCATGGCATCTCGGGAAAACGCCCAGGTCAGCAAGTACTACTCGTGCTTCAAAGACGGCCTCGCCCAGGGGACGGACGCTCTATCACAGACCTGGAGGATGAGGAATGCCTACGTGTTCCCTCCTCTTCCCCTGATTCCCCAGGTCCTGGCCAAGATCCGGGAAACGGGCCTCACGGTCATCCTAGTGGCCCCATACTGGCCACTCAGAGCCTGGTTCGCTGCGACATGAGAAATGACCGTGGACAACTTCAGGATATCCTACTGGCCAGACATGCTCTCGCAGGGACCAGTGCTACACCCAGCTCCTCGGACCCTGAAACTCATGGCCTGGCTCCTGAAAGGAGCAGACTGAAAGCAACGGGTACCACGCTCAGTGATCAATACCCTACTTCAGTCCAGACGGGCCTCCACCACGTCCACATACAAGAGGCAATGTGCCAACTTCACGCTGTGGTGTAGAGAACGGGCACTATGCCCGAACAGACCAACCTAGCCAACATCCTACTCTTCCTCCAGCAGGGAGTGGACAAGGGCCTGGCACCCTCCTCCTCAGGGTACAGCTGTCGGCCATAGGGGCCATAGGCCTGCGTGGAAGGAGTACCCCCAGGCGCGCACCCGACTCCACTTGCTTCTTGAGGCGGTGGAGATCATGCGTCCGAGAACAAGGCCGTGATCGCATCTATGGGATCTCCCGATGGTCCTGGAATCCTCAACCGGCCCCCCACGAGCCCCTCCAAGAGACTGGACTCTTTGGGCTGGCCTCAAGGCTTGCTTCCTGTAGCTATCTGCCTCGGCCAGGAGGATTGGAGAGCTTGCGCGACTGTCCTGTGCGGAACCCTACACAGTGTTCACACCACTGGGGGTTAGCCTAAGGACGGTCCCGGCATTTCAACCGAAAGTCCCTACCAATTTCCACCGGGAACAGCCTATCGAGCTACCCACGTTCCCAGAGGATCCTACTCTGAGTCAAGGCGGGACCCCTCACCACCTCGACGTGGGATCCACCCTCGTGGTATACCTGGCCAGAACACGCCCCATCCGCAGGACAGAGAGGCTGTTCATCATTGCTAGGGGCCAGAGGCAGGGGCACGCCGCTTCCAAGTCGACCATTGCCGGATGGCTAAGACGGGTCGTTCAGAACGCTTACACAGCCAACCAATTGATCCCACCACAGGGGATCAAGGCCCATTCCACCAGAGCGGTGGCCACCTCCTGGGTGGGGAGAGCCAGTGTATCCACGGAGGACATTTGCAGGGCAGCCACTTGGTCCTCCACACACCTTCGCCAGACACTACAGGCTGGAGCAGCTGGGCCGTCTCACCCTCCTTCGCAACCCAGGTTCTAGCTGCAGCTTCCTCAGCCGGTCACTCTTAGCTGCTCTTTCCTCCCGGAGGATTAACTGCTTCTTATCTACCCATGAGGTATTATCTGAGGCTATGGATGCCAACCAATCACAATGGGTGTTTACTCACCTGGTAAAGGTGATTGTGTTGGTTGGCATCCATGGCACTCCAAGGCCCTCCCTCAGAGTGGCTAGAATGGCCGGTGCCGGTAGAGAGAGAGAAAAAGGAGATACCTAGTATCCGGGTTTTATTGGGGGCCAGACTACATGCATGATGACATAACAAGTGACCTGTCGAACTTCCGGGTTCGAGTTACATTGTTAAAATAGGGGAATAAAGTTCGGGCCCCAGGGCCTTCTTTCTGTCACGTCGTAGTCCGATTGTTTTTGTATCCTGTTCCCAACTCCTGGTATCTATGCTAACGTTACATGGTATGTCTTGCTGTATCCTAATTAACCTTATTTTCAGCTATGGAAGATTCTAACTGGAGAGCAGGGGTTTCTGGGACCTGGATAGGCTGGAAATTTGATCTGGGTCAGTGCATCACTAGCCTATCAGGTGGGCTGAAACCCATGAGGTAATGTCTGGAGTGCCATGGATGCCAACCAACACAATCACCTTTACCAGGTGAGTAAACACCCATTAGAAGTGTCTTTTCATGGAGCCATTTTTGGCAATCTAGCGACAATTTCTTACTGATGTCAGACATGTTCTGGATGCTGCAGAAGAACACCAGATCCTCAGCATACAGGACAGGCATACTATCTGAAATACAATGATGGACCCATCCCTGTCAACCTCCCCGGATTGTCCTTCTCCCCTCCTTTCCACCCCTTGCATTTTTCACCCATTATTAGGCTGTGACAGTGGCTGTTTTCTGTCAAGCTACAGCACCTTCACCACCTCATTAGGCACTGTGCTCTCTGTTCTTTACCTGCAGGTTTATGCTGCAAGTTTTTTCATGACCAATAGTAGTTGTTTGTCTGTTTGTGCATCTTTTGCTCTAGCACTTTAATTTGTTGCTGTAATTGCTTACCATGTATCACTGAAATCTTGTTCTCTTTGTACCCTCCCCGGTCACACTCTGAAATGAGCCTCGGCTCAGTGCGCCATTCCCAGTTACCAGATTTCAAATAAATAAAATATGGAGGGAGAAGAGAAGGGTCCCAAGTATTGAGCTGAAGGGACCCCAACTGTGATGGGGCAGGATCCAAAAGGGAGGATCCTAACCAGACTCATTGCCTGTTAAACAAGTAACTTTTCAACCAAGAGACTGCAATGTAAGATCTACCCAGAACTTTTAGATTACTACAAAGCAGGGTGTGATCAGTCACGTCACATCAAAGGTCTTTGTAAGAACAAAGAAAACAGTGCCTGTTAGCTTCCCTTTGTAAAATGCATTAATAATGCTATTAGTGAGTGCAGGTAGGGCCATGGTAGTACTATGCTTCGGGCAAAAGCCATGCTGAGCTGGGGAGAGGAGATTGTGAGCTGAAAGATACTTACAGAGCTGAGTGGCAACAGTTTTTTCCATGATCTTGTTAAGTACAAGTAGGATAAGTATGGATCTGTAATTGTAAATATTTTTACAATCATCTTTTTTAAGCACAGGAACAAATAGAGACATGTTCCAGGGATCAGGTACAAGTTGAAAGGAAAGGGATACATTGAAAATTCTGGTTATTGGGGAATCCAATTTGTTTGCCTCAACTTTAAGGAGTCTGGGCTCAATCCCATATGAGCCAACAGATTTAGCTTCTGAGATGTGCCCCAGGAGTTTGCACACCTCAGAGACACCTGATGCTTTTAAAATACAAAGGAGGGTGTTGCACTAATTCAGCAGTGGAAGAGGATGCCAGACTAGATGGGTGGGGAATTGTCCTGGTATATGTTGTGAGGTAAGGAATTGGTTGAAGGCATTTGAGACTGTGGTTGGCTTATTGAAATTTATTCCTTCAGCATCAATATCAGTAGGCAACATCCTGAGTCAGGGTTTGCTTAACACATTTCCAAAAGTGATGTGGATTACCAATGGTGGATTCAAACAGAGTTCTACATTCTGCCATATGGTCTGTTAGCATTCTTAACATAGAAACATAGACAGTGATGACAGAAGGAGACCATATGGTCCATCTAGTCTGCCCATAGGCCTACCCCCCCCCCTTAACAACTAGTCAGTTTGGTGGTGCCTTTGTACCTGTCCCATGTGTTCTTGAAACCCCCCACTGTTTTGCCCCTACCACTACCTGAGGGAGGCTGTTCCATGCATCCAGAAGTGGAGTCAAGAACAGTGGGTGAATTCAAGAATGCATGGGACAGACATAAGGCAGTCCTAGTGGAGGGTAGGAGGAAGTAAGCTGTTGGTTAACTAGAGGCTGCAGCTTATCTGTTAGGTAGGAAAATTGGCAGACTAGGTGGGCCAAGCGGTCCTTATCTGCCATCAGATTCTATGTTTCTATGTTTCAGCACCCTCTCGGTAAAGAAAAACCTGTGTGTGTTACCTCTGAGTTTGCCCCCCTTCAGCATCATGTTGTGCCCCCTAGTTCTTGTGTGCTTTCTGACTTGGAATAGTTCTTGAGCCTGCACCTTTTTTATTCCATTTAGGAACTTGTAGGTCTCACTTATGTCTCCCTTCTCCCTCTGCTGCTCCAGGGAGTGCATGTTCAGGTTTTGAAGACGCTCTTCATAGTTTCTGTTCTGCAGGCCGTGTATCATTTTTGTAGCTCTACTTTGCACTGTCTCCAGTCTGTTAATATCCTTTTTTATGTGTGGACTCCAGAACTGTGCACTGTACTCCAGGTGTGGCCTCACCAGAGATCAATAGAGTGGCAGGATGACCTCCTTTTCTCTACTGGCGATCCCCCTGCCTATGCAGCCCAATATGCCATTCACCCGTAGTGCCGCTTTCTTGCATTGTTTGGACATCTTTAGGTCATCCATTATAATTATTCCCAGATCCCATAGTCCTCTCCTGGGTTGGCCCTTCCTAGGTGCATGACCTTGCATTTCTTTGCTTTAAACTTTAGTTGCCATGTTTCTGACCATTTTTTCAGTGTCTTAAGGTTGGTCTTCATCTTTTCTAGCCCATCTAGAGTGTCTACCCTATTGCTTATTTTTGTGTCATCTGCAAATAAGCTCACCTTCCCCTCTAGTCACTCAGTTAAGTCACTAATAAAAATATTGAATAGGATCGGACCGAGTACTGATCCTTGTGGCACTCCATTATCTACTCCTCTTTCTTCTGAAAGTGAGCCATTTACAAGTACCCGCTGTGTTCTTCCAGTGAGCCAGTTCCTTACCCATTTCACTACTTGCTGTCCTACTCCCATTCTGTCCAGTTTGTTGAGTAGCCTTCTGTGCGGGACCAAGTAGAAGGCTTTGCTGAAATCCAGGTATACTCTGTCTACTGCTCCTCTTTGGTCTATTATTTTAGTTACCCAGTTAAAGAAGTCTATCAGATTGGTTTGGCATGACCTTTCTGTTGTAAAGCCATGCTGTTTTGTGTCTAATTTGTTGTTTTCTTCTAGAAAGGATACAACCCTCTCCTTGAGCAGGGTTTCCATTATTTTGCCCACAGCTGAGGTTAGGTTTACTGGTCTGTAGTTGTTTGCACTTTCCCTGCTTCCACTTTTGTGCAGAGGAATAACTGTTGCCTTCTTCCAGTCTTGGGGGGCCCTCCCCCAGCTTGAATGACAGGTTGAAAAGATCAGCCAGGGGAGCTGCCAGCTCATCACTTAGTTCTGTTAGTAATCCAGGGTGAATTTCATCTGGTCCCATGGCCTTGTTTTTATTGAGTTTCTCTAGTTCCTCTAGGACTCTTTCTTTTGTAAAGGGACCCGAGTGTATTCCAATTCCTTCCCTGTTGTGTGTTGCATTGCTGGGTCCGCATCCTTCCTCCTTCTTGGTGGATACTGAGCAGAAGCAACTGCTGAGGATTGCAGCCTTGTCCTTGTCATATTCTATGATCTCCCCATCCACCCTTGTGAGCACAATTTTACTTCCTGATGTCTTTCTCATTTCACTGACATATCTGTAGAGTGTCTTGTCATCCTTTTTGAACTCCTTGGCTATCCTCTCCTCAGTTTCTGCCTTTGCTGTCCTGATCACTTTGCTTTCTTCTGTGTCTCCTTGTATTCTTCTCTGTCCTTGTCAGACCTGGTTTGTTTGTATTTCCTGAAAGCCATTCTTTTCTCCCTGAACTTAGTGGCAACCTCTTTAGAAAACCAGAGTGTTTTTTTTCCTTTTTAGCTGTGCTCACCCTTTTTATGCAATGGTTTACAATATTCAGTATGGCTCTTTTGAGCTTTATTCAGTAGTCTTCAACATCTATCCTCCACATAATGTTAGTCAGATTCAGCCTAAGACTTTGCTTCATTTTTGTGAAGTCTGCTCACCTAAAGTCCATGACTTTTGTTTTGGAGTGCTTTGTGTCTGTTTTTTCCTTGACCTAGAACCACACTATACAGTGATCACTGGTCCCCAGGTGGCTTCCAACCTCTATCTCTGTCATATAGTCCTCGTTTGTTAGTAGCAGGTCAAGACTGCTTCACCCCTTGTTTTGTCCTTTACAAGCTGTTTCAGGCCCAATACGTGCAGGGCCTCTAGAAAGTCTGCTTCTAGTTGAACTCACTCTATGTGTATCCCGATTTACATCAGCTAAATTGAAGTCACCTAGTACACTGACCTCCCCTTTGTCACTCATTTTGTGTATGTTTTCCAACATTTCCTTGTCCCCCTCCACACTTGTTGCTGGGAGCTGGTAGAACACTCCTACCCAAGTTGCTGCTCCATTGTTTGCCTCTAGAGTGACCCAAAGTGACTTTGTTTTAGTACTGTCATTTTGAGTCATAGTAGCTTTTATTCCCTCTCTTACATACATATCTATGCCCCCCCACCAGTTCTTTCTTTCCAAAATAGACAGTATCCTGGTATTGTCGTGTCCCAGTCATGGTTGTTGTTGAACCATGTTTCTGTGATGGCAATCCAGTCCAGATCAGCTTCGGCAATGATGGCGGTGAGGTCTGCTAATTTATTTGTCAGACTCCTTGAGTTTGTGAACATAGCTTTCCATGCATGGTCGCCCCCCCCCCCCCTTTTGGTGCCCTGTTATATGTTCAAACGATTTATTGTCTTGACCTAATCTGATAGGTTGATTTCCTCCTTTGCATTTGTACCCCTGATTTGCTTGTTTTTTGGGGGGAGAGGTAGCAGATCCATACTCTTCTGCTGTCCTCGCCCCAGTGTTTAGTTTAAAAGGTTTACAGCTATGTCCAGTGTCTGACCAAGAGCCCGCACGCCTTCTCAAGTGAGGTGCAAACCATCAAATTTGAAGAACCCTCTGTCCCAGAAGTCACGCCAGTTTCCTATGAAGAGGTGCCCCTTTTCTTGGCACCAACTCTGGAGCCAGTTGTTTAGCTCATCAATTTGCTCTTTCTGTATCCTGTCCATACTGCCTCCTTTTCCCCCATACTAGGAGGATCTCGGAGAAGGCAATGTTTGAGGAGTGGGAGGACAATTTGTCACCTAAGCAAGAAAGGTGCAGTTTTGTCTCTTCGACTGTCTGATTTGCCAGATCATTAGAATTTATGTGGACAAAAATGCCAGCACATTTATCTTCTCTTTTTATTAACCTATGTATGAGGTCAGTCTCCCTTTTTGCAGAGGCACCAGGTAAACATTTTACTATGACCTCCATCTCTGGACCCTGCTGTATGTGTGATTCTACTCCTTGGATCATGGAATCACCTACAATCAGAACTTCCCTTAGCTTCTTATTAATAGATGCCTTTGCAGTGCTTTCCTTGCTCTTTAGTGTTCTGTGCCATATCCGGCAGTGTGTGTTATTATACCCATGTTTGCTTTCCGTGACTAGAGGGGTGTATCTTTTCGTTGTTTTAAATTGTGCCTCATGGTATGTAGACTACTGTTGAGGCCTGTGTGATGTTTTCCTGCCCCCCTTTAATACCTGCCATTCTCCTGGATGTGGTATGGTCAAACAGTGTGGAATGACCTCCTGGTGGAGATGGTGCAGTGTATAGGGGCGAGCAGGTACATGGTTTATAAAGACAGTGTGGAGACGATTTATTTGGTTCCATGCCTCTTTGAGTTGAGCTTTCATATGTTGTATTGTGCAGCAAGTGGGGCAACATCCTAGTGCCTGAATGCGTGCCCTCTGAAAGGATGCAGTGCACCCCTGGCAGGTGATGATGTTCATGGCCTATTAAGGTGCCTTTGAAGATGAAAGAAAGTAGAGATAGTAATATATGGAAAACAATACACTATTGTGTAATACACTACTGTCTGAAAGAAAATAAAATAATTGTTTTTATGAATTGTGCTGAAACTCTACCCCTTCCCAGGCAGGAAGGTGGAATGTTTTCCAGCTGTAATAAAACTGCTCCTTATGCTGAGAGCAGCCTCTGGCAGGGTCTGAGCAGAGCGATCAAGGAGAGAAGCTGCCTCAGCGGAGATGGGAGCCTAGACTGTGCACTTCAAGGGGGGTTCACCCAAGTATAACTGCTGTCAAGGAATCCCTGCTTCTGCCCTTGTCAAAGTCTGCCTTCCCGATTGGTCTCTCTCCCAATTGGTGAAGATCAGTGAAACTCAGCAGACAGTAAGGCTAGGGGCTGGACCACACTTGACGTATGCCTCCTAGGTTTGCCCTTTGTGTCTGAGCTGTACAGCAGTACAAATGCTAGTGGTATAGCAGTACAAATGCTTATTTACATACAGCAGCCAGGAATTCTGTGTAAGTGTTCCAACTGCTCCTTATGCTGAGAGAGCAGCTGCTGGCTGGGTCTGAGCAGAGCGATCAAGAAGAGAAGTTGCTTCAGCAGACATAGGAGCCCAGACTGTGCACCCCAAGGGGGATTCACCCAGGTAGAACTGCTGTCAAGGAATCCCTGCTTCTGCACCTGTCAGAGTCTGCCTTCCCTCCATGTTTGATCTCTCTCCTAGTCAGAGATCAGTGAAGCTCAGCAGACAGTAAGGCTAGGGGCTGGAAAGCACTTGGCATATACCTCCTTGGGTTGCCCTTTGTGTCTTTTCTAAGTGTTCTATAATGTATCCAGTCAGAGGCAGAGTTGGTGGCCTTAAAGGTTGTCCAGCATTTGAGTTTGCCACCATGGTGGGGGACAATTGCTTGAGTCTCCACTGCCCTTGTGGTGGGGGGATTGGGATAGCCTGCCACAGCACTAGGCAGTTCTAAGTTCTTTGAGTCCTCACCAGTCCTGTGGGGGGAACCGGATAGCCTACAATGGCTGTGGGAAGTTGTTGTGGTCCTCACCACTCCTGCAGGGGGATCACAGTAATACACCACAATGATGATGGGCAGTTGTTTGGATCCCCACCGCTGCAGCAGTGGGACCAAGATTACTCACTATGGCAGTGGTGGTTGTTTGGGTCTCTACCCATCCTGCAGAGTGACAGGGATAGCCTGCTGTGCTGGTGAGCAGTTGTTTTGGGTCCCTGCCGCTCCTGCATGGGGAGTAGAATAGCCTGCTATGGTGTCAGGCAGTTGTTGGGTCCTTCCTCTCCTGTGGGAGGACTAGGATAACCCACCACAGTGGTTAGCAGTGTTTGGGTCCCAGTCACTCCTGCGGGGGGTCAGGCACATCTTACCAGGCTCTTCAGGGGCAGGATACCCACTGCAGTGGGCATATGTAAAAACAAGACCTTCAGGAAATTACAACAGCCCACTGAAGTAGGCAGTTGGGAGGAGCACTTGATGTTCAGGGAAGATCCTTGATGTTCAGGGTGGAGACAGAGCCAATGGAGCAGCTGCACTGGCAAGGCCTTTTTTACATTTGAGAACAGAAGAGAAACAGAGAAATTCAGGAGTGGCTGCACCATCAAATCTGATTTGTCAGCTGTCAGGGGGTGGCGAACAGAGAGCAGTGGGAGTGGCTGTACCAGCTGATTTGTTATTGGGGCAGAGAGAGTAAGACAGTGAATGTCATCAGCAAGAGGCAGAGACCCGCACAAAGTGTCAGCAGAATGGCAAAAAAAGAAAACAAAATGCACAGTGATTGGTGCAGAGAAACTTCTTTGAAAAGCATGCTTGACAAGGACCTGAAACATCATCGGGAAGGTCTAGCATTATTGGCTGTAGGCTCATTTTTAGCCATGTCATTGGCTTACAGGCTTACATACCTCCAAAATCTGCTTTCTCCAGACAATCCCAATATGTGTGTGATGCATTCTGCAAGCAAACATAAAAATGCTGGGAACCACAGAGAAAGAAAAACTGGAGCAAATCAGTGATTCAGAGGTTAGGAGGGGACTGACTAGAAAAAGAAAGAAACCTTATTTAAGGCATGAAGCAGAGTAAAAAAGGAAGACCGAATGCAGCAAAGGCTTTCTTTCCACCAGCAAAAACGTATCCAGACCTTCATAGAAGCTGTAAATGAGGACGAAGCAGGCTTGCCAATTAAACTCCTTTTAGACAGGCACAACTGAATTTAAAGAGCCTGCCTGTAGAAACAAACAGTTCCTGCCTCCTACAATTATTCAAATAGGGATTAAAAAAAATGGCAAAGATAGTAGGTCAGAAGAAGGGCTCCTCAACAGTGCTACAGCCTGTAACACACTGGTAAAAAAACAAATTGCTGGCACTCAACCAACAACTTTAGGAATACATCCTTGACAGATATACTATCACAAAAATATCTTACACAATTCTTTAGTGCAAAAAATATATTTATTAAAACTCACATCAGACAGCAGCAGACAGTGAGATCAGTGGAGACTGGTCATGGTGGCTTAACCTTAACGTTTTCTCACCAGGGGCTCATCAGAGGTTACCATAGTAGCCACCATGCTCTCCTTAAATAGTGCAATACATTAACAACAAGATAAATAATTTCCTTAAAGGACACCCAGATGGCCCCGTGGCAATGCAATGCATTGCTGTGCACATATGATTTGGGTTCAAAAGTGAACCCGGGTGGTTGCATTGGGAGGCAGGTCAGGCTAAGGTGGCTGCCATGCAACAGTGTGCCTTGGCAGGGGATCATTGACAGTGTCTGGGCCAGAAAACATGCTCCTGCGGCAGGGGACATGCTGCATATGAGCGAGACTGACAGAGGCTAAGCTCACATTGGGGAGGTGGGAGGGACAAGAAAAGAGTGAAAGCACACAGCCATCTGAATGATGGCCTGGGCGCCTGGCTTCCTGGGGTTCTAGTGCCTGCTGGTATCAGATCCTGGTCCATATGGTGGACAAGCCTCAAGGGAAAGACATCCCTCCCCAGATCCCCTACCTTGAAGGTTACAGCCTTGGGGCTAGTCAGTGGGCTGCTGCAGCAGGTTGGGCCAGGAGACACAGGCCCAAACAGGGTACATCCCTAGGACTTGGGTACATCCCTATATGGTGGATGTGGCTGGCCTGGAAAAAATCTCTATGGAATAAAAAAGTAACTTACTTAAAAACACATGCAAGTTATCAAAAAAGTGATGAGTGCAATTCACATACATTGATTAAAATCAAAACATTTGACCACGAATAAATAATAAATAGTTTTTAATTAATCTTGATGTGCAGTTGAGAAACTCTACTGCATATCAAGATTAATATATGCAGTAGAGAATCTCTACTGCATATCAAAATTAATTGAAAATGCAGAAAAAAGAAAAAACGTAAAGGTTCTCTACTCCATATCAGGATCAATTACTAATATTTAATATTTATCTGGAATCAAATGTTTTGATTTTAAAGAGATCCATTAAGTTAAGTGTCTGCACCACATGTTGTGGTGCCATACCTCTGTGAAAGGTGAACTGGATATATCTGCTAAAAAATCTTTGTTATATTTACAAGTGTAAGGGATTGTAAAATTCGATGCACCCCTTCTGCTTGATATCCCAATGGTGAAACATGAAAAAAGATCATTACAGAGACAGCCGCTGTAATGGTCCTTTTCCATGTTTCTCTTTCCCCCAGTGTTCTTCCCCCTTCCCGGACCAACTCTGACCTGGAGTTGGTAATTCTTAAGTCCGAGTGGTGCGGGGGCAGAGCCTGTCACATGGGGGGTGCGGGGGGCACAGCTCCTCACAGAAAACACTCACAGATCTGATGGCACAATAGCTGCGTCGGTATTGTGCCGTCACTGTGCGGGAGGTCAGCATTTTCACTATCGACCTCCCTTGGTGCTTCTGTAAAATTGTCCCCAGCCAATCCCTTCCACTTCCCAGTTCTAGGAGTTGCCTAAGATCTGCCCAAGATCTGCCCCTGCACTCAGGCATGTAATGATGTGTGCCAAGGGAAAGCTTAGGCTTAACTCATTAAAGTCTAGGGCAACTTTTAAAACATTTTTTATATATTATGCTTGTTTGTGATTATACATGGGCACCGGTGACTAACAAGCCTTATTAGTCACCTGGTGCCCTTTATTAATCACAAAACAATCATTATAATATATAAAAATGTTTTAAAAGTTGCCCCCCATAGACTTAATGGAGTGCATCCCCGCGCTCTCCGTGGGCACACGTCAGTACGTGCCTGAGCATGGGGGCAGATCTTAGGCAGCTTCCAGAATTGGGAAGTGGAAGGGATCAGCTGGGGACAATTTTATGATCCCTTCCACTTGTAAATATAACAAAGACTTTTTATCAGATATATCCCATTCGCCTTTCACAGAGGTAAGGCACCACAGCATGTGGTGCAAATCACAATTCATATAACTTAGTGAATCTCTTTAATTGATAAATGTGAATTGCACGCATCACTTTTTTGTTAACTTGCACATCCTTAAGTTGTTAACTGATTGCACTATTTAAAGAGTGTATGGTAGTTACTATGGTAAGCTCTGATGAAGATCCCCTGGCACAAAAATATCAAGGTTAAGCCATCACAGCTACTCTGTCAATATCTACGTCTATGTCTTAGCACCATGCTGACCTGAGCTACTAGGTAGGGAATACACTAGTAAAGAAAATTGACCAAAATGGAGCTCTCACCATATCAACATTCCCTGCTGCTAGGCTCAGTTCTTAAAGCTACAGCTGTACCAGTGAGCCTCTAGGTGGGGTGCACATTACCCACACTGTAATTAATTCCCATGGATGATGTGGAGCTTTTTCATGGTGGTTTTCACCTCTTAGTCAGTAACAGTTAGTTTAAAATCCCCCATTAGGACCAAGATCCTCACAGTGGTTACCCTCTTGATTTTGTTCATTGTTCTGTCTGTGCTTTACTGCACTATATAATGTATTCCCAGAAGAAAATATTATCCTTTAGCTTTTGGCAAAGTGGCAGTTCACTTAAGAATACTGTCTAACAAAATCTGCACCAGACCAGCAAGGTGTCTGTGCTAAGATGAAGGGTAGGCCAAAGAGGTTGGAAGGGTACCCCTGTTCAAACTTCTGTTCCACCTGCCACCAAGGAGCTGTGCTGTCACTGGTAAGTTCCTCCATTGAAACCACCAGTCCTAAAAGTATCACAGAACAGGCATCATGTAAAGCTATGCCCAGGAAACTTCAAATGTGGTTAAGACCATTAGGTCTAGGAGTCAAGAAAACTCCCTTACCAAGTTCATCTTCCCCTCCCAAAAGGACCCTGGAAAGGTTTTCGCCTCCAAGGTACAATCTGGAGGAAGAAGTACTTTGACCTGCACTAATTCTGGTTCCACCATGATAAAATTGTTTTAATATTTATTTTATTTCTGTTCCTGGTCTTTGATCTAACCCATCAGCCAGATTGCTACCTCTCACACCTATCACTCCTGTTCGTCCGTACTGGACTCTCCCATGACTTACCTCTCATGACCAGGCCTTTGCAGCTGGCCAATCCCCTTGTGACAGATGAATCCAATGCTCTGTTCAGGGTTCCTCAGCTTGTGTGAGATCTGAAAGTGTTACAATCTCATACAGTGAGCCACATTTTTTCTGGTTTTCTCCCTCAGTTCTGGATGCTGGTGGCAGGGGTTCCACGTTCATGTACACTGAAGTGTGTTGATGTGTGGAGCAGTTCAGTATCTGTTCCTCCCACAGTTGCTCCACCAGTTCTTCCAACTGTGTTCACCCAACTGGCAGTAGGATGGTGGAGATTGTCATCCACCTTTTCCTATAGGAGATGAGCTTTCTCTGGCATGCACACTATTCCTCTTCCTGGCCAGCCCACTGACATCCCAGGCCTGTCCGAACCTGGGTTGCTAGCACTGTGAGTGATAACACTGCTGAGTTATCACAGCTGCAGATCAAAAATGTTTTTGTTCATTTGAACTACATGATGAGACAATGGGAACTGCAGTCAATTGACAGCATTATCAGTAGGGTTGTACAAGAGTTAAATACCATTTTCTGTTAAATACATGAGCCACCATCAATGTTTCTGTAGGGATTATAGGGGTGCAGTAGTGCCCTATCATTAGGGCTGCAAATACAACCCAAATCTTGACACCTTGGTATTGCAGCTGTCCATGGCCAGAATAACCTGAAATTCGACATACACCCACATTGTCAGTTCCAGGATCTCTAAATTCTGCAAATTTAATAGCTGTTTATAGGGTGGTTCTAAAGTTCAAGAAGCATGCAATAGAAACAGACAATATCAGCAGAAAAAGATCATTCATCCATCCACACTGCCCTGTTTCTTGTGCTACCCCGTGAGCTATTGTTTAGATGGGGTTTTCACCCTCGCCTCTACAGCATGCTCACTGCCTTACTGCTAGCTCCCTAAGTATCTGTTAAGCCCCTTACTCTGTCCTAGTCATGCTTGAACCCATTCATGTTTTTGCACCCACCATCCTGGTCAGTAGGCTGATCCATGGCTTAACCACTCTTTGCATAATGTAAAATCTTCTTAGATCCCTCCAAAATGCCCCACCCCCCAAGCTGCCACTCATGCCCCTTTGTTTTAGACTATTCCTGCTGAATAATTTCTCACAGTTTACTTTTTTTTATTTCTTTCAAGGAACTAGTCTGTCTCTCTCATGTTTCCCCTCTCCCTTCTGACCTACAGTATGTACATGGCTAGTTTCCTGAGTCGATCATCATATAATCTTCCCTGTTGGCCTTGAATCATTTTGGTTACGCTGTGCTGCAGCATTTATTATTTATTTATTTGTTCACCAGGTAGGTGCACTGATCCAATGGACTGTTTTCAGGCATGACCCGGGCCATACAGATTGCACATACAAAAGGACAGTCATACATTACAATTACAAAACATTACAATTTTGGTAACACAGGACAGATGCAATAGGGTACAGATTTGAGTACAGTCCCAGGCATCTCCAGCCTGTCTTTGTCTTTCCTCAGGCAGGGACTCAGCAGTGGGCATTGTATTCCATGTGAGCAAGAACACCGTTTTTCCATTTTCCCAGAAAAAAACCCAGCAGAAATCACGAAATCCAGATTGGTTTGCAGATTTTGACTTCTTCCACACATGTAATACGGAAATCACTTGTCACTGCATGGAATACCCAAGATTTCAGCATCTTAAAATGTTTGCTGCTCTAGAGTGCACTTTTTTAGCACTGCTGCTTATAGAATCAGTAAGGAAATGACCTACACTGCTTCACTGTAACCATCCATGCTTCAGATTAACCACTCTTGCTTGTCTCCAACCTTTTGATCAGCTGAGGACTGCTCTCCAGCCTGAAAGCACAGTTTTCAAGTAGTATGTGCCTGAACTAATTTTATTATTTGTATTACACTGGATGATATAAAAAAAGATAAATATCGGCACACTCAGGGAATCGGACTAGGCAGCAGGGGTTGGGGTGTCAGGATTAAAGTTTAACTGCTCCTGCATCTAACCCTTCATTTGATCAGCTGATGTGACTGCTCACCAAACTGAAAGTAACGCTTTTGTGTAGAAAAATTATATGTCTAAACATTTTTCACACTAAATGTATTTATTTATTTATTAGCTTTTGGTAACTGGGTAAGTGCACTAGGCAAAAATCATGCCTATTTTCAGGCACGACCCGGGACAGTACAATATTACAATATGGCAAGGGTACAATAATTACAATACAGCAGTGGTAAACAATGAGATACATAATGCTGGACATCTCTCCAACAAACACAATGACAGAGGACAGCCGCAGAAGATAATTCACCAACTGGAGAACACCAGCAGTAGTGAAGTTGTTGCTAGATACACTTTAACAAAAACAAGCAATTTTGACCAGTCTGACAGGCCTAACTGTGGGAGAAACAGGCAGGTAGGCACACTAACAGTAGATACATGATAGTAAGGTAGACAAGACAGAAGAAGAAGAAGAATCAGAATCAGCATTTATATAGTGCTTTTCATACACAGTGTATCCCAATGCGTTTTTCAAGCAATGCTAGATTGGTAGTGAAGTGACTGAATGTATGGTGGCGGCCATATCGCACATCATCACCCACACACAGCCTAGATAATTGCATGAACCGGTTTATGGGAAGGAGAATGTTAGCCAGGACACCAGGAATGTTCCCTACTCTTTGCAAAGAGTGCCCTGGGTTCTTTTACTTCCACCTGGACACCCACCAGGACAACACCAGGATGGGCAGAAGGGACCTTGGTTTAACGTCTCATCCGAAGGACGGCACACCCCAGGAGTACAGCACCCCCCAATACTGCCCTCGGATGCCTGTGATTTTTAAGTACAAGTCCAATCCTGGTGTGGTATGAGAACCCACGATCTTCTGGTCCAGAGGCGGATGTGCTACCAGCTGAGCCACACTGACACTTAGGACTAGGGAAGGGAGAAGCTGTACAAGTTGATAGTCAAAGTAGAGAGGCAGACTCTTAAGTAAAGAGACAGAGCAGAAGTTAAGTGCAGTCATAATTATCAAGAGCAAATAGGTGGGAAAATAAGGCATGCTTAAATGTAAGGTGAGTTGAGGAGTTCCTGATGTGGGTGGGGAGTGAGTTCCAAAACCTAGGTGCAAAGTAAAAGAAGGCTTGCTCTCCCATTCTAGTGGAGCATGGCTAAACAGATAGCAATGGTGAGGTAGAGGATCTAAGGGAGCGAAAGTGAGAGACAGGGGTGAGCATGTTGCCCAGTGAGGAGGGGCAAGGAGATCTGGTTAAGAAGTCAACAAAACACTCTAGGGTGTAAGAACGACGGGCATCAGAAGATAACCATTTTAAAGCAGAATAGAGAAGGCAGTGATGGGTTAGGCAGGGAGACGATAGGGCAAATCTACTGATATAGTTGTAAGATGTGTCCCGTTTGCAAAGAACACCAGTGTTGGCATGAGAGATCACTGGCAGGGCATATAGCAGTTGTGGGAGTAAAACACCTCTTGCAAATGAGATCCTAGCAGCTGGAGTGAGTGAGTGACACACTCTGTATGCCACACCAATTTTGACATTAACCAAGCAACACACCTTGTTGACATGCTCAGAGTAGTCAAGTACCAGGTCCAGCGTTACCCCTAGATACTTTAAGGATGAAGTGTTGGAGACAGAAGTCCCATCACAGCAGTGCACCAGGAGCTTTGGGGACCAGTGGAGACCTTTCTAGCGGACCCAAAGCGCATGGCCTGGGTCTTAGATATGTTTAGGACTTGGTAGTTGGATGAGAACCAGGATTGGAGGGTCTGAAAGGTGGGGGAGAGGCATAGGTTAATGTTGACAATAGACTTGGAGACTGAGTAAAGCACCAGGTCATCAGCATACATGATAATATTGCAATGAGAAGAGGGAGTAGGGATATCATTAATGAAGAGGAAGAAAAGTAGGGGACCAAGGATCGATCCCTGTGGAATGCCACAGATGATCAGGACGGGGGAGGAGAGAGACTTGCAGAAGAAGAGAGCCTGAGACTGATTTTCTATGTAGCTACCAAACCAGGAAAGGGTAGAATCAGAGGCATCGAGGGAGTTCAGCTTGGACAATAGTAGTGGGTGATGAACCATGTCAAATGCTTTGGCGAGATCTATGAACACTGCCCCAGTATGTAATCCCTTGTCCATGTTATTTTATTACATCACTGGTAAACTTAGTGAAAGCAGTAGTTGTGCTACGTCCAGCCCTAAAGCTATGTTGTGCTGGGAACTGTAGGTTGAAGTTGAGAAGGTGCGCAGTGACCTACCAATGAACAAGTTTCTCAAGCAGCTTGCCGAGTGTGGGCAGGAGAAAAATGGGCCTTATTTTGACATAATCCTGGCGTCCCCTTTCTTAAAAATAGGCATAGTTCTGGCAACTTTCCAGACCAGAGGCACAGAGGCAGAGCTGATGGAGAGGTTGAAAAGTCTGGTTACACGTACAGCAAGACAAGAGGCAAACTGCCTTAAAATGCTAGGATGGATACCATCAGGGCCAGCACTACCATAAGCAGGGACAGACTTTAGTAGCTTAAGCACTGTACTTCTGTTCAAGTGACCAATGACAGCTCAAGGGCTGGGGCAGCAGTAGCTGACGGGGATGGGGATACCGGGGAAGTAACGGAAGATGGAGGGGAGGGGATGGGAAGTGTTGAAAACAGGAAGTTAAAGGCATTTGCTGTGGTAAGGGGGTTATTGCAGTGAGTATCATTCATCAGTATTTCATTTGGAGTCATAAGCTTGTTGCTCCTGAGGATTAACTTAATTTGAGACCAGTACATTTTAGGGTTAGAGGCAGAAGAACTGAGAAGATTCCTGTAGTATATGCTCTTGGCTAAGCGAATCTCCCTTTTACAGGTGTTGCGTAAGGACCTGTAGGCCTCGAAGTCAGGTTGAAGGGAAGAGGACTTCCATACTGACCAGAGTTTATCTCTACATTTTAGCAGCTGAAGTAGGGGGCGTGTAAGCCATTTGGTAACTTTACATTTTACTGTCCATGTAGTGACCGTAATATGAAGGTTCTGGAGAGAGAGAGCAGGGTATTGTTGAAGTATTTAGCTGCTATGTTTATGTCATTGGTTGTGTAGAGGGGGGACCGGTCAACCATGTTTAGATTGTGCAGAAATGTAGCAGGGTTTAGTTTAGAGATGTTAGAGAAAGATAAGACTTTAGATGGGTAGGAGGGAGGGGTGGTGTCCAAGATGCAGAAGACTGGGCAGTGATCACTTATTGAGTCAGGTATCCAATCTATGAGGGTGGTAGTGGAACCACGATGGGAGATTCTGGTGGGGTTCCAGATAAGTTGAGTAAGGTTTGCCTTGCTAGTAATGGTGGATATGACAGAGGAACAGGGCCCCTGCCCAGTTCTGATTAAAATCACCCGGGCATATTACTTCATTTTCCCAGACACAGAGGGCACAAGCTCAATAAATTCTTCCAAACCCAGCCTAGCATTTCTAGGAAGAATGTAATTGCAGAGATGTGGATTTTTTTTAACTCCCCCAAGTAACAGAATTGAATGAAGCACCTCACAATTTGCCAGAGGGAAACCTTGAATGAGAGACACATTGAGGTGATACTTGAAGTACAGTGCCAGGCCACCCCCTCTTTTGGTGTTAGAGCAATCAACTCGATGCATATTATATCCTAGCATTGAGCAGAGGGAGTCAACAATAGAGGGTTTCAGCCAGGGCAAGAATGTCTGAACTATTAGAAGTAACCCAAGCCTCGAGCTCAGGGAGATTAGCAGTAAGGCTCCTAATGTTAAGGTGGGCAAAGGTAAAGCAGGGTGATTCAGACCAACAATTGGAGGAGGGATACTGGAAGGTGGTATTAATGATAGCAGGACCAGATTGGTCTCAACATCCCCAGCAAGGGTAAGGGATAGGCTAATTATCCAGAAAGAGGCAATTACGACAGCATGAGAGACACACACCGTGGAGATACTGTACCTCCGCAAGATGTTCCTAAGTAAAACCCCAAGGAGTTGATTATTGAACCCCAACATAGGTGTAGGTTTAGGGGTGGTGTTGGAGAGTACGTTGGAGTAGCAGAAGTCATCAGAAGAGTAAAAAAGGTGAGAAGAGGGAAGATCAGTGGGACCTGTTAATAGAACTAGAAAAAACATGACTCCTAAAATTAGCAGGAGGGGATAAATAGTTCTAGAGTATATTGTGAGAAAGGAATAAAGGCAGTGGTAGGTAGGGAGGAGAGAAAGTGAGATGAGAAGTCAAATCCCCCAACTGGAGCAGCTGTCCAGGAATAGCAGAGAGAAGCAGTGACTGAAAGTTAGATGTACTAGAGTATAGGCGACCTCTAGTGGGGATCTAGTATAAACAGCAAATGGGAATCAAGGGAGATTGGCAAAAAAAGAAAGAGCTCGCGCGAGACCCTACGCTATATATCAAACACCAGCTAAGGGTGGGAGGGTATTAGGCGATGGGTGGGGAGCAGCTGCGAACTGACTTCGGGGATGCAGCCTGGCTTGAACCCAGAATTGCCAACTGCACTCCTGTGTCCCCCGAGCAGCCTGCACTCTGGAAGCCAGCTATTTATTTATTTGGAAAAGCAGGCTCTGTTTTAACATTTACAAGCTCCATTTTAAAATCAATATAAGCGAAGGAGCACAATTAGGCTACCATTTGGCAACATAGTTTAAATGAAGTCCAGCGGCTATCCCAAGGCAGAACTATTAAAACGCTGGTGGCAGAGTAACTGGAGGAGCTATGGTAGAGAGAAAATGTCTTTAACTGTTTAAAATCTATACAGGATGCTGCTAAGTGTCCCAAGTAAAGGCACTGCAGCTCAGTTCCCACTCTGACTTGGGATCCTTGCCAGTAAGCCACCGGGAACTAGTTGGTGGTCGAGAAAAAAAAGGCACCGAGTTTGAAATTCCCAAGACAAAGGAATATGAGTGCAGCCTTCAGAGCGTACCTGTGTGAGGGTTGGCAGGGCAGACTGGAGCAGCTCCGTGGGCAGTCTGGCCCGAAGGTATTACTGTGTGAGGGTTGGCAGGGCGGACAGGAGAAGCTCCACGGGCGGTCCAGCCCAAAGGTATTACTGTGCGAGGGTCAGCAGGGTGGACGGGAGCAGCACCGCGGGTGGTCTGACCCAAAGGTATTTAAAACACAAAAAAAGGGAAAGTATAAAGTCACTAGGGGAATCGGGCTAGGCAGCTATGCAACTAACCCTTTGATTAATTGATGCAACTGCACTCCATCCAGACAGTAAAGTTTTTGTATAGAAAAACTATGTGCCTCAGCTATTTTGCACTGCATGATTAACCCCCCACCCCCAAAAAAGCTTAGTATCAGCACACTAAGAGAATCAGGTGGGGGGGGGCAGTCGGGTATCCTTAACTGCATTTATTTAACTGTGTGCCTCTGGGAAATTGAACTGTTAGTCTTACTGAGCTAGGAGACTCAAGAGATGCTTTTAGACACCGGCAGAGACCTGGGAAGCTACATCATGGTCGAGGGGAAGACCGCTTGTTACCTGTCCTCTCCCCTGCACTGAGAGCTGACCAGCCAATTGTGACTCCTGTCTGAACTGATGTTGGGATCAAGAAGTGCATCTGGGGTTCAGAGACAATTCCTGGCTGTCTCTCCCCTGCAACATGTATTTGTTTTTTCTGATGGAGATCAGTGGAGTGGGGTTTTCATTAAAGAAAGAACTGTGCTTTCCTCCTGCCTGCTTGCTGCAGCACCGGAGCACTATAAATGTACAGTAAGCTTCATGATAGGCTGTAGCTGCAACCAATCAGCAATCAGCCTCCACCTGGCACCAAATTAAAATTACTGCCTTTGTTCTATGGGTGTTCAGCCAGCCTTAAATAGCGGTGCTGTCCCTGATACAATTTAGACGCCACCGGAGACCTGTGGAAGCTACATCATGGTTGAGGAGAAGACCACCTGCTACCTGTCCCCTCCCCTGTACCGAGAGCCATCCAGCCAATTGTGACTCCTGCCTGGACCAATGCTGGAATCAACAAGTGCATCAGGGATTGAAAGACAATTCCTGGCTATCTCTCCCCCGCAACATGGTCATACTTTTTCTGATAGAGACCACTGGAGTGGGGTTTTCATTAAAGAAATAACTGTGTTTTCCTCCTGCCTGCCTGCTACCACACTGGAGCACTAGAAATGTACTGTAAGCTTCACGGTAGGCTGTAGCAGTGACCAATCAGCAAGCCGTCTCTGCCTGGCACCAAATTTAAATCACTGCCTTTGTTCTACAGAGGTTCAGCCAGCCTTAAATAGCGGTGCTCTCCATGATACGATTTAGACACTTCCGGAGACCTGGGAAGCTGCATCGGGGTCAAGGGGAAGACTGCCTGCTACCCGTCCCCTCCCCTGCACCAAGAGCCAACCAGACAACTGTGACTCCTGCCAGGACCGATGCTGGAATTGAGAAGCACATCGGGGGGTTGAGATACAATTCCTGGCTGTCTCTCTCTCACCCCCCCGGCCCGCAACATGGACATGCTGTTTCCGATGGAGACCAGTGGAGTGGGATTTTCATTAAAGAAATGGCTATGTTTTCCTCCTGCCTGCCTGCCGCCGCACCGAAGCACTAGAAATGTACTATAAGCTTCCCGGTAGGATGTAACTGTGACCAATCAGCAAGCAGCCTCTGCCTTGCACTAAATTTAATTTACTGCCTTTGTTCTATGGGGGTTACGCCAGCCTTAAATAGCGGTGCTGTCCCTGATACACTCTAGACACTGCCAAAGACCTGAGAATCTGCATCAGGGTCAAGGTGAAGACCGCCTGCTATCTGTTCCCTCCCCTGCACTGAGAGCCGAGCAGCCGATTGTGACTCCTGCCTGGACCAACACTGGAATCAAGAAGCGCATCGGGGGTTCAGAGACCATTCCTGGATGTCTCTCCCCCACAACACAGACATGCTTTTTTGTTCCAGCCCACCCTTCCCCACACCATGACCTTTTAAATGGTCAGTAAGCCACCCCCTTGAGCCTGCAACTAATTAGGAGGCAGCTGTCTCACATATACTGTCACCATTAAGACTGTATCCTGAACCTTCACTTCTTTCAAACTGACTAACTCCTGGACTTCCTCTCCTCTACAGTTGAGTTGTGTCCAGAATTACAGATTGCTCACAGCATCTTTTTCTCAATAGTTATGTAGCATAGAGTTGCTAGTATAAGATTTACTGGCCAGCCAAGTGAATTAGCTTGAACCCTACCTACCATAATCAGGGAAAGACTAACCATGTTGTGGTAATTACTAGTCTTAGTGGTTTACTATAAATTATATGACATAGATTGGCCTGCTACTGTCAGGGGTAGTTTAACTCTCTGTGGTAATTAATAGCCTTAAGGGAATACTGTATCTGAATACCTATGCAGAGCCACACTTACCTATAGACCCTCACTCTTATTCAAGGACTCCTCTAGCCAGAAACTGTGTCTTTGGAATCGCTAGCTTAAGATATTGTGTGCACTCTCTTCTCTCCCCTGCATCTACCTCAAAAGCTTAAGACAGGATGTTAAAGGGAGCTCTACTAAGGGTAGCTTATATAATGATAGTTTTAGGTTCTGACCTGGCCACACGAAACCTACATGTTGTCCCAGGGTAGCTGCTCAAACCAACGGAATATGACTCCTTGGCTGTCATTCACCCTGGTACTTGGCTGTATACCCCGATATGCATGGATGGACTCTGGATAAAGAGATCCTGTTATGCCATAATATCCTATACAAGGAGCCACCTATGCCGACCCCCCCCCCAAGCCCTGGACTCCTAGATATTTCTCTGATATATCTGTCAGTATCGCTCAGACTTATCCTGGCTGGTGACGTTGAACTGAATCCAGGCCCTCAAAATTCAAACACACACATTGGTACCACTAATGTTGCGCTGTGGGCTAGCACTAAGGGTCTGAAGTCAGCGCATATGAACACATGCAGCCTGTTACCAAAAATGCATGAAGTTGAGGCATGGGTGGCTCCATACTCCCCTGATGTGTTGGCAATTTCTGAAACATGGCTCAAACCTGGCATACTAGGGCATGAAGTTGAAATCCCCAGCTACACGATGCTACATGCTGACAAAGTCAATAAAAAGGGAGGGGGTCGCCTTATACTTAAAATCATCACTTAACATCAAAACAGTTACACCTGGGACCTCTGACAGCTCCTACTGTGAAGCTCTGTTGGTACAATTAATGTTGGGTGATGCCAAATCCTTGATTATTAGTTGTGCATACAAACCCCCAAAGGTTGCCCATGCTGCCTTTAAGGCACTTATGAAGGCTGTACAGGGCCTACCTGTATTGGAAAAGATTATCTTAGGGGATTTCAACATCCAAGGGGTACCCCAACAAACTCTGTTATCAAGTCCACCTTAATGAACCTCAACTTGACTCAGATAATTTAAGCTCCGATGAGACTAAATTTGAAAACTGGCAACCATTGTATGCTGGACTGAATCCTTGTATCCCAGCCAGATAGAGTTAAGCTGGCTTGGACGTTTAGTGACTCACTTAGTGACCACGTCTGACATTTGTGTTATGGAAATATGACTCCCCCTCCCTTCCTCCCTGAACCATTTTGACTAGGGACTACTCCCACTTTGACCAGGTCTCCTTCCTAAGGACACTGGCTAAAGTGAATTGGACCCACATAAAATGTGCCCACATGTTAGATGATGCCCATGATATCTTTATAAACTACTTTTCCTCCGTTGCCAATAAACACACCCCTTACAAGCAAATAAGGGTAAAGAGACAGAATGCCAAATGGCTAACCAGGGATCTAAGATCCCTCATGAGACAGAGAAGGCAGAATAGCACAGTGGTTTAAGGCACTGAGCTGCAAATCTGGAGACCTGGGTTTGAATCCCACAGCCCCCACATGCATACTGTGTGACCCTGAGCAAGTCACTTAACTTCCCTGTGCTCCCAGGTTGCACCTGTAAACAAGCTTGCAGCTTAGTGTGTCTCATCTGGTTAAACAATTGGAAAGAAAAAAAAAGGCCTAGCTTACCTATAAATCCACTAACCTAACTGGGGATTGGCTGAAATTTAGAACCCTGAGAAACAAATGTAAAAGTGAACTTAAATCAGCTAAAAAGGTACCCGAGAGACCTATAAACTGCAAGCCTGTCTGACCCTAGAAAATTCTGGGCCAATATCAATACCCTCTTAAAGGGAAAAGTCTCTTCGGCAAATGTGGACATAGTGTCTAATGGGTCACGCCACATGGATCCAGCTGAATCTGCCAGAGAGATAAACACCTTCTTTGCTGATTTGGGCAAATACAGAACCCCCAACTAACACCCCTCATTAAAAAAAAATTAGGCCCCTCCCAATGACCAAATTTTCATCTTAAACTCATCACAAGTTCTGATGTCCTAAAGCTCCTGCAGAAGATTAATGAGATAGGACCAGCAGGCTATGAAAAGCTTGATTCCAGGTTACTAAGGTTAGCTGCCCTGGTCATTGCCTCCCCTATCACTTGTCTATTCAATAGATCACTTCTGGGAGGGAAATTACCCCCCTTATGGAAAGTGGCCCTGGTCACTCCAGTGCATAAAGGGGGGTCCCCAAAAATTTAGAAAACTATAGACCGATATCAATTCTACCTGCACTGCACAAGATCTTGGAAGGGCTTATGTATAACCAGGTACCAGACTATTTGGAGAGATATGAGATATTAATGCCTGAACAGCATGGTTTCAGAAAGCACCATGGAACTGACACTGCTCTTGTCAGCCTGACCACTAATATTTTAAACTCCATAGATAAAGGGCTTCTAGTAGGTGGGGTCTTTATAGATCTCACAAAAGCATTCGATCAGTCTGCCACCACCTATTAGCTGAAATATTGGTATCCCTGGGCATAGATAATCTCTCACTATGGTGGTTCACCACCTATCTGGAGGGTAGATCTCAAACAGTGAAGTGGCTAGGCGCTTTCTCTGACCAGCAGCCCATTCTGGATGGGGTCCCATAAGGATCAATCCTTGGGCTGCTGCTGTTTTTGCTATTCATAAATGATCTCCCACAGCACATGGAGGAGCCAACATTGCGTTATATGCAGATGTACAGTACTGTATAGGGCTGCCCCAAATGCAACACAACTAAATGAGCAATTAGGTACAGACTCCTATCACTGGAAAATTGGATTCTTGATAACAAACTGGTCCTGAATGGGAAAAAAACTAAAGCTATGCTATTCGGGTCATGAAGTCTTGGTTCTGACTGTGCTGAAAATCTCTCTCTGCCTCTCTGAAGTCAAGAGTGGAAGTGGTCAGTTCCTTCAAATACCGGGGCCTACCTTGACCAGGATGGCACAGTACAAAACCCACCTCAGCCACCTAAATCTATAAATCAGAAATTAGGTCTTCTATACCACTTAGCCCCTTCCTTACCCCTGAATCTTACCACAAAATTGCCCAAACTACCCTCCTTCTTGTCCTTCTCCATGAGGCTCGAGTACTGCACTCCGTTAAGGGCACTGAGCTGCAAATGATAAGAACTCTCTACCATAGGATAGGGAGATTTGTCAACTCAGCGAAACCGCTTGCACACCACTGCACAGTGCTAAATTCCCTAAACTGGCTGTCCCTTGAGGGCAGATTGGTCTATCCCTCCCTCTGTCCAGCCTACAAACTTAGGCAAGACACCTCACCACCTAGTCTAAAAAATATGATACAGCCTTAGCAGTCCACAAAAACATCAAGATCTTCAGAACTCCTGTTACTTCAAGTAACTAGGGACCACAACTCCTGGGGAGCCTGATCATTTTCCTCCTCCATACCCTCCCATACCCTCCCTCTGGAATACACTCCTGTGTTGCATCCACTCCTCTACCTCCTTAAGGAATTTTAAAGAAGAGCTTAAATCTTACCTGCTGAAATCACCCCAGTGCTCCTGCTATAGCTGATTAGGGGCTATCTTGCCGCACTATTGTCCATAACATGTTGTAATCTGTTGTCTTGCTGTACTATGTGCCTGCTATTTGTAATCTGTTGTTCTTCAAGACTAATGAGTTGCTCTGAAATTTGACTAATATGGTATTCCTTGTAATATATGTCCTAGTATTGTTCATGTGTGTATAATGTGTATGCCAACTGCTTCATGTCTCTCTGTAATTAACCCGAGTCACCCCTGAAAAAGGGACCATCTGGTCTCAGTGGGTCTACCCAGTTACCAAAATTAAATAAATAAATAATGCTTGCTGATCTGGTTGTGTTTGTGCAGGATCAACCAACCTAGAGGGGGTCTTACAACACTGTGTAGTCACCCACATCATCAAAGCAGCCCTCACACCCCCTGTGGTATGCCTACCCCCCCAGCCAGCACGCAGTGCCTCTGCATCACACTCTAAAACCCAACAGCCCAAGGTAGGCGAGTCTGGATCAACTCATCTCACAAACCCTGCTCTCCCATTTGCCAGCGTTGTGAGCCACCAGCCTGCACCACTAATTGTTTTTTTAATTCTTGGAGTGCTTTTTTTTTAAGCTGAGCTGCTGATGGTGTAATTGCTGGCAGTTCTCCATGCTGCTGTTGTTAGTTGTGTGCCACTAAGTGAGGGGGCTTAGCTTCTGTGTGCCCTTGAATCTGCTGTATGACCTGGGTGCTGTTTTTTCCCTACCTGCCACTGCACGATTTAACCCAAGTGGGTGGAGGGACGCTGTAAAAGCACCCAAGCCAGATTGCACACTCAGAAGCATACAACAGATAAGGTGCCAGATACTGTACAGAGGCAGTGGGCAGAATGAGGCTGCAGATGCTGCTTGTTGTGTTCCCCTAAGTGAGTAGGGTGGCCTTAGCATCTGCGTGCCCTTGAGTTTGCCATGTGGTCCAACTGTTGCTGCCACTCTACCTGCCATTGTATGATGCCAGCAGGGTTGGGTGAGGTGCTGCAACAGCACCCAAGTCAGACAACACACTCAAAGAAGCACAGAAGGTAAGATTCCAGGTACTGTACAATGCCAGTGGGCAGAGTGGTGCTCTAGTCGCAGCTTAGACATGAAATTCTGAGCTTAGACATGAAAACTGAGAGACCTACTTTTCATGAAGACCAAAACCACATGTTTAAGAGATGCATTATTTTCCATTAGAAGATTCTTCACTAATCACTTGTGGATTTTTTAGGTGGAGGCATTTTACTTCAAAGAAACAAATTCAGGCAGGTACCTGTTAGACAGGACTGAACCAAGGAAGTCCACCGCAGTGTCTGGTGGTCTGGCTTAGTTCATGTTTGAGTTCTGAAAAGCTAAGGGGCCCAGAAATTTGAAACATGGGCATGTGGGGTGTGGATGCAGAAGGAACGGGACCGTAGTGCTGCTTCTAGTACTAGCATCACCCAGGAGGGATGGGAGCTGCACTGTTGCTACTGCTGTCACACATGGGGGATGGGGGCTGTAATGCTTCTGTGATCACCCCTAAGGGATGGGGGCTGCAGAATTTTTGCTGACATCACACCTAAGGGACTGAAGCATTAATGCTGCTGCTCTCACCCTTGAGGGACTGGGGCCATAGTGCTGCTGCTGCTCTCACCCCTGAGGGATTGGGGCCATAGTGCTGCTGCTGCTACTATCACACCTGTGAGATAGAGGCCATGGTGGTGGTGCTGCTGTTATCACACCAGAGGGATGGGGGCCATAGTGGAGCTGCTGTTGTTGCCATCACACCTAAGGAGTGTGGGCCACAGTGGTGGTTGTGCTGCTGTCACCCCTGGGGGATGGGGGCCATAGTGCTGCTGCAGCTGCTGCTATAAAACCAGAGGGATGTGGGCCATAGTGGTGTTGCTGCTTGTACCGTCACATCTATGGGATGGGGGGGCATAGTGGTGCTGCCGCTGTCACACCTGAGGGATGTGGCCCATAGTGCTGCTGCTGTCATGACTGAGGGATAGGAGATGTAGTGCTACCATCACCCCTGATGGAAAACAGCCATAGTGTTGCTGTCACATCTGAGGGTTGGGGGCTATTGTGCAGCTGTTGCAGTCACCTCTGAGGGATGGGGGCCATAGTGCTGCTGCTGCCATCACACCTAAGGATTGTGGGCAGTAGTACTGCTGCTGCCATCACACCTGAAGGATGGGAGGCCATAGGGCTTGTAGACCTGCCTGACCTGTTATCCCTCATGTGGACCATCTATCTTATAGTCTAAGACAAATCAGTATATAACCACTTTACAATGACATATTATGTAGTATTATATTTGTGGCCTTAGCATGCCACCAACTGTTATTAGTTACAATGCAATGTTCAGCATAATCACAGGATTGCTCCATTGTTACCCAAACGTAGTACTAGTCAGCAGAATTGCTTATCTGTGTGTATATACGAACATACGAATCTGCCAGCAGAAAAAGGCCTTATGGTCTATCAAGTTAGTCTGCTCCAATGTGCAGCTAGTACCCTTATCTTGCAGCTGCCACCTCTTCTCCCCTCTCACTTTTACCCCTCTTGCACCCTGTCCCATGCCCTTTTAAAATTGCCCACTCAAAATCTCAGTCAATCAAAATCTTTATTTAACCAGGCAAACATTGTTGCACAAGCTCGTTTTTGAGATGGACCTGGAAAGGAGAGGTTAACAATACATACAAAGGAATACTCAGTTACATCATAATTGGGTAAACAATATAGACAAAATTAATTCACACTTACACAGTATTTACATATAGCAGTAATTATACACAGGAAGTTTATAATACACATGAAACAGAGTATTGAAAAGAGCCATTTAGCTAAAACCATGAAAAGTATGCAGCTAAAAAGTATAACAGCTGTAGTACAGTATATACAGGTTAAACATATGAACTACTTTTACAGTGTGTATTTGAAGCATCTTTGAACACAATTATTGATTGAAGGAGCTTGGTGAGGCATGGGAGGGGTGCAGAAGGGGACACAAGAGGATGAGTAAGGAGAGGTACGTGGTACATGGAGTGCTCGCAAAGGCATGTAGTGATTGCAGGGATAGTGTGGCAACGGTTAGGGAGTGGAAAGCAAAACACCATGACGGTGTCAAGGGGAGGTAAGCAAGGAGTGTAGGTGGGAGCCAGGGGGACATGGAAAAGGAACTAATGATAAGGAAAAAAACACAGGGTTGGGATAGAGGGAGCAGTCAGCTAAGTTCTTAGAGGCTGTAACATTGCCCAAGAGGGGTGGGAAAGAAGTACCAGTAAAGGGATGTACTGGAGCAGATGGAACTGAGGTTAGGGGAAGGTGACGTCCGGGGAAGCAGTTACAGGATTCCTTGGTAGAGCGAGAATAAAGTGCTTTGAAGGCTGATAGTTTGATTGGGTAAGCCAGCTTCAGGGTTGTTCTAGAGAGAGGGTAAAGTGTGAGATATGGCAGACCTGCCAAAGCGCAACTTGAACTTTGGTACTGCAAGGGAGATAACAGAGGAACTCCTTAAGGCATATTTACCTATCACACCTAGAGGAAGACGATCCGAGATGTACTGTGCTACAGGATACTTGCAGGATCTAACAGTTTTGGGTGTTAGCTGCCCACCTAACTGACCAATGGCAGCGTTTTATTTTTCAGCAGATGAGCCATTACCCAGGTAATGGACTTTCTTATCAACACCATATAACGTTATGCAAGTGCTTTGGTCAGTGAATTTCATGCAAGACCATCCGGGTGTTTGGAGGTTCTGGGCTCTCAGCTTATGGTAAGCTGTTGTTTTCTGTATCTGATGGGAATAAATTTTGTTTTCTGCAACACCTGTTTCTGAGTTCTGTTTTGCCATCAAGTTAGAATCTTGCCGACACTGGTAACAGGCTGCTACTGGCATCAGACATGCCAGTTAGGAGCCATAGTGCTGCTGATGCTATTACACCTAAAAGATGGAAAGATGGGGGCTGTAGTGCAGCTACTACTGCCATTACCCCTGAGGAAAGGCAGCCATAGTGCTGCCGCTGCTGCTGCCATCATCCAGGCGGGATGGGGCCAGAGTGCTGCTGTCACCTCCGAGAGATGGGGGTCATAGTGCTGCCACCGCTGCTGCCATCACCCAGGAGGGATGGGGCCAGAGTGCAGCTGTCACCCCCGAGAGATGGGGGCCATAGTGCTGCCACAGCTGCTGCCGTCATCCAGGAGGGATGGGGCCAGAGTGCTGCTGTCACCTCTGAGAGATGAGGGCCATAGTGCTGCTACTGTCACCCCTGGAAGGTGGGGGAACATAGTGCTGCTGCTTCTGTCACCTCTGAGAAATGGGGGCCATAGTTTTGCTGCTGTCACATATGAGGGTTTGTTGACTCAAGATGCCAAACATCAGGTCTGCTACACTGACTAGCCTCCAAGATCTGCACACTCAGATCTCTGGGGCAAATAGGCTTTTTTTATATCATAGAATACTTTTATTGGGTTTTCTCAAATAACAAGACTATGTAGGATACAAGCCATATGTCCATTATAAATGCAGGTCCAATACTTCAGATATACAGATGCTTAATGGAGTATTTAACCAGGCACATATGTGGTCTAACAATCCATAAAACACTTATTACACCATTAAAGAAGAGCATAGTATTGCAATCCTCTAAATGAAACAACAGAAAGAAATAATAAGCATATCTGGTATCTGCACATCTGAGCTGAAGGAGAGGAAACCAGATACAGAGCAAGGAAAGGGGATCCTGTACTAAAATTATGGTAATAGGAGTAATTGAGGCAGGTATCGAGCTGCCGGGGTGATAGGAGGGGGGAGGTCTGGGGCAGACAGGGAAGGTTAAACTGGAGGGTTGCTCAGAGGAGATGGGGACACTAGGCAGAGAGGGGAGTGTAGGTATGCATCCCATTTACGGTGATAAACGGAGAGTTGACCTTTTTACGACTGTGGGCAGAGCCTACAGGAGTTTTGCATGTACAAAAGGAGTGATGTCATGTTTTCTGTCCATGGAACTGACTGAAGGTGTAAATTTATTTATTTATTTGGTTCTAGGAATTAATACCTTTGAGCCAAAGGCTCTTTTACAAAGGTTCCACATCAAATGAGTACATACAAGCATAGTTACAAAGTAAGGTAAATAAGTTGGGTATTGTCACAGGCAAGGAGAAATAACACATTACCGTAAAATATACAAACAAGTAAGACCAGGGAGGGAAAAGAAGAAAAGAAAAAAAAAAAATATATATATATATGTATTTTTTTTCTTAAACAAACAAAAATAGATAAGGGAAACGAAGTCTCAAAAGGGAAGATATACTATTTGAGAGAGTAAGGGGAGAAAATGTGAGCAGTACAATAGTGAGAAAGGGCCACACATATGCCTTTGACAAGAATAATGTAATGAGAAAAGAGGAGGAGAGAAAAATAAAAGAGAAGGGTGTAATTTAATCAAGTAATTCAATCAAGGCAGTCACAGGAGCTGGAGGCTGCGAGGTGGGAGTGGAGCTGAGATTTGAAAACTCCCAAGGATGTAGAGGGTGTGATGTGGGTATTTATGACATTTAGCCAGCTAGGTGCACGATAAGCAAATGATCGCTGTCCCTGAGTAGTCCGGCAACGTGGAACCAGGAGAGGTTGATGCTTTGATCCTCTAGTGAGATGGATGCTAGGATTTGGGTGTAGTAGGTCTTGGATACAGGGACTGGTAAGGCCCATGGTGTTTTTCTTAGCCATCAGGCAGGTAAGATACTTTAGGCGGTTTGAGAGTTTTAGCCAGCCAGTTTCAGTGTAGAGCTCACAGGTGTGAGTGCGTCCATGTGCACCAGTGAGCAGTCGACAGGCCTTGTTGAGTGAGGTTGTTATGCGCTTAAGAGAGGTGGTTGAGGCAGCCCCATATATAATTAAGCCATAGTAAATTATTGAGATGACAGAGCTTTGCATTGCAATCCTAAGTGCAGGCTGGTAAGGAACTGTCGATTCTGGAACAAGATACCAATCCGCTGGTTTGCCACTTTAGCTGTCTTATCAATGTGGGTAGAAAAGGTTAGGCCTTCATCAAAGGTGATTCCAAGATATTTAAAGGTCATCACTTGTTCTAGAGAACTTCCCAGATAAGTATTGATAGAGAGTGGTAGTTGCCTTTACTTGTTTTGCGGGCTAGAGAAAAGCATTGATTTTGTTTTTTTGTGGTTAAGGACCAGTTTGTGATCAAGGAACCACTTTTCAACTTTGGAAAAAGCAAGTTGAAGTCGGTGGTGTAGTGGTTCCGGGTCTTTGTGAGAGGTTAGAATTACGGCATCATCAGCATATAAGATTATTTGTTCAGAGCATGAGTTGGGAAGTGAGTTTAGAAAAATGCTGAAAAGAAGAGGACCCAAGACGGATCCCTGGGGAACACCTAAAAGAACAGGTTTAGGATCTGAGATAGCTCCTGCGATTTTGACAGCTTGGGTACGTTGAGAGAGATAACTTTTAACCCAGTCTCCGGCGCTTTGAGAGAGGCCAAGGATTTGTAGTTGTTTGACAAGTAGGCCATGGTGAACAGTATTGAACGCCTTTGTTAAATCAATGAAAACTGCACCAGTTTGGTAACCATTGTCCAAGGCTTTATGGATAGCTCCTGAGAACTCCAAGAGGGCAGTCGATGTGCTGTGCCCTTTCCTGAATCCATGTTGCTGAGTACAGAGGATGTTATACTTTTGAAGGTAGTCAGTGAGTTGGTCTACCACTATCCGTTCGAGAGCCTTTGAGAGAGGAGGGAGTATAGATATAGGTCGGTAGTTACCTGGTAGAGACTTGTCACCATTTTTGAATACAGGGGTGACAAGTGCTGATTTCCATTTGCTGGGAAATTGACTGTGGCAGAGTAAATAGTCTCCTCCGCCTTACCTTCCTCCAAGAAATGTTTTCTGCCCTCAAATAAATACGCTTTCATGTTACTCAGTGGTTGCAGGGTACTACTTTCTTTCTTAAATGGGTGGTACAAAAACTGGAACCTGAGCAGTAGGAGGCAGCATTGTTTTTTGGGGGAAGTAAGATCCAACCCCCTTCCACCCAAGAAGCTCCTAAAGATCCAGCCCACCTTTTTTTTTATTCATGTGGGAGGGGCATGAGGTGGATCTATTATGTTGAAATACGATTCACTAGTTTGGGAGCTTGACCTAGGAACACAAGAAGTCTGTGGAATCCCTGCACTTTTTTAAGGAGTATGAGAACAGAAGATTCTTAATGCCTTCAAACTGACTTAAAACCCCTTGGAACAAATGATTATCAGAGTCACCTGGTGTCTCAAAGGGAAAGACTAAGTGTCTGAAACTACTAAGGATTCACCTTCTATGGAAAATAGACAGCTTTCAGGTATTTCTTAAACATTTATATACTAAAATGGGCACAGTACTTGGTAAATACAGTCTGTGATGAAGTGTATTTTTCTTTTTAAGTTTGAGAAGTGGAGTTGACTTGCACATGTTAAAAATACCAGTTGCAATTAGCAACTCATTTTTTTAAACAAAATTCTGTTTTTTTCTTGCCCTATTTACTTTTTTCCTAGCTCAGTTAATAGTGGAGTTGACTTTCTAACATTCCTCCTGAGTTTATTACTCCTTGGAACCTTTTAGGACTGTGTCCTTGGAACTTTCTACATGACAAGTTCCCATAGGCACCTCACAACACCTCATTAAGCCATTTGACAACACCATCTTTGCTGGACACTGCATAATAAGAGACCCAGCCTTGCATTTTTCCAAATAATATACCAACTTCATTCTCAGGCAGGCAGTTCTGGGGGGGGGGCACACTGGACTTCAGTTGTTTGTTTGGTATTGATCACAACCAGGAGCCCCTCTAAAAATAATTAAATAAATGTATAAATACAGGGTTAAGAAGATCACACATTGAATTGGTTTATGATTAGAGGAAAGCTATGATCACTTTCCTAGTGATTTGCTCCCAGCCACACTTAGCAGACTGCACTTTATAAATGTGAGACAAGGAAGCTGGAGTATTGTCTTTGCAAACAGAGAATGAAACAGCTGGATTCTAACTCAGATCAGCAAGGTACTTTTTACATTATTTAAAATGCAGGACCAAACCGGTTGGGGCCACTTTGACGTAGTGGTTTGGCATGTTCACATTTTGGTCAAAGTCTGATAACTAACAGCCCCTATTTGGGACATGATGAAAGATGGAAAAATCCTCTATTACAAGCCTGTTTGGGCAGTTTGGGGGGGGCACACTGGACTTCACTTGTTTGTTTGATATTGGTCAAAACCAGGAGCCTCTCTAAAAAGAATTAAATAAATTTAGATCACACATTGAATTGGTCATAGCAACAGCAGCAGAAGAAGCATGTTGGCATTAAAAGCTTAGTGGTGTGGATGTAGAAGCACCAGTATTTAAGCATGACTTTGGCAGAGGATTAATTGTGACTGGGGAGTGAGGGAAGGAATGAGTCTTGATATTATTAGCATAATGATTTTCTGAAACTTCAACCTTCAATGACTTAGACTTTGTAGCCATATGGACAGTATACCACTAAGCCACATGCAGTGGGGTATGGGTAAAACCCACATCACCAGACCCAGGCCAGAGCTGTAAAATCTGGACTGGGCACAGCTTGTGCAAATATTGCTGATCCGGTGGAGCAGCAATAAAAGATAAACTATGCAATACCCTCAATAACACACCTACCCCAGTTTACATTTACCTGATGACCATTTTTAGGCCTTATATAGTAATATCTTCCTTCAACAGAACAGCGTGTAATGAAATGTGTTGAATTTACATTGACATTTGGGCATATGCACTTTTATATTATATGAATTTTGTGTGTGAACTGTATATCAGTTTCTAAAAAAAAATAACGAAACACATCAAATGTCTTCAAAAACTTGTCTCAACATTGTTTTTATCTTCTACCTTGTCACAAAATACAGTTGTCTCAGCACTGTTTTCAGTTAGGGTACAGTACCTTCATGTATATGATGGCCTGGTTCTGTTGAGTTGATTGCTATAACAGTGCATAGAATATAATGCAAAACATTTAGGTAACTGTAATACAGATGGTGGCATTATTTTTAATTATACAATGGCAAGGAAAAATGTAAGAAGCTGGCTGCTGACCCACTGAAACAGTGATGTTATTATACAATAACATCACTGTAGCTTTGGATTTGGATCTTTCCTTGCATTTTCTCTTAAGAAATATTTTTCCACACTAACAAAAACATCCTTTAAAATGTATTTTTTATCCAGTATATAACAACAAGCCATTGCATAATTGCAATAAGGCACTCCAGGGTGTGTTATCTTGTAATATTGTCACTCCTGGGGTGGTGGAAGCACTCGGCTTTGCCTCATGATTCAACCCACCCCAGGAGTGACATTATTACATGACACACACCACGTCATGCTTTATTGCTTAAATATGCCCTTTCTCACTGTACTGTACTTTGATTCAGTTAGTATATGTGCAACAGCCTTCATGTGAACACTTTGGGCTTCTCTTTGACTCCTGATGTATATTTGCTTTAGCTATAGTATATTGTTTGAACTGTTTGGGTCTTCTTGATGTGGTGCCTGTGTGCCTAAACTATGTAATCTGTTTATCTACTGTTACCCATGCATCTCCAGTGAAAGATTGTTATAACAATCTGCTCTACGAGCCATTGTTTTTTGACTTGTTAACTGTGCTGTCTTTGTATTAGTTTCAACTAGGTGCCTTTGCAACTGAGCTCTGACACAAAGGTTTGCAAATCTGATGTTTTTTAAATAAATACATGTTTATGTTTAAGCCCATGAAACACCCTTATCTAGTTAAGGCATTCACAGTCATAGTGGCTCTGCCAGAGCTTGTTTGAGATAGGAGAGCCTTTCTAGAGAAGCCAGCTTGGCCATGGCAGTCCACCAGGACAAGACTGTGGGAGGTGAGCGTTGGTGCCAGTTCATTAACAGAAGCCGTCTGGCTTCTATCAAAGCTTCCAGTACCCATTCCTTATGCTCCAAAGATAAGGAACAGAGAGCCGAGGGGTCACCGAGGAGGAGCATGGGGCTAGATAGATCAGTTGGTTGATACAGGGCATTAGCACAATCAGCGCTTATAGAAGACCAGTAAGATACCAGATGAGGGCATAGCCACAGTATGTGTAAAATGTGAGCGGGGCTTTGCTGGCATCTCCAGCAATGGGAGTGAGAAAGCAAATCCCACATCTGGAGGGCACCTGGAGTCCTGTACCATTGAAGGAGGATTTTGAGTTGAATCAACTGACTCTTGGCATCTTTATAGGAGGAGTGCACCATTCGCAGACACCAAGACCAGGTATTGGGAGGAATAGAGCATTGCAGGTCTTCAGCCCAAGCAAGTCTGCATGGTTCAGAATAGTCTGGTTGCGAGTCCTGCCAGGCCTGATAGAAGCACCCAGTCAGCCCCCTAGATGAAGTAGTTTTATGTAGGGTAGACAACCACTGCCGTCATGGATCTGAGGGGTATACAGACCTGACAGCGTGGACTGCACTACAGATTTGGAGGCACCTACAAAAGTCTTTAGTGGGAAGTTTATAAATATTCAACTGGTCAAAGGACATAAACTCGGTGGAGTTGGGCATGTATAGGTCCTGAATACATCTGATGCCTTGTTCCTTCCAGCTAGGTCACCACACCATTTTTTGTCTATCCACAAAAACCAGTTATCCCAAATAGGGACATACTTCAACAGAGGAGAGCGTGCAGGCTTTGGGGTACCGGATAGTGCCATAAGCCAGTGCCAAGCTGTCGTGGTTTCTGCCACAATGGGAGTCAGACTGGCAGTGTGAAATGGGACACCAGACAGGAGCCCACTCAGGGGGTGACCTGACAATATCTAAATCTCTAGGTTAACCCATTGTGGGGTGGAGACTGGGAAGGCTCAAACCATTTCGTGGCCTGGGCAGATATTTACGCTAAGTGGTAGCCTTGCAGCCACGGGAGCCCGAGTCCGCCTTTGGTCCAGTGAGCTTGCAGTTTATTGTGGCTCCAATGAGGCTTCTTACCCTCACACAGCAAGAGTGAAACCAGTTTGTCTAGGGCCCAGAACAGTTTAGCCAAAAGGGGGACTGGGAGGTCGTTGAGAAGGTAGGCCACCCTGGGGAAAAGGAACATATGAATGGCAGCTACTTTACCACGAAGAGACAGATAGAGACAGCACCACTACACTATCTCTATGGAGAGTCTAGTTAACAAAGGGGTGAAGTTGGAAGTTGCCAAGTCCCTCCAAGCAAATGGGATCACCACTTCAAGGTAGGTGAAACCTTGTGGAGCCCATTCTAAATCAAGGCCTTGTAAGCAATCTTTCTTATAGGCTGCATTCAGTGGTGCAAGGGTGGTCTTCTTTTTGGGGGGGAGGCAGATAGGCTTTGATAATAGTGGGGGGGGGACTCTGCAGATATATGTAAGACACAAAACCAAAGTGAGGTACAGGTTGACTTATCATAGAGTTTATTATTTTTAATAACTACAGGGATTGATGCACAATACTAGGCAACAAAAATACGAAAATACATGCTAGCTGAGAAACAAATTGTTAAAGCACACAGAACAAAACACTGGTAAAAATAGGTTTTAGCTTTGTAGACACTGGTGAAAATTCTAGTTTTTCTATTTGACAAACCAGATTTTGCCCTATTTCAATCACAGTAGACCAGTGTCCCTGCAGATGGGGTCGTACCTGTGATCTACAGAGCGGTAGTATTACCTTTTTCCTCCTGCTATTGTAACTTCTCACAATACACCCCAACATTCTGATTGCCTTGCTGTAGGCTAGTTTGCTTTAGGTAGTCACTTATGAATACTCTCAGGTTCCTTTTCTCAGAAGTAGTGCCCAGCTTAACCTCTCCAATCCAATATTCTGCCCTGGGTTTCTTGTTCTTTATGTGCATCAACTTGCACTTTTTGGCATTGAATTTCGACTGCCAAACCTTGGACCACCTCTTTTACCTTTTCGGGTCCCTCTGCAAATCCCTTACCCACTGCTTGCTTTCTGCCCTACCACAGAGCTTAGTGTCCTCTGTGAAGAGTCACAGGTCACTCTGTATTTCTTCTCCTCTGTCACTGATGAAAATATTTAGAAGGACTGGCCCCAGGACTGACACCAGAAGCAACCCACTCATGACTCCCTCTTCCCAATTTGACCTCATTACCCACCACCCTCTCCTGTCTCCCCCCAATCTGGAACAGCAAGTTCAGGTCTCCAAAAGAGTTGAACACTGTGATCTTTGGATGTTCAGTTTTTCCAGACCATAGCGAACTACCATCAGAAAAAGGTGGACTTTTTGGTTTGACTGGTTCGCCATGGTCTGAATGGTGCAGAGAGGGCAAACCAGTCAAACGGTGAACCTTAGTTCACAACTGTAACAAAATGCAAAGCAGACAGGAACTCACAGACACCCAGGATAACCCCCACAGGATAACGCCCCCCAGAAGTCCCAGTAGCTATGCATATACAAAGCACCCCTCTTTGTTACCTCTGCTATCTCATTTCCCAATGCCCAGCTCTGTGCTTGCACTAGGTGAACCAGATGTGAACTGGTCTGCCAGCACAAGAACGCTGATGAACCCCAGGCAGTTTAACAGTTAAAGTTTGCAACGTTGAAATTTGAGAGGTTTGTACAGCCCTACCCCATTCCCAAATTTCCACCCATATAACTAGGTCCTTTGCTGCTCCCAGATTCTCTAACTTTTTTCAGCAGCTTTATGTGGCATGGACTCAGATGCCTTCCTGAAGACAAAGTAAAGTAAATCTACTGCTTGTCCCTTATCTATCACCCTTGCTACTCATTCAAAGAAAACTATCAGGTCAGTCTGGCAAGATCTCCCTGCCACAAACTCATTTTTTATTTGTTTAGTATCTCTGCCTTTTCACAGTCTCCCTCTGCCCACCCTCCTCCCCTTTATTAAGCCTCGCTATCCCTCCCTTGGTCTTCCTTTATCTCCTGATGTACCTATAAAAGCTTTTATCCCCTTCTTAACTGAGTTGGCTATCTTTTCCTCGGTTTGGGCCTTTGCTGTTCTGACTGCCTTCCCAGCCTCCTTTGCTTTAACTGATACAGTTCCCTGTCCTGCTCTTTCATGATTCCTTGTACTTCCTGAATGCTTTCTTTTCTCTTGAACCTTCACTGCCACTTCCTTTGAGGACCATAGTGGTTTCTTACATCATTTCATTTTGTTAATTTGCTTCACACAAAGGCTCGTTACCTCTGTGATAGTTTATTATTCCCCATCGTTCTTCCACCCTCCTTCCTGCCCATTTGCTAGTGCATTCCTTAGGCACTCACCCATTTTGGCAAAGTCAGCCTCCTAAAGTCCAGTACTTTTGCCTTGTATGGCTTGACTCTATTGCTGTGTTTATTGTGAACCATACTGTTCGATGGTCGCTAGTTCTCAGATGGCTACCCACTTCTACATCTGTGATCCCTCTCCATCTCCATTTGAGAGAACCAGGTCTAAGATTGCTCCCTCTCGAGTGGGCTCCAATACTAGTTGTCTAAGGCATGCCCCCTGTAGGGCATCTAGAATAACCCCACTCTTCGAAGTGGCTGCTGCAACTGCACTCCAGTTAACATCTGGCATATTCAGATCACCCATCAGCAATATCTCCCCTTTTTCTGCCATTCTAAGTGTACTTTCTATCATTTCCTTGTCCATTTCTTCCCCTGAGAAGGGGGTCTGTATACAACCCCTGTGCGGATTGTCGTGCCATTGCCTGTCTCCAAATTTACCCACAGTGCTTCTTCTCCTCCCTGTTTACCCTTTCGTTCTGTTGCTTTTATTCCTTCCCTTATGTAAAGAGCTACTGCTCCTCCTCTTTTACCCTCCCTGTCCCTCCTGTAGATAGTGTATCCTGGTATGTTTACGTCCCAGTCATGGTTTTGTGTGTACCATGTTTCTGTGACTGCCACGATATCCAGATGTTCCTCCTCCATCAAGGCCACTAATTCAGGAAGCTTGTTACCCAGACTACGGGCATTGGTACTCATTGCTCTCCATTTTTTTGATGGCTTTACCTTCTGTTGCAGCATCCCCCACTGACCTTTCTACCTTGGTTTTTTTCTCATTTAGTACCCTGTTTTGTAGGGAGAGGCTGGGATTTTCCTGCTGCTTATCAGTGCCTCCCCCTTTGACTAGTTTAAAAGCTTGCCAATGAAGCATTTAAACCGATTGCTCAAAAGACTTGTTCCCTTCCTGGACAGATGCAGACCATCCTGCCAGTATAAACTGTGCTCTCACAAAACAATCAGCTAAAAGCTCTCACCCACCGCTGCGATGAGTGCCTTCCCGTCAGCAAGATGCCCTACACAACAATTTGACAGAGAAAATACCCTGCTAATCAAACAGAGAAAAATCCAGACATCCAAGTCAGACACAGGTAAACCTCTCCAGCCCCAGAACAGCCTGGTGGTTTGTTAGCCACAAAGGAAAATCAAATATGCAGTTATTTCAGCCCTTCTGAAGATGCTGACAAGATGAGCAGTTTTGAAAACCCCCTTCCTGAATTAAAAACTAAAATAATTAAACACAAAGCAATACCAATGTAAAAGTAAGGAAAACTTCTCTCAGATGTAAGCAAGAGAGAGAGATTAGTTACAGATATCTAGTCCAATATAGTATATCCCACGCAGCTTCTCAGTTGTTTCAAAGCACACCCAGTACACAACTTGGAAGAAGATGGACTTCTGTCTGAAACAGGATCACACCAGTAGTTTATAGTAATTGATCAATGCTGAAATGGTCAAGCTAGAACAATTGGCTGTGATGCAGGTTTCCCTGACTTGTGAAGACAATTTCCCCCACCTCAGGCTATGTCTGGCATCCAATTACAAACTGCAGCCCTTGCTATTTTAAATCACACTACCACCACCAGCAAATATTGCAAAATATATTGATGCAGATTGTTACAGAATTCTAGTAATCAGTCCAGTTAGCCACAAAGGAAAATCAAATATGCAGTTATTTCAGCCCTTTTGAAGATGCTGACAAGATAAGCAGTTTTGAAAACCCCCTTCCTGAATTAAAAACTAAAATAATTAAACACAAAGCAATACCAATGTAAAAGTAAGGAAAAGTTCTCTCAGATGTAAGCAAGAGAGAGAGATTAGTTACAGATATCTAGTCCAATATAGTATATCCCACGCAGCTTCTCAGTTGTTTCAAAGCACACCCAGTACACAAATTGGAAGAAGATGGACTTTGCGTGGATTCCTCCACTACCCTGCTCCACTCTGCCAGCCTTACCATTCCCCTCGCATCTTCCTTTTTTCCTTGATGTACCTGTAGAACATTTTTTCCTGTCCTTGAGCCCCTCTACAATATGCAGCTCTGTGTCTGCTTTTGCACACCTGACTGCCTTCTTAGCCTCCTTTACCTTTATGTAGTATTCACTTCATTCCTCCATCTCCCTGTCTCTCCTTGTGCTAAAAAGATTGAAAACACATAGTAATATGGTTTTAATGCCTTTTTTTTTGCTCATTGATAGCACAAAAATAGCTAAGAGTCGAAACATGAAACTTTCAGGTTGGGTAGAGTCTGGCCAAATGATGATTCTTTGCTATGTGACTTTAGTGAAATAACCCATAGATTTTAAATTATGAAGAAAATACATTTCATTTTTTTAAAAACTGGAGTACATCACTTTCATGACTTGGAATCCCACTTTTGTGAGATAAACGACTTAGGGCCAGATATTCAAAACTTTGTGCTGGGCGCAAACCATTTGCACAGGTTTAGCACGGGATTAGCACGGATCTGCTATATTCAAAAGGCCAAATAATGTGCGCAAACTGCAATAGCACCGGGCAAAACATAATGTATGCAAGGGGCAAAGTGAGGGTGTGTGTCAGAGCAATGCTATATTCAGCAACTAGCGCCACACAAAGTGGTTTTGCATGACCTAGCGCGACACTTAGCACGAAGCACATTATTGCCCAGGAAAAAGTAGTCTTAACCCTGGGCAATCAGTTTTGAGTGACATTTTGACTTTGCACGGCATTTGCGCAGCTTTGCATGACCCTAGCAAAACAATATGACACATAGACAAAGCCAGACAAAGAGACAACATGCTGCTCACAGATGGCATCACAATGATGCCATCATCTGTCACCAGTCCCAGCCATGCCAGGCAGTAAGTGGTGACCCAACCACCAATGGACACCATGGCAGTGTGGCCATACAGCACACACCTACAGACCACTTTACCGTGGACACCAACAGATGCCAGCACACACATGCAGCACTGTGGGCATGGAGGATGTTGAGGGGACAGTGTATGGGTGGCCAGGCTGTACCAGAGACCAGGTGTGGCCACAGTGCTGGGACACATCACGCAGTGCACATGGGCCAGTATTGGGAATACCCCACCAGTGTGCCTTTTTGATCATATTTGCCCCCCCCGGCCACATACCGCACAGCTGTACAACTGCCACAGCACACACAGCTGGACATGTATATGTCACTGTGAGCATCCCATGCTAGAGGTGCAGCATCTGTGGGTCACACAACAGCGTAACAGTAATGTCCACTGTCAGTAAACACCTGCATGTTGGGCCTGTCACTGTGTATAGTGCAGTCATCATCTCTTCCCTAGTGCTGTGTCCACACACTACTGGCCTCCTTGCTACTGTAGTGTCTGCTGTGCACTGTAGCATGACCTACAGTGTGATAGTTGCATGCAGCACCACCACCATCTGTGGCTATGCTGTGTTGTCCCCTGGGGTATAATATTCTATGCTATGCTGTACTGTTTACATGTAGCCTACAGCTATCATCATGCACTGCCAGACTGACCTACAGGTGGAGCTGCAGTCAGACCTGGCCAGTCTCTGTACTTCCAGACTGACCCACAGATGGAGCTGTGGGACCCTGCAGTAACGCTGGGCAAACTGCATGCAAATTAGGGCATAATGAGTTGCTAATCTGGATGTTTATCCAGAGACTACCCAAGTAGGCTCATTTGCATGTCACTTTTGAATATGGCAAAGTTTAGCGCCAGGCAAATGTGTTTGCACCGGACAAATGGTTTAGCTCTGCGCTAAACCTGTGCAAATGTGTTACTGCTGCGCAACCAGTTCAGGGAATACTGCACAGTTTTGAACACTATACTTTCACATGCGCTGCTGCCTGCAGCTGTACTGGGTCCACGCATTTGCTGGCTCACACATTGGCCACATGGTTCACCTCTACCTGCCTTCATGCCCCTGTGCACTATGTTGCTGTTGTGGTTAGCACTTTCTGATTGCTGTATTCAGAGCTGTCCTATTCCAGGGCTAAGTTTGCCCTGCACTCCCAGCCCAGTTTGCCCGGCCTCATTCCCATGCTATATTCAGAAGCTGTTTGCCTCTGGCTATTCCTTTTGAATATAGCTTGCTTTTTGCTCTGGGCTAGGCTTGCCCACTGGGCAGTGCTAATTTAGCCCTGGGGCAACGTTTTTAATATCTGGCCCTTACAGTTTTGTGATTCTTAGTCACAAGAGTGGGTAAAACAGGAAAAACCTTTATGTGTCAGCAAGAAAATCTGTTGGAAGTCAAGTCTGAAACTTGTGTGATTGATACTGTAGGGAGGAAGGGTGATTGTTTAAGTGATTTAAATAAAAATGTTTCAAAACATTAATAAAATGAGGTTGTGAAGGTCATGGAAACAGGCCCTGTTTTCATCACTCAGGAACCTGTTTACATAACACTTAAACCACTTTTGTGAGACACAACCTCCACTTTTGTGACAGTCTCAAAATGAGAAACATCTGGATGGCTTCATTGGGCCATGAGCAAAGTAAGCTACAGGTCTAGCACAGTGCATGTCAAGATGATGCTTTTTTGCAAAGTCTGCTACAGGTATGGCACAATGTCTGCAACTACACTGCTGCTTTGTGAGTCCCGAAGACTGCTACAATCTGGTGCAATGTATGTGATGATGCAGCACCTTTGCAGGCCATACACAAAGTAAGTTACTCTGGTTATTTGTCTCAAAAAGTGAGGAAATACATTGAAAAAAAAAGTTAATGCATAAGTAATAATTTAATAATAGAACTGCAAAAGTAAGGAATTGCTACATTATGGCTTTTTGAACCTTAATCCTGCACACCCCAGTTATCACCCCTGTGAACCCCTCTAACTGAACACGAAAGCTCAACTCAGGTTTCAAACATATGTTTTATTGTCATAAGTAAATAACATACTGTAGTACAAGGAATACAGTTATACCCATAATGATTACTGCATTCGTATGCTGTGAGATGCCAGCCTGGGGCATCCTGTGTGATGCTGTTGCTGCTTTGTGAGTGACTCACATGCCTACTCACCAAGTTTACTACCAATCTGGAGTAAGGCACACAGTATGTGATGTTGCTGCTGTTTCCGCCACACATGAAGTCCACTACAGGTCTGGGGCAACGTATGTGATGATGCAGCTAGTTTGCAAGTCCTCTACAAGTTTATGCATGTCTACTATAGGTGAAAGGCAATGTGTGTGATGATACAGCTGCTTACAAGTCTGCAACAGGTCTTGGACAATGCATGTGATGATGCAGTTACTTTGTGACCGGCGTACAGTGCCACTCAGAAACTCCGCTACGGGTCTGGGGCATGTGATGCTGCTGCTACTTGTACCACGCACAACATTTGAACATTTGATATAGGCTTGGCAAAATGTGTATATGACACACCTGCTTTGCGGGTGGTGTACACACACACTGTGCCCCAGGCCTGTATCCTGCAGCATTGAGTCTCACAACATATTAGTGCAAGTTTTGTCATGGAGTGCAGCCGTGTCCTCACACTATGTTATTTATTTATAATGTTAAAACATACAGTGTGCTTGAATCCAGGGTTGTACTTGTGCATTCAGTTTGGTGGGGTTCATGGGAATGGCAGATGGGGGTGGGTAGACTTAGGGTTCAAAAAACCCTTACAATGCATTTTTCTTTCATGGTTTTAATAATAAATCCTAAATTTTGTATTAATATACTTTTTGCAATGAATGTATAATCAGCACACAGCCATCTAGAATGAGATTATTGCTTGATCAGTTTCTCAAGGCAGTGTTGCTGCTGTAGAATCTTATAACTCAGTACTGTTGTAAATGCAACATTCCCATCCATAAACAAAGTAATTAAGCAGGTCAAAGGGTTCAGTCCTCTTTTCTGCAGTGCCCCTGTCATAGAATGTTATAACTCACTAATGTGATAAATGTAATTTTCCATCCATAAAAAGTTATTAAACAGGTCACACAATTCATTTATCTTTTCTGTACTGAAGATAGAATTGAAGCTTATCGCTTAATCATTTCTGCAAGGCAATGCTGCTGCTACTGTAGGATTGTATAGCTCTTTGCTGAAGTAAACCTGACCAGATTTTCTGTGCTTACAGTGACAACACAGTTCATGGCTGCATCTCCACTGCATCTGTCCCTGACCCACTCAAGTCTTATGTAGGCAGCTCACTGTAGTATAAATGAAATCTAGATTTAGTAGTTGCCATATTGGTCCTTGCAAGAATAGATCCAGAAGCAAATGATTTAATATCTTTTAATGGACCAACATAGATGTAACAACAAGAACAAAGTGCTCTAGCTTTCGGACCAACCAGTCCTTCTTCAGAAGCTAATGGCAGTTGTTTAGAAAATACAATACTTACAACAGCTAGATCATGCAGAAAAAAACAGAAAAAATCCCCATTGGTTTAAAATACTCATTTAAAAAATACAGAAGATGATGTCAGAGAAGTTTAACAGTACCATACTGCCTTCAGCCAGGAGGGTCCCATGTCAAAGATGCTTGGTGGAACACACATACAAAGAATCCTACTGTACATAAATTTAATTGACATAAGATAACACTGCTGAAGCAGATGACTCTTAAATCAAGCTATGAGTGTCACAGTTTGTATAAGGATGTGATTCCTGAAAGGCAACCCCACCCAGATTAAAGACAAACTAAGATTGTCTTAGGGCACCTGCATTATAGACAAGAATTTACCAGTGAAGTTGTCTTAAAAACATCAGTGCACACTGTATGATGTGTAAAACCTAGCTGGACCTGTCACCCAGCTGTACTCTCAAGCTAGATATAAGGCCCAAGAAATCTCAAAAACCTCTAGTGTAGTGACAGGACTGTATAAATGATAATTTAAATATAAACTGACAATATTAGTGTCAAACAAAAAACTCTAGTTGAGGAACCTCAAGCAATTAAGAGCATGTAGCCTGATACGTACTGATGTCAATATACACTGAGAATGTAATAACTTGATGTACCACAAGTGTCTAAGGAATCTGAAAAAGAGATAAAAATGTAATTTCTCACCTCCTCTTCATACAAACAATACAACCTACCCCATCCCACATCACCATAATGTCTTGGGGGGGATACCTAGCTTTAAGGAGATGTTCTCTCTCTCTCTCTCTCTCCTCCTCCCTCTCTCTCCCCCCCCTCTCTCTCTCTCTGTCTCTCTCCCACAGACACACACACACACACACACTCTCTCTCCTAGTGAACCTTTATTCACATCAGTCACTGCAATTGTTCCCCAAAGGAATTCAACTTGTCATGAAATCCTAAGTAAAAGGGCTCATGTCTCCTAATACCTACAGAGCAAAAATGTGACACTATTTAACCGTACTACTATCTGCATAGTAACATTTCCAAGAATTCTGGACAGAACTACCATGAAATAAATCTGCCACCCTCCCCAGGATAAGATAACTAGAAGTAAATATAAAGTATGTGTGTAAGACCAGAGGTCTAACATATCTACATATCCACAAATGACTACAATATTAGCCTAATTTAAAAAGATCTGTCCAGGACCCCCATGCAAATGAGATCACGCACCCCAATATGTACAGAGTTAAAAAAAAAATTATATGTGACAGTATATGATAACACTCCTGTATGTACAGTAACAGGTTATGTAATCTGGATACGGTGCAATGGAATCAATCCCACCCCCCGGGCAAAGATAAAAAGTAAGGAGGAATTAATATTCATTATGTGTGTGAAGTAAGAATAGTAACACACTATAACTCCATATATCTAAATAGAGGCCTACCTTAATGTGACAGCAAGCCCCACACCTGTTATATCACATACCTCACAACACATACCCACACACATACATACGCACACGCACCCACATCCTACACATGCTGAAGTCCTATAATATGCCAGTCTGAAGAAGAAGAGGCCTGTGGATGTCAGTTTCTGTAGTGTCCCATAAAACCAAGATCGACATTCATCCCATCTGCTACCATATTGAGATGTAAAATAAGTTTAATCTCAAAAGCTCGTCTCTGTTGTGTGTTTTTGAGATTTCCTTTTAAGACCATTACTGACATATCTGAGATTGAGTGGTCAGGCTGGGAGAAGTGGTGCCCCACTGGTTTTTCAGTCTTCTTTGCTGTAATAGTATGTCTGTGCGAGTTCATCCTAGTACGGAGCTGTTGCCGTGTCTCTCCAACATAACCTGTTAGTGGACATCTCTTGCACTGAATGAAATAAGCAACATGTCATGTCGTGCATATATAACTCCCGTGCACCTGGAATTGTCTGTTTTGTGATGTAACCACACAGTCTGAGGTAGAAATAAGCTCACAAGTCTCACAGGGGCATTGATTGCAAGGTCGCATGCCATTGTGTGACATGGTATTCTGTTCTGGTGAAAGTTTGCTCCTAATAATTAGGCTGGCTAAATTTGGTGGTTGTTTAAAATATAGTAGTGGGAGTTCCTTAAAAATACAATTAAGGGTTTCATCTTCACTAAATATTGGGCGGAGGTCTCTAATAATCTTACGCAGACGCTCAAGGTCTGGATGATATGTGACTACTACGGGTATTCTGTCTGTAGCTGTCTTTTCTTTATATTGAAGTAGTTGTTGTCTTGGTACTTGCATTGCCTGTTCTGTTATCCTGTCAATTTCCCTGGAAGAGTGTCCGTGCTCAGTAAAGGTGTTTTTCAACATAGCCAAATGTGTATCTCTGTCATCCTCATTTGAACAAATATGGTGACATCGGAGTGCTTGACTGTATGTGACAGATTTTTTTGTATGGTTTGGGTGATTACTTTTCTTGTGCAGGTATCTCTGTCTGTCTGTTGGCTTCCTGTAAATACATGTATGCAAGGTTCCATCCTTAATGGTGACTGTGGTGTCCAGAAAGTTAACCTTGGTGGTAGAATACTCCAGGGTAAGCTTTATGGTAGTGTGGAGATTATTAAGTTTGCGATGAAAATCTTTGAGCGCATCTGTGCCCTCCATCCAGATGATAAACAAATCATCAATGTAACGGAAATAAGCTAGTGGATTGTGGTGATACTGCCTTAAAAAATCCTACGCCAAGTCAGCCATAAAGAGGTTAGCATACTGTGGAGCCATTTTGGTGCCCATTGCTGTTCCCATAGTTTGAACATAATGCTTACCATTGAAGTTGAAGTTGTTATGTGTCAAAATGAATTTAATAAATTCTCCCACCACTTCAGGGTTGATGTTTTGATCCGGTCCTTCCTCATGTATGTATTTAAGGCATGCTGCAATGCCATCTGTGTGTGGAATATTAGTGTAAAGAGATGTTACATCCATTGTCACTAAAATGGTATCAGGTGATAAATCCTTATAACCAGAAAGTACACGCAAAAAGTGTGTAGTGTCCTGGATATAACTGTCTCTTTACATAATCAGTGGGTTCAAAATGGTCTATACAAGCCCTGAGATCCCCTCAGTCAAGGTACCATTACCAGAGACTATGGGTCTTCCTGGATTGCCAGGTTTATGTATTTTAAGTAGCATGTACAATGTCCCTGGCCTGGGTTCAGCAGGGATGAGGTCAGTTAGTTTTTCTCGGACATGGCATGGAAAAGTTCTAATTAAGCCACGTAGTTCATCTTTTTATCTTGTAGTGGGGTCACTCTCTAGTTCTCTGTAGTATGTAAGATCTGTTAGCTGTTTATTAGCTTCCTTGATATAATCCCCTCTGTTTCAAAACACCACTGCAGAACCTTTATCATCTTTTTTGATGACAATGTTGTGGTTTGATTTCAGTGTCCTTATAGCTCTCCGTTTCAGTGGAGAAAGGTTATAATGGGCCTGTTTTTGCCTAATAAGGATCTGACCACTGACTTGTTGGCGGAAACAATGAATGTAATTGTCTAGTTTTTTGTTACGCCCACTTGAGGGGGCAAATTCAGATTTATTTTTTTTATCCATTACATTATTGCTGTTTGCACTGTCTTTGCTACAAGTGATTTCTTCCTTGCCATGGAAGAATTCTTTAAGTCTCAATCTATGGAAGTATTCCTCCAGTTCACCACAAAACTGTATTTTATCCAGTGGTTTTGTTGGGCTGAAAGTGAGACCCTTTGAAAGTACATTTAGTTCTCCAGTAGTCAGTGTGTGGTTGGACAAATTAACTGAAAGGTGCCCATCTGTATTGTGTTGTTGTTCAGTGACTCCATTATGTTCTTCATGGTTGTTAGGAAGTATGGTATGTTGAAGGGCATCCAATTTCCTGTTTTTCATAAGCATAGCTTCTCTTAAGGTCCTTTGGTAGTTAATGTGTATCTCTTGCAAGATGTCCTGAATAGGTTCCCCAGACATCCTTTCCAGAGTGGTAACAATTTCAGCAAACTCTTTGTTCAGAACAACTTTTTTGGCATATGACATGTGAATCCTGTGATTTCTCAGTTTCTCAGAGGTCCTATGACAGAGTTGTTCTGCATATGTAAAATTGTTTGTATTTCTTAATGGATTCCAAATAGTAAGACTTTTAGGGATTATGTTTCTCCTCTTGCACTGGGTTAGAAAATAGATGTCACTGTCTAGCTGTGCCAATTTCTTCTTGATGTTATGTAACTGCCATATTCTACGGCAAATTCTGGTATCTTCCATGTTGAAATCTAGATTTAGTAGTTGCCGTATTGGTCCTTGCAAGAATAGATCCAGAAGCAAATGATCTGATACCTTTTAATGGGCCAACATAGATGTAACAACAAGAACAAAGTGCTCTAGCTTTCGGACCAACCAGTCCTTCTTCCGAAGCTAATGGCAGTTGTTTAGAAAATACAATACTTGAGGGGGCATGGCTTGGCTCCTACCGAGATGGCTGCCTGATGTGAGTGCTCTCTAACTCGGGAATATTTTTGTGCTATAGCTCCTCGTTTCAGCTCAAGTTACATTATATAGCAGTATGGCAGGCAACGGGTGACGTTCGGGTTGTCGTGTCCACTACGGATTTCCTCCTCCCACTCGTTTGTGTGAAGCGATAAGCTCACAGGCCACAACAATATGTCGAGATGAAGTGGTCCTGGGAGGGCCGTAGGTCCTAGTATGCAGCAAACCCAGGACATGTTCGCCACATTACTGAAGCAAATGGCTGAGGTGACACTTGCATCGAACAACACTACGGAGGCTATTAACAGATTCAAAGCTCAGCTAGACCTAACCAAACAAAAAACAAAGGAAAATGCCATAGCCTTGGAGGATCTTTCCTCTACAGAAAGGGAACAGGAGAGGTCAATTCTGGCACTACAGTCCAAAGTGGACGATATGGAGAACCGAAGTCGGCGTAACAATTTGAGCCTCTTAGGGTTCCCTGAAGGTGCAGAGCAGGGGAATTCTATTGAATTTCTATATGATACCTTTCCGGACCTCCTGAAGCACGATCTCCCTCCCGGTTTTACAATTTAGCGAGCACATAGAACCTTAGCCCCCAAGCTGAAACCTGGTGATAGGCCCAGGCCCCTCATGCTGCGCATCCTAAACTTTGCTGATAAAGAATGGATTGCATCTCAGGCTCATGGGCTTAGAGCTCTTTCTTGGTGAGGGCACAAAATCCTGGTGTTTCAGGATTATTCTCGCTATCTGGCGGCTTGTCGGAAAGAATATTCGGAAGGGGAGTCAAGTTTTTGCTCAGATACCCAGCGACCATGCATCTGGAAAAGAATGGATCATTCATTTCTTTTGCCACCCCGATCAGTCTGATGGAGTATCTAAACAAGAAGGGGTCAGTGAATGCCAATGGGGACAAGGCCCAAAAGGAGCCTGCAGTGTCAGTGGAATTGCATAAAAAGATTATACCGCTAGATGGCGCTTTCAGCTCAGAAAATGCAGCCAAATGGCTTCCAGTTTCAGCGCCAGAGTTCACCTCTACCTGCTAGATCACGGAAGCGTCAACAAAACGAGAAACACTATAAGAGAGTTCACCTCCAAGATCGAACATGGAATGCCTCGGACACGACTCCTAACCCGATGTTTACCTCTGCTGACTGTGAATCTCAATTCCTCACCCCTAACAGATTTGCACCGCTCGCCACAATTTCCCAGGATGAATTCCCTGCATACCCAGAGGAGGAGGAGATGGTGCAGAAGGCCACTAAGAATGAATCCCCTACATGTGGAAGTGTCCCAGCTGTGCTTCTGCCCAGGGTTTCTCTTCAAGAACCACAGTTAAACAACGCAGTGGGTTCTGGTTCAGAACTATGCGATCACCAGTCCCCATCTGACACCGAAATATTGCAGATACTGGAAGAACAGGATCACTCTTAGATAAGTGTCCTTAATTTTATATTTGTTTGATGGGCATGATAAAGGTTTTGTGAGGGAGCTGGGCCATGTGTGGTTATTTCCTTCTCTCAAATGGTTGCTACCTACTGGGCTAAATATCCTTTCCCCGTCCTACATGGCGCTGCCATGTAATTTATATTGGTGCTGGGTTATAAAAGTACTCGATCTTGTCCCTGATAGTAGTGGATGTCAGGGTATCCCAGACTCTCCGAATTGCTGGGGGGGGGGAGTGAGAATTTCTAAATCACTCTCTCCTCTCTGGGATAGGTCCTGGAGGTTACATTTTGTTTTATTAAGGGAAACATAGAAACATAGAATTTGACGGCAGATAAGGACCGCTTGGCCCACCCAGTCTGTCCATTTCCCTACCTAATGGATAAAGCCAAAGATGAGTGTCTTCGGGGGGGGGGGATATAGTAGTATATGAATACAGGTTTTTTTTAATCTAGGGTTCTTTTCCTGCAAAGTTGGCAATGTGATGTAATGCAATATGGTATGTTACATACTCTCAGTAATGCTTATAGATACAGTGGGAAACCACGTACATAGCAGGTGGCAAGGAGGAATACCCTCCCTCATCGGAGATCGCAGAAGAATATGGGACCATAAAGGCTACCTGGTTTGTTAACTGGACTAGAATACTGCTAGGGGAACTGTGTGTGGGGTTATCAATAGTATTTCATGTTTAGTCACTCATAAGGATCCCCAGGTGCGGGACCGCTCGCATGAGGCGGTGTAGTCTCTGTCAGTCTACAGGCTCACCACCCTCAATTCAGGTGAAGTGGTACAGCCTGTGAGGAGTATGAACCCTCAGCCTGGGATACCGCTATACGCCATTGTGTAAGGTAGCGCATTGTTTGTAAATAGTTTATGCTTTTCTTTTTTTATGATTTTAGTATTTTTATTCATCATTATTCAGACTATGTATTTAATTCTTTTGAATAGATCAGAGATGCCTGTCACTAGTAAATCTTGGCTTTTGCTTGACTGGTTGCAGTATGGATCAGTAAAAACGTTCTGTTGGGTCTGTGCCCTCCTCCGGTCAGTGGACTTTACCCCTACTCCTACCCCCAAAAAATTTTATTATAGACTACCCAATGGGTGATATCTCCTTTATAACTTGGAATGTAAGAGGGTTAAATTCCCCTTCAAAAAGGAAGCAGGTATTTACATGCCTAAAAAGGCTTAAAACCCAAGTGGCCTTTTTGCAAGAAATAAAACTTACTGAGAAAGATTGTAAATATTTAACCAGAGACTGAGTGGGATTAGAACTGCAGTTCTGTGCTGCGACGAAAAAAAGAGGCGTGGCAATCTTGCTTCACTAGTCACTACCATGGTCTGTGTTAAGGAGAACAGTAGATCCCCAGGGACGTTGGGTAATAGTCTTGTTGGACACCCCTACTGGCCATCTCCTGATGGTAAATATCTATGCCCCGAATCTGGATGACCCCTCTTTCTTTCTGAATCTGAATACCTAACTAGGCTCATTGGTAGAGACTGACACACCTATTATTTTTGGGGAGGATTTTAATCTTACCTTAGTCCCTGCATTAGACAGGAGTGATCAAGGCAGGGAAATGCATACCCGAGGGGTGCAGGCGGCCCTTCACCTTAGTTCTGAGTACCAGCTAGTGGACATATGGCGTTTAGTGAATCCTGCAGTTCAGGACTACTCCTATTACTCTGGGGTGCATGGCACATATAGCAGGCTGGACTTTTGACTTATTTCCCAAACCCTTACACATCGAGTCTTGGAATCTGCTATCCTTCCCATGGTAATTTCGGACCATGCGCCAGTACAACTGATTATATCTTGGAGCACTCTGGCTCTAAGGTCATCTACCTGGAGACTGGATCCGCTTCTTCTAAGGGACCCCAACTTTGTAAAATGGGCTAAATCAGAAACCATAAATTTTCTGCAGGAAAACCCTATAGAAGACACCTCTGCCCAAAACACCTGGGAAGCTTATAAAGCGACCATGCGGGGAAGGATCATAGGGTACGCCTCACACAGGAGGAAAACTAGAGAAGGGGAACTGACACAACTGGAAGGTGATCTGCTTACTGCCGAAAAGACTCTTAAGGCTCAAACTCATCCATCTTCTCAGTCACTGTGGGGTCGACGGGTCCTTGCTATAAGGACCAGGTTAAACGAACTTATATCCAGAAAGGCTGATTTGGCGCTCATTAGGATAAAACACTCTTATTGGGAGGGTGGGGAAAAAAGTGGGAACATTCTGGTATACCAATTGCAGAGACAACAAGGGAATAGGTATATCAGGGGGCTGAAAGATCCAGTCTCAGGGATAGTAAAAACAAAACCTCAAGAGGTGAATGACATAATGACTTCATTTTATTCTCAATTATACATGTCAACCAGAGCAAAACCCTGTCCGGACATGACTGCATTCTTATAAAGCGTGAGGCTTCCGAAGTTATCCCCAGTGTAATGTGCCACTCTTGAGGAGCCCTTGACACAAGTAGAGATAGAGACATCCCTGATGGCTTTAAAGAAAGGGAAGGCCCCAGGAAGCAATGGGTTTCCTGTGGACTTTCTGCAAATAGTGTACCCTTTGATATCCCCCTTGTTATGCCAGGTATTTAAGAAGACCAAAGAAAAAGGTATATTTCCCCTCACCCTTAGGGAGGCAATTATCACAGTCCTTCCAAAAAGAGATAAACCTCCCGAGAAGGCTGCTAGCTATCGCCCCATATCCCTGATAAACTCAGACAGCAAGATTTATGCTAGAGTGTTAGCTAATAGATTGGCCCCTATTTTATCTTCCCTGATACATCCATCTCAGGTAGGTTTTGTAAAAGACAGATAGATATAGTGCCGACCATATTAGAACACTTATTAATCTTATTCATGTGGCTAGTCAAGATCTATCAGCACTGGCAGCTGCTGTGGCCATCGACTTTGGAAAGGCATTTGATTCTGTAGAATGGGACTATTTGCAGAAAGTTTTACAACACCTGGGTTTTGGGCCTCACTTCAGAGCAGCTGTTTCTTCCATTTATACATCTCCTCTAGCTAAAGTCCTCACCAATTCGGTATTATCTGAACCATTTCAACTACACAGAGGCACAAGACAGGGGTGCCCTTTCTCCCCTCTCCTGTTTGTCCTTGCAATCGAGCCCTTGGCAGCTGCAATTAGACAGAACCCTCATATAAAAGGTATTGGTTTGGGGTGAGCACACATTTCTACCTTACCATATGCTGATGATTTACTGGTAACAATGGGGGACATTAAAGAATCCATACCCCAACTATTAGCTATTTTGGACCACTTTTCTTCCATTTCGGGATTAAAGGTTAATCAATCCAAAACAGAAGTACTTCGTCTCAATTCACAGTGTCATTCCCAACTCTTGGCTCAATATGGTTTAAAATGGTCACAGCATGCGATCAAATACCTGGGTATCAAAGTCGGGGTCAAAACCTAGCAAAGTGGTGGGATAACAACCTAGGCCCCTTGCTGACTAAATGTAAGCTTGAGTTGGATCATATAAATAGGCTTCATCTGACTATGGCAGGCAAGATAGCGGCCTTTAAGATGACCCTTGCCCCTAAATTCTTTTATTTGCTAGCGCATATTCCCATATCCCTTCGAACTCACTGGCTTCGAAAAATAGATGTGATGACCGACTCCTTCCTATGGGGCTCAGGCAGACCCCAATTTAGTAGAAACCAGCTCCAGGCCCACTGGCAGAAGGGGGGCTGGGGTCTCCTCTGGATCAAAGGGTATAAACTGGCATTTCAATGTGCACAAACATCGAATTGGTTCCATCCTTATAATATCAAATCCCCTCAGTGGCTAATGCTCTAGCAAACTCTTTGTAATAGCCCTGTAGCAGCCTCTTTCCTCTGCTCCTCTCCCCACCAAGAGTCTTTATCACATCCCTCTATTGGCTCCTCAATTAGATATTGGAGGCTTCTACATAAAAAGTAAGACTCCCGGCCCTTCCCATTTTGTATACACCTATATGGGGTAACCCCAACATCACCATCAGGGACAACATGGTGGTCTGGCCTTCGTGGCAGGAGAAAGGGATTATATTCATTCAGGACATCTTGGAGCCTAACTCCCTGGTGGCTGATACATACCAGAACCTGCAATCCAGATGGAATTTGGTCAGATCAGATTTTTGGAAATATCTGCAAATCCGTGACACTCTTAAACCCCTTCTACAGCAGGGTAATGCTCTTTCAGACCTTAATCCTCATTTAAAAGGTTGGCTCCACTTATCTAACAAGGTCGCTGCCACTATGTGTGCTGCAGTGAGGGATACATTACCCTCTTCTAACTTAATATCCAAATCTAAATGGGAAAAGGCCCTCCATATACAAGTCTCTGAGTTGCAATAGAAACAGTGCTGGCAAGCTGGATATAAGATTCACAAAGATACCCGTAGCAGACTCATACATAATAAAATACTGCACTCCTGGTATAGGACACCTGTAATACTAAAGAAAATGAAAGTCCTTGTACATGACGCATGCTGGAGATGCCTCCAGCCTGAGGGGGATCTGTATCATATTCTCTGGCAATGCCCTCGGATCTATGGTTTATGGGAGAAGGTGGTTCATGAAGCTAGCTGGATCCTCCATAGTCATATCCCAGTTAATCCAGCTCTCATGTTGCTGGCCTGAGATCTGGTGCCCCCCACCTTAACCATCAGGAATTTAGATGGTTAATGCTGTTTAGTATGCAAGTGAAATGGGCAATCCTGCAAAATTTGCAAAGTTCTATCACGCCAGGTATTAATGACATTATATCATCACTTCCTCCCATATATATGAACTCGATAGACGGTCACACATACTTACTATGAAGATGGGTTCCTTTTCTCTCTGCTGGGCCCCTTTCGTGGCTTACTTGTCTGCCAGAGCTGGTATTGGCTGACCTTTGTCTACTTCTCTATCTGCCACCAATCAAGCTCTTGACTAACTGAATGTTTGTATATAGCATTTATATCATCATCATCATCATCATCAAATCTTTATTTATTCAGGCGAACATCATTGAGCAAGGCTCATTTACAAGATGGACCTGATAAGGTCAAGGTTCAATAGTTGATACACAACAGATACATCATACACTTATATAAGACAGTTATACATACACGGGAAAATAACGTTTATAAACACAGTGATGTACAGTAAATTCACATGATAAAAAACAGTTACAGGAAAGTTAAGCTAATATTTACAGTATGTACAGTATATACATATCCCAGTGGGGGGGCATGGCAGACACTCAACATAATGTAATACTAGGATGGTGAAGGTATTACTGAGTGCCATAAGATGGGGTGTCTGTCTGGAAGGAATATGCCATATATGGTTTGGAAGGAGATTTGTGAGATGACAATGCTAGCTCTAGTGGTAGCAATTGCATTTCTCTTTGAAGAAGACTGTACAATGCTGTTTAAAGGATGCAAATGGAATGATATTGGACAGTTTAAGGATTTTTGTAGGTGTTCCATGCTATAGCTAGAGAATAGCTGATTGCTGCCCTCCCTAGCCTGGTGTTGAATTTGGGCAATTTGAGCAGGATGATGTTGTTGCTTCTTAGGGCATAGGAGCTAGGAGAGGTCTGGGTGAAGCAGTCCAGGATATAGTTTGGAAGTTTTTGACAACAGCTCTGTAAATCCATAGTGCTACATTTCTGTTCCTTCTGAGGTGAAGGAAACCCACCAACTGCAGCATAAAGAGAGCAATGATGGGTATTAGATGGCAGATCTGTAATGGACCTTATTGCTCTATGATATAAGGTATCCAACTTGTGATGGTAGGAGATGGAGCAGTGACTATAAAGGAAGTCTGCATAGTCAACAACTGATAGAAAAATGGCCTGGACTAACCTCATCTTTGAGTCTCTGTTTAGGAAGGGTTTTAATCTATAGAAGGCCAAGCCTTTGTGAAGCTTTTAACAGTTCTTCTAAATGATGAGTGAAGTCAAGTCTGTTGTCAATCCACACACCTAGGTATTTGAAGTTTTCTACATACTCCAGATTTTCTCCAAGTATAGTGCATAGCTGGGGGAGAATGATTGGAGAGGATGTGCTGGTGGAGCTTTGATTTGTGAACATCATTGCTTTAGTTTTCTTTGCATTTAACAGAAGCTTTTTCTCGAGTAGCTGATATTGTAGCAAGGAGAATTCTGTTTGTAGGATTTCACGATGAGCTGCAGGCAAAGGGTTGCTGACATACAGAACAGTGTCATCAGCAAAGAGGTGTACAGAGGAATTGGTAAGGGTTGAATCAATGTTATTTATATAAATGGCTAAAAGGATAGGACCCAGAATAGAACCTTGGGGGACTCCTCTTGACAGTGGTTTTAATGGGATAGGGTCACCTTCAGCTTTTATCTGCTGTGACCTACCGGTGAGATAACATCTGAACCATTAAGGAGGATGGATCTAGGCCAATGAGTACAGGGATGAAAGTAGTAGCTCGTGGTCCACAGTATGAATGCTTTGCTCAGGTCCAGAATACTGCACAGACATTGTTCTTTTTATCTAATTGGATTGCCAGTCATTTGTGACCTTGGCTAGTGCAGTGATAGTGCTATGCTTGGCCCTGAATCCAGATTGAGCTGGGTTTGGGAGGTTAGCATTGTCAAGATACTCCCTTAACTGATTACTCACTAATTTCTCCAGCATCTTGGATAGCACTGGTAGAATGGAAATGGGCCTGTAATTATTAAGATCCATAGGGTCCCCTGATTTTAGAAGGGAACCACTTGAGCTTCTTCCACAGTGTGGGAATAGAGCCAGAGTTTAGGGATAGGTTAAAGAGGTGTGTTAGGGGACTGCAAGTACATGGCATGCAATCTTTAGAAAGTAGGGGTCCAGATAGTCTGCCCTTGCGCTTTTTTTGGTATCCAGTTGCCATAATAGATCCTCTACTTGTTTCAACAGTATAGATTTGAAGCTGAAGGAAGAGTCAACTCTCTGATCATCAGTGTAATGGGAGCTTAATTGTTCCCTCAGCAGGTTAGCTGGAGAGGTGTCAAAGGCAAGGCCAACCATTGTGAAGTGGTTATTGAAGGCGTCCAGAATTTCCATTTTGCCAGTGATAGGGCCATAACTGTTGTGTAATTGAGTTGGAAGGGGGGTGTTAGCGTCCTGCCCCACCATACCCTTGATGGTGCCCCAAAACCTAGCAGGATTATGGTAGGAAGAGTCGAGTTCAGCCAAGTAGAAGGCAGCCTTTGCATCCCTAACTTTCTTGGTGCATCTATTCCTGGCTTTCCTAAAGATCATCCAGTCATTTGCATTCTTGGTTTTTCTTGCCATTTTCCAGTTTGTCTTTCTCCAGCAGTGCAGCTTTGAGGTCAGCTGTAAACCAACGACAGGTTTGTTTTTATTTGGATACTAGAGATTGGGGCATGGGTGTTAGGGCATTTATTATAATGTTATTTAGCACCTGCTGAAGCTTTTCAACAGAATGGGCAAGATAAAACTCTTGCCAGTGTGGAGAGTAAGCTAGATCATGCAAATATCCTTCAATATTGATGTTTTCTTGGATCTCCTCATGAGGAATTTTGCAGGGCTTGTTGTTATGCTGGTGGATCTTACCCCTGCGATGGGGCAGTGATCACTTATATCATGAGAAGCACTCCAGCATGTGTGAATAGATGTGGTTTATTCACTAGCATGATATCAAGTAGTGCTGTTATTACTATTCCTTGCATTAATTCTTGTTGGTTCATTAATTAGCTGTGTGAACCCATATGTATCACGAGAATGATACCAGAGGTGCAGCTTCCTGGGTAAGCCAGTTGAAATTCAGGTCACCTAGAATAATGACTTCTTCAGTGCTGGGTTTGAGCAGGTTCCCAGATGGGATAAGAGCTTGTGTTCAGCAGAGGGGGTCTGTAGCAACCAACTAGCTGAAAGCTGCTGTATTGGGAGAGAGACTTTTAGGGTTAGGCATTCAAACTCCTTGGGCATAGATGTTGCAGCAATACAGGATACAGCTATACGGATTTTGCATATATGGCTACTCCACATCCCTTGTTTGGCAATCAGCTCTGAATAGCTGGTAGTTAGGTAGGTTAACATCCCTGTCTGCTGTGGTGGGTTTGAGCCATGTCTCAGATACCACAAGAAAGTCTGGCAAGGTATGGGCAACCCAGGCTTGTATCAGTGTGAGTTTTTTCAGCAGACTGCATACATTAATATGCAGGAAACTGAGGCCTTTAATTGAGGTTAGGTCTGATGGAGAGGTGATACATTCAGGGGGTCCAGGGTTGATTTCCACGTTACCAATACAGAGTAATAGAAAGAGGAGGAGTTTCGTGAGGGCTGCCAGTGATAGGGAGAGGGCTGTCTTTGGTCCTCCTTCTTTTATTCTGTTGCCACTCTTTTGGGGTGCTCCTGTGGGTTTAAGAGATTGTGTTGAGACACCAAGTAGCAGTTTGGTGGTTAGGCTTAGGGGATCTGTATATCCAGCAGTGGAGCCTTGGTTGAAATACATGTGTGGTATGTGTCTCTTTATGGTGATCACACCACTGTAGTCAATGCAGCAATGGTAGAGCATATGTGAGGTTTGAGCGTCAGCCAAAGGGGATGGTTCAGAGAGACTGGGCGGATGGATCACCCTAGTTTGTGTGACAGGAGATCTTCTTTGTGGAACCCCATGGCTGACAGTGAAAGGAATATCGAAGTAAACTCCCCATTATGAGAGAGATATTGGTAGTTGGCTATCGGTGAGTAGTGAAGTTGCTGATTGGTTGGATCAGCAAGCCTAAATGCAGCCTGCCACACAGTGAATCAAACAAATGAGCCCACTTATAGCTACCAAAACAGGTTTCAAAATTCCAACAGCCCCAAACAATACCCTGCTAGCCCCTTAGTAGTAAGAAAGAAAATAAATAACCTTCTACCCAGTAGAATCCACAAGAAACAATGTAAAACAACAATAAGCTATTGTACTGTAGATCTGATTCTGTTCCCCTTCTAGTTCCTTCTGAGAAGCCAAAGCACTGAGTTCCAAACTCTGTGATTTCCCTTGTGCTGCTTTCAAAATTAGACAGTTCCAAACTCTGTGACTTCCCTTGTGCTGCTTTCAAAATCAAACAGTTCCAAACTCTGTGACTTCCCTTGTGCTGCTTTCAAAATCAGACAGTTCCAAACTCTGTGATTCCCCTTGTACTGCTTTCAAAAACAGTTCCAAACTCTGTGACTTCCCTTGTGCTGCTTTCAAAATCAGACAGTTCCAAACTGACCTTATATGACTTTTCTGCTATAATGTCAATGATGTTAGTGACTGCTCTCTTTAGGTTTCATCTGAAATTATATTAGATGTATATAGTTTACCCGCAAGTTGTATTGTTTTGCTCTGTGGGTATTAGTTGTTGTTAAGGAGGGTCTGAGGTTGTTTATTTTGTGCTCGTCATGTTATGGAATCCATATGATTGTAGCTGGGATCTTCCTCTCTTACATATACAAACTGTACTTTAGAATTTCATTCATACAGGAGCATGTCCACACAGTAGTAGTAGCTATTATATTTATATTACTTTGTTTACTCTGTGGTGTCATTCCTCCAAATGCAATGTGGGAAACGACCATGAGAAGGTGTAACTATCGTATTCATGAAGCCTTGCCTCATAAGTGGTGATACCTCCCAATGGTTGTGAGTGGCTGGGAATGTTAAGGTAGGTGCATTTAGTCATCTTCTTGTATATCAAGATGTCCGTGTGTGTAAGTGATATAAACCCTAAGGGGTCTTTTTTTTTTTTCCCCTTTCCTTCTACTTGCATATTACTTGTATGACAGCAATATGATGGTACACTCTAGGAAGATGTTTGAGATTTAGTTTGTACATAAGTTAGACATGTGCCTGTAGGGACACATTGATTGGATCCTGTACAGATTAAGTAATGTGGTCTTGCAGTTACTCCTTGTGGTTGTCTGTTAGGTGTACCACATTGTATCTGCATTATCTGTATCATAATGGAAAACAATAAAACACTTAACTGAAAAAAAAAGAAACTACAATACTTATAACAGCTACAGTAGATCATGCAGAAAAAAACCACAGAAAAAATCCCCATTGGTTAAAAATACTCATTTAAAAAATACAGAAGATGATGTCAAAAAAGTTTAACAGTACCATACTGCCTTCAGCCAGTATGGTCCCCAGGTCAAAGGTGCTTGGTGGAACACACATACAAAGAATCCTACTGCATATAAATTTAATTGACATAACAAGGAAGCCAACAGCCAGACAGAGATACCTGTACAAGAAAAGTAATCACCCAAACCATACAAAAAAATCTGTCATGTACAGTCAAGCACTCCAATGTCACCGTATTTGTTCAAATGAGGACGACAGAGATACACATTTGGCTATGTTGAAAAACACCTTTATTGAGCAGGGACACTCTTCCAGGGAAATTGACAGGATAACAGAACGGGCAACGCAAGTACCAAGACAACAACTACTTCAATATAAAGAAAAGACAGCTACAGACAGAATACCCTTAGTAGTCACATATCATCCAGACCTTGAACATCTGCGTAAGATTGTTAAAGACCGCCACTCAGTATTTAGTGAGGATGAAACCCTTAATTGTATTTTTCAGGAATTCCCACTTCTATCTTTTAAACACCCACCAAATTTAGCCGCCTAATTATTAGGAGTAAACTTTCACCAGAACAGAATACCATGTCACACAATGGCACACGACCCTGCAATCAATGCCCCTGTAAGATTTGTGAGCTCATTTCTACCTCAGACTGTGTGGTTACATCACAAAACAGACAATTCCAGGTGCATGGGAGTTATACATGCACGACATGACATGTTGTTTATTTCATTCAGTGCAAGAGATATCCATAAACAGGTTATGTTGGAGAGACACGGCAACAGCTCTGCACTAGGATGAACTCTCACAGACATACTATTACAGCAAAGAAGACTGAAAAACCAGTGGGGCACCACTTCTCCCAGCCTGACCACTCAATCTCAGATATGTCAGAAATGGTCTTAAAAGGAAATCTCAAAAACAAACAACAGAGACGAGCTTTTGAGATTAAACTTATTTTACATCTCAATATGGTAGCAGATGGGATGAACGTTGATCTTGGTTTTATGGGACACTACAGAAACTGACATCCACAGACCTCTTCTTCTTCAGACTGGCATATTATGGGAATTCAGCATGTGTGGGATGTGGATGCGTGTGTGTATGTATGTGTGTGGGTATGTGTTGTGAGGTATGTGATATAACAGGTGTGGGGCTTGCTGTCACATTAAGGTAGGCCTCTATTTAGATATATGGAGTTATAGTGTGTTACTATTCGTACTTCACACACATAATGAATATTAATTCCTCCTTATTTTTCATCTTTGCCCGGGGGGGGGTGGAATTGATTCCATTGCACCGTATTCAGATTACGTAACCTGTTACTGTACATACAGGAGTGTTATCATATACTGTTACATATAATTTTTTTTAACTCTGTACATATTGAGGTGCGTGATCTCATTTGCATGGGGGTCCTGGACAGATCTTTTTACATTAGGCTAATATTGTAGTAATTTGTGAATATGTAGGTATGTTAGACCTCTGGTCTTACACCCATACTTTATATTTACTTCTAGTTACCTTATCCTGGGGAGGGTGGCAGATTTATTTCATGGTAGTTCTATCCAGAATTCTTGGAAATGTTACTATGCAAATAGTAGTACGGTTAAATAGTGTCACATTTTTTCACTGTAGGTATTAGGAGACATGAGCCCTTTTACTAGGATTTCATGACAAGTTGAATTCCTTTGGGAAGCAATTGCAGTGACTGGTGTAAATAAAGGTTCACTAGGAGAGTGTATGTGTGTGTGTGTGTGTGTGAGAGACAGAGAGAGAGGGAGAACATCTCCTTAAAGCTAGGTATCCCCCCCACCCACATTATGGTGATGTGGGGTGGGGTAGGGTGTATTGGTTGTACAAAGAGGAGGAGAGAAATTACATTTTTATCCCTTTTTCAGATTCCTTAGACACTTGTGGTACATCAAGTTGTTACATTCTCAGTGTATATTGACATCAGTACATATCAGGCTACATGATCTTAATTCCTTGAGGTTCCTCGACAAGAGCTTTTTTTTTTACACTAAAATTGTCAATTTATATTTAAATTATCATTTATACAGTCCTGTCATGACACTAGAGGTTTTTGAAATTTCTTGGGCCTTATATCTAGCTTGAGAGTACAGCTGGGTGACAGGTCCAGCTAGGTTTTACAGATCATACAGTGTGCTCTGATGTTTTTAAGACAACTTTACTGGTAAACTCTTGTCTATAATACAGGTATTTAAACTTCTTGGAGCCCTAAGACAATCTTAGCTTGTCTTTAATATGGGTGGGGGTTGCCTTTCAGGAATCACATCCTTATACAAACTGTGACACTCATAGCTTGATTTAAGAGTCATCTGCTTCAGCAGTGTTATCTTTTTTTTTTTTTGAAATTCAAAATTTTATTGTGACAAAATCTCATATCAGATGCACTACACATAAGAAGAAACAAACACATTCTGTTCTATCATAACAGTTGACAGAATCAATTCAAGTCACCAATTTTCTCTCCCCAACCCTCAACAATAACTAAACCGCCCCCCCTAACCTGACCCACCCCCCTCACTACATCGTAGCCTTAAGGAAGATCTGCTCACCCACAATCATCCCTCCTCCTACTTTACTCGGTCTGGCTACACCTGGGGAAGGTATAGCACATGAAAACGACTCCAAATCTTTTCATATATATGAAACCTATTGTCCCTTCCGCTCCCAATTTTTCCATGTTTAAATTAGACAACATCTCCTGCAGCCATTCCATATACGTAATTGAGAGTCAGTCATCCAATGTCGCAAAACTACCTTTTTAAGCAAGCCTGAGATCAGGGCCATGTAAAACCTACGCTCCCTAAACATGATGCCAGAATAATCCCCTATCAAACATATATCAGGGGTAAAATACTGGTCAATACCCAACAGTGGGCCTGCCCTCTGCTTAATCTGCATCCACAACTGCTTTATCGAAGGGCACTCCCAAAAAATATGATGCAAGTCTCCCACTGCCTGACGGCACCGGAAACAATTTTGGTCCAGCCTACTACCCACCTTAAATAACTTGGAAGGGGTCCAGAATAAGTTATTCAAGAAGTGAAACTGCATCACCCTCAGCCTATCCTGTCTAACATACCTGTACATATGCCTCCAGACAACCTCCCAGTCCCGCTCTTGCTCCCCCAAACAATTAGTCCAATATCTAGGTTTGTGGTCCAAGTCCACAAGAACTTGGTCGAGAAGTTTCTTATATAGTCAGCAGTGTTATCTTATGTCAATTAAATTTATATGCAGTAAGATTCTTTGTATGTGTGTTCCACCAAGCACCTTTGACCTGGGGATCCTCCTGGCTGAAGGCAGTATGGTACTGTTAAACTTCTCTGACATCAACTTCTATATTTTTTAAATGAGTATTTTAAACCAATGGGGAATTTTTTCTGTTTTTTTCGGCATGATCTAGCTGTTATAAGTATTGTATTTTCTAAACAACTGCCATTAGCTTCTGAAGAAGGGCTGGTTGGTCTGAAAGTTAGAGCACTTTGTTCTTGTTGTTACATCTATGTTGGCCCATTAAAAGTTATCAAATCATTTGCTTCTGGATGTAGTATAAATGGAAATATATGCCATCATTTAGACAAATGAGACCATTTTTGGCAGCAGTATTCAGATTTGAAAATGTATGCTGCTGATTCTGGACATTATGAGCTGATCCATCTAAAATAATATTATTTACTGAGTTCTGCTTTCACTGGAAATAAGACAGTATTTTCAAAAGTGTCCTCTTTTGGATGGTTTTGACAATTCTGCTGCTGCCTGGACCTATGAGGGATGCAGGAGTGTGAAAACCCTGCCTCTGGTACTCACTTGGGTATGTAATTTCAACCACATTCTCTACTTGTCTGTTGCAATCACTAGAAAAAAATGATTTCACAGTATGCTATTAAGCGATAAGGAATGACAGGATGTGGGTCATGGTGGTATTTACCCACACAACATGTGGTGTGTCACAAGACCACTGGCCGAGTGACTGTCACAACATGAAAAGTGTGTAAATCCCACCATAAGCCACAACTTAGGAGAACATTATTGTGATTATGCAATGGATATTTTGAAAAATTGTAAAATCTGCAAAAAATATGTGAAATCTATATTGTTTTAGTGTTTTTTTAAGTTTATATGGAAATACCCTTCCTTCAGTTAGAAAACAGTTCCATGCCCTGCAACAATGGGACTTCTAAATGCCCCCATGCCTACCACCATATCTCCTTCCTCTTGCATGTATTACTAAGTGGAGATGTTTCATTGTGTTTTTATGATATTTATTTTTTTCAGTAGTTGGGGAGATCAAGTGAAGTGCTAGTAGCAGGGTTGGGGAGGAAGCAGAGAGAGAATTAATTCAAAGCAGCTTCCAGTGTGACAGAGAGTGAGGCATGTAAAAGAGTAAGAGAGTTGTAGCGGAAGTTTCAAGTTGGTGAAAGTATTGGGTCAGCAGTTTACATTTTAGTGTGATTATGACCAAATATCCAAACATGAAATTTGCACATGCATTTCTAGTGCTTTTGGAGAGGACCACATGCTTGCAGGATGGAGAGAGAGCAGTGCTGGTGTCTGCAGCTGAGAGCAAAAGAATGGGCTAGGATCAGTGATTGAGTCAGTGAGTGTGTGTGGAGAGGACCACATTTTTTTATGCTGCTTGCACTCCTGTGCAAAGCAAACATATTGGTGCTACTCTGGCAGTGTAAGGGTTTGGGAGGTGTGAGCTGTAAGCAAGTAATGCAGCTGAGCTTGCAGGAGATGTATGCATCAACATCCAATCCTGACAAGGCTGCTGCTGACATTGCTTCACTGGCTGATGGGTAAAAACTCCTCACATACGAAAGGATACAGCTACACCTATCACAGTCACTCTGCATATTTTTTTATATAGGTTTTTCTCCTGTGAGGTGACTGGGGCAGCCTGTCATCCCTGTCCCCATCCTTATGGACTGGCATTTGTCTCCCCCTGGACCCACCTTCTGTTGGGCACCCCCATGGATTCCAACCCCCTTGTGGCTGGGTCGGGGGAGAGGGAGAGCTGTCCACCCTCCCAGACACATATCCAGTTCGGACCAAGGTTGCTCCGAGTGACAGCACAGGGCTGCAGATGGACATGCAGAGCTTCTTTAAGTCCCAATTCTCTTTTCTGATTTTCTCTACATTCCCTACTATGGCAGATGTGAAGTGTGCATTTGGAGGCATTCATGTATAATCATACCAAAGTCCCTCCCTTCCATGCTGCCCTAGCCTGCATTACCACCAGGATGTCACCTTCTGGCAGTAATAGACTAGGAAAGCAAACCCTCCCTCCCCAGGAGAGGAGAGCCATCCTTCATATGCTCATCCTCTCCACCCCATTTAACCCCTGGCAAGCCGAGTTTGCTTCTGAACTCGATTCACCAGCTTGGAACAAGGTGTAGCATTCAGCACCTGGATCCTCAGTGCCACTGGGCAAACTGAATCTGCATCATTTGATAGTACAGAATCCCCCTCCTGCCCAACCCAGGTTTCTCCAGTGGTAAGTGATCAACCCAGCCATTGGTATCCCCCTCCCACACAACCCAGTTCTGCACACTTTACCAGGGTTGTGTGCTCATCTCCACCACTGGTATTCCCCCTCTTGCCTGACCCAACTTTCTGATATAACTGGCAAACAATGATCATCCCTGCCACCAGTATCTCCCCTCTCACCAGATCCAATTTTGTATTACATTAGTGGCTGTGGGTGCTCAACCCTGCCAGTATCCTCTCCCGCCCAATCCAACTTTCTGATAAGACTAGTGGAGGGTGATCATCCCCACTGCTAGTATCCCCCTCCTGCCAGATTCAGTTTTGCACTACATTACTTGCAATGAGTGCTCAATGCCACTGCCAGTATTTCCCTCCCACACAATCCAATTTTCTGATTTAATTGGTAGTGGATGCTCAACCCTCTACCAGTACCTCCCTTCCCACCTAATTCAGCATTCAACACCTCCCCCACACACAGTTCCACACCAGGGTGCCCACCCAAGCATGATGTGACATTGGGGGTGCACACCCCTGGTGCCACCAAACAGCAAACTGACACAGGTGTGCCCAATCCCCATTGTTGGTACCTTCAATAGAAAAGGTCTTCTGTCACCTTTTTTGTTGTTGTTTAAAAATACAGTAACAAACAAAATGACCCCTAGATATGTTCTCTTCCCCCAACCCTCAGACCACACTTCCCGACCCTCAGACTCCCCACCTCCAACCATCCAACCCCTCTCCCCCAACCCTTCAACCACTTTCCCTCCTCTCAGTCCTCACCACCCCACACACCCTTCACTTACCAATCTGGTCCTCCTCATGACTGCTAATCATCCTCCTGCTTCTGATGCCAACAGCAAATTGACCGAAAATAAGGTACGCTTGGTTCAATGTTTTGGTGAATAAAGTAGTGCTTGTATATACATATAGGTTTAAACTTTGGCCTTTATCTATTCCCACCCTTGGTAGGTAAGCCAGGTAGCAAGTAAGGAATATAAGGCCCAGCACCAAGGGTGAGCAAAGTGCCAGAGGAGGAGGAGGAGGAGGAGGAGGAGGCAGGGGAGGATGGTGGGTGTTTCACAATGCGCTAAGTGGGGAAAGGCTGAGGGAGGCTGAGTTTTATTTGGGATGTGGGAGGAGCTATTCACCACATTGAATCTCAGGCTTTAACCCTCCCATTTAATGTTTTGGTGACTACAGTATGGCTTGTATATATATATATATATATATATATATATATATATATATATATATTTGCACTCTGGCCTTTCTCTATTCCCACCCTTGGTAGAAAAGCCAGGTAGTGAGTAGGGAATAGAAGGCCCAACAAAATTACCTCTTTCCACTCATGGAGAGTATGACCAGTAGCATACAGGAGAGGAAAAAACCCCAAGTGTAGGAAACCTCTGAGAACCCATGGCCACTGACCTGTCCGTCCTCATGGCAAACTAAGAAGAGATGAGCCTAGAAGTTTAGAATTAGTGGGGTTTTTTTATTTTAGTGTAGGGTGTAATGTTCATAGTGATGAAGTTCTATCTTCTGAGTCTGTTAAATGGTGAGTTCAGGAAGGTCGATTCTTGAGGTCGAAGAGACAGATCCAGTCTGAAGGAATGTCCAGATCCTAGAACTGGCAGTTTAGCGCAGTGGTTTAAGGCTCTGTGCTGCAAATCTGGTGACATCCAGCAGACCAGACCTGGGTTTGAATCCCACAGCTTCCACTTGCAGACTGTGTGACCCTGAACAAGTCACTTAACTTCCCTGTGCTCCCAGGTCGCACCTGTAAAAAAGCTTTCAGCTTAGTTTGCTAGTCCTTGTTAAACAACTAACAAAAAAAAACAAAAAACTGAATTATATCTGGCTGTTAAAAGGGGTTAAACAAGATCCAGGATTTATTTGTGATATTAGTTGGTATTTGGTGAAGGTACTGACTCGATGGAAGCATGGGGAAAACTAGTTTTTTTAGATGGACTGCTAGACTCCAAATTTCTGGATATACAATTGGTTATTAAATCCTTAAGGTAATCTGTTGGACTTTAAAGAAGGTGAGATCAGGATACAATGTTTAGAACCTTTTATAGATTGGCAAATGTTTTGGATGATTGCAAGGTTCTCAGAAGTACTTGTCCTCAGCACTAGTTTGGAAAGAAATGTAGGAACTGAACAAAAGCTGGATATTCAGATAGTATAAGCTCTGACATTGAAGTCGTATAATGGCTTTGAGTTCAGTAATTCACAATGTTTCACTATATAGGCATCTATAGGGAGACAATCAAGAATTCAGAGAGAGTGAGATTTTGGGTATCTGGTAGAAGAGGGTAACTGAAATATATCAGACCAATGAAGGAAAGGATGAGTATGCTGTAAAAGACAGTAACTGGGTGTCAATAGGTATAATTTAAGTGTTCAGTATAATGATTTTGAGGCTTGAAATCTAGTTAGAGTTGCAATTATGAAGTTTTGGATGGGCAGACATTTAGGAAGGAATGCTAGTTCAGGATGGTAGATACGGTTGTTGCTGTAGTATAGCAGCCCAATGGCAGCAGCTTGAGTGGCCCATGAGGTGATGGCTTGCTGGTGGATTCAATACAAGTATGCTGTGGGAGAACCTGAAAAGAAGGGTCTTCAACTGAGTATACTGACTGATGAGCTAACAGGAGTTGATGTCAGAAATAGAAAATAATGGATACTTTGCCTGCTTAATACAATGGAGACTGTTGTGAACGTAACTGAGATAGGGAGATAGCAAGGTCAATTGGCGCATAGAATTTGATTTGAATTTGATGGCAGATAAGGACCACTTGGCCCACCCAGTCTGCCCATTTTCCTACCTAATGGATAAGCTGCAGGTCCTAGTTAACTAGCAGCCTACTTCTTTCTACCCCCCCCAGAATTGCCTTATGACTGTCCCATGCATGTTTGAATTCAACTACTGTTTTTGACTCCACAACCTCCTGCAGGATGATGATTGAATGAAGACCCACTCTTGGTAATGGTATTTGCTGAAAGGAGTTTGAAGGGTATATATCCTGACGGGTGAGTTAGGAAGACCATCAGATAGGTGTCTGGCAAAGGGTATTGTAATAGAGAGGTGTAGATAACTTCTTGAAATTCTGTGGTACCCAGAGGACAAGGAGGAATGACTTGGTATATCCCAGGAGGGAAAAAAGTTCACTAGTCCAGTGAGAGATGATAGGCATGAAGAAGACTCCACTAGAGCTTGGGTTCTGTGGAAGACATCAGGAGGTAGGGATGTCCATACTGTTCCAATTAAATCGAATATGTAAGTAATGATCCTGCAGTTGGTAGGAGTATGAGGCAGATGGACCAGTAGAAGTAACTGAACAGGTACTGGACATTGACAATCATGAGCAATGCACCCAAAAATACAAAGTAGCACACATGGAGGAGCCCCAAGCTGGCGGGGCAGTGAGAAGGAAGTTGTCTGACATGACAGCAGGCCAGCCAACATTGACCACCTCTGGAGAGGAGATAACGATGGAAACCAGGGTATGGCCAGCCCAGTAGAGAGGACCTTGAAAGCTGAAAAGGAGAGGTTTCACAGGATAATGGATGAGGATGTCCAGGAGAATCAGAGCTGGAATGCTGGGAGCATGACTGGTGGACAGGATGGTGACTAAAGAGGATTGGGTAGAAGCAGGAGCAGCAGTAAAGGGGATGCGGGCAGCAATTGCAGACATTCAAAATGGATGCAGAAACTGACGAAATCAGTAGGAACCAAAAAGTCCAGGAGTGCTGACATGGGGAAGAATCTGAGGGAGGAATAGGCTGACAGGAAGTGAGAGTCCAGGCCTGTTGAGAGTGAGAGGCAATAGAACTCTGGCAGGTGAGCTGCAGCCAGGCGTTGTAAGACGCAGGAACCCAGATCGGCAACATAGTGAGGAATAGTCCAATCTTCGATGGAAAATGCTGATGCGGAAGTCCTCTTACTGGATGATAGAGCTCGATTGGAATTCTACTGAAGATGAGCAGCAGCATTTTCAGGTGCTGGTCAGGTATCGGACGGAACATAATGCCATGGAATGGTGAAGCAGAATTAAGGGAAACTGGAATGGGCACCAGGCATTAGATCTGGGTAAAACTAAGAGGAAGATCCAAGTACAAAGGTGCTGCAGAGCTGGGGCATAAGATTCCCACCTCCAAAGGAGATGGCTAACTGGAAGTGCTGATGGTAATGTGGTCGATATTAGGGTTGCAGTAGGGGAAAAACTAAAGAAAGGCTCGGGCTCCCATCCCTGAAGATGTGCAAATCGTCATGCATACAGCATGAAGCAAGGGGGAATGTGGGCAGAAACATGTCCAGGATGAAGTCTGCAGGGGGACAGGAAGGTCTGATGGAATAATGAAGAAGGAGTCAGCAGGATGGAACTGAAAGGCCTGGAGACTGGAGGAGGCTGAGCCGGAAAGCAAGCCACAGGCGACAATGCATATGAGCATTGAATGACCACTGGAAGGCAAACAGCAATGAAGTCTGGAGTCTGATGGACAGGATGGAGTTTGAGACTGAACAAACTGGTGAGGTCCAAATCCAGAACATGAGGAGGCCAGAGGCAAGGACATGTGCAGAAATCCCAGGTGCAAAGAGAACCAATCAAAGGAGGCAGATGGGGAAGGGCCACCACAAGGCCAAAGCAGTTCACACTTCCACAGGGTAACCTAAGGCTGAAGCCCGGGGCAAGCTGGAGGAGCAAAATGAGAAGGTTTGAGAGACTGGGAATGACATGTAACAGAGGCTGGAGGCAAGGCTCAGGTACATGCGCTTGAAGGCTGATGGGTACAGGGTCCATTTCCAAAGGAAGGTGGCACGCTCATATCACTGGCAGATAATTTGTATGGATAAGGCAGGAGATTGGAGACTGAAGAGGAACAGTAGTCCCATTCCCGAAGGGAAGAGGCAAACCCATATTTGCTGGTTCAGGATGCAGGTAGTTGATACGATGGAGTACAGAGGTCCCATTCCCAAAGGGAAGTGGTGAACTCAGAGTGCTGGTATAGAATGTATTTGAATGAGACAGGGGATTGAAAGCTGATAAGGTACAGTGGTCCTGTTCCTGAAGGGAAGCAGCAACTAGATAGCAGGTAGAGGATGCAGTAGTATGAGACAGTAGATAGAGGACATAGGCTCTCATCCCTGGCAGTCAGGGTGAGCTAATCTTCATTCGATGCCATGCCAGGTGGAGTTAGGGGTGGAGAGTGCGGGCAGTTGGTATGGTATAGAAGCTGTTAAAATTGAGGTTGAGGAAACATGCTCCCATCCCTGGTAGATAGGGCAAGCCTTCCTTCACTCAATACTGCAGAAGGCAGAGTTAGGGATGGAGGATGGAGGAGTGCTGGTATGACTGGTAGTTGAAGGTAGAGAATCCAATGGACTAAGATGTTAGATGGATTGAAATTTACTCCCATCCCTGGCAGACAGGGCAAGACTACCAACACTCAATACCTCAAAAAGGCAGAGTTGGGGTGAGACCAGAAAACTGCCGATATGGGCTGAGCAAGGAAAGGACAGCTAACTGCTGCATATTAAAAGTAAGCAATAGAAAGGAGAAGGAATGTGAGCAGGGAACGGGAGGAGGACGAGCACAATGGGGAACATGAAATGGACAAAACATATGAAGAACATAGAATGGACAATGGTACACAATAGGAAAGATATGGGAAGGAGCACTGTATGCGAGAGGGACTAAGAAAACCACCACTTGGGATCCATAGGGGGGTAGAAGTGAGCAGGAGCCCAATCTGCATGTTGGAGGAGGCACAGGAGATTATAAGTGCTGGAAGTGTATAAAGTACTGGGGGTACAATGGGGTAAATTCAGAAATATTAGGCTTAGCAGGGTATATGAACACTGAAACCAGGAAGTGCAAACAGGGGTAAAAGCATGATAGTACCCAGTGGCAGACAAAACTGTTAGGGAAAAGTTGCTTCACAATAATGACTGGAACACAGTAATTACTGTGGAAAACTAGAAGCCAGATGAGGGGAAACATGGTACAGGCATGTTTGGATAGGAAGGAGTGGAGATAGAGATGGAATGCCGGTACGAAGAGCAAGAAGCCCAAAAGAAAATATGGGAGAGCAAGGGACAAGGACAAGAATGAGGGATTGGGGGGGAAGGGCTGGAAGGCAATAAGGAGAAGAAGAGGGTGTTTTTTTTCTGTTGTGTTAGTATGTTTAGTGAATGTAGAGGGGTGGAGTGTGAGTGAGCAAACACATGAAAGTTGAGGCATTCCACTGATGCAGCCTGACTCCATGCAGTATGTTGGGGAAGGTAAAATAATAAAAGGAAAATGGTCCAATGGCAAGGTCCATCAGCAATCTTCAGAAAAGAGATATATGAAGAATAAAATTGGCAGGCGCTGGCCCTCCATGCAGCTGAGGCACAGAAGGATACTTCGTAATGTCCCCAGTACAAATAATCCACCATTGCTGTGGGACAGCAAATCTCAGCAGAAGAGAGTAACGACCATGGCCATAGGGGAGACAAACATGGGAAATTCAGGCTTGGATGTGGCTCAGTCCATCAGAATTGAGGCAGTCTTAAGATAGGGAAACAGGGTAGCAGGGATGGGGACACAGGAGAAATGATTTCAGCCATCAGGAAGCAGGCATACAAAGTCAGCAGATACATAGGTCAGTCAGTTTGAAAAATAAAAGAAAAACCATTGTAAGAAAAGGAAAAGACAGGGCAGTCAAAGCAATGCAGTCTCCAGGTGGAACCTACTGGGAAAATGGAGCAGTCAGCAGCCAAGGCAACAGCAGGACAAGAAGGAGCGGGGCTCAGGCATGGAGTGAGAGGAGCACCACCCAGTCCCAATACCACTGCAACAGCAAAAAGGGGACCCTCACACATGGCAGAGGTAAGGACTGTAGCAAAGAAAGGTAGCAGGAGTGAGAAGCCGCTGAGCAGATGAAGGCGAAGGGAACAACAGGGAAGCCAGCGCCAGGGGATGACACCATATCTGGGAAGTGCGGATGGGGTGAGGAGGCAGAGGGTTGAAATGGGCAGCAGTCAGGGCAAGTATCCCAATGGACATGGGGAAGTACAATGGAGTAGCCCAGGACAGAAGCAGAGCATGGTATGGAGGAGGGGAAAAACTAAAAAAAAAAAAAAAAAAAAAAGCAGGAGTGGGGAAACAATGAGGGCGGGGCAAGACAAACAGAGAGTGGAGGGGGAAACAGACCAAAGCAAAAAGGAAACAGAGCAAGGGGGTTACAGAACCAACAAGCAAGAAAAAACAAGAATCAGGAAAGGAAGGGAGCTCAGCCACACGAGCCATACAGGAGCCCAAAACTTGCGAAGGGGGTGGGATTCAGAATGCACTAAGCAGGGAACTGCTGAGGGAGGCAGGGTTTTATCTGAAATGTGGGAGGAGCTAATCCCCCACATTGAACCTCAGGCTTTAGCCCTCCCATTAATGACTTTTTAATTTGTTTTTAACTTTTATTCATAACATTGTCATTTTTTTTATATTTTTGCCCAAGATTTTCAACATAGATGTTTTTTACCCCACCTTACAAACAAGGGGGTGTAATTTTTCAGCTCAATTCCAAAACATGTTTTACAGTCGCTTCACAAAATAACCTTTCTTATGGGATTTGAAAAATTCCACCTACGGTATCTTGATCATAAGATGGGGTCATAAAAAGACTATGCTAATAATCTGGGGCCAAAATTTAAAAAAACTAAAAAGTTGAAGAGAAACGTAGACGTTTTTCAATGTTTACTCATAACTTTGTGATTTTTGCAGATTTTGGCCCCAGATGTTTCACATAGCCCTTTTGTTACCCAATCTCATGAACATGACAGGTGTCATTTTATTTTATTTTGCTAAAAGTTAATGGATACCATATTGTTATGTGAGATGTTTAGATGGTACTTTTTATTACATTCTGTTTTATGTTTAATAAAAATTTTATTGACAAAAAATGACGGGTACCATTTTTCAAATCTCCTCTGAAAAATATTTTTACAGTCACTCTGCAAAACCACATTTTGGACAAGATATAAAATAAATTCCACCCATCGTGAGCATAAGGTGGGGTCATAAAAAGACTATGTTGAAACATTTAGGTCAAAATGTCAAAAAACCACAAAGTTCTGAAGAAACATTGAATGTTTCACATGTTTACTTTGTGATTTGTGCAGATTTTTGTCCCACATTTTCAACATAGCCCAACTGTTACCCCTGCCACATGAATATGACAGGTGTAATTTTTCAAATCTCATCCAATATATATTTTATACTACTGTTGCAAAATGATGTTTTGGCTAGGATTTCAGTAAAGATACCTGCTATGATCTTAAGGTGGGACATAAAAAGACTATGCTGAAAATTTGGTATCAAAATCTCAAAAAAAAAAAAAAAACTTAAAAAGAAACACTGCAATTCTTCAACATTTAATCACAACTTTGCTATTTTACAAAGTTTTGACCCCAAATTTCCAACATAGCCATTTTCTAATCCACCTCATAAAAATAGCAGCTGTAATTTTTCAAATACTACCCAAAATGCGTTTTCACACTTGTGCCATGACATGACATTTTCACCAGGATGTCATAAATGGCAGTAGCCATCCGACCCGCTGGCACAGCGGCATGGTGTCTGCCTGCGGCACTGATGATCCGAGTTCAGGAATGGACTCGGAGGTTGGAAAGCTGGCTGGGGAGGAGAAGGATTGAGCATCCTAGAGAGTGCTGTCTTCTGGGGAGAGGGATGGGATTACTACTGGTGCTTGCCTGACCGTGGTGGAGGCTGGAGGTTGGAATGCCAGAGCCTTATGCGGGGGGGGTAGGCCAATACCAACATTTGGCCTGTGTCACTGCACATCCACCACTCTGATGGGGAGTCAAGAAAATGGAAAACAGCCAGGCACAGCATGGATGATGCCTGCCTGCCTCACCTAAGGCTCTGCACCAGACTATGGGACCCCTCTATCACAGCAGATCCAACTGTCAGAGGGTGGCACCCACCACAGGACCCCCAGCATGGGGGGAGGAGGGGCTATGCCATGGAGGTCATTGGGCCAAAGGCCCTCACCGGATCTGTATCACTGGCAGACTGGCATCCTCAATGACCCCCATCATGGGGGGTAAGCTGTGGGGGGATGGTATATAATGTAGGTCCCTGAGTACATGGTGGCGGGGCTGGGGGGAGGATGGTGAAGGGGGCAGGCTGTGCCATGATGGAGAGGATGAAATGTCAGGGGGAAAAAAAATTACACATGCCATGTTCATAAGGTATTGTCATGAAAAGATTACATTGTACATTTGAAGTAAAAATCTCAAAACAACAAAAAACAAGTTATGAACATTGTAATTTTTCAATGTTTACTTATAATGTTGCAATTGTTATTTCCAAATCCCCCCTCCAAAACCTGTCTTCATGGATGTTCTACAAAATCACATTTTACGTGGAATTTAATAAATGATACCTGTCATGTTTATATGCTGGGGTTAAATATTCTAGGTCACAGTCTAAGAAAACAGCAATATTATGTGTGAACCTCTTCATATCCCAGTCTTGGAAATTTCACTATTATGGTGTGTGTTACTAGTTTATATTTACTGGTTAGGCTCAATAAACCACTACCAGGAGGATCTCAACAGCTCTGTAAAACACATATGTGAATCACGGAGCTCGGTAAGCCACGGTCAGAGTAAAAGCCATGCCAGCACCTGTGAAAGTCACCAGACAAGCTGTCCGTGCTGGATGTCCAGTAGCAGTAGCTTTTTAAACTGTCGGCGTGAGACACAAGCTTCTCTAGGGCCACACAGAACATCGCAAAGTGGCAAAAAGTAAATAAAAAATTGAATATTCTTTAAAATCAGTATGGCAACAACATCCTGTTTTATTCCTCGCAATGAAAGTGACAGGTAACAACTCATAGAGGACCAGAAAAATAAAAATACTGTACCTTAAAAAAATAAAAAGTGATGTTCAGCTCTTCACAAACTACCTAGAAGACACTGGTGAGTCCCCAGATTTCCCATTATATTTAATTGACTGTTACAGGCACCATCTTGCTCAATTAGCAAATATAAAAACCAAAACATGGAGTAAATGTGACTTATGAGGATTTTATGCATACCCTCAGTGTGTGATGCCTATATAAACCCCACGGGCTTCGATCTCAGGGTTTATGGGGCATCACACACCTTGGGTGTACATAAAATCCTCATAAACCACACTTCCCCATGTATTATTCTATACAGTATATTAATGTTAACTGCTGCACTATCTATGCCCAACAGCTACACAGCAAGTACAAGCAAGAAAACATCTGGGACTGACCAGTGCGTGTTCTTTAGAATGAAAGAATGTCTGAAGAAGAAACCCTTTCGTATCTGAAAAACAGGGATCTTCTCCACAGCATTTAACTATTCTTTTCCTCATTTCCAATTCCAGCAGTGCTTTTTGTTCTGGTATGTAGGCAGAAGACAGTCTGAATTTGCTTAACTCTGGAAATTTAAAAAACGGAAAGGTTAAGTTTTTTTTTAATTAAAATTTTTATTACTTTTTACCATTGCGATAAAATGACATGTACATTTACAATAACATGATTTACTGAACGTGCAAATTCTCGTGTCAACAAGAATGGTTCTGTAAACATAGCACATTCTGATGGTATGACAATAACAAACAATAAAGAAAAAAGAAAAAATCCCCCCTACCGCCTCCCTCTCCCCCTCCCTATCCCTAAATTGTAAATCATCAAGACAAGTAGCAATAATTAAAGAGGTTTCTGCTTCAAGAGTCAATGCTACTTAGTCTTACGCTTCCAGGTCATCAAGAAGTGTTCAAAAGAACCCCAAAGGAAGTATAATGTTCGCTTATCCGCATAGAAGCAATGTGCTTTTCAAGTTGCAATGCTTATGTGCATTCCTATGCCACTCCATAAGAGTAGGAACCTTGTCCGACACCCAATGTCGAGAGAATTAACAACTTCATAACAGCAGAGACCAGAGAGACACGTGCCGCCAAACTTTAGGAGCTGACCTGGGAAAGCAAGCAATAAACATACTTGAGGAGTATCCATTTTACTAAATCAAGGATAGGGTCTAGTATATTGCCCATAGTCCTCCAGAGACTACAGATCTCCGGGCATATCCATAATAAGTGATATAGGGTTCCCTCTTCTTTTTTGCACCTCCAACAACAAGGTGAACTAAGTGCACCCCTTCTAAATAGGTGAGTTGGGGTTAAGTATAGATGATGCAGTATATTGAAATGTATCAGTCTAAACCTATCTTGTTTAATATATCTGTATGCGTTCAACCAAAGTGTTTTCCAAAACTCTGGGGAGTCACTTATGTTCAAAACTTTTACCCAATAATAACCTACACCAGAGGGGAGCCTATGATCCCATTCCTGGAGGAGCTTGTGAACCTTGGAGACTGCATGTGGTTGCCTCGCTGCATTCAAAAGGGAATCAACATTGATTTCTCCCTGATCCATCAATGAAACCACTGAAAATATCTGATTTAAAGCCCTGTTAAGCTGTAACCACTTGAAATAATCTGCATCCGAGACACCCAAGCTTTTTTTGAGAGCCTCAAATGGACGTGAGCCAGTCTGATCACATAAATTGGATACTGTCATATTACTTATTTGGGGACAAAAAGCTGCAGGTATAGGAGTGCCCGCAATTTTAATTTGGAGATTGTCCATAATAGGTTGGGCGCTCGAGAGCCACCAACGGATGCCCAAAAAACATTGCAGCTGCTGATAAGCCCTGATTGACCAACCTAACGGCTTATTTTGAAAAATTTAGGTATAGAGGCCCAAGGGGTAAACAGTAGAGCATATAAGGAGCTTTTGACCGTCTTTGCCAAACTCCGTTCAATATCTAGCCAAAGGGGCAAATATTCAACCTGTCCCCGTTCTTTGGACCATAAGGCCAGCTTACACATATGCTGAGCAAGGTAGTACTTAAAAAGGGAAGGAGCGGCTAGACCGCCTTTATGTTTGGGAGCTGACAGCTTCAAATATGATCGACAAGATGTTTTGCCTTGCCACAAGAAGGAGTTAAAAATCTTCTGTACTTTCGCAAACCAATCCCTTGAAAGGTAGAATCCTAGCATATCTAATGGATAAAGTATCTTTGGGAGGACAATCATTTTTAGAAGATTTAGTCTGCCCCACAAAGAAAGGGAAATTGAGCTCCATCTCTTGAGATCATCTGTGATCTCTTGAATTAAAATTGTTAAATTCTCCTTAACCATAGACACAAAATTCGTGCTAATATTTATACCTAGAAATGTTACAAATTTAGTTTCCCAGCCCAAATCTAAACCCTGTAGGTCTGTTTTCCTAGTGTAATAATTTAAGGGAAAGACTTTTGTTTTAGTATAATTCAATTTGTAAAAAGATACTTTAGAAAAACTATTAATTTCTTCTAAAATGGGTGGAGCGAAGTCGCTGGATTCTCAAAGTGCAATAATACATCATCGGCATATGCCAACATATAAAACTAGAATCGCCAATTTGTATACCTTTAATGAGTGGGTTATTATTCAGCCTACGGAGCAAAGGCTCTAGATACAAATTAAATAATAAAGGGGATAACGGACAGCCTTGTCTAGTGCCTCTCTCCAGTTTGAAAACCGGTGACAACATCCCATTACATTTCACTCTCACTGACGGGGAAGAATACAAAATTTTAATCCAACCAATAAAGTTGTGAGGTATACCAAAAGTCGAGAGAGTAGTGAGCAGAAAAGGCCAGGACACCCGATCAAACGCTTTTTCAGCGTCAAGTGATAGGAGAGCTGCAGGAACTTTCGATTCTTTGGCCTTATCAATGAGATACATTAATTTTCTCATATGATCATGGGAAAGTCTCCCTTTCATGAATCCTACTTGTTCCCTACATATTAGGCGATCCATAACTTTTGATAATCTATTAGCAAGGATTTTTGCCAATATTTTAATGTCAGTATTAAGGAGGAATATTGGTCGATAACTATCTAAACCAGCGGGATCCTTTCCAGGCTTTAAAATCAGGGATATTGTGGCCTCTAAGAAGCTTGGGTCGGAGATGCCGAAGTTGAACCAGTACTTGAAGGTATCCAACAAAATTGGCGAGATATCAGGGAGAAAGGTTTTATAAAAATTACTCGTGAATCCGTCAGGACCTGGGGATTTATCAGGAGGTAACTGCTGAATAACCTGATGAATCTCCGAGATTGTAATTGGTAGATCCAGGCCTTCGCTTCGCTTCTGATAACCTTGGTAAATTAGATGCACTTAAGAATGCTGCAATTTCGAGTCCGAGGACCTGGAATCTGGATCCTGGACAGTTTTGGAAATATTCCCCAAATATCTTTGGTATTTCTCTCGGGTCTGTACATATCTGATTTCCCTGACTAGCCCGTACACCCACAATATGTTGAGATGAATCCAGTTGTTTTACCCGCAATGCAAGGAGTTTACTGGCCTTTTCCACCTATATCCAAATATTGAAGTTTCGCTCGAGAGAGAGCCAATTCTGCTTGTTGGAAGACCATTCCCATGTACCGAGCCTGTAATTTGTGTAACTCAGCCCACTCAGAATCAGACGATCTCCGAGATAAACTATGTTCTAACCCCTTAATTGAGGATAAAACAGAGCACAACTTATCTGTCCGCTCTTGTTTCTTCCTCGACGCTAATTTAATTAATTCGCCTCTTAATGAGCATTTTAGAGCTGCCCATATCAAGTCAGTATGGACCACAGAGCCTTTATTCTCCACTAGAAAGTGGCCTATAAAGTCCTTTATGGTCCCTAATGATGATTGTTCTTTTAATAATTGAGAATTTAACCTCCATTGCGTTGCCCTACGAATCTCTGGATAGGGCCTATAAATTATACTGACCCGGGGCATGATCTGAAATTACCCTTGCAGAGATATCCGCCAAAAACATATTGGAGACTGCCGAGGAACTAACTAGAATATAGTCAATTCTTGAATATGAATTATGCACCGGAGAATAAAAGGAGTACTGTCTCATATCTGGATTGAATATACGCCAGATGTCAACCAAGGCTGATTTATAGATAAAGTCTTTTAGGCCTCTTTGCTGCAGATAGGCCCCTTAGGCTCTATCCTGAGACCTATCTAGGTCATTTTGAAGCACCAAGTTCCAATCTCCTCCAAGAATGGTGATTTTATTGCTATCTTGGTCCATTTTATCAAAAGATTCATGAAAAAGGAAGGAGAATCACTATTAGGACCATAGATCGAGCCCAAAATCACCGGTTGGGAAGCTAAAATGGCATGTACAAAAACATAACGACCTTCCGGATCCCAACATTCGTGCACTAATTTAAAGGCGATCCCTTTAGCAACTAATATGGCAACCCCAGCTCTTTTAGTTGAAGATCCAGCTCCAAAGACTTGGGCTACCCACGTTCTTCTGAAATAATGAAGATCCGCTCTTTTTAGATGGGTCTCCTGGAGAAACGCAATTTGCACCCTAAATGGGAGAGGTGTTTTAATACCACCTGCCTCTTGACCCTATCCTTGGCTCCTTTGACATTCCAACTAACCAATTTATAAGGTGAGCACATAATGACCTCTTAAACTATGATGAAGATTAATGTAAATAATTGTTGGGGATATACCAGTGTAAAATTTCGGTTTGACAGTTATAAGCACCCAGAAGTCTAAGAGAAACCACCTCTTTCTGGACCTGGAAACTTGAAAGCCCTTCTCCCATCCCTCCTTACCAGCCACCCAACAAGGCCACCCCACTCCCACACTTAAAACATACCTTCGAACATTTCCCTCCCCCTATAGACACAAACCCCCAGTTCTCTAGAACTGCACTCCCATAGCAAACTTGCCACATGATATACATCCGGCAACCCAAAACTTATCACCACCGGGTCACCCACGGAGCCCCCGCCCGTCTACAGAAAACATTTTTTCTACGTGAATCTGATCTTATTATGAGAACTTCCCAATCCCAGTTAAGCATTCTCTGTTGAAAAAAAAAAAAAAAGGGTGGAAAAGCCCCCCTTTTTCCCTTTTGCACTCTTGATTTATATAACAAGTGTCTTATCTTCGTAAGAGTCCTCATGGCCCATGCTTGGTATAACTTCGGAGGCTCATCCATGACTTCTTGAGAAATGTCCAACCTAATAGACACACACAAAAAAAAAAACACATCTTCTCTGTATTCAGAAGGTTAAGTCTAAAGTGTTCAAAGTTTTAACATCCAGATTGGTCAGCAACATACCTCTCAACTGTCCCTGATTTTCAGGGATGTCCCTGATTTTGGCTCTGAAATTTCCTCTGTCCCTCGAAAAAATATGTATTTTTGTGACTAAACAGTGGGAATTGCTAGCGCAAAATAATGTCAAACATTAAAGTTACAGACTTCTTCTTCAACAGAAAATGCATCTTACACTAATACCCTTATTCTATCAACTTTCTGAGTGAATATTACACATTTTTAAGATGTGTCCCTGATTTTGGGTGTTTGTCCCTGATTTTTTTAAGCATTGTCCCTGATTTATGAGGCAAGAGGTTGAGAGGTATGGTCAGCAAGTGAGACGATCTTTTACTTAAAGAGATCCGGAAATAACTGCTGGAACTCCTGTAGATTTCACTTAAAGAGATCTGGTAACAACTGCTGCAACTCCTGTAGCGCCTGCTGATGTGAGTCGAAGGACAGCCATTTACCACCATGAGAGACCATTAATACTGCAGGGTATTTTACTTTGTAAGGCTTAGAAGCTGCAATGAGTTTAGAGACAATAGGGTGTAACTCTTGTCTTCTGATCCTCACAGAATGGGGCAGATCCTGTATGATCCAATTTTTTACCTTCCCATAGGAGCCTTCATCTCTCTGGCCTTTTCAGGACATGTTGTTTATCTAGAAAATTAAGGAACCTCAGGATTAGAGGCCTGGGGGTTGCCCTTGAGCAGGAGGGAGGCGTGAGGCTCGTGCGCTCTTTCTATAATGTAATCACCCGGAAAGAACTCTCGACTTTGTAGCAAAATTTTTGCATAAAAGCAATTGGTGTGGCACCCTCCTCTTTCTCTGGAATACCAATAATCACTAAATTGTTCCTTCTGCTCGCCTCAGATCCTCCATTTTTCTTCCAATTTCTTAATTCTCCTTTTGGCCAGAACTAATTCAGCATCTGCTCCTGCCTGCCTTGTTTCTAATGAAATTACTTTAGCCTCTGTGTCCCCCATCCTTCTTGCAAGAGAATCCACTGATTTCTTGATATCTTGCATATCCTCTGCCAGTGCTTTTATTGAGGTTTGTAGCTGCTGCATTATCTCTAAAAATTTCGCTTCTGTGAGCGGAGTATCTAGAATAGGCAGCTGGGAAAGGCTTGCGGCCTGCTGCTTCGCTCATTTCACGGCCTGTTGTTTTTCCGGTGTTCGGGGGGGGGCGAGTGTTTTGCTCGAGGCTTTTTGACAAAATTATCCATCCTCGTAGAATATAACAGCAAAACGATGGTCGGGAACCTCACCCGCTAGTGTCGGGAGGATTGTTTTAACGCAAACGAGGAGTAAATCTGTAAATTAAGCAGACGTGCGACGGAGCTCCGGTGAAGTGCGACCGAGCGCTCAGGCTGCCATCACGTGACCTCGGAAAGGTTAAGTTTTGTTTTACTAATTCCAGAATTCAATTGTCCATGGTACTTCTTTTCCACTCTTCAAGGTAATGTCAGACTGTAATGTACTGTGCTTGTACCTTAGCTGCAGCTGCCTGCCTCCTGGATCCTCTTATTAACTAGATATCACATCTAAATATAGTTATCCCAGTGCTATCATTTTAAATAAAATAATTAATTGATGATAAATTACTGCTTTGGGAATATGGATACATAAAGCCTATCATCTTTTTCCTCAGAGTATACTATTGTCTGCAGTGAGAACAGTGCTGGAGTGATAAGTCAAAATACTGTGTTCTCAATTAATTGAACAGAGGTCATGGTGACTTCAGAGTTGCTGTGAGAACAGGGATGTGGTAAACTTTTCTCATCCTGGTGGTAAATGCAGGCCATTTGACATCTGCTTGTGTGGTGTGCATGTACTTCCCAGACTGAAAAGTGCCTGCTGCAGGTCCCCAGACTAGGAGCTACAGGACTCCTACATAGTGACAGGGATTTCATTAACCTGTTGGGGAGGCACAAAATAACAACACTGTGTGCTCACCAAAAAAATGCTTGGGGGGGGGGCATGTAACAAGCATGTTTACTCCTTTCTCAGCCACCAGTAGACAACTAGACCAAATACAGCTGGTTAGGTACACGTACTTAGGTACCTAGGGAAGGAGACTGGGTTTTGTGGTGGTCCACACATATAAATAGACTCACTTTCCCAGTTCCTTCCTGGCTGTTTCTGGGTAGTGAAGTAGTGTGGCATACCCTGATCTATTGACCTTGCCCTGCGATGGGCAAGAAGAAACTAAGGAAATTAGCTTTATGTTTTTGGGTCAGGACTTTGACAATTGAATTTAACCCCACTGTGTAATTTGGTGTCAGCACAGCTGGTTCTGTGCTCATTTTGACTGATTGTCCAGGTGCGTATACCCCCCCATCACATGTGTAAGCAAGTGGCACTGAATATAGCACTTTCGTCCCACCATCCAAGCAGCTAAATTTATTTATTTATTTATTTATTTATTTAAGAGTTTCACCAGGAAGGCATACTGGGCAGTGTACCGCTTGATTCCAGATGCGCCCTGGGGAAAGGGTTTACACAGGGTTCAGTAATAAAGATGATTACATACATAAACATGTGCAGTACAATACAATTTAGAGGAGACAAGTCATATATACAAATAGCAGGTTTACAGATAGTTGGTATGATATGCCCAGGGCGCATAGGGATAGGCAGGGTACAGCATTTATATACATGTTCAGTACAGTAGAAATTTAGAGCTGACAAAATCAAATGTACAAACAGAAGTAACCAGACAGGTGGTAACAGAGGGGAGTGGCATGCCTTGAAGTATGGAAATACCCAGCTGCACATAGTAAGCAGTGGTTGGCAACAGTGGGAAGAAAACAGTTTTGGTAGTGATCTGCTGGCAGTCAGGTTGCGACGGATTCAGCGGGGCAGGATGCAGGAACAGGTGGTAGAGAAATGAGTCATAAGAAGGTGGTAGAGAAATGAGTCTTAAGAAGGGCATTCCGGTGTGGAGTGCCTGTGGCGTGTCTAATATCGGCTGTCAGGGAGTTTCATAATTTGGGAAACCTGAAGCTGAAGGCAGCCTGTACAAGCTGAAGGCAGCCTGTGCAAGCAGTGCATTTGCTGGGAGTGTGGTGAGGATAATTTCTGACTTTCAGAGCTATGACTCATAGAAAGTGAATAGACAGGGGTTGGAATGTTTGAAAGAAGAAAGGATGACTAGGGAAAGAATGTGCTTAGTTATGCCATGAAAAAAGGTAGGCCAAAAGTATGTTAAGCTGTTATGGTGTTTGCATAGATAATGTTTTGTGTTTTTGTAGCGCTGTGACAGGGTAAACACAACACCGGGGAACAAGGGGTTAACCCCTTGGATGAGACTGAAGAAATGTAGAGACTGCAACAGGCAAAGTGGGTGGGGGGGTGCCTCCACAGGTGTGACCAATTATAGAGAGAGACCTTTATGTTACCTGACCAGGCTGGGGGAAGCTGAACTGACTGATTACGATTTTCTGGAGTAACAACTCACATTGGCGTGGAAGTGACCAACCAGAAATCAGGACTCTAGATGGAGCCGGCTGACCAATGGGGACACAGCTTGTAATTCTGGGAAGTGGCATTCTGGGCCATGGCGCCTTTTTGCACCAATAAAGGCATTAATGAGTGACTGGCGCCTGCAGCCCTCCTATAGAGAGACTGGCCTTAGCTGTCCAGGGGGAGAGACGTTGTGGCTGCGAGCGAGGAAGGAGCTCTGTGGTCCTGTGCCGTTGAGTGTTCGGGCGGAAAGCACGTGAAAGGCCTGAGTCAGCTGTTTTGAATTGCCAGCAAGCTTCAGACTGCATCCGTGAGGCAGCGATTGGAGGAGGCTGTGTTAAAGTGCAGCTACCTACCAGGCTCACCCTGCAGAGGACTGGAGAATCTGCTAAATCGCGCTTGGTCTGTCAGGACAATGAAGCTGCAGTGAGACGCCCGGATAGCTGTGAGTTCATTCGGGTTGTGATCGCAAATTCTCTCACTGTAAGTATTACCTGGGCAACCGCTCCCGTCGTCATGGGGCAAAAACCACACCACTGGGTTTTGTCTTAACGTCGCTTTATTTGATCAAATCTTTCACATGCTCCACGCCAATTTAGATGCCCCCTAGATACTACTGGACCCCTTCAGCACAGTCCAGGTCCAACATGGAGGGGCACAACACAAAGTCCCAGCTGCAATAAAAAGAAGTTAGACAAACTGCAATTTTACCAATACTATGTATGTTCTTCAGGGAACAACTACATCTTTCAGATGGGCTCCCTCAGCGCTCCTAGCGACTGCAGAAACGGAGCGCTCAGACAGCAGTCCACGGGTGGGATTCGAGCAGGGAAATCCCAATCCCCCTATTTGCACCACTAAAGCCTGCGGACAGGCAGCTCTTAAAGAGGCAGTACTGGGGGCTTTAAAAGCACTCATAACGCCTGCATTTAACGGCCTTACGCTGAACACCTGTCAGGCATGGAGCACTTAGGCAAGCTCAGGGAAAGCTTTTAGAAACCCCTATTTGTAGGGGGGGTTACATATGGCATAAGGAAAGACAACACGCTGTGTTTCAGGTTCACAGAACAAAATGCACTGAGTTAGCTAGAAACCCATGCCCTGGCCCAGGGGAATCCCCTCATCGCCCAGAGGGCGCCCAGCAAATGAAGTATCTCCCTCCCAATAGAGACCCCCGGGACCCCAAGTTTGTTACCATTGTGGGGAGGATGGACACTTTCAGACTGAGTGCCAATTGCCGGAGAATGTAAAGAAGGTCAACAGCAGACTAATCACTTGGCATCGTAGGGCCCACGTTCGACCCCCCAGAAAGGGTTTTGTGACCCGGGCCAATGCCCAAGCAACTGTTAATGCTGTGCCCCCCGAGTGGTCTGATGTAGTCAGGCCCTTGATGGAGGCTCCAGTGCAGGTAAATGGGATCCCCACCTGAGCTGTATTGGATAGTGGCTCTCAGGTGACCATTATGTTTCAGGACTGGTATCAGACGCATCTGCCTGAGGTGCCACTACAACCCCTGGATGACCTACATGTATGGGGGCTGAGTGACAAGGCTTATTCGTATTTGGGGTATATCTGGATCTGGTTGTCATTTCCTACTTCTGTGGCTGGGGTGGATGAACAGGTGGAAACTTTGGCTTTAGTCTGTGCCCCCACTGGACTGTATGATGGGGTGCCCTTGTTGATTGGGACCAATGCCCACATGTTTGGCCGATTAGCCCAGTTGTGTTCTGAAAAGCAGATGTCCAGGACTGGGTGAGCCCTCAGGATACCCATCTTGATCCAGAAGGCCTATGAGGCTCAGAGAAAAGCTAGTCAGGAGGAGCCTGAAGGCCCGGTGGGTGTTGTCTGGAGGAAGGATCCAGAGCCATTGCTATTAGATCCAAATGCCCAGTGTGTCTTGCAAGGGGAGGTTCGGCTTAAAAAAGATGTCAAAAATAAACTATTGATGCTGGATGCACCTGGAGAAGGGAAGTTGCCTGGAGGACTGCTGGTTAAACCCAGTATCTTGCCTGCTAGAGCCCATGCTTATGCCCGGAGAGTAATGGTTCAAGTTCTTAATGTGTCTGACAAAGAGATTCGAGTAAATAGGGGCTGCACCTTGGCTAGTGTGCATTGTGCGGATACTGCAGTGCTCCCTCACAGCAAGGGTTTGGTAAAGGATGACAGAGTCACACCAGACTTGTTTGATTTCGGTGACTCCCTGTTGCCTGTTGAATGGAAAGTAAAAGTCAGTGTGAAGCTTGCCCGAAGAGACCAGGCTTTTTCCCTGAAGGAGTGGGATGTGGGTTGTGTGTGGGGGGCCGAGCATCGCATTCGCCTGCATGATGAAAGGCCTTTCCGAGAGAGGTCTCAGCGCTTAGCCCCTGCCGATATAGACGATGTGAGATGACATCTGCAAGAGATGCTTGCTGCTGGTGTGATACAAGAATCCAGGAGCCCTTATGCTTCCCCCATTGTCATAGTAAGGAAAAAGAATGGGGCTGTTCGGATGTGCGTGGACTACCGTACCCTGAACCGGCGGACCATCCCTGACTAGTATACCTTGCCACGCATACAGGATGCCCTGGACTATCTGAATGTCAGTAAGTGTTTCTCTGTGTTAGATCTCCGCAGTGGGTACTATCAGATCCCAATGGCTCCTGAGGACCGAGAGAAGACTGCGTTTATTTGCCCCCTAGGTTTCTATGAGTTTATCCGGATGCCTCAAGGGATCTCAGGTGCCCTGGCTATGTTTCAGCACTTGATGGAACGTGCTGTGGCGAATATGAACTTGCTCAAGTGTTTGGTTTACTTGGATGATGTCATAGTGTTTGGCAGCTCGTTGGAGGAACATGAACGTCAGCTGTTCAAGGTCCTGGATCAGTTGGAGGATTTTGGTCTTAAGTTATCTATAGACAAGTGCCAATTCTTTCAAACTTCTGTGAAGTATGTGGGCCACATAATATCCACTGAAGGCATAGAGACTGACCCCAGCAAGGTGGAAGCATTGACTACTTGGCCTCAGCCAAAGAATTTGAAAGAACTGCAATGGTTCCTGGGGGTTTTGGGGATATTATAGGCGGTTTATTAAAGACTATTCCCGAGTGATCTGCCCCCTTCTCAACCTCACTCAGGGGTACCCTCCCACCCACAAAAAGTATAAAAAAGCTGTACTCTCGGGAATGGAAAGAAAGTATTTTTGGCCAAATGATGTGTTTGGAAGCCGCTGGACTACTGAGTGTGAGGAAGCTTTCTATGACATTATATATCAACTTACCCATGCCCCAGTGCTGGCCTATGCTGACCCGGCCAAGCCGTATGTCCTCCATACTGATGCCAGCCTACAGGGATTGGGGGCTGTCTTGTATCAGGAGCACTCAAATGGGCTAAGACCTGTAGCTTTCGCCAGCAGAAGCCTGACTCCCTCAGAAAAAAAACTATCCAGTGCACAAATTAGAGTTCCTGGCCCTGAAGTGGGCCATTGTTGATCAATTTCATGACTACTTGTACGGTGCCAAGATATTGGTGAAGACTGATAACAATCCTTTGACATATGTGCAGACCTCAGCCAAGTTGGATGCCACTGGCCATCGGTGGCTCTCTGCATTGGCCACCTACGACTATGCTGTTGAGTACAGAGCCAGCCTAAACCATATAGATGCGGATGCTCTCTCTCAGAGGCCTGTGCCCCGGACTGACTGGGTCAGGTTGTCTGAACCTGGCATAAGAGCCCTTTGCCAAAAATTTGACAAGGAGGAACAGGTGTCTCCTGATGCTGTGGACTACATGGTGGATTGCTTGGGCCCATCTGAGAACTGCATACCTGCTGCTTACTGCCATTATTCTGCCTTGGACACTAGCACGCTGCCCAAATTCAACAATGATAGTCTCCAACAGGCTCAATCCCGAGACATAGATACATAGACAGTGTTGGCAGATAAGGGCCTATGGCCCACCCAGTCTGCCCATTTGAGCTTGTAAGTTCAGTTTATGTTTTCCAAGAAGTCTGTTGCCCCTTACCCCTGACCTCCAGAATTCCTTTATGTCTATCCCATGCATTCTTAAATCCCATGATTGTTTCAGCCCCCACCACTTCCTCTGGCAGGGTGTTCACTTATCCACCACCTGTTCTGTGAAGAAATTCTTCCTCACGTTTCCTCTGAATCGTCCTCCCTCCAACTTCATCCCATGCCCTCTAGTCCTGGAACATCTTTTTTGCTTAAAAATAGTGTATTCCTGCACCCTGTTCCTCCCTGTAAGATACTTCTATGTCTCTATCATATTCCCTCTCTCCCTCCTCTCCTCCAGGGAGAACATGTTCAGTTCCTTCAACCTGTCCTCATAGGACTTGTGATGCAATCCATGCACCATCTTTGTTGCCCTCCTCTGAACCTTCTCTACCCTTTCTATGTCCTTATGTAGGTAAGGTCTCCAGAACTGTGCAGTGTACTCCAGGTGGGGCCTCACTAGTGTCTTGTATAGTGGAATTATGACCTCCCTTTTCCTGCTGGTGATGCCCCTGCCTATGCATCCCAGCATCCTATTTGCTTTACCTGCTGCCTTGTCACACTGTTTCCCTGCCTTGAGGTCATCAGGATGATAACCCCAAGATCCCTTTCCTGCCTGGTGCATGCTATATCCTCCCCCCAACGGATATATTGTGCCAGGATTTTTCATATTATATGCATTATCTTGCACTTCTTGCATTGAAATTCAACTGCCAAACCCCTGACCATTCTTCAAGTTTCTGCAGGTCCTTCTCATTCTGTCTACACCCTCTGGTGTGTCTACTCTGTTACAGAGCTTTGTGTCATCAGCGAACAGTGAAATTCTGCCTTCTAGGTCCTGTGCAATGTCACTGAGTAGAAGATATTGAATAGGACCGGTCTCAGCACTGATCCCTGTGGTACCCCACTGGTCACTCTTCCCTCTGTGGGTGACAGCCATTCCACCACCCTCTGTGTCCTGCCCGCCCAGCCAGTTACCTACTCACCACACTAATGCCCTGCCCACACCCATATTCCCCAGTTTGTGCAATAGTCTTCTATGTGGCACAGTGTCAAAGGCCTTGCTGAAGTCCAGATAGGCCATGTCCACTGCCCTCCCCGATCCACCTCCCTAGTCATCCAGTCAAAAAATTCAATGAGCTTGGTCTGACATGACCTCCCCCTGGTGAAACCATGCTGCCTTGGGTCCTGTGGTCCATTGACAACCAGATGTTCCACCAATCTCTCCTTCAGTAGTGCTTCCATGATCTTCCCCACTACCGAGGTGAGGCTAACTTGTCTATAGTTCCCGCTTCCTCTCTGTTCCCCACTTTTGTATAAGGGACTACATCTGCTGTGTCCTCCAGTCTTTGAATTACCTCCCTGTTTCCAGTGATCAGCTAAACAGGATAGCCAGAGGTTCAGCCACCACCTCTCTTAGTTCTTTAAGGACCCTGGGGTGCACCCCATCTGGCCCCATTGCTTTATCAACTCTTATTACTTCCAGTTCCTTCAGGACCCTTTCTCGTGTAAAGGGACTTGTGTCCATTTCTGCACCATTCTCACCTCTTGTACTCCGTTCAGACCCATTACCCATCCTCTTCCTCAGTAAAGGACTGAGCAGAAATACCTGTTCAATATGTCAGCTTTACTGCTGTCATCCTCCACACAGCCCCATCCTCCCCTTCAGTCTCACTATCCCTCCTTTTGCCATTCTTTTCCTTATGTACCTGTAAAGGTTTGTCCCTCTACCCACTGATTTTGCAATGTGTTCTTCTGTCTGAGCTTTGGCTTCCTTACTGACCTCCCTGCCTCCTTTGCTTCCCTGGTACTTCTCCTATCCCCTTCTGCCTGTGTCTTTTGTATTGCCTGAATGCAATCTTTTTGGCTTTCACTTTCTTTGCTACCTCTTTGGAAACCATAATGGTCTCCTCTTCCTTTTCCTCTTGCTAACCTGCTTAATACATAATTCTGTTGCTCTTGTAATCCATTTAAATACTGCCCACTGTTCCTCAACCCTGATTCCTGCCCCATTCCCTTAATGCCTCTTTCAAGTATCTCCCCATTTCCCAAAGTCTGCCCCCTAAAATCCGGATCGTGTTTTTGTGTGGTTTGGTTCTGCTGTTTCTGTGATTTCAAACCACAGTGACTGGTGGTCACTGTTCCCCAGGTGCTCCCCCACTGTTACCCCCATCACACTGTCCCTGTTTGTGAGCACAAAGTCCGGTACTGCCTTCTGCCGAGTTGGTTCCATGACCAGTTGCTTGAGGAAGGCACCCTGAAGGGAGTCCAGGATAAATCTGCTCCTAGTTGATGCTGCTGCTGGGATGCTCCAGTCCACATCTGGAATATTTAAGTCTCCAACCAGTACTACCTCACCCTTGTCTGCCATCCTTTGGATGGCTAGCATCAGCTCCCTATCTGTTTCTTCCTCCTGGGCTGGTGGTCTATAGACCACACCTGTGCAGATGGCTGGCCCCATTTTCCTTTCCAGCTTACCCACAGTATCTCTCCCCATTTTGTTCCTCCTTGATCTCTGTGGCCCTTATGTCATTTTCACATACAGTGCCACTGCTCCTCCCTTCCTGCCTGCCCTGTCTCTTCTGAATATGTTGTGAGCCAGGTATGGCCATCTCCCAGTCATGGTTATCATACACCAGGTTTCAGTGATGGCCACAATGTCAGGTCTGACTGCACCAGACCTCCAGATCTTCCATCTTGTTGCTAAGGCTCCTGGCATTTTGCACATGGCTTTCCATGATTTGACCTCCCTAGACTGTTTTGCTGTTCTACTCCAGCCCCTTCCTTGGTTGTCCTTTATCCCTGGTTCTCCTTGCTGTCTACCCTTCTGCTTAATTTTGCCCCTTTTCTGCCTATCCACCTCTTGGGTGCTAATCTCCATCTTTTGCACACTGCTTTGTAGAGACAGCAACTCCTCTGGTTCACTGGTTCCACTGCTAGCTGTGGGGGGTGAGCAAGTAGGTACCCTCCTTGCTGGCCTGCCACACCCCTTTGCTAGTTTAAATGCTTGTCAATAGAGCATTTAAACTTATCATTGAGTTCTTGGATTCCCTTCCAGGATGGATGCAGGCCGTCAGGCTTGAACAAACCTCCATCCTTCCAGGTGTGTCCCCAGTCACCAATGAATCCAAACCCTTCCTCACATGATAAAAATTGCTTTGGAGGCTCTGCAAGCAGAGACGTGTCCCAACAGCAGTCCGTTGAATTGAGAACTGCCCTGTTATACAAAGAAGGTCCAAAACTGAAGTTGAACAATAGACTGTTATATAGGGAGACCGTAGACAAAGAGGGGCGAATAGACAAACAACAACTGGTGTTGCCCACCGCTTTTAGAGGACTAGTGTTGAGGTCCCTGCATGACCACATGGAGCATCTTGGCATAGACCGAACTCTTGACCTGGTATGGACCCGATTCTACTGGCCAAAAATGAGTGCAGACATGGAGCAGTATGTCAAGACCTGTGGCCGCTGTTTGCAGAGAAAAGCCCTACCTCAGAGAGCTGCCCCCATGGTCAGTATCACTACCAGTGCCCTCATGGAGTTGGTCTGCATTGATTTCCTGAGCTTAGAACCCGATCTGAAAAATATCAGCAACATATTGGTGGTCACTGATCGTTTTACCCGGTATGCACAGGCCTTTCCTACTAAAGATCAGAAAGCAACCACCGTGGCTAAAGTTCTTGTTGAAAACTTCTTTGTCCACCATGGGGCTCCCCAGAGAATCCATTCCGACCAGGGGAGGGACTTTGAGAGCTGGCTGATTAAAGAAATGCTATCCTTGTGGGGAGTTCGAAAGTCAAGAACCACCCTGTATCATCCCCAGGGGGATCCTCAACCTGAAAGGTTTAACCGCACATTGCTTGATATGTTGGGCACACTTCAACCTAAAGACAAGCCAAGATGGAGCCAGCAGATTAGCACTCTGGTACATGCTTATAACTGCACCAAAAGTGATGCCACTGGATTTTCCCCGTACAGACTAATGTTTGGGAGAGAAGCTAGACTGCCGGTGGATGTATGTTTCGGGGTTTCTCCTGATGGGGTTCTAGCAGGCAATCTTCTACAGTATGTGCAAAAGTTGAAGGCCCAACTCAACCATGCTTACCAACTAGCCCAGACCATGGCTGCTAAGCGAAACCTGGCCAGTAAGGAACAGCATGATAAGAAAGTGAAAGCAATGGAACTGAGAGAAGGGGATAGAGTGCTACTGAGTAATTTGGGACTGCATGGCAAACATAAGATTGCTGACAGGTGGCATCACCTCCCTCATATTGTTGTGGGAAAACTGACAGATTTACCTGTATATAAATTACGGCCTGAAAACAATTCAAAAGATGTGAAAACTATACACAGAAATCATCTGCTGCCAATCGGGCAAATTTTGATAGAAGCTGAACCCCCCAGTGCCCCCCCAGGCCTGTGACTAGAGCTGCCGCCAAGAAAAAACCCAGACCACTTGATTCTTCATCAAGCAAACTACAACAGCCTTCTCCAACCCCCTCGGATGAAGATGATCATCAGTCTGTGTCTGAGGACTGAAAATAATATTGAGTACTATCCCTCTTATGAATTGAGCCAACTGTTTTGGGGCAATCCCCTAATCAACTCTGAAGACGAAGTTGGGATTTCTGGCCTGTCTGAGCCTTCAGCTTTGTCTCTGGAGCCAATGCTCCCAGAAGATGAAGTGAGTGGCATCCAAGCTGAAGGGGTGGTATCCTTGAGCCTGGTTGAACTGTCTGGCCTGGCTGAACTATCTGACTATTCTGAAGAAGGAAGTGATGTGGGGAGCAAACCAGTGATATGCCAGAACCTGAGGAATATTTTGAGTGCCCTGATGGTTCCTTGCCAGTACCCGAATTGTCTCCAGCTGAGCCAAGTAGTGTGGGTCCTGATATAGAGGGTCACGTCCCCAACAGTACTATGGGCATGGGGTCCCCTTCTCCTGTGGAGGTTCCCTCTACTAATCTCAATGAGGCGGAAATGGAGCTAGGGCCTGTAGCAGATTTTTATGGGACCCCTAGATGCACTGGCCGGGAAGTACGGCCTGTGATAAGGTTAAGTTATGAATCCCTGGGTCAGCCTATGGACTTGCCTTTAAATGTAGTCCATAAAAGGATGTATGTGTCCCTGAGCTCCTTGCCCAAACTAGCTTTGGGAAATGATTTCAGACTGTTAGTATTGCCCTCTGATTATGGTATCCCTGCCCCAATTAGCCCGCAAGTAGTGGATAGGGAAGGGCCCCCTCTGTCTAGGTGTCATAGGCAGGAAGTAATGACCTGAGTTAAAAACCCACAGGTTGTCTGTATGTGTAATATTGCATAACCAATAATAAACTGTAAATGCAGTGCCAATGTATGTAACAGAAGGTTTAATGTGCTGTCAATTTAAACTACGTTGCCTTAAAGTGATTTAAGGGTAACTACTTGGCGCGGATGCCAAGTTCTTTCCAGACCAGGAAGGGTGTAACCCCCCTACAAATGGAGGTTTCTAAAAGCTTTCCCAGAGCTTGCCTAAGTGCTCCATGCCTGACTGGTGTTCGGCGTAAGGCCGTTAAATGCGGGCGTTGTGAGTGCTTTCAAAGTCCCCAGTACTGCCTCTTTAAGAGCTGCCTGCCCGCAGGCTTTAGTGGTGCAAATAGGGGGATTGGGGTTTCCCTGCTTGAATCCCACCCTGGACTGCTGTCTGAGTGCTCCGTTTCTGCAGTCGCTAGAAGCACTGAGGGAGCCCATCTGAAAGATGTAGTTGTTCCCTGAAGAACATACGTAGTATTGGTAAAATTGCAGTTTGTCTAACTCCTTTTTATTGCAGCTGGGACTTTGTGTTGTGCCCCTCCATGTTGGACCCAGACTGTGCTGAAGGGGTCCAATAGTAGCTAGGGGGCATCTAAATTGGCACGGAAGTGACCAACCAGAAATCAGGACTCTAGATGGAGCCGGCTGACCAATGGGGACACAGCTTGTTATTCTGGGAAGTGGCATTCTGGGCCATGGCGCCTTTTTGCACCAATGAAGGCAATAATGAGTGACTGGCACCTGCAGCCCACCTATAGAGTCAGGTAGCACCCAAATAGAGAGACTGGCCTTAGCTGTCCAGGGGGAGAGACGTTGTGGCTGTGAGCGAGGAAGGAGCTCTGGGCTCCTGCGCCATTGAGTGTTCGCGTGGGAAGCGCATGAAAGGCCTGAGTCGGCTGGTTTGAATTGCCAGTGAGCTTCGGACTGCATCCGTGAGGCGGCGATCGGAGGAGGCTGTGTAAAAGCACAGCTACCTACCAGGCTCACCCTGTAGAGGACTGGAGAATCTGTTAAATCGCGCTCGGTCTGTCAGGACAGTGAAGCTGCAGTGAGATGCCCGGATAGCTGTGAGTTCGTTCGGGTCCAAGAAGCAGCTTCCTGATATGGTACCCCTCTGTTGTTTTCCATATAAATGTGTGAGGAGGCCCTTGAAGCTCAGGCTCAGCCCTGCGAGTGGTGGAGGAGTGGTTCACTGCTGGAGTTGTGAGTACTGAATCAGGGTAGCTCCCTGTTAAAGGTCCCAAACAAAGGCAAAATCTTCCTGTAGTATTGCTGACTGCACTAATTGAGCTTTCTGGCTCCCTCTGACCTGCTCAGGAATTAAATACTCGTTTGTGTCAGGGCCCCAACCAGCTGCATTAAGGAACTAGCCATTAGGGCTTGGGTACCCATAGACAGTAATCAATAGTTTAGGCCTGTGCACAGAGCCCTAGGTAGACCAACATATATTATAGTGGTAAGACAATCAACCTGATTCCCCCCAGTTCTTGTTGTTTCCCCTTGAATAAATCAGATTGCTTGTTTTGCAAAAGTACACTGGCTAGTTTGTGTGTTAATGGGGAAATATTGTACCGTGAATGTGGTGTAACTGTACCTTGCTTTTCAGGGGATCCCCGGAGTGAGCTGATTGGTTCAAGCCAGGGGGGTAAGTGTATATGGTAAGGACACTGAAATTGAACTGTGTAGGCCACTAGTGGGAAGCAAGGGGAGTTGCAGCAACCCAGAGGGCTGTGACCGAGTCAATCTTGACTATTTTAACCCCGACCTCTGGGTGGAGGCACCCGCCAATGGATCTGGGCCCCTCACCCTGTCACAGTTAGGGTAGGCAGGGGTAGTAGCCCTTAGAATAGCGCCCCCTAGGGGTTACACATAGGCCAGCTTGTCACAAGCACACTCCCATATGTTTTCAAAATTTTTCTTTTCTGATGTAGTGTAAAATAATGGAGTTCCAGATACAATATCTGTACATAGAAAAATAAAATATTTTGGGCCAGTTTGTATAGTTCATTTAACAAATTCCATTTCTTGATTTACTTGTAAATGTTAATTCCTCAAGGGACCAGACATTCCTCAGGGCTGACTGCATGGGTCTAATTCTCAGTTCCATTTTATAGGCCACAAAATGGGACACCCCAATGTGCCAACCTATAATATTGGTATCCTGAGGGCTGTTCAGTTGTGCCAGGGGGGCAGGGATACCCCACCACAGTGAAAAAATGTAAAGTAAACATTCCAGCTGATACTGTGCATGAACTGGGTTTACACAGAGTAATGGTTCACACTACTAATGTGCACATATCTATGTATGGTGCAGTGTCCTTCACTGACATTCATAAGCATGTCCAACAGTGAAAACTGTCCCACACTACTAACCCAAACCATACCACTGGCCTGCATGTGGGCCAGTGACAGACTGACATTCTGTCCCATGTTTTTGTAGTCCTAGTAGTTCAGTGGATGTTCTACTTGGCCCCATTCCCTTGAATCATCCACTGACTGATCCCTAATCAATCTCTATCCCACGATGTCTGTAAGGTTGCCAGCCACACTTGCCTTTGTGACTGGCACTGCATGCTATGTATATGGTGACCCTGCCCCCTTCCAGCACCAGCACACTTTGAGAGTACCTTAGGGGGTTGTAGCCAAGAGACTGGTGGGAAATCATGATAAAACAATTTATCCACTCCCTTGCGAATGAGAATCAGTGCCCATGATTTTGCAAAGGGGGTAGATGATGGCAGGTTACAAAAAGCATATGTGCTATATTGGTCATGGAATGTACGTGCTTAGTTATAACCCTTTGGCTTAGTGGTCAGAATTGATTATAATAAACTCTGAAACAATGACTATGAAAAATAAGCTGAATAAAATTGAAATGTGTACCAAGGGAGAATACATTCAGAGGAAATAAGATTGATTCTTTTCAGCTCACTGAAGAACTTTATGGACTTTTAGAAGCATGCTTTCGCTTTTTGTACATCCTTTACATGACCATCACTGCATCATCCGAGCAAATGTTTACCTCTTGGAACTTGAGTTGCTCCTGTAAATGTGGGAGTACAAGAAAAACTGTCCACATCTTTAAAACATTTATCTAAAGGACTAGTTCTTCTGGACTCCAAACACCCTGGACCAGAATCTGATCCAGAACAGCACCCTGTCCCAGGAGTCTGGCATTCCTTGTCAACATTCGCCTGGTAGGAAACACAGCAGGAATTCCTTCAGCAGACCTTCCCACGAGGCAAGTTTTCATGGCAAGGGTGAGCAGAAACCACCTTTTGAGCTCTAATATTGATGAATGTCTTACTGAAGAGTTTTCACTCTGAAGGAGGAGAGGAAGACCCACTACATATCTGTTTGAAAATAGGCTCTGTAGTGTTTTGGTATCTGAAATGGAATAAAGGAACACTTCTCTTTCTCTGCTGATGATCTAAACATGTTGTTCCAGGGTATGTAACGTCCTTGTTACACACAATTTTGCTATCTGTTGTGACAAAGCTCTGATCCTGAGATCATCCAGGTAAGCATAAACATAGTGACCTTCCTGTCTGAGGGAGGCAACAATCACTCTCAGCACCTTTGAAAAAACATCTGTAGCAAAAGCCAGGCCAAAAGATAGAGCTTGGTACTGAAAATACTAATTCCAAATGGCAAACTTCAGAAATCTCTCATGAGAGTAGAGGTGGGCGAAGTGGTCGAAATTCGCTCCACGAAGCAATTCACGGAGCAGTGGGGAATCCACTAAGTACTCCACACCGTGAAGTGGAGTACTTCACGTCATAATGAGGATCGCAAAGTGATTGATTTCAATGCACTTCATGTTACTCCGCCTTTCCCCAACCACTTCTGTGCCTATTTTTAGGTGAAGTACATTGATTCCAATGTACTTCACATCACTTCGCCTTGTTTTGGAGAATTTTGCATTGATTCATGGGATTGCAGGTCACATGGGCTCTAGATTGTTCTGCACAGCCTCAGTTCTGTGTAGTGTGTGTGTGTTGGCAGCTGAAGACTGTTTGCTGTCAGAGATCTGCGATTCAAACCCTATAAAAGCTGTTAAAAAGCCTTTTTGAGCCATTTTCCTTTGCTCAAAACATAGTACATTGATTGTAGGAAGCCCTCCTGTACTAATCATCGAGTGTTTATTGTTTGTGTGTGGATTTTGAATGTGAATTTTGAACATTCAGTCTGTGTACTGACAGACACTTGAAGTGTGCTTTGGGAGAGGGGCGTATCTGTGTGGTGTAGGTAGATTAACTGGGGAAGAAAAGGCAGTCTTATTGTTTTGGTTATATTTTTGTTGTATAACTGTTAATGTACACAGTAATATTTTCAGTAATTCTTGACTTTTTTTGCTGATTTTTGTGTTGCAGCGGTGCATAATTTCAGTTTGTTGAAATGATCTTGTTATATTACTGAAGTTTTCAATTTGCCACGCATTACTTGTAGTGTGTGAGTGTGTGTGAGACACGTGCCATCAAATAACAGACACCTTTTATTGTGCCACAGAGTAATTGCAGCAGTGCGAACCTGCTATCCACCGCAGCTGTGTGATTTTGTACTGCTTTGCGGTCAGGATTGTGGTATATTAGTTTTGGACTGTTACTGCAGTGCACTGCCCCCCAAACCGGCAAAAATATTCTTTTCCATATTGGATCTGGATTGTGACTGCTGTGAGCAGCAGTGGTTAAGTTGTTGTTGTGACTTTGCGTCTGCATCTGCATCTTTTTCTTAATTGTGCAGTGCAATATAATCTGTCTGTGCCTTTGCATCTGTTTAGTTCACCATCTACATCTGCAAGCCACAGTTGTTGTTTTTTGGGCTTCACATTCACTGGGCCAGACTGTGTGTGAAAGTCTCGAAATCTAAATTAGTTTACAATTTTCTTGGTGACCCCCCCCAAAATGCCCACAAAGAGACGCAGCAAGAAAAGCTGTTTCGTATGACTGCTACTAGTGGTAAGATCAGTGAAAGCATGAAGTACATAGCTGATGTGAGAAAGGATTTCTCCATCAATGTTTTTTACAGGCAATCTGTAGCTTCATTCATAGTTGGAGGAGATGATGTTGTCCCAAGCTGGTGGCGTTAGTGCAGTTTCTGCTGCCATGAGTATTACTGCCTCAAGTTCCACTTCTGACCAGTTAACCATGGCAAAAAATATAGTTGAGTCTAAAGCTGTGAGTGACAGTGTAGACGATGTCATACTCCCCAGTAACATCCCCATGGTAGTTGAACATGATTCTGATCATGGCGACGTTAACGCATAATGTCACATTTCTTCCACCGTGGTTGAGGTCATGCCTTTGCCATGCAATGATTCACAGAGTGGTGCAAAAATATTGGATGATGATGATGATGCTGTTGCTGTGGTTAGAACATGTAGTCCACATGACAGCATCCAAGCTGAAAATGTGGATGCGGATGATGTTGATGAATATGATGATGATCTCAGTGACCCTTGTTGGAAACCAGAGAAAAAGAAAGTCAAGGTGGCTGTGTCCGGGTCTGCTGGTGTTAAATCCCCCCTCCTGAAAAAAAATTGTGAGTTAGCGGTTCCAGTTGATGTTGATGTTGATGTTGATGATGATGACCCAGTAATAATCATATGTAGCTGTGATGGTCAGTTGCAGTCCAAGTGTTTCCCGGTTGAAAAATCATGCAGCACCCCACCCCCCATTTCATGGCTTAAAAAAATGGAGTCCATTAAGCATCATCAGGGACATGTTGAAAGTAGGGGATCACAATCCTTTGTTTGGGATTTTTTTGTGCAAGTTGCAAATGATGAATCAGTTGCAATCTGCCAGCTTTGCCATGCACATGTGAGTTGAGGTAAAAAGGGGAGTCATATGGGTACAGGGGGCCAGCATATACATCTTATGAGCAGGCACATGGCACTGTGGACCCGTCACCAGATGGCAGCTAATGCCATAGTGGAGCATTCACCCTCATCATCAACCTTAATGAACATGTTATCCCATTCCATGACTGTAAGACCAAGTAGGAATGTCTGCAGTAGCAATGAAATAACAGCAGAGGATTACTACAGACATGATGAGATGGAGGAGGATAATGATTTTGAAATCTTGTCCAGTGGTGGTGAGAGTAGCAGTTTTGGTGGTGGTGGTCAATGCAGTACATCTAGTGCAAGTGGTACATCAACCCCTGTACATAAATCTGGGAAAATAACTTAATTTGTGGATATATCACCTGTGCAGCCCTCTTCATCACATGTCCACACCCCACACCTGGCCATTCGCAGAGCAGAGCCATTTGTCACACCTCGTGCAAAACATGAAAGTCAGCCCACGTTGCAGAGTGTTTTTGCCCATAACCTGAACTACTCACCCAGTCATGCAGTGTCATGTGAACATAATGCTGCTGTAGCTGAAATACTGGCAGACGATATTTTGCCTTTCTCCTTCATGGAGAATTCCAGATTCCAGCGGTTTGTGGCATGCGCCTGTCTGAAATGGAAAGTCCCATCCAGGACATACCTTTCCACCTGTGCTGTCCCTGAATTTTACCATACTGTGGCCAACTCTGTAAGACATGCCCTTCAACATTCCTCCTCTCCATTTGAATGTATATGTGGACAAGTGGCAAAACAGCTGGGAGTTCATATTAGAAACATAGAAACATAGACTTTGACGGCAGATAAGGACCGCTAGGCCCATCTAGTCTGCCCATTTCCCTACCTACAGGATAGGCCGCAGATCCTATTTAACCAACAGCCTATATCTTCCTGCCCCCCACAAGAATTGCCTTATGTCTGTCCCATGCATTCTTGAATTCTCCCACAGTTTTAGACTCACAACTTCCTCAGGAAAGCTGTTCCATGCATCCACTACCCTCTCTGTGAAATAATACTTCTCACATTGCCCCTGAACCGCCTCTCCTTCTGTCTTTAAATTGTGTCCCCTTGTTCTTGCAAGTCTCTTTTCTGAAAGATGCTACCCTCTTGGACTTTGTTGATTCCTTGAGGTACTTGAAAGTTTCTATCATGTCCCCTCTCCTTCTTTCCTCAAGGGTATACATATTAAGCTCCTTTAGTCTCTCCTCATACGACTTCTCTTGCAGACCTGCACCATTTTAGTTGCCCTCCTCTGGACTGCCTCTATCCTGTCTATGTCCTTGCGGAGATGGGGTCTCCAGAACTGGACACAGTATTCCAGATGGGGTCTCACCAACTGTCTGTATAGAGGATAACAACTTCCCGTTTTCTGCTGCTGATCCTCTCCCTATACATCCCAGTATACCCCGGCCCTCCCTACTGCCTTCTCACATTGCTTGCTAACCTTAAGGTCATCTGATATGATTACCTCAGGTCCCTTTCCTGTTTTGTTGTTGTTACTACCTCCCCACCCATTGTGTATTCTTCCCTGGGTTCTTGTTCCCAGGTGCATTATTTTGCACTTTTTGCATTGAATCCTAGCTGCCATCACGTCAGACCATTCCTCCAACCTTGCAAGTCCCTTTTCATCCTTTCCACGCCTCCTTGTGTATCAACCCTGTTGCAGATCTTGTGTCATCTGCAAAAAGGCATACTTTTCCTTCCAGTCCCTCTGCAATGCCACTGATGAAGACATTAAAAGGACTGGACCCAATACTGAACCCTCACGGTACCCACTAGTAACAGCCCTTTCTTCAGAGGGACTCCATTTACAATTACCTTCTGTGTCCTGTTGTCCAGCCAATGTTTTACCCAGGCTACCACCCTGGGACCCCTCCAGGCTGGTTAATTTGACTAATAATCTTTGTGTGGGACTGTGTCAAATGCCTTGCTATAAAGTCCAGGTAGGCCATGTCCCAGCCCTCCCTGGTCCACTACTTTGGTCACCCAGTCAAAGAAATCTATTAGATTCGTCTGACATGACCTTCCCGCTGTGAACCCATGCTGCCTTGGATCCTGTGCTCCACTGACCTCCAGGTACTCAACTATTCTTTCCTTCAGAAGTGACCCATCACTTTCCCTACCACAGAGGTCAGACTGACAGGTCTGTAGTTTCTCTGCCTCTGTCTTGGTCCCACTTTGTGAAGGGGAATCACATCCGCCTTCCTCCAGTCCTCGGGTACCACACCATCCTCCCATGATTTATTAAAAAGAGTAGCCAGTGGTTTCACTAGTTCCTTCCTTAATTCTTTTAGAATTCTGGTATGAATTCCATCAGGACCCATTGCTTTGTCCACCTTCAGTTTTTGGAGTTCTTGCAGAACCTTTCTTCTGTGAAAGGACTGGGATCGACCCCCCTATCAAGAGTGCTTCTGTTAATTGGATTAGGCACTTCCCTCCTCTTTTAGAATACTGAGCAGAAATATTCATTCAGTATTCTGCTTTTCACTGTCCCCCTCGCCCACCCACCGTTTATTCAATTCAGCCTCACTATCCCTCCCTTTGTCTTTCTACGCTCGCTGATGTACCTATAAAAGGTTTTATCCCCCTTCTTAACTGAGTTGGCTATCTTTTCCTCAGTTTGGGCCTTTGCTATTCTGACTTCCCTCCCTGCTTCTTTCTGCCTTAACTGGTACAGCTCTCTGTCCTGCTCCTTCTGTGTTTCCTTATATTTCTGGAATGCTATCTTTTTCTTCCTGACTTTCACAGCCACCTCTCTTGAGAACCATAGTGGCTTTTTCTTTCATTTTGATTTGTTTATTTGCTTCACACAAAGGCTTGTTGCCTCTGTGATGGCAGTTTTGATAATTCCCCATTGTTGCTCCACACCTCCTTCTAGCCTGTTTGCTAGTGCTTTTCTGAGGCACTCTCCCATCTTGCCAAAGTCAGCCCTCCTAAAGTCCAGTACCCTCACTTTTGTATGGCTTGACTCTGTAGCTGAGTTTAACGTGAACCACACTGTTTGATGGTCACTTGTCCCCAGATGGCAACCAACTTCTAGATCTGAGATCCTCTCACTGCCCCGCTTGAGAGTACAAGGTCTAAGATTGCTCCTCACGAGTGGGTTCCAAACTAGCTGTCTAATGCCTGCCACCTGTAGGGCATCAAGAATGGCCCTGCTCTTGGATGTGGCTGCAGCAAATGTGCTCCAGTTAACATCTGGCATATTCAGGTCTCCCATCAACAGTATCTCCCTTTCTCTGCCATTCTAAGAATGCCTTCCATCATATCCTTGTCCATTCCTTCCCCTTACATGGGGTCTGTACACAACCCTGTGCGGATTGTGGTGCCCTTTCCAGTCTCCAAGGTGACCCACAGTGCCTCCTCTCCTCCCTGTTTACTCTTTTGTTCAGTTGCTTTTATCCCTTCCTTTACATAGAGCTACTCCTCCCTCTTCCCTGCCTGTCTCTCCTGTAGGTTATGTACCCTGGTATGTTAACATCCCAGTCATGGTTCTCTGTGTACCATGTTTCTGTGACTGCTATGATATCCAGGCATCCCTCTTCCATTAAGACCACCAGCTCAGGGAGCTTGTTGCCCAGACTAGGGGCATTGGTACTCATTACTCTCCATTTCCTGATGGCCTTACCCCCTTTTGCCCCATATTTGAGTATAACTGCACATTGGGTGCAAGTGCCGTGGGTTGTTTGTGCTGGTGGTAGTGTGAATAATCAGTGTAGTAAGGTGGACTGTCATGGTAGCAATCTTCCAGGAATTCGAGAGCATGCAACGCTTGCTATGTACAGTGTGACCTGTTCACACACACTGGTGAAAACATGCTGAACTTGCTACTGACTGAAACTGACAAGTGGCTGAACCCCCTGTCCCTGATAGCTGGGTTTATAGCAAGTGACAATGGGTCAAATGTGGTTAAATGCATCACAAATGGTGGCTTTGTTCAGGTTCCATGCATGGCTCACTGTTTAAATCCTGTGGTGCAGGAATTTCTGCAGCACCCTGATATAAAGGAAATGCTGACAGCTGCACGCCATATCTGTTCTCACTTTTCATGCTCTGCAAAGGCCCGTGACCAACTCCGGCAGTTGCAGATCCAAAACAGCCTCCTGCAACACTGCCTCAAGCTGGAAGTTGTCACCTGGTAGAGCTCCACTTTATACAGAGAGGCTGTATGAACAATACAAAGCTATCTCAAAATATCTTGTCATGCACATTAGCCGTGACACTTCCGGGGCCTCCACGTCTCTCACGACTGAACAGTGGCACCTCATGGACATGTAATAACAATTTTGAGGCCTTTTGAACATGCCACACAGGCAGTGAGTGGTGAGTCTACCTCCATTAGCCAATCAATTCCACTGCTATGGGTGTTAAGGCAGACATTGCCGAATCTCAGCATAGTCTTAATGGTTCTGGAGACTGTGCTAGCAGTATGTTGCTGAAACACATGCTGACACATTCGAGCACAATTGGCACATCTTGAGCATTCAGCAGAATAATGACTTTGCAATAGCAAAAATGCTGAACCCACGATACAAACATGGAATTGCCTCAATACTGGAGGGAGGGCCTGAACAGGTAAAAAATTTCAGTGGGCAACTGGTGCATTTGGTTCATGGGGCACAGAAGTTTCATGCCAAGGTCGGCAAACCTCAGCAGCATAATCAGACTGAAGGTCAGTGTAGAGTTAGTATCAAGCACATCTATAAGTGGGCTGCAGTTCCAGGTGGTCTGTCATCAAAACCAGTTGCCACTAATCCACTTGGGGTGCATTGTCCAAAGTCTGGATTTGTGACATAAATTATTCCAGAGAACAGGATGATGCATATGTACTCCCTGGAGGAGAGGAGGGAGAGAGGGGACATGATAGAGACATACAAGTATCTTACAGGGAGGAACAGGGTGCAGAATATGCTATTTGTAAGCGAAAAAGATGTTCCAGGACTAGAGGACATGAGATGAAGTTGGAGGGAGGACAATTCAGAGGAAATGTGAGGAAGAATTTCTTCACAGAACGGGTGGTGGACAAGTGGAACACCCTGCCAGAGGAAGTGGTGGGGGCTGAAACAATCACAGGATTTAAGAATGTGTGGGATAGACATAAAGGAATTCTGGAGGTCAGGGGTAAGGGGCAACAGACTTCTAGGAAATCATAAACTTAACTTACAAGCTCAAATGGGCAGACTGGGTGGGCCATAGGCCCTTATCTGCCGACACTGTCTATGTATCTATGTATCAACCACTGGACTTCATGCAGCCTGTTGAATAGTTGACTCATATTTGGCTGAAAACAGGCATCTGTCAATAACTGATGATCCTCTTTTAACTTGGAGTGGAAAGGTCAGTGAATGGCCAGAGCTAACCTTAGTTGCTCTGAAGTACCTAACATGCCCATCCTTCAGTGTAAGTGCCGGGAGGTATTCAGTTCAGTGTGTGCAATAGTTCGGGATCATCACACAAATCTCTCTCCTTCAAATGTCAACTTGTTGACATTCATAAAAATGAATGAGGAGCACATACCAGCTGGAACTGCAACCTCAGTATTCATAACCCGGAATGGTCATGGTTGTGCTGATGTTGTAGAAATGGACCATCCTGGTGGCACTGGCAGCAGGAAATAGTCTACCAGTGAAGTAGATGATGACATGATGCAGAAAGAATTCCCTAGTGGGCAGAAGTCAGACACTGATGACTGCGAGGGCAGCTTTCTGTATGAGGATGATGATGAGGTTGATGTTGGTACATTTTAAGTGAAGTGGTTAAAAGACTGTCACATTTTTTCTATGGTACATGTTTTGTTTTTCATAAAGTTAAATCAGTGTCCCACTCAGAATGACTGAAATTCCATATCTCGTATTTGTAACACAGTGCACACTATATCCCGCCCACCACCCACCTGTGTGTGTCTGACAGTGATAGTGAATGTGTTGCAGGCTGTAGCTGTTCCTCCATGACCACCACCAGAAAACCACTGTTAGTCAAAGCCACCAGATGCAGATAAATGTGAGAATGTCATCATGCACCCCCATGACCACCGCCTGAAAACCGCTGTTAACCAAAGCCACCAGATGCAGATAAATGTGAGAGAGAATGTCATCATCATGTGCCCATGACCACCCACCACCACCTGTATGCCAATGTTTTCCACTCTGTGTCCTGTCCATGCAATAGCAGACGAAGTCAGAGAGGAGACCACATACATCAGCCACAGCCACAAGGCTCCTTAGTTACTATCAATACTTTAAAGTGAGTATGAGTACTAATGTTTTCATATTATGGAACTTCCTTTAGCTGTGTTATGTTTCCTGTTGATTTCATGAGATGCAGTGGTCAAACACATATGGTCAACTTACTTTCTTTTTTTACAGGTTAACAAACCACTCTGCTTTGCTGGAGGACTATGGTACTGCAGTACTGTCTACAGCAACCTACAGGATATCCATTTCCATACCGGTAAGTATATAAATTTTATTTCATCAGTTCTTTTTTGTTTTTCATTTTTTCAAAAGCGTGCAAATCCAACTGACGTGAATTATATAAAGTAGGTGACATGTACGTCACATAATATATTTGTCACGCACATCACACACAGTATTGCTGCAGCAGCCATGCCAGTGTTAAACAAAGTTTGATCCAGGTCATGACTTGATAAGATGTGTTTTTACAATGTAACCTGAGTTAAGACATAGGGACAGTGACGTAGTGTATGGGTTACAGGTACTAAATTTGTGATAGTGATGATCTGTTTTTTATGTGGCTTAGTGAGACAACTTGATATCTATTAATCAGCATATATGCCAAGATGGAACAGCCACACTTTAAACATAATGGCCCTGATATTCAGATGTGCGCCCGGCAATGGGACAAGTGGTGGTGCAGCACAACTGTGTTGCGCTGAGGTAACTCAGGGATATATTTAAAGGAGATGAGCAATGGCGCATCACCTCTGAATATATCAGGGAATGCTGCCACATCCCTCCCCCAGACAGGGCTGAATACCAGGAATGGGAACTGCACCAGCGCAACAGAGTTGCACTGGGTGTAAATTTCAGATATTCAGCTGGTAGTATGCAAATGGAGCCATAATGTATGCAAGGCACAAATTAGGCCATTTGCATGTCATTATGGCCCCATTTGCATGCGCTGAGCAGGGAAGGCCAGGGAAATGCGCATGGCACCCTGCACAGCATGAGGTGCCTTCAGAGGATGGCAGTGGTAACCCCCACCTCCCCATAGCAGTGATCGGCAGATATGAATGCATTAAGATCCCTGGTAATCTAATGGTACTCCCCGCCCTCCCCGTAGCGGCGATCACTGGTAAATATATGTGTACTCCCTCCCTGGCAGTCCAGTGGCATCCCTTCCCTCCCGATGCTCCAATCTCTGTCAAAATATCTGTAATCCCTCCCTGGTAGTCTAGTGGCATCCTGTCCCTCCCTCCCGATGCTCCAATCACTGTTAAAATATCTGTAATTCCTCCCTAGTAGTCTAGTGGCATCCCCTTCCTCCCGATGCTCTGATCACTGTTAAAATATCTTTAATCCCTCCCTGGTAGTCTAGTGGCACCCTCCTCCCTCCCGATGCTCCGATCGCTGCTCAAATATATGTAATCCCTCTCTGGCAGTCTAGTGGCACCCCCCCTCACTCCATCCATAGCTGTGATGCCCATAAAATAAATGTACTATTCCCTGGTAGTCTAGTGGTAACCCCCACCCCTCCCATAACCCCAGTCATCAATATGTGCACTACAAATATTTCCCCAGTGGTCCAGTGGCACACACCACCACCCAGCACCCCCCATCATCGAGAGCTGCAATCCCGCCCACTTACCACCCAGCTGCCTGATCTAATGATGCTTGATGTGACTGTAAGCCCATTGAGCCATGGCAGCCCAATGGGCTTGCAGTGCTTACTGTAGTAGACATCCACAAACATGTGAATGAAGTCATCCATTCACATATTAGTGAATGACTATTACAGTATGCACTGCAAGCCCATTGGTCCACAGTGGATCAATGGGCTTACAGCTCCTACTGTAAGCTATCATTCAGTGGGCAGCCTAGTGGTCAGTGGGTGGGATTGCAGCTGCCCACCGATGACGGGGATGCTGGGTGGGCGGGGGTCCTGTGTGGGTGGGGGATGCCACTGGACCACTGGGGAAATATTTACAATGCACCAAATGGCAATCGGGATCACGGGCAGGGTGAGGGTTACCACTAGACTACCAGGGAATATGACATTTATTTTACAGATGCCGCAGCTACTGGAAGGGTGGGAGGGGTGCCACTTGACTACCAGGGAGGGATTAGATTACAGATATTTCAACAGTGAACGGAGCATCAGGAGGGTGGGGGTGCCACTGGACTACTAGGGAGGGACTACAGATATTTCAACAGCGATCGGAGCATTGGGAGGGAGCCAGGTGCCACTGGACTGTCAGGGAGGGAGTACACATATATTTACCAGTGATCACCACTACAAGGAGGGAGGGGGGATCCCTAGCCTACCAGGGACATCATGGGTGCTTGTGGACAGTGTGCTGGAGGGGTTGTTGACCACCCATGGCTGGCGGCTGCTGTGTTGTGCCTTGCAGTACAGCAGCTCACCTGTGGGTGGCCACCATTTGAGCCTTTTTTGCAGGCTCAACTGTGCCCAGTGGTATGTGGCACATCTCAGGGTTGTGCCAGCATATGCGCCGCACATCCCGAGTTGAATATCCGGATGTGCCACATATGCATGGGCATGCCCCCTGGAATTGTGCTGCATACACTATCTTTGTGCCCCGGTGCATTGGGACTTGCACAGTGCAAGTTTCTCCTTTGAATATTGCCACAGGGTGCATTTCTGGGGTTGCGCTGGCACAACCCCTTTGAGTATCTGGGCCAATGTGTTACTGCAATCAAGTACTAATAACTCCTTCTTCATCCCTTTTAGGAGGAAACTTTCTGATGCTGTGTGCTGTCATTGTTGCGTTCTACAAATATCAAGTTCAACATCATACCCCCCAGCCCCGCAGACAAGCAACAAGTAGTATGAATCCATGACCATGGCCATCATTGCTGGACTGGAGGAGGAAGCAGATAAAACCTATGAAGAATTAACCAAACAATAAACCAGTAATGAAACTTGCTTGCAAATGACCCCCTCCCCCCAAAAAAATACTTGCCTTCATTGGCTTGACAGTATTCCAATGCCACAATTCCTCATCAAGCACAGAAATGCACACACCAACTGCGACTATGTGACTTATGACACAAAACAATGATTAAATAGTGTGTGTGTGTATGTGTATGTATGTGTGTGTGTGTGATATATATATATATATATATATATGTGTATGTGTGTGTATGTATGTATATATATATATATATATATATATATATATATATATATATATATATACATCACATATATAAACAGTTAAGGTCAGGTTCTGTGGAAAACAATGATGGTGCCAGGCAGGTACATTAATCAACTCACCAATGGTCGCATTAGTTTACAGACAAAAGGCATCCTTCCTATTGGGATCAGTGCAGCACACATTGGGCAACCCACAGCGTTTTCAGTCTCATCATCTTGGATGGTTAACTCAATGGTCAGGTTACCCTTCTAGCACACCATTTGGCAAGACAGTGTGCATCATCCCAGTCAGGGCAACAGCAGCATTACATGTAATTCCAACAGCAGCAACAGGGCACTTAGTTCTTATTGAAGTGTGGAGTGTGAAGACTGTTCATTCCATGTTACATAGAAACATAGAATTTGACTGCAGATAAGGACCGCTTGGCCCACCCAGTCTGCCCATTTCCCTGCCTACTGGATAAGCTGCAGATCCTAGTTAAGCAGCAGCCTGCTTCTTCCTACCCCCACCCCCTAGAATTGCCTTATGACTGTCCCATGCATGCTTGGATTCCACCACTGTTTTTGACTCCACGACCTCCTCCGGAAGGCCGTTGCATGCATCCACAACCCTCTCTGTGAAAAAATACTTCCTTAAATTACCTCTGAGCCACCCCCCCTCTATCTTCAAATTGTGCCCCCTTGTTCTTGCACACCTCTTTTTTTGAAAGATGCTACCCTCTTGGACTTTGTTGATTCCCTTGAGGTACTTGAAAGTTTCTATCATGTCCCCCCTCTCCCTCCTTTCCTCGAGGCTATACATATTAAGCTCCTTAAGTCTCTCTTCATATGTCTTCCGGTGCAGACCCTGCACCATTTTAGTTGCCCTCCTCTGGACAGCTTCCATCCTGTCTATGTCTTTGCGAAGACTGGGTCTCCAGAACTGCATGCAGTACTCCAGATGGGGTCTGACCAGCTGTCTGTACAAAGGGATAATAACTTCCTGTTTTCTACTGGTGATGCCTCTCCCTATGCATCCCAGTATCCCCCCAACCCTCCTTGCTGCCCTCTCACATTGCTTGCCCACCTTTAGGTCATCTGATATGACTACCCCCAGGTCCCTTTCCATTTTTGTTGTTGTTAGTATCTCACCCCCCATTGTGTACTCTTATCCTGGGTTTTTGTTTCCCAGGTGCATTACCTTGCACTTCTTAGCATTGAATCTAAGCTGCCATACATTTGACCATTCCTCTAACCTTGCCAAGTCCCTTTTCATCCTTTTCACCCACCTTGTGCATCAACTCTGTTGCAGATCTTTGTGTCATCTGCAAAGAGACATACTTTTCCTTCCAGTCCCTCTGCAATGGCGCTTATAAAGACATTGAAGAGGACCGGTCCTAATACTGAACCCTGCGGTACCCCACTAGTAACCCCCCTTTCTTCAGAGTGGACTCCATTTACTATTACTCTCTGTGTCCTATTCTCAGCCAATTTTTTACCCAGGCTGTCATCTTGGGACCCACTCCCAGGCTAGCTAACTTATATATTAATCTTTTGTGTGGGACTGTGTCAAATGCCTTGCTAAAGTCTAGGTAGGCCATGTCCACAGCCCCTCCCTGATCTACTACTTTGGTCACCCAGTCAAAGAAATCTATCAGATTTGTCTGGCATGACCTTCCTGCTGTGAATCCATGCTGCCTTGGGTCCTGTGCCCCTCTGGCCTCTAGATACTCGACAGTTCTTTCCTTCAGAAGTGATTCCATCATTTTCCCTACCACTGAGGTTAAACTAACAGGTCTGTAGTTTCCTGCTTCTGCCTTGCTCCCACTTTTGTGAAGGGGAATCACATCTGCCCTCCTCCAGTCCTCGGGTACCACCCCATCCTCCCATGATTTGTTAAACAGGGTAGTCAGTGGTGTCACTAATTCTACCCTTAGTTCTTTTAGAATTCTGGGATGAATCCTATCAGGCCCCATTGCTTTGTCCACCTTCAGTTTTAAGAGTTCGTTCACAACCCTTTCTTCTGTAAATGGGCTGGTATCAACTTCTGTATCCAGAGTGTTTCTACTGTTTGTTTTAGGTACCTTCCCTCTTCCTTTGTAAATACTGAGCAAAAATATTTGTTTAGTATCTCTGCCTTTTCACAGTCACCCTCTGCCCCCCCATTATTAAGCCTCCTTATCCCTCCCTTGGTCTTCCTTCGCTCCCTGATGTACCTATAAAAGGTTTTATCCCCCTTCTTAACTGAGTTGGCTATCTTTTCCTCGGTTTGGGCCTTTGCTGTTCTGACTGCCTTCCCAGCTTCCTTTTGCTTTAACTGATACAGTTCTCTGTCCTGCTCCTTCTGTGATTCCTTGTACTTCCTGAAAGCCTTCTTTTTCTCTTGAACCTTCACTGCCACTTCCTTTGAGAACCATAGTGGTTTCTTACATCGTTTAGTTTTGTTTATTTGCTTCACACAAAGGTTTGTTACCTCTGTGATGGCAGTTTTTATTATTCCCCATTGTTCTTCCACCCCTCCTTCCTGCCCATTTGCTAGTGCATTCCTTAGGCACTCACCCATTTTGGCAAAGTCAGCCCTCCTAAAGTCCAGTACCTTAGCCTTTGTATGGCTTGACTCTATTGCTGTGTTTATTGTGAACCATACTGTTCGATGGTCGCTAGTTCCCAGATGGCTACCCACTTCTACATCTGTGATCCTCTCTTCATCTCCATTTGAGAGAACCAGGTCTAAGATTGCTCCCTCTCGAGTGGGCTCCAATACTAGTTGTCTCAGGCATCCTCCCTGTAGGGCATCTAGAATAACCCCACTCTTCAGAGTAGCTGCACACTGCACTCAGTTAACATCTGGCATATTCAGGTCGCCATCAGCAATATCTCCTTTTTCTGCCATTCTAAGTATACTTCTATCATTTCCTTGTCCATTTCCTCCCCTGAGAGGTCTTGTATACAACCCTGTGCAGATTGTGGTGCCATTGCGGTCTCCAAATTTACCCACAGTGCTTCTTCTCCTCCCTGTTTTCTCTTTTGTTCTGTTGCTTTGATTCCTTCCCTTATGTAAAGACTACTCCTCCTCCTCTTTAGCCTCTCTGTCCTCCTGTAGATAGTGTATCCTGGTATGTTTACGCCCCAGTCATGGTTTTGTGCGAACCATGTTTCTGTGACTGCCATATATCCAGATGTTCCTCCTCCATCAAGGCCACTAATTCAGGAAGCTTGTTACTCAGACTACGGGCATTGGTACTCATTGCTTTCCATTTTTTGATGGCTTTACCTTCTGTTGCAGCATCCCCCACTGACCTTTCTTCCTCAATCTTTTTCTCATTTAGTATCCTGTTTTGTAGGGAGAGGCTGGGATTTTCCTGCTGCTTATCAGTGCCTCCCCCCTTGACTAGTTTAAAAGCTTGCCAATGAAGCATTTAAACAGATTGCTCAAAAGACTTGTTATGTTATGCTCTCATTTCTCTTCGTCTGGAGTGGAGAATTTTTTGGACACAAGACAGTAGCATTTTGGGGATGCACATTAATTCTGGGGACTGTGTGGCAGCACTGCATGCCAGACTGAGTGTGCCATTAATTGAGGGAGACTTTTCATTCCCTGTTATGCTCCCATTTCTCTTCGTCTGGAATGGGGAATTTTCTGGACACACGACGGTAGCATTTTGGGGATGCACATTAATTCTGGGGAATGTGTGTCAGAACTGCACACCTGACTGAGTGCACAGTTAATTCAGGGAGACTTTTCATTCCATGTTATGCTCCCATTTCTCTTTGTCTGGTGTCGGGGAATTTTCTTGGCACAAGACAGCATCCCAAGATTTGTACGAACAGTGGCCAAAAACATTCTTCAGAAAATAAGATAAAAAAGTGGTGTCCTTCTCATCCTTGTTATATTCCAACTTAATAATCTCTGTTTCCGAAACAAAATTATTTTACTGGTCTCAGCAATGTTTTATTGCTGTCTTGCTGTGTGTGTCTGTGGAAAAGCATGAGTGAGCAGTGCAATAATCTGCTAAACAGCATGTGATGTGTGCACTGCCAAGTACACACTGCTCAGTCACCTGAAAACATATTATATGAGTTTGACCACAGTTAGTGATGGTACAAATAAAATATACGTTATGTATTCTTTATTCTTTATACCATCAATAGTGGAACAAGTCGGCTAGCATATATGTTTTCAGGGGGCACGGCAGTGTGCACCTGACACTGCACACATGCTGTTTAGCACATTGTTGCACTGCTCAAGCCTGATTTTCAACAAACAAACCATGTCAGAAAGGGAACATTGTTAAGGCACAAAAAATATTTCATGGTAAACACATCAAGTTGGAATACATAAGGTCCAGATGCATGCTGCACTAACATTGGGGACGGCTGCTGGTAGAGAGCAGCTAGCTCCAAAAGTCCAAGAGAAAATCATAAAGCCAGTACTCCAGATTAATAAATGCAAAGAAAAATGTTCACTGCTCCTGCAAATGTATTGATGGCAAAACAAGCCACACACACAAATGACCCCTGTGATTCAGTACTTAGGCCTTCATTAGGGTCCAGGTGCCCCCTAATGAAGGCCTAACTGCCAAAGCGCAAGGGTAATTTCTGTGCCTTGCTTTGCCATAAATACATCTGCACTAGCAGTGAACATTTTTTTCTTGCCATTTATTCATCTGGAGTGCTGACTTTATGGCTTTGTTAAGTAGGAATACAATGAGGGCAAGGACACCACTTTTGTATTTTATTTTATTTCAGCTGTTTTTGGGCATGGTTCTTACCATTTGGGGACTGTAAACAAAGTTGTGTGAAAGAAAGATGGAACACACACTTAACATTATACACATAACAAAGCACAAAGGGAGGGGGGAATAACAACAAGAAAAATGGACACTGACCTGTGTCAGATGACATAAAGGTATGCAAGAAATGCAAGAAGGAAGTAAGGAGGGCTGGGGGACAGGGTATACTGGGATGCACTGGGAGCCATCACATCAAAATGAAGTCCAAAAATGAAAGAGATACTAAAGAACATTACATATAATCTAAAAGGAAAGGGGGGGCATATGATAGAAACTAAGAAGTAACAAAAAGAAATAATCAACATATAAGAGGGTAGCATTATACAGAAAAAAAGATGTGCACAAAGAAGGGAGTAAAATTTGAAAACAGATGGGTGGTGGATCGGGAGGATTGAGGGACAACACCAGGAAGTAATATTTCATAGAGAGGGTGGTGGGTGCAAGGAGTCAGGAGTAAGGACAAACATTTTGAACAAAACTAGGTTTCTATGTTCTGGTTGGAGATCAGCAGTTGGAGCACCCCCATTATCTGGAGCTGATGATCTTCAATTCTATCCAACTGTTGCTGCATACTATCAAGACCATGGATAACCGCATCCATCTCACTCCACAACACGGCCACATTGCCCTGTGTGGCAGGGAGTTGGAGTGGGTTACTACTGTTACCTAAAACTGCAGCAGGTTGTGGTGGAGCAGCCGCATCACCGCTTGCATTCCCCCACTTAACACCAAGTCGTGCAGGTGCAGGTGCACGATGTGCCACAATGTTTTGGCCAGAACTTCCAGAAGGGCCAGCAGGCACATTTCACCCAACTCCTGCCACATTGGCATCCCACGCAGCTTTGTGGTGGTTCAGCATGTGGGTGCGCTGTCCCCCAGTTCCCAAGTGAGTGCCCCTAGGGCCACGGCTCACCAGAATCACAGATGTTGCATTTCACTACACTGCTGTCCCCAGGCAGTGTACTGAAAAACTCCCATACCACAGAGCTGTGGGAAGGACCAGGCACAGGCATGGGGGGGGGCCAGGTGTTACTGCCACCTGCTGCTGCTGCCTGATTGGGGCCGGGGAGGCTGAAACATGCAGTGCTGGTACAGGGATCACAGCAGGTGGTGGTGGCATGGGGGGACGCTGCTATGTGCCACATCCGGAGATGGTGCTTGTAGCCCAGAAGTAACTGCTTCAGATGGGGGACCTCCATGTATGGTGCTGTGATTTATTGGGAGAACTCCACCACGTCAGCAGAGTCCAACACAATCCCCCACTGCACTGCACCAAAAACCCCCTCTTCCTCGATCACCCTCCATTAGTGTGTGTCTCTCTTTCTTTCTCTCTCTCTTTTTTTCACACAGACACACTCTCACAGAAAAAGATTCACACACAACTAACAAAAAATACACACAAGCTACACTACCCTTTCACACTCCACAAAAAACCCCAGCAAATTAGGACAAAAAAAATAAACTTTTATATCTGATTTGCTTTTCAGCAGCTTTCACCAGCTCTGCTAGCTCCTTCTCCTGCCACAGCAAGGTGAAAGTGAAACTATTTCACTTCTTGACTTCCTGCTGCTGCCTGAAGAGAAGCATGTGACCTGAAGACTGTGAGACTGTGTGAGCCATGGGATCAGCGTCCCATTTATCACTCACTTTGCCTTATTTTAGTGAAATGTGGAATAAGGTGAAGTAATACAATGTGAAGTACACTCAGAAAGGTTTAATTCCAGCTTTCTGACTGAACTTTGTGTAGTGTTCCGCAACGCTGAGTGGTGGACTTCGCGTCCACTTTGCAGGTGAAATAATACTTCACTGCATCTCTAAATGAGAGTGGTGGATTAGGATATGAAAATAGGCGTCCAACAGATCTGCGGAAGCCAAATAGCTCCCCCCCCCCCATTGTACTGCCTTAATAATGGACTGGAGGGACTCTATTTTGAACTTGGTTTGACTCATGAACAAGTTTAGGCTCTACAGATCAATAATTGTGTGAACTCTTGATTTCTTGGAGACTACAAAGTAAATTAAGTAGAAACCCCTGTCCCATGTAGGAAGGGGAACAGGGGTTATTGCAAGGTCTAGTCCATCGCTTTTATTTTCACTTGAATTTTGGATACTGGAGAATGAAAAAGTCAGTTCCTTGAGGGCATGGTAGAGTGTTCTGTTGCATAACTGAGTGATACAATCTTCGCAGCCAATTGAGGTATGGACTCAACTTTCAACAAAGTTCTGAAGACACCTCTGGATGGCCCAAAAGAGAAGACAGGCTCACAGTTTTTCATGTAGGCAATCCACCCTTTCTGCTGACTCCTCCAAAGCATCTGCAGGAGAATGAGTATCTATTCTAGTAGCACATCTGCCTCTGGGCCAGAAGGTCATAGGTTCTAGTCCCACACTGGAATTGGGCTGATACAATAAACACTGGCACCTGAGTGTGGTGATAGAGGATGATGTACTGTCGGGGTGTACCATCCTTCAGATGAAACAGTAAACCGAGGCTCTGTCTGCCTGTGTTGGTGGTTGTTCAGGTAAACATTAAAGATCTCATGATAATTTTCCGAAGGAGTAGGAGAATTTTCCTGATGTCCTGACCAAATTTCCCCCCTTCACTAAAATACCACCAACAGTTTAATGTGGTTCAATTTCAATTTGTTTGCTTCTGTACCTCCTCCAATACCCAGGCTGAAGCTGAAATTAAGAAGTATTGTCTTGCCCTTTGTGAATGTGTGGAATAAATGACTGACACAACCAAGCAGGGATCAAGTGCATAAAAAAACACATGTATGCGTTTGTCGATTTATTTTGTAGAAAAATCAATAAATATCTACAGAAATCATAAAACAAAAGAAATGTGTTAGTCCTGCATAACAAAATTAACTTCAGGACTCTGCTTTCTCCAGCAGGGCCAATGGCTTCATTTTAGCCTAAACAGCCCAGTGCAATACCTCTTACACTGCAATCGTCTGTGTGAGAATCAGCACACTCCAAAGAAGATCCTTCTCCTCTCACTGTCGGCACCAGACTGACCTGACTATCTAAGGTCCCCTAGTGGTGATCCCTTTTTATAGCTCCATGGGCTGACATCACAGAATTGGGGTGTTTCCACTGGCTGTGACATGACTGGCTCTGAAAAATATAAATAGGGTTAGTTTCAGGCTAGCCAGCCCTCTAGCTAGAGCATAACTACAGCAGGGCCCCAAGTAATTATACTTTTATTACAGGCCTTATTATAGTTCTGTTACAAGTGCAGGCATCCCTGAATAGGCAAGGGAAAGGAGAGATGTAGGGTGCGCTCCTAATCTCCCTTCTCCTGCCAATTCATGAGACCTGTAACGTGCAAGGTCTTCAAGAGAAAAAAACAAACAAACTTTTATTTATGTCATTAGAACACTTTATGGGTTCTTATTCTGCAGCTCGACATTGCTGCACCTTTTTCTGACATTCGGGGGCTCTGTACTAAGCTCCATTGAGCCCCCTGCCTGAAGGCAACCTTTCTTTTCATTGACCCGATGGCTGAAATGTCAGTCCATCAGGTGATATTTCATTTGGGCCCTCTTTTTTATTTATTTGTTCCACTAGCCCCAAAAATCACTTCATTTCATATACAGCCCCAGTCACAATGTCTCTGGGGCAGCTTCCGTACAGGACACACTTTTCTAGGCACTATGTGCTTACAGTTACCCTTGCCCGTAGTGTCTCAATAGCCGACAGTCCTTTGATCTTGCCGCAAGTGCGGCAGTCATCTTTTTCCTTTTATTTTTCTTGCTCCAAACAAAAGCGTACATTCAGCTACTCAGTACAGCAAAAGCCAGCACCACAGCATCCTGTTCAGCTTTGTTTGTTATGCTCCTTTGTTGAATTTTGTGACCAGGAGCAATTTCAGTCACTTCAGCCGCATCTTGCGACATGTTCAGATTGTCCGCTCGCACATCTTTAAAAGCAGTGTGCAAGATGGAGCTCTTTCTTTTAGGGGCACATTCAAATTAATCAAACTAAATACAGTTCCCCTTGTGTTGAGTATTATAGGGGTATACATATTATTTACTCTATGAAATGCCCCTAGTGCTTCCATATACAAAACGTTTTATTTTAAATCTCCCACTCTGGCTTGCACCAGCAGTGTACAGCATTTCTGGGGACTGCCGTGAACACTCAACAATCATGGGGACAAAAGAAAATGGGACAGTAAAGGATTGTAAAGTATACTGTCAGGTTGGCCACCCTGCCAGTGAAAAAAGAAAGAAAAAGGAGAAGCAAAAGTAAAGACCGTATAGGGTGAAAAGAAGGGGGGGTTGGGGGACTGGCACATTATCTTCATTTTGACAGGGTTTTAATACATAACAGGAGCTCCATGTTATTTTCCAGTCAACAAAAGCTAAATGAAATTAAACTCTGAAAGAACTTAAGACCAGCAAAGGAAGGACTGCTTTGCTGATTTCCATAGACTCAGAAGGAATGAACACCACATTTGTTACAATATATCAAGCACATTCAGCAAGCACCTCAACCCCCCCCCCCCCGTAGAGGAATTGTATTGTCCTTTGGAAATGGGCAAGTAGTCCTTTTTACAGCTGCACTGCATCATGACAATATGTTGATATACAGTGAAGCTTGGCAGGATTAATCCCAATTCTGCAACATTCTGCAGCATGCTGCAGCAGAGCTATTGCAGTTAACAATGTAATTTCAGTAGGTATGAGTCCCATTTGTTATGCAGGAAATTGTGGCACCGTGCTTCACACAGGCAGTGTCACCGTTTCCTGCATGACAAAAGGGACTAATTACAATTGAAACTGCATTGTTTACTACAGTAACTCTGTTGCAGCTTACTGCAGAATGCTACAGAATTGGGTTTAATCCTGGCAAGCTTCAGTGTAATGCTATCAGAAGAAGGGGTCTGACCGGAATTCCTAACACAGAACAGCTGTGTTGTTACAAAGGAGTAGAACTGAAGCACAACTTCCTGAAAATCTGTCCACTTCCTCCCATTAACTATAATGAGTTTCCTTCATGTCCCTCTCCCCCTCACACTGATGCACTATTTTCTTGTCCAGTGGTTCATGAGCAAGTTCTGTTTTTTTGCAAGACACTGAAGTTTCATAGCAAATATACATTTATGCTCAACACTGTGCTAGGCAATATAACTTTTAATGCAAAACAATCACTACATGTCAAAGAAATTGCACTTTGAAACATTAAGCCATGACCCCGGCATGTGCATTACTGCCAGCCCACAGCTCAACTATTCAAAATGCACTTTCTTTTACATGTAGCAATCATTTTGCATTAAACATCATATTGTGAAGGCCAGTGCTGACCATATAAGTACATATGCTATAACACTTCAGTGTCTTGTAAAAAAAAAAAGACTGAATATCAAATTAAGGTAGATGGCCTCCACATCCTATTCGTCTCGGATGGGACTGGGAATATCATCTTAGGCAACATATACTTTCTGCCAAGATGTAAAGGGCCTAATACAGGAGACCATTATGTTCATCATCTGAATTTAACATTGGATGAGTTGATGGAGGATGGGACAGCTTGCCCTATGGTTATACTGGTGATTTTAACTTGAGAATTTCCTCTCAGCTATCAGTAGTGGTTCATTCAGAGCTGATTTCTTTCCTCCGAATGATTGATCCTAATGTTGCTTGCAGAAGAAATACTTGTGATCTAAAATGAAATTCGAGAGGCAGGGAACTTTTGGCAGCTCTTGCAAAAATAAATTTCTGCTTATTAAATGGAAGAACCAGAGGAGATATGTCAGGGGCTCTAACTTATAGGGGTCATATGGGGCTTCCACATCTGATTTAATTTGGACTAACATGGAAGGTGTTAAACTGGTCTCCAAGCTGGAGATTCTGGATCAGGTGAAATCAGCACACTCTCCAGTTGTGCTTTCACTTAGGAATCCATTTATAAGTTATAAGCAAGATGTGACTCAGATGGAAAATGATATAGAGATTGTTACTGAAAAAATAATTAGATTGGGACCATCACAACACACTCAATTTGAGGAAATTGTAAATACTGGTGATTTACTTCAAATAAATAATCTAGCTGTGTATAACAGAGTTATTTAACATTCAGGAGAATTGGGAAAAGATGCATACAATTTTAAGACCTCTGTGTGTATCTAGAAAAATGTTTTCCACTGGACATATCTCTAAAGAATCATGGTTTAATGTAAGATGCAGTAAAGCTAAGAAAGCATTTGGAAAGGTGTTGAGGCAACATAAGAAAAAAAGAATATAAAAAGCAGCAGATTTTAAATTATTGAAAAAAGATAGGGAGGAATATAGAAGAGTATTAGAGGAAGAGAGGAAGCAATTTTCTCATGGGTTTTGGAAAAAATTAAGACAGGCAGTCTTATTTATTTATTTTTTTTTAATTTTATTTATTTGTACATCAGTTTACAACCTTTGAGCCAGGGGCTCATTTGCAAAGGTACCTCGTCACATTGAGGACAAATACGTTACATTACAGATTCATTGTTACATCACACAGTTTCAAGTTGTAGTAAAAGACAATCACATGTATTTACAAACATTTGTAGAGTGAGAGAACCAGTCTTGTTACAGAGGTGTTGCTCATATGAGCTTTGTCAATATGTCGTAGACTAAGTCACAACTAGCGACAGGTGCAGCTACGTGTGTTAAATAGCTGGTTCCGCAGTGCAGTTTTGAAAGTGGAGATTGTGGGAGTGTCTGAGATGGCGGGAAGGAGCACGTTAAACCAGGATGGGGCTCTGTAACAGAAGGATCTCTGTCCATGGGTTGTCCTGGTTCTTGGGATCAGAAGGGTGGCCTTGCAAGAAGTTCGGGTGTAAACCAGTGGTTGGGCTTGGCGGATGGAGGCTGTCAGCATGGGAGGGGTTAGCCCGAGAAGGTTTTTTTTTTGTTATGAGGCTGGTTTGGTATTGAAGTCATTCGTCTAGATTAAGCAGCCTTGCCATGTCATATAGCTGGCATGTGTGAGTGAGCCTGAGGGCCCCTGTAATAAGCCTACATGCTTTATTCAGGATAAGGTGGATTTTATTGAGGGCGGCCGAGTCAGCAGCACCGTATACAGGTAGGCTGTAGTCCACCAGGGACAGTATCAAGGATGTAACTGCTAGTCAGAGGGCAATGGGGGGGGGGACAGTTTTATAGTGGTAGAAGATACCTAGCCGCACATTAGTAGCAGAGGCAAGTGCATCAATGTGGGTGTGGAAGGAGAGGGCTGCGTTGAAAGAAACCCCAAGGTACTTGTACAAGCGGACTAGTTCAAGGGGTTGTTTGGAGCCGAGGAGGATGTGGAGTGGGAAGTTACTGGCTTTGTTTTGGGGGTGGGCAAAGAGCATTGCTTTAGTTTTTTTGAGATTGATGACAAGTCTGCGCTCTTTAAACCAGGTTTCAGCATCACTAAAGGAGAGTTGTAAGGTGTCTTGATGGGCGTTGGGGTTGCGGTGGGTGGCAAAGAGGATGGCATCATCTGCATACGGCAGAATTCTACCAGTGCATGCACTGGGTAGGGTGTTAAGGTAGATTGAGAAGAGTAGTGGTCCCAGGATGGAGCCCTGGGGGACACCTGAGCGGGTGGGACAGGTTGTGGAAAGTGTCCTGTTGACTTTGACACATTGCGAGCCGTCAGACAGGTAGCTAGTGCACAAAGAGGTCAGCCCAGTAGAGAGGCCAGTGTGGGAGAGGGCATCCAGAAGGAGGGGCTGGGAGACAGTGTCGAAGGCCTTTGAGAGATCTACAAACACTGTCCCGGCTAGGGAGCCAGCATCCAGGGAGGAGTGCATGAAGTCTGAAAATTTAATTAGTGCCGTACCAGTACTGTGCCCTGCATGGAAGCCATGCTGTTCTGGGCAGAAGATGTTGTATTTGGTTAGGTACTCAGTGATTTGAGTGGCCACCAGCTTTTCAAGGGCTTTGGAGAGGGGTGGGAGGATGGAGATAGGTCGGTACTTCCCGGCAGTGGACCTGTCACCACCTTTGTGTATCGGCATAACTATGGCTGTTTTCCATGCAGATGGGAATTGCCCCAGGCAGAGGGATTTGTTGAGATAGGTGGTGAGCGGGGCAAGTACCTGATCCAGCACCCGACAGAGAATGCTGGGGTCCAGGGAGTCGCTGCCGGGACTATTGCTCTTTAATGCTTTGAGCAGGTGTGGTCTGGCTTCCTGGTCAGTTACCTTGCATAGGTGAAAACAAGGATGTTGGATGACAGGGGCCAGTAGGGAGGGTCAAAGAAATTGCTGGGGAGGACCGAGCTAAGGTCCGTGAAGGTTGTGTTTAGGAAGTTGGGTATGCAAGCCGGGTCAGTCGAGGTAGTGCCGTCAATGATGATCTGGGATGGGGGGGGGAGCGTGCACTCCCATTCAATTGTTTAACATTGTCCCAGAAAGTTCACGCACACCCCCAGGAGGAGGTGAGTGTGGCCTGGTAATGGTCAGCCTTTGCCTTACGATAGCCCAGGTGCACTTGTTCCATGCTGCGTTACATGCCTGTCTGTCAGCTATCCGGCCTGTTTCAGTGGCAAGGTGCCATAGGTTATCCCTGTCCTTGAGCAGTTGATGTAGGGCAGGGGTAACCCAGGGCACACTGACCTTTTTGGTTCGGGTTCCAGTAAGGAGTGCGAAGATGTCACAGGCTTTGTTAAAGGTTTGGGAGAAGAAGGTGAGGGCAGTATCTATGTCACACGCATGCTGTATGGGTGACCCGTTTATCTGGGCAAGAAGTCGTTTGAGACTTTTTAGCCCACCAGGTCTCAGGTGCCGGCGGAATGTGGATTGGGCTTTAAGTTGGGGTGTGGGAGTCGTCCAGTGGAATAGGATAGGGGAGTGATCACTAAGTGAGTCCGGGAGGACCTGGATATCTTGGATTTTTTTGGGGTGGTTAGTGATGATTACATCTAGAAGGGTACTGGTACCTCTCTTAGTGTTCACTCTAGTGGGTTGGGAAACAAGTTGTGTCAGATCCATAGCCACGAAGGTGTCCCGGGTGGTGGAGGAGGAGGCACTGAGCCAGTTCACATTTAGGTTCCCCACAAGGATTTGATCAACCTTGTGTTGGAGGGTGGCAAGATAATCGGTTAAGGATAACATTGCCGGATTTTGTTTTTTTGGGGGAATGTATGCAGTAGTGAGATATAGGGGGCCCCTGGTGGGGTCAGGCATAAGTTTAAGGGTGTGGGCCTGCGCCTTGTTTACAAGAACCGGGGCAGGGAGTGCTAGTCCAGTAAGTGAGTCCCTGGCATAGATAGCACAGCCTCCCCCACATTTGCCTACACGATCCTCCCGGTATAGGGTGTATCCTGGTAGTGAGACAAAGTGGTCGGGGGTGGATTTTGATAGCCAGGTTTCCACCAGTGCTATGACATCTGGTTTATGAAGCATGACCCAGCATTGGAGGGAATCAAATTTTTTGAGTATGCTGCATATATTCATGGAGGCTATGTGGAGACCAGCAGTCCCAGTTGGGGGGCAAGTCAGGGTGGGGCCTGGGTTGGGATGTATATTGCCTGAAAGGAGTAATAGGAGGATCATGGCTCTGGTTAGGGGGTGGTGATGGGTGAGCTTTCGTTGGGTATTTGGGGGTGGGAAGGAGGCCGTCAGGGAGCAGGGGATGGGCAGGGTCTGCAAGGTCAGTAGGGCGAGGATGATTAGCCACCCGAGGGAACCAGGGTAGGCAGTGGGGAGGTAACCTGGGGATGGGTGCTGAGGGTAAGGGCACACGGTCATTGTGGGGTGGATTCTTATTATGTCCGGGAGAATTGTTGCTAGGGCCAGTGTACCAGGTGGGTTGACTGGTTGCTGGGTCATAGGTACCAGAGCAAATATGAGGGGGAGGCATTTTAGGAGGAGGAGGACTAACATGGTGTTTGCAGTAGCAGCAGGGCAGAAAGGAAGAAGAATTTTGGTTGCCGTCCAGTAAGTGTAGATACCACTTTGGATTAGTGGTAGTGACACGCACTCTGGTGGATAGGGTGCAAGGTTCTAGTCTTGGCCAGGGCAGCTAGGGGAGTGCCTGGGTGAGAGCAAAGATCCACGTTCTAGGGGTCTGAATGCAGGCTGGGTTGGGCCAAAAGCAGGGTGAGAAATAACGACTCCTAGTGGTCACTGGGTGCAGTTAGGGGTTAGGATGCAGGGCAAGCTGTGGGGCTGGGTGCTGGAAGAGGTGGGGGCAGAAAGATTGGTGTGGGTTGCAGGGGGGAGGAGTGGCACAGGAGGTAAGAGAGATTCCAGGAAGTTGGGGGGGAGGAAGACAGGTAGTGGAGCTTGAGGTGGGAGTGTGTGGGTCCCTCTGGTGGCTGGCAGGTATACCCTGCAAATGGAAAAGTGGGGACTTAGTAAAAACAACACACAGGAAGTGACGTCACATTAGTAAAAACAACACACAGGAAGTGACGTCACAAGGTAGCGACTATATAGCTAGTGCCAAACCAGGGAGGGTGAGTGTGTGCATACTGTGAAAGCAATGAAGTCTTTGTTCTGATCTTTAACTATTGTATACAAATGGATGATTTGAGATTAGTTATGAACTTCTATTTATTCTCGTTTTATGATTTATGTGTCTTAATATTTATATCTATTTATGTAATTCTTTGTCCTGTAGTACATTGAAATAACATTTTGTTGAACAATAAACTTGTACTTGAACTTGACTCCTCTCCTGTCCCTGCTTGTGTCTGCATATACCTTTAATGCACATCTGATTTTCAAACTGTGATCTCAAGCAGCTGTATCGATATAGTTAGGCAGTCCTGTTGCAGAAACATAAAGGAAAAGGAATCTAAGAGTTTACAATTATACATCACAATGGAGTGGGTTCTTAGCTTCTTATACATAATATGGTTTGTCAGCTCATCCCCTCAAGAACAACCAAATCCTATATAGTGAGAGTTATGTGGGGGGGGGGTTATAATCTAATAGGGGGAAGCCAGGCAGGCATGCTAATGATTCTATTTTTTATTTTAACTTCCTCTTACAAAGGGCAGATAAATCCAAACATCATTTCAAGAGGTTCTGATACAAAGACTACAGTGTTGCAATATAATTCATACTGTGATCCAGTTCAGTTTCTGAATTCTTAGTTTGAGTGCAATAGTCAAGTAAGCATGAGTCTGTCTGTTTAGAGGCACTTGAATCTCTGGATGCTTTGGAGTTTTAGAACATTGGTGTACAGCAGCTTTTAGTCTATTGACTATTTATTGTTACTTTTTGGCTACTCTTGTTCAGTTATTATTTAACCTTGGTTGCCAGTCTTCTTCAGTTTGTTGCACTTATTGAAACAAACTGTATGTAATGCTGTAATATTTTTTTATATTAACAGCTGGCTGAGGTATACTTTACAAGGAGATCTAAAATCTGATAATATCTTTGAGGTTTTATAAAACGAGCAAAACCAACCTGACAGTCTGTACCTGGAATATTAAGGGGTTAGGTACCTCAGTCAAGAGGAAAACATGCTTAATCTTAAGAAAGAAAAAGTGGATATAGCCCTATTGCAAGAAACCCAGTTACTAAGAGAGGAGGGTGGAAAGTTAGCTAGGGCATGGGTGGCAGAAGTTTAATTTAATGCCTTTAACTCCAAGAAAAGGGGAACCGCAATATTAATAAGGAAGGGGGTAAATTTCACAAAAACATCACACTGTGTAGATCCAGAGGGTAGATTCCAGGTCTTAACTGGGGTTGTCAAGGGTAGAGCATTAGCAATCTGTAATGTTTATGCTCCTAACACAGGGCAAGCCAACTTTTTCAATGATATCAACTTAAGCTTAAGCACTATTAAGAACAGTGACATCGTCGTGGGGGAGATTTTAATGAAACTCTCGACACAGTTTTAGACAGAAGTGACACTCTAACGGTTACAGTGTAAGATCTACTGATTCACAGAAAGCCTTGCATACTCTACTAGAAGATCTAGACATAGTAGACATCTGGCTCTTACTGAACCCTAAGGGAAGAGATTACACATTTTACTCTCATACACGTTGTTCATATAGCAGGCTGGACATGAGCCTGATCTCTAAGTTTCTTACATTGGAATTGCTATCAACTCAAATCAGAAATTTGGTTCTCTCAGAACATGCACTTTCAAAAACAATCCTATCCCTGGGTGGGGATAAGAGCAAGGTATCTAGACGGAGGCTTAATGTCTCTCTTTTGTTAGACCCAGAGTTTACAGATTGGATGAACCAAGAGGCTACAAGCTTCTTTGATATCAATGACAATGGGGACGTGAGTTTTGACTATTGGTGGGACACCTTCAAACCATATATGGGGGTAGAATAAGAAGTTTTTTTCAGTAGCTAAAAAAAGGGAGCACTATTGGATCTTTCAAAAAAGGAAGCTAAGCTAACTAACCTTAAAAATAAATTTAAAGGTGGACCACAGGCAAATAGACATCTTCTGAGCCAAATTATTAACCTGGAATAAGAAATCTATAGAATCCATTCAGCCAAGGCTGAGTATGCCCTTTTCAGAGTCAGGCAATCTTATTGGGAGTCAGGAGGGAAGGCAGATAAGTTGTTGGCTTATAGACTGAAAAAAGGACAATATAAAATAACTGCAGGACTTAAAAATTCTCAGGGTGCCCTTTTACTGTCTAACAGCAAAATCTCAATGGAATTTGAGAAATGTTACAAAGAGCATTATAAAAGTAGACAGGATGGTGGTAAATTAGAAATCAATGCCTTCTTGTCTTTGTCAGGCTTACCTAACCTGCTGGATTTACACAAGGAACAACTAGAAGGACCCATCTCTAAGGAGGAATATTGCTGAGTCATAAAGGAACTGCCGTCTAATAAAACACCTGGCCCTAATGGCCTACCAGGAGAATTTTATAAATCTTTACCCCCAATACCCAGATTTACATTTTCAGCACCTGTAAAAACTCACTTTCCACTGGATCCTTACATGAATCTATGAAACATGCTTACATCTCCCTAATCTTGAAGAATAACAAAGACCCACAACAATATAAAAGTTACCGACCTGTATTGCTCCTTAATTTTGACTACAAGATTTTAGCAATGATTTTGGCTAATAGACTCAATGGGCTTGTAGCCAAACATTTGGGAGAGGGACATATTGGTTTTGCCCCAGGTAGGAATGGATATGAAAATGTCAGGAGGTTACTGAAATGCCAATACACAGCAAACAAAATAAAAGACCCAGGCATAGTTTGGGCTTTGGATTTCTTTAATGCTTTTGATTCCCTAGAATGGGATTACCTTTTAACTACCATAGGAAACTTTAATATAGGTAAGGAGTTTTTTTCTGGCATTAAAACTCTGTATAATAAGCCGGTGGCAAGGTTAATTACACATGGATTTATATCTAATCCTATTGAACTTTATTGGGAGGGGCATGGCAGGCTTGTTCTTTATCACCATACTTATTTATTCTAGCACTAGAACCTTTAATACATAAACTATCTGCCAATAAATATATAAAAGGTATAAAAAAAAAGGGTAATAACTAACAAGGTCTTTGTTTCTACAGATAATATTCTACTCACTATTTCTAACCCCTATCCAGCCATTAAACCACTGTAAGATATATTGGGCGCCTTTGCTAAAATAGCAGGATTGGAGATAAACTGGAAGAAAACTCATGTCATGCCACTGAATAAGATTATGAAACCAGACCCAACACTTGGCAATTTGGGGGAAAAAACATGGTGCATAGAATCTTTAACTTATTTAGGAATTAAGATCACAACAGACATTAAAAATATTCTGGACCTTAATCTATCACTGATACTTTCAGAACTAGATGAGGACATAAAGAAATGGATGAAACAAAATTTCTTTTTATGGGGGAAAATTAACTCCATAAAAATGATTGTGGCTCCTAAACTGTTCTTTCTATTTCTTAATATCCCAATTCAAAACAGCAGACATCTTCAAAAAGTTACATGGCATGATCAGGAAGCTTTTATGGGGAGACCCCCCAAGGCTTTCCTAAAACAAATTAAGAGCAAGTAAAACACAAGGGGGATTCAGACTTCACCACGGGGGAAATACCTATATATATTTAGATTTAAACAAGCAGCTTGGTATCTCAAGTCAAATAATGAAACCACCTGTCATCTGTGGTTCAGAGTAGTAAAACAGATAGTCTACCCATATAAGTTATCTGATTACTTATTTCTTACAATACCCTTGAGGTTGAAGGAGAACATTTTATCTCGGCTCTCTCATCACCATCAAAAATGTTCGATTCTCATTACAAATTGAAGAACCATCACGTGAATTAACAATTTGGAATGACTCAAATCTGCTATACAGTGCCAGTTCCTTGGAAGACCCTGGGTGGAGAGCATTAGACATTACAAATTTCAGTGACCTGTTGGATAAATCAGGCACCTTACTGTCATTTAAAGCACTAAAGCAGAAATTCAAACTCCATAAATTTCAATTTGTGGTCTATTTCTTCCAAGGAACTCACAATGAAACCAAATTCTAAAAGTGGTGAATCTCAGGAAGGGTAAGCTTATGGCATAGACAACTTATTGACTCCTCAGATCAGCCCATATTAACATAATCAGCAAAGCAAACATGGGAAAGTGATATAGAGATAGATATTTCTGAGTCAGTATGGGCCTCTCCATGGAGCAATGCTTGCCTTACTAGCAAAGAAATTCTAAGGAGAACTGAACAATACAAGATTCTGCATTACTACTATTATTCTCCTCTGAGACTTCAGTTAATGGGTTTACTTCCAGAAGGATGCACACAGACTTGGAGATAGCTGACCCACTTACCGGTTAAAGTTTTAGAAAAATCAACAGCAGAATATGTCCAAGAATAATCATTAAGATTTATTTCATCATCTGGCCTGCTGGTGCAGAGGCAAGGTGCCGACCTGCAGCACCAGTGACCCGGGTTTGGGAATAGATCCAGGTTGCCAGAGGGCCGGCCAGGGAAGAAGGATGAAGCATCCCATGACTGCTTTCCTTCTCCAGGAGGGAGGGTGGGGAGTGTGCTTGGTGCACTAGGGACACCTGGGGAGGCCGGGTGCACCACAGCACCAGTGCCAGCATGTTGGGAGCAGGGTGGATGCTGGCTGTCATTGCACATCCCTGCCCCTGTATACGGGAGAAAAATCCTGCAGTTGGCCGCCTCTGTGAAGCCGGCCTCTGGCTTCAATTAGCCTCTTGGCTGGCTCCCCCAGTCAGTTCTGGTTTCACGGCACTTGGGCCAGTACCACGATCCCACCCCCTGGGGGTAAGCCAGGTGTTTCAGGGGCAGAGCGCAGCATGGAGGTGGGAGTTAGGAGGCACCGTGACCGGGTGGATGATTGGCGGCACAACTGCAGGGACAAAAAGAAGATAAAATAAAATTAAAAAAAATATTTATTTCATCATCATCAACGTTTCACAGTATCACCTACTGCTTCTTCAGGATCAATAGATTAAAATATTGTACTTCTTATTTCATTTATAAAATCAACATCTATTTATGAAAGATTCACAGGACTAACCTTGAGTTTAGTTAATATCATTGAAAATGTAAATAATACAGCACAATCAGGGTTAATTATCATCATTCAGAAAAAACAATTTCAAAGCAAAATAAAATAAATGTCATCATGGGTTCAAAAAGCTCCAATGTTTGCTGGAAAAAAGTAAAATTTTTATTTTAACTATGTGTTAACTTCTTTTATGAAATGGCTTGTCAATTTCAAGCCATCTGATTGGATGCCAGGTGTGTGTTAAAGTTTCTAACAACACAGGAATAAGACCAGGCAATGCCCAGTGGGCACTGATATCGGTAAAGCTGCCCAGTCAGAATGTTCATAAAAGCTAAAGCAGCCATCTTGTGTTGCCAACCTAAATCTTGCTCACTTTCCTAATCGGCTGCCAGCTAGACAGGTGCTCCATACTTCTCTCCATTAGGCTGTGGTGTTAAGTAGAAAACAGAAAAAGTAAAATCAAATACCCTTGCCACGATCTGTAATGCTGTCCGCTCCTCTTGCTATCCTCATTCTTACTTCGATGTCAGCCACTAGCCAGCCTGCCCGCTGCTCATCTGCTTGCTCCCCTGCTGTCTCATCGTTACCAGCCGGTTGCTCCCTCACTCCCACCTATTCACTGCTTCAACAACAATCACTCACCTTATTTTATGTTCATACTGCACTCCAATTCTCTTAGTCATTCATAAAATAGCAGTGCAGAGACTGCACCTTCCGTACTTCCGCATCTCTCGTATCGCTACACACATCGGCAGCTTCTCCTCACCAGCACAGCTAAACAACACAACTGAAAACTCAGAAATAAAAATAAGCATATTTCAAACCTAGCAGTGCTGGTACTTGTGTGTGTGTGTGTGTGTGTGTGTGGAGGGGATGTAATAGTGGTGCCGTGACAACTCCATGATTGGGGAAAGAAATACAAATACGGAAGCCTAAACAGCTCAAAAGTCCTCAACTCAAAAAAAACAGTAGGCGGAGGAACTATTTTATTAAAAATTAACACAGACTTTTAAGTTTTCCACTGTTAAATGCTATATATTTTGGTGATCACATCAATCTATATGTTAGGTAGCCATTTCCTAAGTGCAATAAGCCACTCCAGGGTCTGTGTGTTAGACACTTTAACACATGGTTAGGAGGCTGGGCCTTTTCGGCCAGTGGCCTCGTGCCTCACTCGCCTCCCTAGCAGGTGTGTTAGAGTGTCTAACTACCTCTGGAGGTATCTTATTGCTTACTTATCTAAAGTTACATATGTTAGCAGAACAGCCTACCTTTTGGTGAAAAAATATTTGTTTCACCTTTCTTTCTTGTTGGCGATGTTTATTTATTAATCTGTAAAGGATATGTATATATAAATAACTTTTAAACGGTGTTAACTGTATCTTTCTTTAAAATGAGATTTGTTTTGTTCTTATATTTACCTTTATTTGTGTAGTCTGTATTATGTTTGGTCTTGTATGGTAAATTTCTGTTGGTAGGTATCAGGTAGTTTAGACACCAAGGACATATACTATAAGGATTATTATTTTATGCAGTTATAAAGCTCAGTATAGTTATTTAATAAGTTAATATGCCAGCTACGCTCAGGGTTTCTTTTGTTAGTTTGCAGTTTCCTTGCTGTTTTCTTATGATGACACTGGAATCTTAACAAGTTGTTGGTCTATTCACAACAAAGGAAAGGAAAAAGAAGCAGCATCACATTAAGTATTCATTTCACTATATGTGAAATCATTCAGAACTTTGTTTTTAAAACATTTACAACCCAAAAGAAACACTGTTCACATTGCAAATGTGCTATCTTTGTATTTCAATCTGAGTCCTTAAATGTAGTGAATCCAATTTTCTTACATAATGGGTAAAAGATACATGCTTACCTTCTCTTCTGATAGCTGTGATATTCCTCAGGTGTCTCTGCAAGGCTTTAGGCACCATTTTGGAGTGTTGAAGCTCTTTTTATACTAGAGGCTCCACCTTTTTGTTTGTGTCATCGCATTGTCATTGGTTAAAGAGTGGGCAACAAATCTAATGTAATTTTGGGCTTCTCAAGCTGCTATTTCTTTAAACATGCTCAGTACTAGAAAAGTAAGACTTTCTTATAATGACACTGGCATCTTAATAAGTTGTTGGTCTAAACACAACAAAAGAAAGGAAAAAGAAGCAACCTGTTAAGTATTCATTTCACTCTGTGTGTAATCTTTCAGAGCTTTGTTCATTTTTAAAGCATTTACAACCCAAAAGAGACACAGTTCACATTGCAAATGCACTATCTTCATATTTCAATCTGACTCCTTTAGTGTATTGAATGACATTTTCTTTTCAGAAAGGATAAAAAGTAGAGGCTTACTCGCTCCTCTGATAGCTTTAATACTCCTCAGGCATCTCTGCAAGGCTCTAGGTGACATTTTGGAGTGTCACGGCTCTTTTTATACTGGAGGCTCTACCTCTTTGTTTGTGTCATCACATTTTCATTGGTTAAAGGGTGAGCAAGAAATCAGGTGTAATTTTGGACTTCTCAATCTGCTATTTGTTTAGTCATGCTCAGTACTAGGAAAGTGGGACTTAGAAAATTGTTGGCTCTTGATCCAACAATACAGTGGAGATAATGAATCCAAAATGTCTTTATCTTAAATAATAATAATAATAAAATTTATTTGATTAAGCGCCTTTCAAATATTTCAAGGCGCTGTACAAATCATCATTACATTCAACATGACAGTACATACAATAACAACCAAACCAGTAAAATATTAAAACAGTTTAAGATAAAGCAGGGAATGCCTGATTCCATAAAAATGACTTTAAGGCCTTCTTAAAACTATCCACCATTGTACTTTCTCGGAGCTGACGGGGCAGAGAATTCTAAAGGGTGGGAGCCGCAAAGCTAAAAGCACGAGCTCCGGAAGACTTCAAATTCACCCTCAGAATCTCCAGCTACCCCTTGTCAGCTGAGCGAAGCTGTCTCAGAGGGATGTAAGGCACCAGAAGCTCTTTCAGGTAGTCAGGACCCAACCCATGTAGGGCTTTGTAGGTCAAAAGACCCACTTTGAAGGTGATCCGCCACTGTATAGGCAGCCAGTGCAGAGTGCACAGCACAGGGGTAATATGGGATCTCCTAGACACCCCAGTCAACAAACGTGCTGCAGCATTCTGCACAAGCTGCAAGCGGTGGATATCAACCCCAGCAAGCCCTAGGTATAGGGAGTTACAATAATCAAGATGAAATGTCACAAAGGCGTGGACCAAAACCGGCAGATCGCCTGGTGGAACCAGGTGCCTAATCCTGGAGATGTTTCTAAGATGAAAAAAATGAAGTCTTGACTACTGCAGACACCTGATAACGAAGGGTCAAGCCAGTGTCAAGCTCCACACCCAGGTTACGCACCCGTTCGGAGGTAGGGATCTGCTCTACCTCAAGAATTAATCCAGAGGGGGACCCTATCCCTAAACCCTCAACCCTGCTACCGGGGTCCACCACCATAACCTCAGTCTTTCCCGGGTTCAACTTTAAACCACTGATATTCATCCAGTCTTGGATATCAGTGAGGCAATTATTCAGCACCGAGATAGCACTAGCCTGGTCAGGTGCAAAAGACAGGTAGAGCTGGGTATCATTGGCATAGCAATGAAACCTCAGCTCATACTGTCTTACAATGTCTCTGAGGGGTAGCATATATACTGCGAATAACATGGGGGGAAAGCACCGAACCCTGAGGTACCCCACGAGAGAGAGAGAAAGCCCCGGATGAATATAAACCGGAAACCACTCTCTGTGTTCTCCCCAGGAGATAAGATGAAAACCATCTGAGGACAACACCAGAAAGCCTGCAGATGGACCTCAGACTTTCGAGCAAGACCCCATGATCCACAGTATCAAAGGCTGATGATAGATCAAGGAGAACCAGAATAGAGCGGTGTCTCTGATCTCTCACCATCAGGAGATCATTGAGCACCTGAAACAGAGCAGTCTTGGTGCTATACCTCTTACGAAAACCTGACTGGAGAGGCTCGTATAAACTATGGATGGTCAAATGGTTATCAAGTTGAGCTGCCACAACCTTTTCAATAACCTTCCCCACAAAAGGGAGGTTAGAGATCGGACGGTAGTTGGCAAGGTCATTCGGGTCTAAGGAAGCTTTCTTCAAAAGGGGAGTCACCACCCCTTCTTTCAGAGAGCTAGGGAAAACTCCCATCTCCAAAGAACACCGAATAATCTGGGCAAGGACCGGGCCAATAAGTCCACTACATCCTATAATCAAGGAAGTGGGACCCGGATCCAAACTACAACAAGTTGGGCGCATCTCAGAGACAATCCTCATAGTATCCACGAGATCAGGAAGATCAAAGGAACTCCAGGAAACTCCGGGCTCTGAAACAGCACACTGATCAACTGCAACAACCTTGGAGTGAGGTTGGACCTCGGATATCTTCACCTTATTACCAAAAGCGAAAGCGATCCTGCAACATTCGATCTGCGTAAAAACTTCGATGGACCTGCCGACAGGCTGGGTTGCACAGTCTGTCAACAGTTCTGAAGAGCTGAGCCAGTCGATTCCGGCGACAGAGATTTCCCTGGACAGGAATTCTGCCTTCTTACGGGAAATTTCTGTTTGATAAAACTGTAATGCTCTAGCAAAATGAGATAGTCGACATCCGAGGCAGTCTTCCTCCAGCGACGCTCCAACCTATGCTCCAACCTCCGCAACCCTCTCAATGCCCCATCAAACCAAGGGGCGATGGGACGGCGCTGAAGGGGGCGAACACAGGATGGAGCAATCTGGTCAAGAGCAGCCGAGATGGCCCCATTATAGCTACCACCAGCTGCTCAGGATCAGAGCATAATTTGTCACACAACGAGAGGTCAATAACCGCCATCAGGTCTTCAGGGCAACATCCCACAATGGACGGTATTTGACCAACTCCACAGGGGCCGACCTACCCAGGGGGGCCACAAAATTGAATCCAACTGAGTAATGGTCAGACCAATGGTCTCTTTTCTAATTCCATCAAGTTAATAAATTTAAATTAATCAAATAATTATTTGTACCGTGCACTCACCACTCGCTTCAGAGACAGATGCAAAACCTTATTTTCAATTTAGCAATGGTTTATTTCATGGCTTTATCGAACATGGTACAATCTTACCTTTCACCCATCCAAGGGCTTCATCAGAGCTAAACATTACATGCACCTCGTGGTGTTTTTATATCCATTCATATTAATGAAGATTTATTACTAACCAATCAATTTCTAATTGCTTAATTCATATCAATCAGTTCTCCTTAGTGAACACTATATTTAAAGTGCTACCTAGTACAAACATTGTGAAGTACACATAACTCAATTGTTCCACCACCAAGTACAATACAAAAAATAAAATAATCTATTGTTTTATAATCAAGTCAAACTTATATTCTTTCAGATCATTAATTTCTTTTACCTCTGTTGTTTAATTTATTATGTCAGTATAGTTATAGTATAAAGAATTATCTGGCTATCAAATTCATCCATTTAACATAAACATGAGGGCTTTACTAAAGACTCCAGTATTTAAATTACAAATAAGTAACATATCAATTCTTACCATTAATTATATTTTAAATTTAAACACACATATATACATTTCTCTCCATTTTTATTTTTAGGTCATAAAAATAACACTTTATTCTGATTTATAGGTCTTGTTTTGTTTTAGTGACATATATGTTTATCTTCATTCTTGCTTGTAAATTCTGCAATACATATACTATATGTACCTCTGTGTTCTTGCTTGTAAATCCTTCAAAATCCTGTAATGGTTACAATCATACATTAATAATAATTCTATATCCTACAAGCAATTTCAACCACTGTTTATACAAAATAGATCAAATCCACCCAAAAAGAACAAGAAAAGATTAGGAAAATCAAAGTTAAATTTAATATAGTAACTAAAAGGTGAGGGTAAAATTTACAATTGGGGGGAAGGGAAGGAAAAAAGGGGGGCATAGGGGGAAATATTTATTTCCCAATCTTTTCATTTATTAGTGCTATCACCCCAGAATAATTATTCTTTTATCTTCTGCGTTTTTTAAGGAATGGGGACAGTTCAAACTTATCATTTAGTCCTGGATGCTTCAAAGCACCCATTTTAAAACTCCATTCTTGTTCTTTACAATCCAAATTATTGGCAAAATCACCCCCTCTAATATTTTTCTCCACTTGTTCAATGCCCATAACTGTTATCTTATGATTTCCACCTGGGTTTGTATATATATATATATATATATATATATATATATATATATGTGTGTGTGTGTGTGTGTGTGTGTGTGCGCTGCAATGGCATACTCCATATTTTTTTTTTTGCTAACATGTATTCATTTATTCTTTGGCATAATTTTCTCTTTGTACATCCGATACAGAACACTCCACATGTGCATTTCAACATGTAAATGACACCCATTGTATTACAGGTAATTGAACCCTTTATTAATTCTATTTTGTCTGTATTCGTATTATAAAATGTGTCTATTCTTTCCATATACTTACACATACTGCAAAAACCACATGGTTTGTTACCCCATTTTTGTTTAAATTTCACCTTTTGTTTTGGCTGATAACTATTTGTCAATTAAGTCCTAAGATTTTTTCCTCTCCTATATGAAATTTGTATTGACTGTTGAATTACATCAGATACCGCAGGTATTTTTATTTATTTATTTACAAGATTTACCAGGAAGGCATACTGAGCAACATGCTCGATTCCAGATGCGACCTGGGGGCCAAGGCCCAATACATAACAGAGAGTTTGTTCCTTACTATACAGTATTAGGATACAGAAAAGTTTGCTCCTGGCAACTATAAGTCAGGAAGTTTACAGACAGGGATAGATAAACAATATCAAATACGACTGTACAACAACATTATAGTAGTGAACTGTTAGAGTAGCAGGAGCAGCTGGAGCAGAAATGTGCCTTGAGTAGTAGGGTACGATGATAGGGATTTTGTGTGTGTCTTATGGGGGCAGGTAGGGCATTTCAGATCTGTGAGATTCTGTAGTTAAAAGCTGCCTGGCCTTTGGTAGTGCACATAAATGGGATGTGGAGTAGTCTAGGGTCCGTGCCTCTAAAGGAGTACACAGGAGGAGGTTGTTGGGAGAGGGTAGATAACAGGTAGGGAAGGAGGGAGAGGGACCAATATTTGGCAGTGAACCTAGTGCAAGTATATTAATCTGCGATCATGGAGGGATAGCAGGGTTAGGGAGCTGTATAAAGTGCAGTGGTGAGTGGATTGTGGGCAGTCAAGGATGAAATGACAGAAGGAGTGGAATAGGGTGTCTAGGCTGGTCAGGGCGGATGCGGGTGCGATAGTGTATACTATGTCTTTATAGTCGAGTACAGGAAATATTTTTTGGACAATGGCATGCCTCGTTTGTGTGGGGAGGCCATTTTTGTTTCAATATAGTGCACCCAGTTTAGGGAGCAGCCTCTTATGTAGGGAGTCAATGTGAGAGGTAAAATCTAGGTGATGGTCAAGCCAGAAGCCTAGATATCTGTAGCTAGTGCATTGCTCCAGGGGTGACCCTTCCAGGGTTTTGAATGGGGGGAAGGGGGTTTGGTGGGAGAGTCTTTGTTGGGAGCCAAACATAAGTGACACAGTTTTTTTAGGGTTTAGAAATAACTGGTTTGACTTAAACCAGTGCTGGATGGCAGAGAAATCCTCCTGTAGGAGAGATGCCTCACTGCTTGTAGAGGGGCCAGAAGCATACAAGACTGTATTGTCCGCATACATTTGGATGGAAGAATGGGAGTATGCTGAGGGGAGGTCATTTAGAAAAATGGAGAAGAGTAATGGTCCTAGGACTGATCCTTGGGGGACACCAGATGTGACTGGTAGGGGGTTTGAGGTGTGTGAGGTAAGTCTGACCACTTGTTTCCTGCCCACTAGGTAGTCTTGGAACCACTCTATGGCTGGGTATGAGAGCCCTGCTTCAGTAAGTTTGGAGAGGAGTAGAGAATGAGAGATGGTATCGAAGACCTTTGCTAGGTCAATAAAAATGGCTGAGGTGATATGTCCTTTGTCGATACCGTATTGCCTTACTTGTCGGGAGGTTATTTTTAATAATGCCAATAAGTTCCTTTGTGAGCCCACCAAAAGTAGTAACAAATGAAAGACGTTTATTTTGTTTTTTCTTTTTAATTTTGGGCATCGACTCTTTTTATACTGGAGGCTCTACCACTTTGTTTGTGTCATTGCATTTTCATTGGTTAAAGGGTGGGCAAGAAATCGGGTATAATTTTGGACTTCTCAATCTGCTGCTTCTTTTAGACATGCTCAGTACTTGGAAAGTGGGACTTAGGGAATTGCTGGCTCTTGAGCCAACAATACAATGGAGATAATGATCCAGAATGCCTCTCTTTTGAGCAAGATATCCTGTATATTTCCTCATCATGGGGGAATCTATACTCATTCAAGGCCAACAAATCGAAACATTGCAACACTGTGTCTGCACTCTATGAAGTGTTTTGCTACTACAGAGTTGAGATCACTTCGTCTTATGTCACTATGATGTTCGTTAAGTCTTAACTTTGGTTTTCTAGATGTTTGTCCAATATAATGTCGATCACAAGGGCATTTTAATGCATAAATAACTTGATTGGTTTGGCATGTAATAAACTGTTTAATTTCAATATGTTCATCCCTGTAGGGATTGTAAACTGTTTTTTTTTGTGTTGTTACAATTTTGGCATCTGCCACAGGGATAGTTTACTGTGATTTCTGTATGACCTTCAAATACTTCATATCTTAGTTCTGAGTTTTTATAAAGTGCATGGCATAAGCGGTCACTCAGAGATTTGTTTTTTTAGCTATAACAAGGGGTTTATCTCTGAAAGTTTGTGCTTCTGCTTGACTGTACTACAAGATTTCCCAATGTTTCAGAATAATGTCCTTGATCTTGTAAAATTGGTCAGTGTAGTCAACTGACACTATAATTTTATCCTGTGTATTGTCTGGTTTAGGAGCTTGGTCTAGTAGATCAAATCTATTTTTCAGTTCAGTTTTTGTGTATCAATTTGTAAAATACCATCATGATATCCCCTACTTCTAAAATGCTCCTCAAGTTTGTCTGCAACTCAGTTGCAGTCATCAATGTCAGTACAGTTTCTTTTGAGTCTGATAAATTGGACATATGGAATATTCTCAATAGTAGATTTTTTATGGAAACTTTTTGTGTGCAACAATATATTCCTATCTGTAGGTTTTCTATACACACTAGTTGTAAGTTTCTGGTTCTACTTCATTATTGTTAGATCAAGAATGTTCACTGTTTTATTGTCAAATGCCATTACACATGTTAAATAGTTGGCACAGGTATTAATGTAGTGAAGGAAATTATGTAATTCAATGTCCGTGCCTTGCCAAATGCATAGGCAATTATCTATGTAATGTTTCCAATATTGTATGCTAGTACTATAGATGTTATCTCATATATATAATTGTTCTAAAGCATCCATTGCTATGTTTGGATAACTAGGGGCCATAGAAGACCCCATAGCGGTACCCTTTATTTGCCAGTATTGTTGGTTATAAAATTTGAAGCAGTTTTTGGTAAGAAATAATTTTGCAAGTTCTATTAAGTAACTGTTTAGTGGGTTGCAATCTGGTTTTCTTTCATCAAACTTTTTCTTTAGTGCTTCTAATCCCACAGTATGTGGAATACTGATATAAAGATCTTTTACATCAAGTGTTAGAAATAGACAGTTATCAGTTAGGATATTCTCTTTGTTAATTTCCTCTAAGAGGAGAATAGTATATTTGCTGTCTCTTAAATAGGATGTTGTTGTTATAACCAATGGCTGTAGATCATTGACTATATAGACTGACAAAGCTTCAAGGGAAGACCCTATCCCAGCTATAACTGGTCTTCCTGGGGCTCCATAAGGCTTTTATGAATTTTAGGCAGAACATAAAAAACAGGCTTTATAGAGTATTGTCTATAAAGAACTTTCTGTTCCCATTCAGATATAAGCCCTTCCTCTACTCCTTTTTCCAGAATATTTTTCACTAAGTTTTTTTACTTGTGATCTATGTTATGTTGGTCAAACATCTAGACAATTGAAGTTAAGATTTAAACATCATAGTGACAAAAGACGAGGTGATCTCGACTATGAAGTAGCAAAACACTTTATAGAGTTCAGACATAGTGTCACAATGTTTCAATTTGTTGGCCTTGAATGAGTAGAGATTCCCCCATGAGGATTCCCCATGAGGAGATACAGGATATCTTGTTCAAATGAGAGGCATTCTGGATCAGTAGATTTGGGACCCTTGATAAAATATATGGCATAAATGAAGAAATAGTTTGGTCAGAGTTTGTTGAATGATAACATTTTTTCCTATATACTTCATGTATTTTTTCCCTATGCATTTTATGTATTTTTGGAAAATTTTATATCAAGAGAGTTTTGTGTCCTACTTTCCCATAAAATAGACTGACCACATAGACAGGCATATCTGCATGCCCCTGTGGCCACCATTATTGGTGGGTCGGGACCCAGAGCCACATACCAGATGGCCTTGTTTGTCGTGATTCAGCCTCCGTGCTGTGTGCTAAGTTTAGCTTAATGTATAAATAAGAATGTAAATGTAACTATAACATAAGTTTAAATTTATTAACTTGATGGAATTATAAAAGAGATTGCTTAAGATAAGGACATTTTGGATTCATTATCTCCACTGTATTGTTGGATCAAGAGCCAGCAATTTTCTAAGTCCCACTTTCCTAGTACTGAGCATGTCTAAAGAAGTAGCAGATTGAGAAGTCCAAAATTACACCTGATTTCTTGCCCACCCTTTAACCAATGAAAATGCAATGACACAAACAAAGAGGTAGAGCCTCCAGTATAAAAAGAGCTGTGACACTCCAAAATGTCACCTAGAGCCTTGCAGAGACATCTGAGGAGTATCACAGCTATCAGAGGAGTGGGTAAGCCTGTAATTTTTACCCTTTCTGAAAGAAAATTCAATTCAATACATTCAAGGAGTCAGACTGAAATACAAAGATAGCACATTTGCAATGTGAACTGTGTCTCTTTTGAGTTATAAATGCTTTAAAAATGAGCAAACCTCTGAAAGATTACACAAAGTGTTAAATGAATACTTAATGGGATGTATTGTTGGATCAAGAGCCAGCAATTTTCTAAGTTCCACTTTTCTAGTACTGAGCATGTCTAAAGAAATAGCAGCTTGAGAAGCCCAAAATGACATCCGATTTCTTGCCCACCCTTTAACCAATGAAAATACAATGGCACAAACAAAGAGGTGGAGCCTCTAGTATAAAAAGAGCTGCAACACTCCAAAATGGCACCTAGAGCCTTGCAGAGACATCTGATGAGTATCACAGTTACCAGAAGAGAGGGTAAGAATGTATCATTTGCCCTTTCTGAAAGAAAATGCAATTCAATACATTTAAAGAGTCAGATTAAAATATGAAAATAGCACATTTGCAATGTGAACAGTGTTTCTTTTGGGTTGTAAATGCTTTAAAAAGAACAAAGTTCTGAATGATTACACATAGAATGAAATGAGTACTTAATGGGATGCTTCTTTTTCCTTCCCTTTGTTATGTATAGACCAACAACCTATTAAGATGCCAGTGTCATCACAAGAAAACAGAAAGGAAACCATAAACTAGCAAAAGAAACCCTGAGCTTAGGTGGCCTATTAACTTGTTAAATAACTATTCTGAGCTTTATAACTGCATAAAATAATAATCCTAATAGCATATGTCCTTGGTGTCTAAACTACCTGATACCTCCCAACAGAAATGCACCATACAAGATCAAGCATAATACAGACTACACAAATAAAGGTAAATATAAGAACAAAAGAAAATCTCATTTTAAGCAAAGATACAGTTAACACCGTTTAAAAGTTATTTATATATACATATCCTTTACAGATTATTAAATAAATGTTGCCAACAAGAAAGAAAGATGAAACAAATATTTGTTCACCAAAAGGTAGGCTGCTCTGCTAACATATGTAACTTTAGATAAAAGAAGTTAACACATTGTTAAATAAAATCAATATCTTAACTTTTTCCAGCAAACACTGGAGCTTTTTGAACCCATGATAACATTTATTTTATTTTGCTTTGAAATTGTTTTTTCTGAATGATGATAATTAACCCTGATTGTGCTGTATTATTTACATTTTCAATGATATTAACTAAACTCAAGGTTAGTCCTGTGAATCTTTCAGAAATAGATGTTGATTTTATAAATGAAATAAGAAATGCAATGGTTTAATATATAGATCCTGCAGAAGCAGTAGGTGATACTGCGAAACTTTGATGATGGTGATGAAATTAATCTTAATGATTATTCTTGGACATATTCTGGTGTTCATTTTCCTAAAACTTTCACCGGTGAGTGGGTCGCTTATCTCCAGATCTGTGTGCACAGTAGTAAGGTATTTTTGGAGCATGACCCCTCTCGGTGATTTTTGTTCATTTTTATTTCAGACACCAGGTGGGCCACACTGCCCCAAAGTGGTTTACTTCCAGAAGGGTAATGCTGGAAATGCCAGCAGAAACATGCCAGTTTGTTACTCATGCTCTGGGAATGTCTACACATTATTCCGTTATGGAAGAAAATATTTCAGATCTGTGAGAATGCTTACAATATCACAATACCGTTCACCCAAAAGTTCCTGGTACTAGGAATTTACTCAGGAATTCAGCACATGAGAAAACATCAGAAAATAGGGATATGAGCAGCTGCCCTTTCTTTTATGGGAAAATGATTATCAAGTTGGAGACAAAACTCATCTCCTACCATTCAAGAGTGGCATGCCAAGCTAGGAGAAGTTATCAATAATGAGCATATTGCTCACATTGTGTATGGACATCTACCCATTTTTTAATGCAACTTGATCTCCAGTCTTAACTCTTTTGGAGTAAGATTAAAGAATCATTATCAGTAAAAAATAACAGCATTATATTATTCGTCAGCTACAAGTTACCGAATGTAAATCCATTTCTGAATTAATGCAGAACCTATTGGATGGAATATGCTTAACACAATTAACATATTCTACTCGCAATAGCTAATTTAGAACATTCAGGTCTAGGTCGATTAGAAAAGACTACAACATATGTATGCCCATTCTCAATAGATATCTGGACTTTCAGTGCTTATACTAGAGAATTTATTGTAACCTGTTAATTAATTTAAATATGTTTGTAAGTAAATCAAATGAAAATTAATAAAAACATGTAATGGAAAAATAAATAACATAGTCTTAGTAATGGAACAGTGCCTTGGGGAGATCAACAACTGGATGGCCTCCAACTTGTTGAGTCCTAACCCAGGTAAAACAGAGATAATCTTGTTGAACCAGGTCCATGTGAATGTAAATGCCATGTTGCCAGCTTTACATGGTGATGCACTTTGAGCTGTGGATGTGGTGAAGAACATTGGTATCACCTTGGACTGCAGGCTGACTATGGAATCCCAGGTGCCAGTGTATTTCAGGGTGGCTTTTACTATCTCTGTAATATTGCTTGGATCAGACCAGGTTTTGCCCTGGGAATTGGTGATGATAATAAATGCTTTTGTCACCTCGAGACTGGATTACTGTAATACTTTATATGTAGGGTTATCTGAAGGCTGGAAGCATAGCCTGCAGTAGGCCTAGAATGCTTCAGCATGGTTAGTGACCAGAACCCTTGAAATGAGCACATTACTTCAGTTCTGTGCCGTGTGCATTGCCTGCCAGTTCAGTGGTATATTGACTTCAAGATATGCTTGATTACATACAAAGCCCTACATGATATGGGTTGTAACTACCTGAACAACCTCCTGCTCTCTCACACCCCATGTGCCCTCTCCACTCCATTATAGAAACATAGAAACATAGAATTTGACGGCAGATAAGGACCACTTGGCCCACCCAGTCTGCTCATTTCCCTACCTTATGGATAAGTTGCAGATCCTAGTTAACCAGCAGCCTAATTCTAATTCTAATTCTTCCTACCCTCACCCCCTAGAATTGCCTTATGACTGTCCCATGCATTGCTGTGAGCCTTTTGGCAGCACCCCATTTCCAATTAAAGCTGTCAGGTAAAAGAGGTTTTAGGGTTGCTAATCCTGTTTTATGGAACTCCCTTCTACTGAGTGTTTAATCAGCCTGTACAGTGGATGCCTTCAAGGAAGCATTGAAAATCTATTTTTTTCTAGCTTGCCTACTGAGACTTATATTCTAAACTAAAAAATAATAAGGCGGCAGGAGTGGGCAGTCTCATGGTGGAAATGCTTAAGGTAAACATTAATTGGTGGTCTAATATACTGGAAAAGTTATGCACTTTTATTAAAAATACTACCACAATTCCATCAGCCTGGTTAACTACTGAAATCATCCCCATATATAAACAAATTCTGGCTAGAGCTAATAGGACTGCAGCTGAGGAATTTGGGGTAAAACTATTGAAAATTACAAAAGTTATGAGCCTGAGTTTGCAAAAATGTAACTCTGTTGTTTTTTAATTGTTTTTACACCAAATTTTCAACATAGCTTTCTTATGACCCCACCTCATGAACAAAAGCAGAGAAAATCTTCAACTCCTGTCTGAAATTTCATGCAGGGACCTCAAACATCACCTTTCAGGATGTCAAAAAAAAAACATTATGGTCAGGGAGAGAAAAAGGACAGCTGTCACATTCATGAGGTGCTGTAAAGATATGGCTATTTTATACATTTGGGGAAAAATATTGAAAATCACCAAAGTTGTGAGGCTGCATTCACAAAACTCAATGTAGGCACATATTTTTGTGTTTTTCAATATGTTTGCACCAAATTGTCAACGTAGCCTTCTTATGATCTCACCTCATGAGAAAGGGCAGAGAAAATTTTCAACTCCTGTCAAAAAGGTGATTTTGTGCAGGGACCACGAAATCACTTTTTGAGGTGTAAAAAACAAACAAACATTGGACAGGGTTTGAAAAATGACAGCTGTCACATTCATGAGTTGCTGTAAAGATATGGCTATGTTGTAAATTTGGGTAAAAATGTTGAAAATTACCCAAGTTACGAGCCTGGGTTCATAAAATTCAATGTAGGCTCATAACTTTGTTGTTTTTTAATATCTGTACACCAAATTTTTAACATAGTCTTCTTATGACCCAACCTCATGAACAAGGGCAGGAAAAAACGTTCAACTGCTGCCTGAAAGGTGATTTCATGTAGGGACCACAAAATCACCTTTTGGGACAGATTTGCCTAATGTCAGTGCAATTGTTTATGAGGTGGGGTACCAAAAATGGCATGTTGAAAATGTGGGCCAAAAATATGCAAAAAATGGCCATGTTATGCCACTAAGTTCAAAACACCACTGAAATACAATACATTGAACTGCATACCTCTTTCATCAGTTCCCAGTCCAGCGTTGAAGAGTGAAGATGTGTCTGTGGTTTGGAGAGAATTACAGCATTGGACCCCTGATGGGTAAGTAAGGGCTTGGGGGGTTGGGGTGCTGAGCGGGAGAGTCAGGTGGTGGGACTGTAACAGCCGCAAAAGACATCGATGGACAGGTTTTTTTTTTACATGTTAAAAAAAGGCTGAGGATTCCTGCACTGGGGGATTGGGCACTCACAGTGTCACTATCAAGGGTCTGGGAGGTGGGTGCTGAGAGGGAGGGTAGGGTGGGGAGGATGAAAATCCTGATTGCAACACTGGGGGAGTGGGCATCCCCAGTGTCACTGTTATGTTTCTGGGGGTGGGTTGGGCTGGTGATTGCTGAGAGGGAGAGTCAGGTGGGGTGGATATCTATAATGAAAACAAGCTTGTGACACTGGGGGATTGAACACCCCCAGTGTCACTGTTATGTTTTGGGGGCTGCTGAGAGGTAGCATTGGGTGGTGGGAGGAATAATATATAGAATAAAATCTTTTGCTGCAGTCATGGCGGAACATGGCACAGTCCACCATGTCCAAGATGGCCACCAAACTCTACTGCATATGCGCAAGTAGTTGCGCCTGCACAGTAAAGTTTAGTGGCCATCTTGGACACTGTGGACTGTGCTGTGTTCTGCCATGACTGCTGACTGAATAAAATAGTGCATTTCGACTGCTAATTAGAGCAGAGTGTTTATGCAACTCCACACTGTTGTTTGGTCAGAAAAGTCTCCCTTTTTCAATAGCAGAAGGTCTGCAGGGCTCTTCCCACTGTAGTCCTAAAAACAGATTAAAAAATCCTGAGAATTACAGGCCTATCTCCCTATGTATTCCAGAAAAAAATATTCATGGGTCCTTTTAGACAGAAAGAAAGGTTGTGAGTGGAAGAAAAGGGCATAATATTGGATAATCAGTTTGAATTCCAAAATAAAAGATCAACAACTGATAACATTTTTATACTTAATTATCTGGTCAATAACGAGTGTTGGGGCACCTTGTGCGATTTGGCTGGAGGAAGTAGAGGTGGCCTATAATGGGGCTGTGATTGTAGCCTTTGACTCAATCACACCCAATCACATACATTTGTGTCCACCCCTGTCTACTCGTTGGAGACCTCCTTGGTATGATGAGGATCTCCAGAGTTTAAAGACTAAGGGGCGGAGGTTAGAGAGATGCTGGATGACATCTGGCCAGACGGAGGACAAACTGACCCAGAGTTCAAATTATGTTGACTATCTGGGCAATCTCCCAAAAGAAGGTGGAGTTTCTGTCTAGGGAGATTGCTGCAGTGGGGAACAGACCAGCTCAGCTCTTCCATACAGTAGACAGACTTTTACACCCTGTCTGTCTCCATGCTGGAGGAGCAGGTTCTAGCACCAACAAGATATCTTTTATCAGGGCTGAGGTCTCCTTGAGTATCTCTTATAAGGGATGCAGTGTCCAGCCTGAGTTGTGCTGAAACACTTCTCCTGTCTGGGATAAGTTTGAGCTGGTTGGGGTGGAGAAGATGATGGGTATAATCTCAAAGCTGTGGCCTACACACTGTAATCTGGACCCAGGTCTGACCCATCTTTTGGTTGGACGTTTGGACATCATTGGACCTGTGGTTGCTGAGGTTGTCTGGAGTTCATTGAGTGGGGTCTTCCCATTGTCCTTGAAGGAGGCTCTGGTTAGACCCCTTTTAAAGAAGCCCTCTTTGGACCCAGACTGCCTCAGCAACTACAGGCCAGTCTTGAACCCCCTGTTTTTAGGGAAGGTTATAAAGAAAGTGATGGCCATTCAGCATGAGAGACATCTTGCACACTCTTCTACCTGTGAGCCTTTCCAGTCTGGGTTCTGCATGGGGCATAGTTTGGAGACTGCCCTGGTAAGGGTACTTAATGATCTCCTGATGGTGAGAGTCAGGAGAGTCTGTACAATATTGATTCTCCTGGACCTTTCTGTGGCATTTGACAACATGGACCATGAGGTGCTACTTGACCACCTGTGGTTCTGGTGTGGCCTGTCTGGCAATGTCATCAACTGGTTCAGGTCATACCTGACAGACAGAGTGCAGAGGGTAAAAATGGGACTTGTCTCATCTAGCTTGAAGCCTCTGAGCTGTGGGGGTGCCAGAGGAGTCAGTCTTGTCTCTCTTTATTGTTCACAGTGTATATGCTGCTATTTAGGGGCATTATCAGGTGGTACGGGCTGGGTTTTCACTACTATGAAGGTGATACCTAACTATACCTGTCCTGTGCACTCAGTGTCCAGGTGTGAGACTACATATTTAACAGCTGCCTCGAGGAAATCCAGTCATGGATGACTCACAACTGACTTAGGCTCAACCAGACAAGACTGAGGTACTGGTGGTGGAGCTGGGTCATCATCGAGGATGGGGGATGGGGGATGGGGGATGGGGTTGTCTCTTAATCTAGTATTGGGGGATGTTTTCCTTGTCCCTTCTAGACAGATAAAGGATTTGGGTGTGATCCTTGATGATGGTCTGAGACTTGATGCTCAGGTGTCGGCCGTGGTCAAAAGTGTTTTTTATCATCTTAGGAACATCATCTGAATCCGAGCCCTGATCCCTCCTGAGGACTTGCCCACACTGGTACATGCTTTCATAACTTCCAGGCTGGATTACTGTAATGTCCTGTACCTTAGGTTATCTGGAGGCAACCTCCACAGGCTGCAGCTGGTGCAGAATGTGGCAGTGAGACTTTTGACTGGAGCAAGGAGATGTGAGCATATTACCTCAGTCCTCCATGGACTACACTGGCTGCCAGTCAGGTGGAGGATTGTCTTCAAGATAGGGTCCTTACCTATAAGACCCTGCATGATGGGGTCCCACCTATCTGCAAGATCTTCTTGTCCCTTACCATCCGGCCTGGATGTTCTGTTCTGCTGAGGGAGGCCTCCTTGGGGTTCTCAGGTTTGGGTTGCAGCATTCGGGAGACAGAGCATTTGTGGTGGCCATGCCAACCCTTTGGAACTCCTTACCCAATTATTTGAGGGGGCTCCCTCGGTGGAAGTCTTTAAAAGGGGACTAAACATATACCTGTTTCAACTAGATTTTATTGATTGATGCTGCTTTGAATAGATAGATTGGAGTCTGTATTTAAAATGATTTTATTATATGTGTGTTTTTTGTTGTTTTCAAAAAATTGTGTTTTGTATCATGGTTTTTATTGTACAGAGCCTAGAGTCCCAGGAATTGGTCACTTTATAAATAAAATATCTATCTATCTATCTATCTATCTATCTATCTATCTATCTATCTATCTATCTATCTAGTGGGAGAATGGAGAGGGGTGGACAGATTGAGTTGGGACTAGGAGACGCCCTGGGGTAAAATGGGTCAGGAAAGGGGGTTTCCCTGCCTGGTTCCCATACCCAAGGGCTCCACAAATAGTGGGCAGGTCTCGGGATCTTCCTCGGTGTCCCATTCAGCTTGGGCGGTGTTATGCAATGTCAGATCGATTAGAAACAAGACGGCCATTATAGCTGATCTTGTTGGAACATCTGATCTGGCATGCATCACCAAGACCTGGTTGGACAAGAATGCAGGCCCTGTTTTGGCATCTGCTGTTCCACCCGGGTTTTTGGTGATACATCGCCTGAGATTGGATCGTAGGGGCGGGGGTGTAGCCAATATGTTTAAAATGGAACTGGGCCTTGTGGATGTGCCAGTGGGGTGCACTCGATCCTTTGAGTGTATCTTGGGAGCAGGTGTAGGGTTCAGGATACTCCTCATCTACTGTCCACCTGGTGATGGGGGAGAATTCCTGAAGGAGTTTGTGGACTTCATTGTCGACGTGGCTTTGGAGTCACTCAGATGGTTAATTCTGGTTGACTTCAGTGCCCGGGTCTAAGATGAACTCTCACAGTTTGGAAATAATTTCCTCCAGCTTATGACTATGCTGGGCCTTACACAAGTGGTTACCTCTGCTACCCATACTGGAGGTCACTCTCTGGAGCTCGTGTTCCTCCTGGGGATGGAGACCACAGATCTGGAGATAGAACCAGTTGGCTGGTCTGAAAAATCACACCATATGGTTCAGTTTCGGGGCACCCTCAAGTAGGCCTGCCCCTATGCAGATGGTCCAGTACCGCCCTTTGAGGGGAGTTACCCCAGAGAGCCTATTAGTGGTGTTGGACCTATCAGGTATATCGAGTGAATGCATGAGTCCAGACGGTCTTGTACTGGCTTATAATAAGGCAGTGGGAGATGCTCTGGACTCAATTGCTCCTGTTCGTGTTTGCCCACTTGCTGTGCGCCCAAGGACCCCGTGGTTTGATGGGTCCTTGAAGGAGCTGAGGAGGGTGGGTCAAAGGCTAGAGAGAGCTTGGCAGAAATTCTGCCTTGATTCTGACAGGCTTAGATTGATGGAACATTATAAGAGCTATCACTCAGCAATAACCCATAAGAAGGCAGAATTCCTGTCCGGGGAGATTGCTGCTGCACAAAATCGGCCAGCTCAGCTCTTTCAGACTGTGGACAGACTGTGCAATCCAGTCTGTTTTCAGTCTGGAAGAGGTTTTTCACAAATAAAGTGTGATGAGCTTGCTCGATTCTTTGCAGATAAGGTTGCCAGTATCGAGACAGGGATTGGCCCATCTCTCTCTATGAGGGATTGAGGAGATTGGCGGGAGGTTGCGTACACCTGGTCTGTCTTGTCCAACTTCAGCCGACCAGAATTCTCAGACAGTATGAGGATTGTCCAGACTCCGTGACCAACCAGCTGTAGTTTCGATCTGGGTCCTGCGCCACTATTGGTACATTGTGTAGATGTTATCTGCCAGATCCTTGCTGAAATTTTCTGGTGTTCCTTGGAAAAGGGTGTTTTCCCTGATCCCCTCAAGGAGGCGGTCATTCGACCACTCCTTAAAAAACCTTCCTTGGATCCAGACTGTCTAGCAAACTACAGACCTGTCTCTAATCTACCCTTTGTGGGTAAGCTTATTGAGAAGGTGGTTGTGTTGCAGCTGGATGACCATCTTACAACCCACAATGTCCTGGATGCTCTCCAGTCTGGGTTTAGGAAAAGACATAGCACTGAGACAGCCCTTGTTTGGGTGTTAAATGATCTCCTAATTGCGAGAAATTGAAAGGTTCACACCATCTTAGTCCTTCTTGATCTCTCGGCGGCATTCAACACTGTGGACCATGGTTTGCTTTTGGAGCGCCTGTGGCATTTCTGTGGATTATCTGCCACAATCTTAAATTGGTTTCAATCTTTCTTCATAGACAGGTTACAGAGGGTTGTCACTGGAATTTATTCCTCTGATGCCCTCCCTCTGTCCTGTGGGATGCTGCAGGGCTCCATATTGGCACCCATGTTGTTTTCAGTGTACATGCTGCCATTGGAAGATATCATTAGGAAGTACAGTTTGGGTTCTCACTGCTATGCAGATGATACCCAACTGTATATGTCCTTTATGCCCGGACAGGATGATGCAGTATCTGTGCTTAACAACTGTTTAACTGAGATCAAAGATTGGATGAGCACTAGCTGGCTGAGGTTAAATCCAGACAAGACTGAGGTATTGGTTGTGGACCCAGGTCATCTGGTAGTGGGTCTTGGGTCTGGGCTTCCTTCTGGTCTATGGATTGATGGTGCCCAGTTCATGACCTCAGATCGGGTGCGTAACCTGGGTGTTATTTTTGATAGCTGTTTGATGTTGAAATCTCAGGTCTCTGCTGTCATTAAATCTTTCTTTTACCATCTAAGGAATATCACCCAGGTGAAACACCTGGTTCTTCCGGCTGACCTCCCTATATTGGTCCATGCCTTCATAACCACCCACCTTGATTACTGCAATGCCCTCTACCTAGGGTTTCCTGGGGTTGATATCCACCTCTTGCAGCTAGTGCAGAATGCAGCGGCAAGGCTTCTGACTAGTACATCTAGGACTAGTCATATTACACCCATGCTCTGTGAACTGCACTGGCTGCCAGTACAATGGTGGATCACCTTTAAGGTCAGCTTGCTGACCTACAAAGCCCTACATGAGCAGGGACCCTGATATCTGCAAGAGCTCCTGATTCTCTACTGCCCGCACCATTCACTCCGATCCACTGATGAGGGATTAATGGAGATTTCTAGGGTTTGTTAGAAAACATCTGGGGCACGTGCCTTCTGTTATGCTGCACCTACCTCGTGGAATTTTCTACCTCGTCGGTTAAGACAATGCCTGACCGTCATGAGTTTTAAGTCTGATTTTAAGACTTATTTGTTTTATAAAGCTTTTTCTGTAGGATTTGATTTTTTGTTATTATTTATATTGGATTTTATTGTAAAGCAACTTGATAAGTTGAAAGGCGCTCAAGAAATAAATTTTACCTTACTCTATCTAACTATCTATCTATCTATCTAGTTAACAAATATGTAAACCTAAAACAAGGGAGACTGTATTGTTGTTTTCTTGATCTAAAATAGTGTTTGATAATGTTAATAGAAATACACTATGGAAAATTTGACTGCCTGGGAGATCAACCCAAAACTATTAGCGTTATAAGTCCTGTTTCACTTGAGTACTACTTCTCGCATAAGATACACTTTGAATGGGAGGCTTACTGATCGCATTGACATAAAGAAAGGGGTAAAGCCAGGTTGCCTATTTGCAACTTCGTTATTTAATATTTACATTGATCAGCTTGTTCGTTCCTTGAATTTATATGATACTCATGTCCCTAATATACTAGAATATATAGTAAATATACTGTATTACTATATGCAGATTATACAATCTTGATTTCTAAATCAGCAGGGCATCTCCAAAGAGCTCTGGACATTGTGGCAAATTCTTTGGATGAGTTATTATTAGAAGCTAACTGTGATAAATCCAAAATAATGATTCTGGGAAGAGCCAGTAATTTAAATAATACATGGGTCTTAATAAATCACTTGAAGTTGTAAAAGAATTTAACTATCTTGGGGCAACTATTACCAATAACATGAACTGGAGCCAACATCTAAAAATGAATGAGCAAAAAAGATAGATAATTAGTGCTGGGCATAAACAGGTTTGGAAAACTGTATGCTGATAATTCATTCAAAGCAACATTTAATGTTTATAATGCTAAGATAAAGGCCATCTTACTTTATGCTTCATAAATATGGGGATTAGAACGCTCATGTCATATGCTTCAACCCATCCCAAATCTCTTTTTAAGAAATGTTTTAGGTTTACTGGTCACGGTATCAGGAGATCATTTGAGAAGAGAAACAAATTTAACCTCATTAGATTTTGCTGCAAAAATAAAAGCACTAAATTACTGGGAAAGAGTGGTAAAAAAATCCGGATATCAAGTTAAGATATGCTTGTTAGATAGAAGCTATTTTTCATCATAAGGGATGTATTATTCATCATGGAGTAATAAACCTAACTCCATGATACAGAAGATGGGGATTCATAATATTTTTAATAACTGGATTAGAGTTAATATCTCTGGATACATAAAGGAGGTAATAATTAGGTGGATGGACATTAATTTACAATTGGACAACATAAAGGTAACCTCCTCATCATTGAGCAATATAAGTTGATTGCCGTTTAGAATGGTCCTTGGGATTACCTAGATTGGTGCCAAAACTCACTACATAGGAAAACATTAGTCAGGACGCAGTTTAATATCCACGTTAATTACAAATCTCATGTTGTGTCATGGGAAAAATTAATAGAACCTAGAAAATGCAAACGTAGTGAGGATGAATCCATGTCTACTAGACAAAATAAGGAAAAAGTGGTTGGGACCTTTTATGCATTAAAACGAGTGGCCTAAGAAAGGAGAGTACTTCTTCTAAGATTTATAAGTGGCCGCTGTATTCCTTGTTCATTTGCTGCTATTAAATTTTATCTGGAAACATGTAATATAGGGAAAGGAAAATGGGAAATTGTTTAACCAGAAAAGGCACACTAAGCCAGAGTTTGTTTCCAGGTACAACCTGGGAGCACAAGGAAGTTAACTTGCTCAGGATCACACATTATATAAGTGAGGCTGATGGGATTCAAATCAAGGTCTTCAGGCTTTCAGCTCAGTGCCCTTAACCACTACTCTGTACTGCCTCCTGATAGTATATATTAAAATTATAACTTATGTTGTAACTTGAAACATTTTATCATTAACAAATGATGGTTTTAATATATACTTTGTAATGAGTGTCTGTCTTTTTGATTATACACTTATCTAAAGTTTGACTTAACTTCTCTTAGCTATGCTTTTATATTTATTTGTTTATTTATTACTCAGAATATTTTACTGTCTTACTCTCCTTGTAAGACACTCTGGATCACATGGAACGGGCACCATAAAAATAATAGTGGCCTTACCTTACCTTGCCATATTTGTGTGTAGCAGGAGTGGGGGTGAGACCTCCAAGACAGCCTGTAATCTTTGCTGCAGAACATTGAGAAGAGTGTAGGACAGGACTTCTCTATTCCTTTCAAAGTAGTATGAGAGACTGAATAATTTATACTGCTTTACAAAGCTTACTAGCAGTGTTGAATAGTTTTTTGCCATTGACACAGAATGTTAAAAACTCTTTTTTTTTGCTGAGTGAAAATGGCTTATAGCCATCAAATGTGCAAATACATAAATTTTCACACAAAGGCGATTCTAAACATTTACTCACCACTAACTCCCCAGTGTTGTGAGGTGCCCTGCCTCTCACTCAAATGAGAGGCAGAGAAAGCACCTGACCCATCACACACTGTTTGAGACCTATACCGTGCCTTGTGGATGGCCCTGCAGGCCAGTCACAAAACACATGACCTGTCACATGCTGCCCTGGCTGGACCTACTGTAAAGTGTGCTTTTCAAATTGCCCTGCCGGTCATTTGCAAAGCAGACCAATGACCACATGTATTTTATTTATTTCCATCTAGGATTATAATATCTTTGAGTGCAAGGCACTCTTTTACAAAGGTTCCATGTTAGTAAATGAGGGTAACAAACAGACAAAGGAATACTAAACAGAGGTAATTTATTTATTTATTTTGTCATTCAGACATAACTTTTGAGCAAAAATGCTGTTTTTCAAAGGTTCCACGTCTTGACAGGAGGACAACACAGAAAGGTAGTTACAGAGTATGGATGTACAAGTACAGAGCCCAAAAATACAAGAAATAACAGCAATTCATCCGACTATTTACAATTGTAAGCTAGCTCATATAGAGGTACAGCAAATTGCAATTAATACAGCCCAAGGTACATGGTGAGTGCTGTGGGTTTAAGAAACTAATTTAGCAGGAGGTAAAGCAGCCAAAGGAGGCATTGTTGTTATGTCATGTAAAGTCTTGGGGCGGAGAAACTCAACATAGGCTTTCACACCTTATGTGTTAATGCAGCCAGGATGAGGCTTTGTCATTAATTCTAGTTGGGGGGGTCATTTTCTGTACAGAACTGACTTAGTAGAAACATACTAGAGAGCAATGTGTAAGGGAGGACCGTATACAGAATAAGCTGGGGGAAGACAGGTGCTTTGAGACAATCACATTTGTGCTGGGTCAGTGGCAGGGGAGGGACCACAAAGGGATCATCATGATAGCAGCCAGGCACAACTAGAAGAGGTGCAATTTGTGTGCTCACTGGCTATCCATCAGAGCACACCACCGGCAAATGAGGGCAAGTTGTGGGCTCTAAAAATAGAATGAATGAATGAATGGTTTTAAATTAAAATTATTCAGTTCAGATAAGGCCTAATAAGCATATAAGTTAGTCCACCGAAGGAGGGAGTGGAACAGGGCAAAGCAGAAGAGAGTGCACCCTCACGTTATATCAGCCTACCCTGTTGTCCATCAACCAATCAGGGAATCAGTCCAATGCACGTAACTACAGAGCAAACTACAAGGGAGTTGACTGAGAAATACCTTCTTACTTCAGTCACCTTGCAAAAAAAGAACTAAGGGCCCTCTAGTGGCAGGACTTTATAATCTGCTAATGGGAAACAGGACACAGCCCAGCACAGTTGGCAGCCCAAGATTTATACATTTAGCTACAAATTTAAATAACCCAACAGTTTAAGCAGTAAAAAATGACAGCAGTCTTAAAGAAAAAAGTAGAATTGAGCAGCCCTTCCCATTAAAAATAAGCTCCCACAAAAAGGTAGATGTTTGGCAAGCTACACATTAGAGGGCATAGGAGAAATGCCAATCAAGCCATCAGCCTTAAGCCTCAGAAGTGCCCTTAAATCAAAGTCTAAAATGACAAATAATCTAAAATGACAAACGAACAGTTAAAATCCGGGAGGACTAACAGTGGTAGTCTAAATGACACAATAACAACTCAAATCAAGGAAAATTATTGGTAAACAAAATAATTATACCAGCAATTAAAGAGAGACGAGGTACAGAGCAGTTATGAGGGGGGGTACGAGTAACATCCCTGGGCCTTGTCAAGCTAAGCAATAGGCAAAAGTGGGAAGTGGAAAAAGTAGACCAAAGGGTGAGCTGAAATGGGACACAGGAAAAAGTTGGGAAGGGAAGGGGGGGTGAGGGTGAAGGTAGAGAAAGAGGAACCAGAGGAAGAGGAAGAGAGGCTGAGGCAGGAGAGAAAACAGAGAAGAGGGGAAGGGAGGAAGGTGTGAGTCTAGGGGAGGCTTTTGACAAAGGTTAAGATTTCAACAATGGAGGCAGTGACATATGCATGATAAGGGGAGTAACTGGAGGAAGACGTCATAGGAACTGTTAGATACCAGGAACTGTTTTAGCAGGCACTTGAATTGGCCAAATTTATGTGAAGAAGATCCATTATAATGCAAGGAATTGAACCAAAGGGGAGCTCTGTAGGAGAAGGATCACTGACCTTGGGTAGTCCGGCATCTGGGGATATGGAGTAGTTGGCTGACAGATAAACAAGTGTGCTTGGAACTGCATGAAGGTGTCAGTAGAGCTGCAGACCCAGGAGGAAGTAGGCCAAGGAGCACTTTTTTGGAAAGTAAGCAGGTTTAATATTTAATCCTACTACTAAGCTGTAGCCAGCCAGTCTGTGCGTAAAGTTCGCATGCATGCATCAGGTGGTCGGAGCCTGTAAGAAGCCTGCATACCTTATTAAGTGCGACAGTTATACTTCGAAGTGGGGGGGGGGGGCAGAGACATAAATAATGAGGCCATAGTCTATGTTAGAGAGAATGGAGCTATAGATAGCCAGTTTGAGGGCTTCAGGAGTTGGATTACACTTATGCTGATAAAGGAGCCCAATTTATATATTTACGGCCTTAGCTACATTCACAATGTGCTGGGCAAAGGTGAGGTGGCTATCCAAGGTAACCCCCAGATATCTGAAATGCTCCACCAGATCAAGTGAAACACCAAGCTGGTTTTTAATATTGAGGGCATGTGCTTTAAACTTACTGCGTAAGGTGCTGCACATCATAACCTTTGTTTTTTTTGTAGTTTATTACCAGTTTTTGGTCACAGAACCATTTTTCAACTTCCTCAATACTGAGTTGACTGTGATAGTCAAGAAGAACTGGGTTAGGTTGGCTTGAGAATATGACAGCATCATCTGCATGCAAAATTATTAGTTGATGTCAACAGTGCGGCAAGTTATTTATGAAAATACTGGAGAGCAGAGCCCAAGGATGGATCCTTTAGGCACGCCTGAGCATGCAATCCGCCGGTTGGAGGTGACATTGGCGATTTTTAGCATTTGATAGCGATCCTCCAGATAGCTTCTAAACCAGTGCATAGAGTCAATTGAAAGCCCTGCTGAGGTTAATTGTTTAAGCAGCAATGCATGGTTCACTGTATCAAATGCCTTTATTAAGTCTATGAAGGCTGCACCAACAAGACTCCCTTGGTCGAACAATTGATGAATGAATCCAGTGAATTCCAGGAGGGCAGTTGTCGTGATGTGCCCTTTCCTGAAGCCGTGCTGCTGTGGGCACTGGATGGAATATTTTTCAAGGCGACCAGTTAATTGGTCAGTAACTATCCGGTCCAGGACTTTTGACATGGGGGGAGGATTGAAATCGGTCTGTAATTGATGTGTAGGGTACGTTTCCCAGATTTGTGTACTGGAGTTCTCAGAGCAGTTTTCCATTTAAAAGGGAATTGAGATTGGCTTAGTGATAGGCTGAAAATCTTAATGAGGAAAAGATAGCCAACTCGGTTAGGAAGGGGGAAAAAACCTTTTATAGGTACATTAGGAAGCATAGAAAGACAAAGAGAGGGATAGTTTGGCTGAATAGAATTGATGGTGGGTGGGCAGAAAGGGACAGTGAAAAAGCAGGGATACTAAACAAATACTTTTGCTCAGTATTCACAAAAGAGGAGGAGGGGGAGGTACCTAATCCAATTAACAGAAGCTCTCTGGATAGGAGGGTCGATCCCAGTCCTTTCACAGAAGAAAGTGTTTTGAAAGAATTCCTAAAACTGAAGGTGGACAAAGCAATTGGGCCTGATGGGATTCACCTCAGAGTTCTAAAAGAATTAAGGGGAGAACTAGCGACACCACTGACTACCCTTTTTAACAAATCATGGGAGAATGGTGTCGTACCTGAGGACTGGAGGAAGGCGGATATGATTGCCCTTCACAAATGTGGGAGCAAGACAGAGGCAGGAAACTACAGACCTGTCAGTTTGACCTCTGTGGTAGGGAATGATCACTTCTGAAGGAAAGAATTGTTGAGTACCTAGAGGCCAGTGAGGCACAGGACCCAAGGCAGCATGGGTTCACAGCGGGAAGGTCATGTCAGACGAATCTAATTGATTTCTTTGACTGGGTGACCAAAGTAGTAGACCAGGGAGGGGCTGTGGACATGACCTACCTAGATTTTAGCAAGGCATTTGACACAGTCCCACACAAAAGATTAATAAACAAATTAACCAGCCTGGGAGTGGGTTCCAGGGTGGTAGCCTGGGTAAAACACTGGCTGGACAACAGGACATAGAAGATAATTGTAAACGGAATCCACTCTGAAGAAAGAGGGGTTACTAGTGGGATACCGAAGGGTTCAGTACTGGGTCCAGTCCTTTTTAATATCTTTATAAGTGACATTGCAGAGGGACTGGAAGGAAAAGTTCGCCTCTTTGCAGATGACACAAAGATCTGCAACAGGGTTGATACACAAAGAGGCATGGAAAGGATGAGAAGGGACTTGGAATGGTTGGAGGAATGGTCAGAAGTATGGCAGCTTGGATTCAATGCAAAGAAGTGCAAAATAATGCACCTGGGAAACAAAAACCAAGGGGAAGATTACACAATGGGAGGGGGGAGGGAGTAACAACAGCAAAAATGGAAAGGGACCTGGGAGTAATCATATCAGATGACCTTAAAGTTGGCAAGCAATGTGAGAAGGCAGTAGGGAGGGCTGGGGTGATACTGGGACGTATGGGGGAGAGGCATCACCAGCCGAAAACAGGAAGTTGTTATCCCTTTGTACAGACAGTTGGTGAGACCCCATCTGGAGTACAGCATCCAGTTCTGGAGACTCCATCTCCGCAAGGACATGGACAGGATGGAGGCAGTCCAGAGGAGGGGAACTAAAATGGTGCAGGGTCTGCAAGAAAAGCCACATGAGGAGAGACTAAAGGAGCTTAATATGTATACCATTGAGGAAAGGGGGACATAATACAAAACTTTTAAGTACCTCAGGGAATCAACAAAGTCCAAGAGGTAGCATCTTTCAGGAAAAGAGATGTGCAAGAACAAGGTGACACAATTTGAAGATAGAGGGTGACAGCTCAGGGCAATGTGACAAAGTATTTTTCACAGAGAGGGTGGTGGGCGCATGGAACAGCCTTCCTGAGGAGGTCGTGGGGTCTAAAACTGTGGGAGAATTCAAGGATGCATGGGACAGACATAAGGTAATTCTTGTGGGGGGTAGGAAGAAATAGGCTGTTGGTTAACTAGGATCTGCAGCTTATCCTGTAGGTAGGGAAATGGACAGACTAGGTGGGTCAAGTGGTCCTCATCTGCCATCAAAGTCTATGTTTCTATGTTAGTGATAGGAGCTAATACTTCATCAACGGTAAGTGCAGTTAGCTTTAGGTCAAGGGAGTCCCTACTGTGCCGTGACTTACCCAGGACCTTGCGTTGGTGCCTTTTAACCAAGAAAACTGATACTTTCTTAAAGTAGAAGGGAGGGAGGGTTACTGTTGCAACTACCGGGAGACACATGAAGTGAGTCTTCTTGCTGCATTGTGGATGTAGAGGAGTGTGGTTCATCAAAGAAGTCCAGAGGGGAGGACACTACTAAGATCAGAAAAAGTATTGTTGAAGATAAAAAGCAAAGCCTTGTTTTAACATGCATAATGACCACATGTGTACTACCTTAATAACAGTTTTTTTCTCCACTTTTGTGAGCATATAGTGTCGCAAAAACTGAGATTTTGTCTCACAAAAATGAGTTTTGAGACACAAATACAACACCAAGAAACTTCAGTTTTCATGACACAAAATCATTTATTTTCTTTAATAAAAAAATAAATAAATAAATAAAAAATATAGAAGCCGAGCCAGCCTGACAATGCAGCGGTAGTGCTTCCACCTGTGACCTGGGTTTGGGAATCAGCCTGGATCATTGGGGGTCGGCTGTGGGGGGGAGGCTGGAGCATCCCACAGGATGCTCTCCTCCTCCGAGGGGGGAGGTTTTGCCACACCGGCCCATTCCCACCATGGTGGATGCATGAGCAGTGGCTAGGGACTAGCAATGTGTGGGGAGTGGAGGTCGCCATTAAGCACTTGGCTAAGATGTGCATCAGCAAATTTACTGCCTGGACTTTTATCCTTGTGCTGGCATCCTCAGGAATTGGGCTTTGAGGGGGAAACAAAAGATTAAAAAGCCCCCACTGTCATGCAGTATGATCCCCAATAGGGGGAAGCACAGATGGTCAGTACAACCATCACAAAGCCCCTCCAGCAGTGGCTAATAAACAAAGTCTAAAAGGAAAAAACAGAAGCAACTCCCATAAACCCTACTCTTAATCACAAAAGTTTCATGGTTGAGCTCACTGCTGTTTTTTAACAAACGGTGAACAAAAGGTACCCTGTCAGAAAGTTGTGAAACTCTGCTCCCTGGATTAATTTGTGATTTCCCTCATTTCACAGATTAATCCGCAGTGTGAAGTTCAAATTCATGCAAAAATTATAACTCTGCCAAATCCAGAGTTTAACTCCACCGGCTCAGTTTAGTGCAGAAAAGGTTGTTCAAAATAAAACTATCCCTGGCATCTAGTGATCTCCCCCTGCTCATCATAGGCTCAATCTTTCCCTGGTGTCTAGTGGTCCCCCTCTCACCAATCACCTGCCCGATTCTAATTATAACAGTTTACCTGGTGTCTAGTGGTCCCTCCCCACCCGCTCAGCTGCCATGTCAAAGAATGAGTGTGTGCTTGCAAGTATGCACTCATTCATTGACAGCTCAGTCATCGGCCAGCCATGATCGAGAGCAGAAGGCTCTGTCGATCACTGGCTCAGGGTCTGGGTCAGGGTGGGGGGGAGTGAGGTTATAGCTAACAGAGTTGTAACTGTTAAACTGATGTATAAATTGAGTGACCAATGGCTTGACTCAAAATGCACAGTTTATCTCCACTTGTGAGGAGCAAGACTTTCATAATTCATATTTATAGATTCTGTAGGTATGTATAGTGGGAGTGCATTTTTCCCAGTTATTTTCTGGAGGTGTGGCACTGGGGTGCGGGAGCTGCAGTGATAATGCATCCCCCCCCCCCATCCAGTGTGGACTGCTACTTTCCTGCCCTGTGTTTATGTGTGAAGTTGATCTTCAGCCTTTTCATTATTTGATATAATTGCCTTTTGGACTTCATGTGTCTGGAACAATCTATTGTTAAAGCCCGATTCTAGAAAGGCCAGATACGACTTGCACAAAATATGCCAATGTGCAAAGTAAGGCAAAGCAGTTGTGACATGCATGATGCACGGAATTCTAGAACACTCTGAACATATGCCACGCATGCCGTAAGTATGACATGCGCAATAAAAGGCAGAGCAAAGCGCAACAGCAGTGTACACAACGCCAAACAAGCATGTCACAAAATAGGGAAGCGGAATGCAACCCAAGCAGGCCAGCTACTGGGAGAGCTAGGAGAAAACGCAGCTTCAGCCAAGATGAGGTGGACATACTGGCCCAAGAAATACAAAAGAACCCAGGTCTACTGCTGAGCCATGGAGGTGAAATAGCCAAAAGAGACAGTAGAAAGGCAGCCCGAGACAGAGTGGCCAGGAAAGTTAATGTGGTGACCACACAGAGGAGGACCGTATGTGCAGTGGTGCAAGTGGTAGACAAGAAGTACAGGAACTCGGGCATTGGCAAATGTGAAATGCAGAATGAAGATCCTCAATCTGAAGGATAGCCATGTCAAAACGCATCTATCTATTTAGACACTAGTAGATTCAGTTAGAGATATTCAAGTATTTCTAGCAAAATGGAATTGCTGTACAGGTCAAATGTGGTTATAGAAACTCTAATTACAGGCCACAGGCCCAGAAACTGTCATTATGTTGCTGGTTTAAGAATTTCAGTTCCAGTATTAGTGGAAAAAAGTACAGGAACTCCGTTCCTGCTGCAAAAAAGGTACAGGAACTGAGTTCCTGTGTGTTCCTGTTCACTTTCATCACTGCGTACGTGCCCTCCAGAAAAAATACAGCGACCTAAAGAGACTTGTAAAGCAGAAGCTCGCCCACAACTGCCACTGTGTCCAGGCCACCGGGGGAGGACCAAGCCAGCAGCAGACACTGACATCTCTAGAGCGGAAGCTAGCTGCACTGCTGAGCTAGCACAGCATCAGTGGGGATAGCGACCTAGACACCTTCAGACTGTAGAGTGGCACAAGTATGTGGACATCTGGGAAACTGGAAAAACATGCCAGAAGATAAAGCAAACAGGACAATCAAGGCAGCATGTACAATCTGCTAGCTGCCCCACACAGCAGAAACACATGGGAGGAAGGGCAAATGTTCAGTGGCACACACAGGCCAGAGGGGGGGAAGAAGGTACAGTGTACCATAGCACACTGTGTAACAGCACATGCTTGCCATTGGGGGGGTGGAGATAAATAGTCCTGTAGCACTACATGAACTGCACATGCTGGCCATTGCATTGGAGGGTACAGTGTTAGATAGTGAGTTGGAAAAGCACACACTGGCCATGGGGGTGATGCATACTGTCCAGTAACACCTGCTGGAACAGCACGTGATGCACATGGGGGTGGTGAGTGTCACTCCTTTGTGTGTGCTGGTGGTGATATGGGATATGTACCATAAGAGCTACATGCTAGCCACAGCTGAATGCATGACGAGTCACACACTATGACCTGTAGTGGCATGTGAGGGGAAGAGGTACGCATGTGCCACACACACACCCATACCCACCACACACACACACACACACTCTCTGGCCATGGGGAGTGGGAAGGGGTGGGAAAACATCCACAGACACAGTAGCAGAAACAGTGTACTGTGCAGGAATCCAGGGATTGAAGTGTGGCAGGGACCACTGTGTGAGGCAGGGTATAGGTACAAGCCAATTGTGTGGGGCAAACACTGACAACATGTCCACTCCACAGAGACCGCAGCAGTACATGGTGCCAGCAGGGCCAGCAGTGTTGGACTGAGCTGACAACAGCAGCCCAGTAGGGGTGCCATAGGGACAGGGGAAGCCAGCAGCCCAGCAACAAGCACCTCCACACCAGCAACACCGGAACAGGGAACAAGCAGCTCAACAACAGCAACACCCCAACAGGGAACAAGCATTTCCTCACCAGCAACACCTGAGCACACAACAGGCAGCTCCACACCAGTGACACCAGTGCAGGCCACAACAGACAGCTCCTCACAAGGGTCATCAGCAGAAGATGCTGCCAAGGAACAGATGGATGGCAGTTCCAGGACGGAGGCTGAAGATGGCACCGTGGATGGGCCAGTACACAGCACAGGATAGTGCAGGACAGTGCTGTGGGTGCCAGCGACACCAGCCATGCATCCAGTGCTGGTGACAATACCCTTGGGATGTACAGTGTGGGTAGAATGTAACAGCAGCCAGTCGGGGGATGGTGGCAAGGGAACAGAGCCCCAGCAGTTACACAGCCTTAGAGGCTCAGCTGGATGACACAGTCAGGGAGCTGCAGGGCCAGTTGTCATCACAAACATATATCAGTGACTACTGCCAGTAAGTGGTGGCAGGCCAGGGAGATATGAGACAGGATCTGGTTGCTATCAGAGAGGCCCTGCAGTTGCACCACCAAAGGCAGGATGGCCACCTGACAGCCATCAACACAGTCATACATGACAGCAGCAGGAAGACCTCAGCAGTGCTTAAGACCATGGCACAAGCTATTCATGGCCTACACCACTGTACAGAGGGGCATGTGGAGTCCATGGTGCATTGCAGCCAGGTCATGGAGCGCATGATGATACAACAACAAGTCCACAATGAGGCCATGATCAATGCGCTGCTGGTGATAGCAGATGCCATGTGTGTGCAGCACCCACCCATGCAACAGTGTTGTCAACACACACAGTGCCACACGTATAACCCCAGATCCCCATACATGGAAGCAACTGACCACAGAGCGGTGCACCACCTGTAGTGGCAGGGCTTAGCACATACTGGCAGGGGATGCCACAGCATACACAACACACACAGTGTGTCCACTGTGGGAGATGGTACCATCCACAAACAGAATATGACCCCAACAAGGGCAGAACCATCTACATCTGCAGCAGCACAGACAGTCACCCATGCAACACCCACATGCAGCACCACAACCACCACTGCAGTTGGAAATCCTGTACCGGCACAGCAGAGCACCCCAGATGTGGCTACAGTAATACATGCTGCACAGACTGACAGTGGGTGGGAACCATGACAGGGTGATGTCACACCTTCAATGCCCACAGTGACATAACAACACAAACAGGGTATGGAAAAGGAGGAAGGGAGCTGAGGATGGAATGGACACATGGTGACAGGAGGGTGTTCCAAGTGTATCACAGCAAGGGGATGACTGCCAGTGTAGCACAGATGACAATGCACAGGGGGTTCAGACTGCACAGGGTGCTGGTGTTTGCACATGCAGCAGGGTTGTACAACATAAACAGCATACACAGCAGCAGTAGATGACAGTATAGTGTGCAGCCATGTGGGTGGGTGATCGCAGTGACTGCTGAACATAGGCAATGTGTCATCGGTGGCATACAGTGCAACCGTATGGACACGTATGCATATGATACTGCACAGTGGGTTGGGTGGTAGTGCAGACTTCACAGCAGTGTGTGTGTGTGTGTGTCTGTGGGGGAGTACAGTACTCAACATTGTGTCACCTTGCACAGTGTGGTAACACTGATGTACATGCAAATAAATGACTACAGACCAAAGAGTGTTGATGTTATTGTCAGTGTCTGCCATATATAGAATAGTGGATGGGAGACCATCCACAACAAGGCTGTGTTTCCATCGAGGGTGTTGATGACATCATAGAGACCTTGAGAGCGAAGCGCGAGAGGTCTCCATGATGCCATCAGCTCCCGAGATGGGAAATACAGCCTTAGTTGTGGATGGTCTCCCATCCACTATTTTATATAGTATATGGGTCCCTTAATATTTTTTACTATACAGTTCACAAGGTTTCATACCTTGTATGTTTGCGGTTACACTTGGTCCCGATCCTCACTGCAGACTATCGCGCTCCTCACCTGATCCCGAAAATCCTGGTTCTCACTACCATTTTCTCTGTTTCTGACCCCAAACTCAAACAGCAGCTGTTTTAAAAAAAACTGACAGACTGAATGTTTTAAATCATGGAGTCAACTGTGGCAGTTCGTGTGCAAACATCATTTTGAACTGCTCGCTAGACCGCTCGCTAAGCGCCGCCGCCATGTTCTTATGATTTTTTGTGAGGACAGCATTTTACACCAATCAGGTGGCAGCTCAAGGAAAAAAGTTGTTGTATTATCAATGTGACGTCAGAACGATAGTACAACAACTTTTTTGACCTTTGAACTGTCCTGCAACAAGCTTTGGAAAACCACTGTTTTCCATACACAATAAGCCCTAACCATATACTATAGTACTGTTAACAGTGACTGCCGTGCCCTGCAGTTAGAGCATCCCTGTATTTGGGTTTGCAGTACATCATGGGGTGGCAGACTGTAGTGGCATAGGCTGCCGATAGCATGGGACAGCATGGGACACCATGGTATATGTATATGCATAAGCATGTCTGTGTCTAGGATACACACAGGTGATGGTAGGGAGGGGTGTTGTGTGTCCCAGGATTATGTCCCTGACCATTAGCAAGGGGTGGGTACAGCAATGTGTGGGGGCAATGCACGGTGATGCCATGCATGTGTGGGGTCCTTATGGGGACACATGAATGTTGGCAGTGCAACTGTTGGGCATGACATATACCATGGGTGCACCCTACATAGGCAGGACAGTGTTCATCGGTATGTCACGGAACATGAAATGTATGTGTGTGTGACAGCACCCTCATGGGAGGGGGTGCACTGCTGTGTACAAGTATGGTTCTGCAGCCAGGTTGGACCCTGCAGTCTGCCACTGGGGTGGACATTTGTGAATGTGCGCATGTGGTCTGGTATAGGGACACACATTGTGTAGGCATGACCCACCAGTGCACATGGTGCAGCATGGCTGTGGCATATGGATGCATGTGGACAGGCCATAGACAACACCATAAGGGAAGCACTATTTGGTGTGAAGGGGTGTGGTCTAAGCAGCCGTACCCTGCACATACACAAGTATGGCATGACGGCAGGTTGGGTATGGTATTGGGACTGCAGCCACCACTGCAACCATGGTTAACAGGGTGGGAGACATATGGTCTCACACCCGCCATGTTCCACACACTGTGGGGTAAACACTGCTATGCCTGCAGCATCTGCAAGGCCCAACAGTGGTAAACTGTGCACAGTGCTTGCATCGGGACAGTCATTGTGGGGCACCTGAATATAGCACTTGGACAGTGTGCAGGGCACTCTGGATAGTGGCACTGCACCATGTTGCTGTAGCCACCAGGTACTATGCACCAGCCATGGTCACTGGTTGTAGTACACAGTGTCACCATAATGGGTATGCAGCACTGAGCAGCATGTCTCTGCTGTTGGCTGGTGTCCTGCAACACTGCGACCATGTGTCAGAGGTGCCACATGCAGGGCCATTGACGCCCTCAGGTGGGGTGGTGTCATACAGACCCACAGCCTGCACAATGTCCCATCTTCTCTGTGCAGGGGTATGTGTACATGCTCAACAGGATACAATGCCGCCAATGCATTGTGCCATGTATCACTGTACTATGTGTTGTGCCAATAGCTGTATGGTGTACAGCTGGCACATATGGCCATATTAGACACACATGCAACACCACCGTGTTTCTGCATGCATGTGACCACTTCTGTACTATGCCACCCACTCATGCAGCACAGGCACTATTCCACAAGGAGACAGCAGACAGGAACACACTGACTGTGTAATGCACAAAGCATTTACTGTGCGAACAATTCAAACAAACATGTTAGAACCCACACTGAACTATGCATTGCACAATAACATATGAAGCTGTAATCCCCTTCCCCAACTGACTCATACACAGTGTTAGAACATATGTACAGATCTGCCCACCCCCACCCCAGACGAACAACAGTCAACAATGAATGATATGTACAGGTCGGCCCCCAAGGACTACAAACCGTGGTTATACATATGCACAGTTCTGCCCACCCCCACCTCTGATGAACAACAAGCAACAAGAAATAAAATGTACAGGTACCCCCCCTTCCCGGGCTACAAACCTTTGTTAAACATATTTACAGATTTGCCCACCCCTACCCCAGACGAACAACATACATAGCCACCAGAGTTCAACAGGCATGCACCCCCAGCACAACACTATCTAGACAGGTGAGAGGAGCACAGTTAACACTCCCTCAAGGCTGCCAGCATAGCCCTGAGGGACCCATGCAGTCTGGCAACATCCCCCAAGATGACTTCAATGAGGACTGCAAGTTGCCTGTCACGGTCCATGGACGGTGCCTGTGGTTGGCTGGCTGGCTGCCCATTGTCCACCACTACATCATTGTGCACCTGGCCCGGGTCCACATTTGGTTGTGGTGGTTGCAGGTGCTCCACCTGCAGTACCTGCATGTCCATTGCCACCACGGATGCAGGACTGCCCCTGTCCTCTGGTGCAGCCTCTGCCTGCTATGCCTCCTGTACCTGCTGTGCCTCTGATCCCTCCTGAGGTGGCTGCTGTGCACCTTCCACCTCTGCTTGGTGTTGGGCCTCTTCTCCCGGCTGCTGTTCCCTCAACTCATCAACAGTGCCCTCCGCAGCCTCCTCCTCATTCTCATTGTCTGTCTCTGGTGGGAGCGGACATGCTCTATGTTGCATATGCCTGGTCCATTGGCAGTATGCACTGGCATCCCTGTGCTTATTCTCAGCCATAGCCCTCAGCAGGGCCCTGTGTCTCAGGGCCACTGGTGTACACACACCTGTTGCAGGGGAATGTGACACATGTCAGTGACGTGTCAGTGCTCACCATGTAACATCACATATGTGCATGCAGTGTGTATGGATATCGTGCTGTGTGGACATTCATCATGGTCCACTAGCACACTCTTACCCTGCCCGGTGTTGACCCTGCCTGTCCCACTGCTGCCCATCCTGCTGTACCCGGGCTGCCCATCCTTTCACGGCCACATGGTCTGGGACCTCTCTGTCCTGTAGCACAAGAGGTGTGACATATGTTAGTTTAGCTTGCACATGATTGTGCATGCAGTAGTAATGCTGTCTAGTGGTGCTCCTACAGGGTTGACTACTCGACTTCCATGGACCTGCCTTCACCCATCATGTCAGCATCCTTATGAGTGGACACGTCCATCAGATGGACAAATATATCCCTGTCCCTCCTGTACATGTCCTGCCACTTATGTTTCAGCTGCTTCTTGGTCCTCTTGATGCCTGTCATCTCCTGCAGCCAAGCACCTATGCTCCTCCTGCACTCTGTCCCTCTCCTGTGGTGTGTCTCCTGCACCCTGGTGGCAGCAGTTCGTTGTGCCACTGCTGCACAAGGTTGACCAATTGTGCAGTCTCCTCAGGGCTGCAATTGGGTGCTCTTCCAATTAGGGTGGACATTGTTTGTGGAATACAGAGGTACATCCATTAAACAGTTGGCAGTGGCCTGTGTGAGGTGTGTACAGCATCCAGGCCTGTTGTGAGCCCTGTGGCATCATTAGGATTTGGCTGCACATGTGTACTGCATGTGCTGTGAATGTAACATGTGCAGGGTGCAGATACATTGTTCTTCTCACATGCCGCTAATGCAAGTAATTTTCTATGCAATTGCCCTGTGTTGTACATGTATACGTGTACATTTTAATGTTGCCTGCCACTGTCACACTGACAGTGATTGTTTTAAACACAATTGCATTTTTAATGTTCTGCATGCGATTGCGTGTTATTTATTTCTCCCACTGCACCAGGCCACAGTGCTCAGGACTATGGCAGGCTGTTGTCAGCTGCTTACGTCCTCTGTTGCCCATACTGCAGCATCTAGTACCCATCACATACACACACAGCAACATCCCCCCCCACTATGTGGTTGTTGTACTACAGGGTCCTTGCAGCACCTAATGTTTCCCCTATGTAACACACCATATCTGGCTGCAGTATGTGCATCACAGTGGCCATGGCTGGTGTGCTGCACTGGGCTGTACATGGTTGTGTTCACACATAACTTCCTTGTAGCACATGGCACTGTGGCTGGCCATGCTGTGTGCTGTTTTTCCTCCCTTCGTAACATACATGGATGCTTCACATGCTACAGTGGATGTCTATTACCACCAGTTGCTGCCACCACTCGTGGTCACTGTTCACATTGTACTGTGTCACTGTGGTGGGTGTACAGCACCAGGTGGCATGGCTATGTGCTGCTACGCTACACATGGCCAGGTGGATTATTGCCATTGGTACCTCCTGATTGTGTGACACAGTACATTAGGTGAAATGCTGCACTATCGGCTCACGTCATGCATGTTGCCCTGCCTAGGTACATGCTGCTTGGTCTTGTTGCAGTTTGCCATGGTCACCAGGCTCCTCCTCCTCCTTGTCTTCCTCCCCCACCTCCTCCTCTGCCTTCATGTCAGGGGTTGGCATTCGATTCTGGACTGCAGTGTTGTGCAGCATACAGCACACCATGAAGATCTTCCATACTGTATCTGAACTGTACTGCATTGCCCCTCCTGATGTATCCAGGCACCTGAACCATGCTTTCAGGACACCAAATGTCTGCTTGATGACACCTCTGGTGGTGGCAGGGCATCATTGTATCGGACCTCACCAGGGGTGCATGGGTCCCATAGTGGTGTCATGACCCATGGCAGTTGTGGGTATCCACTGTCACCTGTGGGATGTAAGGTACATGATCAGTGTGCATGTCACATGTTGGCCATGTGGGCATTGTGCACAGTGGTCATGGGCAGTGTCTCTGTTTGTCACAGGCATACACCAAGGAGCCAGCCAACAGTGATCTTCCCCTCTGGAATGCCTCATGCAGGCCACAGTTGTGGAGGATATATGTATCATGGCTGGAACCAGGGTACTGTGCTACCACATCCAGTATGTGGCACTGGCTGTCACACACCACTTGCATGTTCATGGGGTGGTAGCCTTTTCTACTGATGTACACATCTGGCTCCCCTGGTGGTGCTCTGATAACCACATGTGTACAATCAATGGCACAGTGCACAAGTGGGAACTGAGCAATGTCATACAAGGTCTGGTTCACTTCCTGCTGTTGATGTGCATTTCTGGGGAAAGTGATGTACTCCCCTATCCCCACATCCTTGCGTCCACGAACTGGTGGAGGCACCTGGACATTGCAGGCTATGAGATTCCTATGGTGTCACCAGTGGGTCTCTGGAAGGTTCCAGTTGCAAGAAAGCACAGAGAGGCACTCACCTTGACATCCACTGGTACTGGGTGACCCCTGTGGGTGGCACTCTGTAGTTCATCCCGTAGGTCATTGCACAGTCCTGCAATGATGGTCTTTGGCAGGTGGTAGCATGCGATGCATTGCTCCTCTGTGAGGCATTGGTATGATGTTCTGGCCCTGTAGAAATGTGGTGCATGTCGTCTGGCTGCTATATGCTGTACTGGCTGCTGCCTGTTCCAACTTGTTCCAGCCATTGCACTGCCTTGCGATGCCTCTGCCACCTGTCTAGTAGCACTGCTCCCAGTATAGCAGCTGGTGCTGACATCTCTGTCTCTCTCTCTCTCTCTCTTTCTCTCCCTCTCACTCTCCTTCTCCTTCTCCTTCTCTTTTAGCTGGGTGTCTTCACACTGCTTGCTCAACAGTGACTCTACTGTTTCCCACAGACACCTTTTATACTGTGTAATTTACACTTGCTCCCCCCGGTGTAAGTTATACCATTTGCTATTGGAGTTCCTTGCATCTTGGATGTTTCCAGAATCCCACCATTGCAGATCCTGCCGCTGTTTTTGGTGTATGTTTATTTACTCAAATGCGTATCTGGGGGTTTGGCGCATAAGCGGCATAAATGGTCTTTGGCATATTGGTTTCCAACATGGCGCATGTAGCTTTCTAGTATCCCGTATGTTGCAACACTTTGGCACATCTCACATTTATGGCATTCATATTGGTGCACCTGTGTTACATTTGGCGTATCCCTTTCCAGAATCAGGTCCCTAGACTATAAGGACCATACACAAACTTTTTAAAGCTGAGTGTGACTAGCTGTTAGCTCCTCACCTGGTGGAAGCAGGAATAAAGCTTTAAATTTAAATCCTGCTTCATTTTGTTGTGCTCATGTGAACTATAGTGAAACAGTTGTTCTGGACTTTTTGGAACCTAGGAATTGGTCTTTGGATCTATTTTAGTTAATTAATGGTTGTATTTTGTTTGGTTGTGTGGGATGTATGGCAGATTTGGTATTTATTGTATTAGTATGTGAGTGTAGTGTGTATGGTAGGATAGGGAGGTGTGGTGGGTGGGTTATGATTATTTTCTGTTGGTGGGTACTTTTGGGTTTTGTTTGTATTATAGGGTAGAGTGATTGGAGGATTTTTGAGTTTTAGATTAGCGGTAGGAGAGATAATGTGTAAAGGAGGCACTACCTCTGCCAGTTCCATCCCTTTGATGGAGCCCCATTAGCCCTCCCTGCAAAAGTTTTCAGCTACTGCAGGGGGCTGGGATCCTCAGATGGTGGAGAACATTCCACAGAGGAGGTACTGAGTGGAATATCCTGGGGGGTTGACTGGTTTGGTGAAGACCAGGAGGCACTCAGGGAGGATGTGGAATCAGAATCAGGAACCACTATACCTGGTTCCCCTCCCTAGGGCTCCACTTAATGTCATCAAGCAGGAAGTAGTTGGACCAGTCTACTCTGCTCCTGCCCTTCAGGCCAGGCTTTGTAATGCAAGATCACTAAGGAATAAAAAAACACTGATTCATTATTTCATTGCTGATTCCTTGTCTGATCTTCTTTACATCACCAAGACCTGGTTGAGAGATGACTCCAACCCTGTGTTGAGGGCATCTGCTCCACTGGGTTATTTGATGGTGCATTGCCTGAGGTGGGACTGTGGAGTGGAGTGACCATGACCATTTGTTTTATATCTGTCTTGGGACACACTGAGTACCCCATGGGAACTTTCAAGTCCTTTGAATGTGTGGCTGCTAGATGTGTTCTATGTATTAGTTGCAAAGTCATTGTCATGTACCATCCTCTGGGATGTGGGAATGCTTCTATGCAGGAGCTAGCAAACTGCATAATCAAACTGGTGTTGAATGACCCTAGATATTTTGTGCTGATTGACTTCAAAGCCTAGACTGATGTTAGTGACTTCACTGCAATTTATGTAGGCCATTACCTCTGGTACACATCAGCACAGACGCACTCTGGACCTGATTTTCTCATTAAATCTTGACTTAAGTGCTATCAAGATTGATCCAGCCTTTTGGTAAGATCATCACACAGTGTTGTTCCTTTGCAAGGCTCCCTGTTTGGCTACTCTTCCTGTGGAGATGATCAGATACCATCTGAAACATAATCTACAGCTTCACAAACTCCTGGAGGTATTGGACATCTTGGGCATGATGCTGCCTGTGCACAGAGAACTGAGAACCCATTTGAACACCATAATAGTGTTCCTAGTCAGAGAACAACACATTGGCGTTGAAGACTCACTATAGTGAGTATCAATGGGCAATTAGCCTGAAAAAGACAGTGTTTCTCTCATGGATGATTGCCGCAGGTAGAAATCAGCTAGCTCAGCTCTTTCCCACAGGGCAAAGGTGGATAAATCCACCCTGTCTATGATTTTGTTGAGTTTTTCCCACTGACAAATGCAAGGAGTTTATCAGTTTCTGTTCTGACAAGGTGTCCTCCATTAGATACAGTAGGGCATATGATACATTCATAAGGTAGAACAAGAAATGGGCAGACTAGATGGGCCTTGCGGTCCTTATCTGCCATCAGCTTCTATGTTTCTATGTTTCTACTGTATGTTCCATTAGGGTATCTTGACAAGCAGCTTGTCATGGACTGGTGATGGTCAGCCATTGAGGGACATTACTGATCTGCCTACACGGGATGAGTTTCAGCCAGTTGTTGAGGAGTATGTGCTCTGGATGATTTTAGGTCTGCACCCCACCTGCTCTCTGCTGGATTCTTGGCCCATGTGGCTGCTTTTAGGTTGTCAGGATGCCTTGGGTCCAGTTATTTCACAGACTGCTAAGTGTCCATTGAGGGAGGGTGTCTTTCCATCTGCCTTGAAAAGTACAGTGGTTAGACCCCTTCTGAAAAAAAACATCTTTGGACCCTGATGTTCTGGGTTACTACAGACCTGTCTCTTATATCCCCTTTTTTGTTGAAGATTATTGAGAATTGTGGAGGGGTTATGGGATAACATGTGTGCCAGTCACAGAACTTCTGGTTCAACACACAATCTCTGTGTGATGTTTATTTGAAACACTGGGTTTAACCTTAAGCAATGGCATATCCCTTGCATGTCCTTCCTCTGCACTTAGTCAGCACCTATTAACCCACTGATCTACTGATCTATTGCTTTAGTAAAAATGATTTCATTCCCTATGTTGGTGTTGTGTGTTTGGGTGATGGGGAGCTCAAAAAGGAAAGCCCAAAAATGAGCTAAAGACAATCCCCCCCCCGTAATAAAAACCTTTTCATACATTCCCAACTTTAGTATAGACACCTATACAATGATATAATACTATGAAATTTAAAAGCATACTCCAATGCAACCTATAAATTCTACTCCACTGCAACTTATAACTTCTCTATACAGTATGCTCACGTTTCTCCATTACTTGTAACTGCATTAATTGCAGCCCTGTCCTACCTAGCTGCATCAGGGGGAGACACCCAAGATGGCGGCGGTGTGTGAGCTGCCTGAGGCTTGCATTTAGAAGCTGTGCTTTCATTTTTTATATATTTTTTATTTGAGCGTTTTTTACTTTTTCTTCAAGTTTGCAATTTTAGTTAGTTAGGGTTGCTTTAGTGAGGTAGTTAGCCTTTTGAGCGTTTCTCGGGTTGTCGTTCAGGTTGGCTGCACTCCCTGTTATACAGGAGCTTTAGCCGCCATTGCAGTTACGGCTGTGGTCACAGCCGGTAACCCGCATGTATTTTAACTTATGCTACCAAGTCGATTTATGCTACGGCTGTTTTCAACTGAGCCCAAATCCTGTTTAAAGATTTGTATTCTGTGGAGCTGCTGCCAAGTCTCTGGAGTTGTGGGGAGCTGCTGCCTGCTTGAATTTTAAAGCCTGGATTTGTTGTTGCTCCTAGCGAACTACTGGTTTGAGTGACTTTGTCCAGGAGGACTGTATCCATGTGTGAGCAGCGGTGTGGTGAGAGCGCTTTTTGCGCATCTTTGTAACCTGAATTGTTTATGACTGCTCCGATTTAAGTTTGAACTTGTATGAGCTGACATCTCTGCAGTGACTTTAGCTGCTGTTTCTCGGAGTTTAGGGGTGCTGGGGGTCATTGAGTGGTGCTGGATGGGAACCCTTCCTTCCTACATCTCAGGTTATTTTTCCCATTGCCTCTGACCGAACGGGAGTTCCCTCACCTACCTCTGGGGAGTTGGAGGAGGATTTGAGGCTCTTCTAAGTTGTCCTGGGGTATACTTTGTTGTTTACCCTTAGGGCATCTGTAGATGTGGGTCACAGGTGGTAGGGAATTCGAGTAGTTTGGGTGATGTGGAGAGGAGGATTGGGATATCCTTTTATTATTTGACAAGGTTTGCACACTTGTGGCCTTTTTCCAGGTAAGCCTTTAAATGGAAATGGAATTCAAAGGTCGATTAAATCATTGGATTACTTATTGACTCAATTCTGAGATTTGGAAGTCTAATAGGATTTGGGACTGTGGACTGCTGAATTTAAAGAAGAACTACTATTGAGACATTTTTGGGGAGAACATTTCCTGTTGTTTGATTTTTATGTTTTTATTTGAGTTATTTTTGTTTGGTGTTTTGGGCAGTGAAAGTGCCCAAACTATTGTCATTTTTTCAGGTAGTGTGAGTACCTGGGAAATTTTTTTTTTATTGTTTTATTTTATTATATGTTTTTGATCTCCAGGGTAGTGAGAGTACCGGGGGTTGAACAAATTTATTGTATTTATTATTATTTTGTAAGTTTATTTATCATTTTATTTTTAGGGATTTGAACTCTCTCGAGAAATGGATTCTTAAGGGTGGCTTTTTTTTTAATTTGTTTGATTTATGTTTTATTTTGGATTGTTTTAATTGATTATTTTAAGGTAATAGTTTTAAGCTGCCTATATCTGGGATTGCTGGACAACTGAGATTTATGCCCCATGTTATTTTATATAAGTGATTGATTATATTATGATTATATTTGTTTGTATTTGATTCATTTACTGTATATTGTTTTGTATTTATTTATATAATGTGTTGGGGTGATTTAGCGACAGTTGGGCATTACTCCCCCACCAGACTCAGGGAATTGCGTCCCTTTGAATGTCCACCATCACCATCTGACACCTATTTTAGGTGTCATGCTTTGGGCATTTTGAGGAAACATAAAAGAAGATGGAGAGCGGAGCCTGGTGGGGGACAGGAGGGGGGAAGGCGGATTTTGGTGGTGGGATCCACGAGACACCAAGATAGAGGTCATTCTTGTCTTGTTCCCATACCCAAGGGTTCTGACTTTAGTAGGCAGGAGCTGAGGCCTTCCCAGACAGCTCATCCAGCCTTGGCAGTGTTATGCAATGCCAGATCTATTAAAAACAAGACGGCTATAATAGCTGATCTTGTTGGATCAACTGATCTGACTTGCATCACCAAGACCTGGCTGGATGAAAATCCAGGCCCTGTATTGGCTTCAGCAACACCAGCCTGGTTCTCGGTGATACACCGTTCAAGGCTGGATTGTAGGGGCAGGGGTGTAGCCATTATGTTTAAGACTGAGCTGGGCCTTGTGGATGTGCCTTTAGGAAGTACCAGATCCTTTGACTATATCTTCGGTGAGTGTGTAGGTTGTGGAATTCTCCTCATCTACCGATCCACCAGGAGATGGTGGAGAATTCCTGCAGGAGATAGCAGACTTCATCGTCGACCTGGTATTGCGGTTCCCTGTACTGCTAATTCTGGGGTCTTCAATGCCTGGGTCGATGATGAACTCTCTTATTTTGGTCAAAATCTCCTCCAGTTGATGATCTCACTGGGCCTAACACAGGTTGTTACCTCCTCAACCCATATAAAAGGTCATTCATTGGATCTGATCTTCCTTTTGGATATGGAGATTGCTGACTTGGGGGTGGAACCAGTCAGTTGGTCTGACCATCACACCATAAGGTTCAGTTTCAGGGCTCCCCCTAATAGGTCTGCCCCTATGGAGATGGTTCAGTACCGCCCTTTAAGGGGTATTAGTCCCAGTGACCTGATGGCAGTACTGGGCCTATCGTGTGTGTCTGGTGAATGCATGAGTCCAGAGGATCTTATATTAGCCTATGATAAGGCTGTGGGAGATGCTCTGGACAAGATTGCTCCTGTTCGTGTTCGGCCTCTCTCCCTCCATTCAAGGAGCCCTTGGTTTGATGGCTCCTTGAAGGAGTTAAGGAGAGTTTGCCGAAGGTTGGAGAGAGTCTGGTGGAAGTCCGGTAATGATGCTGACAGGCTTAGGTTGGTGGCACACTATGATGGCTATCAATCAGAAATCAACAGTAAGAAGGCGGAGTTCCTGTCCAGGGAGATTTCTGCTGCACAGAATCGACCGGCTCAGCTTTTCCGGGCTATTGACAGATTGTGCAATCCAATCTGTCTCCAGCCCAGAGAAGCTTTTTCTCAGCTAAGATGCGAGGAGTTTGCTCGGTTCTTTGCAGATAAGGTTGCTAGCATCAGGTCTGGCATCGGTCTGACTCCTCCTTTAAGGGATTACAGTTGTCGACAGGAAGTGCTATCCACCCGATCTGTCTGGTCAGATTTTCACCAGCTGGAGTTCATTGACATTGTGAAGATCATCCAAACATTGTGACCAACCAGTTGTAGTCTGGATCCGGGTCCTACACCCCTTTTAATAGGATGTGTAGAGGTTATCTGCCCAATTCTTGCTGACATCGTCTGGAAATCCTTGGATAGGGGGGTCTTTCCTGATCCCCTTAAGGAGGCGGTAGTTTGACTACTCCTAAAAAAATCCTCCTTGGATCCAGACTGTCTAGCTAACTACCAGCCTATCTCTAACCTGCCTTTTGTTGGTAAGGTTATTGAGAAGGCGGTTGCGTTACAATTGGATGATCATCTTACAACTCACAATGTCTGTGATACTCTCCAATCTGGTTTTAGGAAGAAGCATAGCACCGAGACTGCCCTTGTCCGGGTATTGAATGACCTCCTAATGGCTAGAGATCAAAAGGCATGTACCATTCTGGTCCTTCTCGATCTCTCTGCAGCATTTGACACTGTAGACCATAGTGTGCTGTTGGAGCACCTGTGGATTTATTGTGGACTGTCTGGAACAGTCCTCAAATGGTTTCAGTCTTACCTCACAGACAGGTTTCAGAGGGTTACCACTGGAATTTATTCCTCTGGTGCTCACTTCCTGCTTTGTGGGGTACCGCAGGGTTCCATTTTAGTGCCCATGTTGTTTGCAGTGTATATGCTGTCTTTGGGAGATATCATTAGGCGATACAGTCTGGGTTTTCACTGCTATGCAGATGATACTCAGCTGTATTTGTCCTTTCCGCCCAGGCAAGATGGTGCTCTCTCTGTGCTAGACAACTGCCTTGCTGAAATCAGATTATGGATGAGTTCTAGCTGGCTGAGACTGAATCCTGATAGGACTGAGGTGTTGGTAGTGGACCCGGGTCATCCGGTGGTGGGTTTGGGGGTTGGCCAATCATCGGGCTTATTGCTCGGTGGTATGTCACTCACTACCTCTGATCGGGTACGAAACCTGGGCATTATTTTTGACAATGGCTTAACCTTAAAATCTCAGGTATCAGCCGTAGTCAAATCCTCTTTTTTTCATCTGAGGAATATCACCCGGGTGAAACACCTGGTCCCACCGGGTGATCTGCCAACGTTGGTCCAAGCCTTTATCACTTCCCATCTTGATTACTGTAATTCCCTTTACCTAGGGCTATCTGGGGTTGATATCCATCACCTGCAGCTGGTGCAGAACACAGCGGCAAGGCTTTTGACTGGGATCTCTAGATCCAGCCATATTATGCCTGTGCTCTGAGAACTGCACTGGCTGCCTGTTAGGTGGCGGATCACCTATAAGGTTGGTTTACTAACCTTTAAAGCCCTACATGATCAGGGACCTGGCTACCTGAAAGATCTCCTGGCACCTATTGCCCCCTCCGTCCTCTCCGCTCTGCCAACGAGGGATTGCTGGAGATTCCCAGGGTTCGATTAAAAACATCAGGATCTCATGCCTTTGCTTTTTCAGCACCAACCCTGTGGAATTCTTTACCTCGTTAGTTGAGAGAATGTCCAACCGTCGAGAAATTCAAAAAGGAGTTAAAGACATATTTATTCAGTTTAGCATATCCTAGTTATGGCTGTTAATTTATGATTATTTTAATTTATGCGTATCTGTGATTTTACTGTACAGCGCCTTGGTTCTGAAAGGTGCTTTATGAATAAAGATGATTTGATTTGATTAAGCTTTCTGTACTCTCTTCAAATCTAGCACTAAAAATAGCACCATGATAAATACACAAAAAAGTTCAAAGGTTGGAAGGAAATGTTTGATTTAGTGTCTAGATTTAAAGGAGAGAACTTTTAATTATGTTTTCTTTGTGTGTATGATTTTAGTTGTAGTTACACTTTTTTTTCCATAGAAATGTTTATGCACTTAGCACTTTGTTATGGTATGTATAGATTATATATGGGTATGTGTTTATATGGTATTTATGCTTACTAGAGATGATATGTTTCATACTAACATTATAACAGTATTCAGTTGACTGTTTTGACATGTGACATACCAGTGCACTATTTAAACAATTCACCCAAAGGGGGCAGTTTATTTCGAAAAGAGTCTTTTGAGTTGAAATGTTAGAGCATTTGGTGTTTCCCCTGACACAGGAGGGTCAGTTCTGCTGTTAGTTGGCTCAATAAATGAAGAAAGAAAGTAATTTGACCCAATAGCTGCTTGGACTCTTAATTTAGTCTCTTTCCATATATGCCCTGGGTAAGTACTATGACTGCTTAAAACGTGTGTCCTCCATTAGACTGGGTATCTGGACAAGCAGCTTGTCTTGGACTGCCGATGATCAGCCATTGAGGGACATTATTGATCTGCCTACACGGCATGTGTTTCAGCCAGTTGTTGAGGAGGATGTGCACTGGATGATTTCAGGTCTTCACCCCACTGGCTCTCTGCTGGATCCTTGGCCCACATGGCTTCTTTTAGGTTGTCAGGAGGCCTTGGGTCCAGTTATTTCACAGACTGGTAAGTGTTCATTGAAGGAGGGTGTCTTTCCATCTGCCTTGAAAAGTGCAGTGGTTAGACCCCTTCTGAAAAAAAAGAAACATCTTTGGATCCTGATGTTTTGGGTTACTATAGACCTGTCTCTTATCTTCCCTTTCTGTTAAAGATTATTGAGAAGTGTGGAGGGGTTGTGGGATAACAGATGGACCAGACACAGAACTTCTGGTTCAACACACAATCTCTGTGAGATGTTTATTTAAAACACAGAGGATAACCTTAAGCAATGGCATATCCCTTCTTCAATACATCAGTTTGCAGCACCAGACTATGCATGTCCTTCCTCTACACTTAGTACATACTGACCACTGATCTACTAATCTATCTCTTTTGTAAAAAAAATTTAATTCCCGGTGTTGGTCTTATGTGTTTAGGTGATGGGGAGCTCAAAAAAGAAAACCCCAAAACACGCTAAAGACAAAGAACCTCAGTGCAGAAGCACTGAAGCAAGAGTTACCCCAAAGGGTATTGGCAATGAAGCCAAGCTTCAAAGAAACACAACATCACACATATCCTATAATGCAAAGCATCATGGGATGTATATGCAAATCAATATGATATTTTAGGCTGGTTCAGATTAAAGCAGGAATGCATGGTGCCAAAGGGCCTCTCAAACAATCTGAAATTTACATGCATTTTATAATACAGTTCCCTAGTAACTTTTTACCTTTATCAAAAACACCTAGTGCCATGGTATTTTCAACATTTACAGGTTTCATACACATAAGGCATATACATCAAGGTATTTTATGACATAGTGACATTGCATATTAAATCCAACAATGAGGAACACAGCTTGTTGTTTTGCATCATCTCTGGGGTCACCACAATAACATCCTTGTATGAGGATCTGAGAGGAAAAATGAAAATTAAACAGGACACTATAGCATAGTCAAGAAAGGGAAGGGAGGCACCCATAGGTGGCCAACCTTATGGACTAAAAATTGTAAAGGCTAGATTAGGCTAAGAAATATAATAACTGTTGCAACAGATTTATGAAAAGATTGGTCCTCAAGAGTGGCAGGTTCTCCCTGTCACAAGAAGGCAGTGGTGAAGCAACTTGCTGATTACCTAGATAATCTTAACATCTATGAACCTTTCCAGTTCGGTTTTTGGTCTCACCACAGCACAGAGACTGCACTTATCAGAGTGACAAATAATTTCCTCATGACAAAAGATCAAAGACTTGGTCCTCTTAGCTCTCTTGTTGGTGTTTGACACTGATGACCACGGGGTATTACTAGATCACCTGAAGAATTATGTGGGTTACTATGGCACAATATTTTGCTAGTTTGAGTCCTACATAACCAGGACAGGGCAGCATGTGGCTCTTGGAAATCACATCTCCAGAGTTTCTATGCTCTCCTCTGGTGTTCCTCAAGGCTCAGTCCTTGCCCCTGCATTGTTTTCAGTGTACATGCTTCTATTGGGTGAGATTATTAGATGATGTGGTGTTGAGTTTCATTGTTATGAAGATGACATTCAGCTATACTTGTCTGACACTCCTGATGGGACTCAGGAAGCATCTGTGCTGGGGAATTGTCTGACGAAATTAATGACTGGATGGCCTCAAGGATAGGCATCGGACAGTTTATTTGTTTAACTTTTGAAGGCATTACAAACATTTTAAAAAACACCAAATACAAGCAAGACACAATAACAATAAACACAAGTAAATTATAAATAAATACAGTACAGTATGAGCATGAGCAGAAATCACTTTCATAATGATTAGTTCTATATATGCCTTTAAATTGTTCTAATTAAGAAGTGGCAGAGTTATCATAACACAGATCACAAAGAGCTATAAAAGTGAAAACCTGGATCCTTATTTCCAATTAGAATAGTCCAAAATATTGGCAATATCTATACTATATTCCTACTGGTGTTATTTGGCTCATTAAATTGGTGTATAGTATTTATAACAGTATTTATATCCCCTTTGGGTATCTTCTTTCTTTTAAACTTGGATATTGCTAGGAAGTAATTGACTAGCCATCTGAAATTGTCTCATGTGAAGAACAAAATCCTAGTTAAAGTTAATTTATCCATAGTGCTGTAATTCTGCAAAAAGGGGCCAAGCCAATATGTATGGCTTTTCTAGTACCACGAACAGTACCATAGGACATGGATCAGATCTTCTTTGACTCCATGTAGGCAGTGGCAATTTGGGGCATTTGATGGATATTTTTTGTATCTAACAAGGAATACATTACTCTCAATAATTTCTAGTTTGTATCTAGTGTATATTTTCCTTAATGTAGGATCTGTTAAAACATCGAGATAATGCTTATACTGTACCTAAAGGAACAATTATTATTGGCATTCCATGGTGAGAATTAAGAATTTTCAGTGGCTTGTAGATCAGATTTTATCAGGTAATTCCTTACTTTTGTTTTTAAATGTATTTTATACTGTAAACTAAGTCTGATATTTTTATTCAGGTAGTACATTAAAATTTGCAATTCATATTTTTTAGGAGTTCTAGTATTGTTCTATACCATGCTGACTTTAGACATTCCAGTTCTATCCATTTCTTTTTTCCTCCAGGTGTTTCTTGCAACCAGTAATACATTTTTTTTGTATCCATAACTGAATTAATGTGTTCCAAGCCCAGTTCTGCTCTTAAGTAAGCAACTGGGCATGAGTGGCCAACAGCCATCGCTTTCCTTAAAAGCTTAAATATTGGGTCAATAATTTCTCCCTATTCTGCTCCATAAATCATCTGAGATAAGTACTTTGCTCTGACTGCATCTATAAGAGGCCTAATAGATAGATCACAGTAAAGATAATTGAATTTCCCCAAAGCTGATTTATTGGCAGATATTGTAATTTTATTGATATGTTTTGCCCAAACACCAGTAGAAGAATGGTACATACCCAAGTAGATATATGCATCTGCAACAACTAGTTCCTGTTGTCCTATTTTCCATTGCCTCTTTGTCTCTGTCATACCAAAAACTACAACTTGAGTTTTAGTTAAATTAATTTTCAGTTTTAGTTCTTTGTTTTTCTTTGTCCAGAAGATCAAGCTTTTTTTACAGTCCTTTCATTGATAATGTCAGAGATGTCATATCATCTATGTAGGCTAATATTGGGCAGCTCTGATCCAATATTTTTGATGAATCTGAGTGCAGCTTTGCCTTATTGATGATGCTGTCTCGGTGCTTAACAGCTGTCTGACTGAAATTCAGGCCTGGATGAATGTGAGCTGGCTAAGGTTGAACCCTGAAAAAACTGAGGTGTTGGTTGTGAACCCGGGTCATTGTGAGGCAGGTGTGTTGGCAGGTTCACCTTTGGGTTTGTGGCTTGGAGGTGTCCAGCTAGCTACCTCAGACTGGGTACAGAACCTGGGCATTATGTTTGATGACTGTCTGACCCTAAAATCACAGGTGTCAGCAGATGTTAAAACTTCTTTTTACCATCTGAGAAATATCACCCAGGTGAAACATCTGGTTCCTCCCAATGATCTTTCAACATTAGTTCACACCGTCGTTACCTCCTGCCTTGACTACTGCAATGCCCTTTACCTGGGGCTGACTGGGGTTGATATCCACCGCTTGCAGCTGGTGCAGAACACAGCAGCCAGGCTTTTGACTGGTGCTTCAAGAGCTAGTCATATGATGCCTGTGCTCTGCAGTCTGCACTGATTGCCGATACAGTGGCGGATCACCTTTAAGGTTGCTTTGTTAACCTTTAAGGCCCTACACGACCAGGGACTGAGTTACCTGAGAGATCTCCTTTGTCCCTACTGTCCCCTCTGTCCTCTCCGATCCACCGATGAGGGATTGCTAGAGGTTCCCAGGGTACATTTGCAGACATCGGGATCAAGGGCATTTAGCTTTGTTGCTCCGTCCATGTGGAATTCTATCTCATTGGGTGCGAGATTGCCTAACCATCCAGAGTTTTAAAATTGCTTTAAAAACTTATCTTTTTAACCTGACTTTTGTTGATTGGTGTAGTTATTTTAGTTTGTTATGCTGCTATTATATTGTTTTCTGTTGGAATTTATATGTCTGTTTATAATAGATACATAGATACATAGACAGTGTCGGCAGATAAGGGCCTATGGCCCACCCAGTTTGCCCATTTAAGTTTGTAAGTTCAGTTTATGTTTTCCAGGAAGTCTGTTGCCCCTTACCCCTGACCTCCAGAATTCCTTTATGTCTATCCCATGCATAATAACTTCTTTTATTTTATATATTTTATAGTACAGGTGCCTTGGTTTTAGAAAGGCACCTTTTATAAATAAAATTGATATGACATGATATTGCTCGGCAGTTCCTCTATATAAAGGCAAAATAGCATAGGTGCAAGGATGCACCCTGTCTTACTCCGCTGTTGATAGATATGGTTTTCAATAATTGTCCATTTAGTCAAATATGCACTCTGGCCCAAGTACCCTCATATAAACTACGTATTATATTTACTAGTCGAAAATCAGTACACCTTTGTACCATTAAGTTCCAAAGTATTTTTTTTTTGAGACTGTATCAAAAGCTGATGTAAAATCTATAAAAAATGCATAGAGTTTTTGTTTCCTTAAAGTAACATATTTTTCTATTAAATGATTCAGTATAAAGAAAATATCAATGGTGGTATAATCTTTTCTAAATCCCGCTTGGTATTCATTTATGCCCCCAGGTAATTCTATTTGCAATCTTAATCTTTCCAATTGATTTTAGATTTTAGAAAATATCTTGGAAGTAACGTCCAGGAGACTGATGGGTCTATACATACAGTAGTAGGGTGGCCAAATTTCCCTTTGTGTGTATGGGTACAATTATAACTCCATTCCAAGAAGGAGGTATACAGTTTTCTGTAATGCACTTATTAAACAAGCATTTGTCAATGCCGAATGTTTGCTTGCTGATATTAGCATTGGATGTGCAGGAGTTAGAGGGATGCAGCATAGGAATGGTGGTGAAGTATTGAACATGAAGTATCTAACTACCGGCCAATTAGCCTGATGTCTATTCTGAGTAAAATCCTTGAGGGAATTATCAAGGAATATTTAGGGGAAATAGTTAATATTGATTATTCCCAGCATGGTTTTGTAAAGGGCAGATCGTGCCAGACAAATCTGCTGGAATTCTATGGTAAAGTTAGTATGGCTTTGGATAAAAATGAGGCAGTCTGTCATTTTTTTTGGACTTCTCAAAAGCCTTTGATAAGGTCCCTCATAGTGAACTGATAGATGCATTGATTGACATGGGTTTAAATGGTAATATTACCAAATGGGTGGAATCATGGTTGACCAATAGAAAGTAAAAAGTCTGTATAAAAGGATCTTATTCAGGACAGGAACAGGTGTCTAGTGGTGTCCCACAGGGCTCTGTGCTTGGCAAATTCCTTTTTAATATATATATTGCCTCATTAAGTATGTCAGTCAGAGTATGGCTAACCAAATTTGCAGACGACACTCGCCTTGGTCATATTGTAAATAATGTTGAGGATGCAAATACTCTACAGTTCGCACTTGATGAACTTGAAAGTTGGGCAGATAAAAACATGTTAAATTTTAATGTAAATAAGTGTACCGTTATGCACTTTGGGAAAATAATTTATTAGCTAAATATAAGTTGGAAGGCAAATTGTTGAATGTGGTGGAAGATAAAAGGGATTTGGGTGTAAGGGTACAAAATAATTTAAGTCCTAAATTTCATTGTCAACAAGTCATTAAAAAACTGGAGGAATACTTCACTGTATTAACAAGCATATCCAAAGCAATAGTAGTAAAGTGTTGCTCCCCTTGTATACTTCTTTAGTGAGGCCTCACTTGGAGTATTGTACTCAGTTTTGGTCCCCACAAGACCAGGGCTCCAAACATGCTCTGGAAAAAATTCAGAGGAAAGCAACAAAGAAAATGAATGAGATTAAGGATCTAAATTAAGATGATCATTTAAACCAGTTAGGACTTTATTCCTTGGAATACAGCAGAATGAGAGGCAAGCGTTGTATGGTTTTTAAAGCACTTCACGATGACAGTTTATGGGACAAACTGGGAATAATTATAAGAAATAATCTTTATGAAACTCGGTCACATCCCTTGCAATTTAAGGGAGAATGTTGTAAAACAAAAAAAAGGAGCTCTTGGTTTACAATAAGAGTCACTAGTGTTTGGAATCAATTACCCTTGACGGTGGTAACTAGTGATTCAATGGACATTTTCAAGACAAGATTAGATATCTATTTACATAAAAACTCAATAAATGGTTATATGTAAATATTTCTTAGCGAGCTATATGGACCTCGGTCTTTTCTGCTCTGATATCCTATGAAACCAACCCCACCTCCACCCTGCAGAGATGGACAGGCATTGGGGTGTGTCTTTGGGTCATCGCTCGTAACGCTCATGGCATTTCATCTCACCCTATCCGCCAGACACTGACAAGTGTTGAGGTGTGCCTTGGGGTGTTTGGCTTGACAGTCACCCAGTGTCATTAGGACATACGCTGAAATGGGTGTAGTATAGGAGAATGGGGTGAACTGTGGGGTCGAACAGTCCAAGGCACACCTCAATGCCTGTCACTGGCATCAGGGGTTGGGGAAGGGTTGGAATGATGTGAGCATTACAGCTGGCAATCCAAAGGTGCACCCCTAATGCCTGTCAGTCTTTACAGGGTGGGACATTATGATTAGAAACCCTAATACCCCTGGTGTTTGTTGGTATTTGCACTACAAATTTTCAACATAGCTTTTTTGTGACCCCTCACCTCATAAAAGCATTTGGGACCTTTGCTCATGAACAGTGGCACTGTGATTTTATTAATCTGTCCTGAACATTGATTTCCCACAGTGACCACACCATTCTGCACCAGATGTGTGAAAACATAGTACAGGCAGGATGTGAAAAATGACAGCTGTACCATTCATAGGGAGGTATGAAGAGATAGCAAAGTTGAAAATCTGGAGTGAAAATATTAAAAATGCTCAATGTTACAAGTGTGTGTGGAAACTGTGCAATGCACACTCATAACACAGTCATTTAATGGAATTATTTCACCAAATGTTCAACATAGACATTTTGTGACCTCTGCCCATGAACAGTGTCACTGTGATTTTCTTAATCTGTCCTGAACACTGATTTCCCACAACAACCGCACTATTGTGTGCCTGAAGTGCGAAAACACATTTCGGGCTGGATGTGAAAAATGACAGCTGTACTGTTCATAAGGTGATGTGAAAGAATGGCAACATTGAAAATCTGGGGTGAAAATATTACAAATGCACAAAGTTACGAGTGTGCGAAAACTGTGCAATGCAGCCCAGCCGCTTGCGCCAGCGGTTGGATTTCCGCTTGCGGCGCCAGCGACCGAGTTGAGAGCAGCCCAGGAAGCTGGAGGGCGGCCGGGGAGAAGAGCCTGGCGTCCTAGGGACTGCTTGTCCTCTCCGGAGGAGGAACAGAGCCCGGCTCTTGACTGACTCGGGTGGAGACCCAGGTGTAGCAAACCGATGGCAGAGAAAGAAGAGGCGATGTGCCAGGCGGTCGGTGCTCAAGCGCCTTGGCGTCAGGGACGTAACACGTCACGAAAGAACACGGAAAAATACCTTGCGGTCTCGGTAGATGGAGCACTAGGCCCGACCCTCAATGCCCCTGCCCAGAGACAACATCCAGCGAAGGTTCGTATACCTCAGTGTAGGGGCCCCACCCTGCACTCCGCTTGGGGTAAACAAAGGCTCCATGGGGATGGACTGCTCTGGTCTACAGGCAGGTGAGCAGGGCTGAAAAGGCCGTAAAAGTGACTCGAAGAGGGGACCGCAGGGAGGGGGTAAAAAAAAAAAAAAAAACTGTGCAATGCACACTCGTAACACAGTAATTTTGGGGGATTTTTTTTTCACCAAATTTGCAACATAGGCTTTTTGGCAGGCCACCTCATGAACAGTGACACTGTTGTTTTGTTAAACAGTCCCAAAAGGTGATTCCACGCAGTGACCGCAAAATCACCTTTCGAGACCTAATAATGACATGACATTGACTGAATTCATGAGGTGGTATCCCAAGAACCCCATGTTGAAAATTTGGTGGCAAATTCGTAAAAAATGGCTGAGATATCCACCTAAGTTGAAAAAAAAAACATTTATCACATTATACAGCTTATGGGCATTTCTTCAGTTCGCAATTGGCTTTGAAGAGTGCAGATGTGTTCCCGGTCTGCTGAAGATTATCTCGCTGGGCTCCGGAGGTAAGTATGGGGTGACGAGAATGCGGGGATGTGGGAAGTGCAGAGAGTGGATGGGGGTTGGGGGAAGGGGCACCAGAGACACTGACAGACCGTTTTCTGTTTTTACAGGGGGAAAAAAAACAACAACATGGGATGCTTTTGGCACGCTGGGGTGGGCTCCCAGCATGCCACTTGGGTGTTTCTTGGCAGGGGGGCTGGAGCTGATGGGGATTGGGCATGCCCATCGCCCATACAGTGTGCTGAGGGGGCGCATGAACCAAGGGGGATTGGGCACCCTCCTTCAGCACACAACAAATGGGGGGGTACATTATACAAATGGGGATTGGGCTACCCCGTTGGCAAATAAACTGGGGAGGGGGCATGCCAACAGGGGGTTTGGGCACCCCTATCGTCCTTCATGGGGACTGAGAGGTGGCTGCCAACAGCCGCCGTTTGCCGTCAATATGCAAATTTCCTACACTTTACCACCGCTGATTGCAGCGGTGGTTTTCTTTCAACTGCATGCCACTGCATCTGAACTGCTGTCATAGACAGCTCTGCCATTCATTGGTGCGGTGTGGTCATGCCTGCAAAATGGATCAGGGCATTGGCAGAGTGGGTGGCACACCTCCAAACAGTCATATGGTGGCACTATGTTTCTTGCGCATGCACACAAGTAAACATAAAAAGGTAGTGAGTACAGTTAATTAGCCCATAATGGGGATTAACAAAAGTACACCTCTACTGGTATATAATCAGGCCCTGGTGCTTTGTTTGATTTCAGAGTTTTAATTTCAAAATATACTTCTGACCTAGTGATTGGATTGAGTGTTCTGAAGTTATTTATTGGAGGAAAAAGAGGGTTTTGGGAACCTCAGTCACAAAAGATGTTTGCAAAGAAATCAACAAATTATGTTTCTGAGATATAGGTATCAATCCAACATTTATAACTGTTCATCCCTCTGACCATTAAGGTCCAGAATGCTTTACTATCTCTGTCATTAATTGCCTTCAACATGTTTAACCATTGGAATTGTTGATACGGCATAATTTTTTGAATAAAAAAGCTTATATTTTTTCCTCTCCTTATTTAAGTTATTATATTTCTGTTGAACATTTTTGGAAATTTTTATGTTTGCTTGCGTGCATGCGCAAGAAACATGTTATGGAAGCTTAGGAGAGAAGTGGGTTGTGGAGGTGAGGCACTGTGGCGGCCAATGCAGACACTGCATTTGTGGGCTTGTCCTCCTTTATCCAAAGTGGTGGCACACTGCTGCTGACACTAGTTCAGCAAGCATGCCACCAGCCTGAAAGAAATTGGCTGCTGCAATGAGGGAGCAACCCGTCATTGCAGGGAGTGCCTTGCCTGGTGTAACATTTTAGGAAAACATGGTGGCAGCTGTCGCTGTCTACTTATAGTCCCCATAAATGCTGAAGGGAGTGCCCAATCCCCCTGTCAGCCTGCCCCCAACCCAGTTCATTTGCAGATGGGGGAGCCCAATCCTATCGGCATAATCTCCCCCATTTGTTATGTTCGAAGTGCCCAATCCCCCATTGTATCATGCTACTTCCATACAGGCTTTTTTTGCCGAAGGGGCTAATCCCCATTGGCTTAAGTCCCCCTTCCAAAACACAGTAGCACACTGGGAGCCCAGACCAGTGTGCCCAAAGCAAGCCTTCAAAATAAACCTTCCCGATGTCTTTTACCTTTTTTTTTGTCCCTGAAAGAAAAAAAATGGTCCCTTGCCGGTCAGGTTCCTGCCCCCACCCCACAGCCACCCTCTGCGCACCCAATCTCCCCACACATACTTATCTCCGGAGCCCAGTGCGACGATCCTCGGTGGACCGGGAACATGTCTGCACTCTTCAAACCAACCGCAAACTGAAGAAATGCTGGTAAGCTGTATAAAGGCATAAATGTTTTCTTTTTTAATTTTTGTGGATATCTCAGCCATTTTTTTGACTTTTGGCACCAAATTTTCAACATGGGGTTCCTGGGACCCCTCCTAATGAATTCAGTCACTATCATGGCATTATTCAGTCCTGAAAGGTGAATTTGCGGTCACTGCATGGAATCACCTTTTGGGACTGATTAACGAAATAACAGTGCCACTGTACATGAGGTAGGCTCCCAAAAAGTGTATGTTGCAAATTTGGTGAGAAAATTCCAAAAATTGAAGATGTTATGAGCGTGCATTGTGCAGTTTACACGCACACTCAGAATTTTGAGAATATTTGAGATTTTTACTCCAGATTTTCAACATTGCTATTTCTACATACCTCCTTATGAACAGTGCAGCTTTCATTTTTCACATCCTACCCGAAATATATTTTCACACATCTGACACACAATGGCTCAGTTGCTGTGGGAAATCAACATTCAGGACAGATTAAGAAATCAGTGACACTGTTCATGAGCAGATGTCCTGAAATGCCTATGTTGAAAATTTGGTGACAAAATTCCACAAAATAACTGTTATGAGTGTGCATTGTACAGTTTCCATGCACACTCGTAACTTTGAGAATTTTTAATATTTCAACATTGCCATTTTTGCACACTTCCTTATGAACAGTACAGCTGTCATTTTTCACATCCTGCCCAAAATGTGATTTCGCACATCCGGCGCACAATGCCTCAGTCACTGTGGGAAATCAACATTTGGGACAGATTAACAAAATCATAGTGACACTGTTCATGAGCAGAGGTCTCAAAATGCCTATGTTTAAAATTTGGTGAAAGAATTAAAAAAAATGGCTGTGTTACAATCATGCATTGCGCAGTTTTCACGTACGCTCATAACTTTAAGAATTTTTAATATGTTTACTCCAGATTTCCAACATTGCCATCTCTTCACACCTCCTTATGAATGGTGCAGCTGTCATATTTCACATCCTGCCTGAACTGCGGTTTCGCACATCTGGCACTGAATAGCATGGTCATTGTGGGAAATCAACATTTGGGCCAGATTAATAAAATCACAGTGCCACTGTTCATGAGCAGAGGTCCCAATGTTTTCATCAGGTGGGGATCGCAAAAAGGCCATGTTGAAAATTTGTAGTGCAAATACCAACAAACGCCCAGGGTGTTAGGAATTTCTAGCCATAACGTCCCACCCTGTACAGATTGACAAGCGTCAGGGGTGTACGTTTAGATTTCCAGCTGTAATGCTCATGCCATTCTACCCCTATCCTGTAGCCAGTGATAGGCATCAAGGTGTGCCTTGCACTCTTCAGCCCCAGAGTTCACCTCATTCTCCTATACTGCACCCATTTCAGCGTATGTCCTTATGAAATGGGGTGACTGTAAAGCTGAATACACCAGGGTACACCTCAACACTTGTCGGTGTATACAGAATTGGATGAGGTGAAATGGTGTGAGCATTATGGGCGATGACCCAAAGGCATACCCCAATGCCTGTCCATCTCTTCAGGGTGGAGGTGGGCATCTGTCTAACTCCTGCACTTCTAATGCTAATATCAGCTAGCAAACATTCGGCATTGACGAATGTTTGTTTCTTCCTGATTTTCGCTATAAGAAATGGCCTCCAACTGGCTGTGTCTCAGCCCAGGAAAGATGGAGGTCATGATTAACTAGTCAGGTAGGTAGGACCCAACAATGACGGGTGGAATGGGATTTCTTCCTTTGTTGGATGTTCAGTCACTCAGAGCTGTAGATGCAGTGAAGAGTCTTTGGGTCATTTCTGGACCACAGGCTGATGCTTGATCAACAGGTGTTGGCCATGGTCTGAGCTGGCTTTTATCATCTCCATAATGTCACCAGAATTACACTTCATCTAGCCCCTGAAGATCTACCTACGATTGTTCATGCTTTTATTTCTTCAAGGCTTGACCTAGAGGCCAGTGGGGCACAGGACCCAAGGCAGCATGGGTTCACAGTGGGAAGGTCATGTCAGACAAATCTAATAGATTTCTTTGACTGGGTGACCAAAGTAGTAGACCAGGGAGGGGCTGTGGACATGGCCTACCTAGACTTTAGCAAGGCATTTGACACAGTCCCACACAAAAGATTAATAGTCAAATTAACCAGCCTGGGAGTGGGTCCCAGGGTGATAGCCTGGGTAAAACATTGGCTGCTCAACAGGACACAGAAGGTAATTGTAAATGGAGTCCACTCTGAAGAAAGAGGGGTTACTAGTGGGGTACCGCAGGGTTCAGTAGTGGGTCCAGTCCTTTTTAATGTCTTCATCAGTGACATTGTAGAAGGACTGGAAGGAAAAGTATGCCTTTTTGCAGATGACACAAAGATCTGCAACAGGATTGATGCACAAGGAGGCGAGGAAAGGATGAGAAGGGACTTGGCAATGTTGGAGGAATGGTCAGAAGTATGGCAGCTAGGATTCAATGCAAATAAGTGCAAAATAATGCACCTGGGATGCAAGAACCCAGGGGAAGAATACACAATGCAAGGGAGGTAGTAACAACAACAAAAATGGAAAGGGACCTGGGGGTAATCATATCAGATGACCTTAAGGTTAGCAAGCAATGTGAGAAGGCAGTAGGGAGGGCTGGGGGTATACTGGGATGCATAGGGAGAGGCATCAGCAGCAGAAAACAGGAAGCTGTTATCCCTCTGTACAGACAGTTGGTGAGACCCCATCTGGAGTACTGTGTCCAGTTCTGGAGACCCCATCTCCACAAGGACATAGACAGGATGGAGGCAGTTCAGAGGAGGGCAACTAAAATGGTGCAGGGTTTGCAAGAGAAGCCATATGAGGAGAGACTAAAGGAGCTTAATATGTATACCCTCGAGGAAAGAAGGGGGCATGATAGAAACTTTTAAGTACCTCAGTGGAATCAACAAAGTCCAAGAGGGTAGCATCTTTCAGAAAAAGAGACGTGCAAGAACAAGGGAACACAATTTAAAGATAGAAGGGGGAAGGTTCAGAGGCAATGTGAGGAAGTATTATTTCACAGAGAGGGTAGTGGATGCATGGAACAGCCTTTCTGAGGAGGTTGTGGGGTCTAAAACTGTGGGAGAATTCAAGAATGCATAGGACAGATATAAGACAATTCTTGTGGGGGTAGGAAGAAATAGGCTGTTGGTTAAGTAGGATCTGCGGCCTATGCTGTAGGTAGGGAAATGGGCAGACTAGATGGGCCAAGCGGTCCTTATCCGCCGTCAAAGTCTATGTTTCTATTGACTATTGCAATGTTCTGTACTTACAGTTATCTAAAGGTTCGTTGCAACACCTGCAGCTGGTCCAGAATGCTGCATTCCGGCTTATTGTGGGCTCCTCTTGGAGGGACCATATCACACCGGTCCTGCATGTGCTGCACTGGCTGTCTAAACAGTGGTGCATCATCTTCAAGATATGCTTGATAACATTCAAGGTCCTACATGTTTTAGGACCAGCTTACTTAAAAGCTCTCCTGATTCCTTACCACCTAACTCTTCCCCTTTGCTCCTTCATTGTGGGCCAGCTGTCTGTGCCCTCCTCATGCCTGTGACAGTCTAGGGATAGAGTGTTTACTGTGGCTGCTCTAATGTTATGGAAAACCTTACCAATGAATGTTCAATCAGCTTGTATGGTGGAGGCCTTTAAGACCTACTTGAAAACTTATTTATTATCGAAGCATACCCAGAATGTGTTAAAGATTTAATGGTATGTTATGCATTTTATAGTTGTTTTATTTATTTATAATGCTAATGGAATGTTATTTTGTCATTGTGAAGTGCCCTGAGCCTTCGGGAAACGGGGACCTAGAAATAAATGTGCCTTGCCTATATATGTATATATGTGAATATATATATATATATATATATATATATACTGTATATATATTATATATCAGTGATATGCGATGTGGAGCTGTTGGAGAAATGTTTTATCTTTACAATAGCAGCTTGACTTCAGGTAACCTCACGAGTGGCATACGCCATGAATGATGTGCCCAAGGACTGAGGAATCAGTTCTGGTCATAGCGTGCAGCTTAGCAGTTTAAAACAGAACATGTTTTAGTTTTCTATTTCTTTTTTTGCAGTCCGTTTGAAAAGAAAAGCTGGCTGAGGTCTGACAAGAGTAAGTCAGTGTGTGTGATGGCGGCTGGTTGTGCAGCCATTGCTAGAGGTTAGCTAGAAAAAAAAATTCAGTGCTGCGGAATGAAACAGAGGAGGTGGTTGGGTGGCCATTGTCAACAGGGAAAGAATTCAAAGCCGCAATATGAGAGACTCATGACTCTGTGGCGATTTTGCTTACAGATGTAAACATTGGCAAAAAGTACTAAAGAGGATGAAGGTGCGGTACTGTTTTCATGGATTTTGTGTGGAGTGGGAGTCAGAAGTGCTGAAGGCATTCCTAGAGGCAGAGGAGTGGGATCTGCCTGCAGTTTTTTGGGGGGGGGGTGGAGGGGGGGGATGTTTCGTTTGGATGGACTTCTTGCCTAACAGAAAAAAAACAACTGTTTCTCTTTGTTGTTTATATGCATGGTCAGCAGCATGTGGTGAAGAAGGAAGGGGAGGTGGAGCTCAGGGGCAGTTTTGTGGGGGCTGTGGTTCTTGCAACAGTGAATGTGTTTAAAGAGAAGTAGTTCTGACGAGGGGGGGGCGAGTGACAGTTGTTGTTTATACAACATATGTATGATAAAGTTTGGATTCTAAAATTTATCACACATATGTGGAAATAAATGGATTTATCACATGGATTTTTAGTCCACATCTATTGCATAAATACATATACACATATATTTTATTTAGAGATGTCTATCTATCTATCTATCTATCTATCTATCTATCTATCTATCTATCTATCCATCCATCCATCCATCCATCCATCCATCTATCTATCTATCTATCTATCTATCTATCTATCTATCTATCTATCTATCTATCTATCTATCCATCCATCCATCCATCCATCTATCTATCTGTCTGTCTATCGTATATATATTAAGAGTTCCATAGGATAGAAATTCTGTGAATATTCTGTTCTCTGGGTTCAGGACATTTTGTTCATCTCCCACCTGCTGGATTTCATTTAGACATTATCTGCCAAACTCCATAACCCCTTTATCTACTGAGTCGCTTCGTGAATGGAAACAAAGAAAATGTTCCCAAACTGTGCTGTCATTGGATCTTTCTCATAAATGAGGCTTATGACATTTTCTAAAAGCCTACAACATTAAAGTAGTGGTGCATATCATGATGAATATGTTGTGCCTATATGTTTTTATTTAATTAAAATCATAATTTTTATCTTGCCTTGTAAGATGCACTTCTTTCCTCACTTTGTCTGCTTTAGCATTGTGTTTAGAGAGCATTCCTTTTAATATGACTTTCCCCAGGTTTTTCGTTAATATTCTCAGCTGTTTTTGAACACCGGTAGTTATAACATAACTTTTCTTGTGACTTAGGTGATCTAGTTTCCAACAGATGCTGCTCCCTAACCTTATAGCAGAATGGTACTGAGGTTTATATGTCTTGAGTAGGGGTAGCCATGTAGCTTTCGGCATGTCCCTACTCAAAACTAGTGTATCTGCTGCTGTGTGCCAGGACAGGTGGATAATGAACCCTTTGTCCCTTCCATCACACCATACCTTTTTATCCTGTGTTAATATGATACCCAGATGTCTCCGGGCTACTGATACCTTCAGGTAAGCCCAATCCTCCTCTGAGGAGCCTTTCATGGGCTTTCAAGCTTGGTTTCCCTTTAATGCGGAACTCTCAGCTCACCTGTAGAAATGCTACAAAAGGCAATAAAATATAGTTTTTCCTTCATTTACTTGTGTGTAGTTTGCTTTTCTATCTGGTTGATCCTGCAACCTCCACCCACCATATCTGTGTACCAGTGTCTCCTAGGGTCAGCCTTCTCATGATGCGAATGATCAACTAAGATGCAGAGGATGTCTGTACCTGCAATTCTGTTTTGTGAGTAACAGTGTAATAGAGCACATGACTGTGCTTATTGTACCTGTACCAATGGTGCTGAACTCCAGCCCAATTGGTACCATTACAGTAAGACTCTATTACACTGTTACTTTATCAAACAGGATTGTAGGAATACAGATGTCCCCTGCAGCTTAGCTCATCACTTGCATCATCAGAGGGCTTGCTGCGGTGGAAACTGGGAACTATAGTACACCAATGTGACAGGTGGGAGGGTTGCAGGATCAACAGATATAAAAAGCAAACCACATATAATAAAGTGAAGGAAAAAAATTACTTTTATTATATTTTGCTTACTCAGAACCTCAAGGTCCTGCAGTTTCTGCATGGGAGCTGACAGTTCCCCCTTAAGCATTTTGACATCTGCACACATTGACATAGAGAATTGCATTACAAAAGTGTTGCTTATATAGGGAGAAATTTGCCATTGTACTGTTTGTAAACCCCTTCCCTTAAAAAAGAGCCATGGTGGGGGTATGTTACTTCCAGCTGGACAGCTATCAGAGATGGGTACAATGTTTCCAACAGAGCAGTACCCATCCTTCCCATATTCAACTGCCATGTCAAAACTGGATGTGAACCCATGTTCTTGGGTGGGGCTTGAATCCATTCCCTTCTGCACCAAATGTGAGAGGGCTACCAACTGAGTCACACTGTCACTGTTTGATCTCCAGCTTGTCCATGGGATATGAAGAAATACCTTCACAGAAAATATGAGAGCAGAGACCAGGGCAAACAGTAGCAATATTGACCATATATAGTGAACTGCAGCCCAAATCACGTGAACTGCAACATTTTGGGGGGCTGCTGAACAGCCATGAATCTCTGTCACCAACCCACCAGCCAAGGATGCACGTGCAGGTTGTCTGTTGCACATGTAAAATCAGGACATTTAAAATTTCAGATCCAGTGTGTGTTGGTGCATGGATGGAGAAAGACATATGTCATGGATGCCGTGGATTACAAGATCATTTTTTTGGAGGGAGAAGCACCATTCTGGGCCCAGGCTGTGCATTTCTGTTGCTCCCATTGCCCGACTCCCCCCCTTACTGATTATATATAATTGAATCTATGCTCTTTTTGAATTGAACAGAATACTAAATGCATACAGTTAGCTAATAATGTAATTTTTATGATTTGCTTACTAAAGGCAAACCATATTGTATCAGTTTGCAGCTTATAAAGGCTTGTCAAGCATCAGTCAATCACAAAGCTACAATCTCTTTTTGATTTCTCTGCACTACACAATGGATTCTGCAGAGTTTTCAACCAGTCACATAGTTTCAAAATGCAGAATGGAACTTCCTCTTCTCTTTTGCACCTTGTAAGTACTTTCACTTATGAGGCTGTTCCACTCTGCCATCCCCGGGCCAATGCAGGCTTTCTGTTTTGCATCCTTTGACTTTTTGCCTTCCTTCATCTTGGATTTTACTCGAGAGGACCAGGAAACAACCGACCATGCTGGAGGTTGCAATACTTGTGTCCCTCTACAAAAAACAAAGTATCAGAGATGAGTACAAGGCACCTCAGTTTAAAATCACATCCAAAGTACAATGTTTCCAACAGAACAGTAGCCCCTCAGTGCCACATCATGACCTTAACAAGTAGTTACCAGCATTTCTAATCCTCCAGAGCCCACCAGCCCTCTCAGAAATTACCAGCACTTCTGCTTCACTTGCACTTCCTCCATGCAGGTGGCATCACTTGTGTCCTCCTCTATCATGAGGGACTAAGAAACCTACAGTGATAGTGGTAGCATTAGTTGTGCCCCCTCGTGTGGAGGACTGAAAAAACTGCCTAAGTAGGTCTAGGAAAAAAACATGCTATTCATGAGCGAGCACTGTTTGTGCCCCCCTCTAACAAGACAGACCTGGAAAGAACCTGTCATGCCAGCAGCATCATCAGTTATGTCACTTTTTCCCATGGGAGACCTAAAAAGAACCTACTGTGCTGGCAGCATCATCAGTTATTCCCGCCCTCTTGCTCAATCTCTTACACACACAAGGGAGGAGGACACCGAAAGAATTTGCTATAGTGGTGGCATTGGTTGTGTCCTCCTTGCCTGACTGGGACTGAGAAAGAACCTGCTGTGCTGGCGGTGTCATCAGTTGCGGCCCCCCCTTTTCCTGAGAGGCACCAGAAAACAGGTGAGCCACTAGGTGGCATCAGTTGTTTGTTTTGTTTTGTTTATTTAAAAAGACCATGGGCCAAAGACACGTTTTGATGGGCGACTGGAGCATTTAACAAATGTACACTATAAGAATGAAATAATTAAAAGAAACAATATAAATATACATATCCAAGGAAATCAAAAAATTAGAATCAATCTTCATTCATATTGGATGTAATCCTGCTGGACTGAGAAAATACCTGCCATGCTGGTGGCACGGTATCAGGTTTTTTTTTCAAGTCAAGCTTGTTTATTGATCAGCTGATATGGCTATTACAATTTTACAACAGAAAAAAACAGTTAAACTATACAATAAAACTAATAAGTACAATGAGAACACACCATATCAGGTACAGCAATAAATATTAACAGCAGCTGAGTAATATATCTCCCAGACTGAACTATTCATGTTAAATTAATAAATATCAAACAATAGTCCATTTAGTATTTCATAAGTTGAATGTTAATTTCCCTTAGAGTATCACTAGCTAATACACAACTCGTGTTTGATGTTCCCATATTGGACCCACATTCAATTACCATAGGTCAAAGTCTATTGGCCAATAGCCCATCTAAATCAGGGCACTTTAAAGTATTTTATCCTAAAACATTAAAACTTTTTGTTACAAACCTTATTGACAACCGCTTGTTTCTTCACTGTAATTTTAAACTGTTGAAACCCCCTATTTATTCCAGAGATCATCTGGCCTGGTTGTTGATAAACAAAATTGATAATTCATTATAAGGACTATCAGTTGGCCATCTCTTGTAAGAAGACAGAATTCCTGTCCAAAGAGATTGCTGTGGTGAGGAATCGACCTGCTCAGCTCTTCCGGACTGTCAACAGGCTGTGCAGTCCAGCCTGTCTTCAGCCGAGGGGAGTGTTTTTGCAAGCAAAGTGTGATGAGTTTGCTCAATTCTTTGCTGATAATATTACCATGATCAGGTCAGAGATCCACTTGGTGCCCTCAAATGGGTATTACGGTGATTGGCAAGAAGTTGCAGGCCCTTGACCTGCCTGGTCCAGCTTTGGCCAGTTGGCAATTGTAGACATTGTGTAGGTCATCCAGGATATGTGCCCAGTCTACTGTAGTTTGGACCCGGGCCCAACACACCTCCTTTTGGGATGCACTGAAATCATCAGCTTGATCCTTGCTGAGATTGTCTGGTGCTTGTTGGAGTCAGGGGTGTTTCTGGACCCCCTGCAGGAGGCAGTAGTAGCACCTCTCCTGAAGAAAGCTTCCCTCGACAGGGACTGCTTAGCTAACTACAGACCTGTCTCTAACCTGCCCTTTGTGGGCTAGGTTATTGAGAAGGTGGTTGTGGTGCAGCTGATCGATCAATTAACATCTCATGATGTCTGTGATCCTCTCCAATCTGGGTTTAGAAAGAGGCATAGTACTGAGACTGCCCTGGTTCAGGTACTTAATAATCTCCTGATAGCGAGGAATCAGGGAAGCAGTTCTATCTTGGTTCTCATTGATCTCTCTACAGCATTTGACACTGAAGACCATGGGGTGCTGTTGGAGTGCCTGTGGATACTCTGTGGACTGTCTGCTACTGTCTTCAGATGGTTTCAATTCACTCACTGGCAGGACTCAGAGAGTGGTGTCAGGAATTTATTCCTCGGTCCCTCTTCCCCATCAGGTGGGTTCTGCAGGGCTCCGTGCTATCCCCCATGTTGTTTGCAGTGTATATGCTGCTGTTGGGAGATATCATAAGGCGGTATGGGCTGAGTTGTCACTGCTGTGCAGATTTGCAGATGATGCTCAGCTATACATGTCCTTTGTCCCTGAACAGGGTGGTGTGGTCTTGGTTTTTAACAGCTGCCTCTCCAAGATCGAGGGTCGCATGAGTGCCAACTGGCTGAAGCTGAATGCTGGCAAAACTTATTTGCTGGTGGTGGTCCCAGGTCACCAAGGTGTGGGGTTGTTGGCAGGCCTACCTTCCAGGCTTTGGCTCGGGGGTGACCAGTTGCTTACCTCTGATCAGGCGCGAAATCTGGTCATTGTATTTGACAGTGGCTTGACATTAAAATCTCAAATCTGTATAAAAGGGGTAAATTACATGCCTTATATACAATTGAAGGTTGTTGTCCACTTGCAGTTATGTGTCCTGGACTTTACTGGGCTGGCTCTTTCTCTAGTTATCATCAACATGTTCTGCTTTGACTTGGTCACTCCACTGGGGTGGGTTGTGGTGGGGGTGAGGGCTTGTGGGGTTTTAATACTTTTTGTTGTTTCAATGTTCCTTTGTTGTTGCTCTGTTATATTTAAAACTCAATAAAGTTTATTCAATTAAAAGAATCTCAGGTGTCTGCTGTCATTAAAATTTCATTTTACCATCTGAGGAACATTGCTCGGATCAGGCGCCTGGTCCCACTTGGTGACCTTCCAACGCTGGTCCACACCTTTGTAACCTCATGGCTCGATTACTGCAATGCCCTATACCTGGGGCTACAGGGGATTGATATCCACCAATTGCAACTAGTACAGAACGTGGCAGCCAGGTTGTTGACTGGCTTATCTAGATCTAGCCATGTCACTCCTGTGCTTCACGATCTGCACTGGCTGCCTGTGCATTGGTGGATCACCTTCAAGGTTGGGTCACTGACCTATAAAGCCCTACACGGGCAGGGATCACACTACTTGCAAAATCTTCTTCATCCCTACTGTCCCCTCCGCTCACTCCATTCTGCTGATGAGTGATTGCTAGAAGTTTCCAGGGTTCGACTGAAGACTTCTGTAGCCCATTCTTTTGCTTTTGTGGCCCCAATCCTGTGAAATTCTCTACCTCGTCAAATTAGCAAGTGCCTGACCATCAAGAGTTTTAAATCTGCCCTAAAAATGTATTTATTTTCCTTGGCATTTCCTGATGTTAGTATTGGTTAGCATACCATCTTTTTTTTATCTTAAGATTAATGTTTTAAAATGTTATAACTGCTGCTTTTATGGATTTTATTGTTCTGACTTTGTATAGTACTATGCTCTTTGGAATAGCGCTCTAGAAATAACGATTTGATTGATTGATTGATCAATCATGAAGAATAAACACATACCTCCAATAAGGAATTCTTAATAAACAGTCTGAACTTGTTGCATACTGAAATCTCACCATGCACTATTCTTTTAATTAATTCATGTAATTAACAGCCCTGCTATGAATTAAGTTGTGTGCAGCTTCTAATAATTAATCATTATAAAATAGCAAAGTTTGACATACTTCATTATACTCCGTTATACCACAGGACAAAATTATAAAAAGAGCCACTAATAAAAATATACAACTATAAAAGAACTTATGTCTTGACATTTAAAATAACAATTGTAACATTGTTTCAGCAATTGATGTCCACCTGAAAGAGATCATTCTTATTACTTCTTTATAAAAGCAAGTTTGCTAAAAGCTGACACATATTGGTTGCTAATTCAAATAATTCAACCAGCCTCAATGAGTCAGTGAAATACAGAATGAGTTCAAGCTCAAAACTAGTATTTCTTTGGGACAAATACTTAAGTAGAGTTTATTACCACATACTTAGTCTCCATATGGTCCAAAATAATTCTCAGAGAAAGTATACAAGTCCAGGGACTCCACACAGACCTATTCTGGTTAGCCCAGTTCAGCTTAGTTCTTTGAAGCTACAGAAGTTCCCTTGTTAGTTAAATTGCATACCCAGATTATGCAATGAGGTTCCAATGCAGCTGATTAGATTGGGCCATCTGCAAAGTTTAGGAAGCCCAAGCAATCCGGTTCGAGGCGGACTTGGGTTGTCGGTGGAGTCGGCGGGGAGAAACCCGGCTTGAGCAATCAAGACTGCTGCGCCGTCTCCGGGGAGGATTTGTGATTCCGACGCACATGACCCGAATGGAGGCTCAAGGAAATGCAAGGTCCGACTCAGGAAAAGAGGGGTGGCCAATGAGCAACAAGGACGTCGGCATCAACGCCTTGACGTCAGTGAGCCACTCGCTGCTCGGGGAGGGAGAAAAACAGGGAAAATGCCTGCCACAGCTGGGAAGATGAGGAGACCAAGACTGTGCCCGCGATGTGTCTGAGCCCACCCAGCTGCCCTCGACTGATGAAATTGTAAGTAACAGGGCGTTCGGGCCCCTGCCTCATCCCCACCCGGGGGGAGTAAACTGGTGCTTCATGGGGCATGAGGGTCTGTCTGCATAGGGTTCTAGGCAGTGGGATGCCCACTTGTCTCCCCTGAAGGGTCGGAGGTGGCAGGCAAGGAGAGGAGATAAAGAATAATTTCAAAAAAAAAAAGTTTAGGAAGCCATCACTTTCCCTCTTATGTGAGATTAAAGCTGCAGTAAATTCTGGCGCTTGCAAGAATAATAGATCCACAGATAGCTAACTCTGTTAGTTATAATAAAATCACCATCCACAAACAAGGAAAAATAAAGTGGTACCTTTATAGAAAAGATTGCCCCACATACAACTCACATCAGTCACTAAACCAATGTCTTTGTGAAGTACAAAGAAACACTACTACAATGACATTGCCAAACTTGGCTCCATTCTCTTAATCTAGGAGTCCGAGACATCACCAAGACCTTTGTGATTCACAGACACTCATTTCCTCCTCTGAAAAGCAGGTTTATTAGAGTGGGGGGTTCTACACCTATGCTGGGAGTACTGTTTTTATAATATACAGAATAAATGTTTAAGGGATGCTTTTAGTAAACACCCCAAGACCTCAGTTGGGCCTTGTATAATGGGCATCAGATCTAAACACAACAGAGACTGGCACTGATAAAATTTGCAAGTTTTTTTTTAACTGTTTCAGGATAATAGCACCGCTCTCAAAAAGACCTCTCTGGATCATACTAAAAGAAAACATATCTTGTGAGTTTGTTTGAGTTAAGTGGTGCTATACCAAATGCATGCACCAGGCCATACTCACAAAAGGCTTCAGAAAAAGCTTCAAAGCATGTTGCCACAGAGGATGGTCAATTCTGATTGGTAATGCAAATTGCTATCTTTCCTCCCCCAAGAAGCAGTTGCACCATCTCCCCTGTTAACTGCCACCAGGTCGGGCGTGTTTCTTTATTGTTTTACTTTGCTTCTTCAATCGATATCACTGAGTCTCTGGTGCATACTACTGCACCTCTGTCTCGGCTCTTGAATCCTGGCTCTTGGCCTCCTAGGCTCCTAGGTTCCACCAATCTCCTATACTCCGGATATGACAACATTTAATTACTAGAACACCTGTGGGATAAAAGACAAAGATGGTCCTCTGAGTGTGGTAATTCTAATTATACAATGGCAAGGAAATTTCCTTAACTCTGATTGGTCAGTGGGTGCCTGGAACAGTGATATTATTACACAATGACATCACTGTATTGATTTGGACCTCCTTTCTTTGCTCTTCTCTTAAGAAACAAAGATGTATTGCCTCACTAAAAATCTACTAAAAACGTTTTTTTTTTTAATTTTGTATTACAACGAGCCATTGTATAATAGCAATAAGGCACTCCAGTGTGTGTTATTGTGTAATAACATCACTCCTTGGGTGGTGGAAGCACTCGGCTTCACCTCATACTTCAACCCACCCCAGGAGTGACATTATTACACAATAACACACAGCCTGTCATTCCTTATTGCTTAAACATACAGTAACATGGTTTATTTGCTCAAACCTCCCTTCCCCAGGCAACCATGGCATACCTTTTAGAGGTAAAAGATGAGCATATCAACACAGTTACTGCACTGTCAGCATATGCAAAATCCACAACTGTCGTCCTTGTTCAGAGGCTGAATTTTCCACCACTGCAGACTAAGACCTGTAGCGCCAGTGAGTCTCCCAAAAGATGCCACTCAACATTCAAATTGGGAGCTCAGAGTAACAGTGGCAAATTCACCAAAACCCTTTGCACTCTTGTCCTGCATTCATGAACATCACAATTTAAGCCAGCAATGTTCCTCAGGATGCCACAATCAACTCCGTGGCCAACCAGCCAACTAATCAAGAGCAAGAAAGAAATGTGTTCAGCAGCAATATATTAAAATAATATAAGTTTCATACATAAGACTAACTAAAACTCTAGAAGCTGCCAGCAAACAAGTAATAAACAGTGTGCAGGGTGAGCAGAGCAGCACCATGGCCATCTTGCCACTCCACCCCCCCCCCCACATGACACAGTCTGAAATTTGAAGAAGGCTCCCAGTGGCAGTATCAGTCATGTTCCTCTTTCCTGAAGGGGATCAGTAAAGATCCCATCATGCCTAAGGTATCATCACTTGTGTCCTTTCTGCCACCCACTTCTCAGGGGGGAGGGGGAGACCAGCAAAGACCAACCATATATACAAAAAAATGGCCACACTCAGAAAACAGACCAGGGTGTAGACGTTCAGAGTTGCCAGCTCAAAACACAATGAAGCAAAGCAAACCAGACCTTGAACCCCAATGCAGGAAGACAAATGGAGATTTTAAGGCCTCTCAACACTGTGCTCTATCTGTTTGTCTGCACTTTAATAAAATGAGTATATCTTGTCTAACTCCATTTGCTGTATGTGGAACACAGGGTTCATTTTATTTTGTGAAGAACCCACTGTGCCGGTAGTAGAGATTGATTTAGTGAAGTAAAATTCCGCCTGCAAAGTGGACACTAAGTGGCCACTTCGTGTTACCATTCTGTTACGCGAAGTGCCCATTTTAAACCCTCAATTCACCACTTTGCATTGTAATTATGACTTTGCATTGTTCACTCTGCCTTACTTCGCTTTAAGACAGAGTGAGAATTTACAGGCAGCCCACACACATTACATGGCTTACACAGTCTAGGTCACATGCTTCAGGCAAGCAGGAAGTCAATCATGCTTGAGAGTTTCACTGCAGCAGCAGCCCCTGGTTCCAACAACACTTGGACCCCCCCGCCACCTATGCCTGGTCCTCCCCACACCTAATTAGTGTGGGAGTTCTTTACTACACTGCCTGGGGACAGCAGTGTAGTGAAATGTAATCTGTGTGGTGTGGAGGTGCGTCGTGTTCCCAAAGGAACTGTGGTCAGCACACTCACCTGTACGACCACCACTATGTACAGTGGCAGGCCAAGGTTGCAGAACAGGGCATTAATGCACCTGAGCATAGTGTCCACCTGTGCATGGTGGTGTGAAGCAGGGGAGGGCCATGGATCAAGTGGCTGCTCCACCACCACAATCTGCAACAGGTGACTGTGGCAACCCTGTCCAACTACCTGCCACACAGGCCAATTTGGGCCTGATGTGGAGTGAGTTAGAGGCTGTTAACCACCATCTTGACAATGCTGAGCAGCAGTTGGAGTGAATTGAGGGGCACCAACTATAAATCACGTGGATGCTTCAACTGCTGCTGTCCCATCAGAACGCTGATCATTAGTTTTATTTTGTCCTTGCACCCAGCACCCTCTTTGTGAAAAAATAGTTCCTGAAGTTGCCCCTGATCAGCCCCCTGCTCTGTCTTCAAATTTTAGGCCCTTCCTCATGCATATCTCTTTTTCTGGCTGATGCTACCTTCTTGTACATTTTTGATTCCCTTTTGGTACTTAATATTTTCTATCATGCCCCCCCCCCAGGTCAGCAGCATCATCAACAGGAACCACTACATCGCAACATTTTTGAGGAGGGGAGGATTTAACACCAACAGACCAAGACACAGCCACCTTGATGTTCTTTTTCTCCAGTTCATAACTCAGTGTATCATCAGAACTGAAAAATAAAATTAACTGCTGTGATTCGTGAAGAACGTGATTTGTCTCGTGATGAGTGACTGGTGTGGCATGACTAATGAACTGTACACCGATACCTACGGCTGTACTTCCCTGACCTGTACCACCCAAACACCCTGACTTGAAAACACATATTAATGAGTACAATGTTCAAGCCAAGATACTACAAAACAGGGTTACATGCAATTTACAACCAAAAACGTAAACATTTGTGAATCATCGTGACCACGAAGATGAAGAATGCGATTTGTATCGTGAATGACTCGTGATGATCGCCCTGAGTTAAAAACGCACATTAATGAGCACAATGTTCATGCCAAGATATGCACCACATGGTACTCTGAAGGGAAGCCAAACAAACAACTGTGACATAAATTACAGGTGGAGATTGGGCATAAAGAGATGCAAACGCACGGACAGATTAAGATTGTGCTGCGCACTCAAGACGTGCAGACGCAAAGGCACAATAACACCTTAACCAGTGCTCACAAGTCACATACTGTATCTAAATTTGGAAAAGAATACCTTTTGCCAGTTGGGGGGGCAGTGCACTGCAGTAACAGTCCACTACCAGCATACCACAAAGCAGTGCAAAATAATGCAGGTGCAGTGGATAGCAGGTTCATAGTGCTGCAATTACTGTATGGCATGATAAAATGTGTCTGATTTGATGGCACACGTCGCACACACACTCACACACTCACACACACAGTACAGGTAATGCACAGCAAATTGAAAACTTGAGTAACGTAACCAGATCTTTTAAACAAACTGAAATTATGCACTGCAGCACCACAACAATCAGCACAAAAATGTCAAAAATTATTGAAATTATTACTTTGTGTACATTAACACAGTTATACAAGAAAAATATTACCAAAACAGAAAGACTGCCTTTCTCCCAGTTTATCTACTTCCCTTCACCACAGATAAGCCCCTTCCCCAAGCACATAAGTGTCTGTCACTACAACTACATGGACTGAATGTTCTAAATTATCATTCAAAATCCACAGACAAACAATAAACACTCAATGATATGAGCACAGGAGGGTTTCCTACAATCGATGTACTAAACTTTGAGCAAAAAAAAAATGGCTCAAAAAGGCTTATTGAATGACTTTTAGAGGGTTTGAATCTCAGAGCTCTGACAGCAAACTGTCTCCAGCTTCCACTACACAGAACTGAGGCTGTACAGAACAATCTGAAGCCCATGTGACCTGCAATCTCATGAATCACTGCAAAATTCACCTTGGAGCTCACCAACAAGGCGAAATAATGCAAAGTACATGGATTTCAATGTACTTCACATTAAAATTGGTGCAGAAGTGACTTGGGAAGACGGAGCAACACAAAGTCATTGTTTTCAATGGACTTTGCATTCCTCATTATGACATGAAGTACTCCGCTTCGCATTTCGGATTACTTTGCAGATTCCGCCTTAATCCGCGAAGTGCTTCACGGAGTGGATTTTCGCCACTTCGCCCACCTCTAGCTGGCAGCTGCATCAGTTGTGTACCGTTCACCTGAGGGATCTGACAAAAGACTCATCATGCTGGGGAAACATCAGTTGTATCTCCCTCTTCTAAATGGGACCAGTGAACTGTCCATGCTGCTGGCATCAATTGTATCACTCTCTCCTGAGGGGGACAAAGAACCTTCTGAGCTGCTTGGCAGCAGCATCCTTTGTGCTTCCATCTCCTGATGGGGATTATGAAAAAACAGCTATGCTGTCAGTGGATTCTCTTGTGCCCCCTTCACCTCAGGGGCACTGGGAAAGAACCTACTGTGCTGGTAGCTACATCAGTTATGTACACCTCCCCTGAGAGGGATCAAAAAATAACTCATCATGCTGGGGGCAGCATCAGTTGTGTCCTCCTCTCCTAAGGGGGACCAGGAGAACTAAGCATTTTAGTGGCATCAGTTGTGTCACCCTCTACTGAGGAGGACAGGGAAACATGAGCTGCATGGTGGCAACATTATTTGCATCTCCCTCTCCTGATTAGGACTATGAAAAAAACAACCATTCTGTCAGCAGCATCTGTTGTGCCCCCCCCCTCACTTAAGGGACACTGGGAAAGAACCTGCTGTGCTGGCAGCTGCATCAGTTGGGTACAGCTCACCTGAAGTGGATTGAAAAATAATTTGCCATGCTGTCATCATCATCATCATCAAATTCTGGCCCCATTGTGGAGGTTATGACTCCAGCTGGGTACTCGGTGATACACCGCCCGAGATTGGATCACGGGTGGGGGGTTGCGGTCTGTTTCAAGACTGACCTAGGCCTCACAGGGGTATTAGTTGAGGAGGTTGAATCCTTAGAGTGTACAGTAGTAGCAGGTGTAGGTTATCGAATCGTTCTCATCTACCATCCACTCGGTGATGAGAGGCGATTCCTTCAGGAAGTGGCGGACTTCGTCATCAACATGGCGTTTGAGTTGCCCAGATTGATGGGTCTAGGCAACTTCAATGCTTGGGTCGATGATGAACTCTCACAATTTGGTCAACACTTGCTCCAGTTAATGACATCTCTGGGCCTTACACAGGTGGTTTCCACTGCTACTCATAAACGTGGACACTCTTTGGGCTTTATCTTAAAATAAGGATTGAAACATCTGACGTGGGGGTGGAACCTGTTGGGTGGTATGATCACTGCACCGTTGGGTTTAGTTTTAGCATCCTCCTAGAAGGCTTACCCCTGTTGAGAAGGTTAGGTACCGCCCTTTACGGGATATAAATTCCCAAGGCCTTGTGGCAGTACTGGATCTATCGTCCCCTTCGTTGGCAAGCAATGATCCAGAGACCCTCATGTCAGTTTATAATACAGCTGTTACGGTGTCTCTGGAATCTATTGCTCCAGTCTGTGTTCACCCTGTCTCCCTTTTCCCCAAGTCCCCTTGGTTTGATGGGACTTTGAGGGAGCTGCGGAGACAAGGGCGAAGGTTAGAGCGCTGCTGGCGAAAGTCCGCCCTTGATACCGACCGCCTTAGATTGATGGACCACTATTCAGTCTATCAATCTGCAATCACTCATAAGAAGGCAGAATTCCTGTCCAAGGAGATTGCGGCTGCTCATAATTGACCAGCTCAGCTATTTTGAACTGTGGACAGACTGTACAACCCAGCCTGCCTTCAAGTTTGGAAAGTCTTTTCGTAATTAGAGTGTGATGAGCTTGCTCGATTCTTTGCAAATAAGGTGGCAGACATCAGGGCTGTACTGCAGCCAGCACACTCTAGGGGGGTTGTTGCTGATCAGGACGGGGTCACTGTACCTCAGTTTTCCTGGAGTACCTTCTGTCGACTGGAGTTCATGGATGTCATGAGGATTATCCAGAGTGTGCACCCTATGTGCTGTAGTCTGAACCCTGGACCGACCTCCCTAATTTTGGGTTGTAGTGACATCATTGGTCCAGTCCTTGTGCGGATAGTCTGGTGCTCCTTGGAATCGGGAGAGTTTCCTAGCTCCCTGAAAGAAGAGGTGGTGACACCACTCTTGAAGAAAGCTACCTTGGACCCAGACTGTTTCGTAAACTACAGACCTATCTCTTACCTTCCCTTTATTGGGAAGGTAAGTGAGAAAGTAGTGGCAGCACAACTAGAAGACCATTTAACCATCCATGACATCTATGAACCCCTCCAGTCTGGTTTTCGTAAGAGACATAGTACCAAGACGGCGCTGGTTCGGGCGCTCAATGATCTCCTGATGGCGAGAGATTGGAAGAGCCGTTCCATCTTGGTTCTTCTGGATCTTTCTTCGGCTTTTGACACCGTGGACCACATGGTGTTGATAGGACACCTGAGGCATATCTGTGGAATGTCAGGGTCAGTTCTCAGATGGTTTACATCGTTTCTCATGGGGAGAACACAAAGAGTTGTGTCTGTTTTTTTTTCCTCAGGCCCAACTGCTTTGTCTTGTGGGGTGCCTCAGGGTTCTGTGCCGTCACCTTCGTTGTTTGTGGTGTATAAGCTACCCCTCAGTGACATTGTAAGAAGATATGGGCTGAGGTTTCACTGTTATGCAGATGATACCCAGCTCTACCTCTCTTTTGCACCCGACTAGGATAGAGCTCTCTCGGTCTTTAACAACTGTCTGAAAGAAATCCAGGAGTGGATGGATTCTAGCTCACTGAGGTCGAACTCAGAAAAGACTGAGGTACTGGTTGTGGACCTGGGTCGTCAGATGGGGGGGTCGGGTGTTGGTGCACCCTCCAGAGTTATTCTTGGCAGCGTCTCTCTCCCGACCTAGCAATGGGCGCGTGACATGGGGGTAGTTTATGATGACGGACTGACCCTGCATTCGCAGGTGTCGGCTGTCGTTAAAACTTCCTCTTACCATCTTATGAATATTGCCAGGGTTAAGCATCTGGTCAGTCTGATGACCTTCCGACCTTGGTCTACGCCATTGTGTCCTCGTGCTTGGATTACTGCAACTCCCTTTATGTAGGGCTTTCTGGGGTTGAAATCCATCCCCTGCTGCTGGTGCAGAATGCAGCAGCCCGGTTTTTGACAGGTTCTAGTTGATTCTGCCATATTACCCAGGGGCTGCGTGAACTGCACTGGCTCCCAATACAGTGGTGGATCACCTTTAAAGTCGGTTTATTGACTTTTAAAGCCCTACATGGACAGGGCCCAGACTATCTGAAAGAGCTTCTGGTTCCTTACTGCCCTGGTCAATCACTCCGCTCAGCTGACAAGGGGTTGTTAGAGATTCCAAGGGTGAATTTGAAATCATCGGGTTCCAGAACTTTTTCTTTTGCAGCTCCCACCCTTTGGAATCCTCTACCCCGTCGGTTACGGGAGTGCACATCTGGGAGGAATTTAAGAAGAGCTTAAAAACCTTTCTGTGGAATAAAGCATTTTTAGTTAACTGAAGTATTTATCTGATTGTTTATGATTTTTAGTTGTATTGTTTTGTTATTGGATTTTATATTAATCATTCTTAAATTGTTAGGTGCCTTGGAATTGGAAAGGTGCCTTATAAATAAAATTATTATTGTTATTTTTATCATCATCATCATCATCACTTGTGTCCCTTCAATCCAGGCTGTCCAGGAAAGAACCTGCCATGCCAGAGGCAAAATCACCTATGTCTCCCTCTCTCTAGGGGGGGACCAGGAAATATCCCATCATGCTGATGGCAGCATCACATACTGTACTATATGTGTCTCTTTCTCTGTCTCATTCTCCCGCTCAGGACCGGGAAGCAAGTATACTCAGCACCATTTCTTCTACCAACCCCACCTGGCAATTACCATCATGTGTCCTTCTCCCAACCCTCTCCCCTGCAATTATCAGCATTGCTAGTACTGAAAGCCAGGCTTGTCCTCCACCCCCCCCCCCAACCAACACACAAATTTCCAACACTACTTGTGTAAGAGAGAGGGAGGGAGAGGTTGCTGTGCATCAGAGAACTGTGAAATGGCATAGGCAGATGAGGTGCTCTGTGTGACTTGCACAAGGTAGGTAGAGCCCAGGGGGAGACAGTCTGCAGAAAGGAATTTGCCATGGAAGTTGAGCTGGTGTGGATGTGTGTCAGGGTGGGTGTGGAACTGAGCAACAGCCAGAAAGGGAGAGGCGTTGTAATAGAGGTATTGGGGACAGGGAAAAAGATGGTGGGGTCTGTTTTTTTTCTAACCCAGTTACATTAATGAATATGACACATTGGTCAAAGGGGGATGTGAGCATTCTGAGATTTCCAGCTTTCTTTCCTCTGTGTTGTTGGATTGCAACTTTAGTCCCAGGCTCAGGTGTATGTTTCTGTAGTTTATGCAGGCTCCACATTAGCTCACTACACCGCAGGGCTCCTGAATTTTACATAGGCAACCAAGGATCATATTTTGATTATTAGAATGGACACCTGGATGCAGAGGGATCTACACTAAACCCCCTGACCAACTGCACTATTACATTTCTTTTCTTTCCTTTCTCTCCCATTCCCTTTCTTTTGTCTTTGTACATGCCTTTCGTCTCCCAGTACACTAACTTTTACTTTAAACTGCACCTTTTGCTTTACAATAGCCTTTGCTTCTGCTCTCATCCCACAGCGATTATTCTCCTCCACTATTCTGTCTCTTCTCTTATTATAAGGTTCTGTTATCCTAACCTATTGCTCCTTTATTTCCCCAGTTATGTTCAGATATCGGCTGTCAACCTATCAGAAAAGCATTCTTGTTATCGATTTGTAACTCTCTGGTTCCCTCCTCTAGGGCATCTGGCCCTTTATTTACAGGATTTACTTGGATTTGTAGAGACAGCAAAGACCCGTAGGCCCATATAACCTGTTCCTGTTCAAAGACAACCATTGACTAGGCCCTCTAATGATAGATACATGTCTAATTTATTCTTGAAAATGTTACAAGTCACACTATTCACCACATCAACTGGCTGTTCCATATATTCACTATTCTTCGTGTATGAAACCTCTTGCATTTTTTGTTTTAAAATGTTCTGTTTGTAATTGCATGTTGTGTCATTGTAAATTGTTACTTAGTTTATATTTGAGATTCATTCCCTGCATTAACTCCATGCTGTGTATTATTCTGTACATTAATAGTAAGTCTCCCTTAACATGTATATGATGCAGTGAATTTAATTTCAGCTCTTTTAGTCTATCCTACTATGTCATATTCTCCAGTCTTTTCAATACTCTTGTAGCTTTTATCTGGATTCTTTCTAATTTGTTTATTCATTTCTTTGTTTATTTTACTTGAGTTTTGGTGGCCGGGTAAGTCCACTGAGACAATTCCAGTCCCTTTTTCATGGTCGACCTGGGGTCTCAATTAGTACAGAAAGCAGTGCAAATGTACAGAGAGGTAAGCCAAAACATCAGGAAACTGACTTTCGGTATACAATGAATACAATAATAAATAGCTAGACACAGACATAATTGCTACATATATACAATTTGAGAAAGTGTGGATAGAAGGAAATAAGGCTTATAGTTATAATTGAGGAAGTAGGGAGGAGAGAAGAGGCAAGAGACAAGAAGTGAGGAGGGTAGGGGGTTCATGGTCAGGCAGGATAAGAGAAGATAAATGGGCATCAGCAGAAGCAAGAGCATGATGTAGGGGCTGCGAGAGAGGCATACATATTAGACTTGAACAGAGGAAGAGAGGAACTATTCAGGATGGAGGGAGGAAAGGAATTCCATTCAGGAACAATGGCGAATGAAAAAGACCTCCTAGAGAAGGCTAGACGTAGATTGGGAAGGACTAACAGAGGAAGTGAGGCAGAGCGGAGGATGCAAGGCACTTGCCTGAGGCGTATCAGATCCCTAAGGCAGAGGGATGTGATGTAGTGAGCAAGTTTAAACATAAGACACATGGAGAAGTACCTCAATTTAGCTTAGTAGGGTAACCAACCCAGGGAGGAGAGGACATCATAGTGGTGTGAGCGGGAGTTAGCCCCAAGGCAAACCTTCCAATCCTATGGTAGGCCTGGGCGAGGAGGGAGAGGAAGGAAGAATTAGTTGAAAGCAGCAGAAGAGCTCCATAGTTTAGGAGGAGAATAAGAGGCAAGGAGGCAATTCTTAGGCAGGAGGCAGAGGTGAGAAACAGGCAGAGATGATACAGCAGACCGAGCTTCTAATTCATAGTTTTAACAACGTTGGAGACATGAATGTTGAATGAAAGCTCTGGGTCCAAGGTGAAGCCCAGATATTTGAAGGATTGGACTGTCTCCAAGGTATCACCCAAGAAAGATTAAATGTTAAGGGAGGAAGGAGCAAGCTTAGAGGTGAAACGATGGGAGAACAGCATACATTTAGTTTTCCTTGTATTAAGAACAAGATGATTACGGTTGAACCAGTCCTTGATGGAAGCGAAGTCAGTGGCAATCATCTGCACAAAAATGTACCAAAGCACCACCACAAAAATGAGGGAGGTCATTAATGAAAAGTGAGAATAATATAGGTCCCAAAATGGATCCCTGTGGAACGCCGTGAGTTACGGACCTAAGTTAAAAGAGGGAGCCATCCTATGTAACTCTTTGGGAGCGGCATGATAGGTAGCTTTTTATCCAGTTCTGGGCATTTTTATCCAGACCTAGAACATGTAACTAGTGGAGCAGGAGACCATGGTTTACCAGATCAAACGCTTTAGTAAGGTCAATGAAAATGGCACCTGTAGTGCAACCCTTGTCCATACCATGGTATATGTCAGTTGTTACTTTTATAAGGGCAGTTAGAGTGCTGTGATTCCTTCTGAAGCCGTGCTGATAGTAGGATAGCAGGTTGTGTGATTCAAGGTAGTCCTGAAGGCGATTATAAACTATGCGCTCCTGTATCTTTGCCAAATGGCAGAGAGTAGAGACAGGTTCATATTTGTCGACAATAGTATTGGAACCCCCCTTGTGCACCAGAACAACTACAGCCACCTTTCATTTATCTGGTACTGAGTTGGAGAGGAAAGACTGGTTGAATAGGTCATGGACAAGGCGAGCAAGGCCAGTGGTGCCCAACTTAGGAAATTTTGACTCAAGGGAGTCAAGTCAGGATGAGCTCTCTGGATTTAAGTTTGAGAGAAGCTTCTGTACCTCTTTGAGAGTGGCAAGTTTCAGGTGACACTCGGGATGATCCTCATTGGTAATTGTAGGATGCAGGACAGAGTTTGGAAAGGAGGAGTTATGGAAGAGCGAATTATATTTGTGAAGACCTGTAAAAAAATTTATTAAATCTGGTGGCAATGGAAGCAGAGTCAGTAAGGGTGGAGCCATTGGCGGAGACAAAGCTTGGGATTTCTACAGCTTTCCCTTTTACTAGGGAGTTAACTTGCCACCAGAATTTCTTAGGGTTGCAAAGGTGTTCCGTTTGAAAGGATTTGAAGTGAAGGTGCTTGGCTTTGTGCAGGGCATGTTTGCACTTGTTTCTGAGATGTCTATAGACTTGTCAGTCGGAGGGAAGTCCACTCTTTTTGTAGGCTTGCCAAGTTTTATCACGGTGGGACATGAGCATCCTAATTTCCTTGGAGAGCCATGGAGCCTTGACACCCTTGCACCTACATTTTTCAGGGGTGCATGTTAGTTAACTATCTGAGTGAAGGTTGAAATAAAAAAGTCTAAGGCTTGGTTTATATCAGGGAGTGTTTTAATAGGTCACCAATCAATGACATTCATGGAGGTGATAAAGCTGCCTACATCAAACCTAGATAAGTCATGAACTAAGGATATCCTGTGAGGGGGAATAGGACAGTTGTTTCTCCACATGCAAAAAGTGGGGGAATGATCACTTATGCAGTCAGGGAGTACACCCACTGCTTTGATCCTCAATGGGCAGTTAGTGACAATCCAGTCAAGTAGCATATGTTTTCCTGACTTTGTGTTGATACGTGTAGGGTCCTGGAGAAGTTGAGTTAGACAAGAGTCGACCAGTGCAGCATGCATTTTCACTGCATCTGGGTGAAGCCAATCTTAGTTAAAGTCACCACAGAGTATGAGGTCATGGCTGGGAAGGCTGGCTAATGAAGCTAAGAGGGAGGACAGGCCAGGGGAAGCTTGACTAGTGGGTAAATAAACACACCCCAATGATCAGTTTTTTAACATTTCCAAGGGTTAGGGAGGCGAAAAGAGATTCAGTAGGAGGCAAGCCAATTCCAGGATCAGGAGTTCGGTGATATCTAGATTAGACTTGATGAATAAAAGGACACCACCACCCTCTTACCTATCCTGTCTTTTCTGAGACAGCTGTAAATGGGTCTATCAGGTTTCTATCAGTTGTCCAATCCTCCCCCAAAATTGTGAACAGTTTTCTAAATAAGGTCTTATTTATGTGTTGTACAATGGTAGCCTAAGCTCTCTAGATCTTCTAATGAAATGTCTATTTATGGCATTTGGGATATAATTAGATTTTCTGAACACCTCTGTGCAGTGGTTATGAAATTTGAAATCATTACATATCATAATACCCAAGTCTTTCTCTTGTATCATTTTCTCTAATATTCTACCCTGTATGGAGTGTTTGAAGCAAAGATTTGATCTCCCAAAATGCATTACTCTGCATTTGGATGTATTAAAAGACATTCCCCTTTACTTTGCCCACAGCACCAATCTACCCAGGTCCCTCAAGACTGCCTCTTCCCCCCCCCAATGGTATCCACTCTAGCACCCAGCTTTGTGTCATCCACAAAAACTTCATACCATGATTTCAAACCCTTCCTATGTCTGAAATGAACATTTTAAATAAGATCAATCCCTATGGGATTCTGCTGGTCACCTTGATGGATGAGGATAAATATCTTTGTACTCTAACTCATTATTCCCTATTAAGCAACCAGCTTTCTATCCAGCTTATCAGATTGCTATCCAGCTAAAGATCCCATAGCCTTTTTATTAAATTCTGATGTTATGTCTTATCAAATGCTTTTTCAAATTCCAGGTATATGACATCTACCGGTGATCTGCTGTCTAAATGTGAACTCACTTTCTCATAAAAGTGCAGAAGATTCATTGTACAAGACTTCGCACTAGAAAAACCATGTTGGCACTTATCACCTATTTCAAAATTCTGGGTCATTACAGTGAGCCTATCCTTTATACAAGCTTCCATTATCTTTTCGACTTGTCAGGCTAACTGGTCTACAGTTTCCTGGGTTACTTTTTAAGCCTTTTTTGAAAATGGGCACCACCTCTGCACTCTTCCAGTCTCTTGGCACCTCACTCTTCTCCAGAGATTTGTTAAATATATGCATTAGGGAAGCCACTATTTCATTAGCTATTTCTTTAACTAATCTTGGTCCTATCTCACCGGGTCCTTCTGATTTGGGTATGTCTAATCTGAATAGTTTTGCCAGCATCTCAGACTGATTAATTGCTCATATCTCTTTGTTTTGTTTTTCTAATACTCTGTCCTCAAACAGGGTCACTGGAGGATCCTGGAATACATTACTAAAATATTTGTTAAATATCTCAGCCATATCTCTTTTCTTGTAGATCTCTCTGCCCTCATACTGGAGTGACCCCAAGACTGTTGTTATCTTACGAGGGGAATTTATCTATTTGTAAAATAATTTGGGGTTGGATTTATCCTTTGCTAATTTCTCCTCCAGATTTTTCTTTTCCTTCCTTATTTCTCTTTCACATATTTTTACGGTATCCTTATATCTTTTGATGTTAGCTTCAGTTTGATTTACTTTCATCATTTTGAATAAAACTTTCTTCGACAGTAGCTTTAGTAATCTTGGTTTCAACCAAGGGGGCATCTTCCCTCTCATTATATATTTTCATTTTTGAAATAAATGTATCCCTTGCTTCATTTATTTTAGCTTTAAATATATTCCAAGCCTGCTCAGTGTTTTTCTCTTGTTGGTCTAAGGACCATTTACATTAATGTAAACTAAGTCTAAGACCATCATAGTCTGTACTGTTGTAATTAACATTTCTTATGTCCCTCTGTTCACAAGTTTACTCTTACATATAGTGAATAAAATGGTATTATGATTGCTATTTGATAATGGGTCCAGTACTTCATAGCTACACATTTGTCAATAAAATTTGTTAGGATGAGATCCAAAATGTTATCTCCCCTAGTAGGTTTTTCTATATGGTGCTTTAAACTGCATTCATTGACAATATCAAGGAAGTAATTCCCTACTTTGCTATTAGCATTATAGTCCAGTTTATTTCTGCTAGATAGAAATCATCGACAATTATAGTGGTACATAATCTACATGCTTCCTGAAACATTTCAGAGTATAGCTTAATGGCCTCTGCATACTTTTTGTCTGGTGAATTATAACAGTTCCCAGTTATTACAGACCAATCCTTGATGTTATTAATTTTTATCCATATTTATTTATTACATTTTTCTTGACTGGGTAAGTGCATTAGCCAAATTCTTACCTATTTTCAGGCATGACCTGGGGGGAGGGGGATACAGATGAATATCAACTGACCCTGAACTAGATTAATCTGTTGGTGGCATTTTTTGTGAATGAGGGGAAATTTGGCTAGAGCACCAGAGAAATTCCCCTACTCTTGTCACTAGAGGGTGCTGCGTTACTGCTAGGAAGTGATCAGAGTGTGTGAGCTTTTGAAGAAGCAGAACGTGAGGGTGGCTGAGGAGCTGGTCTCCTCCTCGGCTTACCCTGGTTTTGGAGACTAACATGGAGACGGAAATTGTTATGGAGGATGATTATGTTTTAGCTGCTGAATGGATGGATGGTTTGAATTCTGACTCTAGGAGTACATCTGAGTGGGGAACTGGAGCTACGCCTGCTGAACAGAGGGCTGTCTTGAAGGACAGGACAACTGATATTCGTCGGCGGATGAAGTTGGCAGAGAAAAATTTTGAGGAAACAGAGAAGTTGCTACAGGAGGAGTTGCGACTGCAAGAAGGAAAAAATGAAATTGAAAACCCAGAATTGGTGAACCCAGTGAGTACAACTCTTACCAAAGTAAGTGTGGAGAGTGTGGAAGTGGTGGAGGAACAGTCTATAGTTCCTAAAACCAATATCCCTACGAGTGATGTGGAAATACGGGTCACGGAGGATGACGTCGGTCTCAGAAGAGAATGCATGGAGAGATGTGCAAGCTATGGAAATTGCTTTTCCCTCTACAAGTATCGGACAGATGTTGCAGCAAAATAATGTTTCATGGCAGGTATCCATATGCGACGGGGAATCTAGCTCTTTAGCCCCTATTATTTTCTCTATCGGGATCTTCTTGGGAGGTGGGAAGAAACCTGGGAGTAGAGGCGGGGTCACGAAAAGCCATAGGTTAAAATCTCTGTCCTCTGATTCAAGCAGCAAACCCCCTATTAATACAGCAAAGGCCTCGCTGAATACTTTAACAGATTCATCCCCCAGCTCTGAGGATTGGGTAGCGTCGGCTTTAACAGCAGAGGGGTGGGTTAAACATGATATGGGTGTTGGATGGAAAGCAAATATCAATAAAAATTTAGATTTTTCCTCTCAAATGCACTTGAACACTCCCATTCCTACTACTGAGACAAGTAATGATTCTGATTTGGCTCTAGGGTAGAATACTCCTTCAGAGCATGATGTACACATGCAGTCTGATCCCTCTAATGTATTATTAAAGCAAACTAGAGATATAGAGGGTGAAGATTCTGCACCCAAGGTATTAGATTGCAGAACTGCAGGCGACAGAGCATTTAGTGTCACCGCTCCCGTCCTGTGGAATTTGCTTCCTTTAGTGGTTATGGATGCCCCGTCTGTTGAGGTTTTTAAGGCCCGACTCAAGGCATTTTTATACAATCAGGCATTCCTGCACTATGTTTTATAGCTTATATTGTCTAATTTTTAAGGTTTGTTTTAGTTTTAGAGATTAAAACAAATTGTGTAGCAAATTATGTTTTAGTTGTTTGGAGCTGTATATTTTATTGATTGTTATTGTGCTGTGTTGTTTTTATTTGACTGATGCACAGTGTCCAGAGCCTCCGGGATGGGCGTCTTTTTAAATAAAATTTGACTTGCCTTGCCAGTCAAGTAACGTATATTTTCCTGACTTTGTGTTGGTATGTGTAGGGTCTTGGAGAAGTTGAGTTAGACAAGAGTCGGCCGGTGCAGCATGCATTTTCACTGCATCTGGGTGAAGCCAATCTTAGTTAAAGTCACCACAGAGTATGAGATCATGGCTGGGAAGGCTGGCTAATGAAGCTAAGAGGGAGGACAGGCCAGGGGAAGCTTGACTAGGGGGTAAATAAACACACCCCAATGATCAGTTTTTTAACATTTCCAAGGGTTAGGGAGGCGAAAAGAGATTCAGTAGGAGGCAAGCCAATTCCAGGATCAGGGAGTTCGGTGATATCTAGATTAGACTTGATGAATAAAAGGACACCACCACCCCTCTTACCTATCCTGTCTTTTCTGAGACAGCTGTAAATGGGTCTATCAGGTTTCTATCAGTTGTCCAATCCTCCCCCAAAATTGTGAACAATTTTCTAAATAAGGTCTTATTTATGTGTTGTACAATGGTAGCCTAAGCGCTCTAGATCTACTAATGATATGTCTATTTATGGCATTTGGGATATAATTAGATTTTCTGGACACCTCTGTGCAGTGGTTATGAAATTTGAAATCATTACATATTATAATACCCAAGTCTTTCTCTTGTATTATTTACTCTAATATTCTACCCTGTATGGAGTGTTTGAAGCAAAGATTCGATCTCCCAAAATGCATTACTCTGCATTTGGATGTATTAAAAGACATTCCCTTTTTCTTTGCCCACAGCACCAATCTATCCAGGTCCCTCAGGACTGCCTCTCCCACCCCCCATGGTATCTACTCTAGCACCCAGCTTTGTGTCATCCACAAAAACTTCATACCATGATTTCAAACCCTTCCTATGTCTGAAATGAACATTTTAAATAAGATCAATCCCTATGGGATTCTGCTGGTCACCTTGATGGATGAGGATAAATGTATTTGTACCCTAACTCATTATTCCCTATTAAGCAACCAGCTTTCTATCCACCTTATCAGATTGCTATCCAGCTTAAGATCCCATAGCCTTTTTATTAAATTCTGATGTGATGTCTTATCGAATGCTTTTTCAAAATCCAGGTATATGACATCTACCGGTGATCTGTTGTCTAAATGTGAACTCACTTTCTCATAAAAGTGCAGAAGATTTGTTGTATAAGATTTCCCACTAGAAAAACCATATTGGCACTTATCATCTATTTCAAAATTCTGGGCCATTACAGTGAGCCTATCCTTTATACAAGTTTCCATTATCTTTTTGACTTGTCAGGCTAACTGGTCTATAGTTTCCTGGGTTACTTTTTAAGCCTTTTTTGAAAATGGGCACCACCTCTGCACTCTTCCAGTCTCTTGGCACCTCACTCTTCTCCAGAGATTTTTTAAATATATGCATTAGGGAAGCCACTATTTCATTAGCTATTTCTTTAACTAATATTGGTCCTATCTCACAAGGTCCTTCTGATTTGGGAATGTCTAATCTGAATAGTTTTGTCAGCATCTCAGACTGATTAATTGCCCATATCTCTGTTTTTTTTTTCTAATACTCTATCCTCAAACAGGGTCACTGGAGGATCCTGGAATACATTACTAAAATATTTGTTAAATATCTCAGCCATATCTCTTTTCTCGTAGATCTCTCAGCCTTCATACTGGAGTGACTCCAAGACTGTTGGTATCTTACGCGGGGAATTTATCTATTTGTAAAATAATTTGGGGTTGGGTTTATCCTTTGCTAATTTCTCCTCCAGATTTTTCTTTTCCTTCCTTATTTCTCTTTCACATATTTTTACAGTATCCTTATATCTTTTGATGTTAGCTTCTGTTGGATTTACTTTCATCATTTTGAATAAAACTTTCTTCGACAGTAGCTTTAGTAATCTTGGTTTCAGCCAAGGGGGCATCTTCTCTCTCATTATATGTTTTCATTTTTGAAATAAATGTATCCCTTGCTTCATTTATTTTAGCTTTAAATATATTCCAAGCCTGCTCAGTGTTTTTCTCTTGTAGGTCTAAGGACCATTTCCATTCATGTAAATTCAGTCTAAGACCATCGTAGTCTGTCCTGTTGTAATTAACATTTCTTATGTCCCTCTGTTCACAAGTCTACTCTTACTTATAGTGAATAAAATGGTATTATGATTGCTATTTGATAATGGGTCCAGTACTTCATAGCTACACATTTGTCAATAAAATTTGTTAGGATGAGATCCAAAATGTTATCTCCCCTAGTAGGTTTTTCTATATGGTGCTTCAAACTGCATTCATTGACAATATCAAGGAAGTAATTCCCTACTTTGCTACTAGCATTATAGTCCAGTTTATTTCTGGTAGATGGAAATCATCGACAATTATAGTGGTACATAATCTACATGCTTCTTGAAACATTTCAGAGTATAACTTAATGGCATCTGCATACTTTTTGACTGGTGAAATATAACAGTTCCCAGTATTTACAGGCCAATCCTTGATGTTATTAATTTGTATCCATATTTATTTATTACATTTTTCTTGACTGGGTAAGTGCATTAGCCAAATTCGTGCCTATTTTCAGGCATGACTGGGGGGGAAGGGGATACGGATGAATACCAACTGACCCTGAACTAGATTAATCTGTTGGTGGCATTTTTAGTGAATGAGGGGAAATTTGGACAGAGCACCAGACCAATTCCCCATCTCTTGTCACTAGAGGGTGCTGCATTGTTGCGAGGAAGTGATCAGAGTGTGTGAGCTTTTGAAGAAGCAGGACATGAGGGTGGCTGAGGAGCTGGTCTCCTCCTCGGCTTACCCTGGTTTTGGAGACTAACATGGAGATGGAAATTGTTATGAAGGATGAATATTTTTTAGCAGCTGAATGGATGGATGGTTTGAATTCTGACTCTAGGAGTACATCTGAGTTGGGAACTGGAGCTGTGCCTGCCGAACAGAGGGCTGTCTTGAAGGACAGGACAGCTGATATTCATTGGTGGATGGAGTTGGCAGAGAAAAATTTTGAAGAAACAGAGAAGTTGCTACAGGAGGAGTTGCGACTGCAAGAAGGAAAAAATGAAATTGAAAACCCAGAACTGGTGAACCCAGTGAGTACAACTCTTACCAAAGTAAGTGTGGAGAGTGTGGAAGTGGTAAAGGATCAGTCTGCAGTTCCTAAAACTGATGTTCCTATGAGTGATGCGGAAATACAGGTCATGGAGGATGGTATGACATCAGTCTCAGAGGAGAATGCACGGACAGATGTGCAAGTTATGGAGATTGCTTTTCCCTCTACAAGTATCTGACAGATGTTGCAGCTAAATAATGTTTCATGGCAGGTATCCGTAAGTGACGGGGAATCTAGCCCTTTAGCCCCTATTATTTTGTCTATCAGGATCTCCTTGGGAGGAGGGAAGAAACCTGGGAGTAGAGATGGGATCACAAAAAGCCATAGGTTAAAATCTCTGTCCTCTGATTCAAGCAGCAAATCCCCTATTAATACAGCAAAGGCCTCACTGAATACTTTAACAGATTCATCCCCCAACTCTGAGGATTGGGTAGCGTCGGCTTTAACAGCAGCAGGGTGGGTTAAACATGATATGGGTGTTGGATGGAAAGCAAATATCAATAAAAATTTAGATTTTTCCTCTCAAATACACTTGAACACTCCAATTTCTACTACTGAGACAAGTAATGATTCTGATTTGACTCTAGGGAAGAATACTCCTTCAAAGCATGATGTACATATGCAGTCTGATCCCGCTAATGTATTATAAGAGCAAATTAGAAGTATAGAGGGTGAAGATTCTGTACCCCAGGTATTAGATTCTCTTCTGGAAACCAAGGGGGAGATTTTGGCTGAGGCTGATCCCTTCATTCAGGAAAACACATCCACGGCACCTGCAGACCCTGCACCTTCCTTATCAACTCCTAGAAATATATGGCATGATAGAGTTAAAGATCATCTTTTTCCTTCTGAAACAAGGATATTATCAGAACCTGCTACAAGAAGGAATGTGGTATGGTTAAAATATAGAGGTAACATATCTGAGGTCCTTGATAGGCATTTTGTGGGAAGAGCTTTAAAGATAGCATGAAATATTATGCCTATGAGATATACGCCCTGATACATGTGCCAGGAGACTCGGTGTTTGATGTCAGTTTTAAACATCCAGCAGGTTTGGAGAGATTTTGGAAACAATATCAGCTACTGAAGCTCTCTCCTTTATGGAGGCCTTTTCTAGCAATTCCCCTGACTAAACCATTAACTAAGAAGATAATCGTGTTATTTAGAAATGAAGGGGTGAATGTTGCAGACATTACCTATTGGTTACAACAACGCTGCACCATAAAAGGATATCCAGAGCCTATCCTGGATGATGAGCAACTTTGGACCGGAGGATGGAAGTATTAGGTTGTATTAAACATGGAACAAGGATTGACAAAGCATCTGCCTAATTGTTTTTTTTCTGGGAAGAGATCGTAGGATAATATTTTATCCTGGTCAACCCAGGGCTTGCTTTAAATGTGGGCATGTGGGACATTTAAGCAACATTTGTGACAAAAAAAAGTGTGGCCTATGTGGTGAAGTGGGGCATTTTGGGGCAGAATGTCAGCAGCCTCTTAGATGTAATTTGTGCAAAGAACAGGGCCACACTTTTCATAACTGTTCATGGGCTTCGCATAACAGTAGAGACTTGGCCATCAGAGTGGAACAGGATGCTTATGTGACTACAGCTCAAAAAGAAAAATTACGTATTCTTGAGTTACTGACGTCAGCCTCAGATAGGGATTCAACACTCCCTAGAGGGCCTCGGCCTGAAAAGGAGGCTCCCATTGAAGTTGTAGTCCAGGAGAAAGATGTCCAAAACATTTCATCTGCTGATTTGGTTACTGTGTCTAATATGGTAGAACCTGAAGTAGCTTAACAGTCAGTAACTCATAATGGTGACCCCCTATAATCCAATGAATCTATGCCTAATAATCCAGATGATCCTTTGGCAGAAGTGGGCCAAGATATGGAGATGGCAGAAGGAGAAATCTCAATGCCTCCTCCTGATGCTCACCAAGAGGATATTTTTCAAAGAGTTAATAGATCAAAGACAGGAAAGCCCCCTAAAGACGCCCCAGCTGGGTCTAAGGATGTGGATATTATCCCAGTATACAATTCCTATGCTATGTTGTTTGATCAAGGAAGAGAAGATGAAAGGCTTGATTTGGACTTATCTTCTATTACATCATCACAGGCAGATAATACTGCAGAAAGGGAGCCAGTAGTAAAGCCTAAACCTAGGAAATGGGAAAAAAAAGAAGTAAACATGACATAATACTACTTTTGTTTTGGGAATTTGCTCTTCCTTTTTCCTTTTTTTTCTTATGAATGCTACATTATCTTTTGTCACTAACAATGTGAATAGTATTAAATCTTTGGGTAAAAAGCAGGTCAGATTTGCAAGCCTTAAAGAAGGGAAATGAAATGTGTTTCTTTTACAGGATACTAGATTGCATTCATTGATAGAGATGAGAGAAGCTCAGAGAGATTGGAGATGGGGTGTCTCGCACTGGTCTTTGAGTGAGGAAACTTGTTCAGGGTTGGGGTTTTTATTTTTAGTTGTTACTGTACAGGTATAGCAGATTTTTGAAGTTCAACCTGGAAAGGTTATGATAATGGATGTGGTTTTGGACAAAGTGGCATGCAGGATTATAAATATACATGCTCATCAGTCAAAAGCTGATAGATCTTCTCTCTTTAGAAGAGTAGGGCCCTATTTACACACCTCAAAATTAGTGTTATGGGGGATGATTTTAACTGCAGATTATCACAGGCAGATTGAGGGTGGGTTACAACTAAGATATATAGTGATATGAATGCTTTACTTAAAATTCTAGAAATGCATAATTTATGTGATGTTTACGATATCTTAAAGATTACCCCAATGCATACTTATCACAAGAGAAAGTTATTCACAAGGATTGACTTTTGGTTTGTATCTCAATGCATTACTTGTCAGGGAGTAGAAATTGTTCCATTAGAAACTTCAGATCATGTTGCTATTAAATTAGATTTAGTGTCACTACAGGACAGGAAGAGGATGTTGGAAGATGAATATTGCCATTTTACAAGAAGCTTCAATGCAGGATTCTTTGACAGACTACTTAAGGTTAAGGGTTGATATTGCCTTCTTATATGTTAGCCCCACAGAGTGGTGGGAGACACAAAGAGAGATCTAAAATTACTTTATTTAAACATAACAAAAGATAGAGCTAAAAATAAATATATACAGTATTTGGGACTCAGAGCGAAGTATATGAAATTAACAACACAAGCATTGGCGCTTATGAATGATGTAAAAACACAGCTACACGTAATTAAGGACAAAATGTATAAATATCTGAAGGGTGCAGAGGATTGAGCTGCAAGTCAACAAAAATATCAGACTAAGGGGACAAAAGAGCAGGCAAATCCACTTGACACTAGTTTAAATGCATCACAAAGACTATTAATTGCTGTGTTAAAAGACAAGAAAGGAGCTGTGGTGACAGACAATAGAGGATTAATGCTAGTAGTGCAGGAGCATATTAAGGCAGTTTTTCAGAAGAATAGTGGAGAGTGTTCTCTGGAAAAGGGCAAGAAAGACCAAGGATCCAAATGACTGGCTTCAATTCAGAAAAGCCAGAAACTCCTGCACAAAACAAGTGAGAAATGCCAAGGCTGCCTTCTACACAGCTGAATTGGATGCCTCCTATCACAACCTTTCCAGGTTCTGGGGTACCATAAAGGGGATCCTAGGTCAAGCTTCTACCCCTGTCTTACCACCCAAAGTGCACCTAAATAGTGTTGAAATCACTGACAAGCAAGAAATCTTAAATGCCTTCAATGATCATTTCACTACAGCTGGCCTAGCTTGATTCCTCACCTGCAAACCTAATGAGGTCATCACTAAACTTACATTCTACTGAGGGACAAAAGGCTGCTTCCACATTCTCCTTCAAATCAATACTCTTAAAGAAGTAGAAGACCTACTATTCCAACTAGATACAACTAAAAGTGCAGGTGCAGACTCCTGGATCCCTACTTTCTAAAGTAGCATTGCATGCCTTAGCTGCCCCTCACTCACCTCTTCAATCTGTCCCTAGCCACTGGTTCTATCCTCAATATGGAAGACAGCTCAAGTGTTTCCACTACTTAGGAGCAGGTGATCCCATGGACCTCAACAACTATAGGCCCATTTCCATCTTACCAGTACTGTCCAAAATGCTTGAAAAGTTAGTGAACTTTCAGTTAAGTGCCTACCTTGATATCAATAATCTCCTCAACCCAGCTCAATCTGGGTTTAGATCTATGCACAGCACCATCTCTGCATTAGCAAAAGTTACAAATGACTGGCAGACTGCCTTAGACAAAAAGAATAACACCTGTGCTGTGTTCCTGGATCTAAGCAAAGCCTTTGACACTGTGGACCATGAACTACTAATCTTCTCTCTGAACTCCATAGGCCTTGACTCACTCTCTCTTAAATGGTTCAGATGCTATCTCTCCGGAAGAATACAACTGGTAAAAAATGAAGGTGACCTATCTACCTCTAAACCACTCCTAAGAGGTGTACCACAGGTTCCATCCTGGCCCCATCCTCTTTGCCATTTACATCAACAATATTGACTCCAATCTCTCACAATCTAATATTCACCTCTTTGCAGATGATACTGTACTATATGTCAGTAATCCTCACCATTAAAAGCCTGTGAGCTTTACAGTCTGAGTTCTCCTCCTACAGCACAACTTACTAGAAAAGAAATTACTACTAAATGCCAAGAAAATGAAAGCTATGTTCTTTGCCACCAAGAGCTGCTCTTCCACTGTCCCATCATTCACCCTCCCACAATTATCTACCATACTTGGTGAAAATCTGGAATATGTGGATAAATTCAAATATCTTGGAGTCTGGATTGACAATAAACTTGACTATACTAGCCACATTGAAGAGCTCCTGAAAAAGCTTAGACAAAGACTTGGCCTATTTTATAGGATCAAACACTACCTGACCAGAGATTCCAAAAAAAGGCTAATCCTGGCATCATTCCTATCCTCATTGACTACGCTGACTTCCTTTATGGTCACTGTTCCTCTCCCATTTAAATAAATTAGACACCTTGTATCATAGAGCTATTAGATTCATTACAGATCTTCCTCCAGCACCCATCATTGCTCTCTCTACATGCAGTCAGTTGGACATCCCTACAACATAGAAGAAACAAAATGCTGCTGTCTGGATCTACAAAGCTCTGACAAACAAACTCCTTCCTACATCTCAGATTGTTTCAACCAGATCACATCCAGGCCTTACACCCTAAGGATCAATAAACTCATCATGCTGAAGATTCCTATCACCTGCACCCGGTATGGAAGGGCTGCAATCAGCTATTCCTAGCACTTATCTGGAATTCTCTTCAAAAGACCTTGAAATTGGATACCCTCATTCCTTTAACATCCTTCAAAAAACTGTACACTAGTCTTTTCCCAGAATCATGCAACTGCTTCCATAAGGCCTAGTCCTCTCATACCCCCTCCTTCCCCTACCCCTTTTTATACTACCCCCTATTTCTTTATTGTTCTTCTAGCTTGTTCTCCAACCTACTTCATACAAAAATGCCACCCCAAGTACCATTACCCTAGCTTTATCCCTACAATACTGTTTGTTTCTTTCCTTTTAATATGATCTAGGTCCAATGTCATTTTGCCTTGTATATATATAAATATTTGTATATCTGTCTCATTCATAAATCTTTGTATTTGTGTTCATTCAGTATCATGTTTTTGTGTAAAATTTGTAACCTTATATTGTTATGACCACTCAGGTCCATCTTGTAAATGAGCTGTGCTCAATGATGTTCGCCTGAATAAATAAAGATTTTGATTGATTGATTGATTGATTGATTGATTGTTCAGATTCTTTTCTTACTAGATTAGATATTTATTTTCTTACTAGATTAGATATTCCACAATTAAGAGATATAGAGGTTCAAGCCTTAATACTTCCTATTACAGATATGGAAATTAGAGCAGCTATTCTTAAACTAACACCTAGAACTGCTCCAGGGATTGATGGAATTGCAAATGATTTCTATAGGTGTTTTTGTGACATATTGGTCCCATGGTTACAGATTGCTTTTGAAGCCATTTGGAGAGAAAATAGATTAGTAGCAAGTATGAAAGATGGGATAATGACTTTCTTGTATAAAAAAGGGAATCCACAAGAGATAAAAAATTGGAGGCCGCTGAGTTTACTTAATTCAGATTATAAAATTCTGACTAAGGTTTTGACAAATCGTCTAGCTAAAATTGTTCAGCTGGTTATTAGTCCAACTCAGACATCAGCTATTCCAGATAGGAATGTTATTCAAAATTTGACCTTCATTAGGGAAATAGTAGAACAAAGTCTAAGTGTGAATATAGATGGTTATTTGCTGGCTTTAGATCAGGAAACTGCATTTGATTCTATACAACATGAGTATATCTGGTCTGTATTACATCTTTATGGTATTCCAGAATCTTTTATATCGTTATTATGTAATTTGTATTCTGAAACTCAAATTACTCCCATGGTGAATGGACATTTAGGCATTCCAATATATTTAAAAAATTGTGTCAGGCAGGGTTGTCTATTGAGTCCTTTACTGTATGTGTTTGGACTGGACCCCATATTAAGAAGGATTGAATCTGCTACAGACATTATAGATATTAAAAATTAGCAGGGGATAATTTTTTAAAAAGTCACTGCACATGCTGATGATTGTGTTTTCACTGTAGCTGATCTGGAATCTGGTGAGAAGATTTTAAAAATAATAGAGGAATTCTATGACACTTCAGGTATCAAAATTAATGTAGGTAAAAGTCAGATTTTAGTTTTGGGTAAAACACATGTTGTCGAGGAGTTTCCTATTACTATGACTAAAGAAGAGATTAAGATACTGTTTTTTTTTTTTGGTTCTAGGGAATCAGAGGAAAAAAATTGGAAAATAGTTTTTGATCAAGCAGATAGGAAAGTTAAAGCATGGCTTTCCTGTAACAGCATATATACTTCCTATTTTTTAATATGTTTCTCACATTTGTCCACTTCCTTTTTGCATGCATACCAAGATCATGGGCCTTTTTTTCCTGTTTTTATGGGGAAGCAGGTTAAATCCTGTTAAATGGATTCATACATACAGGTCATGTAAAGCAGGAGGGTTAAATATGATTCAGCCAGTTATATTTATTTTTGCAAACTTCTTTTTTAGTTCAATTCAGCCTGTTGTTGTGGAATCCAAAGGTATGGGGATTTTGTGTATGAAGTTATGAGGACCCTCTTTTCTAATGGCGTGGGGGAAGGATAAATGGCACCCATCTGAAAAGACCCTTCCAGGATATATACAGATTACTTTGAAATATATCAGAACGTGGAACGTTGAGTTTACTTGGTTTTTGGGGCATGTGCTAGATAAATGGTACACAGAAGAACCTTTATTCCAGATAGTGGAGGGAATCAATACAGACTGGTTATTGGAAAGTATTGTGGAACCTTGAATTCCACATAAAATGCTTGATTTTATATGGTTACGTGGTCATCAGAGAGTGAATGGAAAAGAAATCAAAAGCATAAACAAGTTGAGGAAAGAGGTTGTGGGGAAACTCTCTGTTCTGACCAAATAGAGACTATGCATCATTTATTCTTTGATTGTGTGAAGGTACAAGATTTTTGGAAACAATCAGCTGGATGATAGGGAGGAAAACTTTTTCAAAATATGAATTATGAGATCTTGTTATTGGGACAAATTCCTAAATCATGGTTAAAATGGAAGAAGAGTTCAATATATGTGATTAGCATGCCTTAAGTGGTCTATATGGCAAGCGAGATGTCAAAGAGTTCTTAAAAATACAGAAGTCTCCCAACAAGAAGTTTTTTTTTCACATCCAGGGAGAGTTAGATAAAATTTATGAGTATGAATTTTGAACTCTAGGACAGGTTGTGGGATCAAAGTTATGGAAGAATATAGGGTGGGTAGGTTAAAAGTTTTCAATGATTATGTTTTCTTTTTTTCTTTAATAAAATGATGATGTTAAGATATCTATATTTTAGATGAAGACATATGTTTTGGGGATAAGAGTATTGTATTGTTACTCATTGGACATAGTATGAGATGTCTGCTTTCTGCGTACTATGTTTAAAATATTATATGGTTTTGAAATTGGTGGTGGGTTGTGTGAATTGTAGAATGCTTTTTTGTGTAATTATTTGCTGTTTTCACTTATGTTATGCTTTTGAATATTGAATACAAATTTCCCCTACTCGAGCAGTAGGAGCACTGCTGCTATGGAGGCTGACATGATGGAAGTTCATTCTACTGGTGTACCTGTGGGTGAGAAGGTCTCCCAGCCCACAGGTCCAGTACAGGAGACCATATCTATTATGAATGCATTGATGGGAATTGAGAATGCCGAAGTTACAAAGACAAAGGATATCATTAGTGCTCCCCAGGGGCTTTTTGCATCGAATGAAGTACAGCTTGACGACATATTAATGCAAAACAAAACTTTGCGATATGGAGGTTTTGATCAAGCTACCAAGGAAATGTGTACAGATGTATTACATGAGTCTGGTATACTACAGCCTGAATCAATTGACCCTGATATTATGAAAGATGCTGTGCAAGTTATACAGGCCGTACTAGCAGAAGAAACCACCGGTACACTTGAAGCAGAGAGTCAGGTGACTCAGCCCTGTGATGCACAAGCATCAAATACATTCCACCGGCCTGAGTCAGTTTCGGCAAAGGAGACACTGACAGTTGCAATGGAGCCTTCACTGATGCATACTTTGTCGCCTTTGTGTGCTGAAGCTGCTGAGACTGTGAGTACTGTGTTTAATACTGAGCAGCAAAACTACTGTGATTCAGCTTGTGAACTTGGGTTATGAAAGGGAAGAGAAGGGGAAACTACTAATGTACTGAAGCACGGGAAATCCCCAACTTCATTAGAGCATTCCTTGCTAAGCACTGGGTTGAAACGAAGAGTCACTGGTATTTGGATTCCAGACCCTGAACATAGCCTGATTCCAGGACACACTCCCCTGGTCGTAGATAAACAGTCCTGCCCTGAAGTGGTAAATTGTATACAGCAGCCGAATGGATCCAATCAGAGGACTGTCGCTAGTGAAGCAGGGCAGCCTAGTGAACACAGAACACCTCAGTGTACGGAGTCGTCCTCCTTGGAGATGGAGGGTGAAATTACAAAACCTGCTAACTGGGGAGATACTGGGGAGGAAGAGAGTGAACAACCTGGTGAAAAGCCTACTTTTCAAGAATGTTCAAAATCAACATGGGAGACTTTCAGGAAGAAAGATCCTTTTTCAGCCCCCCCCCCCCTTGCAAAGATGCAATGCAGTCTGATTAGAGTATCAAGGGGGTTTAGATGTTGCCCCAGATCATATATATGTAGGACACAGTTTATTGAAGGGGTCATTGTTTTTTTTTTTTCTACAGAAATTCATGCTTTAATCCATGTTTCAGGGACTGCATTATATGACATCAGTTTTTCTTCTCCACAGGGACTGGACCGTTTTTGGACAACGTATAACTCTTTAAAATTTACTGAATTCTGGTTACCTTTTAAAGCTATTCCTTTAACTAAACCTTCTATTAGAACTGTGACGGTCTTATTTAGGAATTAATCAGTGTATATACATGATATTATTTATTGGTTGCAAAAGAAATGTGATGTGCTTGATATTTCATAGACTATATTTGCCATATTTGATGAAGAATGTATTTGGAATGGGGGTTGGAAATTTAAAGTCTGTTTAAGGAATAATAGCTTAGGACCTGTACACCTCCCCAACAGTCTGTTTTTAGGCAGTGAGAGGGGTCATTGTTTTTACCCAGGACAGCCACAGGCCTGCTTTAAATGTGGGGCCTATACACATTTGGGCTCCACCTGTGATCACTTTAAGAGCAAACTTTGTTTAGCCTTTGGACACCACAGTTCAGATTGCAAGGAAGAGTTAGGGTGTAACTTGTGTGAAGATACTGGTCATACCTATAGGACTTGTCCCTGGGCCATGCATAATTGGACTGACCATAGAAATCAAGATATAATAATTCAGGAGGTTCAAAAGAAAGAAATAATGAAGAGAAGAACTTTCACTGATAGACCTCCCCCTAAACAAACAAATACCTCACCCCACCCTCCCACCCATGACAGAGACCACAATTATTGTTACAGGTGAAACTCCTTACAAGCCCCTGAACCAACTGTGTATTCAGAGTCTGAAACACCATTGCTTGAGGCAACAAAAGTACCAGTGAAAGAAGTAATAATAGTTGAAATGCCCCCAGATGGTTAAGAGTGTAGCAAAAAGAGGGGTATGAAACAAACTAGGCCTAGGCCTGAAGTAGCAAAGGCTTGTGTTCTCAAGGAGGAAAAGATATCATTGACAAATAAATATACTGTATTAGCAAAAACTACATTGGACTTGAAAGAAGGAGGTGATTCAGAAGCCCTTTCAATAGCCCCACCATCTTCAGATTCTGAAGGGGAAAAGCAGGAGTATAGGGAAGTTAAGGACAGGAAAAAACGGATAGAAGATAAGGTATGGAGAAGTTACAGGTTGCGGAAACCCCCTTAAATATTCTTTTCCCCTTCTTCATCAAAGTTAAGTATCGCTGCAATAAATGTTAATAGTATTAAGAATTCAAAACGGGGACTGCTTGCACTAACAGCTTTGAAAGATTTGGGATGTGATATTTGCCTACTGCAAGATACTAGGTTAAACTCTATGTCATTGGTAAGAGCAGCATGACAATTATGGTGTTGGGGTCCTTCCTTTTTTTCCTTTGGCACTGCAGTTTGTGAAGGGGTAGGTATTTTATTTAAAGGGGATGTGTTTAGAGTGACAAAGCTGGTAGATATCTATCTGGGCAGGTCATTAATGTTAGATTTTACGTATAGAGGGGAAGGGTGGAGATTGATAAATATTCACGCCCCCTTACAAAAAAAGAGAATTTTATTATATCAGGATGTCAAACCTTATTTAATTACCACAAAGAATGTTCTTTGTGGAGGGGATTTTAACTGTGTGGTGGACAGAAGGGATATAGGTGCTATTACTAGGAAAACGTACTGTGATTCAAACTGCCTTTTTGACATTATTAAACAGAGCGGTTTGCAGGATTCATTTAGAACTGCACATAAGGAGGGAGGATATACATATTTTAGGGGAGCTCTATCTACCAGAATAGATTTCCTCTTTTCAAAGAAAAATATTAATATTTATAAGGCAGAAACTATCCATTTAGAAACCTCAGACCACGTCATTCTACACATCATGCTAGTGGGTATGATAGGGCCTCACTATGGAAGGCAATATTGGAAATTGAACACTGCTGTATTACAGGAGACACAAGTGAGAGTAAAAGTAACTGAACTTCTTAAAGCTAGGATGTCAGTGGCAGTACTGGCTGAAAAAATCAACACTTGGTGGGAGGGGACAAAACAGGGTCTGGAATTGTTATTTCAAAAGCATTCAACAATAACTAGACAAAACAAGTATGAAGAATATCTCAAACTTCGATTGCAACTGAATAAACTTTATTCGGTAATTAACATATAGCATATTAATTTAACACCTCAAGTATTACACCTTTAAAAAAGCTATGTCAGAATTACAATATTCCAGAGCTACTGCTCTGTTGCATGAACACAGGATTTGCTCTCCTGGAAAAACTGGGTTTGGGGATGCCTTCAAATGTTGTTCTCAGATGGCATCGGATAGGTTCATAGAGTCTGTTACAGGTGATGATGGTATTACAGTAATTGCTGGGCCTCAAATCTTGAATACAGTAACACAATACTTGTCAGACATGTGTAAGACTTCTCCCATTGATGAGAAGGTAGTAACTGAGGTCTTGTCTTCAATTGATGTTCCCAGTATACCTTTTGTGCTTCTCAGAGATTTAATGAAGCCCGTTACAGTGACGGAAATTGAGTTGGTTATTAGACATCTTAAAAAGAATACTGCTCCAGGTATTGATGGTTTACCATCAGAATTTTATGTTTCCTTTTGAGAATCAGTCAAATATGTTTTGATGGCGGTGTTTAATTGGGTGTTAGGTAGTTTGAGGGTAGATATGCATTTCTGTATTGCTATTCAAATACTAGTATTTAAACATGGGGATAGGTCCGACCTTAATAATTGGAGATCATTAAGTTTATTAAATACTGATTACAAAATTTTAATGAAAGTATAGCATAATCGTTTAATCAGTATAGCTTCAGTGCTTACTACATCAGTACAAACTTGTACAATACCAGAACATTCGATAAAACATAATTTATTATTACTTCGAGAAATTGTGGAACAGGGTAAAGGGGGAGCTACAGGGTTATATTATGTCTTTAGATGAAGAAAAGGCTTTTGATTGGGTACCACATAAATTTATTTTCCATATATTGTCTCATTATGGAATACCATCTCTTTTTGTAAACTGGATTACATTACTATATAAGAATGTAAGGGCGATTCCTTTGGTAAATGGACATTTAGGAATTTGCATAGAGATTTCCCGGGGAGTCCGGCAAGGGTGTCCACTTAGCCCATTGCTTTATGTGTTTTGTTTAGACCCTCTATTATGGCTATTACAACAGGATACTGGTATAACAGGCATTGCACCAATAAGAGGTGGTGTGGAGGTAAGCGTGACAGCTTATACAGATGATGTATGTGTTACAGTTGCAGATCGAAAGTCAGAAGAAAGGGTATTAGACCTCATTGAGAAATATTCTACACCAACAGGAGCTCACCTCAACAAAGGGAAAAGTATTGTTTATACCGTGTGATACTGAAACCCCACAAGAAACATGGCGAGGTATAAAGATATCCACAGACCCGTTTCAATATTTAGGTGTATGGTTTGGGAGAGGTGATAATTGTATTTTAAACTGGAAAACTAAACTAGCTTTAGCTTCCACTAAAGTTGCTATATGGAAGACTTGGAATCAGACAAAGAAGAAAAAGGTGGCAGTAGTTAAAACGTTTCCAATTCCAATATTTGTATTTATCAGTGAGGACTATCCTTTGCCTTGGACTTTAGAAACTTCACTATTAAGTTTAGTTTTTCAGATAATGTGGGGAAGTCATCTGAATCCCATTAAAGGGGAGGTTTTATATTTGCCTGTGGAAAAAGGAGGATTGAATCTTATAAACCCAGTAGGGTTTTTTATAGCGTATTTTTTCATACTAATTTGGTAGATTACGCTAAACCAAGCTTAGTTCTTTGGACCCTCTACGCAAGCCACTGGTTAAGGCCCCTTTATCATACATGGGAGATCCAGGAGATTTTTAAGGCCCAGGTTAAGACCAACTGTGTGTTTTTTAGACCAGCGCTTAATAAATTGAAACAATGGAAATTACAGCTGAATGTTCTGACCTCGACCACAAATAAAGGAGTTTATACCTCTATATGTAACCATATTAGTCAGCCAATGGTGCAATTTAAGGATATAGATCCACAGTTTTATGTTGAAATTTTGGAGTCCTTATGAGATCCTTGTATTCCACCAAGGATCTGGGATATCTCCTGGTTAAGTGCCCATGATCATTTATTTGTAAAGGGTAATGCCAAGATCAAAAAACTTGAAGAACTTATGTGCCCTAGGATGTGTTGTGTATGAAAAGCAGTGTATGTTTTCCAGCAAATGGGTTCTACGTTGGAATGATGTACCTTTTATGAAAGATAAAATTGGATGATTTCTTTTGTTTTCATTTTTTAAGTTTTAAATATTTTGTTATGTTATGTCACAGTGATTTGTATGCTGCATTATTGTTATGTGTTGTTCAGTTTTCTTCAATAAAATTTTCCCCTACTCTTGTGGTAGGGGGCGCTGCTGCATCATGGCTGCTACTCCGTTGGATGTTCAATTTGCTGGTGTACCTACAGGAAAGCAGATCTCCGCTCCTACAGGTCCAGCTGGAGAGATTGTTTTCTGCTGTTATATGTGACGATCCTGCAATTGTGGTTTCTGAGATGGAGGAAAGTGTTGGTGGTGTACCTGAAAATTTGTTGATGGCTGATGATCTTTGGCTTAAGCATCTGTTCTGGACGAACCACAATCAGGTTTTGGCAGTTATTGCAGTGACTGGGCAGTCTCTCCCTACTACTCTTGGTTGTTCTACAGAGACTATTTTGCCCTTGTCTCAGTCTACCCCGACTGACTGCTCTGCTTCCCCTTCCACGTTAATGCCACTGCCACTGCCAAGTGATCTGCCTATACTGTTGCCAGCTGTCATTCCCTTCGATGACGCACCAGCATCAAAGACTTAGAGGCCTCTGCCCCCTGCTCTGCTGATTCTGCACTTTCTCATGTTCCTTGACCTCATGGAGCGATTTCTCCTCTGGTTACAGTGAGTAATGTTTCTGACTCTTTGCTTACTTCGGTCGCTTCTCCTCCTGCTGGCTTAGGTGTTTCAAGAGGGATTGAGGCTCCTACAGAGGATTTCTCGAGTAGACCGGGTGGTGTCTCTTGTTCTTTGGAACATTCTCTATGGAGTGCTGGTTGGAAGCCTGGGTCAGAAGGCCATTGGATTCCTGACCCTCAGCACAGCCCTATTCCTGGGGCTCATCATTCTGTGGTTGCCACTACGGGTGTTACTTCTGTGGGGGTTTCCCCCTTGCCTCCCACCTTCATTACTGACTCTGATCTGGACTTACATGCTGCTGATGTGCAGCTTCCTGAATCTCTCCCTTCTGGTCTGTCAAAAGTCCCGGTGTTATCCGGTTCTTCCTCGGGAGATGAAGGGACTAGCTCCAGGGTTCCTACCTGTGCATGGGGTGACATAATGGATGGTCTTTCTGCTCCATAAAGCCCTCCTCATGCTACTACTGACCAGGCCAAGCATACTTGGGAGGAATTTCATCGACGGGACACCTTTTCTGGATGACCTCCACCTATGCAGTGGAGAAATGCTGTTAGGCTGCAGTATCTAGGGGGTTTGCCTACTGTTCCTGATTGACTTTACGTGGGGAAGTCCTTGATTAAGGAACCATTGGGGTTTTTTACAAATGAAATTTATGCCCTTATTCACATCTTGGGTAATAGCCTTTATGACATCAGTTTCAAAACCCCTCAGGGCTTAGACAGTTTTGGACCCGCTATGAGCTTGTGAGATGTTCTGCCCTCTGGCTCCCTTTTCAGGCTATCCCCTCGTCCAGACCTGCAATTAAACTTGTCACCATTTTGTTTCGTAATGAGACTGCTTCTGTTCATGACATTTCCCATCAGTTGCAACAACGATGTGAACTTTTGGGGTGACCTCAACCTATTTTGGATCCTGAACATTTTTGGACTGGGGGTTGAAAGTACCGGGTTTGACTTAGACATAAAAATTCTGGTGCTATCCATCTCCTTAATAGTTTATTTTTGGAGAGGGGAAGGGGTCATTGTTTTTATGTGGGCCAACCTAGAACTTGTTTTAAATATGGCTCTTACATGCATCTTAGCTCTGCTTGTGATTGACTTTGTTCTAATCTCTGTCTTTCTTATGGTCACTCCAGTTCTGATTGTAAGAATGAACTTAGCTGTAATCTCTGTGAGGATACAGGACATGGCTTTCAGTCTTGTCTTTGGTCCACCCACAACAGGTCTGACCACTACAATCAGGATACTATTCTTTCTGAGGCCCAAAAATGGGATATTGCTGTCCACAAACCCACCCCTGATGGTGTCCCCATCCCAGATCCCCCTACAACTCCTGACACAGTGCCTGTGACTCTTCCTTTGGTAGTTACGCCTGTTGTGGACCCCCCCTTCTTCTGATCCTGCTGTTCCAGTTCTGGATGGGTTGCCTATGGAACAGGACACTACTCCCTGTGCTCCTTCTGCTGGGGTTGTATGTGCACCTTTTACCCCATCTTCAGTGGTTTCTGGGGCAAAGGAGGATATGCCTCCCCCTGGGCTGGGAATTACACCTAAGCATCATGCTATTAAGCAGACCAGAACCAGATTGAAGATTGCCAAGGCCTCCTCTCCTGAAGTTGGCATCCCCCTCAGTAATAAATTTGATGTTCTCTCCAGGAAATCTCACTCCTCTGATCAGGGTGGAGATTCAGAAACATCTTCCCAAATTCTTCTTTCCTCTGACTTGGATGAGGAAGCCTTGTTTGATGCTGGGAGTCAGTCTTGGCCTGTGCAGCCTGGAGTTAAGCCTCACCGGAGCACTAGACTGGGTAAGGTTATTTGACCTGTCTCTTCCTTCTTGCTCCCTGCTTCAATGTCTCCCACCTGTACACTAAGCATAGCCACTTTGAATACGAATAGTGTTACAAATGCTCGGCATCGGTTGGTGACTTTTCATACTTCGCAGGACCTAGCCTTTGATATCTGTCTCCTGCAGGACACTAGATTGAATTCCCTATCTTTGGTGTCAGTGGCTCAAAAATTGTGGAGCTGGGGTCCTTCTTTCTTTTCTTTTGGGGTGGACACTTGTGATGGTGTTGGTGTTTTATTTCATGGTGATGGGTTTAAGGCTACTAAGTTAGTTGAGATTTCTTCTAGAAGGGTGCTTTTGTTGGATTTTTTTTTGATAACTCTGCTTGGAGATTGATCATGCTATATGCTCCTACTGCAAAGAAGGACAGGGTTGATTTGCTTACTGTTATTAGGCCCTATCTCCTCACTACCAGGCATTTGATTTAGGGTGGGGACTTTAACTGTGTTGTGACTAAGCAAGACAGTGGTGCGCTTACTGATAAAGATTTTTGTGATACCAACTGTCTTAAGCACATTATTTCTGGTTGTCACTTACAGGATGTTTACCAGTCTGTTCATGCACAGGGGGATATACCTTTTTCAAAGGTCAGTTGTCCACCAGGATTGATTTTCTTTTTGTTGATTCCAATGCGTAGGTGTTGCAAGCTAAGACTGTTCCCTTTGAGCTTTCTGATCATGTGATTTTAGCTGCCTCCTTGCATTGGGGACTGCACCTGCCTCATGGTAGTGGGTATTGGAAGTTTAATATTACTCTCCTTGATGTTGGCCCCTTGGTTCAATCTATCCAGGATCTCATACAGGCCCGCATGACTTTAGCTGGGCTAATGGAAAATTTAAGCACCTGGTGGGTAGAAACTAAAGCTGTGGTTCAAAATTTGGTTAAACATTTTTGTCATACTCACACTGTTGTTCAGTATAAAAATTACCTTGTTTTATGGAACCAGCTGGAAAAATTGTATTCTACCATTAATACCCAACGTATTAACCTGACCTCCCAGATTCAGGCAGTTAAATGTCAAATGGAGTCTTTGCAGTATTCCAGAGCTGCTTCCCTGTTGCATGAACATAGAATTTGTTCACAAGGTAAGACGGGGTTTGGGAAGGTTTTTGATTTTTGTTCTAAGCGGGCCTCTGGCAGGTCTCTGACGCAGGTCAGATCCCATGTTGGTACTCTGCTTACTTCAGTGCCTATGATCCTGTCTGAGGTTACTGAATACTTCAGGTACAAGTATGATGCCTCTCCTCTTGAGGATGGCCCCATGGAGGAGTTCCTGTCCTCCCTTTCTCTTCCTGATTGTCCTCAGGATGTTCTCCCATTACTTACTGCTCCCATACATGGGGATGAATTTTCTCATGCCATATCCCATTTGAAAAATGACACTGCCTCTGGGCTTGATGATTTGCCCTCTGAATTTTATAAGGCCATTTCTGCTGTCTTAAAAGATGTGCTTGCGGCAGTATTTAATTGGATTTTGCAGAATCACACTTTTGATTTTCATTTCTGCATTGCTGTACAGATTTTGATTTTTAAAAAAGGTGATCTCAGTGACCTTAATAATTGGAGGTTACTGAGTTTACTGAATACTGATTTGAAAATCCTGATGAAAATTATAAATGCTAGATTATTAAGAGTTGCCCCGTTTTTGATTTCCCTTACTCAAAATTGTTCTATTCCTGGCCATACTATTGAAACCAATCTTCTCCTTCTCTGTGAACTTGAGGAACAGGGTAAGGAGAACTCTATCACTGGATATATTTTGTCCTTCGATCAGGGGAACGCTTTTGATCGGGTCCCTCATCATTTTATTGCACATGTCCTCCGCTCTTATGGCCTTCCTGCTGAATTTTGCTCTTGGATTTCCTTGTTGTACCAGCATGCCTCTGCTATTCCCCTGGTCAATGGGTTTTTGGGTACCTACATACCAATTAATAAAGGAGTCAGACAGGGGTGTCCTATGAGCCCCCTTTTGTATGTTTTTTGTTTAGATCCTCTTATGAGATTGATTGCTCAGGATAATCTTCTTTCTGGTATACTGTATGCTTCTGGTGCACTTTCGGTTAAAACTGCTGCATATGCTGATGACCTTTGTGTTTTTGTTTCTGATGCAGCCTCGGGTGCTAGAGTTGTACAACATATCACTGCTTATTCTGCTATAGCTGGGGCATCTATTAACAAATCTAAAAGTTCTATTTACCCTTTTTGTGATCTTTCTCCTGCAGTTGATTCGATACAAGACTTAGTGGTTTCAAGTGAGCCTATTAAATTATTGGGTATACTTTTTGGGCGGGGGGATAACGCCTCCCTAAATTGGTTGACAAAGCTGGGTGTTGCTAAAACTAAGGTTGCTGTTTGGAAAACATGGCATCAGACCAAACAAAAGAAGGTTCTTTCAGCTAAAACATTTTTACTCCCCATTTTTTTATACCTTAGTGTGGTCTATCCCATTCCCCTACATTTGCAAACTCAACTTTTGAGCCTTTTTTTTTCAAATTATTTTGAGCAGTAGGCTGAACCCCATTAAATGGGATGTTCTGTACTTACCCGTAGCACTTGGTGATTTGAACTTTGTGAACCCCGTTGCATTTTATTTTAGCATGTTCTTTCATGGAAATCTGGCTGACCTGTCTAAACCACAACCTGCTGTTTGGTTATTGTTTGCAGATGTCTGGCTTCATCGATTTTATAGTGTCTGGACTCCACAGGGTGGTAAGGCTTTTATAGCTTGCTCCTTCCCTGTTTTTGTTCAACTTGTTGTTACTAAACTAAAGAAGTGGAAATGTTGGCAGGCTGATGTCTTGTCCTGTTCTAATAAGTTTATTTATGCTACCATCAAATCTAATGCTCATTGTATTTCTCCTGCTTTTCCGCATGTGCCAGATCAGTATCATGGACAAATCATTGCAAAGTTATGTGATTCTAAAATTCCCCCTAGGGTATGGGATGTTTTATGGTTGTGTAGCCATGGTTGCCTTAATGTGAAGGGGAATGCAGAACATAAGGCCTTTCTGGAAAGGATGTGCCCTCGACAATCTTGTGTGGCTCAGGAGGAATCTATGGCACATTTTTGATACACTGTCCTTATGCCCAAGAGGTGTGGAATGACTTAGCTATGTGATGGCAGGATTCTAGATGGCAGACTGTAATGTATGTGGAGGTGATGGGTGGTTTCTTTTTAACTCCACATTTTCTTCCTGCTGGGATAGTGAGACTTATTTTTGCCTTCTTTAAATTCAATTTATGGCAGATTCGGTGTAAATTTGTTTTGCAGCAATTGGATTTTGCTTCACACTGTGTTATTGAAAGACTGGAATCTGATTTACTTACTCACTGTATGTATGAGAAAATGCATCTGATACATGATGAATGGATGGCATGATGGAAAGATATTCATTTTTTAAAGGACAAAATTGGATGAATTATTATTTTTTGCTTATAGCTAACATATTCCTATTTTCTGTTATGTTCACTTGTTTATTATATGCTATTTTTGTTCTTATTTTGCCCCTTTTTCTTTGTTATTCTCCTGGTTTGATTTTTTTTAGTTTCTTGTGCGGCACCTTTTATTGGTTGTTTCTTTCAGTTTTGTTATTGCAATAAAAATTTCCCCGACTGTTTCTGACAGATTGGTTAGCTCTCGGATAGGACAGCAGATTTCCAAGAAAAAGAGGGTTCTACTAATAAAATCACTGCTCATACCTATTTTTTTAATATCTAAGCTACATTCCTCCCCCCCAAGCTCTGGTGGTCCCCCTTTACAGTGTGTTTTTCAGACCCTTTGGGGTAATCGATTAAATCCAATTAAAAGGGAGTTCACCTATAAAAAGACTGAGGAAGGTGGTCTAGGGATGATAAATCCATCAGCCTTTTGTAGCAGTGTATTTTTGAATTATAACATTGGAGGGGCATTGAAGCCAGGAAACAAAACATGGAAGTTTCAGGAGTTAGACTGGATTACCTCTTCTCAAGCAGCATCAACACAGGGTAAGACTGGATCTTTACACAGAATCCCGGGACTACTCAGAAATGGTCAGGAACAGATAAAAAGTATGATTAAACGGGAGATCACAAGCAAGACCTTACTGACAAAGGATAGGAAAAGCATATAATGCCAAATCATTCAGAAAGAAAGTAGAGAAAGCATTGTTTTTCCAGGGTACTCAGAAAACAGATTTCAGTTCAGCCTGAGCATGTTGGCATCTAAAAAGCTCCCAGAATTTGTCTGGGATACTGCCTGCTGTGCTCACATGGCAAACTGAACATGGGAGGCAATAAAAAACATAAACAGATACAGGAAAGATATTGCACTAGACCATCTTGTGTATAAAAGCTTGAGACCCAGTAGAGTTTGTTTCTAGAATGTGACTATAGTCAAGATTTCTGGTCCTACATATCCAGTGAATGGAATGAGCCTCTGTTCTCCCACCTAACTTATCCCATGTTATTGTTTGGGGTAGTCTGTGGTGAATGGGGAAAATTTTGCACTGAAACTTTATATATTGTATTAGCCATTACTAGGTATTATATATGGCAATCACACTGTGTATGAACAACACAGCAGAAAGTCGTGACCTATGGCTATTTTGAGAAACATTACTATATCACTTTAGAAAGTATGGTCCTCTGATTATAAAAGAAATAATGCAGAGAAAGTTAAAATGTTGTGGATAAATTGTGAGCACTGGGCTAATCCTCCATGATATAAGATATGTTATGATTATTGTTTTTTCTTTTGTTTTTCTTACCTGTCGAAGCTGTTACTGTACATTGTTTGAACCTTTTTTGTTTATGTGTTGTCTGAAGTCCTTCTCTTATAAAAATTACCCTACTCTTTTCAAGAAGTGCCATGAGATCTTTAACATCCACCTAAACTACCACCAGAACAGGCAGATGGGACCTCAGTTTTACATATGATCCGAAAGATGGCACCTCAGGAGTGCAGTACCCCCCTCATGCTGCACTACATTGTCAGTATTGGGATATTAATTCAGATCAATTGTTATCCTTGGGGTCCCATTCGTAGTGTTCAAATGTATCTCTGCAATAAATCACATCCTTTTCTATCAGATCTTTCACTACTAAACAGATGATAGCCACTGATATTCCTATACCAATCCAATGTATTGCTCCACCATGTCTTCTGTACTGCCATAATGCCTGAGTCTAATGTTGATATCCTTAATCTCAATTCATCCATTTTATTATTTGAACTCCTTGCATTTAATGTTAAAATGGATACCTTTTTAACTTTTTTAAAACCGTTTTCTGATTTATTTCTCTTCTGCTTGATCCTTGGTCTTCATACTGTGCCCAACACCCCTAGGTTCTAGTTTAAAGTTGCAGTTAATATCTCATTAGATGTTTCAGCAGGGTTTGAGTGCCCACTCAATTAAGATGTAGTCCATCCTTTGCAAACATATAGTCCCTCCCTTTTAAACATTCCCTATTTATCAATAGGTAGCAGTCCCCTTTAAAAGTCCAATTGTCCAACCATTTATTTTTCTCTATAATATCCCTTCCCTTAGGTGTGAATTTCTTAGAACCGGCAATATTTCAGAGACTGTAACTTTGCAATTAAAAGTTTTCAATTTCCATCCCAGTTCTAAGTAATACTGTTTTATATTATCTAATGGCCTTGTGCCTATGTCATTAATTCCTACATGTACTGCTATGTTTTTCCCCCTGTGTGGAACTTTTCATTACTCCTTCCAAATTATTTATAGTGTCACGTATCTTTGCACCTGGAAAACACAACACCATATTGCCTTCTTTATTATCCTGACAGATTATTCAATCAGTGTACTTGACTATGGAGTTACCAATAGCTATCTTTTGTTTGTTAGTGGAACTGCTTTGTATGACTGTTTCAGTACAATTTGGTGTTCCAACCTCCATCCCTTGACTCTCAGCTTCTTCCTGTAAGGGGCCGTACCAGTTAATAGTGCTGAATCAATTAGGTCATGTTTATGCAAGTACATGTCAGCCATACGGCCGTTTCTCATCTGTCTAGGTTGTACCAAGGTCCATTCATTATCCTGCAGATATTCCCCCTCCCCATCCTCTATCTCCCTTTTTCATGCTCCTACACGTTCATGAACCATTTCTCTGTTAATATGATCTTGTGATTCATTTATGTGCATTCTATTTTCATTTCCTGTTATTATTTCACCTGGACTTACTTCCTTTATCATATTATCTACAAAACACTCCAGATCTCTAAGTTCCTTTAACTGTTTAAGTTCTGTCTTGCAGTTGTCAATCTCATGCTTTAATCCTGCAGTTAACAGATAGGTTGGGCATTTGCTAGTTAAGCATCCTTCTGTGGCTGCTTTTATGTCTAGTAGCCAGTAATTGCAATGATTACATAGTAGGTCAACCCTCCCATTTGCCAGTTCTACACTTTCAGACTCGGTATGGTACCTTTCCATTTTCCTTCTTATTGTTTATAACTCTACACAGTCAGGATGTTCGTTCACTATACCAATAATAGAAAAAACAACTGTGGCCCAACCTTCAGTATCCTTAACTTGACTTAGATTTAACTGACTGGCTCCACTGCTCTCTCTGCACCAGCTGACTTGGCAGACACATGTAGATGTGTTTGTCTCTATGTGCATCTCCGTACATGTTCACCCCACTTGAAGACTAGTGAGCTTTTAAACACTGAACCTGCACAGTCACATGAGTGGGTCCACATAGCTTGGCTCCAACTAACAATCACCAACACTGTTAAAAACAATAAATAAACCTTGGAATACTCCCAAATTTAAAAACTACTACAGTAATAACTGAGATTAAAAACAGAAGTAAACAGAACTGCTGGTCCCACCCTCGGTGTATAGTTCCCGGGATTTACCAGGAACTACCTCTCCCAGCAACCTCAGGGCCATCTCTTAGGGAACAGAACACAATTGCCGGTGCAAGCAAACATCAAGTGCTTGCCCGGTGAAACCTCAGGGAATGACAGCAATTATCAATTGCTGTACTAGTTAAATGTTTCACACACTAATTTGTAGGTGTTGAGTGTACCACAGTCCACCCTCTCAGCATGTCCTTCTCATATGACCATGTCTCCTTAACCTACACTTACTTGCTTTTCAGGTCCCAAACAGATTTCTTATGTTTTCAGAATTCTCCAGCTCCATAAGAGCTGATAAGTCCTTATTTCAAATAATTTCTCCTCCATTGGTAACAAGCATACCAATTTCACCATTCAAACTTGCAAGCAAACATTATTGGCATTGGCTAATGCATGCCGTGTTCGCACTATATACATCCTTAACTGTGTTTCTTATTTTGTATCTTATGTACCTTTGTAGTTAACTCACACAGGCCTTTACTTGTAAACAGAGCAACTGCTCTAATGCAAAAGTTACTTGAAGTTATACTTGATGTAGGACAACAAAAGGCATAAACCCATGTAAGTTGTCCCCACTACTCAGTGGAAGTAACAGAGTTGCCAACTGTAATACATCTATCCAACCTTACTTTAAAATAATTAAATGAAGGTGCATTTGCCACTTTTTCTGGCAATTGATTCCACAGTCTAACAGATCTAGACACAAAACCATGTCTCCATGATTCTGTTCCTGTATAATTTTATTCCTCATCATCATCGTCACCTTAAGTAAAGCATGGAGTATACACAGTACCATAGAAACATAGACTTTGACAGCAGATAAGGACCACTTGTCCCACCCAGTCTGCCCATTTCCCTACCTATTAGATAAGCTGCAGATCCTAGTTAACCAACAGCCTACTTTCTCCTACCTCCCAGTAGAATTGCCTAATATTGATACCATGCATTCTTGAATTCCCCCACTGGTTTTGACCCCACTACCTCCTCAGAAAAGGCTGTTCCATGCATCCACAACCCTCTCTGTGAATAAATACTTCCTTGAGTTGCCCTGAACCATCCCCTTCCCCATCTTCAGATCGTGCCCACTTGTTCTTACACATCTCTTTTTCTGAAAGATGCTACCTTCTTGGACTTTACTGATTCCCTTGAGGTACTTGTAAATTTCTAACATGTCCCCCCTCTCCCTCATTTCCTCTAGGTTATACATATTAAGCTCCTTTAGTCTCTCTTTGTATGGCTTCTGGTGCAGACCCTGCACTATTTTAGTTGCCCTTCTATGGACTGCCTCCATCCTGTCTATGTCCTTGCAGAGATGGAGACTCCAAAATTACACGCAGTACTCCACATGGGGTCTCATCAACTGTCTGTACAGAGGGATAACAACTACCTGTTTTCTACTGGTGATGCATCTCCCTGTGTATCCCAGTACCTCACCAGCCCTCCTTACTGCCTTCTCACATTGCTTGCCTACCTTTAGGTCATCTGATATAACTACATTGAGGTCCTTTTCCAATTTTGTTGTTGTTAGTACCCCCCCCCAATGTGTACTCTTCCCCTGGGTTTTTGTTTCTCAGGTGCATTACTTTGCACTTCTTTGCATTGAATCTAAGCTGCCATACTTTTGATCATTCCTCCAACCTTGCCAAGTCCCTTCTTATCCTTTCTACCCCCTTGTGTGTCAACCCTGTTGCAGATCATTGTGTTGTCTGAAAAGAGGCTTACATTTCCTTTCAGCCCCTCTGCAATGTCATCTATAAAGATATTAAAGAGGACGGGTCCCAGTACTGAACCCTGTGATACCCTGCTAGTAACCCCCCTTTCTTCAGAGTGGACTCTGTTTACTATTAGCTTCTGTGTCCTGTTGTCCAGCTAATTTTTTACCATGGCTACCACCCTGGGACCCACTCCCAGGCTGGATAAGTTGTTTATTAATCTTTTGTATAGGACTGTGTCAAACGCCTTGCTAAAGTCTAGGTAGGCCATATCCACAGCCCCTCCCTGGTCTACTACCTTGGTCACCCAGTCAAAGAAATCGATTAGATTCATCTGACATGACCTTCCTGCTGTGAATCCATGCTGCCTTGGGTCCTGTGTCCTGCTGGCCTCTAGGTACTCAACAATTCTTTCTTTCAGACATGATTCCATCATTTTTCCTACCACTGAGGTCAAGCTAAAAGGTCTATAGTTTCCTGCCTCTGCCTTGCTCCCACTTTTGTCCAAGGGAATCACATCCACTCTCCTCCAGTCCTCAGGTACCACACCATCCTCCCATGATTTGTTAAAAAGGGTAGTCAGTGATGTCACTAGTTCTCCCCTTAGTTCTTTTAGAATTCTGGGGTAAATCTGATGAGGCCCCATTGCTTTGTCCACCTCTAGTTTTAGGAGTTCTTTCGGGATGCTTTCTTCTTTGAATGGGCTGGTATCGACCCCCCTATCCAGAGTACATCTATTGTTTGGTTTAGGTACCTCAGCTCCTCTTCTTTTGTGAATACTTAGCAAAAGTATTCATTCAGTGTCTCTGCCCTTTTGCTATTACCCTCTGTCCATCTCCCCTTCCCTCCACTTTATTAAGCCTCACTATCCCTCCCTTAGTCTTTCTTCACTTCATAATGCACTTATAAAAGGTTTTATCCCGCTTCTTAACTGAGTTGGCTATCTTTTCCTTGGTTTGGACCTTTGCTGTTCTGACTGCCTTTCCCACTTCCTTCTGCTTTAACTGATACAGTTCATTGTCCTGCTCCTTCTGTGATTCCTTATACTTCCCGAATGCTATGTTTTTCTCCCTAACCTTCTCTGCCACATCTTTTGAGAACCATAGTGTTATTTTCCTTCATTTTGTTTTGTTTATTTGCTTCACACAAAGCGTTGTTGCCTCTGTGATGGCAGTTTACATTTTTCCCCATTGTTCCTCCACCCCTGCTTCCTGCCTATTTGCTAGTGCATTTCTTAGGCACTCTCCCATTTTGCCAAAGTCAGCCATCCTAAAGTCCAGTACCCTCACTTTTGTATGGCCTGACTCTACGGCTGTGTTGATCATGAACCATACTGTTTGGTGGTCACTTGTTCCCAGATGGCAACCCTCTTCTGAATACAAGATACTCTATCTGTCCCCATTTGAGATTACCAGGTCTAAGACTGCTCCCTCCCGTGGGTTCCAACACTAGCTGTCTGAAGTATGCCTCCTGTAGAGCATCCAGAATTATCCTGCTCTTGGATGTGGCTGCAGTAAATGTGCTCTAGTTAACATCTGGCATATTCAGGTCCCCCATCAACAATATCTTCCCTTTTTCTGCAATTGTAAGGATGCCTTCTATCATTTCCTTGCCCATTTCCTTCCCTGAGATGAGGGTCTGTATGCAACGCCCATGCAGATTGTGATGCCATTTCCTGTCTCCAAGGTGACCCACATTTCCTCCTCTCCTCCCTGTTTGACCTTTAGTTCCATTGCTTTGATCCCTTCCCTTACGTAAAGAGCTCCTCTTCCTCTTCTTTTACCCTCCCTGTCCCTCCTGTAGATTATGTACCCTGGTATGTTGACATCCCAGGGTATAAAAAAAAAAAGAGCAATGAATATATTTTGGAGGGGCCAAAGAGGTTTCCATATTAATTTTTCTAACTACTATACACTGTGTGTGTGTGTGTGTGTGTGTGTGTGTGTGTGTGTGTGTGCGCGTGCCTACCCTTTCTTCAGTGACAGCCTATATCTTACAGTATGTAAAGCTTTACAGAACATTTACATTTTATTCAAATTGCATTTGTTTGAGATGTCCAAATGTATATCTGCAATTCTTTTGTTCAGTTGCCTTCATTTGGTCCACAATTCTTTCCTTAATTCTTTTCGTGCTTCCCACATAAAACACACCACACTGATGCACCACGATGTACATAACGTTCAACATGTCACAGTTAAACTGTTCAGTGGGTACCACTTTCACTGTTTTTTGCATAAGGAAAAGAATCTGAGTTGTTCACTACACTGAAATATTTGCAATAACCATACCTCATGGTGTTGAGGCTGGGGTGGAAACTGCATTTTTTTTTCTTTTCAACAGGTTGCACACTATGTTCCAAAGAACCTTGTAGATTCCATGCCCTACAACACACAATCCTTGGAAGTTCTCTAGTGCACTCCCTAAATTTTATTTCCTCTTTCAGGATGTCCCAATTTCCTTGAATTGTCCTTTCCACCACCCTGGCATCCGTAAAGAAAGTCGTAACAAAATGCTGCTTGTTATTGGGGACCACATAAGGGTGACTGAACAGAAGAATTGCAAATATGCATTAGCCAACAATGTGTTTAGGATGGGAAATGTGGGGGAACACAGTTCTAAATTTATTGGTATAGAATGTGTAACTTTGAAATCCTGGGGCAGGGACATTGATAAGGCTTTGGCTGAGAGAGAAGCATACTGGAGCTACCAGTTGGGGTGTTCTCCTGGCTATGCTTAACTGATCAAAAAGAGTTGGCACCACTGTTACTTAAATCAGTTTATGACTTACAGATACTGCATATGAATATTCAAGAATAAGCATTAGAAATAGTGAAGAATCTGTATCTTTGATTTCTGTCAAGAAGTGACAATAAATGCAATATTTAATAATATAATCAAATGATTATCCTGAGAGTTTGCTAAGTGCATGTTTTTAACATTATATGAATTGTGTATACAATTTTTGCACTGAATGAGGTGGTGTTTTTTTTCACTTTAATATATTGTAAGCGCACCTTTAAGAGCTATTTCAGTTGACTGCAGCAGGGGGCCACACACCTTGACAAAGTGCCAGGCAGAGCAAGGTGCAAAATGATGGCACTCCTCTAGGCCCTCGTGTATGGCTACACAGGGCTGTCAGGCTAAAATGGTTGCTGTGACTGGAGTTTTGCACATAACGTTTGTAGTAAATCACTTTGAAGATGCATTGAATCCTTGTGTACATCCGTCTTCCTGACTGAGTGCTGGATCCTTTACTAGTAGTGTTGTCCTGCATTTTTGAGCTCTGTGGTGAGCAGTGGTCCCCTTTTCTTGTCTAAATGCACTGGTTTATGATTGGTTATGTACTTCCCATGCTTGTTATTTATTGTCAATTGTTGTGGCTACAGGATGTATGTTATTACGGCCCCCTGGGGAAGAAGAGTGATGGGGTGGTTTTAGACTTTAGTGCTATATTTTGGGGACTAGGTGTTTTTGTATGTAAACCTGCAATAACTCCATTTGATCAGTTACTGGAATACTTTCTTAGCACTTGGTGGAGCATTGAAATACTGTTAAGTACTTGTGAAAATAAATATTTCTTTTCACAAACTATCTTAAGTCCAGCAGATGTTTTCTTAACTGTTCTTGTGCAAAGTTATGCTTCATACTTAATTTTCCCTGTGTGCATTCCACCTTTCTTTGAACTTAAAATGCATGTTCTTATAGAATGTTATACCTGTAACTGGATTACCCTAGTAAAAAGGGCACTTGTAACACAAGGTCCTAAATGGTAAACAAATTCATTTAATTCAATTCAGTTTCATCAGTTTCAGTCCATCTTCCTCATTACTGTATCATCTGCTACTTGGTAAAATTATACTTATTGCACCTTGTTACATTGCATGTTCTCCCCACACCACCTCCACCCCCGGCCTCCCAGATGCATCTGAAAACTAACTATTACCAGCTCTGTATGTCTTTCCTGGTAAAACTTTCGAAATCAAAAAAATAATGAGGTAGCACAATCAACAGAATTGCAGCCTTTTCCTGTGAATGTGATTTGACAATATTGCAAAAGCAGCCAAGCATGAATTGGAAAGTGGTTTCACAATGTGGAAACAATGACTAGCTAACCCTCACCAGATCTGCCCAAGTGGGTTAAAAAAAGAGTAAACATGATTTCCAGAGTCCCAGTGTGGAAATGTGCTTGAAATAAAAAACAAGAGTACAGAGTTGATTCAATAAAAAACAAGGATTTGTCAATGCTGAATGTTTGCTTGCTGGCATTGGCATTGGTAGTGTAGGAGTTAGAGAGATGCATGATAGGAATGGCAGTGAAGTATTGAACTGAAGCCAACCCCACCACCACTCTGCAGAGACTGACAGGTATTGGGGTGTGCCATTTGGTCGTCAGACATAACGGCCATGCCATTTCACCACAACCTACCCTGCAGTCACTGACAAGTGTCAAGGTGTGCCTTAGGGCCTTTGGGCCTTATGCTCACCCATTCCATAAGCAAATACAATGAGATGGGTGCACTATAGGAGAATGAAGTAAACTTTGGGGCTGAAGAGTCCAAGGCACAACTCAAAGCCTGTCACTGGCTGCAGGGTGTGGGTGGGGGTGGAATGGTATGAGCATTACAGGCGACAATCCCAAGTCACACCCCTGATGCCTGTCAGTTTCTACAGGGTTGGGTGTTATGGCTGGAAACCCTAACAGTACAGGCGTTCATTGGTATTTTCACTCCAATTTTTCAACATGGGTTTTTTATGACCCCCACCTCATGATCAGTGGCAATATCAGTTCGTTAGCCGGAAGCTGATTTTGCACAGTGACTATGCCATTAGGCAGCACAGGTGCGAAAACACGTTTTGAACAGGATGTGAAAAATGACAGCTGTACCATTCATGAGGAGGTGTAAAAATGGCAATGTTGAAAATCTGGAGTGAAAATATAAAAAAACTGGCGAAGTCACAACCGTGCCTAGAAACTGCGCAACGCACACCTGTGATGTAATTAGTTTTGGGATTGTTTACAGCAGATTGTCAACACAGGCATTTTGGGACCTCTGCTCATGAACAGTGTCACTGTGATTTTCTTAATGTGTTCTGAACACTGATTTCCCACAGCGACCACGCATTTCTGCGCCGGAAATGCGAAAACACATTTCGGCCAGGGTGTAAAAAATGACAGCTGTGCTGTTCATAAGGAGGTGTGAAAAAATTCCAGTGTAGAAAATCTGGACTGAAAATATTACAAAATCGTGAACTTACGAGGGTGCGTGGAAACTGCGCAATGCAGGCTCGTAACAGTCAGTTTATAGACTTTTGTCACCAAATTTTCAATATAGCCATTTTAAGACCTCTGCTCATGACCAGTGTCACTGTGATTTTCTTAACCTGTCCTGAACATTGATTTTGCACACCGACCGCGCCATTGTGCGCTACTTGCGAAAAAACACATTTTGGGTGAGATGTGAAAAATTACAGCTATACTGCTAATAAGGAGGTGTGGTAAAATGGCAATGTTGAAAATCTGTAGTGAAAATATTAAAAATTTGTAACGCTCGTAAAACAGTCATTTTTGGGAATTTTTTCACCGAATTTTCAACATAGGGTTTTGGGGGGGCCTACCTCATGAACTGTGACACTGTCAATTCGTTACTTGATCCCAAAAGGTGGTTCCACGCAGTGACTGTAAAATCACCTTTTGGGACCGAATAACAAAATGACAGTGCCAGAATTCATGAGGTGAGATCTCAAGAACCCCATGTTGAACATTTGGTGAAAAAAATTCCCAAAAATGTCTGAGATATGCATCAAAGTTGAAAAAACCCTATTTATTCCATTATACAGCTTAGTGCCATTTCTTCAGTTTACAGTCAGCTTTGAAGAGTGCAGACATGTTCCTGGTCCAACGAAGATCGTTGCGCCAGACACAGAGGTAAGTATGGGGTGAGGGGGGGTGTGGGGAGGCAGGGTGCGCAGAGGATGGGCATGGATGGGAGGAGGGGGGTCAAGACAGTCAGCGAGGGACCGTGTTTTTCTTACAGGTCATTTCATTTTAAGACAACATGGGACTTTTGCCACGCTGGGGTGGGCTCCCAGCATGGCAGCTGGAAGGTTGTTTTGGGGGGGCAGTGGAGCCGAGGGGGATTGGGCACCCCCCGTCAGACGTATGGACGTTTGCCAAACTGGCGTGGGCTCCCAGCGTGGCAACTGGAAGTCAGATTTTTTGTGTGTAGGGGTACAGTGGAGCCGATGGGGGATTGGGCACCCCTGTTGCCATACAGACTTTTGCCACGCTGGGGTGGGCTCCCAGTGTGGCACCTGTAAATCTGTTGGGGGATGAGCGGAGCTGACAGGGGGTTGAGCACCCCTGCTGGCCATACAGTGTGTGGGGGGACTCAGAACTGCATGAGCATGCTGGGGTGGGCTCCCAGCCTGCTACGTAGGTGTGTGTGTTGGGGGTGAACTGTCTATGACAGTTCGGATGCAGTGAGCGCTGATGTGTAGGCAAGTTGCATACTGCCGATGGACAGCAGTATGCAAATTGCCTACACAAGCCGCGGTGTCTTCCTTTCAACTGTACACCACTGCATCTGAACGGCTGTCATAGGCAGCTTGGACATTCATTGGTGCGCTGCAGCTGCATCTGCAAAAGGGAGCAGGGCATTGGAAGTGGGGGAGGCACACCTACAAAAACTCGTATGGTGGCACTATGTTTCTTGCACATGTGTGCAAGCAAACAAAACAAGTTACTGTTTGTTTATGACTTTCAAAGAATCCACTGGTAGCACCTGGTCTGGAGATAAAAAACACTGCTACTGAGTAAAGCAGCATAAGTTAAGCATACTGTGAGCCCACACACAAAAAGCAGATGCTGCAATGAAAGCCCTGGTACTTCGACCACTTACCAAAAAACCTGTGTTCGAAGTGCCGGGGCTTTTGTTTAAGCGTCCGTTTTTTTGTGCAAGGGCCCACAATAAAGCTTAATTTATGCTACTTTACTGAGTAACAGCATTTGTAGCCTTTCAAGCAAGTGCTACCCATGGATTTTTTTGTATGACTACTTGGACCTGGAAGTCTGGGAGTAGCACTGGCACAGTTTTCCATAGTGCACTATTTCCTGTTGCTGTAGTGTTTATGACTTTGCATGCACTGGGTCTGGCATCAGTACTCCATGTTGTGGTTCAGGATTCATAAGACCTTGTCTTGAACTGTTTGACTTTTGTAGCACCAGACCTAGCAATCAAGCAGCTGTATGCAAACTGTCTTGCTGCAACTCCATGAGTGGGGAGCCCCAAAACATCTGCCTCATGTCTCCCTGTTCTGTTTCATAATGTTTGATTGTCCCTGCTGGTTGTTGCTCTTGCCCTGACTCAACAACAAGTTCTTTGGAAAGTGGATTTTAACACAGAAAACCAGGAAAAGGGGAAGTTGACTGAACAGCTGATGCTCTTGGGGGGGACTATGCAATCCTAGGATCCTGTGTAGATGCATGAATTGCACTATAATAAGGTAAACTCCTGCTCTGGGTAGGGGGTTAGCAACAACCACCTGCAAACATAAATAATATTTCCTTTTTTTTATAATCCATGTTTATTGATTTTCATTAGAATTTTACACAAAAGAATTATAACAGATAAACAAATGTCATTGTGGTTAGTAGGGTGCATACAGAAAACTGTCAGGTTACAGAGCACAACTGATTTTATTACAATAACAGATTAGATATACTACTGATTCATTTTTCAGCAGTACAAATTCCTTGTGTGGGGGGAGGGGGTTCACCAGAAGTACACCTTCCCTGAGGACACTAAAATTCAGGGGATGAATAAGGGATCTTTGGCCATCACAAAAGTGACCCACCTCACCATCTAATGGTACATTTTTCAACTTGATGCCATAACAAAAATGTCAATTGTTCTATTTCATAAATTCCGTTTATGATCTGATACCACTACTTCAGGGTGGATGGGTTCTTGCCAAGTCACTTTTGGTGATAAATTTATTTGCGGCTACCAGTAATACAGACATTAGATATTTTTTAGCTGTGTCTCTTTCCTTATGCGTCCAGTTGGTAAATAGGAAGAGCTGTTTTGTAAGCTGCAGTTGAGGAGTGAAAATCTCCTGCAAGGTGTGACCCAATGCCTGTTAAAAGGGTTGAAGTGATAGGCAGGACCACATTACACCGCAGAGTGTGGCTCTGGGTTCTCTATATTTCTGCTAGCATGCCGGGGCTAGAGCCATGTCTTGATGTACTTGTACTGGGGTAAGGAAGTAACCGATAAGACATTTCCAGTTATATTCCTGTCACAGCATGGAGCTTATGGCCTTGTGGATATATTGGTAGATTTGTTGCCTTGGTTCCAGAATGACTGGAGATGTGAGCTCGTTGTTCCAATTATCTAATCCCCAAATCTGCATTGGCGGGCCTGCCTGTTGAAGAAGGGAGTGGAGCTGAGATACCAGATGCTCCCCCAGGTCCTCTGCAATTGCATTTGTGAAATAGGTCTAGAAAGGTGTGCCCAAAGGGGCAATGAGTTATTAAGGAGTAGGGAAAGATAAGTTCTGTTTTAAAAATATTGAAATTAGGCTGAGTACAGGAGAGCTAGGAGATCCTGAAGTGTTTGCAATGTAATAATTCCCCCATCTCTCCATAGGGACAGAGAGCCCGAAAGGCCTTGCCTGCACTATGTTTTATAACTTGGATCCATTTTGCCAGAGAAAATCTGGGTGCAAGTGCAAGGGAGGGAACCAGCGTAACTTCCCTTCTAACTCCAACTGTCAGAGGACCAGTGCCATGGGCATAAAACTGTATTGACATATGTAACCCCCCTGCAAATGGGGGTTCCCAAAAGTCTTCCAGGAGCTTGCCTCAATGCTCCAAGTCTGGGTGGTGTTCAGCGTCTGAACTGTTTCTTTTTTTTGCATTTTATGTTTATCGCCTCCCCCGTGCCACACTGGCCCCCACTCCTTCGGGCTCCACAAGCTCCCTGACCCCACTGGCCTTTATCCAGCCCCCCTCAGGTCCTCAAATCGCGGCCAATCCCCCGGGACATCCCGGTGTATCCCTATCACCGGGCGGGTCTCCCTCCTCCGAGGGGGAAGGGCACCGGAGGGGTGGGTCCCCAGCACACACTTATACTAGGGCCCGGGGGATGCCGCTGAGGAGCAGAAGGCTCTGGGCAGGCACTGGGGGTACCCAAGAGAGCAGGGAGCCGTCATCTAGGCGGCCAGTGGGCAATTTTCTGAGCTTGTGGGGAGGTAGCGCAGGACGACAAGGCGACGCCGGCCTGCTCCTCCCAAGTAACTGGGCCAGAGCTTGTCTGCCTGCTCCCAGCCTCCGCTAGGAGCCAGCAAGACACCGGCCCTGTCCCCTGCCCTCCCCCCAGAGAAGGAGAGCTGTCGCGGGATGCTCAATCCTTCCCTCCCCCAGCCAGCCCTCCAGTGATCAGATCTGTTCCTGAACTCGGGTCACTGCCATCGCAAGCGGGAATCCAACCGCTGCGCCAACGGGCCGGCATGTCTGAACTGTTTCAATGTGGTTCCAAGTGAGTGCTATTTGAGCCTCCATGTACTGTCTTTTTAAGAACTGTAGGCTTTGCAGACATAATTAATTAAGAAGGGGGATTGTGTGTTTCAATGCCCAAGTCCCAACCGGGCTGCTGTCAACTCGCTCTGTTTCTGCTGTCGCTAAATGCGCAGAGGGAGCTCTTTCAAAAGGTGTTACAATCTGCCTGGAATTGTTTAGAATAATAATGAAAATACAATTTGTCTAACCTGCTTTTCTTTGCAGTCTGAACTGTTTTTGCCTAGCCCTGCATTCTGGTTTTGAACTGCTGAACTGGACCAATCACTGTGGAGGGACCTTTAAAATGGAGTCTGCTGCTGAAAAATCAGAACTTGGACTCTCATTGTGGAGCCAGCCACCTATGTACTATATGGCCAGTGACTCTGGGAAATGTAGTTTTGACCTTGGCACCTTTTTCTACCAACAGAGGGAGTCTTATTGTGAGTGACAGCTGAATCAGCCAACAGAATAGTGTGGAGCTAAAGGAAATGCCCTGCTCTGTGACTGGAAAGATCAGATCAGTTGTGGCAGTGAAGAGAAAAGGAGCTATGTGCTTCTGCGGTGTATAGTTTTGCACTGGAATCGTGTGTGAGGCCCTGAGTTTTGGTCTGTAGTCTTTGTGAGTGCCAGTTTGGACTGAATCTGAGTTGTGAGGAGAACGAAGCACTAGAAGTGTGTAAACCAGCCTCACCCTGTAGAAGACTGGAGAAATTGCTGAATCACGCTTGGTCTGTCTTGAACTGAAGGTGCTGTGTGTACTTCCAGGTATTTTGCAGTAATTGCGATTGGGATCAAGGTGCAGCCTGCCTGGTACAGTACTTTCCTTTTACATATGAATGTGCGTAGTGCTTGTGGGGAATCGCTATTTCCAGTCCCCCGTGCTGTGTGCTGTGTGCTGAAGTTGGAAGCAAACCCCAGCTTAGCTTGGACTAAATACGTTTGCTATCAACTGCAGTGGGGTCCAGTCACAAGGACCTTGTCTCCATGCCCTGTTGTTCTGGCAATCCAGAAGAACATCTACCATCCAGTCCTCAGCTTGGGTATTGTGAGTACAAATCAGGGTATTCCCCTGCAGTCTGTTTTCAATCATAAGTGTGTCATCTAATTCTTGTTGTTTCCCTGCTTCATAGACTGAGCCATCTGGCTCCAGATTACAATTGGGTGTTGCGCATATATTTTCTTCTACAGGGCCCCATCCATCTGCACCTGCCGGCCAACCCTGGGCAATGGACCTGGCTAGCCCCCCCCCCAACCTGGGTACCCATAGTGTGACTTTTCAGACCCTGTATGTGTGCACAGTACTGTGATTTAATGCCACCAATTAACCTGATTTCCCCCTCCTGTGTTACTGCCCCCTAAATAAATCAGATTTGTTGTTGTTATACTATATACTGTCTGTGGTGTTAGTACTTATGGAAACAGTATTGTGTTTTGCTGTGTATGTTGTTTAACCTTATTTTACAGGGGGTCCTCAGAGATGTGCTGCAGAATCAGTCTCGAGGGTAAGTGGTACCCATATGAGTGAACAGTGTGCATACATGGGGTATTGGGCTGTAACTCCGGGGTACTGTGTGAGCCACTAGAGGGAATAAAAGGGTGTCTCAGTGTCCAAGAGGGCTGTGACCAAGCTAGTCTAAACACTACAAACCCTGACCTCTGGGTGGAGGCACCCGCCATAGGACCTAGGCCCCTCAACCTGTCCGTAGTCAAGCAGGCAGGGGTAATAGCCCTTGGGATAGCACCACTTAGGGGTTACACATACAGGGAGAAGCTGGTGGTCCGAAGATTGGGAGGATCAGGGTGGAATAGTATTACTCTGGTGTAACCCCTGGAGTGCAGCTCTCTCAAGGTGAACCCACTGTTAAAAGGTGGAGTTCTAAAGCCAGTATAAGCTGGCCTACATTCGTGTTGCTTCATAATAGGTAACCAGGCACAGAAGTCCAAGTCCCATCCCTTCCCTTTTGGGAGACATAAAGTGGTACACTTCATTCTAGATGTTTGCCTTGCCAGAGGAATCAGAACATACATCTCCAAGCTGCCCATGTGGTTGTAGAGACTGAGATGGACAGAGACTGAAAAAGAGAAATTTAGGCAATACCATTATTTTCAGGGAAGCCACCCCAAGCTGTAAAGACAGTGGGAGTAGGTTCCATGTGTCTAGCAGCTCCTGTTGGGCACTAACTTGCAGCTGAGAAATTTGAAAGCAAACAGACAAGAGGCTGAACTGGTAAGAGGGAAACCCAGATATTTCATGAAACTAAGGTCCCACGAAAAGGGTACTGTTGTCTGAGGTAAGCACAAGAGGAGAAAATTGTTAACATAGAAACATAGACTTTGACAGCAGATAAGGACCGCTTGGCCCACCTAGTCTGCCCATTTCCCTACCTAGAGGATAAGCTGCAGATCCTATTTAACCAACAACCTATTTCTTCCTACCCCCCCCCACAATAATTGCCTAATGCCTGTCCCATGCATTCTTGAATTCTCCCACAGTTTTAAACCCCACAACCTCCTCAGGAAGGCTGTTCCATGCATCCACCCCTCTCTGTAAAAAATACTTCCTCATATTGCCCCTGAACCACCCCCCATCTTTAAATTGTGTCCCCTTGTTCTTGCACGTCTCTTTTTCTGAAAGATGCTACCCTCTTGGACTTTGTTGAGTCCACTGAGGTACTTAAAAGATTCTATCATGTCCTTCCTCTCCCTTCTTTCCTCAAGAGTATACATATTAAGCTCCTTTAGTCTCTCCTCGTACGGCTTCATTGCAGACCCTGCACCATTTTAGTTGCCCTCCTATGGACTGCCTCTATCCTATCTATGTCCTTGTGGAGATGGGGTCTCCAGAACTGGACACAGTACTCCAGATGGAGTCTCACCAACTGTCTGTACAGAGGGATAACAACTTCCTGTTTTCTGCTGGTGATGCCTCTCCCTATGCATCCCAGTATACCCCCAGCCCTCCTTACTGCCTTCTCACATTGCTTGCCAACCTTAAGGTCATCTGATATGATTACCCCCAGGTCCCTTTCTTTTTGTTGTTGTTGCTACTTCCCCCCCATTGTGTATTCTTCCCCTGGGTTCTTGTTTCCCAGGTGCATTATTTTGCACTTCTTTGCATTGAATCCTAGCTGCCATACTTCTGACCATTCCTCCAACATTGCCAAGTCCCTTCTCATCATTTCCATGCCTCCTTGTCTATCAACCCTGTTGCAGATCTTTGTGTCATCTGCAAAGAGGCATACTTTTCCTTCCAGTCCCTCTGCAATGTCACTTATAAAGACAATAAAAAGGACTGGACCCAGTACTGAACCCTGTGGTACCCCACTAGTAACCCCTCTTTCTTCAGAGTGGACTCCATTTACAATTACCTTCTGTGTCCTGTTGTCCAGCCAATGTTTTACCCAGGCTACCACCCTGGGACCCACTCCCAGGCTGGTTAATTTGACTATTAATCTTTTGTGTGAGACTGTGTCAAATGCCTTGCTAAAGTCTAGGTAGGCCATGTCCACAGCACCTCCCTGGTCTACTACTTTGGTCACCCAGTCAAAGAAATCTATTAGATTTGTTTGACATGACCTTCCCGCCAGAACCCATGCTGCCTCGGGTCCTGTGCCCCACTGGCCTCTAGGTACTCAACCATTCTTTCCTTCAGAAGTGACTCCATCACTTTCCCTACCACAGAGGTCAAACTGACAGGTCTGTAGTTTCCTGCCTCTGTCTTGGTCCCACTTTTGTGAAGGGAAATCACATCTGCCTTCCTTCAGTCCTCAGGTACCATACCATCCTCCCACGATTTATTAAAAAGAGTAGCCAGTGGTTTCACTAGTTCCCCCCTTAATTCTTTTAGAATTCTGGGGTGAATTCCATCAGGCCCCATTGCTTTGTCCACCTTCAGTTTTAGGAGTTCTTTCAGAACCCTTTCTTCTGTGAAAGGACTGGGATTGACTCCCCTATCAAGAGTGCTTCTGTTAATTGGAATAGACAATTCCCCCTCCTCTTTTGTGAATACTGAGCAGAAATATTCATTCAGTATCCCTGCTTTTTCACTGTCCCCCTCTGCCCACCCACCGTTCATTCTGTTCAGCCTCACTATCCCTCCCTTTGTCGTTCTACGTTCGCTGATGTACCTATAAAAGGTTGCATCCCCCTTCTTAACCGAGTTGGCTATCTTTTCCTCAGTTTGGGCCTTTGCTATTCTGACTTCCCTCACTGCTTCTTTCTGCCTTAACTGGTACAGCTCTCTGTCCTGCTCCTTCTGTGTTTCCTTATACTTCCGGAATGCTATCTTTTTCTCCCTGACTTTCCCAACCGCCTCTTTTGAGAACCATAGTGGCTTTTTCTTCCATTTTGATTTGTTTATTTGCTTCACACAAAGGCTTGTTGCCTCTGTGATGGCAGTTTTGATGATTCCCCATTGTTGCTCCACCACTCCTTCTAGCCTGTTTGCTAGTGCTTTTCTGAGGCACTCTCCCATCTTGCCAAAGTCAGCCCTCCTGAAGTCCAGTACCCTCACTTTTGTATGGCTTGACTCTGTAGCTGAGTTTAATGTGAACCACACTGTTTGATGGTCACCTGTTCCCAGATGGCAACCCACTTCTAGATCTGAGATCCTCTCTCTGCCCCATTTAAGAGTATGAGGTCTAAGATTGCTCCCTCACAAGTGGGTTCTGAAACTAGCTGTCTGAGGCCTGCCACCTGTAGGGCATCGAGAATGGCCCTGCTCTTGGATGTGGCTGCAGCAAATGTGCTCCAGTTAACATCTGGCATATTCAGGTCTCCCATCAACAGTATCTCCCCTTTCTCTGCCATCCTAAGAATGCCTTCTATCATATCCTTGCCCATTCCCTTCCCCTGACATGGGGGTCTGTACACAACCCCTGTGCGGATTGTGGTGCCCTTTCCAGTCTCCAAGGTGACCCACAAAGCCTCCTCTCCTCCCTGTTTATCAATCAATCAATCAAAACTTTATTTATAAAAAGGCGCCTTTCTAAAAACCAAGGCACCTGTACATCACATAATAAGACAATATTACTAAAAACAATAAAATTAACCACATTAATAATACTTAAAAATCATTATACGCTTGTTTAAAAAGATGTGTTTTAAGTGCTCCCTTAAAAGATTCGACGGGCGGGCAATCTTGTATCTGATGAGGTAGAGAATTCCACAGGGTCAGGGCCACAAAACTAAAAGATCTGGCCCCGGAGGTCTTCAAACGAACCCTGGGAATCTCTAGCAATCCCTCGTCAGTGGATCGGAGAGAGCGGTAGGGGACAGTAGGGATGAAGAAGATCTTTCAGGTAGCTAGGTCCCTGATCATGTAGGGCCTTATAGGTCAGCAAACTGACCTTGAAGGTGATACGCCAGCATATTGGCAGCCAGTGCAGTCCGCGAAGCACAGGCGTTATATGACTGATCCTAGAGGAACCAGTCAATAGTCTGGCTGCTGCATTCTGCCCTAGCTGCAAGCGGTGAATATCAACCCCCGGTAGCCCAAGATAAAGGGAATTGCAGTAGTCAAGACGGGAGGTAACGAAGGCGTGGGCCAAAGTAGGGAGATCGTCGGGAGGAACCAGGTGCTTCACCCGGGCAATGTTCCTCGGGTGGTAAAGAGAGGCTTTGACAACTGCCAACACCTGTGATTTAAGTGTTAAACAGCTGTCAAAAACAACGCCCAGATTCCGCACCGGTCTGAGGTAGTTAGCTGGACACCCCCGAGCCATAAGCCCGAGGGAGATCCAGCCAACAAACCCACCTCCCGGCGACCTGGGTCCACGACCAACACCTCAGTTTTTCTTGGATTCAACCGCAGCCAACTCACATTCATCCAGTCCTGGATTTCGGCAAGACAGTTATTAAAAACCGAGAGAAAGGCATCTTGGTCAGGTACAAAGGACATGTACAGTTGAGTATCATCTGCATAGCAGTGAAAACTCAAACCGTACCGCCTAATGATTGATCCCAACAGCAGCATGTACACCGCAAACAACATGGGTGCCAAAATGGAGCCCTGCAGTACCCCACAGGATAGGGAGAATGATGTCGAGGAAAAAATCCCAGACACCACCCTCTGAGTCCTACCCTCGAGGAAAGATCGAAACCAACTGAGGACTGTACCAGACAGTCCACAGATAAACCGCAGGTGTTCCAACAGCACACCATGGTCCACGGTGTCAAATGCCGCAGAGAGATCAAGAAGGACCAAGATAGAACAGGTCCTTCGATCTCTCGTTATCAGAAGATCATTTAGTACCCAGACCAGAGCCATCTCGGTACTATGTCTCTTCCTAAATCCGGACTGGATAGAATCATAGACATCGTGGCTGGTTAAATGATCATCCAACTGCGACGCAACCACCTTCTCAATAACCTTTCCCACAAAGGGTAGGTTAGAGATGGGTCTGTAATTAGCCAGACAGTCTGGGTCCAAGGAGGGCTTCTTAAGAAGGGGCTGAACCAAATCCTCCTTCAGAGGATTTGGAAAAATCCCCCTCTCCAAAGACCTCCAGACTATCTCAGCCAAAACTGGGCTGATTTTATCTACACAGCCCACTAGGAGACGTGTAGAGCCCGGATCCAGACCACAGTTAGTCGGATGCAATAATCAGATGACCATCACAATGTAATTTATTGTGGAAAGGCTGAAATCGGACCACACAAAACCGGTGTCCGACATCTCCTGTCGACCATCACAACTCCCACTAGAGAGGGTCAGGCGGACGTCGGACCTTATTTTGACAACCTTATCTGAAAAGAATTGAGCAAGCTACTCACACCATTCTTGAGAAAAGGCTCTTCTGGGCTGAAGACAGATTGGATTGCACAATCTGTCCACGGTCTGGAAAAGCTGAGCTGGTCTATTCTGAGCAGCAGCAATCTCTCTGGACAGGAATTCTGCCTTCTTACGAGAGATTGCTGATTGATAGACCACATAATGGTACATCAATCTAAGTTTGTCACAATCCAAGCCCGACCTCCGCCAACATCTCTCTAGTCTTTGTCCAGCTCTCCTCAACCCCCTTAGAGTCTCATCAAACCAAGGAGACCTAGGGCGAAGAGTGAGAGGACGTACACAAACAGGTGCAATGGAATCCAGGGCCTGTGTCACTGCCTTATTATAGGCAAGTACCAAGTCCCCTGGATCCATGCAATCACTCAAAAAACCCAGTAGGTCCAGCACCGCCATCAGGCCATCTGGGGAAACACCCCTCAAACAGCGGTACCAGACCATCTCCATAGGGGCTGGCCTACTAAGGGTGGCCTCAAAACTGAACCCAATGGAATGATGGTCAGACCATCTGACTGGTTCCACCACCAAATCGGATATTTCCATCCCCAGTAGGAACACCAAGTCCAATGAATAACCTCCAATATGGGTCAGGGAAGAAATAACCTGTGTGAAGCCCAGTGAAATCATTAACTGACGGAAGTCTTGACCAAACTGCAAGAGTTCATCATTGACCCAGGCATTGAAATCCCCCAGAACCAACCATCTGGGGGATCCCAATGTCAGGTCGACAATGAAGTCTTCGACTTCCTGCAGGAAAACATTCCCATCACCTGGTGGACAGTAGATGAGAAGAATCCTGTGCCCACACCCTCACCCATAATACATTCAAAGGAATTGGTAGTACCCACTGGTACTTTCACTAGGCCCAGTTCTGATCTAAAACAGACGGCAACACCCCTGCCCCTACGATCCATCCTAGGGCGATGTATCACTGAATACCCAACTGGAATTGCTGAAGCCAAAACCAGGCCAGCATTTTCATTCAGCCAGGTCTTGGTGATGCACGCCAGGTCAGATGTTCCAACAAGATCAGCTGTAATAGCGGTCTTGTTTTTAATGGACCTGGCATTACATAACACCACCCGAGTAGGATGAGCATCCGAGGATGACCGTGCTACCTGCTGACTACCAGCAGAACCCTTGGGTATAGGAACCAGCCAGGGAGAACCTCTTTCCTGGACCTATTTCACCCCAGGGCATCTCCTTGTCCCCACTATCCCTATCCACCCACTCGTCTCCAACCCCTCTTCAGGCCCAGCCCTCGTCCTCCCCTTTTTCCTGGTAATCCCCAGAGCCCTACACCATCTATACACCTCTGGTGACAGGGGAGGACAAAAGAATGGACAGAGGTCTCTGAGCCTGGAAAGGGAATAATACCCGACCGTCCTAATACCATCCCAACACATATTTACTGCGCTAACTAAATACAGAAAACAATCCCAAACTACAAATTCAACCTAAATCTAAATCCAAATAAACAATAAAAAAAAGAAAACTATAAAATCAAATAAATACCCTCAAACACCTACCCAAACAAAAGAAAAAAGAAATATAAATACAAAATAACGTAAGTTCAAGAGTATGAAATTTATAATGAAAAATATAAAAACAAAACAATTCTTTTCTTCAGCTGCTGAAGGCCCTCTCACAGCCTAAGGAGGCCAACAGAGCACAGGTACTTTCACTTCCTGAGACCAAAGAACCTTTTACTTTTAATTTATCATTCCAACCCCCTAGCACTCTCACTACCAGGGGGACCAGGAAGGCACTCTCACTGCCAGTCAGATGTAAGAATAAAATTATTTCCTTCATCTTGAAGTTTTAAGTGGAACTGTTTAAAAAGGACTGGTCTCAATACAAGTTAATAGGAGGATGCAGAAAATCCTGAAGATGGGCCCAGTATATACACTAGCAGACCAACAATGAGTGAGGACCCCCCCCCACACCCCCAAAAACCCTAATCAGACTACACCACACAGGACCTGCAGCCACAGATACCCAGAGGCCAGACTAAAAAGTCCAACCTCGGGATACCTTAAGAGTACCCCAAAAGCCTCTAGCTCCTCAGAGGCAAAGTGAGGCAGCTCCTGCTCGGTCCCAGGCAGCGCAGACCACGATCACCCAGGCACAAATGGGGCGGTAGGAGCCTCAGTCAGCTAATACACCATACGAGGCCTGCTTCCCCAAATTTAATGCTGAGCACTCCAAATAGAAAGTATATAGTCAGAAAAAATAATAAGATCCCAGAAACGGAGGGCAACCTATCAATGAATAAGATCCCCCTACTCACAGTACTTCGGAGCAGAATCAGCAGTTCAATCCATCAGCTTCCTGGCCCTTCAGTCCCAGACATCCCTGTCAGGCCCTCTGATCATTAACAGACCAACAGATGATAATCCGGATGACAAAAGTCAGAAATAAATCCAACAAATCGAATCGTGACACCAGGCCAAAAAATGAGGCTTTAAACTCCACGATCAATACACAGCGAAAATCCGCTGTAAATATTAAATCCAGTCAACTGAGCCCACAAACGACAGTAGATAAAACTCATGTGGAAATCAGCAGCTCCAAAATACACCATACAGGAGCCAGGAAATCCCACTGGCAGCACCTGCAAGCTCAGCACACTCTCCCGCCGCGTCGCTGAAGGCAGATAGATACGATACACCACTCAGGATATCACCAGCGATATTACTTGCCAACCCAGCTTATTCCTTCATTGTACTAGTTGTACCTGTTCTTTAAACCCTCGCTCCAGCACCAATGAGAGCTCGGAATTGCGAAAAACCAATTTGTTTAATCGATGGAGATTTGAAAAGCACAGTACGCTAAAATAAGCGCAGTAAGCACAGTAAGCTAAAAATAAAATAAAACGCAGGGAAAACAGTAAGGAAGCAGGAACACAAACTAAACAGCCGACAGCGCTCCCAGCCCGGTGGCCATCTTGGAATTCCTACCTTCACTCTTTTGTTGAGTTGCTTTAATCCCTTCCTTTACACAGAGAGCTACTCCTCCCCCTCTTGTCTCCTGCCTGTCTCTCCTGTAGGTTATGTGCCCTGGTATGTTAACATCCCAGTCATGGTTCTGTGTGTACCATGTTTCTGTGACTGCTATTGTTTTCAGACATCCCTCTTCCATCAAGGCCACCAGCTCAGGGAGCTTGTTGCCTAGACTATGGGCATTGGTACTCATTACCCTCCATTTCCTGATGGCCTTACTCCTTTTTGCCCCATCCCTGTCCTTCTTGCCTTTGTTGCTTTCCCCATTTACCCCTGCCCTTCTCCCTATCGACACCTCTATGTTGGAGTTTACTGCACTTACTACCAAGATTTTTTTGGGGGGGGCTAGGATTTTCCTGCTCCTTTCCAGTGCCTCCCCCCTTGGCTAGTTTAAATGCTTGCCAATGAAGCATTTAAGCTTATCACCTAGGATCCTGGTTCCCCTCCTGGACAGATTCAGCTCATCATGCCAATATAGGCTTGCATCACTTCAGGTGGACCCCCAGTCCCCAGTGAAGCCAAATCCCTCAGCTCCACACCGGTTTTTCAACCACTGATTGAATCCCATGGTGTGGAACACCCTAGCCTCTCCTACGCCATAGATGGGTAGCACCTCTGAGAAGGTTACCATGCGTGCTACTTGTCTAAGGCCCCTCCCCAATTCCACAAACTCTTTCTGCACTTCTCTAATCCCTTTCTTAGCCAGGTTATTTGTCCCTAGGTAGACAATGACATCCAGCTCCCTCCCCTGTGCAGCTGCTCTGGCAATCCTGAGGATTCACTCCCTGTCCCTCCAAGCCATGGAGCCAGGCAGGCACCTTACCTTACCTTCCTCTCCCCTTCCTCTCCCAGTTCTGCCTTCCTAACAATGGAGTCCCCCACCATGAGTTATTCCCTTCCCCTGTGGGATCCCCTGCCACCCTCCTGTGGGTCTCCTTTGTGGAGATTCCCAGCATCCTCCTTGGTCTCTACTGCAGGTGCCTCCATAGAGGAACCACACTTTGCCAGAATGGCATAGGAATTGTGGAGAGGTACAACTGGAGGGATGCACCTCTGTTCCACCACCCTCACCCTCCCTGAGCCCACTGTGGTCCAACCGCTCCTCTTTTTTGGCAACCTCTGAGGCAACAGCAGTGGTACTGGTGGTCCCTGGATGGAAGAGGAGGTCCCACAAATCCTAGCCAACTCAGCCTGGAGATGAGCAACCTCCTCCCTCAGCCCAGAGAGGTGCCTGCAGATGGGACAACACCACATCCTCCAGAATGTCTCATGGAAGACTGCTGCTTCACAGCCACTGCACTGCACTGCACCACTCCCATCATGTCTTATTTCTGGCCCCTTAACTGTTTGAAATCCTTACTCTTTCCTCTGTTTTTTTCTCTCTCTCTCTCTCTCTCCTTACTTTCTGCCTGTGTGCCCTTTAAGCTCCTGATTGTCCTGTTCTGAGAAAAGAATATCCTATATTTCTCAGTAGACCCCTTACTTGCTCAGAGACAGGCCTCCAGCAGCTAGAGGGGGCTGGTGAGCTACTCTTGCCCTTCTAGGATGGTGGGTCTTTGGTGGCTCTGTGATCACTCACTTCCTGCTTCCAAATGGGAAGTTCCTGTTGTCAGTCAAATTCTGTGCCTATAAAAGTAGAACTAGCTTTGGAGGGGAGGGAAGGAGGGCAATATAGTCCCAGTAGAGAAGTCCAGTCACACAGCAGTCCTTTCTCCTGGTGTCTTCTGCCAAGCTACTAGCAGAATCTTTCTAAGGCAGTCTTTAAATTTAGCTTCCTTCTAGCTAAGCCACTCCCCCTACTTACTAGATCATTCTACAAGTAATTTAAACTGCACAGTTATCAAGTCCTTTCAATCACCTGAGATTTACACCTAGATAACTGTTCAGATAACTATTCAGTTCAGTTAACTCACACAAACACACTTTTTTTTGTTTTGTTTGTTTGTTTGTTTTACCCTAAATTAAAGGTCTAAGTACAAGAGTTCTACTTCTTTAGTCCCAGTAGAGAAGTCCAGTCACACAGCAGTCCTTCCTCCTGGTGTCTTCTGCCAAGCTACCAAACAAGGCCTCAGTCTTTTTTTAATTTTTTATTTATAAGTTATTCAAAAAGAACAACAAGTGTACAGAATAAACATTGCAAACTCATGGACCACAGACCCTTACAGGTCAAGATATTAGAATAATATTACAAGACATAGCAAAGCTCTGTGAAATAGCAGAACAGTTCCAAACCTATTATTAAGGAGATATAGTATAGTAGAATGGAGAATGTAAAACTCTCACCACATAACAATAACATATAAACCAATTTGTTGTTTTTTTCTACTTCTTGCAGGATTAAAAGAAAAGAGAGGAAGGCTGGAAGCCCGTATGGAGAAAGCAGGCAATAAAAACAGATGGTTCATGCTCAGTTAAACTAACATTGGATCCTGCACTGAAAGGCAACAAACATGTCACTGTGTTGGGGGGGGGGGGGGCATAAAGTGAAACCATGACTCATTAGTCTACACAGTGAGTAGTATGTCCAAAGGCACTCATCTGTCTGAAGTCTGTACCCATACAGTAACAAAACAGGCTATATAACCTGTGCCATCAAAAACAAACAGTTCCTAGAATATGAGACATAAATAGCTTGTTACATGGCAGTTTAGCATGCAAAATATAGTTGAGTCAACCATCAGACACAGCCATAGAGAGCAGTACAGTCGATGCAGGCTTAAGTATGGCAGAATGTCCAAAAAAATCAGTCATTGTCCATGTCCTGCTCCAGTGATTCTGATGACTGAGAGAGCTTACTCAGGTAGGATTCCAGTGCAGCTGTATCTGTAAAGATATGTTTCTATGCCTGGTGAGTGACTTTTAGACAAGCTGGGAAAAGTAACTGTGCCTTAACCCCATTCTCCAGGAATTACATAGAAACATAGAAACATAGACTTTGATGGCAGATAAGGACCGCTTGGCCCACCTAGTCTGCCCATTTCCCTACCTAAAGGACAAGCTGCAGATCCTATTTAACCAACAGCCTATTTCTTCCTACCTCCCACAAAAATTGCCTTATGTCTGTCCCATGCATTCTTGAATTCTCCCACAGTTTTAGACCCCACAACCTCCTCAGGAAGACTGTTCCATGTGTCCACCTCCCTCTGTGTGAAAAAATACTTCCTCACATTGGCCCTGAGCCATCCACCCCCTCTATCTTCAAATTGTGTCCACTTGTTTTGCACATCTCTTTTTCTGAAAGATGCTACCCTCTTGGACTTTGTTGAGTCCACTGAGGTACTTAAACATTTCTATCATGCCCCCTCTCCCTCCTTTCCTCAAGGGTATACATATTAAGCTCCTTTAGTTTCTCCTTGTATGGCTTCTCTTGCAGACCCTGCACCATTTTAGTTGACCTCCTCTGAACTGCCTCCATCCTGTCTATGTCCTTGTGGAGATGGGGTCTCCAGAACTGGACACAGTACTCCAGATGGGGTCTCACCAACTGTCTGTACAGGGGGATAACAACTTCCTGTTTTCTGCTGGTGATACCTCTCCCTATACATCCCAGTATCCCCCCCAGCCCTCTCTACTGACTTCTCGCATTGCTTGCCAACCTTAAGGTCATCTGATATGATTACACCTAGGTCTCTTTCCATTTTTGTTGTTATTACTACCTCCCCCCATTGTGTAATCTTCCCCTGGGTTTTTGTTTCCCATGTGCATTACTTTGCACTTCTTTGCATTGAATCCAAGCTGCCATACTTCTGACCATTCCTCCAACCTTGCCAAGTCCCTTCTCATCCTTTTCACGCCTCCTTGTCTATCAACCCTGTTGCAGATCTTTGTGTCATCTGCAAAGAGGCATACTTTTCCTCCCAGTCCCTCTGCAGTGTCACTTATAAAGACATTAAAAAGGACTAGACCCAGTACTGAACCCTGAGGTACCCAACTAGTAACTCCTCTTTCTTCAAAGTGGACTCCATTTACAATTACCTTCTGTGTCCTGTTGTTCAGCCAATGTTTTACCCAGGCTGCCACCTTGGGACCCACTCCCAGGCTGGTTAATTTGACTACTAATCTTTTGTGTGGGACTGTGTCAAATGCCTTGCTAAAGTCTAGGTAGGCCATGTCCACAGACCCTCCCTGGTCTACTACTTTGGTCACCCAGTCAAAGAAATCAATTAGATTTGTCTGACGTGACCTTCCCACTGTGAACCCATGCTGCCTTGGGTCCTGTGCCCCACTGGCCTCTAGATACTCAACAATTCTTTCCTTCAGAAGTGATTCCATCACTTTTCCTACCACAATGGTCATACTGACAGGTCTGTAGTTTTCTGCCTCCGTCTTGGTCCCACTTTTGTGAAGGGGAATCACATCTGCCTTCTTCCAGTCCTCCAGATTTTTAACATTGCCATTTTTACACACCTCCTTATGAACAGTGCAGCTGTCATTCTTCACATCCTGGCCGAAATGTGTTTTTGCTCTTCTGGCAGCACATTAGCACGGTCACCATGGGAAATCAGGGTTCGGGACACATTAAGAAAATCACACTGATGCCATGCATGAGCAGAGGTCCTAAAATGCCTATGTTGACATTTTTGTGATGAAACTCCATAAAATGAATGTGTTACGAGCGTGCGTTGTGCAGTTTCCACTCACCCTTGTAACTTCACAAATTAGTAATATTTTCACGCCACATTTTCAACAGTGCCATTTTTCCAAGCCTCCTTGTGAAAAGTACAGCTGTCAGTTTTCACATCCTGGCCGAAATGTGTTTTCACGCTTCCAGCGGAGAACACTGTAGTCACTGTCGGAAATCATTGTTTGGGACAATTTAGGATTAAGCGAGCAGGGGGGAGAGTGACTGAGCTCAACTGAGCTCTGTCAGAACTGCTGCGGATTTCTTTGTGGGCAGGAAAAGGCGCCAACACAGGCATGAGCCCAGGATAAAAGGGCAGCCTGCAGCACTGGGAGACATAGAACAAGCGAGTGAGGGAGAGGGAGTGCGTGAGGACAACGGAGCTCTGTTGGGACTTCTGCAGATTTCTTTGTGAGCAGAAAAAGGCAGCAATACATGCATGGGCCCAGTACAAAATGGCAGCCTGCAGGGGTGGGAGAAACAGAACTAGCAACTGAGAGTGGGGGGGAGCGAGCAAGCTCAATGGAACTCTATCATGACTGCTGTAGATTTCTTTGTGGGCAGAAAAGGGCAGCAATGCAGGCAGGAGCCCCGTGCAAAAGGGCAGGCTGCAGAGCTGGCAGAAAAGGAATGAGCAAGTGAAAGAGGGGGAGTGAGTAAGGTCAACAGAGTTCTGTTGGAACTGCTGCAGATTTCTTTGTGGCCAGAAAAAGGTGCCAACAGAGGCAGGAGCCCAGTACAAAAGGGCAGCCTGCAGTGTCAGGACAAACAGAATGAGTGCGTAAGACAGGAAGAGTGAGTGACCTCAATGGAGCTCTGTCGGGACAGCTGCAGATTTCTTTGTAGGCAGGAAAAGGTGCGACTGCAGGCAGGAGCCCAGTACAAAAGGGCAGCCTGCAGCGCCAGGAGAAACAGAATGAGCAAGTGAGACAGAGGGAGTGAGCGACCTCAACAGAGCTCTAGCGTGACTGCTGCAGATTACTTTGTGAGCAGAAAAAGGCAGCAATGCATGCAGGGGCCCAGTAAAAAAGGTGAGCCTGCAGCAGCGGGAGAAACAGAATGAGCGAGTGAGAGAGGGGGAGTGAGCGAGCTCAACAAAGCACTATTGTGACTGTTGCAAATTTCTTTGTGTGCAGAAGAAGGCAGCAACACAGACAGGAGCCCAGTACAAAAGGGCAGCCTGGAGCAGCGGCAGTGAGTGAGAGAGAGGGAGTGAGCGAGCTCAAAGAAGCTCTGTCAGGACTGCTCTAGATTTCTTTGTGGACAGAAAAAGGCACCAACAGAGGCAGGAGCCAAGTACAAAAGGGCAGCCTGCAGCGCTAGGAGAAACAGAATGAGCGAGTGAGATGGGGAGTGAGCTACCTCAACAGAGCTCTATTGTGACTGCTGCGGATTTCTTTGTGGGCAAAAAAAGGCAGCAATGCAAGCAGGAGCCCAGTGCAAAAGGCCAGCCTGCAATGCCGACAGAAAAAGAATGAGTGAGTGAGAGAGAAGGAGTGAGCAAGCTCAATGGAGGTCTATCGTGACTGCTGCAGATTTCTTTGTGGGCAGAAAAAGGCAGCAATGCAGGCAGGAGCCCAGTACAAAAGGCCAGCATGCAGCGCCAGCAGAAATGGACGAGTGAGTGACAGAGGGGGAGTGAGCGACCTCAACAGAGCTGTGTCAGGACTACTGCAGATCTCTTTGTGGGCAGAAAAAGCCACCAATGCTAGCAGGAACCCAGTACAAAAGGGCAGCCTGCAACAGCGGGAGACACAGAATGAGTGAGGGAGGGGGAGTGGGTGAGTGAGCAAGCTCAATGGAGCTCTGTCGGGACTGTTGCAGATTTCTTTGTAGCCAGAAAAAGGTGCCAACAGAGGCAGAAGCCCAGTACAAAAGGGCAGCCTGCAGTGACAGGAGAAACAGAATGAGTGCGTGAGACAGGGGGAGTGAGCGACCTCAACGGACCTCTGTCGGGACAGCTGTAGATTTCTTTGTGGGCAGAAAAAGCCCCCAACACAGGCAGGAGCCCAGTTCAAAAGGGCAGGCTGCAGCAGCAGGGATGCAGAATGAGTGAGGGAGGGGGAGTGAGTGAGCTCAACGGAGGTCTGTTGGGACTGCTCCGGATTTCTTTGTGGGTAGAAAAAAGCAGCAATGCACGCAGGGGCCCAGTACAGAACGTCAGCCTGCAGCGGTGAGCGAAACAGAATGAGTGAGTGAGACGGGGGAGTGGGTGAACTCAGTGGAGCTCTATCGTGACTACTGCAGATTTCTTTGTGGGTAGAAGAAGGTGGCAATGCAGGCAGGATCTCAGTACAAAAGGCCAGCCTGCAGCTCCTGCAGAAATGGAACGAGCGAGTGAGAGAGGGGGAGTGAGCAAGCTCATAGGACCTGTGTCAGGACTGTTGCAGATTTCTTTGTGGGCAGAAAAGGAAGCAATGCATGTAGAAGCCCACTACAAAAGGACAGCCTGCAGCAGCAGGAGAAACAGAATGACCGAGTGAGAGAAGGGGAGTGAGCGAGCTCAATGGAGCTCTATCATGACTGCTGCAGATTTCTTTGTGGGCAGAAGAAGACAGCAATGCAGGCAGGAGCCCAGTACAAAAGGGCAGGCTGCAGCACCGGCAGAAATGGAATGAGACAGAGAGGGAGAGGCAGCGAGCTCAACGGAGCTCTGTCAGGGCAGCTGCAGATTTCTTTGTGGCCAGAAAAAGGTGCCAACAGAGGCAGAAGCCCAGTACAAAAGGACAGCCTGCAGCACCAGGACAAACAGACTTCTAGGAAAACATAAACTGAACTTACAAGCTTAACAGGGCAGACTGGGTGGGCCATAGGCCCTTATCTGCCAACACTGTCTATGTATCTATGTATCTATGTATCTATGAGCGAGTAATACACGTGGAGTGAGCAACCTCAATGGAGCTCTGCCAGGACAGCTGTGAAGTTATTTCTGGGCAGAAAAAGTTGCAAATGCAGGCAGGAGCCCAGTACAAAAGGGCAGCCTGCAATGCTGGCAGAAATGGAACAACCGAGTGAGGGGGGAGTGAACGAACTCAACAGACGTCTGCCAGGACTGCTGCAGATTTCTTTGTCGGCAGAAAAAGGCACCAACTGAGGCAGGAGCCCCGGAAAAAAGGGCAGCCTGCAGCACCAGGAGAAGCAGAATGAGCGAGTGAGACAAGGAGAGTGAGCTACCTCAATGGAGCTGTATTGTGACTGCTGAAGATTGCTTTGTGGGCAGAAAAAGGCAGCAATGCAGGCAGGAGCCCAGTACAAAAGGCCAGCCTGCAGTGTTGGGAGAAACATAATGAGTGAGTGAGAGAGGGCGAGTGAGCAAGTTCAATGGAGCTGTGTCGGGACTGCTGCAGATTTCTTCGTGGGCAGAAAAAGCTCCCAATGCAGGCAGGAGCCCAGTACAAAATGACAGGCTACAGCAGCGGGAGACACAGAATGAGCGAGTGAGGGAGGGGGAGGGAGTGAGTGAGCTTAACGGATCTCTGTTGGGACAGCTACAAATTTCTTTGTGGACAGAAAAGGGTGCCAATGCAGGCAGGAGCCTAGTACAAAACAGCAGCCTGCAGCACAGGGAGAAACAGAACGAGCGCGTGACAGAGGGCCACTGAGCAAACTCAATAGACCAACACAGTCAAAATTTGGCATTGACAAATGCTTGTTTTACAAGTGCAGTTGCCTCTTTTTGTCCTGTGTTTGGGAGGAACGTTTCAGGGAGAAAAAACAAGCTTGCTGCCCTCCCAAATGATATCTTCAGGGGTTCTAGTGGCTTACAGCAAAGGTATGTGAACCTCCAGAATGATCAGTTGGTTAGTGCTGTCAGCAGGCACCCAGACATTTCCTCCTGCGGTCTAGAGCACATTGGGATTGGGATATTATGTACAGCTCTCACAGGGCGCATCTGTGCTGTTTGCACTGCTCCATGGCTCCCTTCAATAAGGCCTTGGTCTTGTTACTATTTAATTTATAGCCTGATAACTGGCCTAACTTAAAACAAAAAGCTCCATGACTGCTGTTAGGCTGACCTCTGGTTCTGATAGACAGAGGAGGATATCATCCACATACAGAGCAACATGATGTTTTCTACCATCCTCTGTCCTGCAACCTGCCATATGGGTTGAGCCAACAGCTCAATATATACTTCAAATAAAAGGGCAGAGAGTGGGCAGCCCTGATGGGTACCCCTTTCCAGAGGGAAGAATTCCAAGAGATGGCCATTTGCCCTGACCTGTGCCTGAGGTCTGGAGTAGATTGAGAAAAGTAAGTCTACAAAATGGAGAAGGAACTCAAACTTCAGGAGTGTGGCACGGAGACATGCCCAATAAACTCTACTGAATGTTTTCTCCATGTCAAGACTCAAGGTAAACAGGGGAGATTCAGTGCAAGAAGCATGATGGTGGACGAACAGCATTTACCTAATACTGTGCATGGTTTGCTGAGGCTGTATAAAACCAGTTTGGTTCATATAGATTATTGAAGTGAGAACAGCATCCATCCTATGTGCCAGTATGGACATGCATAACTTATAATCAGTGTTAACACTGAAATTGTTCAGTGGGATTCACAAAATTTGGGAGAGTGCCCTGGTTTGGGTATCACTGAAATAACTGAAAAACTCCAAGAGGGTGGGGGGCATCCCCATCCAACAATAAAGTCATCATTTTCAGGAAGAGAGAGCAGAGTTTTGGGAAGAAGGCTTTCAGAAACTTGGCTCGGTACTTGTCCAGCCCTAGACATTTGTCTGGCATGAGGCATTTTAAGGCCCCCTGGATCTCCTCTGGTGTGATAGAAGCCTGCAGGGAGGTGAGAGATTCTGGAGATAAAGCAGGGAAGTCTAAGGAGTTTAAGAAGCCCTGAATAGGCTCTGAGGTGGCTGTATCTTTGTTTGCATAGTCTGGTATAATAAGAGACAAATGCATCTGTAATTGTGCCTACTGTACATGCCCTGTCCACGTGTGCCATGATAGGCTGGCAGAGTTTCAAGATGGAGGCTCTGTACCTACTGTATATCCAGGAACCATATGCATCAGGAGAGGTGGAGCCCTGGATCCTGCATCATAATATTTTTGGTGGCGGTACTAGAGTGCCTGCTCTGTTTGTTGGTGAGTCAGGTCATCCTTTTTTTTGTTTAATTAACTCAGGTAAGCTGTAAGATTGGCTAGGGTACCCTGTTTATGCTGCATTTGGAGGAAAGTGAGAGATGCTAATAACTCATTCTTGTGGGCTTGTCTTTTTGTTTGCTTATGGGCCACATAACTGATTAGGTGTTCTCTAATTACTACCTTTATGGTGTCCCAGGACACAGATGAGGTAGTGTCCAGAGAGGTGTTAAGGGTTATAACCAAGGCCACTGTTTTTTGGTTTTTATCGGAAAACCAGGTGAAATTTTGGAATTTGGACTCCCTGAACACCAGTAAAAACAAAGATGCCATGGAATCTGGCATTTTATACCAGATAAGTAAAACTGAAAAACTTGTTTTTTTTCTTATAATTACTTCCTGTGCTATTTTCAATTTGCTTTATTTATTTGCTCTGTTTTTAAGCTATCTTTTATTCTGTTAATTTATGCACATGCTAAAAGAATGACAGAAGAATTCTGACAAAATGTAGAAATTAGAGTAACAATCACCAGTGCAATTCTGGAATCTGAAGTCTTGAAAATGGAATTTCATTGTTTTAATCACCGTAAATCAGTGGCCTTGGTTATAACGTCTTTTACGTGGTACTGCACATACTTGTGAAATTCAGGATCTTTTTTTTATACTCTATTGAATTTACAAAACTACAGGTTCACCACAATACATCAATTATTGTTTTTCACAATAAACATCTGCAACTAAAGTAAGGTAAAAAGAGCCTTATTGTCAGGTTATTGGATCTTAATACAACATGTAAAGATAACCTATGCCATTAGTACATTTATAAGAACATGTTTATCTTATAACATTCGTAATTCTGTAGTGTTAATTATTTGTAAAACCATTAAACAGAAAGTTCAGTAAAACAAACAAGTCGGTTTGGGCCTACAAAGCTAAAAAATAAAAGTTAATCTTAATCTAAAGCTAAATGCTAGATTGAACAAAGTAAATTGGCAGCAAGGGAAAATTCATTCCCACCTCCCCCCATTCAATATAGAAATTCAGGATCTTTTAAATAAAACATTCCAAATCACTACCTTGTTAGTTTTTTAAATAGTCCCAGTTCCAATGTAAGTGCCACTGGGGCATGGTCCAAGTATGTAATTGGCCCATTTGTGCAGGTGTGGACTTTATGGATGTCAGCTGCCTGTATAAAGACATAATCTATTTGCCCATATGTATAATGTAGGTGAAAGTAATTGGTGTAATCCAGGGAGTTGGGGTTGAGTTCTCTCCATAAATCTACCTAGCCCAGAGAGCCCATTAGCTTACAAACATTTTTTTTAATTAAAATTTTTATTGATTTTCTCAATACAAGAAAAAAGGACATATAGTACAGAGAAGGTATTACATAAAGTTGGTATGAAACTTTCATGCCTTAGTAACCTGTAGCATTTTCACATCTTCAAGCAAGTGCCCATATCCATATACAGTACTAATGTATTGGTCTGCTTTGTATTACTGTCTGTAATGTTAAAAGTTTCCTTCAAAAAAGTTCATACACAAGATATCTTACATTATGTTGGTGACCTTTCAAACATATTGTTGTATCAATGTCATGGAGTACAAAGTCACAGTTCTATTAGGCATTTATGCAAAATATTATGTGTATAAACTGCCTCCTGTTCAGATTATCTATAAGCAATATGCTTGGAAAAAATTAAAGGCAGAGGTGTGTCAGTCCAAATATCCAGAAAGAGAGAACAAGAGGAAAGAGAAGGAAGAAGAAGAGAGACAGAAAAAAGGGAAGAAGGAGTAGGGAGGGAGGGTAACTCTATGGTACAAAATCAGGGAAGATTTACAACTGATGCATCACCTATCTTCTCCATCTATCCTCAAAAATAAGGAGTCTGTCAGGAATAGAATGGGTTAACCGTTCTGAAACATAGAGCTCATTAACTATTTTCTGCCAACCTTCCAGGGATGAAACCATAACTGTAAGCCAGATCCTTATTATAGCTTTCTTTTCCACTAGGATTGGGATTAGGAGCAATTTAAGTGTCTGATCACAGAAGGGACCTCTATGCAGAGGAATAGCAGTTAGGATGAGACATGGTGTAATGGCTCCTGTGCAATTAAAGATACCTTCTAAAACTTGAAGCACTACTTGCTAGGATGGTTGGAGAGGGAGATTCCCAAAAGATGCACAAGTGATTTGCAGGTGTCAATCCACATCCCCTCCAACATGTTGCCCTATGAGCACCAGTGTACTTAACAACGTCTGGCATCTGGAAAAATCTATACTAGCATTTCAGTAAAAAGTCTCACCATCCCGTGGCAGCAGTGAGGTATTACAGTGGGAGAGCATACTTGTTTCAGACTTGTAAAGAGTGTTCTTATTGAGATCTGCATTCTACTGCTGTAAAATTCAAGATGTGGTATCTGGTTGGGTGGCCAGTTGGGCTGTAACAAGTTTCCGAGAAGATGGGTCCAGGTATCTTCTGCTATATAAGTGGGCGTAATTTTTCTGGAAGGCATGAATAAGCCTCTCCTTGGCCTTGTAGGTAGGAACAGATCAGTAGGTATCTATAGTGAACTGTCGAGGGGAGGCGGTATGTAGTCTGAAGCAATGCACCCCCAAAGTACCCCTTTTCTGTCAAGTAACTGTTACTAGAATTGCAAACCCTGGCAATTCCATCTTTTAGTACTTCAATCAATTGCATTAGGTTGGTAGGATGAGTCATAGGCAATGTCCCTAAATTGAACCAATTGTTCAGTGGGCATGTGTCAAGTTATTACTTCTAGTCATTGTCAGAAGATTTCTGCTGTAAAGCACGTAAACTTAGTAAGGGGTTTACACCTCAAGGGTTAGCCAAACAAATAATAATCTAAACTGAATATGTCATTCAAGATAAACTCAGTTTGTTTCCAATATGGTAGTTGAACGTCTGAGAGGCAAATACAGAAAGTCCTCAGATGAGTTGCTTTCGCATACCATCTCAGGTTTGGGAGGTTAACTCCTCCTGTGTTCTGGGGTAAATGTAGAAGCGAGAAGTGCATATGGGATGGAGTCCATTGACATATAAAGTGAGAGATGATTCTATCACATGAATTAAAATAGAATTGGCAGGCATTAGTGGCAAACTTTGGAAGAAATAAAGGATCCTAAGAAGGATATTTTGCCATATGACCTCTATTCTGTGAAAGAAGCCAAGTCCATTTGGAGAGGTCTGCCATTACTTGTTGGGTTAGCAGTTCATAATTATGGAATTCTAGGTGGTTAAGGTGTTTGGTCAATTGGATCCCTAAATACCTGATGGCCCCTTTATCTATTTAAAGTGAAAAATATGCTTTAACATTGTGGAAGGGGTGTAGTTCTTTAATAAAGCCTCAGTTTTCTGAATATTTTATTTGTAGCCTACCATTTCTCTAAACCATTGCATGACTTTGCAAAGCACTGGAATCAATTCCTCTAGGAAAGTCAGGTTTAACAAGATGTCATCCTTGAATAAAGATAATTTATAGTCTTTCCCTGATGGGTATCCCTGATATTTTAGGATCAGCACAGAGAGCCACTGCTAGGGGTTCTAGATATAACATAAATAGCAAGGGAGATAAAGGGCAACCTTGCCAAGTGCCTTGAACTAAGGAGAAAGAAGGGTTTAAAGATCCATTTTCTTGCAGGTAAGCTTGAGAGGAAGCATAGATTCCCTGCAGCATCAGGATCACATAGTCTGGGAAGCCAAAGTTTGACAGAGTAGACCAGAGGAATGTCCAATACACTCTGTTGAATATCTTTTCTGCATCCAAATTGAGTAACGTCATTGGGATGCATCCAGCTGTAGCACATTCAAAAAGAGTATGATGCACATTATCGTGTGCCTAGTGCTGTTGGGTAAATCCCACTTCATCTTTATCCATGAGGGTTCGTAACAGGGTCTCTAGGTGTTGGGCCCAGATAGCCATGAACATCTTGTAGTCTTTGTTCAATACTGACATTGGTTAGTAAGAGGCTACATATCTACAGTCGTTATCCAGTTTTGGGATTGCAGATATCACTGCAAAGTCCATGTTGGTGATGGAATAACTTCCGTTTGGACTGCTCAGAAGGTCTCCAGCAGATTGGGGAAGAAGATCCTGAAACCTTTTATAAAATTCTGCTGGATAGCCATCAGGACCCAGACATTTTTGGAACTTTGCTTCTTTAAGGACTGTTTGAATCTCTTCTGCTAAGATGGGGAGCAATAACCACTGGGCCACTGCTGGCTGTTAAAGTGGGAGAGGAAGGTGCTGCAAGTAGCTGTGAATGCTGTCTGGGGATGGCCATCCTTCTGAGGTGTAGAGGGTGTGGTAGTAGGAGATAAGAATGTCACAGATTGCACTTGGGTGCCTGTATAGCCAGCAGTGTTGGACTCAAAAAGTTACAAGATACATGTCTGTATCCATCATGGCCAAAGATGCTGTGCTAAGTTCTGGGCCCCTTCTTGCCCCTCCCTCATAATTAGATTGTTTTAGATAAAGCAAAGCTTGTCCTATACAGGCATCTACTATTTGTTGTAAGTCTTGTTTTACTTTAGCAAGTTGAGGTTGTGTCACTTGGACAGCTGGTTCTGATTAACCTATGCTTTTTGTAATATAAAAATGTGTTATAGAATGTCTCTCATGAGAGATGCTGACAGTCTGTGGAATGACAACCCCCCTCCCAGGTTTTAGCTAATATGTGTTACCTGGAAGGCCAAGAGATAATTAGAAGCTAGAAGAGACTTAAAATTTAGGATCTCCTTTTTATGTGACTAATTGCAGCTTGCCAACTGCCAAGATAGATCATAAACTTTGATAACGTTCAGAGGAAACACAGTTAAAATTCACATGGTGATACAAAGCATGTTGCACCTAGAAACATAGAATTTGATGGCAGATAAGGACTGCTTGGCCCACCCAGTCTGCCCAGTCACCTCCGTGAGATCTGGCAGAGAGATATAACAAGTCCTTTGATGTCCTGGAAAGGGGAAGCTGCTCATAGATCAAAGAAAGTCATTTGAAAAAAATGAGTTTTGCTGAGGTCACAGAATTTTAATTTACCTTTGATAAGACATCCTGTTTTGCATAGATATATTTTTTTTTCAACTCATCTTTATTCAAAAGTTTGGAGTACAGTACATATTAAAAAAAGTAAACATAGATACAATCTAATATCTATGTCATACATATACAACTGTTCAGTTTATAACTTTTTGAATCTTTTATGCTTGTTCTTTTTCACAATCCATTATCTAGGCCCAGATACCAGATATTATCAGGCTTCGAGTCCTAATAGTAGCTGATCCTTCAATATTCATACATAGAGCAATATGAAATAATTGTTCAGCTCACTACAGATTCTATTCTCATATCTCAACATCCTTCCAACAATTATTAAAAAAAACATAACAATAAGACTACAATCTATTATGCCCAGACTAGAGAAAGGGGACAAACAGTAGGGGGCTATTCACATAAATTTTATTAATTGTTCTGATCGCTTTTCTTTTTAAGTTATTTACGAGGGGTATTTTGGGGGGATGAGGGGTTTAGAGAGGAGGGTGGAGACGGAGGGGGGGTCCCAATAAACATAAGGGGAGGAGGGGCATCAATTTCTGCCCTTCCCATAACATATTAAAACTAATCCACTCTAATCTCTCCCTCCCTTCTTTCCTGAAGACACTCTTCTACTGCTAGGCCAGAGTCTGGATTCCGACGAAGTAGCCAGGGATTCCATACATCCCTAAACTTCTCCTCTCGGAGGCCTAACCTCGCTGTAAGATGTTTCATCTCACAAATGGAGTCCACTCTACCACACCATTCCAATAATGTAGGTGGATCCTTTTTAAGCCAGTGGCTTGTAAGGCATTTGAGAGCTGCTACCATAAAGATTTGAGCTAGTTTTCTCTGTGGGGTTGGGAGCTGCAAAACTGTGGGTAAGCCCAGCACCCATTCAGTCATGTCTCCGGGTATATTCACTTTTATTATTGTATTGGTTGCAGTTCTCACCTCCTCCCAAAACCCTCGGATACATGGGCAGTCCCAAAAGACATGCCAATGGGACCCTACTGAGCCACAGCCTCTCCAACATTTATCTGAATTGGATCTTTGGAAATGCTTCGTGACTTTTGGGGTATAGAAAAACCAGACCAGGATCTTCCAATAGAATTCCCGCCTGTTAGGTGAGGAGGTTACTCTCCAACCTAAGGAGATCCGTCTTCTCCAGATATCTTCTGGTATTGGATTTACCCCCTCCCTGTGCCAGGCTTCTTTAATATTTTCTAGTGGGACAATCTCCTCAGGACTCAGACTGGGGTAAAGGTCTGAGATACATTTCCCTTTTAGATTTATTTTCGCTGTATGATATATAAAATCTTCCCATGCATTCTTTTGCCTACTCACCAACAGTAAGTAGCCAATTATGTTCAGATAATGTCTTATCTGTAGATATCTGAAAAACTCAGACCTGGGAATTTTGAACTTAGTCTAAATCTGTTGAAAGGACATAAGGATCCCATTCTCTACTAGCTGTGCGAATCTTGTAATTCTGTTCCTCTCCCACCTTTCGTACCCTGGATCTGTCCTTGGGGGTATAAAGTCTAAAGTGTGTCTGATAAGAGACAGCGGGCCTAATGTGCCTTTCCCCCCTCCCATTTTATATCTAGTTATTTGGATAATCTCCATGGTATGTCGTGTCCATGGGTTCTTAATTCGATTTATAAACTTTCTCGAGAGGTTCAGGCTTGGGAGGACAAATAGGGGAACTGGGCAGTCTCCACCACTCTCTATCTCGTACCACCCCGAGTCCAGACGTTGTTTCACCCAGGTGGTCACTGCCCCCATCTGGGCAGCTAAATAATAGGCCTTCAGATTGGGCAAACCTAGGCCTCCCAATGATTTAGGTTTCTGAAGCGTTGATTGTCCAACCCTAGGTCTACCCCCCCCCCAGATATATCTAATGATACCCGAGTTTACTTCCTGCCAAAATTTTTTAGGGATCTGGATAGGCAAGGAGGAAAAAAGGAATAGAAATCTTGGAAGTAGATTCATTTTTACTGAATCTATTCTGCCAGCCAAGGTCAGTGGGAGCAGCGACCACCTAGCCATGTCCTTCTGCATATCATTCCATAACCTGTTATAATTAATAGCAAATAACCTGGATAACTTTGTGGTCACCTGCACTCCAAGATATCTGATCTGGTTTTGTTTTGCCCATGTGAATGGGAAGGTTCTCTTGAAATCTGGAGGGCACATTCCACCCAAGATCAATGCCTCTGATTTACAATAGTTAATTGGTATCGATACTGCTCCAAATGAGTCGAGGACCGGGCAAGAAGCGACAGGGAGGCCTGGGTTTCCCAGAAAGAATATGGAGTCATCAGCGTATAATGCTATTTTATGTACTATGGTCCCCGTTAGAACCCCCTCTATATTTTCATTCTGGCGGATCGCTACTGCCAAAGGTTCGAGAAAAATAGCAAATAACACTGGGGACAGTGGGCAGCCCTGCCTGGTACCTCTATAAATGGGGAATCTACCTGTGTTAATTCCATTTACTCTGACTTGCACCTGAGGGTCTCTGTATAGACTTTTGATTATTTGTAAGAATTTAGGGCCTAATTGCATTTTTTCTATTGTTTTGTAGAGGAATTCCCAATTCACTCTCTCGAACGCCTTTTCTTTGTCCATCGATATTGCCAACTGAAATCTGTTTTGGTTTGCTTGGGCCGAAATAATATTTAGCAGATGCCTAATACTATCTGTTAAGAGTCTTCCTGTTATGAAATCTTGTTTGGTTCGGGTGGACCAATTTGGGGGCAACCTTCTGCAGGCGATCCGCCAGAATCCCCGTAAACAATTTAAGGTCTACATTTAACACATGATTGGGCGGTATGAGCCGCACTGCTCTGGGTCCTTGCCTTCCTTGTGAATCACTGAGATCTGCACGTATCTCCAAGAGTCAGGTATTTCTCCTCCCTCCTCCCTCCTGGATGTGGTGGAAACAGGCCAATAGGCGGGTCACCAATTCCTCCTTTAAAGATTTATAAAACTCAGAAGGGAGGCCGTCTAAGCCTGGGGATTTTCCATTTTTTAAATCTGTGATTTTCTGCAGTAACTCCTGTCTGGTAATTAGCGCCTCTAAGTCCTCCCTCTCTTCCGACTCTATACTACTTAAGGGTAGGTATTCTAAAAAATGATCCACTGCTATCTGGTGGAGGTCACCGACCTCCGATCTATAGAGATCCCTGTAGTAGTCGGTAAAAGCCTCTGCTATCTTCAGTGGGTCTTCTGTCTTCACATTTCCATTCTCCTGCCTTCTAATGCTTCCTATTGTTCTGTTTACTGTTTCCTCATTGCTGCCGCTATTGCCCTTCCCATCCTATTGCCTTCTACATAGTATTTTTGATTGATTCTGTGGAGTATCCCCTTCCCCACCTAGCCAAAAGGTTCTGAAGTTCCATTTTCTTTTGCAACCAATAATTTTTATCCATAGGGTCTAAAGTGATTTTATGCCTAAACTCCGCTTCCTGCAATTCTTGCTCTAGTTTTTTCTAGCTTAATTCTCTTTTCCTCTTCTCCCTGGAGCTGTAGGATATGATCTGCACCCTCAGGTATGCCTTAAGGGAGTCCCAGACCACCGACGGGGAAGGGGTTCCATCCGCATTAGTCTCCAGAAATATCCCCACTTGCCTCGACATGCTGTCTTTAAAATCCTCAGAATTTAAGAGCCCAATATTCAATCTCCAGTTTGAATTTCTAACCGTCGGGGCCAATCTTAATATCATTTGTAGAGGGGCATGGTCCGACTATGTCATAGGTAAAATATTGGAGGTCTGTACATAAGACAGGTGTTCACCAGATAATAAGAACATGTCTATGTGGGAGTAGCTCTGATGTCATAGAGAGAAAAAGATAAAATCCCTCTCCCCTGAGTGCCTGTACCTCCAGACGTCCCTCAGCCCCAACTCATCCATAAGGCACCTAAGACCTTCGCCTAATTTCCTATCTGTGTTCCCAGACCTCTTCTATCCCATTTGGTAGAGACTACATTATTAAAATCCCCTCCCACAATGTGCAGGACCTCCAGATCATTCAAAGTCTTCAGTAACTCTTTCCTAAGGAACCTTCCATTTTCCCGGAGTTCATTTGGAGCATATATATTTAGTAGTATACAGTGCACCCCATATATTGTTGTCTGCAGCTTAACATAATGACCCACAGGGTCAGCTTCTACCCCCAATACTTTAATTGGGGAATTTCTCCTAAGCAATATTGCCGTACCTCTCCTGTGCAGGTTCTGAGGCCACGAAGCACTGTAAACCTCCCCCACCCACATTCTACAAAGCTTAGAGTGCTCCAACTCGTTAAGATGGGATTCCTGTATGAAGGCCACGTATGCCCGGTGTTTCCCCAGTTCATGCAGGATCCTGGTCCTTTTAACTGGGCTGTTAAGGCCCTTAACGTTATATGAAATGAATGTTATAGCCATCCTGCGTTACTAGTTAAGTAGGCTATTTGAAGCTTGATCTCTCTATCCAAGTCACTCCACCATCCATCCCACCCCATCCCCCATCTCCAGTCTGTCTGGGCATTATCATCTATAACAATAAACCATTTAACTATAACAGAACTTGAAGGAGAATATTAATCAACAATTCCCCTAAACTGTACCAACTTTAGTAACTGACTTCCAACCGTGCTCGCAGAACCTACCCTTCTTGATGTCAAAGGTAGGATGGTGTAATATCTACGATCACACCTAACCCACGCCTAACTGGGCTAAGGGGATACAGAGTCCCGTCAGCACTTGGTTAGACCAACCTTCCTCTCCTGCTCCCACCACGAGCCCTCCCCAATCCACCCCTCTCCCATGTTTATCTGAGTGTGCTGAATAATTATAATGGATAAACATCTTCGCCAGCTGTCCTGGTGGACATAAACCTCACTTAGCAATCGCAAAAGAGGAGAAGGAAAACAAAAAGTAAAGAAGGGAGCTAGCATTACCGCTCCCGTATGCTCTCATCCATATAACCCATTTTAATTCTGAACTCCCTTCTTTGGGGTACCTTAATCAGGAAGTTGAGAGAGAGAGAGCAAGTCACCCCCAAGTCCCATTCCATCTTCGCAGGCAGGAGAGTCTGCCTCAATGCAGCAGTTCAGAATCTGCAAAAGTCCATGGCTGGCTCAAAACCCATGCACAGATGTCCCACAAGTCTGCCATTTTCTTCACACCACCCCTGCAGGTAGGCTTCGCTGTGCATCTCTCCTTTTCAGCCCTTTATTTCAATTGGCATTTCTGTTCGATCGTTGGGGAAGGGAGGTAACCTGCGTGAGGGTTGGGACTCTTGAATCTTCAAGATGCTTGAGAGGGAGATTGCCTGTGGTATTCTTTCCAGCCAGCCACACGTTTTTTCCTCTCGGGCCCACCGCTGTGTACCAGCGCCTCCCCTCCAGTTCTCTAATAGTCTCCGGGTCAAGTAAAGAGGTAACCGAAATGTCCCACGGCTTTAGAAACTCCGTAGCCTCCGAAATTTTAGAAAAGGAGTGTACACCTGAATCAGTAGTTATTCTCAGAGTTGCAGGGTAGTCCAAACATGCTTTAACTCCTTTAGCCCAGAGCAGTTTCAGTATTGAGAAGAGCCTCCATCTTCTATCCATCGTTGCGGGAGCATAGTCATGTTCAAAAAATAATCTTAGATCGCTGAACATTACTTCTTTTCTCTCCCAGGCCCGCTTTAAGACCTCAGACTTGGTGCGATAATCCAGAAATGCTACAATCAGCGATCTTGGTCTGGCTTTTGGGTCTGCTGGTTTGGCTATTAATGATCTGTGCACTCTTATAATATTTAATGGAAAGTCCTTTTCCAAGCCCAGGACCTCGCAAAGGAAGCTCTCTGTGAACGAGGTCATCTCACCAGACTCAGTTCCCTCTGGTATTCTGTGGATTCAGATATTCACTCTTCGGGACCTATTCTCCAAATCTTCCACCTTTTGTTGAAGCCAGATTTCCCGATCGTGAAGTTGGAGGATAGCACCATTATGTAGGTCAACAGATTTAGATAGCTCCATTGCATTCTGGTCTAGGTAATTAATTAGCTTTTTTTGTTCTTTCTGTTCCAATTTTACCTCTGACAGTTCCTTTTGAATACGAGTTAGAGTGTCACCCAGTCTGTGTAATTCTCTGTATAGTATTTTAGAGGTTATTGTGAACGCAGCCTCTTCCTCAGAACTGTCATTTGATGCAGGGTCGGAGCTTGAAGCACTTGAGCGCAGGAGATTCTGCGGCCTTCATCCCGCCCGGCAGAATCTTTGTTGCCCTGGTCTGATCTTTTGCCTTCTGCTGTAAATTCTTTTAGTCACTGTCGAGTTTTGGCTATCATGTCATCGATTTTATGTTGCTTTTCTCTAGAAGCCAGCGTGAGTCACAGATGGGGTTAGATTTGAGAACAATCCTGGGGGAGCCCCGACAGAATCAGTCTGCCATGGATGCTGACATCACCGGACGTCCGCATAGATATCGTTTTTGTATTCTGACAGGGAGGAGCTAGGTGACCTCATGCAAAGAGGCTGGCAAAGCCAGTTTTTAAACAGTATTCTGTTTTCCATTTACACACAAATGTTTGGACTCTGAAAAAGCAACATCAGGCAGTGTTCGGAGATAAGTATACTGTGTTAGGAGATTTTGTCTGCACTTTTAAACCTGTTTTGTTTAAGTGATTTGTATGTTTTGTGATATATGGTTCTGTATTTACATTTTACATTTTTTTATCTATGTTAAAGTAATCCTCTACTTTAAAGACTACTTGATATGCCTTTGAATTTCTTTTTCTTAACAAGGGAAACATACATGGTTAGAGCTGACACTGCACAAAGCTTACTGGTTTTACCAAACTGGGAAAAGGTAAGAATTTATTCTGAGGTCTTTAATAGAGTTTTAAGGGTTCATTTTGTACGCCTGGTTAGGTGCCCATAGGCAAAAGATATCCGGCCCCCCCAAAGAGCAGAATTATCTGAGCCTGTACACTGGGTACGGTAGCAAGAGGTTCACAGTTTGAATCCCTCCAAAACTTGAGACCAAAGGTTGATTCAAACCCACAAAACAGACAGGAGGGTTACCCTGTTTCTGTTAACTGTTCACAAGACTGTGCTAGGAGGTTGGCACTTTGGGAGTAGAGGGCTGACCTGCTAAATGGGTGTGTGACAGATTGGTTGGCAGCGGTGCAAAACATTTTAGTATTACAAGCTTTTACTGTTCAGTGTGTCAGCTAGAGACCATCAGCTCACTTGCAAAGAATGAAAAAGGCAGTGATTTATTTTTAAAAAAAGGAGACAGAACTATATCACTTGGCATACAGTCAAGTTCCTACCCGTTTTATTTTTTTTTCTAAAATGCAAGTCAGAGTAGCCATAGTTAGGGAAGAAGATGGCTTCCAACTACAGCAGGCACATTGTAGACTACTTAAAGAAGTTGTGCAGGGACAGAGGAGTCCTGTTCGAGGTGAAAGCCAGCAAACTGAACCTCGTGGATACCCTAATGGTAGCAGATACCCAGAGCACCGAGTCACAGACAGTGACTGTATGGGACCAAACCTTGAATGTGGCAGGGCTAGCCACCAGTGAGTGTCCAGATCCAGTGAGGCTGACAGCAGGGCCACTGTCATTGAAGGGCCACAGCAGCAGGGGAAGGTCACCAGTATCCTGGATCCAGAAGTACTCAGGCAGCAAATTGAGTTGTGCAGAATGAAGCTGGAATTCCAGAGGGAGAGGGACCATGAACAGCGGGAGGTGGACCGTGAGGCAGAGTGAGAATGTGGAGAGGCAGACCATGAGGAGCGTGAGCACCAGTGAGCTGCCATGGAGAAGAGGGAGTGAGAGCACCAAGACACAGACTGTGAGGAGCAGGAGCACCAGAGGCAACATGAACTGGAGAAGCAACAACTCCAACCAGCAGAACCAGAGCAGGTAAGTGGCTTGGGTTTAACTGGGACTACAGGACTGGGTTACAAATTGAATTCCAAATTGATAGCCAGATTTAAAGAGGGGGAGGATATGGTTGCCTTTTTAAATTCTTTTGAAAAAGTTTGTATTCAGGCTAAAATTTCTAGGGAGTCCTGGAGCTTCCAGCTATCCCCGCTACTTACTGGGAAAGCTCGGGATGCATTGGGTCAAATGGACCATGAGGACAGTGATGATTACAGCAAACTTAAAGCTGCACTGTTAAAGAAATTTGAATTAACTGTTAAATCATACAGAGCTAAATTCCATAAGCTCAGGAGAAGCCCTGACATGAGCTACGAGGAGCTAGCCATGAAACAATGTCAGTTTTTAAAATATTGGTGGGAAGGAATTGATGCAAACTCTGTTGATAAAATTGCAAATGTGATTTTGTTAGAACAGTTTTATTGGGCATGCCCAGCAGAGCTGAAAACCTGGCTGGAGGACCAAGATCCCAAAAAAGTGCAAGAGACTGCTGAACTCTCGGATCGCTATGCCAAGGGCAGACCTGCTCTGAGAGTGAATGGGGTGGGTGTGACAGCACAGAAAGGGACGAGCGCACCTGCAGGGCAGCTAAAACCCTCACTGCCTCCACCAAAACCAGTTTGCCCCAGGTTTCAGAGAAAAGATTTCTCTGAGAGAAGAAATGAATGTTGGTTGTGTAAAGAAACTGGGCATATTGCCAGACAGTGTCCCAAAAAGGGGAGCAATACACAACAGGGGGCTAGAAAAGAAGTGGGTTGTTTGTGTGTCCCTGGAAGCATGCCCTGTGAACATGAGTGAACACATGAACCCAGTCATGGTGAATGGTGTACAGACACAAGGGTTAAGGGATACAGGGGCATCCCTGACATTGGTAAAAGGGGATCTAATAGAGCCTGGTCAGCTTATACCCAATAAATACGTCACTGTACAGGACTTTACTGGTGAGGCGAAAACATTGCCCCTCACTAGTGTTCTCCTAGACTGGGGTGAAACAGGGGGAACTGTGCAACAGGTGACTGTAGCCAAAAAGTTAGCAGTGGATGTGATCCTGGGCAACAATCTCAAACAGGGGATGTTATGTGCAGTTACCCATAGCCAAGCGGCAAGGGAAAATTATAGTTCTCTGAACCCCACAGAAACCATTGTGGAAACCACTGAGAGACTGGTTCCCCAGCCTGTGTCTCCAGATGGTGAGACTAATGAAAAGAAGGTAGAAATTTTCCCAGTAGCAGTCAACCACACAGCTACGGAGAGTTACTCCAAAGAGGGAGGGGTGACCCATGGTCAGAGGGTTGGGATTGACAGTGATCCTGAGTGCCCTGATGCTAGTGCTATGGACCCTATTTCAGTGACTGAATGGGACCTGTCCCATGCCTTGGGAATGTGTGAGGGGTTTGCAGCTGCTCAGAGAAGTGACCCTAGTCTAGAGAAGCTGAGGGCTTGGGCAGACTCAGACAGCACACAGGGAGGTGACGGCAGACATAAGGTTTATTGGGAAAATGGACTTATGTATACTCAGGCAATACAGACAGAGGTAGGGGTGCTAGGCAGGCAGCTTGTCATTCTCCAGGGGTATCATGAGCAGTTGCTTAAGATTGCACATGATGTTCCCTTGTCTGGTCATCTGGGAATAATGTGCATGATGCAGCGGTTGGCCCAGAATTTCTACTGGCCTAACTTCACCCAGAAGATGAAGGAGTATTGCAGGTCTTGTCACCAGTGCCAAGAAATAGGGAAGGTGGGCAAGAAAACCCAAGCTGCCCTAATTCCATTGCCCATAGTGAAGGAGCCATTCCAGAGGGTGGGAATGGATGTTGTGGGGCCTTTAAATACCCCCAGGGAAGAGATTCATCCTGACTGTGGTGGATTATGCCACCCAGTACCCAGAGGCAGTCACCCTATCCTCACTGAGGACAGAAAAAGTGGCAAATGCCTTACTTGGGATTTTCTCCTGTGTTGGGTTTCTGCAGGAGGTTATCACCGATCGAGGGGGTTCCTTCATGTCAGACCTGATGAAATGTTTATGGGAGAAATGTGGGGTGGTGCAGAGATGCATGACACCGTATCACCCACAAGCCAATGGGCTTATGGAAAGATTCAATGGTACCCTGAAGTCAATGCTTCAGGTGTTTGCTGAACAGCATGGGAGGGACTTGGAGAAATACCTTTCCCACCTGTTGTTTGCATACAGGGAGGTGCCCCAAAAGTCGACAGAATTTTCTCCCTTTGAACTCTTATATGGACGCGGAGTACATGGGCCCCTAGACATGATCCAGAAGGACTGGGAAGGCAAGCACACCACCCAGGGAACTCCCATAGTGGATTATGTCCTTAGGTTTAGGGAAAGGCTGAAGGAACTTACGGGGACAGCCCAGAGCAACCTGGCAGCTGCCCAACAGAAACAAAAAATGTGGTACGACCACAGAGCCAGAGCTCGCTCGTACATGGTGGGTCAGGAAGTCATGGTCCTTATTTCAGTTTGGAAAGACAAGCTGCAGGCTGAGTGGGCAGGACCTTACAAAGTGGTTAGGAAGGTAAATGATGTGAACTACATTATAGAGTTACCTGACCGAAGTCAGACAGAAAGGATGTATCATGTCAACATGATGAAGCCATATGCTAATAGGGCTGACATGGTGTTTGCAGTATGTAGTCCAGGGGAGGGGACGGACAAAGGAGACCCCCTTCTGGACTTGCTGGAAGAAAGTAAACAGGAGTCATCTGTGGAGGCAGTTAAACTGTCACCCCAGCTGGCCCTGGACAAGATCCAGGAAGTAAGGGAAGTTTTAGCAGACTTTGCCCCACCGTTTAGCACCAAGCCTGGACTAACCCCCTTAGCGATGCATGATGTAGAGACAGGGACACATACGCCCATACGGCAGACAGCATATCGGGTGTCAGAGGCTGTCCAAAAGGACATTAGGAGGGAAGTGGAGGAGATTCTGGATTTAGGGGTAATCCAGAGATCCCACAGCTCCTGGGCCTCACCCATAGTCCTTGTGCCTAAGACAGATGGCTCTACTCATTTCTGTGTGGACTATAATGGACTGAATGCAGTCACAAAGTCAGATGCCCACCCAATGCCCTGGATGGATGAACTCCCGGACAACTTGGGAAGGGCGACCTACCTTACGACCACTGACTTGACAAAGGGGTATTGGTAGGTAGAGTTGATGGACAGAGCTAGGGAGAAGTTGGCCTTCGTCACTCCGATAGGCTTATTTGAATTCAAGTAATGCCTTTCAGAATGAAGAACACCCAGGCCACTTCCCAATGGTTGGTGAACCAGGTGTTAAATGGTGCTGAGGAGTATGCCATGGCATACCTGGATGACATTGCCATCTTTAGTGCCAGCTGGGAGGAACACCTATCCCACCTTAGGGAAGTGCTGGGCAGGATACAGAGGACCGGGCTCACTGTCAAAGCCAGGAAGTGCCAGGTGGCCATGGGAGAAGTGGCATACCTCAAGCATGTGGTAGGCCGGGGACAGATCCATCCTAACCAAATAAAAATAGATGTAATCTGAGTGTGGCCCAGACCAGAAATGCAGAAGCAGGTCAGGAGTTTCCTTGGGACAGCAGGGTATTATAGAAAATTTGTACCCAATTACTGTGCCCTGGCTGCTCCCCATGTGTCCTGACAAAGAAAAGGATGCCCAAGAAAATTACCTGGAGCCCAGCCTGTGAGGAAGCCTTTTCCAAACTAAAGGAGGCACTGTGCAGTGCTCCTGTTTTGACAAGTCCTGACTATAGCAAACCCTTTATAGTTCAGACTAATGCCTCAGATGTGGGTACTGGGGCAATACTGAGTCAGACATCCAGCCAAGGAAGAGATCACCCAGTAGTGTACCTGAATAGGAAGTTACTTCCCAGGGAGCAGGCATACTCTACTATGGAAAAAGAATGTATTGCCATAGTGTGGGCCCTAAAGAAGTTGGAGCCATACTTGTATGGGCAGCATTTTGTGGTGCAGACTGACCACAACCCCCTGGCCTGGCTGACGCAGATGGGGAAAAACAATGGTAGATTGCTAAGATTTAGTCTTGCTTTACAAGGGTATGATATGACAATTCTACATTGGGCTGGAGCCAAAAAATCAAAACTCTGATGGGCTGTCTCATGTGTATGAGGAGTGAACTGATTTGGGAAGCTCATCCCATGCAGAGAATACAACCCCCAAATTCAGTCTAGGTGGGGAGGAATTGTGACACTTGGACAGCTAGTTCTGATTAACCTATGCTTTTTGTAATATAAAAATGTGTTATTGAATGTCTCTCATGAGAGATGCTGACAGTCTGTGGAATGACAACATCCCCTCCCAGGTTTTAGCTAATAGGTGTTACCTGGAAGGCCAAGAGATAATTACAGGCTAGAAGAGACTTAACATTTAGGATCTCCTTTTTATATGACTAATTGCAGCTTGCCAACTGCCAAGATAGATCATAAACTTTTATAACTTTTTATAGAGGAAACACAGTTGAAATTCACATGGTGATACAAAGCATGTTGCACCTCCATGAGATCTGGCAGAGAGTCATAACAAGTCCTTTGATGTCCTGGAAAGGGGAAGCTGCTCATAGATCAAAGAAAGTCATTTGAAAAAAATTAGTGTTGCTGAGGTTACAGAATTTTAATTTACCTTTGATAAGACATCCTGTTTTGCATAGATATTTTTTTTTATATTCTGACAGGGAGGAGCTAGGTGACCTCATGCAAAGAGGTTGGCAAAGCCAGTTTTTAAACAGTATTCTGTTTTCCGTTTACACACAAATGTTTGGACTCTGAAAAATCAACATCAGGCACTGTTAGGAGATAAGTATACTGTGATAGGAGATTTTGTCTGCACTTTTAAACCTGTTTTGTTTAAGTGATTTGTAGGTTTTTGTGATATATGGTTCTGTATTTACGTTTTACATTTTTTATCTATTTTGAAGTAAACCTCTACTTTAGAGACTACTTGGTGTGCCTTTGAATTTCTTTTTCTTGACAAGGGAAGCATACATGGTTAAAGCTGACACTGCACAAAGCTTACTGGTTTTACAAAACTGGGAAAAGGTAAGAATTTATTCTGAGGTCTTTAATAGAGTTTTAAGGGTTCATTTTGTATGCCTGGTTAGGTGCCCATAGGCAAAAGATATCCGGCCCCCCCAAAGAGCAGAATTATCTGAGCCTGTACATTGGGTACGCTAGCAAGAGGTTCACAGTTTGAATCCCTCCAAAACTTGAGACCGAAGGTTGATTCAAACCCACAAAACAGACAGGAGGGTTACCCTGTTTCTGTTAACTGTTCACAAGACTGTGCTAGGAGGTTGGCACTTTGGGAATGGAGGGTTGACCTGCTGAGTGGGTTTGTGACAAAGGTTTGACCAAGATGTCCCCTTGTTGCAGAAAGGTCTGCAATGTATACAGCATATGTCAAAGTTTAAGGTATCAAGCATCTCTCTCTCTTTCGTTTTTGTCTAGCTAAGTATGCAATAAGTTCCCCTCATATAACTGCTTTGAGAATGTCCCACAGGATAGGGATTATGACACTTGAGTCTGAATGTTTGCTAATAATCTGGTATATGCAGTCTTTCAGGGTGTTCAGAAGTTCAGTATCTTTAAGGAGGGCCAAATTCATCTCTAATGTGTGGTGCAGAGTGACTTCCCCAGAGATAGCTTAGCATAAACTGGGGTATGATCAGAGAGCAGCATGGTTCCATGAAAAACATATTTTAATGTGTCAAGATGTTTTGCCATTGTATTAAGATAATCCGGTCTAGCCAATGTCTGTGTTCAGGGTACATAATGGCTAAATTCCTTTGCTGAGGTTAAGTATGTCTCCATAGGTCAACCAGACTTAGGTGTGAGAATATGTGAGAGAGGTACTTTTGGACTGGTATAGCCCTATAGTCCTGTGGACCAGTCACATCCAGTGTTGGGTTGAGTGTAACATTAAGGGATTTGGGGCGTATAAGGGAAAGGGTAGAAAACCTCCTGGTACCCAGAGGGAAGCCAGTCACACCTCAATGGCCTTTGATTGTTACCAAGGTGACCATTGCATAAAGTGGCCCTACCACAGGTATCCCTCCCATCCAAGGGTCAACAGACGAGCCCCATGCCCCCCCAGTGGCTGCCAGTCACACCCAACTGCATGAGGAGCCCCCCGACAGACCCCCAGTCCCCCATTCAGCATCACCTAACTTCCCATTCTCTCTCCCCCTGTCCCCCCACAGGACTCTCCCTTGTGATTTATTACAGCTGCCATCATCCCTGCACAAGAGGATACCATCTTGTGAGGAGACCTAGGTAACCATTATTCAAAGCTTCTCAAAGTTCTGAGAAAGGTGCATTGAGTCCTCTCCCCACCAAGACAGGTGGTTGAGCCCAGAGGCTATCCACCCCAGTAAGAAATGCTATGGATTGTGCAGGTAGCTTGAGATGGTGGGTAGAACTAAGTGGAAAATCCTTAGGCCATGGCATTTTACCCAAGACAGACAGATCAAAGGTTCGGTCAGCATTATTTTGCCTGTCATGGTGTCCACTCTGATGCTGTCCTTATCGCTGCCTCTCTGGGGAGAACGCAGAGAGAACAGGAGAGAAACTAGTCAGCTGCTTGCAGTGCCTAAGGGGACAGAGGATCCAAGACCGGAGGAACCCCACCCCCAGAGCGTCAGACAGCCACCAAGAGGGCGCAGCAGAAGTAAATTAAGGCCCCCACACAATCCCCCAAACACACAGCAGAGTCACCTCCAGAGGCATTAGTGGACATCTGCTGCTAAGGGAGGGGTGAGTAGGTTATGGGACCCAGCAGCTCATGACAATAGCCATCATAAAAGCTTGAAGAATCAGTTTACTTGTTATATTGCACAAAGGGCTAAATGGGTCCCAGCGCTAACTTTTGACTGCAAGGTACACATGTAATGGTTAGAAGGCGGAAGTGGCAATCAGAAGAGCCCTGCACAGTGCAGTAAGTACTCTGCTAAAAAATCATTATGTCTCTTTTGTTGTGTCATGGTTCATTACCATTTCCCTCTACCACCCCAGTTCCACAGCTCCAATCCACTACACACAGATACACAGAGATACACAGAAGATGAAGGCAGATAAGGACCATGTGACCCACCTAGTCTGCCCCTTTTCCCTACCTAATGCAAAACAAAACTGCAAGTTCCATGTCCGATGTACAGGGATAACATATGGCCCTACAGGTCAAGGTAAGAGTAAAAAAAGCCATGGGGCAATTTTAAGGTCAGTGTCAGCTGGTCGGCTCCGGGTTTAATTGAGCACCCCCCCCCCATGACTACACGTTCTTCTGCATCCAATAATAAATATTCGTAGATCAGGATGAGCTCACATTTGTTCTGGACACTGGAACATTTTGAGAAGCTGTTTAATGTCTTGAAATTCTGCTTGTGACTGAGATTTCCTCTCAGTTGCAGAGGGGACCTTTTTCTACAGTGTCCATCAAACAGCTTGTTGTGCTGCTGGAGATGTGGGTTGGCGAGGGAGGAGAACGTCAGTGTTACAGGACTTCAATTCACTATATGATTTCCTCTGGCATGGCGAACATCTTAGTTCCTTCAGGAAACATGATCACCAGCTTTGATGGGTACGGTGTCAAAAACTGCAGTTTTTGTACCCTCAGCACCACAGCATCAGAGAACAAGCTTGTCTGTGAGCGATGAGTGCCAGAGAACAATCATTATCAAAGAAGATGTGCTTCCCTTTGTAGAGGACCTGCTTCATTTTCCAGGCCCTAAAAAGCAGGTCATGTTCAGCAGTATGATTGAGAAAATGGAGCACTAGAGAACAGGAGTGCTCATCACAGTGAGTCAGTTTGGGTGTAAGTGCCCTGTGTGCCCATTCAATGTCTAGTGGGAGGTTGGGGTCAAGCTGCAGGGTCTCATGGAGAAAGGAGTCCATAAAAGCCACTATACTTCTGTCTTCCTTGTCCCTCAGGATTCCATATATTCTAAGATTGTTCTGTCTCAAGTGAGTCTTGAGATTATCCCTTTGGTTGCTAATTGCTGGTGCTCCTCTAGGACATTCATGAGGACTTGCTCAAGACGGTCAACGTGAGTATCGGTCACACTGGCTTGAGCTTCAAGGTCAGTCACCCTGCTCTTTTGTTAAAGTGTCTTTTAATTTGGTGTAAAATTGTAAATGGAGCAAGTTTCAGACTGAAAGTCCTGTAATTCTATCAGTATAGTGGCTTTGGTAGGTTGCATGGGAGGTGGCATTGTAGCCGGCCCCTTGGTCATGCCTGTCGGTCTCTCCAAGCACTCTGTGGTGAAGTCTGGCAACTGAGTGGAATCCACTGGTGTGGTGGTGCCTTTTCTTTTCTTACGCCCACCCAGTCAGTCTTCATGACTCCCCTGATCAGTTGTTTCAGTTTTTTGTAAATTAAGCTTAGATTTAGGAGTCAGTTAGCGACCGGGGACAGGAACAATGAGATTAAGCGGGCATCCCTGTTGGTGATGTCACCAGAAGCCAGCTTACAGAATATCTTGTGTACTGCAGTGATTGGAGACCAAACTGGGCCTGAGGTGTCTTTATGACTGTCCATAGAGAGATCAAAGTCCCCTGCAACACACAAGAAACCTTATTGTTTTCCTAGTATTAACTGAACTTTTTTCTTTATGAAAGCTGAATTAGATCCAAGAGGGAGAGGGACAGAGGCCACTGTGATCTGCTGTCCCTCTTACTCTCCATTTAGTACCATACAACAGCCATTCTTATCTTTTGTTATTTGTAGCTTCTTAAAGGAAAGCACCTGGGAAACTAAAACTGCCAGTCCTCTCCTTCCATTTCTATACTTCGAAAAGTGAATCTGATTGTATCACTTAACTAACTTCTGATGTGCCTATGCAGAGAAATGTATCTCCTTTAAGAATATGAACTCAGGGCATTCCATTTTAATTTCAGCAAGCACCATGACTCTCTTAACTGGATTAGATGGGCCATTAACATTCACTGAGTATATCTTCAGTCACGTGGAAACCAGCTACTTAATTGGGGGAGACCCTGCAAGCAGATTGTAGTATATATCTGAAGTGGGTCCGGGGTGGAGTAAAGGGAAGGGTTAGGGACAGATATCCTGGTTCTGATTCAACTCCCATGGAATCAAAATGTAATCTAAAACCAGCTGTTTCATAGCACTGGCAAACTGACAACAGTGAACAAATACAGTAAAACAGGGAACAGGTATACTGAAGAATAACTAGTAGTAAGGAGACTCTGCAGTCAAGAGAACATACCACACATGGTGCAACCATATAGAAGGGGGCCAACTGCCTGAGTGCTTCCAAGGTTGGGGCCCCTTGTACTAGAGGGCCGTTACCTATTGGAGAGAGGTGGAATCTTCAAACAGGGCCAGAGAAAAATAAAGTCCAAAGGGACTTTAACCTCTAAGGAGTGAACTCCTAGGTGGGGAGGAGGTGTCTGTTTAGGGAAAGAGGGGCATATCAGAAAGACCTACAGTCCAGAACATACATGGTACTCCCTCAAGTGACCTGCATTTGACTATGATACACTCCAAATGGCTGTCTACATCATGGGGGTGGGGGTACAGAAGCATGTTTTCTTGTTTAGTTTTTTTGCAATTTCTGTTTATGCTCACATCTCTCTTGCCTCTCCTAAGCCCCCTCAGGCCTGTGAGCAGCCCCTTCCAAGCCTCCCTGGTTGCAGTCACCTAGTCCCATCGAGCTCTGGCTTCGCCCCCCCGGATGGGGTCAGGATGCAGGGGTAGTCCTTCCGCCTTATGTCAGGCAAGTGCTGCAATCCCGGAGAGAGATGGGTACACGGGGAGCTCCAGTGGTCCATCATCACAGAGGTGCTGGGGCCATTTTTCCTTTTTTTCTCCCTACCCCAGAGACATCACATGCAAGGACAACAAGGTGACCCTGCCTACGTAAGGCGTGCATCCAGATACTGGCATTGGAAATGTCTTCTCCCTCTCATTGCACTGGTGGCAGGATTGTGGCCAAAGGCGGCACCCTCCCACCCTGGAGGAGGAAAGCATCCTCTGGGAAGCTTAATCTTACTCCCCCTGGCCGGCCCCCGATGACCCAAGCTCGTTCCCGAACTCTGGTCGCTGGTGCCATGGGCAGTAGCTCTACCACTGTGCAGAAGCATATTTTCATTTTATAAGCAAAGCAGCTATGCACTGGATGCCACACTGTGAGGACAAAAAGCCAAGGTTCAGGGCAGCCTGTAAGAGTTCCGGTTTGAGTCTAGGGCTGCCAAAATTGTTCTATATGTCTTCAGAGTATGAACCACCTTGGATGAAGCTAGGATCAGATTCTATGCCAGAGAACATAAAAAAGTACAGTTAGTAGAGACTTGAGTCTGTCTGTCGTAGACTACCCACAGCATAGCCTAATGCAATCACAAAGTTCTTGCCCAATATCACTCCAATTCTGGCACTGAGCAGACATGTGAAATACAAAGTCCCAGTTATCAGACTGGGGGAGTAGAGGGGCCAGTGAGCATGGCATAAAGGTGCAAGGATTTTTTAAGCTTGTAATGGAAGCTATCACGAGGTCTGAAAATGTGGTCCAGTACAGCGAAAAAAAAAATGGAGCAAAAGGAGTTCCCCATAACAAGTACCTCCCTAGCAACTATTGTGAGAAATGAAATGATAGGGCAGTAGGACTAAGTACTGGAAAGGCAAAATGCAATTTGTGACACAGGCTGGGGCAAATTATTGTAATTAAGCATATCTGCCAACATAGCTGTGAGCTACAGCAGTGATCTCCCACAGAAGTGTTCTCCTCAGTTCATCTCCAGAAGCCATGAGTGAAGTCACTTTCCATGGAGGGGGGACAGTAATGGCTAGCTGTAGAGATCCACAAAGTACTGCTGATGTGGAAAAAAATGCACATGACCCATCCTCCCCCGGTGAGACCAAACATTAAAGTCTGCCTCGTTGTGGGGGGGGGGGGGCAGGACAACAAATCAACAATAGCCAGTACCAGCATATTAACGGGTCCCAGATAGAGTTACGTCCCCTCTGAAAGGTCAGCTGGGCCTGGAAGCAACATATTAAAAGGATATAGCAGTAAGCTGTGTTTTTCAGGTGTCTTCTTCTGGAACATCTGCATTTGGACTATGATGTCCTTCAGGGTGTCTGCTGTGTGTTTCTTCTTCTTGGAGGTTACTATTTTCCAGGCATCCACTGCTGTTGCTGTGTCAGCATCTCTAGATTTCAGCACTCCACCGATATGCCCTGCTCCTTCAGGCAAGCTGCAGCTTCATCAGCCATCTCAAATGTACCTTGCCTTGCCATGAAAATCACTGTAAGGCCTGCAGGAAAGGGGGGGTTTGAAATTTCAGTTGCTGCCAGCATAGTGCTGGGAGGATTGCAATGAACTGCCTCCGTTTCTTCATTGTTAACGGGGGTAGTCATTGACAAAGTACTCTCTAAGGTCCTTTTATTAAGCATCTTTAAGGTGCCACTTCCACAACAGCAAGTCCTGTTTAGTTTTATATTTGTGAAAGTGAATGATGATTGAGCAGAGCTACATGTTTGGGTCCATTAGCTTGTGGCCTAGCACATGGTGAGCCTGCTCAATTTCCAAGCAAGGTCGGGTCCAGCTGCAAGACCTCTTTCAAAAACTGTCCAGAAAGGTATGAAGATCAGAGCCTCATTATTTTCTGGGAGGTTGTATTTGCAGATATTTTTATGGCGGGCTCTGTTCCCCACATCCTTCTGCCTGCCCTGCATTTTTGTCAGTGTGTCTGCAAGGATGAGCTGTTCTAATTGATCCATGCAGCAGTCAGTGGGGGTGAGTTGGGAGTTGGTCTCATCTGCCTGTTGCTGCAGAGTTTTTATGTCAGTTCAGACTGCATCTAGTTTCATTGATACACTGATCCTGAAGCCCTGCAGTCCTTTTAGGATCATATCAAGTTTTTTACCCTTTTTGGCACTAGCTGTTTCTCGATGAGAGTCGATCTGGGCCCACTGAAGATGGGAGTTGGAGGCTTGTGAGGCATGTGACTCAACAGGGTCTGGGTGCCATCCTTTACCATCCTGCTTGTCTGAGGCCACTCGGTGTTGATCACCCTTCCTTATGGTGACAGTGCTTCTTCCTATGATGATTAAAGTGAGCAATGTTTAGAAATGTTGGGTTTGTAGGAGGTTTTCCTGGTCTCAAAGAGGAGAGCTCTGATTCAAGGTTGCCATAGGCTTGCTGACGTCACAGGAAGTCCATGAATAATAGTTTCAGTCATATAATGGTCTTTACATCTTCTTCACTCCTCAGCACAAGTTCTCCCCTTATCTCCCTATGTATTTAAAGCAGCAGTATTTGTTTGTAACCATATAGTTTTTTTAAGTAATGATGTTTGTCTGGCAAAAATATCAAGATATACATTTTTCTTTTCATTTTCTTTCATTCCTGAACCAAGATATGGGATTTTGACATTTTTAAAAGTTCCCACTCCCGCCCCATTCCCACCACAAAATGTAAATATCTTGGCACAGTGTTGTGCTGTTTGCCATCAGAAACATGTAGCAGCACCATTGTAATACATCTACAGTATGAATCTAGCATGTACATTCAACAGGTAACCTCAGCGGAAATGATTTGTAAAAACTGCTTGTGGTGGCCATCTTTAATGAAGCAAGTAATTTAATTACACAATTAGCTGTGTAAAAGCAGTTTTTACAATATATAAGAAAACTGAAAATACACTGAACATCAATCTTAGGATGTCAGAGTTACATCTTTTCTAAAAAAGCTATATGATGAAAAATGTTGGCAAGTAACAGATATAGCTGCTTTAAAGTTCAAAGTGATACCATATTAGATAATTGGTAGAGTCCAATCATTACTATATTGTATAGCTACAGTTTACTCTTTGATAGCTTACAAGATATAGGACATCACTGTATTATTTCAAAATACTCTTAAGCAATAAGGCATGACCAAGGGCTATGTTAATGGTCTGTTAATCACCTTCTAGGGGTGTACTATGGCATGAGGTGGAGCCGAGTGCCACATGCCCCTAGAGGGTGATTAACTGACCATTAACATAATCCCTGGGAGCTCCTTATTGCTATTATAATAAAAATGTTTTTAAACAGTGTTAAACCTTGTTCAGTATATGGCTAAGCTCTACATGTATGGCTCTGGTGGAGCAACACTTTTCTATAGTACTTGATGTATCAGTCCCGGTGCCACAGGTCTGAACAGCAAACTTTAAACCACTATGTTTGTTTTCAAATCTTCTTGCAGTATGCACAGTAAATAGTCAGTGGCACGTGCTACCACACTAGAGCTACACCTGGCCTTAAGCACAAAGTGAAATTACATGCCTACATGGGTGTATCTTGGAAAAATATAACATACCATAGCTCTTTTTGGTGCCCCTCCTTCGCTGTTTTGAGCTACATTGTAGTGACTCCAGCAAAGTTATAGAAAAATAGTTTTTTGTCAGAAAAAATGGACCACAAGGCCCATCCAGTCTGTTCTAACCCTATCTACCCTATGTTGTGGCAAGTGGCCTTATGAGGACCCAGTTTTCCCCCACAGTAGCCAGATGATTGTTCCTTTTGATGATACCCAGTTACATGTCCCATGCACAGAAACATAGATATTGATGGCAGATAAGGACCGCTTGGCCCACCTAGTCTGCTAGACTGCCCATTTTCTCTACCTACTATAACACTGCAGACCCTACTTGATCTCCGGTTTAACACCCCCCATCCCCCTTTCCCTACCGCTAAGGTTCCCTTATGCCTATCCCATGCATTCTTGAAGCCTGTTATCGGTTTTGTCCCCACCACCTCAGCTGGGAGGCTGTTCTAGGCATGCTTGAAATTTAATCCCATCACTGCCTCTGCCCCCACTACCTCCCTAGATAACCCTGATCCATTGATCCACTGTCCATTCCATGATGAAATGCTTACTCTGTTTCTTCCCATTACCTTCATTGTGTTTCCTCTTGAAGCCATGTTTGTGTCAACTTAAAAAGCTCACCACACTCCACTTTGTTTATCCTTGTGAGATATATAAAGGCCTCATTCATGTTTCCCTTGGCTCTCCTGTTCTCGAAGGAGTTCTTGTTGATACCCTTTAGCCTTTCATCATATCATAGAGCTTTTCCCTCTGCCCCTGTATCATCTTGGTTGCCCTCCTCTGCAAAAGCCTCTGCCCTGTCAACATCCTTTCTAAGGTGAGAGCTGCAGAACTGCATAGTACTCAAGGTGGGAGCAAGCCAATGACTTGTACAGGAGGAGTATAGTCTTCATCCATTTGCTGTGCACACCCTATGCAACACATCACCTATTTGCTTTCCCCACCACCCTTGAGCACTGGTCTGCTACTTTTGGCTTGTCCACAGTGTTACAAAAAAGATGCTGTGGGCAGTACCTCAGTTACTATCTATACAGAGCACAGTTTGTTGGAAAATTGAGGGCTCTGCCAAAACAACTCTAGGAGTAAGGATCTTACTGTTTTAATGTTTCAGTAATGATATAGTCATTCTGACAAAGTCAGACATTGGCTCAAGTAGCCCAATGTGCTGTGCACAATCCCACTAGGCCACACATGGAAAGAGACCAAGTTCTTGTGTAGAGATGGCACACACTCTGACATAATAAGATACTTTTTTGTCATCTTGATTTTTCCCCTCTACCACCTTCCTCTCACCTTTGCCAGGCCATCTTATACTGGTGACCACCCAGCCCCCTTAGCAGTCTCAGAGGGGACCCTGGGTGCACATGTGACCATCATTCTAATGGTAGCAGGGATTTCCAGTTTTTCCTTTGTTTTCCCTGGCCCTCCCAACTTCCCTCCATGGTACCAAGCAATGCCCTGATAGGCCTCAAGGACTGACACACACATTCATCACACTCCTGTAAGCCCTGGGTGGTGTGACAAGGGCAGTCTGGTTCATTTACTTCATCACACTGCCATCAACCTGGTTACAGCTCTCTTGTGGATGTTTCGTCAAGTCCCACCAAAGACCCCTGCTCACACTGCTGTGAGTCAGGCAGTTACTCTCACAATACAAGACCACTTGGATATTGAAACCCTCTTAGTCATTTCAGGTAACCTCACCCCTTCCCATATCAGACATAGATTTTACTTTTTAAGTTTGGTATTGTCTTCTCCATAAGTAAATCATGGACTTCCCAATAAACATTAATTAACTATGCTTATTAAAATTCAGCAATCACGGATTAATATTACCTTTAATATTACTATGATGATCAGCTTTTATTGGACTACCCCACAATTAAAAATAAATTGTAAAATGGGCAGAGAAAATCTTGCATCCTGACTGGCCAGAACATGTTCAGGCCCATGGGATTGAAACAGCACAGCCAATGGGTATGAACAAGTTCTGGCAAATAGGACACAGCATCTAAAAAAAGGTAGTTTACATTAGTACTATTGCCAACTGGTCATGCATGACTTTCCCCACTCTGATCCCATTGCTTACTCTATCTCTCTCTCTGTATATTTAATAAACAAATACTTGCTTTCTGTATTTCCTAGTGAGCTGCTCATTCCCTCCATGCCACTCAATCACTTACTGTTACTCGGGGCCACCCGCCTGCTTACTCACAATGTACCACTTGCTCACTTGTTGCTGACTCAAGTCACAATCTCGCTCACTCTCGCTCCACCACTTACACAGTCTCATGCCACTGCTTACACAAATGAAAACAGACAACTACTGTACTATATCTGATAGGCAAGAGAATGTAACTACCACAGCAAGCATACTGTTTTATAGGAGGAATACAGCCAAAATCTGCAGAAACATTTTGTACAATGTTTTGATTTGTGTGCTTAGTTTTAATTTGTCCTTCCCCTTTGTCTGCTATTAGGATTTTTTTTCTAAATGTGCCTTCTAGTTTTATGGCCTCTGAGGATCTCCATGCTAGAATGGTTTATTGTTCTTCTTTGTTCTACAATGCATCGTGTCTCATGTAGTGATGCATCTGGGACCACTGATTCAGTAAGGGAAAGTACTGCAGCAGTAATCTGAAGATAGGAGCCTGATATTCTGGCCTCAACTAAATAACTCTAATTCATTATTTTTATTTTCTATATGCTTATCTAGGTCTAGCGAGCAGGAGTAAATTTTTTTAAAAGCTTTTAATTTCATCAATCTACACCTAGCCATAAAAAACCCACAATCACCCTAAGTCATCAATGCTATAATTAGTAAAAACTCTGTTTTCTTACAAACTACCCACTCATTTAGACCTCAAGTGCTTGCTAAATTGTAAATGTAGCATTCAGTGCCCACTGGAGAAGTACCTGCTGAATCTATGGTCCCAGATGCATCACTGTCACATGGGACAAGAAGCACTGCAGGAGAAAGATGCACAATACGCTGTAATAATATAGAGATCCCCAGAGGCCATAAAACCAGTAGGAGAGGCAATAAAGCTAATAGGTAAATTGAGAAACAATTCCTAATAGCAAACAAGGGGAAGGACATACGAGGACTAAACACACAAACACACTGCATGCAACATATGTTTTTGCAAATTTTTACAGTGGTACTCCTTTAAAAAAGGTGATGTTACACTACCAGCCTCTAGTGGCTGTCAAACTGTGGAGGAACTACTTTTCACTTATTCATTGTATTTTGTTTTGTTTTTCTTCTATTCCAACATTTTTAGAATTAATTTTTTTGCATTTTCATCCTAAAGCCCATTTTACAAATGCAATAAGATACTCCAGGGTGTTGGTTGGGCTGGGATGAATGCACTTCCAGGGGCAAAATGCATGAGGCCTGTGACCCTGTACCACATTATGCCCACAGGCATGTGTTTATCCCAGTCCAGCCAACACCGTGTTGTGTCTTATTGCTTACTTCACTTTATAGACTGGACACTTTCTCATATATTTGCAGGTACAGCACTATATCAGATGTACAGAAGTTAGGGAATATCAAACACAGTTCCTTATTCACTTTTAGAGACTCTCTCTTTTTGGGCAGCCTAGATAGTAAAAACAAGCATTTGTCAATACTGAATGTTGTCTCACTGGCATTGGCATTGGTAGTGCAGGAGTTAGAGATGCATAATAGGAATGGCAGTGAAGTACTGAACTGACGCCAACCTTACCCCCACCCTGCAGAGACACATTTTCAACATAGGCATTTTGGGACCTCCCCTCATGAAAAGTGGCACTGTGATTTTGTTAAGCTGTCCAAAAAGTTGATTTCACAACGCAACCATGCCATTGTGCACCACAGGTGCAAAAACACATTTTGAGCAGGATGTGAAAAATATAGCAAATTTGCGCAGTTACAAGGGTGCGTGGAAACTGCACAACGCATGCTTGTAACACAGTCATTTTATGGACTTTCATCACCAAATTTTCAGCATAGGCATTTTAGGACCTCTGCTCATGAACAGTGCCACTGTCATTTTCTTAATCTGACCCTAAAACTGATTTCCCATAGCGACCGTGCTATTCTGTGCTGGAAGTGCAAAAACACATTTCAGCCAGGATATGTAAAATGACAGCTGTACTGTTCATAAGAAGGCATGGAAAAATGCCAATGTTGAAAATCTGGAGTGAAAATATTACAAATTCACGAAGTTACGAACGTGCATGGAAACTGCACAATGCACACTCGAAAAACAGTCATTTTTTGGATTTTTTTCACCAAATTTGCAACACAGGCTTTTTGAGAGCCCAGCTCATGAACAGTGGCACTGTCATTTCATTAATCAGTCCTGAAAGGTGATTCCACGCAGTGACTGTGAAATCAACTTTCAGGACAGAATAACGCATGCCAGTGACAGAATTCATGAGGAGAGGTCCCAATAACCCCATGTTGAAAATTTGATGCCAAAATTCCCAAAAATGCCCGAGATATGCACCAAAGTTGAAAAAATCCTATGTATGCCATTATACAGCTTACAGACATTTCTTCAGTTTGCGGTCGGCTTTGAAGAGTGCAGACGTGTTCCCGGTCCACCGAAGGTCATCGCACCTTGCTCCGGATGGGGTGAGGGGTGTGGGGAGGCAGGGGTGAAGAGGGTTGGGGAGGGGCCACGGACTCAATGAGGGACTGTTTTCTGTTTTACAGGTTTAAAAAAAAAAGAAAACATTGCGGGAAGGTTTTTTTTACAGGGGCATTGGCATGCTAGGGTGGGCTCCCAGCATGCCACCTGAGTGTTTTGGGGGGCTGTAGCCAACGGGGGATTGGGCACCCCCCTCGGCACACAACAAATGGGGGGGTCATTATGCTGATGGGGAGTGGGCTCCCCCATTGGCAGATTGAACTGGGAATGGGGGACTGAAGCCGATGGCAATTGGGCCCCCCATCAACAAAGAAAGACTGTTGGGGGGCATGTGATGCCAAGGGGGATTGGGCACCCCCTCAGCACAGAGCTGAACTGGGAGGGGGGGACATTATGCCGATGGGGAGTGGGATCCCCCGTCGGCACATGAACTGGGTCGGGGCATGCTGACAGGGGGATTGGGCACCCCTGAAGTCAGCATTGTGGCAGGTGGTGGCAGCAGTCACTACCGCCATGTTTACTGGAATGCTTCTCCAGGAAGGGCACGTCGGGAGGCGGATTATTGTGCCGATGCATGACAAGCTTGCTTCTCATTGCAGCAGCATTTTTCTTAGATCTGGTGGCCACTTTACGTATTGCTGGTGTCAGCGCCTGCATGCTGGCCTATTGGGGAATGACGGATGCACCTACTGATGCATGCCCTGCATTCGCCCACAGTGACCGCATCTCCAAATCTGCTATTGCTGCAATATGTTGTCTGATGCACAAGCGCAAGCCGACATAATAAAAGTATAACTATCCCCTGAAACATCTTCCAAGGAGGTTAGATCTCTCAAAAAGAACAGATTAGCAGATAGCCTTAGTTCGACACTTACAGTACCTGCTATTTTTTTCAATGGTGGACAATATGTACATAACTCTGGGCAAGCCCTGAACCATGAAACTGTCAGCATGGGGACCATTACAACATGGGCAGCTATCATCTGTGTCAGGAAGATAGTGAGCCAGATTGAGAAGAGTGTAATAAGCTTGCTGCATACAGAATAATTATGCCCCTTTTAAAGTACTACTTATCGGGATCTGAATTGCCTCTTCTAATAGAATTGACCGACTCTCCTCATCAAATGGACCATCTAGCTGTACTGACTGCTTATCTCTCATGGGGAGGTTAGAAATTTTGACATGACGGAGTAGAACAGCATATAACCTGGGGATCAGGCCTTTCTCCTGCTTGGGGGTGTCCAGGGACATTGCTATATTGAATGGATCATCCAGTTTTAATGATCTGCCTGTTAAAGATACTAAAAATGCTGTACTTGTCAGAAAAAAATGATGAGTTGTAGGAAGATCAAATCTGTCCTTAAGCTGGAAAAAGGAGAGAACAGTATTATTTTCAGACAAATGACCAATTAGTTATATGCCACTATCCCTCCAACACTCACATTAACTATCTTTAAAAACATGAGACATGTAAGCATGATCCCACAAAGGCATCAGTACATTTACTCTCTGAGGATACTGAATGTAGCAATGGGTTCTGAACCACATCATATTAAGATGTTTAAGTACCGGAAACTGCACATGGTCTTTCTCCTTGCCTGACAGGTCATAAAAAGATCTGGCACTCAGCTCCCTGGGAATATCCAACAGAAGATATGTGAGGCTGGGAAGAAACCAGAGGTGCAAGAGACTCTGCCAGACCACTTAGCAATATAATTTAAAACCTGGCTGACCAAGGCCCCTGTCCGAATATGGAGCCATTAACTACTTATGTTGAATTCTTGAAACCTTACCTGCCCAAATCCATCTGTTAAGAAGCAAACCAAAGTTTTCAGAAATAGAAGTCTGGCACTTGCATTGTGAGGTCTGGAAAAGATAGTGAAATTTGAGAAGTAAAATCTTCTTGACAACATTCACTTGACCTAGTAATGACAGGAAATTCCATCCAACGGTTCAGCTCTACATCAGACTGACATAAAAGTGGTGGATAATATGGTTGAAAAAGATCATTGTATCGGGAGTATCTGTACCCCCGAATACTTAGAGCTGGTGTTTGTCCGTTGAAGAGGAAGAGGACGGTTTAGGTCATCAAAGTTCTCCGGGGATAATGGAAGAACAAAACACTTTTTCAAATTTATTTTATAACCCAAAGTGGCACCAAAGCTGTCCATCAGAGTGAGAAGCATGGGAAGAGACATACAGGATGGGTGAGAAAAAGAAGCATATCATCCGCATACAACGAAAGAACATTGGCAGCCCCACTGAACAGCATATCATGAATCTGAGGATGGGTAGGGATGGCATATGCTAAGGGTTCCAGTGAAAGATGAAACAGAAGGGGAGAAAATGGATAGCCCTGTTACATACTCTGACAGCGAAAAAGGAAGTGAGAAACAGGAGTTCATTTGAACAGTCACTGGGGCATCTATAAGTCAACTGCAGCAGAGCTAGACATTTTGCTACAAACTGAAAGCACTCAAGTGTACACCAGATGTGGTCCCATTCAACACTGTTAAAGGCCTTCTCCATGTTGAGCGAGACCAACACAGATGCCCCACCCTGTTGCGGAGCCTGCAAAAGAAGTTGGAAAACAAGATTAATATTATGGGCTGCATTTGAACCCTAATAATTCCTGATTAAGCTGTAGAGATAAGGTTAGGGAGAGTGGGTTCAAGGTGGTGTGCAATCAGTTTGGTGATATTTTCATGTCATTGCCAAAAGGTGAGATTGGGTGGTACGAAGCACCCTTTTAAATGGGTTTGCCAGGTTTTGGAATCAGAGACAGCTAGGCATTGTAAAATGAAGGAGGAATACATTGATTTTTCATAGCTGTCTGTAATGTGTCTATAAAGAGGCCTAATATAGCTAGCACCTCTTGTTTGTAAAGTTCAGCCAGGATGCCATCAGAGCCTTACCTGATGGGAGAGCATTAAGAGCCTGTAAACTTCTGATGGAGAGAAAGCAGCAGCCAATGTAACCTCTCCTCTTTGGATAGAATGGGAAAATCCATATGGTGAAAGTCAAATTCTGGCATGGTCGACAGGGCTGGTTTACCAAACCCCAATAAGTACAGAGACTTACAAAAGTGAACATACTGAGCACTGATTCTAGATTGGTCTGTAATCTGCCCACCCTAATCAGAAAGGATGCATATGATTAACTTGTCTTGTGCCCTGTTCTGGAGTAGCCAGGCAAGCACTTTCATACTTTTATTTGCTGCTCATAATATTTGGCTTTATACCTATTTTATGCCCTTTCAGCTTGCAGAGAGTCAAGAGGTTCTAGAGTTGTTGCACCTTCAACAGGGGCTTGTAATGGTCTACAGTGGCCTGCTGCATATAAGAGAATGAAATACTCTTAAGCTGAGACCCCAGCTGAGTTCTAGAGGTTTGTCTAGATCATTTAAGTTTGGCAGAATGAGCAATAACTTTGGCCCCATATACAGGTCTTCATGATGTCCCATAATATGCCCAAAGAGGACAGTGTTCTTTTATTCTCAGAAATATATATTTTGTTGTTAGCAGAAAGTTGAGTGAGGAAATCTGAGTCACACAAAATTAGTGGGTCTATTTTCCAAGAACAACCTGCAGAGGCATCCAGAACATTCCATAGCTCCAATTCCAATGGGGCATGATCAGAAATAATGATTGGGGAGTATGAACAGGAAATTATGTTGAGGTGTATCTCCAAAGAGCTGTGAAGCCTGTCTGTCCTGGAATATGAATTATATACAGTACATTGGTAAAAAAAAGTATATTCATGCATTCATACACAGTATTCAGGACTCTGAGCAAGAAGAGCAGAGCTAAGAATCCATGTTGGCTGAACAAGAAAGTTTTGAAGTGGGTGAGGGCAAAGCAAGCAGCATTTAGAAGATTCAAGAAGACCAATAGGGAGTAAGAAAGGGAGGAGTATGTGAGGATGACCAGGGAGGTTATCAAACTAGCAAGCGAGGCCAAGGCCTCCAGAGAGTTAAGGTTGGCTCAGGGCATTAAGGGAGGGGAAGGGAGAAGGACTTTTTTAGATACATGAGAGAAAAAAGGAGTTGCAGGGACCAAATAGTGAGGATCGGGGTGGGGGGGTGGAAAAGGGAGCGGAACAGGCGGAAGCACTGAATGAATATTTCTGCTCTGTGTTCACCCAGGAAGAGGGCAGTCCACTACCTGTGTGGACTGGGAGGGTAGGGAAGGGTGACTGATGGGGTGATAGTGGAGAGTAAAGTACTAGAGGGGTTGAAGGCACTAAGGGTGTACAAGGCAGCAGGACCTGATGGCATTCACCCCAGGATGCTGCAGGAGATGGCGGAGGTGTTGGCCAGACCACTGGTGGACCTGTTTAACACCTCCCTGGACATGGGATGCAGGCCACAGGACTGGAGGTTGGCTCATGTGGTGCCAAGTCACAAAAGTGGCCCAAGGGATGAGGCAGGAAATTACAGACCTGTTAGTCTTACTTCCACAGTGGGTAAACTTAAGGAGGCAATCCTGAAGGAGAGATTGGTGAATTTTCTCGAGGTAAATGGCTTGCAAGATGGGTTCATCTTGGGCAGATCTTGCCAGACCAGTTTAATAGAGTGCTATGACTAGGAAACAAGAGAACTGGATAGGGGCCATGCAGTGAATGTCCTGTATTTGGACTTCAGTAAGGCCTTTGATTCAGTGCCTCATGGGTGGCTGGGGGCGGAAACTGAGATCCATGGAGGTGGGCGAGAAGATGGCTAATTGGATCACGAATTGGCTAAAGGAGATGTAGCAGCGGGTGGTGGTGGTGGTGGTGGTGGAACTCTCAACCTCTATGCCTGTGACAAGTGGGGTGTCATAGGGCTCTTTGCTGGGTCCGGTATTGTTTGGCCTGTTGATATTGGATATCTCACATGGAGTTAAAAGCAGGATCAGTCTGTTCGCAGATGATACCAAGATGGGAGCAGTGGTGGATGATGTCAAGGGGTGGAAAGAGCTACAAGGGGATCTAACCAAACTGGAGGAGTGGTCGGCAGATCGGCAACTGGGCTTCAATGCAAAGAAGTGCAAGGTTATGCACTTCGGGGTGAAAAACCCGAGGAGGGAATACTGGTTGGGAGGGGTGAGACTGGAGTCACTGAGGAAGAGAAGGACCTGGAGGTGATGATAACTGAGGGTATGACAACTCTGCCCAGTGTAGAAAGGCTGCAGCCAAGGCTAACAGGATGCTGGAGTGTACTGAGAGGGGAATCTTGTCCAGACATAATGACGTGATCCTGTCCCTCTACAGATCTTTGGTCAGACCGCACTTGGAGTAATGTGTGCAGTTCTGGTACCTATATCTGAAGAAAGATATCACGCTACTACAGGGGGTGCAGCCTAGAGCAACAAAAATGGTATGGGGATGGAAGGCAAACCAAATGAGGACAGATTGAGGTATCTGAGTTTGTACACCCTGGAGGAGAGGAGGGATCGGGGGGATACGATTGAAACATTCAAGTATCTGAAGGGTTTCAACAAGTCTGGCACAGCTGAGTTATTTAGGCTAAGAAAAGGAAGGGACACAAGAGGACACAGGTTAAGATTGGAGGGGGGCAGATTTAGGAGAGAAATGAGAAGGCATTACTTCACAGAAAGGTAGTGTTAAAGTGGAATACCCTACCGGAGGAAGTGGTATCATGTAGGATGGTGGGCATTTTCAAAAGGGCATGGGACAGGGCAAAGGGGAATGTCTGGGTAAATAATAATGAGAAATTGCCAGAGGAAAGTGAGTGGGAGGGGGTGGGGTAGCTGCGATCTACGGGTGGTAGCTTCACACTCGATCAGACTTGATAGACCATAGGGCCTGTTTCTGCTGGCATATTCGTATATATGTATGTATGTATTAAAAGATGCAAATTCCACCAGGCCTCAATGAAACCTAATTTGAAGCACTATGCGATAAGAACCTTGACTGTCACAGAGAGGGTATATTGGTAAAAAGGTGATCTAGCCAGAAGGGTACCTGTAATGATTGAAATCTCCTCACCAAATAATATGGTCTCAAAACCCAGAAAAGGAGTAAAAGAGTATTTTGGAAGAAAGCCAGATTGTCGCAATTTGGAGCATAGAGAGGAAAAAAAATGAACAGGGAAAAAGTATAAAGTACTCAATACCAAATCCATCAACCAGGATCATCTTTAAGATGAGAATGTACCCGCAAAGGAAGACTGTGACAAATCAAGATACAGTAGCTGCTCCCCATGCCTGCTGTGTGAAAGATGAAAAATAGACCTGTTCAACTATATCCTGGTGTAATTTTGCATGCTCCACATCTAAAAGTTGGGACTCCTGTAAGAAAGCAATGTCTGTGTGAATGGATTTAAGATGGGAAAAAATCCATATCCATTTCACTGGATTATTTAAACCATTAACATTCCAGATAACTATGGATGTTGTGACCATAATCAAAAACAGATATGAGTTTTGGGGGGCCAAGTAGAGAGTGTGTTTGGAAAACAATTACTCACCAACAGACCCCAATGAAGGAAGGAACCATCCCAGGGAGACAGAATAGCTAGCACGCTGGGAACTGACATCAAAGTATTTGCAGTCCATTGGCCCTTAAGTGCCTCATAGTGCCCCCATCCAAGCTTCCAATCCACTGCCCTCTCCTCAAAAAAAACCTCTCAGTAAAACAGAATAATACCACTGCAAGGAATGTGTCTTAAGAAACAATATTGCATCAACTGTAACATTCAAGTTTATACCGGTAAAAAGGAAATAATGGGGGAGGCAACAAGCACCTCAAGGGAAAACTTGAGAATGCCGTGGGACAAAAATGGGCAACAGCCCTATGCATCCACTGCTAAGAGAAACTTCTAAATATATAAGAGGAGTGGAGGAGTGGGGATGAAAATGACAAGATAAAAAATATCTTAGTTTGTGACATCAGTAACAGCAAGATCTCATAGACTTTGATGGCAGATAAGGACGACTTGGCCCACCTAGTTTGCCCATTTCCCTACTTACAGGGTAAGCCGCAGATCCTAGTTAACCAACAGCCTATTTCTTCCTATCCCCCACAAGAATTGCCTTATGTCTGTCCCATGTATTCTTGAATTCTCCCACAGTTTTAGACCCCACAACCTCCTCAGGAAGGCTATTCCATGCATCCACTACCCTCTCTGTGAAAAAATACTTCCTCACATTGCCCCTGAACTGCCCCCCCCCCACCATATCTTTAAATTGTGTTCCCTTGTTCTTGCACATCTCTTTTTCTGAAAGCTGCTACCCTCTTGGACTTTGTTGATTCCACTGAGGTACTTAAAAGTTTCTATCATGTCCCCCCTCTCTCTCCTTTCCTCAAGGGTATACATATTAAGCTACTTTACAAAATCACACATGCCCCCACAATGCAAAGCATCATGGTTACATATGCAAATCACCACAGAATGTTATGCTGGTCCAATTTTAAGCAGAATTGCATGGTGCCGAAAGGCCTCTCACACAGTTTGCAAAGGATGCTAACAGAAGACATAGACACGTGTTTCGTCCTACCAGGACTCATCAGTATGCCTCGTCTGTTTGACACCCCAGTGGAATGGACCAGCTACCCTTAAGGCAGTGTGCCCTGGATATATTGTGGTGAACCCATTAAAATAAAACTATTTAAAAGACAAAGAACCTCTGAGGCAAACACTGAGGCAAGGGTTACCCAAAGGGCATTTGACTGGGAAGCCAAGTTTCAAGAAATACAAAATCACACATGCCCGCAGACAATGCAAAGCATCATGGTTACATATGCAAATCACCACAGAATGTTATGCTGGTCCAACTTTAAGCAGAATTGCATGGTACGAAGGCCTCTCACAGTTTGCAAAGGATGCTAACAGAAGACATAGACACGTGTTTTGTCCTACCAGGACTCATCAGTATGCCTCGTCTGTTTGACACCCCAGTGGAATGGACCAGCTACCCTTAAGGCAGTGTGCCCTGGATATATTGTGGTGAACCCATTAAAATAAAAAATAAAAAACTATTTAAAAGACAAAGAACCTCTGTGCGCAAACACTGAGGCAAGGGTTACCTCAAAGGGCATTTGGTTTTATTTTATTTTTTATTTTAATGGGTTCACCACAATATATCCAGGGCACACTACCTTAAGGGTAGCTGGTCCATTCCACTGGGGTGTCAAACAGATGAGGCATACTGATGAGTCCTGGTAGGACGAAATACGTGTCTATGTCTTCTGTTAGCATCCTTTGCAAACTGTGTAAGAGGCCTTTCGCACCATGCAATTCTGCTTAAAGTTGGACCAGCATAACATTCTGTGGTGATTTGCATATATAACCATGATGCTTTGCATTGTGGGGATGTGTGATTTTGTATTTTCTGAAACTTGGCTTCCCAGCCAAAATGCCCTTTGTGGTAACCCTGCCTCAGTGTTTAAGCACAGAGGTTCTTTTGTCTTTAAATAGTTTTTATTTTAATGGGTTCACCACACATATCCAGGGCACACTGCCTTAAGGGTAGCTGGTCCATCCCACTGAGGTGTCAAACAGACAAGGCATACTGATGAGTCCTGGTAAGACAAAACACATGTCTATGTCTCTGTTAGCATCCCTTGCAAACTGTGGAGAGGCCTTCGGCACTATGCAATTCTGCTTAAAGTTGGACCAGCATAACATTCTGTGGTGATTTGCATATGTAACCATGATGCTTTGCATTGTGGGGGCATGTGTGATGTTGTATTTTCTTGAAACTTGGCTTCCCAGCCAAATGCCCTTTGGGATAACCTTTGCCTCAGTGTTTGCGCACAGAGGTTCTTTGTCTTTTAAGCTACTTTAGTCTCTCCTCTTATGGCTTCCCTTGCAGACCATGCACCATTTTAGTTGTCCTCCTCTGGACTGCCTCTATCCTGTCTATGTCCTTGCGGGGAAGGGGTCTCCAGAACTGGATGCAGTACTCCAGATGGGGTCTCACCAACTGTCTGTACAGAGGGATAACAACTTCCTGTTTTCTGCTGGTGATGCCTCTCCCTATGCATCCCACTATACCCCCAGCCCTCCCTACTGCCTTCTCACATTGCTTGCTAACCTAAAGGTCCCTTTCCTTTTTTGTTGTTGTTACTACCTCCCCCCATTGTGTAATCGTCCCCTGGGTTTTTGTTTCCCAGGTGCATTATTTTGCACTTCTTTGCTTTGAATCCAAGCTGCCATACTTCCGACCATTCCTCCAAACTTGCCAAGTCCCTTCTCATCCTTTCCACACCTGCTTGTGTATCAACCCTGTTACAGATCTTTGTGTCATCTGCAAAGAGGCATACTTTTCCTTCCAGTCCTTCTGCAATGTCACTTATGAAGACATTAAAAAGGACTGGACCCAGTACTGAACCCTGCGGTACCCCACTAGTAACCCGTCTTTCTTCAGAGTGGACTCCATTTACAATTACTTTCTGTGTCCTGTTGTTCAGCCAATGTTTTACCCAGGCTACCACCCTGGGACCCACTCCCAGGCTAGCTAATTTGACTATTAATCTTTTGTGTGGGACTGTGTCAAATGCCTTGCTAAAGTCTAGGTAGGCCATGTCCACAGCCCCTCCCTGGTCTACTACTTTGGTCACCCAGTCAAAGAAATCAATTAGATTTGTCTGACATGACCTTCCCGCTGTGAACCCATACTGCCTTGGGTCCTGTGCCCCACTGGCCTCTAGGTACTCAACAATTCTTTCCTTCAGAAGTGATTTCATCACTTTCCCTACCACAGAGGTCAAACTGACAGGTCTGTAGTTTCCTGCCTCTGTTTTGGTCCCACTTTTGTGAAGGGGAATCACATCCTCCTTCCTCCAGTCCTCGGGTACCACACCATCCTCCCATGATTTGTTAAAAAGGGTAGTCAGTGGTTTCACTAGTTCTCCCCTTAATTCTTTTAGAATTCTGGGGTGAATTCCATCAGGCCCCATTGCTTTGTCCACCTTCAGTTTTAGGAGTTCTTTCAGAACCCTTTCTTCTGAGAAAGGACTGGGATCATCCCCCATCAAGAGTGCTTCTGTTAATTGGATTTGGCACTCCCTCCTCTTTTGTGAATACTGAGCTGAAATATTCGTTCAGTATCCCTGCTTTTTCACTGTCCCCTCTGCCCACCCACCATTCATTCTATTCAGCCTCACTATCCCTCCCTTTGTCTTTCTATGCTCCCTGATGTACCTACAAAAGGTTTTATCCTCCCTCTTAACCGAGTTGGCTATCTTTTCCTCAGTTTTGGCCTTTGCTATTCTGACTTCCCTCCCTGCTTTCTTCTGCCTTAATTGGTACAGTTCTCTGTCCTGCTACTTCTGTGTTTCCTTATACTTCCTGAATGCTATCTTTTTCTCCCTGACTTTCCCGCCACCTCTTTTGAGAACCATAGTGGCTTTTTCTTTCATTTTGATTTGTTTATTTGCTTCACACAAAGGCTTGTTGCCTCTGTGATGGCAGTTTTGAAGATTCCCCATTGTTGCTCTATACCTCCTTCTAGCTGGTTTGCTAGTGCTGTTCTGAGGCACTCTCCCATCTTGCCAAAGTCAGCCCTCCTGAAGTCCAGTACCCTCACTTTGTATGGCTTGACTCTGTAACTGAGTTTAACGTGAACCACACTGTTTGATGGTCACTTGTTCCCAGATGGCAACCCACTTCTAGATCTGAGATCCTTTCACTGTCCCCATTTGAGAGTACAAGGTCTAATATTGCTCCCTCATGAGTGGGTTCCGAAACTAGCTGTCTGAGGCATGCCACCTGTAGTGCATCGAGAATGGCCCTGTTCTTGGTGTGGCTACAGCAAATGTGCTCCAGTTAACATCTGACATATTCAAGTATCCCATCAACAGTATCTCCTCTTTCTCTGCCATCCTAAGAATGCCGTCTATCATATCCTTGTCCATTCCCTCCCCCTGACATGGGGGTCTGTACACAACCCCTCTGCGGATTGTGGTGCCATTTCCAGTCTCCAAGGTGACCCACAGTGCCTCCTCTCCTCCCTGTTTACTCTTTTGTTCAGTTGCTTTTATCCCTTCCTTTACATAGAGAGCTACTCCTCCCCCTCATCTCCCCTGCCTGTCTCTCCTGTAGGTTATGTACCTGGTATGTTAACATCCCAGTCATGGTTCTCTGTGTACCATGTTTCTGTGACTGCTACGATAGCCAGGCATCCCTCTTCCATCAAGGCCACCAGTTCAGGGAGCCTGTTGCCAGACTACGGGCATTGGTACTCATGATTCCATGTCATCTCAGCGCAAGAAATTACCGCGCTGTAATTTCAGGCGTGAGCATTTCACTGCATGCAATAAACACGCCTAGTATTAAAAGTGCAGGGCATCTCATCACAAATATCCATCTGGTAGCAGGTCGCAATGTACATTTTGGGCTGAGAACAGTCAAGTGGGTTCGTTGGTCAGGAGGAGCAATGGGAGCATTAGAGGAGGGTAGTAAAATATGAGGTTGGTATCAGCAGAAGAGATGCTTAACAATAAAGATGCACTTTGAGATGGGAGAAAAATTTGTGGTAAAATCAGAGACAGTTGTGAGGTATGGAGGAGGTCTATTCTACACACTCCCTAAATTGTACAGTGGAAAGTTTAGTAAGAAGGATGGGAACTGGTGCCTGGTGTGAACCCATCTTCTCCTGTCTACCTCTGAATATATTTACAAACAAAAACAAGCCGCAGACAAATGTACCTTTCAGCCAGCCGGTATCTCACATTCAGTTTCCCTACTCTGCTTTTTGCGCTTACTTTGTTATGCGACAGAATGGCAGCTTAGCGGTTATTGTAATTCGCTGTAATGACTGCGCTGAAATGCTTGCGCGGTATTGCTTGCACTGAGATGATGTGATACCGGTACTCGTTACCCTCCATTTCCTGATGGCCTTACTCCTTTTTGCCCCATCCCTGTCCTTCTTGCCTTTGTCACGTTCTCCATTTACCCCTTCCCTTCTCGCTATCAACATTTCTATGTTGGAGTTTACCGCACTTACTACCATGACTTTTTTTGGGGGGCTAGGATTTCCCTGCTCCTTTCCAGTACCTCCCCCCTTGGCTAGTTTAAATTCTTGCCAATGAAGCATTTAAACCTATCACCTAGGATCCTGGTTCTCCTCCTGGACAGATGCAGCCCATCATGCCAGTATAGGCTTGCATCACTCCAGGTGGACCCCCAGTCCCCAGTGAAGCCAAATCCCTGAGCTCTGCACCAGTTTTTCAACCACTGATTGAATCCCATGGTATGGAGCACCCTAGCTTCTCCTATGCCATAGAAAGGCAGCACCTCCGAGAAGGTTGCCATGCGTGCTACTTGTCTAAGGCCCCTCCCCAATTCCACAAACTCTTTCTGCACTGCTCTGATCCCTTTCTTAGCCAGGTCATTTGTCCCTAGGTGGACAATGACATCCAGCTCCCTCCCCCTGTGCAGCTGCTCTGGCAATCCTGAGGATTCGCTCCCTGTCCCTCCAAGCCATGGTGCCAGGCAGGCACTTTACCTCCCTCTCCCCTTCCTCCCATAGTTCTACCTTCCTAACAATGGAGTCCCCCACCAGGAGTTGTTTCCTTCCCCTGTGAGGTCCCATGCCACCCTCCTGTGGGTCTCCTTTGTGGAGGTTCCCAGCATCCTCCTTGGTCTCCACTGCGGGTGCCTCCATAGAGGAACCACACTTTGCCAGAATGGCATAGGAATTGTGGAGAGGTACAACTGGAGGGATGCACCTCTGTTCCACCACCCTCACCCTCCCTGAGCCCACTGTGATCCAACTGCTCCTCTTTCTTGGCAACCTCTGAGGCAGTGGCCCTGGTGGTCCCTGGATGGAAGAGGAGGTCCCACAAATCCAGGCCAAATCAGCCTGGAGATGAGCAACCTCCCCCCTCAGCCCAGAGAGGTGCCTGCAGATGGGACAATGCCACATCCTCCAGAATGTCTCCCAGAAGACTGCTGCTCCACAGCCACTGCACTGCACCACTCCCATCATGTCTTATTTCTGGCCCTTTCACTATTGTTTGGAATTCTTACTCTTTTCTCTGCTTTTTTGTTTTTTCTTTTGTTTTGTTTTTTTCCTTCCTTCTCTCTCTATACTTACTTACTGTGTCTTTCAAGCTCCTGATTGTCTTGTTCTGAGACAAGAAGATCCTGTATTTCTCAGTAGACCCCTTACTTGCTCAGAGGCAGACCTCCAGCAGCTAGAGGGGGCCGGAGAGCTACTGTTGCCCTTCTAGGATGGTGCATCTTTGGTGGCTCTGTGATCACTCACTTTCTGCTCCCAAACCGGAAGTTCCTGTTGTTGGTCAAATCATGTGCCTATAAAAGTAGAACTAGCTTTGAGTGGGGGGGTGGAAGGGAGGGAAGGAGGGCAATTTAGTCCCAGTAGAGAAGTCCAGTCACACAGCACTCCTTCCTCCTGGTGTCTTCTGCCAAGCTTCTGGCAGAATCTTACTAAGGCAGTTTTTATATCTAGCTTCCTTCTATCTAAGCCACTTCCCCTACTTACTAGATCTTTCTACAAGTAATTAAATTGCTCAGCTATCAAGCCCCTTCAGCCATCTGAGATTTATCAAGAAATATAATTGTTACAGTTCTCACAATGAAATATGTTTTAAGTTACTGTCATCACAGTGGAATACTGAACCAAGCAGAGAGCAGCTTTTGCAGTGCTGATGACATTACAATGCCTAGTACAGCACTGAAGTAAAACATTTTGTTTTTATTTATTTTAGTCTTTGGTAACCACATAAGGCCCACTAGGCACAAGTGCCTGTTTTCACGGGTGACCTGGGAGCACTGGGCGGTTAAGTGACTTGCTCAGTGGAGGTTGTGAGAATCAAACCCAGGTCTGGTCTGCTGGATGTACCAAGCTCATTCACAGCTCATTACTCTAACCTCTAGGCTATACTGCCAGATATACAATATACAATAGCCTGACTTTAAATAGGCAATTTGTCATCACTTGTGAGTGGGCAAGATTTTTATATCTCACTCGTGGTTCTGCCACTCGTGAGTTATGGTCCTACCCCCTCACACTTGACGACAAATTGCGTATTTTGAGTCATGCCATTGTATATCCCCTATATAAATAAAAGCAGAGAAAAAAAGTGAGAGAGAATTAAACAGCTGGTGCAAGCTACCTGAAAGAAACAAGGGGTATTCAGCAAGGCAAGAAATGTATAACATGTATGGGTGTCCCACTCAAGACTAGATACTAGTACGAAGGGATGGAATAAAATTGGGGGTGACCCAGTTAAAGAAGAACAAGAAGATTTCACCTAATCTGAAGCTTTGCCTAAAGAGAAATATAGGATAGAAAAAACAGTGAAAGAAGAAACAATATGTACAGTATAGGGAGAGGAAAGAAATAAGATAAAAGTAAACACACAGTGCTAAGAAGAAGGACAATTGTTTAATTGTTTAATTAGTATTTCAGAAAGACCTTTGAGCATGAGCTCTTTTACAAAGGTTCCACGTCAGGGTGGACAATAAGACAATACACATATTCAGTGGTTACAGAGGCCTGATCATTAGGCATTAAAGAGCGATTACATGACAATTAGACAAATAGGAGAAAAAAAACTGAGCAGTTGTAATTGAATACTAAGCTATTTCTAATCGGTTGCCATAGGTAGCACACCCCTGGAAACCTCCAAATCCATTAATAGACTATGGCAGAGTAACTGCATAGGGTTTAATGCTATCCCAGATGGTGAGAGGCTGGGTGACAGTGAAACAAGGGGGACTGGGTTTGAAACCAACCGCAAAGAGCAAGAGATGGGGGATAGTGAAGCGGAGGGGCTGCGATGGGGGAGCAGCTCCAGAGGACTTTGTCGAGTATGGTGTGTGTGTGTCTGTGTGGGAGGGGTTGGGGAGGGGCAGTACCAAGTGCGTTTAAAGAGGACTGATAGCTTACTTAAAGGTACCTAGAATTTACTGAAACGAGGAAGTGAAATCGAAAGAGAGAGAACTTCAAGCAGGATGCTCCAGACCAGAGCTCCAAACCCCAAAGCAAATTAAGGGTGACAAGTTACAACAGTGTTGTACTCTTGGGGGGCAGATGTTGGTTGTATACAGTATGTGATGAGAGTAGTGTTATTACTTGTCTTTGTTGTATCACAAAAGTGGAAAATTTTGCTGTTTCAGTAAAGTATATTTAATGAAAAAAAGGATGAGACTCACACTAACTGTATATATTTTGTACAGACCAGAGATGTGATCCTCAGTGTATCTAATGCTAGGCTGTCAAACAGCTGTAACAAGTATAACCATGGAGGAACTTATTGCAGCCATAATGTCAGTCTGCTAGCTGCAAACTGTTAGTCCAAACAAACGAGACAAACACCAGAACTGCAGGAACGAGGGATACCATTTAATGAACAGTTAATAAAACAGAAACAGTCACTTAGGGCCACCACCTTTGGATGAGGTGAAAACCGGATGCTAAACCACACGCCAAATTCTGCCTCTGCCTCTGGCTCCACCCCTTTTTATGACTGATGAGTATATCGCTTCTTCTTCAAAGCCATTTGTAACATCAGAACAAACTTTAACAGTGAAAGGAAATAATTGTTATACTGTTATTTATTTATTTTTATTCTTTGACAACCATGTTAATTCCCATGGGCCACATGGCCCATTTTACAGCAGTGACCCAGTGGCACAGGCAGGTTAGGTTAAGTAACTTGCTCAGGCTCTCACAGTATGTAAGTGGAGGCTGTGGGAATCAAACTCAGGTCTGCTGAATGTGCCAAGCTCATTCACAGCTGATTGCTCAAACCTCTGTTAAACACGCTCCCATTTTTCTTTCCATGTTAGTCATGTATTCTGATATGATTTGACCGATTTTTGATAATTTAATTATTGCTTGTGGTACCATCAATACTGCATTGTGTTCCTGTTACCTCAGCAGCTACTACTGTTTTTTTTTTTCATATTTCTAAGACATTCCACAATTTCAGACACACCACTCCATGCTATTTATCTGAATGACCTGTAAAAATGTAGCTATTATCATGGAATGTTCTGGAAGTACAAAATTAGAGCAGTGGCTGGCTGTTGAGGACTCAGGAGAGAAGTATTCAATGTAGTGATGAAGACAATAACAATGAGATTATTAATTTAACAAAAATTGGTCTAAAATATATCAGAATACAGAACAAACAAAAAGAAATAATGAGAGCATATAAAAGTGTTAACTCATTCAGGCCTAGATACGCCTGTAGGTGGTGTCTGAAAGCATAGCCACTCAGGCCAATAACGCCTGTAGGCGTACTCAGCTGACTTACACTCAGGCCTAGAAACATCTGAGGAAGTCAGCTGTTTTTACCTAAATGTTAAACAAACCAAATTGCTTAGAATTGATTGCATAACACCGTTAGAAAGGTAATTTTGTGCTGAACAATTTTGCTGCTGGTACTTTGTGTCTGTCATGTATACTTTAGGAGTTCTTTGCATTTGTTTAAGGTATGGTGTGCATGGCTGACATCTGTCCCTTAAGCCTCACCTAAGCACCTTGAATAAATCTGGAAAAAAAAACACAGTTGCTTGGTATTTCAGCTAGTATAAAATAAAAACTAAATGGATTACAATTGATTGCATAGCACCGTTAGAAAGGTAATTTTGTGCTGCACAATTTAGCCACTGATACTTTGTGTCTACCACATATACTTTAGGAGTTATTAGCATTTGTTTAAGGTATGGTGTTCATGGCTGACATTTTTCTTTCAAGCGTCATTTAAGCCCCTTGAAAAAAATCTGGAATAAACACAGTTGTTTGGTGTTTCAGCTGGTATAAAATAAAAACCAAATTGATTACAACTGATTGCATAGCACCACTGGAAAGGTAATGTTGTGCTGAACAACTTTGGCACTCTTACTTTGTGTGTAGCACTTACGGTTCAAGAGGTATTCACATTTGTTTGTGGCATGCTGATTATGGATTGATTTTGCTTAGAAAGGCCCAGGATGCAGTGCTAAGACTATACAGGGCTTAAGCAAGGCCCCTGGAATTCTGCGGTTCTGCGGTTGTGGAATTTGCCACAGAATTTACATCATGCCGCAGAATATATATAATGCCGCAGAATTCATTGTTTTTGGTGAATTTTCATATAAATCTACTGTTTTTCCATAGTGTCAGGCTTTCTTTCCCATCTTGTTTATCCTGAAGCCCCTCCTCTATGCTCAGCATATGATGTCATCGATGACATCACATCATATTTAGACAATGACAGGACTGTGTTCTGCTGGAGAAATTAATAAATCATGCCGAAGAAATCAGAAAATGCTGCCACAGAAGCCAAGGAGCCCTGCCGCAGAAATCGGAACATTCTGCCGCAGAGCACCAGGGGCCCTGTATTGGTGGAAGTCTCAAAGAGCTCTTGTGGTGTGAATGAGTTAAAGCTGTTTCCTGTCATAGCAGTAAAAGACCATACAGTACTTAAAATTCAGAGTGGAAAGGATTAGGTTAATTTACTGCTAGTAGCATTACTTTACACCTCCAGGGCAGACTGGTTTGACAAGCAAAGACAAATCTGTATGACATCAAAACTTCTCTGTACCCTGAACATGCAATGCAGCCAAAACAGTGGGTGATTTGATACATCAGTTTTAAGAGTATATGAGCACTCAAAATTGCCCAAAAACTGGACTACATTTAATCAAAACTGGATGACTGGATAATGACCCTAAAAACTGGATTATCCAGTCTAAAACCAGATAGGTGGCAACCCTACAGTCATTCCATGGAGGAAAAACACACGAACAGTTTGCTCTGGGCCATGTAGTCACATTAGAAGCTCGAATGGTGCTCTGGACTGTGAAGATCAGATCAGAAACTAAATCCCAGGCAGCCACCTTAAAGGCTAGGCAGCCACAATCCAAACACAGTCAGCATAATTAGTGGCCGAATCAGGCCTTTAACAGCAAACAGCATTAGTTCCTCCTTAAACACAGAAACAAGTCTCTAGCTGAGGCCATGTGGAACCAGAGGGTTTTCCCTGCAAACCTCCCAGAACTCACTGGCACCCAGGAGCCCGTGAAGATACAGACTCCCAAACAGCTAGGAGTCAAAATGGTATAGAATAATAGTGAGTGCCATATCAGTGAACTTTCTGTTCCCCCTAACTGAGGTCCAGATCCCCCTGGAGTTGGTATATTAAGTAAGGGGATTATGGGGGGCACAGAGGCATGTGGGGCAAACAGAAAGTTTGCCGATAATGGCACTCGCTATTATTCTGTGCCATTTTGACTCCTTGCCATTTCGGGAGTCGCTGTTTTGATGTGGAACTCTGGCACCCCTATTCACAGACTCTCGATACTTGGTGCGATAGCAAACAGTCTCTGGGGCCAGGGGCTTTGTCCAGACCTCTGGATCCACTCACCTCTAAGGTGCCATTCTGTTTATCCCTCTGTACCTATCTGGTGCCTAAAGGCAGTGAGCACTTCTCCCTATACTTTCTCCATGGCGACCAGTTCTCTTAGGTGGTTTCACTCAGCAGTGGTCCTCTGGGCTAGCAGTCACATAGCCCACTGCCATACTGCATATCCCCAGCCATTCTTCCTCTTCTTCTAGGCCACACAGGGTCCCATCTTTGGGGGGAAACAGATTTCCTGACCAGCCTCAAAACATGGGTCTCGAAACTAAGCAGCCACCATTACATCAACTGCTCTCCCAACCACTGGACTGCCTAAATGTCCAAGTGGGCAATCACCCCTGCTCAAACCTCTCTCTCTCCTCTGATGTCTCTCTCTCCCCCTTCTCCTGTGTTGGTCAGCTTTTATCCTCTTCTCTCAGGGCACCAGAAACACCTGCCAAAACAAAGGCCAAATCTGGACCAATTCCCTGGGCACCCAAAAACTCAAAAGGTCCAATCTGGACCAATTCCCTGGATGCCTAAAACCCCCTATGCTCCAAAGATCTGTGGGACACATAGTCCCATAATAAACTATTTATAATGGGCTCCCATCACCACCAGTTGGTGCCAAAACTACTCCCCCATAATGAACAAAGCAGCAGCTCCTTTAATTTTCTTTGCCTGGTGGCCACGCATGTGTAGTAGCGCAAGCTGCCATAAACTATTTACAATTCCCTTTCTGCTCCTCTCGAATCTGACTCCATGTGGTCCCAGGCCCAGCCAACCCAGAAAACTGGACCTAGAACCCATTATGCAGCCAGAGTCATGGAAGCAACCACCCCAGCACTCAGCCTGCCTGCCACAGACTGAGCACCAGGAACCTTGGCAGCTGGAGCCACAAAGCCAAAAATGGGGCTGAAAGGTATGCACCAGCCCTGCATAAGCCACCGACACAAACCATGTCACAGAGAAACATGTAGCTGCAGCTCCCAAAAGGGAAAGCCCAATTAGAGGAGCCTACACATAGATAGTCCTGGATGGGTGCCTGTCAATACTACAGTTTGAAACTGTGTCACCACCACATTAATTGGTCAAATCCCTTTTTTATGAGCTGTCAAAATCCCTTTTTATGAGGTGTCAAAATCCCTTTTCGTGAGCCAAATCCCTTTTCGCAAGATATCAAAATCCCTTTTCATGATTGTGGGACCAGATAGCCCTGCCAGAAATCTCTTTTTGCAATGTGAAAAGGGATTTTGTCACCTCATAGGATGCTGACAGCTCATGAAAAGGGATTTGAAAAATTAATCCCTTTTCATGATGTGTCAAAATCCCTTTTTGTGAGGTGTCAAAATCCAAAGGGATTACCCGCAGGGCCATCTGGTCTGACAACCCAATCCATTTCGTGAGGTATCAAAATCCCTTTTCACACAACGAAAAGGGATCAGAAGAGAGGTGCGAAAAGGGATTTTAAAAATCAAAAATAAACATTCTGGGGCCACAATAAGGTGAACCAAAGACATAGGTCTATAGAGAGCATCCACATGAACAAAATACATGCTTGAATGTCTGCCCCATAAAGTTCCATGCCCAGTCTGCTGTCAGATGTGGAGACAGCAACCTGCACAGATCCCCCTCATACCACCTCAGATGGGCGACCATCTGAATAACAGTGAGTGAGCACATGCATACTGTAGAAAGCACTGTTTCCGTAGTACAGTACATGCTTACTTGCTCTCTGTCATTCAGGTGGCAGCTGGCCAAGATGATGTGTGGAGAGTCTTGCTAGTCACTGTCTGCAGAGCTGATAGCGGACCAGGCATGGAACTTTATGGGTGAGTTGGGGGCAGAGAGGAGTGGGAGCAGTGGGTGCTGAGTGGATTGTCCAGGGAGTCGGGTGGTTATTATAATGGGCATCAGACAGGAGGGCTGTAGAACTAGACTGATAGTGATGTTTCTATTAAATTAGAGATCTAGTGAGGAGGCCATTAGAATACCGGGGATGTTGCTATTCAAATGAAGATCAGGGATAGACCTACTGGACTACCTGGGATGTGTATTTATTCAGGGATTGGGGACAGTAGACTTCTAGTGATATTGCTAGTCATTCAGGGATTGGGCCAGGAAGCACTAGACTATAAGGGAATTACTATTCATTCGAAGACTGGGAGAGTGGTTGGGTTAGGGGGATTGCACACTGCTGTGCACATTGGTAAGGGTAGAGATTTGGAAGCAGTAAATAGTGCCACATTGGTTGCCAGTTACCACTTCCAAAATTCACTGAATATATGACAGTGGCTTGTATGGAACAGTGTGTCTCAGCTGCACAGTGACAGTTGTGTATTCAGTATGAGGACCCATTCAGTGCCCCTTAAATATTGTTCCTATTCCATTCAGATGTGTTATCTGTTGTTAGCATGGCACTATTAGCACCATGTATATCGGGGCCCTGCTGTTTGACATGCAGTACTAAAACTGAGGGCTAATTCTGACCAGCCATTATGCCTAGTGTCTGAGCTAACAGTGCACCTACAACAATGTATAATAGTGTGGCTTTGAGGCCCAGATTTTTGAATATCCAGTCTGACTACATGTTACATCACTTATTTTTCAGCAGTATTGAACAGACTAGCCTTATTGCTTGAAGACAAAAGTAGAAGGTAATGAAAAAAAGCATTTGTCAATGCCGAATGTTGTCTCGCTGGCATTGGCATTGGTAGTGCAGGAGTTAGAGACACATAATAGGAATGACAGTGAAGTATTGAACTGACGCCAACCCCACCCTGACCCAACAGAGACTGACAGGCATTGGGGTGTGCCTTTGGGTTGTCAGCTGTGACGCTCATGCCATTTTACCTCACCCTACCTTGTAGACACTGACATGTGTCATGGTGTGCTTTGGGGTCTTTGGGCCTTATACTTACCCCATTCCATAAGGAAATATGCTGAGATGGGTGCAGTATAGGAGAATGGGGTGAACTTTAGGACAGAACACTCCAAGGCACACCTCGATGCCTGTCAGTGGCTGCAGGGGGGGGGTGGGGGGTGGAATGGCATGAACATTATAGTCAATGATCCCAAGTCACACCCCTGATGCCTGTCAGTCTCTACAGGGTGGAGTGTTACAGTTGGAAACCCTAACGCTGTAGGTGTTTGTTGGTATTTTCAGTCCAGATTTTCAATATGGGCTTTTTGTGACCACACCTCATGAAGAGTGGCACTATCAGTTTGTTAGCCAAAAGGTAGTTTTGCACAGTGACTATGCCATTTGGCGACATAGGCATGAAAACACATTTTGGGCAGGATGTGAAAAATGACAACTGTATTGTTCATGAGGAGGTGTAAAAAAATGGCAACGTTGAAAATCTGGAGTGAAAATATGAAAAATTGGTGAAGTCATGAGCATGCATAGAAATTGAGCAATACACGTTTGTAACCCAATTATTTTTGGGATATTTTTAACCACAATTTCAACATAGGCATTTTGGGACCTCCCCTCATGAACAGTGGCACTGTGATTTTGTTAATCTGTCCCAAAAGTTTATTTCTCACAGCGACCACGCCATTGTGCGACACAGGTGCGAAAACACATTTTGAGCAGGATGTGAAAAATGACAGCTGTGCTGTTCATATGGAGGTGTGGACAAATGTCAGTGTTGAAAATCTGGCATGAAAATATTGCAAATTTGTGAAGTTACAAGGGTGCATGGAAACTGTGCAATGCATGCTTGTAACACTGTCATTTTATAGACTTTCATCACCAAATTTTCAAAATAGGCATTTTAGGACCTCTGCCCATGAACAGTGTCGCTGTCATTTTCTTACTGTCCCTAAAACTGATCTCCCACAGCGACCATGCTATTCTGCATTGGAAGTGCGAAATCACATTTCTAAGTGGTCTAAGGCTCTGAGCTGCAAATTTGGTGACATCCAGCAGACCTGACCTGGGTTTGAATCCCACAGCTTCCACTTGCATACTGTGTGACCCTGAGCAAGTCACTTAACCTCCTTGTGCTCCCAGGTCGCTCCTGTAAAAAAGCTTTCAGCTTAGTGTGCTATACCTGGTTAAACAACTAAATAAAAACAAAAAAAAAAAACATTTCAGCCAGGATATGTAAAATGACAGCTGTACTGTTCATAAAGAGTTGTGGAAAAATGCCAATGTTGAAAATCTGGAGTGAAAATATTACAAATTCACGAAGTTATGAGTGTGCGTGGAAACTGCAACTAAAAAGTAATTTTTTGGATTTTTTTCACCAAATTTGCAACATAGGCTTTTTGAGAGCCCACCTCATGAACAGTGGCACTGTCCTTTTGTTAATCAGCCCTGAAAGGTGATTCTGCACAGTGACTGAGAAATCACCTTTCAGGACTGAATAATGCCATGACAGTGACTGAATTCATGAGGAGGGGTCCCAATAACCCCATATTGAAAATTTGGTGCCAAAATTCCCAAAAATGCCAGAGATATGTACCAAAGTTGAAAAAACCCTATTTATGCTGTTATACAGTTTACTGGCATTTCTTCAGTTCACGATTGGCTTTGAAGAGTGCAGACGTGTTCCCAATCCACTGAAGATTGTGGCGCCAGGCTCCAGAGGTAAGTATAGGGTGAGGGGGTGTGTGGGGAGGCAGGGTATGCAGAGGGTGGGCACAGTTGGGGGAGGGAGCAGGAGAGACCACGAGGGACCGTTTTCTTCTTTTACAGGGCAAAAAAAAAGACAACGAGGGGCTGTTTTCTTTTTTTGCCGGTGTTTGTTTGGTACACTGGGGTAGGCTGCCAGTGTACCACTTGCATTACAGGGATTGAGACCGCAACCAATGGGGATTAGGCCCCCCATTGGCACAGAAATGGGTGGGGGGGTGCGCATGATGCCGAGGGGGATAGGGCACCCCCTCGGCACACAGCACAAATCTGGGGATGGGGACATTATGCTGACGGGGAGTGGGCTCCCCCATCAGCAAATTGAACTGGGTAGAGGGGACTGAAGCTGACAGGGATTGGGCCCCCCATTGGCAAAGAAAGACTGTTGGGGGCAGGCATGATTCCAAGGGGGATTGGGCACCCCCTCGGCACACAATTGGAATGGGAGGGGGGCATTATGCCGATGGGGAGTGAGCTCCCCCATCGGCAAATGAAGTGGGTCGGGGCATGCCGACCGGGGGTTTTGGGCACCTCTGAAGTCAGCACTCTGCATGGCGGCAGTCAGTGTCGCCATGTTTATGAACTGCTTCTCCAGGAAAGGCATGTCGGGAGGCGTGTTATTGTGCTGCTGCGTGATGAGCTTGGCTCTCATTGCAGCAGCACTTTTTTTTAGATCTGGTGGCCACTTTACATATTGCTGGTGTCAGCGCCTGCATGCTGGCTTATTGGTAATGAGGAATGCATCTACTGATGCGTACCCTGCATTCACCCACAGTGACCGCACCTCCAAATCTGCTACTACTGCAATATGTTGGCCGGCGTACAAGTGCGAACCAACATAAAAATGATAAATAAAATATAGTGTATGGACTATTGAGGAACAAAACCCAGCACTCCTTAGGTCTACTAAAGGAGGCTTCAGAAAAGGAGATGGGCATTTCAATAGATCAAGATCACTCGTTGAGAATTTCATAGGTCTCATCCTAAGTCTGCTATACAGCATAGGTTTAGTCCAGAGATCTTGGAAAACTGTCCCTTAATGTGGGACTAATAAAGGCACCCTCTTGCACATGTTTATTTTAAGTCCTCATCTAAGGGAATTTTGGCAAAAGATATTTTCTGTATTTTCTAATGTTTTGGAAATGGATTTCCAATTTGATCCAGAACTTCTCCTTGGTATTAATTTTCCAAATTAGTCTTTTTTAAAGAAATTGTCACCTTACTTTTGTGAATGTTGCCCTGATAAGCTTACAAAAAGATAACTCTCCAACACTGGAAGGATAAGGACCATCTCTCTTTTTCTGTTTGGTTACATTTATAAACAGATTCATTGGACACAGTGGATTCATTGGCAATAGAGTGAATCCATTAGAATTCTGAGGGAAACTCATATATTTTTATGTTTGCTTGCTCACATGCACAAGAAACATGTTGTGACAGCTTGCTGGAGTAGCAGGTTGTGGAGGTGTGGCAGTGTTGTGGCCATTGCCGCCACTGCTTTTTGGGGCTTGTCTCTGGGGCACAAATGAATGAACACACTGTCTATGACCAGCTCAGAAGTGTGCACCAACTTGAAACAATTTTGTCACTGCAATAAGGGAACACTCCCTCATTGCATGGCATGCCTTGCCTGGTGTTAAATTTCAATAAACATGGTGGCGGCTGTCGCTGTCCACCTTTCAAAGCCAACATCAGGGATGCCCCCTTCCTAGTTCTTTTGCCCCAATCCCCATCAGTTTAATGTCCCCCTTTTTGGAAATTGTCTGCTGAGGGGAGGTGCCCAATCCCCCTCGGCATCATTGACCCCTCAACACAGACTCGCTTTCTTTGCCAAAGGGGGCCCAATCCCCGTCAGTCTCAGCCCCCTCCCCAAAAACACAGGTGGCACACTGGGAGCCCACCCCAGTGTGCACAACATTTGTCAGAATTCACCTGTAATAAAGAAAATGATCCCGTGAGGTCTGGAGTTTTTTCATTTTTTTTTTTTACTACCTGAAACAAGAAAGCGGTCCCTCATTGTCTGCACTGTCACCCTCCCCAACCCGCACCCACCCTCTCGCACCAACCTCCCCACACCCCTTCACCCCCATACTACTTGCGTAGTCTGACATGATGATCTTCGGTGGATCAGGAACACGTCTGCAATCTTCAAAGTCGACCATGAACTAAATAAATGCCGTTAAGCTGTATAATGGCATAAATGGGGGCAGGGGGTAACATAGGTGGATATCTTGGCCATTTTTGTGACTTTTGGCTCCACATTTTCAGCATGGGGTTCTTGGGACCCCACCTCATGAACCCAGTCACTGTCATTTCATTATTCGGTCCCGAAAGGTGATTTCGCAGTCACTGCGTGGAGTATACAGGACTGATTAACAAAACAACAGTGTCACTGTTCATGAGGTGGGCTCCCAAAAAGCCTATGTTGCAAATTTGGTGAAAAAATTCCAGAAAATGACTGTTACGAGTGTGCATTGTGCAGTTCCCTCGCACGCTCGTAACTTCAAGAATTTTTAATATTTTCAATCCAGACTTTCAACATTGCCATTTTTCCACACCTCCTTATGAACAGTACAGCTGTCATTTTTCACACCCTGCCTGAAATGTGTTTTTGCACATCTGACTCACAATGGCGTGGTCACTGTGCAAAATCAATGTTCAGGACAAAGTTAAGAAAATCACAGTGACAGTGTTTATAAGGAGAGGTCCCAAAAAAGCCCATGTTGCAAATTTGGTGAAAAAATTCCAAAAAATGACTGCATTACCAGCGTGCATTGCACAGTTCCTACACACACTCGGAACTTTGCCAATTTTTTATATTTTCAATCCAGATATTCAACATTGTCATTTTTGCACACTGTCTTATGAACAGTACAGCTGTCATTTTTTACATGCTACCCGAAACATGTTTTCACACCTGTGGCACACAATGGGCACAGACACTGTCGAAATCAACGTTCAGGACAGATTAAGAAAATCACAGTGCCACTGTTCATGAGCAGAGGTCCCAAAATGCCTATGTTGAAAATCTGGGGTATAAAAAAATTCCCAAATTAATTGCATTATGGGTGTGCGTTGCGCAGTTCCCATGCACGCTCGTGACTTCACCAATTTTTTTATATTTTCACTCCAGATCTTCATCATTACCATTTTTTACACCTCCTCATGAACAGTACAGCTGTCATTTTTCACATCCTGTTCAAAATGTGTTTTTGCACCTGTGGCGCCAAATGAAACAGTCACTGTGCAAAATCACCTTTCGGCTAATGAACTGATAATGTCACTGTTCATGCGGTGGGGTCACAAAAAGCCCTTGTTGAAAACTTGGAGTGAAAATACCAAGAAATGCCCAGGGCATTAGGGTTTCTGACCACAACTCCCTATCCTGTAGGGACTGACAGGAGTCAGGGGTGTGACTTGGGATTGTTGACAGTAAAGCTCATGCCATTCCACCCCACCCCTACCCTGCTGCCAGTGACAGGCATCGAGGTGTGCCTTGGACTCTTCAGCCCAAAAGTTAACCCTGTTCTTCTATACTGCATCCATTTCAGCGTATTTCTTTGTGGAATGGGGTGAGTGTAAAGCCTGAACACCCCAAGGCACACCTCGATACTTGTCAGTGTCTACAGGGTAGGGTGAGGAGAAATGGCATGAGCATTATGAGCGACGACCCAAAGGCATCCCCCAGTGCCTGTCTGTCTCTGCAGGGTGGGGGTGGAGTTGTCGTCAGTTCAATACTTCATTGCCATTCCTATTCTGCATCTGTCTAACTCCTGCACTTCCAATGTTAGTGCCAGCAAGCAAACATTCGGCATTGACAAATGCTTGTTGATAAGATGTGCTCACCTTTCCTAAACTTGTGGGGCAGGAGAAGGAACAGAATGCTCTTGCTCTTTTCCTGCATTCCATGATATTACTACAGTTCTTTAAGTCAAGAATGGTATAAAAAGATGATGGAGTTATTATTATTTTTTTTTTTTAATCATCGCTTTTTAGTTTTATTCTACATGATAGAAGCATGTTTTTTGTGTGTTTTATTCTATTCGGAAGACCTTTGAGCTCAAGAGCCATTTTTCAAAGATGTTCAAGTCATAAGTAGCTACAAACAACAGGAAGATAAAAGAGGGAACAATGCATATTGAATCGCACAAGTGCATACAAGTACAGGAGTATGAGACATAAAAGAATGTATAGGTGTAAGATGCACCAGCGGTTGGTTAAGTAAAAAGTACAGTTACAATTAAGTTTCTTGAGTAAAAATGCTGATGTTTGTGTTTTGCATAGTTTGGGAGAGGTGAGTGAGGTCACTTCGGGGGGGGGGTTTGAGAGGTCCACGCTTTGATAGCTCTGGTTACAAATGACCATTGTCCAAGGACAGTTTCCCTAAAGGCATGAGCAGTCTACTGTCCTGCATGGAATAAATAGCATATCTATTGTCAACCGTGGTGAAAAAGTTTTGTACACCAGGGCCATTTGGCCTAGTAGCCAACTTTTGCATGTAAGTGGCAAGTGGAGAGATGATCTGAGGTAAAAAAGAGAGCTGACTGGAGGTGAGGTGGAGTACAGATCACAATGGTGTGTGTAATTTTTAAGTGAAATGCAAATCTGCAGGCACAGTTAAAGGCAACAGCAATTTTCTCCAGGATGGTGTTGTTGGCAGCCGAGTAGACCACAGAGCCATAGTCTTTGATTCAGATGATGAGGCTGGAGGCTAGTAGTTTTTTTGAATTCACTGGTAAAATTTGGTCTGTTTCTGTAGAGCAGACCAAGGCATTAATTGATGTATTTAACCACAGAGTCCATGTGTGTGGAAAAGGACAGTGTAGCATCCAGATACAGTATATTCCTAGGTACTTGAAGACCTGAACCTGCTCGACATGGTCCCTGTTAGGTATGGCGATACATGGTCCAGGATTCCACTTTAGAATGTGAGCACTTCCAGCTAATGATAAGGTTATTTGTGGTGAACTAGCAGCACACCTTGTTAAACTCATGTTGCATAGTTTTCTCAAGGACAGCTAGATCTCAGTAAGTAGTGAAAATTACTGTGTTGTCTGCATACAGTAGAATTATGGAGTGGTTACAGATCTCAGGGATGTTATTAACAAACAGGCTGAACTGCAGGGGCACCAAAATAGACCCTTGGGGTACTACAGTAGTCAGAGGTTGTAACCCAGAGTACAGATCACAACACCTTGCTTTTTGGGTTTGGTTAGTCAGGTAGTCAGTGAATCATGCATAGGCATCAGTGGATAAGCTCAGATCCAGGTTTTTTTTGGGGGGGGGTAAGAGACCATGATTTACTAAATCAAAGACCTTAGGTCACAGAAGACAACACCTACGGTATCCCTTTTGTCCAGGGTTACATGGACATCCTCATTTAACTTAGATCAATGCAGTGGTTGTACTGTGCAGCTTTCTGAATCTGTGTTGTTCAGTGGCCAGGACACTACATGTTGTGATATAATCCATCAGTTGTTCACTATTTTCTCCAAGGTCTTGAACAGTGGGGTGAGGATTCCCCATTTTGTTTGATCAGGAGTGAAAGTTTGTTTGCTGGTGAGCTGTAACTGTGTGTAGTTGGCTGAATCTGTTACCTTATGTGCAGATCTTATATTTCAGGGGATTAGGGTGATTTAAAATTGAAGTCTTTTCCTAACTGCCATTCACTGTGCTTCTCCATTTTGTTTGGGCAGGAGTGATTATTGTTTGCTGGCCTTTAAATTCTGACACAGCCAGCAAACTAGGAAGACAGGAGAGGAGAATAAAGGGAAGCCAAGAGAGCAGCAGCTGAAATTGAATTTTACAGAGTATATTTTCTGTTACAGTGTTGTGCAGGTTGTCTTGCCGAAAGGAAGGAAAGCACTCAATGGGGTGGTGGGTCAGAGCAGTAGGTGATTGTTTCTGGAGGGTTCAGACTTGGCCCCCCCCCTCACCATCTCTCCCCGACCCGCACCAAGGACGTTGTTTCCTTTACACCAGGGGTTCTGACATCACTTCTCCGAAAGGGCAAAGGATATATACCTGTAATATCTTAACAGCCCAGCATGCTGTGTGGGGGTAACTTAAGCACACACTCACACACATAGCAGACCGAGCAAGAGGAAAGAGTGAAGGGAAGGAAAGTAGCAGCAGAAAAGTGGAAGGAGACAGTGAGTGAATAAAATACACACACACCAAAAAAAACAGCCAAAAAAAGCTTTACTAAGGATTACAGGAGGGGATCAATAGAAAGACAGTAAACAAACATGCAGGGAGTGGTGCAGTGGAGTGGATGCAGAGCCACAGTCTTCAGGAAGACTTTCTGGGAACTGCAGTGCTGCCCCATATGCTGGGTTGAGGGAGGGGGTTGCCAGACTCAGCTGAGCTGGCAGGAATGCTGGAGACCTTTGCCTCCACCCGGAGACCACTGTGCCCCCAGCCACTGCCTCATCAGACACCCAGGCAGAGGGCGGGGTGGATATCAGCGGGCTCAGGGAGGGGAAGAGTTGGGGGGCAGAGGCACATCCCTCATCCAGACAAGCTCAAGAACTCCTACACTGTTCTGGAGGAGTGGGAGATCCCCATAAAGGAACCTGAGGCTACAATCATGGGGGAGGAGAGGGTCCTCCAAGGTGGAGACCGAGGGGCGGGAGGTGGAGGACCCCGGAAGAGGAGGCGGAGGAAGTTACTCCTGGTTGGGGACTCAATTGTCTAGGGATTGGACCTGGGAAAGGACAGCAGGGAGGAAAGGGAGGTCAGGTGTCTTCCTGGAGGCACAGCTCAGAGGGAAGGTGAGCGGATCCAGGGGATCGCTGAAGCAGTGGCAAGGGTGAGAGGGCTGGAGGTCATTGTCCACCTGGGAACAAATGGCCTATCCAGTAGCAAGACAAGCTTAGAACAGGTGAAAAAGGACTTCAGAGTGCTGGGAGGGTGCCTGGGGAAGGTAGCAAGCTCCATGACATTTTTGGAGGTGCTGCCGATCCAAGGCAGTGAGGGGGATAGGAATCTTCGCATCAGTAACTTTAATGCATGGTTGAAGGATTGGTGCAGCGAGAAGGGGTATGGCTTCATCGGGGAGTGGGGTCCCACCTGGAACAATGTAGTTCTGTACACAAGCGATGGACTACATCTGTCCATGAAGGAGAAAGAAATCCTCAATAGACCATTTAAATGCTTCATTGACAAGCATTTAAACTAGCCTTAGGGGAGGGGGGGGGCCAACAGGAGCAGGGTAACTAGAGCAGCCCACCCCTGCAAGATACAGCAGACAAGACAGACGTTCAGAGAAAGGAGTTCAGGAACAGAACAGAGGATACAGGAAGTAAGGGAGAAGCAGAGGAATCAAGGCCACAAAAGAAGGTCAATTGGGGAGGGGGGCAGAAGGGCAGCAAAAATAGGTGCAGAGAAAGGAGGGGCATCAGAACATGGAAGGCCATGGTGACAAATGCTAGAAGCCTGGAAAACAAAATCCCAGACTTGGAGGCCTTGTTAGTGGAGGCGGACCTGGACAAAGCAGCAATAACGGAGACGTGGTACACTGCAAATCATGGGAGAGACATTAATGTTCCAGGCTATGCTCTGTTCAGGAGGGGTCGGGGGGTAAAAAAGGAGTAGGGGGGTGGCCCAGTATGTCAGGGAAGTTATTAAGGCAACAAAGGTGCAAGGTAGACAGGGAGAGGCCGAGGCACTGTGGGTCACCCTTGAGCCAGGCAATGGCACAGCAATTCGCACAGGGGTGATCTACAGATCTCCAGCACAGAGGGAGGAAGGGGATGGGGATCTAGTGGACCAGATTCAAGAGATGGCATCAAAGGGTGAGGTATTACTGGGGGGATTTCAATATCCTAGATGTGGATTGGACAATCCCATTAGCTACATCATCCATGAGCCATGACATCCTGGATTCATTACAGGGGGCAGGCCTCAGGCAGCTAGTGAGTGTTCCCAGCAGAGGTACAATGATTCTGGACCTCAGACTAACCAATGGGGATGGAGTCACAGATGTCCAGGTGGAAGGTCAGCTAGGATCCAGTGACCAGACACAAACTAGTCACACAAAGGTGAAGGTATTAGTTTTCAGGAGGGCCAACTTCACTGAAATGGGTAGGTGTATCAGAGTAGACCTACAGAAGGGGGACATAAGGGTGGGTTGAGGAGCAGTGGGGGAAACTAAAGGGCACCATAGTGGAAATGATGACCAAGTGTATCAGGTTGGTGTCCAAAAGGAAGAAAAGGAGGAAACATCTATGGTTCTCAAAAGATGTAGCAGACAAAGTAAGAACTAAAAGGGTGAGTTTCAGGAAGTATAAGGGGACCCAAAGGGAGGAAGACAGGGAGGTGGACCTTGAGTGTCTAAGGAAAGCAGATAAGGCTGTTAGGAATGCTAAGGCATGGACTGAGGAGGGACTAGCGCAGACAGTGAAGAAAGGAGACAAGCCATTCTATAGGTACATCAGTGAAAGAAGAAAAACCAGGGGAGGGATAGTAAGGCTCAAAGAGGATGAAAAGAGAGTATAAGGAGGGAGACCAAGAGAAGGGTGAAATACTGAAGAAATACTTTTGTTCAGTATTACTGAAGAGGGAGAGGGTTAGGGACCACAGCTGGGCAACAGATGTAAAAGGGAGGGAGAGGTGGACATCAGTCCATTCACAGTAGAGAGAGTCCTGGAGGAGCTCTCAAAGCTGAAGGTGGATAAAGCTATGGGGGCACATGGCATACACTCAAGGATATTGAGGGAGCTGCATAGTGAACTAGCAGCACCTCTGGCAGCTTTGTTCACAGAATCACTCAACACAGGAGTGGTTCCAGAGGACTGGAAAAGAGAAAATGTAGTTCCTTTACACAAAAATGGAAGTAGGGAAGAGCTGGGGAACTACAGACTGGTCAGCCTAACCTCAGTTGTGGGGAAGATCATGGAGGTACTGCTGAAAGAATTATGGCACACCTGGAAGCCAACAGTGGCCAGGATCCAAGGCAGCATGGATTCACAGTAGGAAGGTTATGTCAAATGAATCTTATAGATTTTTTTGATTGGGTGACAAAGGAACTAAATTGGGGGGGGGGTGGACGTCGCCTACCTCGATTTCAGCAAAGCCTTCAACACCGTCCCACAAAACAGGCTGCTTAATAAGATGGTTAGTCTCGGTGTGGGACACAGGGTGGTAGACTGGGTTAGAAACTGGCTAGCACTCAGACTTTCACCTGCTGCCCTACAGCACTTATACCCCCCTCCTGCCCCTGCTAGCCTGCCCCTTTTCCTCCACCTCTCTCCTTCCTGACCCAACCCCTAAACCTACTCCTGGTACCCCTTTCCACCTGTCTTGCCCCTTTGATGTTATGAACTGTGATTGTTTTTCCTATTTGAATTTTTATTACAACAACTGTTTTTTCTCACTTGCACTTGAATTGGACCATGTACCTGTATACCATTACTGCTTGTGTCTTGCACCGTCTGTATTTTGGCTCTGCTTATGTACATACTGATATAGCATTACCTGTCTACCCTGTCTGCACATTGTCGTTGCATTACCACTGTTCTTTTTCTCTCTCTCCACCTTCACTGCCAGCTGTTGGGCATGCCTGTATTGTATCTTGTAATTGACTGTTTGTACCTGTACCTATTTTTTGCCACATTGTGGCCTGGATCATGACTGAAAACGGTCCTCTGGATCAGTGCACCTACCCTGTCACCAAAGACATAAATGAATGAATAAATAAATAAAATAAAATAAATGGGATCCAATCCAGGGAGAGGAGGTGACACCAAGATCTGCAACAGGGTGGATATTCTAGAAGGGGTACAGAAAATGAAGAGGGACCTGAGGAAGCTTGAAAAATGGTCTGAGGTGTGGCAGCTGGGGTTCAATACAAAGAAGTGCAAAATAATGCACCTGGGAAGAGGAAACCCTGGGGAAACATACAGGATGGGGGGGAGGTGCTGACAATCACCAAGGAAGAAAGGGACCAGGGGGTCATCATTTCAGAGGACCTAAAGATGTCCAAGCAGAGCACAAAGGCTGCAAGGAGAGCCAGTGGCATGCTGGTATGCACAGGCAGAGGTATCACTATCAGAAAGCGGGAGGTGGTAATGCCATTGTATAAAACACTAGTGATGCCTCACTTAGAGTACTGTGTGCATTTCTGGAGGCCACACCTTTGCAAAGTCATCAACAGGATGGAAGCAGTCCAGAGAAGGGCAACCAAGATGGTACATGGCTTGCACCACAAAATGTATGAAGACAGATTAAAGGACCTCAGTATGTATTCACTGGAGGAAAGGAGGGAACAGGGGGACATGATAGAAACATTCAAATACCTCAAGGGCATTAACTGATGCAGGGAGACATCTTCCAGTGCAGAAGGAGTGCAAAAACAAGGGGGCATGATATAAAATTGGAGGGGGGGTTAAGGGGAAATGTGAGAAAGTTCTTCTTCACAGAGAGGGTTGTGGACAAATGGAATAGGCTGCCACAGGAGGTGGTGGGAGAAAGCGCAGTGGAGGGTTTTACACATGCCTGGGATAGACACAAGGGAACCTTGAGGAGGGAAGGAGTAATGGGAGACCACTGACCACTTAGGGTCAGAGGCCACAAACAAGTCTAGGGCTTAAGGGCAGATTAAATGAGCCTAGCGGTCCTTATCTGCTGACAATTTTTATGTTTCTATGAGATGGGCCTGTAATGAGTGATAGCCACATGATTCCCTGATTTGAAGAGTGGGACTACATTAGCTTGCTTCCAGACATCAGAGAGGGAGCCAAATTGGAGGAAGTTGAATAATTTTTGAACTGGCATAGCTAGCTCATCAATGGCCAGTTTAAGCATTTTTATGTTCACAAAGTCAGGGCCCATCCTTGCCTTAGCAGTGGGCTTTTTTTTTTTTTTTAAGTTTCTTTATACACCTTGTACCCCCAGGCATCCTTCAAGAGTGCCCACTCGGAACTCCCCCTAACTCCCTGCCTGAACATTTCGCATCTTCCTGAATCCTCTCCCCACGAACGACTGCAGGCAGGCTCGACCCCCAGTATCACCTCCAGGGCTGATTCCGCCCTCCCTCTGGCGGTTGACTCCTAAGTGTGAGGTGCCTTACCTGCTGTTGATGGGTCGGCCCATGGAGACAGATCTGGGCACGTCTAGGCCAGCATTGAGATGTGGTTGATTTCCCTGGGGCCACTGTCATCTCACCAGTGGTAAAGGAGGGTTTTTCCTTTTTTTGTTTCCCCACAAGCGCAACGTGCAATGGTGTCAGCATGCAGGCTGCCCCCATAGATGCCTGCCATGCTTGTCCCCTATCCAACTGTGCTACTGGATGAAATGTTCTCAGCTTCTGCTATGGGCCACCATGGAGCATGGTACACCCCTGGATCCCACCCCAGGAGAAGAGAGCAGTCCTCCGGACACTCAATCTTCTCCTTTCCCGCCAACTCCAGATGGCCCTGGCTCGTTCCTGAACCTGGGTCACTGGTGTGGCGTGAGGTGTGGCGTCCAGCACCTCAACCCTCAGCGCCACCTGGCCAGTCAGCAGTGGGCTTTTGCAGGTAATTGTTTACCATCTGTTGGGTTATTCTTTTGAAGTAAAATTGGGGTCTGGGAGCACCAGGGAAGGCTGGAGGGTATGGGCATTAGGTAGGCTATTAGCTGTCATGTCCTTTTTCTAAACCGACAAAGTAGAAGTTGAAGCACTCAGCAACATCCTGGGGTCTATGGTGTTAGCACCATTAACCAGTAGAATATAAGAAGGGGTGTTTATTGTTTATTGTTTATTTAGATCTAGGATTACAGTTACCTTTGAGCCAAGGCTCTTTTACAAAGGTTCCACGTCAGGAGAGTACATACATGTTAAACATATTAAACAAGGGCATACAACATTAAAGAGAGCATACAACCATATTCATCAGTTCAGGTACGGTATCATGGTAAATAGGATACGTGAATAACACATACAAGGAATCATTTCAGAAACCTAGAAGAAATCAGGGAGGAAGGGTGAGAGGATGGGGGGGTGGCAGCCAAAAAAGAGACTAGTGTAGCTCACGGCATTGTAACAGCTATTCCTGCCAAGGATATTATAGATATTTTCCTGTAGGTTTTTGGGGTTGTTACAGACCTCCTGTAGTTTCAATTTACAAAAGTTACTCTGCCTGCCTAATGGCTGACTTGCAATGTTTTTTTATTTCTTTGAATTTCATCAGATGCTTGTGGGAGCCAGTGGCTCTATACAGGGTCCATTGTTTATCCCTATCTTTGAAGCAGATAATTATCTCATGGGTGAACCAATGGTTGGAGTCTACTGTGACTCTTCTTTTTTATGGGGACATAGAGGTCACATGCCTTCTGGAAGGTTTGGAAAACTAGCCAAAAGCAAGATTGATATCCAGGATCTAGTTGGGGATTTGCCCGTCAATTTGTTTATGGTATCTTCTAAAGTCATGACCCTCTTTGATAGTTTGGGTGTAGACAAATTTCAGTAGCGGTCTATTTTCTTAGCAGTCCAGGCACAGCAGACGGGGGGAATGATCACTACTCAGGTTAAGTAGCACCTTCACTGGGTTTATTCTGTCAGGATGGGACACCAGTATCCAATCAGTCTCAGTAGACAGTTTATAATTTATAAATGTGGGGGAGCTAACAATTTGACTGTGATATTGGTCAGCCAGCTTACTTCTGTACTTCTTTGGGCAGAGAGCCAATTAATATTGAACTCACCAAAAAATGAGTTTCTTGTGATTTCAGTTCAGATTATTTACATGCTCAGTAAAGGTGTCCAAGCTCTATTCTATCAAGCTGGGGGGGATATAAGCAGTTGCCAATATTACATTTTTGTTGCCATGGCCACGGCCAATGCTAGTTCATAGGAATTCACAAGATGAGTCACTAGCCAGGGCAGGGAGCAGAGAAGCTTGAAGGTGGTCCTTGGCATATAGAAGACATCCCCACTTCTCTTACCAACCCTGTCCTTTCTAAAGAGCATGTAGAGTGGTAGGGCAGTCTCCCTATCAGTTATTTTATGGGTTTTCCAGGATTCTGAGACAACTGCTTTGGGATTTCTGGCATGTAGTAGGGCCAGAGACTCATGAACACCCTATACTGTAACAAGAAGACATTTGTTTCAGAATTTAATAATTAGAATACGATAACTGGGCTTCATTTTTTCCCATAGAGAAACTTGGTTATAATTTGCTTTTATAACCAGCTGGTTATAACAGCATTCATACACTGGGTTCTCCTTAGAGCCCAGGTGCACACTCACTGCCTCAATGTACACAGTTGAAAAATGAAAGTGCCAGCTGCCACTTTCAGCTCCCAGCCTGTACAGAGGTCAGACTGGAGCCTGCTTTGTGCAGTTGGGAGAGGGGGCTTTCAGCAAAAAAAAAAAAAAACTGAGCCCAGCAATTATATAAAACATAGACAGATGGACTGTGTAATACTCACATTTTATACACACTCTCAATGTGGGATGCTATTATAAACACCTCTATCTTTGCTCTTGGGATTTATGTAACATCCTACACTTTGGGTGTGTATAAAGTTCTCATTATGCACGGCTCCCCAGAAATTATTTTATATTTAATACTTAGAGATAGTCTTCTTCAGAATAGATTCTAGGTAGGCATAATGGATTGCAAACTTTATAACGTACTGTAGTATATAGCGAATAATGACTGTGCAGATTTGTATGAGGATTTTTCACACACCCGAATTGTATGATAATCTATAAACCCCGAGAGAGAAGCTTGAGGTGTTTATGAGATTATCTCACACCGTTGGTGTGTGAAAAATCCTCATAAGATAAACCTTGGACAGGCATTATGCTTTTATAATACCTGGTACAAGGTTTGGGGAGACTATTTGGCTGAAGGCAGAACTGTTAGTGTGGTAGAGTAATGCTTTGTTCTGGGGACAGAGAGAAAAAGTGGTCTCAAGCCACTGTGCTTTCATTTGCACTTCAGTGAAGTGAGAACGTGAGGAGGAAAATGCCATATTATACAATGGCAAGAAATAATCCCAGCTTCTGATTGGTCAGTTGACTGTCACAGCAGGGATGTTATCCTAGCATAACATCCCTGCTGATTATTTGGATGATATGGATGACCACCACCATGATGATCTCCTCTTTCTCTTAAGAAACAAAAATATGTTTACACATTAACAAAAACATTCTTTAAAATTATTTTTTTATTATAAAACAACAAGTCATTGTATAATAGGAATAATGCCCTCCAGGGTGGGAGTTATGCTGGGATAACATCCCTTCTCGGGTGTTGGACGCCCTCGGCCGGTGGCCTCGGGCCCAACCACCCGAGGTGGGATGTTATCCCAGCATAACTCCCACCCTGTCCAGCATTATTCCTTTAATAGCCTGCTATCAAGTTATTACAGAATTCAGTGGGTTATTACAGCTTTTTATCAGAACTGCATATCCAGTCATTACAGCAGTCGCCAGTCATTATATTAGATTCCCAGATCAGGAACATGGGGTAATACCCATAACTGACACTGTAGTGCAGCACAATGGGTGCTGCACCAGTGAGGTGCCATCCTTTAGATGAGACGTTAAACCAATGGTCCCATCACCACCTCTCTGATGGCTCCCCAGGTGGAAGTAAAAGATTCCGTGGCACTTATTGATGAACAGTAAAGGAATTTCTCCAGTGTCATGGCCAACATTCCTCCATCAATAAAACAGATCCATGTAACCCACCTCCCATAACACACGTGGAAACAAGTTATCACAACTTAGTGTGCCTTTTCTGACCAAAGTTAAAAATGAATAAAACAATAAAATAAAAGATTAAGCACTATGGGACATGATGAAGGGCACTTTTTTCTTCCTAGGGGACTATTAGAGCACTACAGTATTTGGCACTTGGGCCTGCCCTCCTATCTAGCCCAATGTAGGAGAATATCCCGATTTCTGATTTATAATAAAAAGGGATGGGAATTATTTCCTTCTGTTAAGGATTTCTGTCCAGCCATTGGCTAATATCCCATGGGATGTCACTGATGACATCAGCTTTTGAACATGTGAGAGAGATGCAAAAGAAATAAAAAGGAAAATGGGAATTGTTGAAAAACTGGTATTTGTAAGTACAAAGGTAACCAGGTCACCGTGTAACTTTTGGTTACTACCCCTACCTTGCAAGCTCACTAAGGTTGAGAGGCCTGGGTTCTTGTTCTGGTGGAAAAGGGGAGTTCTTTCCCAAGATAGAATTATATAGTGCGGTGCCTCCTCCCAGAGTAAGTTATAGTGGGCTAGTTGGTTTTGTGGTACAACCCCCTGGGATGCTGTACCGTCCCACTTCCCTTCACAGTCACCCCACACATAGAATACTACACACAGTGGCAATACTTAACCAAATATGCAAATAATGACTGCTGTTAATAATATGCTCCCAGACAGTTTTAAACAGCAATAAGAAACAATTTGTTAAAAGGGGAAAAGAGAAATGGGAATGCAAAGATAAACAGCAGCTTGAGTACTTGATACTCTCTCTCTCTCTGTATTATTCGGTGTTGTAAGGCTGAAGGAGGCACTAGGCTCATCAAGACTGCCTTCTCCAAACAATGTGGGGGGTATTAACTATTATTACCCAAAAGGAGCTTATCCAATGCTGACTTAAATTTACCAGAATCAAAGATATCTACTATATACCGAGGGAGTAGATTCCACAATTTACAAGCCCTTTTTGGTAAATCATTTTTTTCTTTTATTTGTTGAGGCTCTTGGAATCAGAAGTTGTTTGTTGTGGCACCTTAAATTCTCTGGCTTGGATGCCTTAATTATGTTGCATTCTTTTGCAAGGTTTTGGTACCCCATGATGTTAAATAGCATAAGTATATCACCTCTTTCTCTTCTTAACTGCAAATCATAGAGATTAAGAGTTTGTACTCTGTCTGAATAGGCAGCCCTCTGACTTGTGGGATTAATTTAGTTATTCTCCTTTGGATGTTGTCCAGTATGTTTTTGTCTTTGACTAAATGTGGGGCCCAGAAGGATACCGCATAATCCAAATGCAGCCTTATATATGGAAGCCCGGATATACAGACTGCGCCAGGCTGTGGTGCAAGCCTGGGCACAGCGCAACTGGGCTGCGTGGGGCGTTGACAGGGTGATATTCAATGAAGCTGCGCCATGGCACAGCAGCATTGAATATCGCACCCTGGCCACCCGCAGTGCGCATGGCACAGTGGCACTGCGCCAGTGCAAGTGGCCAGAGTGGAGCAGGGGGATGCACTAGTGCAGTTCCATTGGCGCTTAGGTGCAACAACCACGATATTCAAAAGTGCACATGCAAATGGGGCCATAATGCATACAAAGGTGCAAATGGGGCCATTGCATATCTCTCTCCATTGTGCATGGTGGTGTGCCGATCCCGGGCGACTTGCACCTGGCGCCCTGCCAGGCTGCAGCCCTCAGGGACCGACGCCCCCTGCACAGTGCAGAAATGTCCCCCACTGCCCGATCGCGGGCATACGGAGATTATCATACACGTCCAATATCCCTGGTGGTCCAGTGGACCGCTTCACGCCCGATCACTGGCTTAAGATTAATAATGCTCATCCCATATCCCTAGTGGTCCAGTGGACCGCTTCACACCCGATCACGGGCTTAAATATAATAATAATCGTCCCATATCCCTGGTGGTCCAGGGGACCGCTTGCAGCCCGCTCTCAGGCATACGTGTTATATCCAAATTCCAATATCCCTGGTGGTCCAGTGGACTGCTCGCAGCCTGATCTCGGGCATATGTGTTAGATCCAAAGTCCCATATCCCTGGTGGTTCAGTGGACTGCTCACAGCCCGATCTCAGGCATATGTGTTAGATCCAAAGTCCCATATCCCTGGTGGTCCAGTGGACCGCTCACAGCCCGATCTCGGGCATATGTGTTAGATCCAAAGTCCAATATCCCTGGTGGTCCAGTGGACCGCTCGCAGCCCATTCGCGGGTGTCAGTAAAACATTAATGCCACCAACCCATCCCTGGTGGTCTAGTGGTACCCCCTCACCCACCCCCACTGAGCCCCACTGCCGCTCCCCGGTCAGCGGCGGCGGCAGTTCCCCACCCACTTGCGCCCCGCCACCGCCGACTGACACTGTAAGGTAGGGCTGTCGCCCATTGGTCCACAGCATGGGCCAATGGGCATGCATCCATGCTACTACACAGTCCAGATATGGAATGGATCCATTCACATATCTGGACTGTGTAATACTGTATGGGCTGCATGTCCTTTGGCCCATGCTGTGGACCAATGGGTGACAGCCACCCACGGTGTCAGTTGGTTGGCAGTGGGGCAGCAAGCGGGTGGGGGCTGCCCACTGCTGACTGGGCGGGAGTGGGGCAGTGGGGCCTCAGTGGGCGGGTGGAGGGGTACTGCTAGACCACCAGGGATGGGTTGGTGTGGCATTAATGTTTTACTGATGCCCGCGATCGAGCTGTGAGCAGTCCACTGGACCACCAGGGATATTGGACTTTGGATCTAACACATATGCCCGAGATCGGGCTGTGAGCGGTCCACTGGACCACGAGGGATATGGGACAATTATTATTATACTTAAGCCCGTGATTGGGTGGGAAGTGGTCCACTGGACCACCAGAGATATTGGATGGTATTTTCAATACTTAAGCCTGCGACTGGGCTACAAGCGGTCCACTGGACCACCAGGGATCTTGGACGTGTATGTCTCCTACATATGCCCGCAATCGAGCATGGGGGGGTGCCGCCACGATGGTGCAGCTGGAGCTTGGGTTGCCACCCACAGGTGGCAGCTGTCGTGCTGCGCCCTGCAACACGGCAGCTCACCTGTGGGTGGCCAGCTGTTGCTCCTTTTTATTTTGGCTCACCTGTGTGCAGAGCAAGTAGGGGTTGCACATGCATGGACTCAGCACATCCCAGGCTGAATATCGGGATGTGCGGAGTATGCATGAGCACGCCCCCCATACCTGCGCTGCATACATTACTGATGCACTCCGGCGCATCGGGTATTGTGCCAGGCTCAATCCCCGGTAATATCGCAACCATGCGCAACCCTTCTGAATATCCGGGCCGATATATAAAGCAGAATTACGCAAGTTTCACTTCTAGTAATGAACACCCTCTTAATAGATCTAAGAAGGTTATTTGTTAATACTGTCTTTCTACAGTGCTCTCCCGGCGTTAGGATGTCATTAATTATGATCCCCAGATCAGTTTCTCTGGTGACAGGTTTAATCCTGACTCCATTTAAAGTATATCCCACCAACGGGTTTCTTTTCCCCAGGTGAGTCACAGAACATTTTTCAACATTAAATGCCATTTTGTTGGTTAATGCTCAATTCTCTATGTAGTGCAGATCTGCAGCTAGCGTATCGATTTTGGCAGATGTCTACCTCAAAGCTGATCTTCTTGTCATCTGCAAATTTGCTTATATTACTTTGCACTTGATTATGTAAGTCACTTACAAAAATTCTAAACAGTAATGGGCCCAAAACAGAGCCCTGAGGAACCATGCTACTAACTTCAATCTTCCCAGATAGTGTTCCTGATACTTTATCCTGTTGGGTCCTGTCAAGGAGCCATCCTTCTATCCATCTAATTGGTTACGTATTAATACCCAGTCTAATCATTTTATCAATTAACAATGTATGCAGAACCAAATCAAATGCCTTTCTGAAGTCCAGAAAGACAACATCAACTGGTATTCTTCTAGCAATGCTGTTGCTCAGTTTTTCATAAAAGGAAATCAAGTTTGCTGTGCATGAGCGACCTGCCTTGACTCCATGCTGAGTTGGGTCTTTTAGGCCTTCGTCGGTAATTTCTATGTCTAGCCTGTTTTTTTTATATTTTCTCCATTGTTTTACATACCACTTATATTAGGCTGATAGGTCTAAAATTTTCAGCTGCGGTTTTAGTGCCCTTTTTATGAATTGGCATGACAGTTGCTCTTTTCCAATCTCCTGGCACTGTAACTGTACTATAACTTTTATTAAACAGAATGGTACATTTTATTTATTTAAGTTTTTGTTAACTGGGTAAGCACACTAAACAAATTCTGCCTATTTTCAGGCACAACCCGGGGCAGGGGGATACAGATGAATGCCAACTGACCTTGAACCAGATTAAGCTGTTGGTGGTAGTTTTAGTGAATGGGGGGAAATTTGGCCAGGACAGCAGGGAAATTCCCCTACTCTGCAGTAGGGGGAACCTTTGTTCCACAGACCAAGATGGCCACCGAGCAGGAGCTAGGAGAGAGGATGGATGTTACTGAGGCAGGGGAGCAGGCCTCATCCCCTGTCTTTTTCAATTCAGAGGCCCTACTGCAATTTATGATAGTGAAAACTACTGGACGGGAGGTTGGAAATACAAAATACTGCTAAAATCAACAGATGAAGGACTACAGCATTTGCCAAACTCCTTTTTTAGGGAGCAGAGACAGAGGTGTTCTTTTCTATGCAGGCCAACCTAAGGCCTGCTATAAATGCAGATCAGAGGGACATATCAGAAGTATCTGTGACAAGATTAGATGTTCTTTATGTACGGAACTTGGGCATGCTAGTAGTCAATGTTTGAAATGGTATGTAGCTTGTGTGAGGAAAGAGGTCACTCTTATCAGAGCTGTCCTTGGGCAGCACACAATAAAAATAAACAGGCAGATAGTGAGGAACAACGGTTATTGATTGCAATGGCACAGAAACAACAAAGTAGCAAGCACACTCAACCTCCCCCAGACAATGCCTTAGTTATAAACCCAACTATTACTCCTGAACCAAGAGCAGGCCCCCCTTCTCCAGATCCTCCCGCTCCAGAACCCTCTCCTTCTCCACTACCAGATCCTATTGAAGAACAACTTAACACAACTAAAGCTGTGACGACTCCAGTTCCAAGCATGTAGGAAGAAATGCTCCCCCCTTAACAGATAGCAAACGTATGCTGACACTCAAACGCCAAGATAAAAACATTCTATCTTCAAAACTGGCAAAAATACAAACAATCCCTACCTCAAATAGATATAATCCCTTGTCCCAAAACACTGACTCTGAAGTTGACACAGACTCGTCCTCAATCATTTTGTCTATCTGTGAAGGAGTCTCTGAATTAGAGGGGCACACCACTGCTAGCGCACTAGGAAAAAAGGAGCTTAGGCAAAAAACGAAAGTTACTGTAAGCTGAAGCCTAAAGCTGGTACTAAGAAAACTATAAAGAAACAAGCATTTGTCAATGCCGAATGTTTGCTTGCTGGCATTGGCAGTGGTAGTGTAGAAGTTACAGAGCTGCGTAATAGGAATGGCAGTGAAGTATTGAACTGAAGCCAACCCCACCACCACCCTGCAGAGAGTGACAGGCATTGTGGTGTGCGTTTGGGTTGTCAGGCATAACGGCCTTTGTCAGGCATTTCACCACACCCCACCCTGCAGACATGACAAGTGTCACGGTGTTCCTTGGGGTCTTTGGCCCTTATGCGCACCCCATTTCATTAGGAAATATGGTGAGATGGGTGCGATATAGGAGAATGGAGTGAAGTTTGGGGCCGAAGAGTCCAAGGCATACCTTGATGCCTCTCACTGACTGCAGGGTGTGGAATGGTATGAGCATCACAGGCAAGAATCCCAAGTCACACCCCTGATGCCTGTCATTCTCTACAGAGTTGGGCGTTATGGTTGGAAACCCTAATACCTCAAGCATTCGTTGGTATTTTCCTCCAAATTTTCAACATGTTTTTGTGTCCCACCTCATGAACAGGGAATATCAGTTTGTTAGCAGCTGCTTATGCACAGTGACTATGGCATTTAGCACCACAGGTGCAAAAACATTCGAACAGGATGTAAAAATGACAGCTGTACTGTTCATGGGGAGGTGTAAAAATGGCAATGTTGCAAATCTGTAGTAAAAATAAAAAAAAATGGTGAAGTCACGGCGTACATAGAAACTGTGCACGCAACACCCATAATATAATTAGGTTGGGGATTTTTTACAGCAGATTGTCAACTCAGGCATTTTGGTGCCTCCGATCATGAACAGCGCCACTGTGATTTTCTTTATCAGTGCCGAACAATGATTTCCCACAGCGACCACGCATCTCTGCGCTGAAAGTGTGGAAACACACTTCAGCCATGTTGTGAAAAATGACAGCTGTACTGTTCATAAGGAAGTGTGGAAAAATGGCACTGGTGAAAATCTGGACTGAAAATATTACAAAGTCATGAACTAGCGAGGGTGCGTGGAAACTGGGCAATGCTCACTTGTAACACAGTCATTTTATGGACTTTTGTCACCAGATTTTCTACATAGCCATTTAAGAGACCTCTGCTCATGAACAGTGTAACTGTGATTTTCTTAATCTGTCCTAAACATTGCTAGCACACCAACAGCATCATTGTGCGCTACATGTGCGAAAACACATTTTGGGCGACATATGAAAAATTGCAGCTGTACTGTTCATAAGGAAGTGTAATAAAATGGCAATGTTGAAAATCTGGAGTGAAAATATTAAATTTGCAAACTTACGAGCATGCATAGGAACTGTGCAACACACGCTCGTAACACAGTCATTTTTAGGAATTTTTTCACCAGATTTTCAACATAGCCATTTTTAGACCTCTGCTCATGAACAGTGTCACGGTGATTTTCTTAATTTGTCCCGTACATTGATTTCGCACGCTGACTGCGCCACTATGAGCTACATGGGCGGAAACACGTTTTGGGTGAGATGTGAAAAATGGCAGCTGTACTACTCATAAGAAGGTGTGATAAAGTGGCAATGTTGAAAATCTGGAGTGAAAATATTGAAAATTTGCGACCTTACGAGCGTGCGTAGGAACTGCATAGCATGCGCTCAATAAAACAGTCATTTTAGGAATTTTTCACCAAATTTTCAACATAGCCATTTTAAGACCTCTGCCCATGAACAGTGTCACTGTGATTTTCTTAATTTATCCGTACATTGATTTACTTACCGACTCGTCATTATGCGCCTACATGGGCGGAAACACATTTGGGTCAGATGTGAAAATGACAGCTGTACTGCTCATAAGAAGGTGTGGTAAAATGGCAAAGTTGAAAATTGGAGTGAAAATATTGAAAATTCGCGAACTTACGAGCCTGCGTAGAAACTGTGCAACGCACGCTCGTAAAACAGTAATTTTTTGGAATTTTGGCACCAAATTTTCAACATGGGGTTTTTGGGACCCCTTCTCATGAATGATGTCACTGCCATGGCATTATTCAGGCCCAAAGGGTGATTTCACGCAGTGACTGCGAAATCACCCTCGAGACCCGAATAACGCCAAAGTTGACACCCCATAGCTAGCCCATTATACAGCTTACGGCATTTCCTGAGTTTGCGGTCGGCTTTGAAGAGTGCAGCGTAGGGTTCCGGTCCACGAAGATCGTCGCGCCGAGGTCAGAGAGTAAGTATGGGGTGGGGGTGTGGGTGCGCCAGTGGGTGGGTGCGGGTTGTGGGAGGGGGCTGGGAGGCGCACCGTGGGACCGCTTTTCTTTACAGGTAAAAAAAAAAAAATGAGAGGACATTTGCCATGCTGGGGTGGGCTCCCAAGCGTGGCACAGGGCGGTTGGAGGCCGTTCAGCCGTCGAGTTGGGCACCCCATCGGCAAAATATGGATTGCCACGCTGGGGTGGGCTCCCAGCGTGGCATAGTCTCGGGGGTTAGGACAGTGGAGCCAGCGGAGTTGGGCACCCCGTCGTATCTCAGTACTTGCCATGCTGGGGTGGGCACCCAGCATGGCATTCGAAGCTTTGGTAGGGGAGGCGGGCGGGGGACACAGCACAGCCGATGGGGATTGGGCACCCCCGTCAGCTATTCAGTGTGTGCATGCAGGGGGGCACGCATGCCTGCGTGGCGTGTGTGTGTGTGTTTGTGTGTGTGGGGGGGGAGCTGCGCATGAGCAGGCGATATCTTATCGCTGCTCACTCAAGCGTAGCTCCCCCTTTGAACTGTATGCCACTGCATTTTGGAGCTTGTCATAGACAGCTCCAGAATGCATTGGCTTACAGGGGCTGCGCCTGCCAACACACTGACTGAATTGGAGGAGGAGGTGACACACCTCCGAAATCTCCGATGATGGCACTATGTTTCTTGCACATGCGTGCAAGCAAACATAAAAATGAGGCTCAATCGTGTACTTTTTGTTTCAGTGCTTATTGACTTACACTGTTTTTCTGTTAATGTGAACAGCATTAAAAGTCCCAGAAAACATGCTGCAGTTTTCTCTGCTTTACTTACAGGTCCTCCTGGAATTTATTTTATACAGGATACTCGATTTCACACTATGAGAGAGATCAAAAAATGCAACCTCTGCGTGGTTTGCAGGGCCATCATATTGGTCTATTGGCATAGACCAGTGTTCAGGGGTTAGGATTCTTTTCCACTATATAGAGATCCATATAATTAAATTGTTAGAGGATATTACTTATCAAGATCATTTAATTAGTTTAATTAACATTTATGCTATGCAAACAAAAGCAGAGTGTGTGCAATTATTTAAGGAAATTCAGCCATATCTACATGCTGCACACCCTGTAATATTTGGGGGTGATTTTAACTGTGTCCTGACTAAAGAAGACAGAGGGCCACAAACCACTACAACTAAAATATTTAGTGTCATGAAATGTCTTTCTAACATAGTTCATACAGCTGATCTAACAGATGCATCACTTACATATATGGGCAAAGTAGTACTTAAATTTCAAAAAGGGGTTCCACCTACCAGACTAGATTTCGTTTTTATTTCTTGGTCTCTAAAAATTGCTAATATGACGTCTACCACAGTAGAATATACAGACCATTCCCAGCTAGCTCTACATATTGGTATTTCCCATATAACTAGACAAAATATTTGAAAACTTAATTCTACCCTTTTGATACAGGAACATTGTAAATCTCAAATAATACATTTTTTACAAGCTAGAAAATAAATTACCTGTATGTATGACTCACTGGCTTTATGGTGGGAAGATACAAAATATGAGTTGATTATTTTATTAAAAAATATCAGTAAAAGCAGTAGACGTGATGCATATTTTTCATATTTGCAGAATAGAAAACAATTACAAAAATTAATTTCACTACCTTATAACTCTACACATGATTATTCTGCTCAGATCAAGCAGCTTAAAACAGAAATGGTCCAATTTCACAATAAGAAAGCAGAAACACTCAAATATCAACAGATTTTTGGGTTACAAGGCAATTCTTCTATGTTGTGTCCTTATGACACTTGTAAAATAAGGGCCCAAAGTAAACAAATGATTAGGCTACAAGATACTGATGGAACTATATACACTGACCAATATAATATAAATAGGCTGATGACACAATTTACTGAACAATCCTTTTCTGAGATTCCCATAGATTTAGACTTTATAAAAGATTTTTGAACTCGGTTCCAATCCCACAATGTCCAACCCAAATTTTACAAGACATTACAGCAGATATTAGACCTGATGAAATAAAAACCTCTATTAAGGCCCTCTCTAATAACAAATCTCCTGGAAGAGATGGACTAACTGGTGAATTATATAAATTACTTTCAGATAATTTAGCAGAAGAATTGGCTGCTGTCTTTTCTAATATGCTTAATGCATCATTTCCTTTAAAAATGACAGAAGGACTCTTAATTTATTTACATAAATCAGGAGGAAAACATATAATAATGAATTGGAGACCTATTTGTCTCCTCAACACAGATTTTAAAATCTTAACCAAACTTCTTACGGCAAGATTGTCAAAAATGGCTCCATATGTAATTTGCACAGCCCAGGCATGTGCTGTACAGGGGGGAAACATTACAGATAATTTATTATTAAGAGAAATAATATATAGGGGAAATAGAAATTAAATCAATGGATTTGTTGGCTCCATAGATCAAAGGAAAGCCTTTGACTCTGTTAGCCATGCATATTTATGGGAAGTATTACATAGGTATGGGGTACCTCCAAACTTTATTAGGTGGTTACAAAACTTGTATCAAACAGCTACAGTAACACCTTACATTAATGGCACTTGTGGGCCATTGCTTCCAATTAAAAGAGGAGTATGGCAGGGTGCCCGCTTACTTTCCTACTATATGTTTTTTGTATTGATCCCTTATTACGACTGATACATGCTAATTCTATTATGCAATCCCTTAGGACAGTGCAAGACATTATACAGTTTAAATGCATAGCATATGCAGATGATTTGTGTCTTTTATTGGAAGATGAACCCTCAGTATTATTGTCACTTCAACTTTGTACACAATATTCTAAAGCATCAGGAGCAAGTTTAAATTTGAATAAATGTAGAACCATACAACTAGGTCCTACAGGCCCTTTTCTTAATAAAGTTGGAAATATTCCTATTTCGCACACTCCAATAAAGATTTTGGGAGTACTTTTTGGACTAGGGGATTTGGAAATATTGAATTGGGTTCCTAAAATAGAAGCTGGAAAAGCTATGGTAGCCAGATGGAATAAATGGCAATTAAGTAAGAAAAAAAATGCATAGTTCTAATTAAAACTTTCTTATTAGCTCAATATGCATTTATAAGTATGATTTTCCTTGTACCTAGACAATTAGAAGTTACTCTACTTAATGTTTTTTTCAGGCAGTTTGGGGGAGTAGACTTAATCCCTTTAAATGGAACATCACTTATTTACCATATCACAAAGGAAGACTTACTATAGTTAATTTGTTTGTTTTTCTTTTTAATATTTTCATTTTTGTTAATATAAAGCCCCTAATAGTGAATTAAGAGAAAGCATGGGTCCTTTTTGTCTACCAAACTATACAAACTTGGTTCTCTAGATGGGATACAGCTACTCTTTTAGTTATAAAACAAGTACCACATCTACCTACATATTATAGGGATATTTTTGTAAAATTTTAAATGTGGGGAATTAGTAGTCATATGATAATTTCAAACAACAGAAAACAAATATATACATATATAATAGAATCATATTTTACAGAGCCTATTATATTTCCGTACTGTCCAGCAGTTTTCCAGTCTTCCTTATTTAAACTTTTAACAGGGAGGGTCACGTGACCGCTTAATGGTGTAGAGATGTGTCTCTGACAAGCTCCAGTCCCCGGTCCATCAAAAGCATGTAATCTGCGGTAATCCAGATGGTGAAGAGAATAAAAGTACGTAGGAGACTGTGCGCCAGTGCGATGGACGAATATATTACTACGGCAGGTGGAAAATCGCAGCACTTGGGGGCCAAAAATCCCTAAGAGGCAGACAGTGGCACCACAGACCAGTGTGCTGGGGCCTATATCAATCTCAGCTGTAGAGATGACTGCCAGCGGCCGAGAACTGAGAGAGCAGCTAGTAGAGGTGCTCACCCTGCAGCTCAAAAGGGTAGAAGAAAAAATTGATAGGAGGCTGGCGGCAATTGATGCCTGTCTTGCTCAGCAGCAAGAGTGAATAGAAGAGGTGGAGGGCCGTATCTCGGCTGCGAAAGACTCACTGGCCCCTCTCCCCAAGGGCATTGGAGAGCTAGAAAGGGATGTTTTGGAGCTTTGGGGGACCCTGGATTACCAGGAAAATTATCACAGGTGCTCTAATTTGCACCTCAGGGGCCTCCCAGAAGGAAAAGAAGGGAAGAATATCCTAGAATTCTGTGCCATAACTTTGCCGGCCTTGCTGAGCCTAAAGCTGAAAGAAGGGCGATACAAATTGGAGCGCATGCACCGGGCAGTGTTACTGCGATCGCCGGAAAGACAGCTGCCCACCAAGTAATTTTCCAATTTCACAACTTCCAGGATAGGCAAGAGGTTTGGAATGCCTATTGTGGTGTGACAGAGCTGAAGTATGAAGGGGCTAAGCTGTATATGTCCCAAGACCACTCCTCAAGAATAGGGAAGAAGAGGCGGACATTCAAGGAGGTAATCACTGATTGTCAGCACCTGAAAGTGAAGTGGTACATGCTCTTCCCCATGACGCTTCAGATTAGCATGAAGGGGCTTCCTGCAGCTTCTGGGAGGTGGACAAGGTGACTGCATTTGTAGCAGAATTTAAGAAGAAAATAGGATGAGCATGCGGGTAAAAGGTATCCTGTGGGTGAGGAGATGGCTAACTTTCAACCTTTTACTTGTTTTCCCCTGGATGCCCACACGAGGCTGTACATCAGTTTATTAGTACAGAAGAGTCCTTTCAGCAGTGAGCCATTTGAGTCGGTACCCGAGGACCCACTATCATATGAACCAGGCGGCCCATGATTAACTCTGAGATATTCCCCAGATATGCCTGGCAAAGAAGACTGGACTGGGTAATCGTCGTAAGCAGTGCAAAGACTAGTGACACTCGAGGAGATGCATTGATATTGGGGACATGGCCAAGGATAATGGAGAAGTGTGCCGTAAAGATGACCTGTGGAATACAAGACTTGTGAGTAGCAGCGTGGGGTGGGTCTGCGCATTGGATTTGACTCACGAGGCCTGCCATGTGGCTGTTCTTTTCTTCAGGGGTATATGCTGTCTTACTGGTGCAAGTTCAGGGAAAAGGGAAGGGGGTAAATATTAGACGCACATTGGTATGGGAATGGAGAGAGCCAGAGGATCTGGCTGAGGGAAGCTATCTGCCTCCTTTGGGGGGGGATTGGGCTCAATCACTGCTGGTATGATAAGCTGCAATTGGGTAGGCTTGTGTGGGTTGATGGGGAGGACTCAAAAATGAGGGATTACCGGGAAAGAGAATTTAAAATGAGATGGACGGGGGGCAGAGATTGGTTAAGCTGAACCAAACCTTCAGCAAAAATACAAAACCTTTTTTTCTTGCAAAGTGGAGCATACCAATTCTGTTTTGGAATGCTGTGTGTTAATGGGGGGATGGGGATGAGACAGGAGTGAATGTATATAGTTTAAGGGTTTCAGGTTTATATGGTTATAAGGTTTATGTTTATTTTAAATGTTACTGCTATAACCAGGGGTCGGAAGCATACTACAAAATGTGTATGGAGGAGATCAGGGGTCCTCTACGTAGCGGGGTGGGCACCTGTGAGGAGGAGGAGGAATCGCTAAGGGAGGGCTACTCTAATAATGGTTAACAAAGAGAGGGTGAATATTGTGTCATGGAACATGAGAAGCTTTTCCTCCCTGGTCAAGAGAACCTCTGTTCTGACAGCCTTGAGAAGAGTGGGCACCCATGTTGTACTGCTTCAAGAAATGCACTTGATGCCGACAGAACACCAGAAGTTGGTGCATAGCTGGGTGGGAGCCTGCTATGCTGCCTCTTTCTCCTCCCATAAGAGGGGAGTGGCTGTATTGCTACACAAGAGGCTTCCCTTTAAGGTTTCTAGAATTGTGCAGGATGGGAAGGAGGGGATGTTATATGAAGTGCCCATCACTTTTGGGAGATTCTATGCGCCTGCTGTTTTGGACCTGGCCTTCTACAGCAGCATTTTGGACCTGCTGGTCAAGGAGCAGTTCAAGGACTTGGTGATGGGGGGAGACTTTAATTGCACCCCAGATGTATATTTGGATCATTCAGAAGGGAAAGGGTGAGGGGGAAGGTGCATGAGGAAATGTAAGGAGAGCCTGGTGGATTTGGATATGCTGGATGCGTGGAGAGCGGCAAATCCCAAAGAGAGGGAATACACTTTTTTCTCCAACCCACATAAGACATGGTCTGGACTGGACCATGTATATATTGGGGGGGAGTGGTACTCTAAATTGGCATTTGTCAAGCATGGACCCATCTGCATTTCCAGCCATGCAATGGTGATTGCTGCCCTGGAGATGGGCACTCAGCAGACATGGGGCACTTCATGGTGCTTCTCCTCCTACTTACTTGGTTCCCAGGAGTTTAAAACTTTCATTTGGGATCAGATGGCTCTGTATACTTCACTAAATAAGGATATGGCACCATCTATGCAGATGTTCTGGGGCGCAGGGAAGGCATATCTCAGAGGGGCCATAACTGGATATGTGACACGATACAAAAAAGGGAAGCTGCAGAAACAGGAAGAGTTGTGGTTGCAAGTGAGGAACCTAGAGCGCAGGGCAGCCGGGGGGAGATGCTACACCTGCTGGCAGTCAGCAGAGAAGCCTTGAACAGTCTGCTGATGGAAGAGGCACGTGCACAGTTCTTCTTCTGGAAGCATAAATTCTATGAATGGGGCAACAAGCCGGGGCCATTGCTGGTGAACTTGATCAAGGAAAGGAGAGGGTGTATGAGAATAAATGAGATTAGGGACCACCAGGGGACTCTGCATAAGGACTCTCAAATCACCAGAAGGTGCTTTAGCTAATTCTACCGGACCTTGTACCGGGCAGAATGTGACGGCATGATAGATAAGGCGAAAGAGTTTTTAGACAGGCTTGAGATACCATGCATTCCAGAGCCAATAAAGGAAATGTTAAGTAAGGAGATCTCCAAGGAAGAAATTAGTAGAGCCATTAACAATCTGAAATCAGGCAAGGCTAGTGGCCCCGATGGGCTGCCTGCTGAATTCTATAAAATGGTTGGTCGAGGGGTGGTAGATCATCTATGAGGGCTGGTTAAAGAGGCCAGAGAAGGAAAGCCCTTTCCTCCCACAATGGATAAGGTGACTATATGCGTCATACCAAAGCCTGGGAGGGACCCACAGAGCTGTGTATCATATAGGCCTATATCACTCTTAAATGCTGATACAAAAATCTACACCAAGGTCCTGGCATCCTGGTTGGATGGACTTCTCCTGACCTTGATTCACCTGGACCAGATGGGTTTTATCTTGGGGCGACACTCGTACCACAATGTGAGAAAGGTCCTTAATGTGATACAGTGCTCCTCACAGCTGCCAGGGCTCACAGTGATTATATCTCTAGATGCTGAGAAAGCATTTGATCATATCGAGTGGGGGTACCTATTCAAGGTACTGAACAGATTTGGATTGGGGAAGGAATTTGTGGGAATGGTGAGGGCCCTATACGCCTCCCCCCAGGCTTTGGTATTGATTGATGCGAGGGTGTCTGAAAGATTTCCCCTATATAGAGGTATGAGGCAGGGGTGTTCATTGTCACCCCTCCTGTTTGCCCTGGCTATTGCAATTAGACAGCAACCTAGTATCAGAGGAGTAAAGGGGAGCGGAGAAGCCCAGTATAAATTGTCACTTTATGCTGATGACATGATCCTATACCTGAGGAACACAGAGAAATCGGTACAGCCCCTTTTGAGACTTATCTCAAGCTTTGCTGGGTTCTTGGGTTATAGGATTAATTTAGACAAGTCGGAGGTTCTATGCATGGGTAATGGAGGGATGGGACCAGGAGGGAGTGGATGGGGATTGCGGGTGGTGTCCTCCTCTTTTAAATATCTTGGTCTGACCATAGGAAAAAGGATAGTGGATTTATATCAGCTAAATTACATGCCCATGATCAAGATGCTGACAGAGGAATTGAGGAGGTGGAGAGCTTTGCCCCTGTCTTGGATGATGCACCCCTTTACGGCGACACCTCGATGGCGAAACAGGAAAAAAGACCATTACGGTGACATTCGCAGTAATGGTCCTTTTTCCGTGTTTCGCCTTTCCCCAGTGTTCCGCCCCCTCCCCGGACCAACTCCGACCTGGAGTTGGAATCTTAAAGTCTGGGGGTGTGAAACAGCCACAGAACAGGTGGCACAATACCTGCGTCGGTATTGTGCCGTCGCTGTAGGGGAGGTCAACATTGTCACTGCTGACAAAACTTGGTGCTTCCGTCTTGGATAGGGTGCATAAACCTAATCAAGATGAATATATTGCCCAGGATCCTCTACTTGCTCCAGATGCTTCCTATGGGCCTTAACAGAAAATACATAAAAAAAAATGGAGAAGGGATTCACGGAGTTCCTGTGGCAAGGGAAATGGGCATGTGTCACGTTGGGGGTGAAGATGAATAATGGGGGGAGGGCTGAACTTTCCAGACCTGAAGCAGTACTTCCCGGCAGCACAGAAACATATCATAAAGGATTAGATGGCTGAGACAGGCACCACCAGTTGGCTGGATTTGGAGAGTGTGGGGGCAGGTGGCAGATTGACTGCCTATCTCACTAGAGGAGGCCAGAAGATGTATACCTCCCTGGGACACCCGAATCCATTGGTTATTTGGGTGCTAGACAGCTGAGTGAATATAAAGGGAGTGCTGGAGAGCAAAGAGCAGGAAACCTTGCTGTTGCCCATTGCTAGAAATCCCTTTTTTAGGCCAAGTATAGAAGACCCTGCCTTTCTGGGGTGGAAAGGAAAAGGGGTGCAGTGTATAGGAGATATATATAGTAGAGGAGATATGGCCTCCTTCCAGGAGATCAGGGAGAGGGTCGGAGTTCCAGGCAGCCATCTGTTTAGGTTCTTCCAGGTCAGAAACTTCTGCAAAGAGATACGGAGGCAGAGCATGGGAAGTGCACCGCTGGAGCAGGTGGAGGGGATCATCTGTAGAGCTAGGAAGGACCCAGAGGGATGCTGAGGGATGTTGTATGCCTCTTAAGGCAGAATATGAGAGGTATGATGGATAAGACACATAACCTATGGGAAAGAGACATGGGTGTTAGTATCTCAGAGGGGAACTGGGGCCTCATGCTGGAATCACACACAGGTTTATTGTCTTGCAATAAATATAAGGAAAGTATCTATAAATTTGTGCATAGACTTTATTGCCCCCGTGTTACGACCCACAAATTCTACCCAGAGGTGTCTGAGACATATGGAAGGTGCAAGGAGCACAGAGGCACGTACTTCCATTACTTTTGGGACTGTCCATGCCTCCGAGGATACTGGGAAATGATAGGGCAGCAGCTGAGTGCCATGTTGGGCATGGTGATACCGAACTCACCCTTCAGCCTGCTATTTGGAGTAGCAGAGGAGGAGGCCAAGCAGTGGTCATTGTATCAGAGATGGGTCAGGATACTGTTGGTGCAGGCCAGACAGGTCATTCTGAACACCTGAGTATCAGGGGAGACACCCACTGCCACGCAGTGGCATACCCTATCCGTGAGGGCTCTTGCCCTGGAGCAGAGAACGTACCAGCTACAGGACCAGGTGGATAGATTCATGACTCAATGGGCACCTTTTATGAATATACTAACAGCTGCAGAATTAATGATTATGAATGCAGGATGATGCGTGAGTAGCTTAAAGGGGCACTGTCAGCTTTTCCCTTCATGTTTTGCTTATTTTCTATCACTGGGTTGCTATGCATATAACTGCTGAATGGTCACTGTAGAAAGTATCCAAGTAAAGCACTCATGATTCCACTTACCAATTTTGGTGAAATCTGTATTATTTGTAACCCTGCTGTCCCAACTGAATGTCTCCAGACACTGGAAGCGAGTTCACGGCGAGAGTGCACCGAGAACGAGCGTCTACCAATAGCACAGTCCCATCATGCATAATTTCACAAGCCCACTGTAATAAACATAAAGTCTGTTAGTGACAATTATTCTATATATCTCTTGGTATGTGAAACCCAAAACCAAGGGCTCATTCTTGAGCAAAATAGTTTGAAAAACTGGTGCCCAAATCCAGCCCATGCATAGTAGCGCTCAGGTAAAAGATCCCGTGCATGCATGAGAATGAGCTGCTGCTGCACATGCGTGAGATTTGGGCACCAGTTTTCCAAACTGATTTGCACAAAAATGAGCCCTCGGTTTTGGGTTTCACATACCAAGAGATATATAGAATAACTGGCGCTAACAGAATTTATGTTTATTACAGTGGGAATGTGAAATTATGCATGACAGGACCGTGCTATAAGTAGACGCGTGTTCTCGGCACACTCTCGCCATGAACATGCCTCCAGTGTATGGAAACTTCCAGTCAGGACAGCAGGGTTACAAATAATACAGATTTCACCAAAATTGGAAAGTGGAATCATATGTGCTTTACTTGGATACTTTCTACAGTGACCATTCAGCAGTTATAATAAGCATAGCAACTCAGTGATAGAAAATAAGCAAAAAACGAAGGGTAAAGCTGACAGTGCCCCTTTAAAGCATGTGATGACCAGGGGTGATGAACTTTCCTTGAAATGAAGGTAGATTGCAGATGTGTAGATGAATTTAAAACAGTATGTAGTAGGTAGGGACCCATGTATATAGTTCATATAAATTTTATTCTTAATATAATATAGTGTTTCCTTTTACCTTTTAAGGAGGAAATCAAATACAGATGGTGTATGTGCTATGATGTATTGTTTGTGGTTGATTGTTTAAAAAAGAAATATCAATAAAGAGAGTTAAACCAAATAAAAAAAACCTTTAACGGAAACTAGAATTCCGGCAAAAATGTGGGATTTGCATTGGCTGAGTTACCATGAGAAAATTAACGTTAAGAGCAATCAGAAACATAAACCGTTACTAGAAAGATATTGTTAGACCTACATGTATACAGCAAGAGGAATCCATCACGCACTTATTTTTTTCCTATTCCTATATAATATCATTTGGGGAGGCATTATCTAGACACTGGTCTATGCCACTTATTTCTAAAGTAACTTATGAAACTCTTATGTATGGGTCATACTCCAGTGTTTGACAGAATTACCACGCAAGCACTCTGAATGTAATTTTTACGGTGATAAGATGGTATATTTGGAATGTGACATGTGGATTTTGTTTACAGCAAATAGACACTCCACTTTTACATTTAATTTATCAAATCACAGAAGAATTAAGGACTTTATATCAAGATGAGACTGGCAGTGTCTCTCAACAAGTTCTGGAAGTGCATTGGCGGAATTTACCTTGGACTATGGACACTGATGCTCCTATCACATGATTATTATAATTTCATTTTTTCCTTTATCTCTTCCTTAAAAATATTTGGATGTAGTACATAATTGAGTTATATTTCAATTTTTTTGGTTTTGCTTTGATGTGTATTGTATGATTTATTTTTTTCAATAAAATACCCCTACTCTTTTCGAGAAGTGCTATGGGATCTTTAACATTCACCTGAACTACCACCAGAACAGGCAGATGGGACCTCGGTTTAACATCTCGTCCAAAAGACGGCACCTCAGGAGTGCAGCTCCCCCCTCATGCTGCACTGCAGTATCAGTACTGAGATATTAACCCAAGTGCCTGGTGTGGGGATAGAACCTACAGCCTTCTGATCTCCCAGCCTCAGAGACGAGTGTGCTACCTGCTGAGCCACTGAAACTGCAAAAGGGCAGGGTCAACTGATCTGCTGTCTCTTTAATAAATAATGTGTTTAGATTATCTGGTCCTGGTGATGAATTTGTTTTAAGTGCTTTAATGGCCTTACTAACCTCTTCACATGTTATACAATGGAAATCAGACCTGTTGATAGAAACTAATGTCTTAATGGGATCATTAGCTGAGAATACTGATCCAAAGGAATTGTTAAAGGCATCTGTTACCTCATTTGCTTCCTTTAGTTTGATCTCATCTACAATGAGTGGACCTAAACTACTTTCCTTTTTGTGATTGTTATTGGTATAGGCATGAAGTGATTTTTCATTGTCTTTGGAGACTGAGAGTTTAAATTCCAGTTTTCTCTTCTCCATCCTGATAAGTTTTTTTGCCTTGTTTTGTTCGATCTTAAATATACAGTGAGGCCGATTCTAGAAGAGATACGTCTGGCATAACTTGACTTGTGCCACAAAAAATGGCGCAAGTAGCAAGTTATGCCAACAGTTGCAACATACGGTATTCTACAAAGTGGCCTGCGACATGCCACAGACCACTTGCGCCAAAGTGGACTTAAGCCAGCACTTATGCCCTAAACCCCCTGCAACATGGCGCTAAGGGGTTTACGGCAGCTGTTGTGCCCTATTCTTGAAGGGCAGCAATAAAGTCCCCAATGTTGCGATTCTACAACAACCCCCGGAGGAGAACCGTTGATGTAAGTTACACCAGCGTTTAGCTGGCGTAACTGTACTTATGCCCTCCAGGGGTTGTGTAGACCTGCCAGCAGACCAGCACCCAATCCATGTGCCCTCTCCCCATGCCCAGAACACCACAGTAGGTGCCCCACAGGGCATCTCTCACCCTCTGATCCCCTACACAGTATGTGCCCAGTAGAGATGCAGCGAATTTAAAATCCGCTGGTGAAGTGGACGCGAAGTGGACACTACGCATTGCCACCCGCTATGTTGGAGTAGGTAGTCGCAAAGTGCTCACTACTGTCATTACCACTTCGCGTTGGGCTGAATGACAACGCAAAGGAAGGCGAAGTTATTGATTTCAATGGACTTTGCATTCCTCATTATGAATCTAAGTGATCCACTTGGTGTTTCAGACTTGGCAGGCCCCCCACACATCACATGGCTTACAGTACTGTAAGTCACATGCTCTCTAGCCAGGCAGGAAGGAAGTGAGTCACACAGACAGTTTCACTTTCTCCTGTGCAGACTGAGAGAGAGGAGTGTGTACTAGAGAGAGGTGTTTTGATTGCAGAGGAGGAGAGTTAAAATTTGATAGTTAGCCCAACAGCTTTTTTAAAAGCTACATTTTTTTGTCTTTTCTGTACTGTTTTTTACTTAATTTGTTCTTTCTGTCAATTTTATTTTTCTTACCTACTTACTTAGTTGTTTGTCTATGTGTGTGTGACTGTGTGTGTGTGTTGTGCTTGTGTCGTGAGATGGAGCAGGGTGAGGGAATGTCTGGGGCGAGGGCAGCTCTGGGAGAGCGTGGTAGTACGCGTCATCGTACCGTGTGCATGCGTGGGGGGCATGGGCACCCATTTGTGTTGGGCCGCTCTAAACTTGTGAGTGTCCAACCCCTTGAAGCAGGACCAGCACCACCTCCTGACTCTGAGGCAGTTCGACCACCACCACCACCAAGTCCAACACAAGGTCCTTTGGAGCAGGATGTGCCTGTTCCCCCAGGCCCAGGTGTGGATCCCATCAGTACTGTTGAGCAGTGTGAGCAGCCTACTGCCAGTTCATCTGGCCCTTCCCTGCCTGTACCTGGTCCTCCCCGCACCTCCGTTGTTTGGCAATTTTTTGACTTGTCGGGGGACAGCAGTGTGGTGAAGTGTCGCCTATGTGAGGTGGAGGTGCGCTGTGGCCCCCGGGGGAGTCACCTGGGGACTGGGAGCCAGCGCACCCACCACCAGTTAACCACTGGTAATCACCACCAGTTGGAGTGGCAGGCTGCCACAGAATGGACCATGTCTGCACCTGCTGGCCATTCCTTGGCAGATGGTGCCGCTGTGCATAGCGGCATCCCTAAGAAGAGGAGGGCCACAGCAGCACCTGTTGCTCCACCAGCACCCCCCCCACCACCACCACCACCAGCAGGTCAGCCTGTCGAAGGAGTGGACACCAGAGAAGTGCGTTTAACACTGTCTGACTTGGCAGTTCTCTGGAGTGCTGCTGAGGAGAACAGCGAGAGGATGAGTGCTGTGGAGCAGCGGCTGGATGACATAGAGGGACATCAGCTTCAAATTATGTCCATGCTGGAACTGCTGCTGGATCACCATAGGATTCCACATTAGTTTTGTTTCCTCACACCATGCCCCCCACCTTCCTTGCTGTGTCATGCAATGTATTCCTCCACCATCCCTGACCCTTGTATGTAATTATGCCCTTTTTTTGATGTCTTCAGTATGCGTTATACTTTGTGTTCTGTGGCCCCTTCCTTCTATTAAGTGTCTGTGTGTTTTGTGTGTGTGCACTGTTTTTGTGCCTCATTTTTCTGCATCTGCAAAAGGCATCTGTCTTGTGTCCAGAAAATTGACAAGTGGTAACACAGTGAAATGAGAGTGTTTCAGCACGCACAAAGTCCCCCGGAATTAATGGCGCACTCAGTCATGCGCACAAAAGTGGCACAGAGTCCCCAGATTTTTTCTGCAGGCCCAGAATGCATCCTCCATGTGTCCAGAAAATAAACAAGTGGTAACAGAGTGAAATGAGACTGTTTCAGCACATACAAAGTCCCCCAGAATTTATGGCGCACTCAGTCATGCACGCAGTGGTGGCACAGAGTCCCCAGATTTTTTTCTGCAGGCCCACAATGCATCCTCCTTGTGTGCAGAAAAGTGATCATCTCAACTGGATTGAAAGGTGCCCTTTGGATGTACAGTAATAGTAGCCTTGGTGAGTAGATATATATATAGATATAGATATATGGTTGTGTATTTTGTAGGTGATGGTGAGGGGGGTTGAACTTGACATGGACATGTACTCATGCTATTGTTCTGCACCACACACAGGTGACTCCATCTCTGAACTGTTGCTGTGCGCCATCCAGTGCTCAATGAGAATTTTTTGCACTTAAATGGAAATGGATAACTCTCAAGCTCATGAAGGTAAGTATTTCTTTTTTTTTGGGGGGGGGGATCATATTTTCAGTTTTGTCTGTAATGGTTTCTTTTTTTTTTTACTTCTTCACAGATTTCATCAGCATCCTTCTGGAGTCCGGTTCTTAATGATGGTCATGGTCATTGAATGAAACAACTTCTACGTGTTGCATGGGTGCCCAAGCTCGGGTCAGGAGGGTGTGCCTGATCATGTTGACAAACTTTTTGGTAAGGCCACTTTGACAGAACAACAAAGTACCGCGAATTTTCCTAAAAAAAGAAATGAATGACTTCTTAAAAGATACAACTTCATTGTTATGTGTCCCTCCCTGGTTCTCAAATCTCAATCCCTATTGTCAACTAAGTTACATTTCAGAGACACATCTTGTCAACTACTAAGACAACCTGTTGTTTGCAATATTTGCAGCAGTCTTTACAAAGCAATGAAATGGATGAAATAAAATCTTCATACTTACCAGAATGGATTTCACATGGACATTACATTGCTTCCTCTCTGTATGGTATAGCTACAGCATCTTTCCCAACGAGTAATATTAGCAATGGAGCCTGTTTTTGTTCTCCTGTAAAAGAAACAAAATAAGTATACTGTATGTGTTTTGCCCTTGCTGCTCTGAAAAGCTACAGAAAACAAAACAGACAACTTAAGGAAGTGAGGCAGCATAACAAACATGAGTGCACATACTCACTTTATGGTTTAAATATTAAGAAGCTGGTGGTGGTGGTGCACTGGTGGACTGGTGGTCCATGGTGGGCAGACAGACTCATGGTGGCAGCAGACTTGGATAACATCAGTCCCAGTAGTGGTGGTCCATGGGGGGCAGACAGACTCATGGTGGCAGCAGACTTGGATAACATCAGTCCCGGTGGTGGTGGTCCGGGGTAGGCAGACAGATTCATGGTGGCAGCAGACTTGGATAACATCAGTCCCAGTGGTGGTGGTCCAGGGTGGGCGACAGACTCATCGTGGCAGAAGAGTTGGATAACATCAGTCCCGGTGGTGGTGGTCCATGGGGGGCAGACAGACTCATGGTGGCAGCAGACTTGGATAACATCAGTCCCGGTGGTGGTGGTCCGGGGTAGGCAGACAGATTCATGGTGGCAGCAGACTTGGAATTCATCAGTCCCAGTGGTGGTGGTCCAGGATGGGCGACAGACTCATGGTGGCAGCAGAGTTGGATAACATCAGTCCCGGTGGTGGTGGTCCGGGGTGGGGGGGGGCACACCGCCTTTTAAATACTGCAGTTAAAACATGCCGAAATTAACCACATCATCATCCTCATAAAGAAAACTGCCCTCACAATCATCGATGTCTGAAGTCTGACCACTGGGAAATTCTTTCTCCATTGTGTCATCATCTACGTCAGTGGTGGGCTGTTTCAGGCAATCACAGCCAGTGCCACCAGGATGATCCATTTCCACATCAGCAAAACCACCATGACTAGGCTGGGATAAGAATACTGAGGTGCAGTCTGTGCTGGTATGTGCCTTTCATTCATTTTAATGAATGTTAGCAAACTAACATTTGCAGGAGACAGGTTTGTCTGACGATCCCTGACTATTGCACCTGCTGAGCTGAATACCCTCTCAACACTTACACTGGAGCGTGGGCATGTGAGGTACTTTAGTGCCACTGCAGTCAGCTCTGGCCATTCACTGACCTTTCCATTGCAGTACAAAAGAGGATCTTCACTTATTGTCAGATGCCTGTTTTCAGACAAATATGACTCAACCATTCTCTGTGCCGCACTAAGTCTGATTGTTGATGAATCAGCCTGTTCCCCGGAATCATTGATGTCACAAATACCCACCTGGGACAAAGCCTTCCAAAGCGGGTTGATGACAACCACTTTAGATGACAGACCACCAGGAACTACAGTCCCCTTACCCTTGCATGATATGCTTGCTGGTCCTCCAGCTACACCTTTAGCTGTATTATGCTGCTGAGGTATGCAAACCTTGGCACGTGACTTCTGTGCCCCATGAACCAAGTGAACCAGTTGACCACTGATATTTTTTACCTGTTCAGGCCCTCCCTCCAGTATTGATGCAATTCCATGTTTGTATCATGGGTCCAGCATTGTTGCCATGGCAAAGTTGTCACTACGCTGAATGCTCACAATGTGACGATTCTGGTCGAATACTGTCAGCATGTGTTGCAGCAACATACTGCTACCACCATCTCTGGCAACATCAAGGCTATGCTGTACATTCACCAATGTCTGCCTCAGTACCCGCAGCAGTGGAATTGATTGGCTAATGGAGGCAGACTTGCCACTCACTGCCTATGTGGCATGTTCAAAAGGCCGCAAAATTGTTATTACAGAGTCCATGAGGTGCCACTGTTCAGGCATCATAGACATGGAGGCCCCAGAACTGTCACGGCTAGAGTGCATAACAAGATATTCTGTGATGGCTTTGTATTGTTCATACAACCTCTCTGCTATGTATAACGTGGAGTTCCATCGGGTGACAACTTCCAGCTTCAAGCGGTGCTGAGGCAGGCTGTTTTGTATCTGCAACTGCCGCAGTTGGTCACGGGCCTTTCCAGATCTTGGAAAATGAGAGCAGATATGTCGTGCAATGGCCAGCATTTCCTTTATGTCAGGGTGCTGCAAAAACTCCTGAACCACAAGAGTTAAACAGTGGGCCGTGCATGGAACATGAAAAAAAACACCATTCGTGATGCATTTCACCACATTTGACCCATTGTCACTTGCTATGAACCCAGTTCTCAAGGACAGAGGGTTTAGCCATCTGTCAATTTCAGTCAATACCATGCCCAACATGTTCTCACCAGTGTGTAAACAGGTCACACTGCACATAGCAATTGTTGCATGCTGGCGAATTCCAGGAAGATTGCTACCGTGACAATCCACCTTCCTGCACTGATTATTCACACTACCAGCATCACAAACAACCCCCGGCACCTGCACCCAGTGTGCAGTTATACACAGATATGAACGCCCCGCTGTTTTGCCACTTGTCCACATATCCATACTTAAATGGATGAATGGAGAGGAGGAATGTTGAAGGGCATGTCTTACTGAGTCTAAGACAACTCGGGAACAGCACGGGTAGAAAAGTATGTCCTGGATGGGACTTTCCATTTTGGACAGGCACAGGCAGCAAACTGCCGGAACCCAGAATTCTCCACAAAGGAGAAGGGCAAAAGATCGATTGCCAGCATTTCCGGTACAGCAGCATTAAGTTCACGTGACACTGTATGATTGGGGGGGTACTTCAGCTTATGCGTAAAAACACTCTGTAACGTGGGCTGACAAATGTTTTACACTGTGTGTGTTTTTGGTCACAAATGGTTGTGGTCTGTGATGAATGGCATTGGCAGGGGGTAGAGTGTGGACATTTGATGAAGACGGTTGCACAGGTGATGATGACAAACCCAGAAATGATGTTATTTTTCTGGATTTGCCAATCGGGGTTGATGTACCACTTGCACTAGACATACTGCATTCACCACCACCACCACCACCACAAAAACTGCTACTCTCGCGAGCACTGGACATTTCAAAGTCATTATGGTCCTCCACCTCATCATGACTGTAGTAATCCTCTGCTCTTATTACCGCACTACTGCACACATTTAATTTTCTACTGGGCTTAACAGTCATGGAAGGGGATAACATGCTGGCTATGGTTGCCGCCGGTAATACGGGTGAATGCTCAAGTCTGGTATTAGCTGCCAGCTTGTGCTGGGTCCACAGAGCCAAGTGCCTATTTTTAAGATGCGTATGCTGGCCTCCTGTCCCAAGATGGCTCCCCTTTTTACCTTGACTCACACGCACATGGCAAACCTGGCAGATTGCAACTGAATCATCATTTGCATCTTGAACACAAAAATACCAAACAAGGGACTGTGATGCTTTGCTTTTAACATGTCCATGATGATGTGGCTTATTTAAGTATGTTATTTTAAGCACTGAAGTGGGGGGGGGGACATGATGTTTCTGGCACTGCACACCTGGACTGCAACTGACCACCATGACTACCTATCATATTGAGTACTGGGCCGTCATCATCATCATCATCCACTAAAACCGGTAAATCGCAAGTTTTTACCGGGGGGGATTCCAGAAAACAGATTCAGACACAGCCACTTTTAATTTCTTTTTCTCCGGTTCCCAACTGGGGTCAATTAAATCATCATCATATTCATCAGTGTCACTGTCACACACATCCACATCTTCTGCTTGGATGCTAACTTGAGGACTGCATGTTGCAACAACAGCAACATCATCATCATCATCAGCAGCAGCATCACATTCATCATCAGCATCTACACCACCATCACCTGATATTTTTTCACCACACTGTGAATCACTGTTACATGGAAAATGAGTGATGTTAAGTGCCATGGTGGATGGAATATCACATTGTATGCTATCGTTGACATGATCATCAGAATCAGGTTCAGTTAATGGGTTGTTACTGGGAAGTATGACATCATCTATGCTATCACTCACTTGCACTGCTTCACACTCAATATGTTTGGATACGGTACACTGGTCGGAATTAGAACTTGACGCAACAATGCTAATACTACCTCCACCACCACTAACACCAGTAACACTAACACCACCGGCTGGGAAAACATAATCTCCTCCAACTATCAGTGACGCTACTGATTGGGCTGTAAAAAACGTTGCAGGAGAAATACCTTTCCTCACATCAGCAATGCACTTCTCCATCCACGTACTACTACCACGCCCACAGACCCTCTTACTGTCAACATTGCCATGGTCAGAAACAGCTTTACTTGCACGTCTCTTTGCAGGCATTTTGGGGGATCAACAACAAATATTATTACCAAATTCTGATTTTGATACGTTCACTTTCTGACTGGAGGGTCGCTACTCGCTAGCTGGATGTGAAGCAAAATAAACAACTGTGGCTTCAGCAACAGATAAGGGACTACTGTGTTGTGACACTGTCACAGAATTAAAACAACTTCAATAACCAGTGGTGCTGATGGGGTCACAAAAACAATCCAGTCTGGTAAAAAAAATACCTTTTCAACGTTGGGGGGGGCACTGAATACAGACAGTGTTGATTTTTATGGCACTACAAGCAGCAACACTAAGAACAGAGAACACGATCGCAGTACAAAATCAGGCAGCTGCAGTGGTTAGCAGGTTCACACTGCTGCGCTTAGTTGCACTTACACTGATCTGTGTCACAAATTTTAAAAGGTGTATTATATTTGATGTTCGCAACACTGCACACACAACACAGAACACTGTGTACAATGCTGAACAAGGAACGCGATGCAAATGCAAAAGTTCAGTGTACTCAGTGCCACGTAATGTAAATTTGTAATTTAAACAACCTGACCTTATGAAATGCTGCACCACATTCACACAACAAGCAGCAAGAAAATTTGTACTATCGCTGACAATTTTACTGTGTACAGTAACACAGTCAGTTATATAACAAAAATATTACCAAAACACAAAGAAATCACTAGTTCTCCAACTTAAATCTACCTACACACAGATACGCCCCTCCCCCACACAGCACACTTCACTGCCTTTCACCACACACACTCAATGTTGTAAATTTACATTCAAAATCCACACACAAACAAAAATACTCGATGATGTGAGCACAGGAGGGTTTCCTACAATCGATGAACTACAGTTGGATCCCCCCCAAAAAAAAGTAAAAATGCTTTTTGAACAGCTTTTAAAAGATTCCTACAGACAGCTATCAGAGCACACTGTCTCCTACTCCTTCCTACTCATACTACATCGAGCTGAAGCTGTGCAGATCAATATAGAGCCCATGTGAATTGAACTCCCATGAATCACTGCAAAATCCTCCTTTGGAGCTCAAAAACAAGGCAAAGTGAACTGCCACCAATGTACTTCGCCTTAAAAATTGAAAGAGAAATGACCAGTGGAGGCGGAGTAGTGCGAAGTAGCTGTTTTCAATGCACTTCGCATTCCTCATTGTAATGCAAAGTACTCCACTTCACATTGCGGAGCACTCCGCGAATCTGCCTTTGCTCCACGAATCACTTCGTGGAGCGGATTGAGCCCACTTCGCCCACCACTAGTGCCCAGTAGGACATCTCTCACCTCCAGTCCCCCAAACTGTCCAAGCCCTGCAGGGCTGCCCACATACCCCCTGCCCCAACCCTCACGCCACTAAGAGCCCTACAGGGCAGCCCAGTCCTCCACCCCGACCCATTCTCTGAGACACATGTCCCTGCAGTGCTGCAATCTGTAAAAATAAAAGTAACCCGCATATATCCCCTGGTAGTCTAGTGGCCCCCACCCAGCAATGCCAGTACACCCTGTAGCCCCCGACCTGTCCCCAGCCAGCAACTGGCACAGTGGGGACCTGTGTCACGGGGTCGGGTCAGACATTACTGATTTACAGTCATATGACTGTAATGCTTCTTTAATTCTTGAATAATTACCCTTTGGGTAGTTGTACCTAAAGGTTGGCTAACCTGAGTGTACTTATATCTAGCAGTATTAAAGATTATACAGTTATGCTCACTATTAGCTAATGGGGCTATAACTGTAAGATCAGTGACTTCTGTAGGCAAATTGGTTCAGGACAATGTCAAGGTTACTTCTACCTCTAGTAGGTTCTGTTACCAGTTGCTCTAGCCCAGTCAACAATGTAGCGTTCAGAAAAAAGGATTCCATAATTCTGTGAAACTGCTGACAGACTTTCCCAGTGTATATCCAACATATTAAAGTCACCCACTACCACTGAATCAGACATGCCTGCAAATTCTGTTAGTATACTAAACAGGTTTTGATCATGTTCCAGATATGGGGAGGGTGGCCTTTATATATTTCCTACAAGTAATTTCTTACCTGGGAAAACCATAAACAACAACATTAACAAAGCCCACCTCCCCAGCAACCACTCCCAACAGTAAACTCACCTCCCCACTGGTACCAGTGTCCCCTATAGTCAAGCAGGGTACCCAGGAAAAGGTACAGGCCTGTACAGTGCAGCTGGTTGGCTGGCATTGTGCACTTTAAAAAAAAAATAGAAAGATTTGATTGAACTGTATTTCACTTCCCAGAGCAGGACAGGCCCAGTGGTTACTCATGCTTCTGTAGACACTACACAGGGTCTGAATGTAATGACTGGTGAGACCAATGGAGCTGCAATCTCGAGTAGCAAAACAGGATGCTGGCAGCTTGTCATCTTCAGGGCTGTTACTTCCCAGATTCTAGATCAGACCAGTACTAGGGATCAGGGCCACATGCCTACCTCACACATCCAGGCATCTAACTCCCTGGGCAGACGATGGGTAATGCCCAGCTATGGCACTACCCAGCCAATTCCCCAGACCAGCCTGGGCAGGTGGTGACTCTGATTCTGGGGCACAGAAATCACCCAGTCTTTGCCTCTTTACATGCCTCTGACTTCAAGACCTCTGGAATGGCACGGGATCATAATGTCGCAAGACATTATGCTGCAGCAATGTACCATGCTGCCAATACAGTGTAATATATTGCCAGCAGCATTAGTCTTTGTTTTGAGCCCCCCCACAACCCCTGTTATGGGGGGCTGTGCCCCCGATCCCCCCCAACTAAAATAATTAACATGGGGAGGTAATAGTTGAAATCGCACAAAGTGTGAAAAATAAAAAAATCCATGTGTCTGGGACCGGGAATCAAAACCCAGTCCCAAACATACTGCCTGCCTCCCTTGCTGCCAGTTGCTCATCCTGTCGAGCCACGGCAGCTGCTCACCAGCTCCCTGTCCCAGCAGAGGTCTTATCCTCTGCCTGGGAGAGTGAGAGGGTGCACTACCATGCATACACCCTTTTGCAGTTTTGTACCCACTCGCTCTTCCCTACTGCGCTGTTCCTGATATGCGGTTATGCCGTGTGCTATTAAGCACTCAACATATTGACCCAGTAGGCTCTAGAACAACCAGCAAACCCCCCCTCCAGACTAGGAGTGGCAACAGACTTCATACAAAGCAGCAAAAGAAGGCGGCTACTAAGAACGCTCACTCGGAGCCATCGCAACGTATTCGAGAATCAAACTGTAAAGCAGCAGACTTTATGCAGTTTCCATGCAATGTTCAAACCCCAGCAGCTTCTCTGCCTCAGGGGAATTTCCCAGGCAATGGGAACTTCTGTAACTGTCTCTGGGTTTAGCCCAGGTCAGACTTCAAATGCCCGGCAACACAGTTCAGCCCTCCTCGCTGGCTGAGGGCTTCTCTCGACTGCAGAGTTTGAGCTTTGAATGGCTCTCTGCCTCTTTCTTTCTAGCTTTCCAGACAATAGAAAGCTTTTGGACAGTCTCCAATAGTCAGTTGTGGAAGCCTTAGGCTGACTTCCCAATGGTTTCTGGCTCACTCTGCACTCCCGTTTCCTCCGACAGCCTCAGGCAGAACTGCCATGCATTGTGTTCTCCCTCAACCTCTGAGAAGGAAAAAACTCAGACAAATCACTGGCTGACACAGCTGTCCATCAATGCAATTAATATGTATAAGATTCACTCAACATTTGGTTGGGCAATGCTAAAGGCACCAAGTACATTGTCCATTCACCCTTCCCTGGAGCCACAGCAACAGTCCTTAGAGCTCCTCAAACATTGATTGGATGAAACAGGGTCAGGAATCACCAAGATGGTGTCCATGTAAACAGTTGACACTGAACCCAGGTTCAAAGTATTGTTGCAAACAAACAAACCAGTTTTAAAGTTAACTGCCCCAGCTTCCAATAGATGCTTTTCTACCCTGTTATCTGGTTGTAGAATGGGCTCTGTAATGTCCTCCTTTGGCTGTCGCTAGCACCGTAGCACTAGGTCCCCAGGTGACAGACAGAGATTTATATACACTGCTCTGACTTTGGACTATTTCTTAAAGTAATTGTACACACTAGCCATTTAACATATTGACAAGACTCATTCTTTTCCTCCCCAATGGGTGCCTGAACCTTCACTAGTGCTTGTGGGATCCCAATGCACATACTTGCAATTCTGCAACTACTAGATTGCAGAGCAGTTTTAGCTTAGAGTGCCATAGTGCTAAATGGAGTTCACAGGCAGACCGCCAGCTTGCATGTTCAAACAGGAGACAGATCAAAGCGTGCACTCTGAGCTGTGTGGCACTCCATAACCTGAACAGCACTTGCTGTGCTGCACCGCCAGCTGGTGGTTTTAACTATTTACACACACTCCTCCAGTCCCACACATCTCTGACTCATAGTAATTGGCAGAAATAATTATGGGGATACCCATGGACACAAAACTGGCAAGACCAGATGGCTGGGAGGCACACCAGGTAAGCCCCACTTGGGTGGGGGTTATACAAATCATCACAAATCATGAATTCTCTGGTAACACATACTGTAGGTTTTGTGGCAGGAAGCAAGTTCTGCAATCCAGTCTGCAGCCGTGGTACTTTATACTCTAGTCTGAGTACTAGCACTCATCCAAGTTTACCTGTGTGTTACCCATACTCAAAGACCCCTCACTAGTAAAGATACTTGTAACAGGTACTTTACTGTAGACCCTGGCATCTCATGATTTATTTCTCTCTACCCTTTGAGATTTAAAACTTCTGCTCAGGATTTCCACATGGCAGGGGTGGGCAACAACAGAAGGGTAGAAGAGTCTCCTTTATGTAACCTGAACTATTTGATACCCAACGTCCCTCACACTCATAGTAGAGCCTCATGAAGTTTGTTTCAGGAAATAGTTTCAGATGTTCTGGAATGGACGACTGACACCAACACACACCAAGAGGATTACATAGAAACATAGAAACTTAGAAGTTGACTGCAGATAAGGACCACAAGGCCCATCCAGTCTGCCCATTTTTTCTACCTTATGAATGTGCCATCGGCCTTTACTCTGTCAATGGCCTGTCTATTCATACTCATTTGTATTGCTCCCTTATGCCTATCCCATGCCTGTTTGAAGCCCTACACTGTATTCATATCCACCACTTCCTGGGGTAGGCTGTTCCATGCATCCACCACCCTTTCTGTGAAAAAGAACTTCCTCACATTACCCCTTAATCGGCCTCCCTCTCATCTCATGCTGTGTCCTCTTGTCCTGCTGTTTTTCTTATATTGAAACATGTTAGACTCTTTCACCTTGTTAATGTCTTTAAGATGTTTGAATGTTTCAATCATATCACCTCTCTCCTTCCTTTGCTCTAGGGTATACATATTGAGCTCTGTTAATCTGTCCTCATATGTTTTCTGATGCAGTCCCTGCACCATTTTGGTTGCCCTTCTCTGGACTGCCTCCATTTTGTTAATGTGCTTGTGCAACTATTGGAATTTCAACAACTGGGCAGAGTCAGGATTTGAACAGGGAGTGTAAGGGCTTGCTTATTTGTAAACTGACCAGCTATGTGAGTTAGTGCTTATTCTACGGCTCAGAGAGTGGGAGGCTGTCGCCTCTCAGCTATGGTCATTACTCTAGAGTGTATGCAACCAGTGGGCAAGCAAATACAGAAGGTGCCATCATCCAGTGATGTCAATGAAATACCTCTTAAGAGCAATCCCAGTCATCAGATTTAAAACAATTGCAACGTTTACTTTACTTCAGTTTTTTTTTTGCTATCAGATAAGCCTCCTGGGCTGTGCATGAAAATAGGCATGTTTTGGTTAGTGCACTCACCCAGAAAACAAGAGCTAAATAAAATAAAGTGCATTGGACCCAAAAGGGATCTTTTTCAGGCTTGACCCAGTGTACAAAGTGTAACATACATACTGAATAAAAATACGTATCACATACAAAATCACGTACAATTGTGCAACTGTAGAGATCATGGTCAAACATTCACATCTGCAAAATGCTGTGAAAACATCGATGGAAGGAGACTTTTGGAGAGTTAGAGAAGCAGAATTCCATGCAGTTACTGTTTGGTAACTAAAGGACTCCTGCCCCATGCCAGTTCACATCAGGGGCACAAGTAACAGGTTCTGACAAGTAGGTCAGGAGCAGAAGTCACTGTTGGCAGGCGTGAGTAATTTAACCAATTCTAGAGGCTGATTTTTGTTATACAAGGAAGTGAAGAAAAAGCAGTGCTCTGACGCAGTTACTTTTTCCTGTGACTGGCTTGAATGCCATGTGAGAACACTGGAGGTGTCTTATCTTAAGCACACAACATAGAGTCTAACAAATATTTACTGCACCACTACTGACTGCGGAATGCAGGGTAGGACATCTGCATGAACACTGATACACAGCGCTGATTTAGCAAAGGAGGTAGCTTAACTAGGACAGTCAGGGCAGTGTTTGACTATTGGACTAAACCGGCTCATTGTGGTTGACTAAGGTCAGTACCCTGAAATACTGAGGTCAGAACAGGCAGACTCTAAAACTGTGTTACTGGGGTGCAATAATTTTCTTACTGTCTTATCTATAAGGACAGTTCAATATCTTCCCAGTATTACATTATGGAGTATTACTTACTAGTGGTATGTGGGTCAGCTTTTCCTGTACTGATGAGCTGGGTCTGTTTTGGTCAGGGAAATCAGAACTAAGATCAGAATAAAAAAAATGTAATTTGTAGGGAGAATCAATTATACACTCTGTGAAAAATACAATAAAAATTACAAAGCAGTTCTAGGGCTACTTCACACAAAGGGTCAGTGTCTTCATTTTTTAACCCTTTTGTGCTACTGTGATCCCACCCAACCTGTACTGAAGTCATCTGGGAGGGGGACTTATGACCTTATCACCTCATAAAACCTGGCAGTTTATAATCCTACAATCTTTTCCACACCGCTCAAATCCTCTGAAGTGCTTAAACACTGGTTAGCCACTTCAATTGCTTCTATCTACGCTGCTACATGAGAGTAAGCCAACTTCAAACAAGAACAATAAACAGCATAAACAGCAAAGAAGCATGGACAATTTAGATATTTATTTGGTAAGGCAAGGATTCAATAGCATGCCAAGATCTCCCAGTGCTTCATTCCTCACAGGCACTTTATCAGGGTGACCTGAAACACTGGGGGATCTTGGCATGCTATTCTGAGCCTTGCCATGTTAAATAAATGTTTGAATCTTTGGTTCACCCATATTGGTGAGACAGTCACTTTGTCGACACTGATATGGACACAGGTAATATGCCCCCTGGCATTTCTGTGTCAGTATTGCAGCTCCCAGGACAGAGAGCACCAAAGCCCCGGCCCTTGAAATAGCCATGTTTTGTGGGGAGAGGGGCTTTGCGCCCCACACCACCTGATGCAGAGGGCTTCAGCCCCTGTACCCCCACAACAAAACATAACCTCCTCTGGGGCAGGGACAGGCATGCCCCAGAGTAGGTAGAAATTATGTGGGCGTAAAAGGCGGCATGACTGAGGGGTGATCTAAAATCAAGATTGTCCTTGTCATCATCGCCCTTATTGAGGCACCCTAATTGCGGTGGCAAAATTCAGTTGCCTTTCTAACAGTATACCTGCATGGTTCTTACTTCTTTATCTGTTGTGCTCTTTATTGTTTTACAACCTCCTCCTTTTTCCCCTTTCTAAAGCCACCCACTACTGTACCAAACCCATCTTTTTCTCCTGTCCCCTTACCTTTAGTTTCTTCAGGGACACCACATCCTTTACTGGGCTCGATCTCACTCTCTTTACCTCTGCTTAAAGGAGAATTGCACTGAACGTATAAGTTGTTTTATCCAATAGAAGCTTTTTTTTAACTCCGCTTTATTGTGAAAGGTAACATGATGTGACAGAATGACAAGTGACATCTTAGTGTACACATTTTCCATACTGTGAAACTCAGCAATATTACAGATCAGTGCGATTTTCTAGTCTGCCTTTTAATACCATAATCTCTAATATTATCGACTATAACAGTGTTTAACTTGCATTTTGGCTTCTTGTTTGACATCTTCATTCCGCATTAGACATTATTAACTTTCTTCTTTGTTAAAAACACCATAATAATAAGAATGATAGATTTTGTAACAATTCATAAAAACAATTAACCTTAACAAACTGTTTAGACACTGCAGACAGATAGTTGTAGGCAGAATTTATAACTTGGAGAGGCTATAGTGATAGAACTCTTAGGGAGGATTTGCTTCTGGGGGGCTCCGAGTTTAGTTCCCAAGTACTCCAGCTCACTTGTAGGATTTAACTTTCATCTACAGTATATTGTCACCAGGTGGTTCCCTCAACAAGATCCACTTGGACCAGAAATATGGCAAGCCGTTAGGGACATAATTCAGAATCTCTGGCTGTATAGTAAAACACACACTATATGGTGAAATACATACATCATATAGTGAAATATATACATTATATAGTGAAATACATACACAGTGTAGTGAACCACATACAGTATCTATTGAAATATATACATTGTATAGTGAAATACATATACTGTATACTGAAATACATATATCATATAGTGAAACACATACACTATATAGTGAAATGCTTACATTGCATAGTGAAATACATACACTATCTACTGAAATCCACATACTGAGTACTGAAAATCCACATACACTATATACTGAAACAAATGTACTATGTACCGAAACATATACACTACCTATTGAAACACATACACTACAGACTGAAACATCCAAATAAACTATCTACTGAAACAAATACTCTATAGATTGTAACACATACACTATATATTGAGAAAAAACTGCATACACTATATACTGAAACAAATACACTATATATTGAAATGCATACACTACACACTGAAAAAAGCATATACACTATATACTGAAACAAATACACTATATTGAAACATCTACACTTTATATTGAAATACATACACTATCTATTAAAATAAATACACTATACACTGAAAAATCTTCATACACTATATATTGAAACAAATACACTGTGTATTGAAATACATACACTATCTACTGAAATGCATATACTACATACTGAAAAAAGCACATACACTATATACTGAAACAAATACACTATATATTGAAACATCTTTACTTTATATTGAAATACATACACTATCTGTTGAAATAAATGCACTATGCACTGAAAAAATCTGCATACACTATATACTGAAACAAATACACTACATGGTGAAACACATACACTATGTATTGAAACACATACACTGTAGACTGAAAAATTCACATACTCTATATACTGAAACAAATAAACTATATACTGAAACGGACTATGTTCTGAAACTACCCATCCCCCTGCCCCTCCCCCATGAATGTCCTAGAGCTGAACTCATTGCCTGTTGCATTCAGTTAGCTGCTAGCTTGATGAGAGGATGTCTAAATAGGCAGAGCTGAGGTAAACAAAACAGGGCTATCTACTATTCTACTTCTTTATGGGGTTTTCCTTTGTTTTGCTTGCACACCTTTAGTCAAATTTCAGACCATTGTGATGTGACAAGAAACTTTTAAAACTAATTTATATGCTGTAGTTTATTCTTTTAAATAAGTGCTGCCTTCATTTACTGTCAGACAACACATTTGTATAGGAGGCTAATACAGGATATTCCTAACATACCTGTATACATAGGGAGCTGCATGTATTTTTCCAAGTTAAAGTGCTGATTTGTTTTATGTGTAATTAATTACTGTGTTAAGTCCAGCAACTTATCTTGAGTTGAATGCTTGGAAGCACTTCAGGAGCTGTGGAAGTGTAAGCCAAAATCATTGCTAGTTTGTGCTCTATGGGCTATGTTTTAAGTTTTTATTTTAAAATATATATTTTTGCTGCAATCCCTCAGTATTCAGTTTTCATCAGGAGTTTAGCTGGCATATGCATATAATTTGCATTGTTTTACCAAATAACTACTGTGAATCCTCACTGGAGGCATGCACAGTCTGTTTTGGGGTTTGAGCTTCTCAAACTGTGTTTTATTTCTTTTTTTTCCCATAGAGATTTTTGTCTCCTTAGTCACCCTGCTACCCCTTTGCCCACTGACATCTCCAGCCTTACCATCCACTGGACATATTTGCTCTGAGATCCCTCCCCACTCCATCCCCGTGTTGGGGCCGGGGGCCATTGACAAGGAGACACATATATGAGCAGAGCCTGGTTAGCAGTGCAAAATCTGCGGCAGGTTGTTGGATCATTTTGCCATTAGGGGGTGTTTACCTTTGGTTTCGTCCCCTGAGCAGCCAAGCATGGAATGATGCAATTGCATATAAAGACACATGCTTGCTTTGTGCTTGCCTGAGCCCTCCCCCTTATGCAACTCCACTGCCCTGCCAGCCCTCCTCAGCTAGGTGGATGTTGAAGAGTGGGGTGGTCAGACTTCCCCTCACTGAGAGGAGAGCATTCCCCGAGATGCTCAATCATATCCCCCCCCTCCCAGCTAACCCCTGTGCAACTCAGGTCCACCCCCAAAACTGGGCCACTGGCAGGAGGCAGTGCAATCACCACCAAGCTGCTAGGCCAGCCCACCAGACTGTGTTTTATAAGTAAATAAAGACAGCATATAGGTAAAAGAAGAAAACAAACTGTATTTTAACTAGTCTGTTATAAACATTTGAAGTCACATCACAATGTTTTGAAATTGGATAAAGGTTTTGCAAGCAAAAACACGATAAAACAATACATAAAGAGATAGATAAGATAAACCTTTTATGTTTACCTTCTGCATCTTAGGAGGCATCGGCCAGGATTTTTAGTCAATTAGGGACCCATTTTCAGAAGGTTAGCGTGCAGAGCTAAACATTACACTGTGGGAACAGCATGGTTGGATCGGTGTCGTATTCAGCATCACCTGATGCTACGCTGATCATGTGCATATATACTACTACGGCCATGTAAATGAGTAATCCTCTCCTGCATACAGAGCACAGTGCTGTATAAAAGGTTTCCTTAGTGACCATAAGTACCTCCCTCTACATTTTATACTCAGCCTCTAGGCTTCTAGTACCTAGATTCTTGATTTTGCACTTTTTGGCTTTGAACCCAAACTGCCATGTCCCATAGCACTCTTTAAGTTTTCTAATGTCCCCACTCATTCTCTTCATCTGCACCTATCACGCTATTACAGATTGTGGTGTCATCTACAAAAAGGCATACCTCCCCTTCCAGTTTTCTGTTATGCCACTTATAAAGACACTGAACAGGATGTGTCCCATTACTGAGCCCTCCGGCACCCTACTGGTCACTCTCTCCTCACTGGAGGGAGTGCCATTTACCACCACCTTCTGTGGCTGTGCACTGTCTCAGGTGCAGCACTTAGGAGTGCACAACACTAATCTGAAAATGGGGGCCCATATACCACTGTAACAGAAGTAGCACTGCATTGTGATAAGCATGGCTGATACTATTTTGACAAGCATTTGTCAATGCTGAATGTTTGCTTGCTGGCATTGGCAGTAGTAGTGTAGAAGTTACAGAGTTGCGTAATAGGAATGGCAGTGAAGTATTGAGCTGAAGCCAACCCCACCACCACCCTGCAGAGAGTGACAGACATTGGGGTGTGCCTTTGGGTCATCAGGCATAGCGTGCATCCATTTCACCACCACCCCACCCTGCAGACACTGACAAGTGTCACAGTGTTCCTTGAGGGTCTTTGGCCCTTATCGCACGTTGCATTAGGAAATCTGGTGAGATGGGTGCGATATAGAAGAATGGGGTGAACTTTGGGGCGAAGAGTCCAAGGCATACCTTGATGCCTCTCACTGGCTGCAGGGTGTGGAATGGTATGAGCATTACAGGAAAGAATCCCAAGTCACACCCTGATGCCTGTCATTCTCTACAGGGTTGGCGTTATGGTTGGAAACCCTAATACCTCAGGCATTCGTTGGTATTTTCACTCCAAATTTTCAACCTGTTTTTGTGACCCCACCTCATGAACAGTGGCAATATCAGTTTGTTAGAAAGCTGCTTATGCACAGCGACTATGGCATTTAGCACCACAGGTGCAAAAACATTCCAAACAGGATGTAAAAAATGACAGCTGTACTGTTCATGGGGAGGTGGAAAAAATGGCAGTGTTGCAAATCTGCAGTAAAAATATTAAAAAAACTGGTGAAGTCACGAGCGTACATAGAAACTGTGCAATGCACACCTGTAATATAATTAGGTTGAGGATTTTTTACAGCAGATTGTCAACTCAGGCATTTTGGTGCCTCCGATCATGAACAGTGTCACTGTGATTGTCTTCATCTGTCCCGAACAATAATTTCCCACAGCGACCACGCATCTCTGCTCTGAAAGTGTGAAAACACACTTCAGCCATGTTGTGAAAAATGACAGCTGTACTGTTCATAAGGAAGTGTGGAAAAATGCCACTGGTGAAAATCTGGACTGAAAATATTACAAAGTCATGAACTTATGAGGGTGCGTGGAAACTGCGCAATGCTCACTCATAACACAGTCATTTTATGGACTTTTGTCACCAAATTTTCAACATAGCCATTTTAAGACCTCTGCTCATGAACAGTGTAACTGTGATTTTCGTAATCTGTCCCAAACATTGCTTTCGCACACCAACAGCACCATTGTGCGCTACATGTGCGAAAACACATTTTGGGCGACATGAAAAATGGCAGCTGTACTGTTCATAAGGAAGTGTAATAAAATGGCAATGCTGAAAATCTGAAGTGAAAATATTAAATTCGCAAACTTACGAGCATGCACAGGAACTGCGCAATGCACGCTCGTAAAACAGTCATTTTTAGGAATTTTTTCACCAACTTTTCAAAATAGCCATTTTAAGACCTCTGCTCATGAACAGTGTCACTGTGATTTTCTTAATGTGTCCCATACATTGATTTCACACATCGACTGCGCCATTGTGCGCTACATAGACGGAAACACATTTTGGGCAAGATATGGAAAATGACAGCTGTACTGCTCATAAGGAGGTGTGGTAAAATGGAAATGTTGAAAATCTGGAGTGAAAATATTGAAAATTCGCGAACTTACGAGCGTGCATAGGAACTGCGCAATGCAACGCTCGTAAAACAGTCATTTTTAGGAATTTTTTCACCAAATTTTCAACATAGCCATTTTAAGACCTCTGCTCATGAACAGTGTCAGTGTGATTTTCTTAATTTGTCCCATACATTGATTTCACACACCGACTGCGCCATTGTGCACTACATGGGCGGAAAGATGTTTTGGGTGAGACGTGAAAAATGACAGCTGTACTGCTCATAAGAAGGTGTGGTAAAATGGCAATGTTGAAAATCTGGAGTGAAAATATTGAAAATTCGCGAACTAACGAGCGTGCGTAGGAACTGTACAACACATGCTTGTAAAACAGTCATTTTTAGGAATTTTTTCACCAAATTTTCAACATAGCCATTTTAAGACCTCTGCTCATGAACAGTGTCACTGTGATTTTCTTAATTTGTCCCATAAATTGATTTCGCACACCTACTGCGCCATTGTGTGCTACAAGGCGGAAACACATTTTGGGTAAGATGTGAAAAATGACAGCTGTACTACTCATAAGAAGGTATGGTAAAATGGCAATGTTGAAAATCTGGAGTGAAAATATTGAAAATTCGTGAACTTACTAGCGTGCGTAGGAACTGCACAACGCATGCTTGTAAAACAGTCATTTTTTTGAATTTTTCCACCAAATTTTCAAAATAGACTTCTTGAGAGCCCACCTTATGAACACTGGCAGTGTCATTTTGTTAATCGGTCCTGAAAGGTGATTTCACGCAGTGACTGCGAAATCACCCTTCTGGCCCGAATAATGCCATGACAGTGACAGCATTCATGAGAAGGGGCCCCCAAAAACCCCATGTTGAAAATTTGGTGCAAAAATTCCAAAAAATGCTTGAGATATGCAACAAAGTTGAAAAAACCCTGTCTATCCCATTATACAGCTTACTGGCATTTCCTCAGTTCGCGGTCGGCTTTGAAGAGTGCAGACATGTTCCCGGTCTACCAAAGATCGTTGCGCCGAGCTCGGAGGTAAGTATGGGGTGAAGGGGGGTGTGGGGAGGCAGGGTGCGCAGTGGGTGGAGTGCGGGTTGAGGGGTGCAGGGGAGACTACGTGGGACTGTTTTTTCTTTACAGGTGCTTTTTTATGTTGGCTTGCTGCGCTTGCGCAGCAGTCAACATATTGGGAAGTGGAGATTTGGAGGTCACGGCTGCTGCTGGGCGGGAATGCAGGGCACGCATCAGTAGGTGCGACCCTCATTCCCCAATAAGCTAGCATGCTAGCGCTGACAGCAACAGTATGCAAAGTGGACAAAACTTCTAAACAAAGTGCCGCTGCAATCAGAGACAAGCTCGTCGTGCAGCGGCACAGATGACACACCTCCCGTGCGTGCCCGTCCTCCTCCCAAGTACAGGGTGCCACGCTGGGAGCCCACCCCAGCGTGGCAACTGATGCCATGGGCCGCACGGGGTGCCCAATCCTCGTAGGGCTCCACTGTCCTCCCCCAGTACAGGGTGCCACGCTGGGAGCCCACCGCATGGCAACTGATGCCGTGCCGACGGGGTGCCCAATCCCCGTCGGCTCCAATCCCCACCAGCCGTTCTTCTGCCATGCTGGAGCCCACCCCAGAGTGACAAATGTCCGCGTCATCAATTAAAAAAAACCTGTAAATTGAAAATGGTCCCGCAGTCTCCCTTCCCCACACCCACACCCACCACTGCGCTGCCTCCCCCACCCCACACCCATGCCTCTGGACCTCGTGCGGCGATCTTGGTGGACCGGGAACCGTCTGCACTCTTCAAAGCTGACTGCAAACTGAGGAAATGCCGGTAAGCTGTAAATGGGCTAGATAGGGTTTTTTTGGGACCCCTTCTCATGAATGCTGTCACTGTCATGGCGTTATTCGAGCGCGAAGGGTGATTTCGCAGTCACTGCATGAAATCACCTTTCAGGACTGATTAACAAAACAACACTACCAGTGTTCATAAGGTGTGCTCTCAAGAAGCCTATTTTGAAAATTTGGTGAAAAAATTCCAAAAAATGACTGTTTTACGAAGCGTTATGCAGTTCCCACGCACGCCAGAGGTTCGGTGGACTTTCAATATTTTCCTCCAGATTTTCAACATTGCCATTTACTACACCTTCTTATGAGTAGTACAGCTGTCATTTTTCACATCTCACCCAAAAGCGTGTTTCCGCCATATGGCGCCACAATGGCACAGTCAGTGTGCGAAATCAATGTCGGGACAAATTAAGAAAATCACAGTGACACCGTTCATGAGCAGAGGTCTTAAAATAGCTATGTTGAAAATTTGGTGAAAAAATTCCAAAAAATGACTGTTTTATGCACGTGCGTTGTACAGTTCCTACGCACACTCGTAAGTTTGTGAATTTAATATTTTCACTCCAGATTTTCAACATTGCCATTTTTTCACACCTCCTTGTGAACAGTACAGCTGTCATTGTTCCCATCCTGGCGGAAATGTGTTTTCACACTTCTGGCGCAGAATAGCATGGTCGCTGTGGGAAATCAGTGTTTGGGACAGAGTAAGAAAATGACAGTGACACTGTTCATAAGTAGAGGTCCTGAAATGGCTGTGTTGAAAATCTGCTAACGATACTCCATAAAATGACTGTGTTACAAGCGTGTGTTGCGCAGTTTGCACGTACGCTCGTAACTTCATGAATTTATGTTTTCACTCCAGATTTTCAACACTGCCATTTTCCCACACCTACTTATCAACAGTGCATCCGTCATTTTTTCCCATCCTGGCCGAAATGTGTTTTCACACTTCCGGTGCAGAATAGAGCAGTTGCTGTGAGAAATCACTGTCCGGGACCGATTAAGAAAATGACAGTGATACTGTTCATGAGCAGAGGTCCTAAAATGCCTGTGTTGAAAATTTGGTGATGATAGCCCAGCAAATGTTCTGAAACTACCCATCCCTCTGCCCCTCCCCCATGAATGTCCTAGAGCTGAACTCATTGCCTGTTGCATTCAGTTAACTGCTAACTTGATGAGAGGACGTCTAAAACTGCAGAGCTGAGGTAAACAAAACAGGGCTATCTACTATTCTACTTCTTTATGGGGGTTTTCCTTTTGTTTTGCTTGCACACCTTTAGTCAAATTTCAGACCATTGTGATGTGACAAGAAACTTTTAAAACTAATTTAAATGCTGTAGTTTATTCTTTTAAATAAGTGCTGCCTTCATTTACTGTCAGACAACACATTTGAATAGGAAGCTAATACAGGATATTCCTAACATACCCGTATACATAGGGAGCTGCATGCATTTTTCCAAGTTAAAGTGCTGATTTGTTTTATGTGTAATTAATTACTGTGTTAAGTCCAGCAACTTATCTTGAGTTGAATGCTTGGGAAGCACTTCAGGAGCTGTGGAAGTGTAAGCCAAAATCATTGCTAGTTTGTACTCTATGGACTATGTTTTAAGTTTTTATTTTAAAATATATATTTTTGCTGCAATCCCTCAGTATTCAGTTTTCATCAGGAGTTTAGCTGGCATATGGATATAATTTGCATTGTTTTACCAAATAACTACTGTGAATCCTCACTGGAGGCATGCACAGTCTGTTTTGGGGTTTGAGCTTCTCAAACTGTGTTTTATTTCTTTTTTTTCCCATAGAGATTTTTGTCTCCTTAGTCACCCTGCTACCCCTTTGCCCACTGACATCTCCAGCCCAATCACTTACCATCCACTGGACATATTTGCTCTGAGATCCCTCCCCCCTCACATCCCCCCGTGTTGGGGCCAGGAGGGCGCGTGTACAAGGAGACACATATATGAGCAGAGCCTGGTTAGCAGTGCAAAATCTGCGGCAGGTTGTTGGATCATTTTGCCATTAGGGGGTTTCTACCTTTGGTTTCATCCCCTGAGCAGCCAAGCATGGAATGATGCAATTGCATATAAAGACACATGCTTGCTTTGTGCCTGCCTGAGCCCTCCCCCTTATGCAACTCCACTGCCCTGCCAGCCCTCCTCAGCTAGGTGGATGTTGAAGAGCGGGGCGGTCAGACTTCCCCTCACTGAGAGGAGAGCATTCCCAGAGATGCTCAATCATATCCCCCCCCTCCCAGCTAACCCCTGTGCAACTCAGGTCCACCCCCAAAACTGGGCCACTGGCAGGGGAGGCAGTGCAATCACCACCAAGCTGCTAGGCCAGCCCACCAGACTGTGTTTTTATAAGTAAATAAAGACAGCATATAGGTAAAAGAAGAAAACAAACTGTATTTTAACTAGTCTGTTATAAACATTTGAAGTCACATCACAATGTTTTGAAATTGGATAAAGGTTTTGCAAGCAAAATACGATAAAACAATACATAAAGAGATAGATAAGATAAACCTTTTATGTTTACCTTCTGCATCTTAGGAGGCATCAGCCAGGATTTTTAGTCAATTAGGGACCCATTTTCAGAAGGTTAGCGTGCAGAGCTAAACATTACACTGTGGGAACAGCATGGTTGGATCGGTGTCGTATTCAGCATCACCTGATGCTATGCTGATCATGTGCATATATACTACTACGGCCATGTAAATGAGTAATCCTCTCCTGCATACAGAGCACAGTGCTGTATAAAAGGTTTCCTTAGTGACCATAAGTACCTCCTCTACATTTTATACTCAGCCTCTAGGCTTCTAGTACCTAGATGCTTGATTTTGCACTTTTTGGCTTTGAACCCGAACTGCCATGTCCCATAGCACTCTTTAAGTTTTCTAATGTCCCCACTCATTCTCCCCATCTGCACCAATCAACGCTATTACAGATTGTGGTGTCATCTACAAAAAGGCATATGTCCCCTTCCAGTTCTTCTGTTATGCCACTTATAAAGACACTGAACAGGATGTGTCCCATTACTGGGCCCTCCGGCACCCTACTGGTCACTCTCCTCATTGGAGGGAGTGCAATTACCACCTTTTGGCTGTGCACTATCTCGTGCAGCGCTTAGGAGTGCTGCAACTAATTCAAAATGGGGCCCATATAACATCACAGAAGTAGCACTGCATCAGATAAGCATGGCTGATACTATTTTAAAAGCATTCTTCCGTGCAGTGCTAACCTGTTAATGTGGCACTATTTTTTTTTTTTTTTGCACAGGATTACTAATTGCACCCAGGTGCTCGTACAACTGGGGGTTACTCTAAAGCATATAAGGTGTACATGTATACTAAATGCTTTCTTGAAGTGTTAACACACTGCATGGTTAGTGCTAGTTAATGATTCTGGGAATTGTGTTTTAACTGCACACACGCAGCCTGCCAGCAACCCCCCACACACATACACACACAGTCAGTTCTGGACACAATAAAAAAACAAGCATTTGTCAGTGCTGAATGTTGATTGCGTTGGTCCATTGAGCTCGCTCACTGCCATCTGTCACTCGCTCATTCTGTTTCTCCTGGTGCTGCAGGCTGCTGTTTTGTACTGAGCTTCTTCCTGCATTGGCACCCTTTTCTGTCCACAAAGAAATCCGCAGATGGCCTGACAGAGCTCCGTTGAGGTGGGTCGCTCCCCCCTCTGACTCCCTCATTCTGTTTCTCCTTGCGCTGCAGGCTGGCCTTTTGTACTGGGCTCCTGCCTCTGTTGGTGGCTTTTTCTGCCAACAAAGAAATCTGCAGTAGTCCCAGCACAGGCCCTTTGAGGTTGCTCACTCCTCCTCTGTCACTCACTCATTCCATGTCTGCCGGGGCTGCAGGCTGGCCTCTTGAATTGGGCTCCTGCCTGCGTTGCCACCTTTTTCTGCCCACAAAGGAATCCACAGCAGTCATGATAGAGCTCTGTTGAGCTCACTCACTCCCCCCCTCTCACTGACTCGTTCTGTTTCTGCCACCGCTACAGGCTGTCCTTTTGTACTGGGCCCCTGGGTGCATTGCTGCCTTTTTCTACCCAAAAAGAAATCTGCAGCAGTCCCAACAGAGCTCTGTTGAGCTCATTCACTCCACTTCTCTCACTCTCTCACTGGTTCTGTGTCTCCGGGTGCAGGCTGTCCTTTTGTACAAGGTTTCTGCCTGCGTTGGCGGCTTATTCTGCCCACAAATAAATCTGCAGCAGTCCTGACGCAGGTACGTTGAGCTTGCTCATTCCCCCTCTCTCAGTCACCCATTACATTTCTGCCTGCGCTGCAGGCTGACCTTTGGTACTGGGCTGCTGCCTACATTGCTGCTTTTTTCTGCCCACAAAGAAATCTGCAGCTGTCCCGACAGAGCTCCATTGAGGTCACTCGCTCCCCTTGTCTCACTCGCTCATTCTTTTTCTCCTGGTGCTGCAGGCTGCCCTTTTGTACTAGGCTCTTGCCTCTGTTGGCACCTTTTTCTGGTCACAAAACAATCTGCAGCAGTCCCGACAGAGCTCCATTGAGCTAGCTCCCTCTCTCTCTCTCACCCTCTTGTTCCATTTCTGCCAGTGCTGCAGGCTGCCCTTTTGTATTGGGCCCTTGCATGCATCGCTGCCTTTTCTGCCCACAAACAAATCTACAGCAGTCCCAACAGAGCCTCGTTGAGCTCATTGACTCCCCCTTCCTCACTCACTCATTCTGTGTCTCCTGGCGCTGCAGGCTGCCCTTTTGTACTAGTCTCCTGCCTCTGTTGGCACCTTTTTCTGGCCACAGAACAATCTACAGCAGTCCCGACAGAGCTCCATTGAGCTAGCTCACTCTCCCTCTCTCACCCTCTTGTTCCGTTTCTGCCAGCGCTGCAGGCTGCCCTTTTGTACTGGGCTCCTGCCGGCATTGACGCCTTCTTCTGCCCACAAAGAAATCTGCAGCAGTTACGATAGAGCTCTGTTGAGCTCTCTCAGTCCCCCTTCTCACTCACTCATTCTGTTTCTCATGCTAATGCAGGCTGCCTTTTTGTAGTGGGCCCCTGCATGCATTGCTGCCTTTTCCTGCCCACAAAGAAATCCGCAGCAGTCCCAAAAGAGCTCCGTTGAGCTCACTTACTCCCCATCCTTCACTCGCTCTTTCTGTGTCTCTCGCTGCTACAGGCTGTCCTTTTGTACTGGGCTTCTGCCTGTGTTGGCACCTTTTTTTACCCACAAAGAAATTCGCAGCTGTCCTGACAGAGCTCTGTTGAGGTCGCTCACTCTGCCTGTCTCATTCGCTCATTCTGTTTCTCCTGGCGTTGCAGGCTACCATTTTGTAGTTGGCTTCTGCCTCTGTTGGTGCCTTTTTCTGCCCACAAAGAAATCTGCAGCAGTCCCAACAGAACTCCATTGAGCTCGCTCACTCCCCCCTTTCTTACTCGATCATTCCATTTCTGCTGGTGCTGCAGGCGGCCCTTTTGTACTGGGCTCCTGCCTACGTTGCCGCCTTCTTCTGCCCACAAAGAAATCTGCAGCAGTCACAATACAGCTCCACTGAGCTGGCTCACTCACTTCCCCTCTCTCACTCGTTCTTTCTGTTTCTTCCGCTGCTGAAGGCTGCCTTTTGTACTGGGCCCCTGCGTGCATTGCTGCCTTTATCTGCCCACAAAGAAATCCACAGCAGTCCCAGCAAAGCTTCGGTGAGCTCACTCACTCCCCCTTCCTTACTCGCTCGTTCTGTGTCTCCCACTGCTGCAGGCTGCACTTTTGTACTGGGTTCCTGCCTGCATTGGCAGCTTTTTCTGCCCACAAAGAGATCTGCAGCAGTCCTGACACAGCTCTGGTAGGTCGCCACTCCCTCTGTCACGCCGCTCCTTTCTTCTGCAGGCGCTGCAGACTGGCCCTTGTACTGGGCTCCTGTGTGCATTGCTGCTTTTTTCTGACCACAAAGAAATCTGCAGCAGTCCTGACACAGCTCCATTCAGCTTGCTCTCATTCCCCTCTCCCTCTCCGCATTCCGTTTCTGCCACGCTGCAGGCTGCCCTTTGTACTGGGCTCCTGCCTGTGTTATGACTTTTCATGCCCACAAAGAAATGTGCAGCAGTCACGATAGAGCTCCACTGAGCTCGCTCACTCCCTCTCTCACTCACTCATTCTGGTTTTCCCGCCACTGCAGGCTGCCCTTTTGTACTGGGCCCCAGTGTGCATTGCTGTCTTTTTCTGCCCACAAACAAATCTGCAGCAGTCCCAAAAGAGCTCCGTTGTGCTCACTCACTCCCCCTCACTCACTCACTCGTTCTGTGTCTCCTGCCACTGCAGGCTGCCCTTTTGTACTGGGCTCCTGTCTGCATTGGCGGCTTGTTCTGGCCAGAAAGAAATCTGAAGTAGTCCTGACACAGCTCCATTGAGCTCGCTAACTCCCTCTCACTCACTCATTCCGTTTCTCCCGATGCTGCAGGCTGGCCTTTTGTACTGGGCTCCTGCCTCCATTGCTGCATTTTCTGCCCACAAAGAAATCCGCAACAGTCACAATACTGCTCTGTTGAGCTCGCTCACTGCCGCTCTGTCACTCACTCATTCTGTTTCTCTTGGTGCTGCAGGCTGCGCTTGTGTACGGGGCTCCTGACTGCATTGGCACCTTTGTCTGTCCACAAAGAAATCCGCAGCTGTCCCGACAGAGCTACGCTGAGGTCACTCAGTCTCCCTCTGTCACGCGCTCATTCTGTTTGTCCTGGCGCTGCAAGCGGCCCTTTTGTACGGTGCTCCTGCCTGCATTGGTGCCTTTTTCTGCCCACAAAGAAATCTGCAGCAGTCCTGCTAGAGATCTGTTGAGTTCACTCAGTCCCCTGTCTCACTCACTCATACTGTTTCTCCCACCGCTGCAGGCTGGCCTTTTCTACTGGGCCCCTACCTGCTTTTTATGCCTTTTTCTGCCAACAAAGAAATCTGCAGAAGTCCTGACAGCACTCCAGTGAGTTCACTCGCTCACCCTCCCTCACTCGTTCTCTCATTCTGTTTCTCCCAGTGCTGCAGGCTGCTTGCCCTTTTGTACTGGGATCTTGTGCTAGGGCCTTTTTCTGCCCACAAACAAATCCGCAGCAGTCCCGACAGAGCTCAGTTTAGCTCGGTCACTCCCCCCTCTCACTTGTTCAATCTTAATCTGTCCCAAACACTGATTTCCCACAGTGACCGTGCTATTCTCCGGCAGGAGTGCAAAAACATATTTAGACCAGATGTGAAAAATGACAGCTGTACTGTTCATAAGGAGGTGTGAAAAAAGTACCACTGTTGAAAATGTGGTGTGAAAATATTACAAATGTGCGAAGTTACAAGGGTGCGTGAAACAGTTCAATGCACGCTTGTAACACAGTCATGTTATGGAGTTTCATCACCAAATTTTCAACATAGGGCTTTTAGGACCTCTGCTCATGAACAGTGCCACTGTCATTTTCTTAATCTGTCCCAAACACTGATTTACCACAGCGACTGCTTTATTGTGTGCATCAACTGTGAAACCACATTTCAGTCAGGATGTGAAAAAATGACAGTTGTACTGCTCATAAGGAGGTGTGAAAAAATGCCACTGTTGAAAATCTGGCATGACAATATTATAAATCCGCGAAGTTACAAGGGTGTGTGGAAAGTGTACAACGCACACTTGTAACACATTCATTTGCTGGGCTATCATCACCAAATTTTCAACACAGGCATTTTAGGACCTCTGCTCATGAACAGTATCACTGTCATTTTCTTAATCGGTCCCGGACAGTGATTTCTCACAGCAACTGCTCTATTCTGCACCGGAAGTGTGAAAACACATTTCGGCCAGGATGGGAAAAAATGACGGATGCACTGTTGATAAGTAGGTGTGGGAAAATGGCAGTGTTGAAAATCTGGAGTGAAAATATAAATTCATGAAGTTACGAGCGTGCGTGCAAACTGCGCAACACACGCTTGTAACACAGTCATTTTATGGAGTATCGTTAGCAGATTTTCAACACAGCCATTTCAGGACCTCTACTTATGAACAGTGTCACTGTCATTTTCTTACTCTGTCCCAAACACTGATTTCCCACAGCGACCATGCTATTCTGCGCCAGAAGTGTGAAAACACATTTCCGCCAGGATGGGAACAATGACAGCTGTACTGTTCACAAGGAGGTGTGAAAAAATGGCAATGTTGAAAATCTGGAGTGAAAATATTAAATTCACAAACTTACGAGTGTGCGTAGGAACTGTACAACGCACGTTCATAAAACAGTCATTTTTTGGAATTTTTTCACCAAATTTTCAACATAGCTATTTTAAGACCTCTGCTCATGAACGGTGTCACTGTGATTTTCTTAATTTGTCCCGTACATTGATTTCGCACACTGACTGTGCCATTGTGCGCTACATGGGCGGAAGCACGTTTTGGGTGAGATGTGAAAAATGACAGCTGTACTACTCATAAGAAGGTGTAGTAAATGGCAATGTTGAAAATCTGGAGTGAAAATATTGAAAATTCACGAACCTACGAGCGTGCGTAGGAACTGCGCAACGCACGCTCGTAAAACAGTCATTTTTTGAAATTTTTTCACCAAATTTTCAAAATAGGCTTCTTGAGAGCACACCTTATGAACACTGGTAGTGTTGTTTTGTTAATCAGTCCTGAAAGGTGATTTCATGCAGTGACTGCGAAATCACCCTTCAGGCTCGAATAACGCCATGACAGTGACAGCATTCATGAGAAGGGGTCCCAAAAAAAAAACCCTATCTAGCCCATTTTACAGCTTACCGGCATTTCCTCAGTTTGCAGTCAGCTTTGAAGAGTGCAGACATGTTCCCGGTCCACCGAAGATCGTCGCACCGAGGTCCAGAGGTAAGTATGGGGTGTGGGGGGTGTGGGGAGGCAAGGTGCACAGTGGGTGGGTGTGGGTTGTGGGGGGGAAGGGAGACTGCGTGGGACCATTTTCAATTTACAGGTTTTTTTTAATTGATGACGCGGGACATTTGTCACTCTGGGGTGGGCTCCCAGCATGGCAGAAGAACGGCTGGTGGGGGGACGTGGAGCCGACGGGGGATTGGGCACCCCCGTCGGCAATGGCATCAGTTGCCATGCTGGGGTGGGCTCCCAGCGTGGCACCCTGTACTGGGGGGAGGACAGTGGAGCCTACGGGGTTGGGCACCCCCGTCGGCCATGGCATCAGTTGCCACGCTGGGGTGGGCTCCCAGCGTGGCACCCTGTACTTGGGAGGGGAGGACGGGCACGTACGGGAGGTGTGTCATCTGTGCCGCTGCACGACGGGCTTGTCTCTGATTGCAGCGGCACTTTGTTTAGAAGTTTTGTCCACTTTGCATACTGTTGCTGTCAGCGCTAGCATGCTAGCTTATTGGGGAATGAGGGTCGCACCTACTGATGCGTGCCCTGCATTCGACCAGCAGCAGCCGCACCTCCAAATCTCCACTCTCCCAATATGTTGACTGCTGCGCAAGCGCAGCAAGCCAACATAAAAAGCACCTGTAAAGAAAAACAGTCCCATCGAGTCTCCCCCGCACCCCTCAACCCGCACCCACCCACTGCGCACTCCTGCCTCCCACACCCCTTCACCCTATACTTACCTCCGAGCTCGGGCGCAACGATCTTTGGTAGACCGGGAACATGTCTGCACTCTTCAAAGCCGACCGCGAACTGAGGAAATGCCAGTAAGCTGTATAATGGGATAGACAGGGTTTTTTCAACTTTGTTGCATATCTCAAGCATTTTTTGGAATTTTTGCACCAAATTTTCAACATGGGGTTTTTGGGGGCCCCTTCTCATGAATGCTGTCACTGTCATGGCATTATTCGGGCCAGAAGGGTGATTTCGCAGTCACTGCGTGAAATCACCTTTCAGGACCGATTAACAAAATGACACTGCCAGTGTTCATAAGGTGGGCTCTCAAGAAGTCTATTTTGAAAATTTGGTGGAAAAATTCAAAAAATTGACTGTTTTACAAGCATGCGTTGTGCAGTTCCTACGCACGCTAGTAAGTTCACGAATTTTCAATATTTTCACTCCAGATTTTCAACATTGCCATTTTACCATACCTTCTTATGAGTAGTACAGCTGTCATTTTTCACATCTTACCCAAAATGTGTTTCCGCTAGCACACAATGGCGCAGTAGGTGTGCAAAATCAATTTATGGGACAAATTAAGAAAATCACAGTGACACTGTTCATGAGCAGAGGTCTTAAAATGGCTATGTTGAAAATTTGGTGAAAAAATCCTAAAAATGACTGTTTTACAAGCATGTGTTGTACAGTTCCTCATGCTTTCGTTAGTTCGCGAATTTTCAATATTTTCCCTCCAGATTTTCAACATTGCCATTTTACCACACCTTCTTATGAGCAGTACAGCTGTCATTTTTCACGTCTCACCCAAAACATCTTTCCGCCCATGTAGTGCACAATGGCGCAGTCGGTGTGTGAAATCAATGTATGGGACAAATTAAGAAAATCACACTGACACTGTTCATGAGCAGAGGTCTTAAAATGGCTATGTTGAAAATTTGGTGAAAAAATTCCTAAAAATGACTGTTTTACGAGCGTGCATTGCGCAGTTCCTATGCACGCTCGTAAGTTCGCGAATTTTCAATATTTTCACTCCAGATTTTCAACATTTCCATTTTACCACACCTCCTTATGAGCAGTACAGCTGTCATTTTCCATATCTTGCCCAAAATGTGTTTCCGTCTATGTAGCGCACAATGGCGCAGTCGATGTGTGAAATCAATGTATGGGACACATTAAGAAAATCACAGTGACACTGTTCATGAGCAGAGGTCTTAAAATGGCTATTTTGAAAAGTTGGTGAAAAAATTCCTAAAAATGACTGTTTTACGAGCGTGCATTGCGCAGTTCCTGTGCATGCTCGTAAGTTTGCGAATTTAATATTTTCACTTCAGATTTTCAGCATTGCCATTTTATTACACTTCCTTATGAACAGTACAGCTGCCATTTTTCATGTCGCCCAAAATGTGTTTTCGCACATGTAGCGCACAATGGTGCTGTTGGTGTGCGAAAGCAATGTTTGGGACAGATTACGAAAATCACAGTTACACTGTTCATGAGCAGAGGTCTTAAAATGGCTATGTTGAAAATTTGGTGACAAAAGTCCATAAAATGACTGTGTTACGAGTGAGCATTGCGCAGTTTCCACGCACCCTCATAAGTTCATGACTTTGTAATATTTTCAGTCCAGATTTTCACCAGTGGCATTTTTCCACACTTCCTTATGAACAGTACAGCTGTCATTTTTCACAACATGGCTGAAGTGTGTTTTCACACTTTCAGAGCAGAGATGCGTGGTCGCTGTGGGAAATTATTGTTCGGGACAGATGAAGACAATCACAGTGACACTGTTCATGATCGGAGGCACCAAAATGCCTGAGTTGACAATCTGCTGTAAAAAAATCCTCAACCTAATTATATTACAGGTGTGCATTGCACAGTTTCTATGTACGCTCGTGACTTCACCAGTTTTTTTAATATTTTTACTGCAGATTTGCAACACTGCCATTTTTTCCACCTCCCCATGAACAGTACAGCTGTCATTTTTTACATCCTGTTTGGAATGTTTTTGCACCTGTGGTGCTAAATGCCATAGTCGCTGTGCATAAGCAGCTTTCGGCTAACAAACTGATATTGCCACTGTTCATGAGGTGGGGTCACACAAAAAAAACAGGTTGAAAATTTGGAGTGAAAATACCAACGAATGCCTGAGGTATTAGGGTTTCCAACCATAACGCCCAACCCTGTAGAGAATGACAGGCATCAGGGGTGTGACTTGGGATTCTTTCCTGTAATGCTCATACCATTCCACACCCTGCAGCCAGTGAGAGGCATCAAGGTATGCCTTGGACTCTTCGGCCCCAAAGTTCACCCCATTCTTCTATATCGCACCCATCTCACCGTATTTCCTAATGCAACGGGGTGCGCATAAGGGCCAAAGACCCCAAGGAACACTGTGACACTTGTCAGTGTCTGCAGGGTGGGGTGTGGTGAAATGGCGTGGCCGTTATGCCTGATGACCCAAAGGCACACCCCAATGTCTGTCACTCTCTGCAGGGTGGTGGTGGGGTTGGCTTCAGCTCAATACTTCACTGCCATTCCTATTACGCAACTCTGTAACTTCTACACTACTACTGCCAATGCCAGCAAGCAAACATTCAGCATTGACAAATGCTTGTCAAAATAGTATCAGCCATGCTTATCACAATGCAGTGCTACTTCTGTTACAGTGGTATATGGGCCCCCATTTTCAGATTAGTGTTGTGCACTCCTAAGTGCTGCACCTGAGACAGTGCACAGCCACAGAAGGTGGTGGTAAATGGCACTCCCTCCAGTGAGGAGAGAGTGACCAGTAGGGTGCCGGAGGGCTCAGTAATGGGACACATCCTGTTCAGTGTCTTTATAAGTGGCATAACAGAAAAACTGGAAGGGGAGGTATGCCTTTTTGTAGATGACACCACAATCTGTAATAGCGTGATAGGTGCAGATGAAGAGAATGAGTGGGGACATTAGAAAACTTAAAGAGTGCTATGGGACATGGCAGTTTGGGTTCAAAGCCAAAAAGTGCAAAATCAAGAATCTAGGTACTAGAAGCCTAGAGGCTGAGTATAAAATGTAGAGGGAGGTACTTATGGTCACTAAGGAAACCTTTTATACAGCACTGTGCTCTGTATGCAGGAGAGGATTACTCATTTACATGGCCGTAGTAGTATATATGCACATGATCAGCATAGCATCAGGTGATGCTGAATACGACACCGATCCAACCATGCTGTTCCCACAGTGTAATGTTTAGCTCTGCACGCTAACCTTCTGAAAATGGGTCCCTAATTGACTAAAAATCCTGGCCGATGCCTCCTAAGATGCAGAAGGTAAACATAAAAGGTTTATCTTATCTATCTCTTTATGTATTGTTTTATCGTATTTTGCTTGCAAAACCTTTATCCAATTTCAAAACATTGTGATGTGACTTCAAATGTTTATAACAGACTAGTTAAAATACAGTTTGTTTTCTTCTTTTACCTATATGCTGTCTTTATTTACTTATAAAAACACAGTCTGGTGGGCTGGCCTAGCAGCTTGGTGGTGATTGCACTGCCTCCTGCCAGTGGCCCAGTTTTGGGGTGGACCTGAGTTGCACAGGGGTTAGCTGGGAGGGGGGGGATATGATTGAGCATCTCGGGGAATGCTCTCCTCTCAGTGAGGGGAAGTCTGACCACCCCACTCTTCAACATCCACCTAGCTGAGGAGGGCTGGCAGGGCAGTGGAGTTGCATAAGGGGGAGGGCTCAGGCAAGCACAAAGCAAGCATGTGTCTTTATATGCAATTGCATCATTCCATGCTTGGCTGCTCAGGGGACGAAACCAAAGGTAAACACCCCCTAATGGCAAAATGATCCAACAACCTGCCGCAGATTTTGCACTGCTAACCAGGCTCTGCTCATATATGTGTCTCCTTGTCAATGGCCCCCCCCCCGGCCCCAACACGGGGGATGTGAGTGGGGGAGGGATCTCAGAGCAAATATGTCCAGTGGATGGTAAGGCTGGAGATGTCAGTGGGCAAAGGGGTAGCAGGGTGACTAAGGAGACAAAAATCTCTATGGGAAAAAAAAGAAATAAAACACAGTTTGAGAAGCTCAAACCCCAAAACAGACTGTGCATGCCTCCAGTGAGGATTCACAGTAGTTATTTGGTAAAACAATGCAAATTATATGCATATGCCAGCTAAACTCCTGATGAAAACTGAATACTGAGGGATTGCAGCAAAAATATATATTTTAAAATAAAAACTTAAAACATAGCCCATAGAGCACAAACTAGCAATGATTTTGGCTTACACTTCCACAGCTCCTGAAGTGCTTCCCAAGCATTCAACTCAAGATAAGTTGCTGGACTTAACACAGTAATTAATTACACATAAAACAAATCAGCACTTTAACTTGGAAAAATACATGCAGCTCCCTATGTATACAGGTATGTTAGGAATATCCTGTTTTAGCCTCCTATACAAATGTGTTGTCTGACAGTAAATGAAGGCAGCACTTATTTAAAAGAATAAACTACAGCATATAAATTAGTTTTAAAAGTTTCTTGTCACATCACAATGGTCTGAAATTTGACTAAAGGTGTGCAAGCAAAACAAAAGGAAAACCCCCATAAAGAAGTAGAATAGTAGATAGCCCTGTTTTGTTTACCTCAGCTCTGCCTATTTAGACATCCTCTCATCAAGCTAGCAGCTAACTGAATGCAACAGGCAATGAGTTCAGCTCTAGGACATTCATGGGGGAGGGGCAGGGGGATGGGTAGTTTCAGAACATAGTCCGTTTCAGTATATAGTTTATTTGTTTCAGTATATAGAGTATGTGAATTTTTCAGTCTACAGTGTATGTGTTTCAATACATAGTGTATGTGTTTCACCATGTAGTGTATTTGTTTCAGTATATAGTGTATGCAGATTTTTCAGTGCATAGTGTATTTATTTTAACAGATAGTGTGTGTATTTCAATATAAAGTGAAGATATTTCAATATATAGTGTATTTGTTTCAGTATATAGTGTATGTGTTTTTTTCAGTGTGTAGTATATGCATTTCAATAGATAGTGTATGTATTTCAATATACAGTGTATTTGTTTCAATATATAATGTATGCAGATTTTTCAGTGTATAGTGTATTTATTTCAATAGATAGTGTATGTATTTCAATATAAAGTGTAGATGTTTCAATATATAGTGTATTTGTTTCAGTATATAGTGTATATGCTTTTTTCAGTGTATAGTGTATGCATTTCAATATATAGTGTATTTGTTTCAGTATATAGTGTATGCAGTTTTTTCTCAATATATAGTGTATGTGTTACAATCTACAGAGTATTTGTTTGAGTAGATAGTTTATGTGGATGTTTCAGTCCGTAGTGTATGTATCTCAATAGGTAGTGTATATGTTTCAGTACATAGTACATTTGTTTCAGTATATAGTGTATGTGGATTTTCAGTACTCAGTATGTGGATTTCAGTAGATAGTGTATGTATTTCACCATGCAATGTAAGCATTTCACTATATAGTGTATGTGTTTCACTAAATGATATATGTATTTCAGTATACAGTATATGTATTTCACTATACAATGTATATATTTCAGTAGATAATGTATGTGGTTCACTACATTGTGTATGTATTTCACTATATAATGTATATATTTCACTATATGATGTATGTATTTCACCATATAGTGTGTGTTTTACTATACAGCCAGAGATTCTGAATTATGTCCCTAACGGCTTGCCATACAGAAAGCCACATATTTTTCTAATGCTAATCTTAATGTAGCTGTTATCTCCTCAGTTCTCCTAATCTCCTCCACCCTTTTCTTAAGCACTACTTCAAATTCTCTTATTGCTGCATCTATACAGGCCTTTTAATAACCTCAGTGGACATTTCTGATTTACACTCTGGTGGGTAAGTACCATTTTAGAACTGCATGATGTAGTTTATATCTCTCTCATCCAATGAGTTCTGTGGTAGAACATAGATGCAATGTGCCAACAGTAGAAGAGCAGTAGAAAGGGCGTAAACGACATCAGAATTCAAACATGTCTTTACCAGCAGCATGTGAATTGTAAAATCCACAATCCATCAACAAGTCGGGCTCACGGGAAGCAGGAGTAGTGCTGCAGTTGGGGGGGGGACTCACGCACCTGCTCTCATGTCCAATAAAAACACCGCTGCTGTGCACTCACAGGAGTTCATTAACCACCACTTGCACTGGATCAATGCAAAACATTTCTCAGACTTTTTTAAGAAATAAAAGTTTTCATCAGTACAAACATACAATTTAGTGCAAAGTGGCAGTGATGCAGAAACAGTTTTGCAAGTCTACTTGTAGAAGACCAGGATTGATCAAAGCACTGGGTTACACTGGTGAGATGTAGCAGCAGATCACTGGCCTAAATGTGGCAGTTTAAGCTTTGGAAAACTGCTTTTTCTACATCACTCTCACTTTGCAGCAAACTACGTGTATGTGCTTGGCCAGCTTTGCTGAAAGGTATTTCAAATAAAGTCTAAGCCATTTTTTGCATTGACTGAATGCAAATGGTGGTTATTGAACTCTTGTGAGTGTGAATCAGAACCTGTATAGCTAGAATAATAACAGAAGTTGAAAGGCAATCCATTGGTGCAATGGTAGTGCTACCACTCATGACTCTGGCAACCCAGTTTCAGGAACGAGCCAGGGCAATGGAAGGCTGGCTAGGGGAAGAGGATCAAGCTTTCCAGTGAATGCCCTCCTCAGTCAGGAGGAGAGGACAGCCAGCTCTGCTGCTGTACTGCCACCTGGGTGACCACAGGGGAGGGAGGATGCAGGCTGGTACCATGCTATGCATGCTTGAGTTCATGTACATGCCCAGCTGCATTACATGCATCAAGGGAAAGGGTGGAAGGAAAATTCCTCACTGCACAGCATTACAGCTCCTCCGCTCTTGCAGTGCCCACACTCACTGATCCAGGCACTCTCCCAAATGACTGGATACTGTGTTTCTGAGGGATCTGACCTAGAAGGTGGTGGCACTTCAGCTTGAGGAGCATCTTGTGGCCCATTATCTGTATGAGCCACTCCAGTTTGAGTTCTGTGCAAGGCATAGCACAGAAACTGCACTAGTTCGGGTGCACAATGACCTCCTTAGGGCCAGAGATCGAGGGGAAGGGACAATTCTTGTTCTCCTTGATCTCTCTTCAGCATTTGACATGGTGGACCATTGAGTGTTACTTGACCACCTAAGGGAATTCTGTGGACTCGCCGGCTCTGTCATCTGCTGGTTTGAGTCTTTTTTATCTAACAGGAGGCAGAAAGTAGTGATTGGGAATTTCTCCTCCCCTGACCACCTGTCGTGCGGAGTTCCCCAGGGTTCGGTCTTGTCACCGATGTTGTTTGCCGTGTACATGCTACGCCGGGAGAGCTTATTAGGAAGTACAGCATGGGTTTTCACTGCTATGCTGATGATACCCAGCTATACTTTTCCTTTGCCCCTGGAACATCTTGCGCAGTAGAAGTGCTTAACAGCTGCCTTGCTGAAATCAATGACTGGATGGCCTCCAGCTGGTTGCAACTGAACCCCAGTAAGACGGAGGTACTGGTGGTGGAGTCGAACAGAGGGCATGATAGGTTGGCCTCTGGTGCAGAGACAGGACTTTGCCTTGGCTCTATACCATTGAAGGCCTCCTTTAGGGTGCGTGATCTGGGTGTTATTCTCAACAGTGGTTTGACACTTGAGTTTCAGGTGGCTTCCTTTGTCCATACCAGCTTTTATCATCTAAGGAATATTGCCAGGATCAAGCCCCTACTTCCACCATTGGATCTCCCCATGTTGGTGCATACCTTCGTGATGTCCAGGCTTGACTACTGTAATGCACTTTATCTCGGGGTCTCTGGGGGTACCTTGCGCTGACTGCAGCTGGTGTAGAATGTGGCAGTGAGGTTGTTGACAGGACAGTCTAAATACTGTCATATTACTCCGGTGCTGCATCACCTGCACTGGCTGCTGGTTAAGTGGAGGGTCCTCTTTAAGGTGGGTTTGCTCACCTTTAAGGCCCTACATGGCCTGGGCCCTGGCTACCTGAAGAACCTTCTTACACCTGTTGTCTCGGTCCACTCCCTCCGCTCCTCCTCTAGGGGCATCCTCGCAATTCCCAGGACGAGGCTAAGAACTACTGGTGACAGAGCATTTAGTGTTGCCACCCCCATCCTGTGGAATTCGCTCCATTTAGTTTTTAGGGAGGTCCCGTCTGTTGAGGTATTTAAGGCCTGCCTCAAGGCCTTCTTGTACGATCAGGCCTTCCTGGACTATGTTTTATAGTTCATACCCATTTTTAAAAATGTTGATGTTTAATTTAGTTTTAGAGACTCTAAATGTAGCTGTAGCTGAGGGTAGCAAATTGTGTAGCAAATTTGTTTTAACTTGTTTGGAGTAGTGTATATAATTTATTATTATTGTGCTGTGCTGTATTTATTTGACTGATGTACAGTGTCCAAAGCCTCTGGGATGGGCGTCTCTTTAAATAAATTTTGCCTTGCCTTGCCTTGCCTAGTCTGAGGGCTATGCTGTGGGAGGGGGCAAACCACTAGGAGTAATGTGAGGAGAAAAGGTAAATCCAAGGAGAAGGCAAGGTGATAATGTAGGGGTGAGGGGGGCTCTAGAGGGGGACATGGGCTGGATGAGAGTTACAGGAACACGAACAGAATAAAATAAGTAAATAGCAGAATTTGAACCAGTATTTTATTTATTAATTTTTTTAATTTGTTTATTCAGAAATCAGAAAGCACCTTTGAGTCAGAGACTCATTTACAAAGGTTCCACATCACAAATATTGAACAATATAAAGTTATGGCAACATTCAGAGCAGGGAGTGTGAGCGTGCTTGAGACATGGTAAATATAAGAAATAAGGCTCGCAGTCATGCGCTAACAGACTTTTGGAGGCACATATACTGTAAGTATCTAGTCAGAAAAAAAAGGAAAAAATAGGAAAAAAAAATAAATCCTGACCTGATATAGCCTAAAGAAAAAAAAAACTTTCTGTGGGAAAAAAAGTCTTTAGATCTGCTGTCTATTGAAAAAATTAACACAACCCTGCCAATCGCAATTTTAAAAAAACAGCTTCTACTGGGAAAAATGACTTGCAGTTTCAGCACTGTTAATGGCTTGGCACCTTTTATTGCTCCTGACTTAGTCTGAGACTGCCGCTTGGGAGAAGAGGCACCACTAACTGGTTCTGTCTTCATATTTTCTAGCATGAACACAGCCTATTTGACAGGGGAAAACTCCAGTGACGCAGAGGTTGCAACATAAGTGGAAACTATTTCCTTTTACCTGCTCTTCTACATTTTGTTTTTAGGTCACACAATTGACATTGCTCACCAGTGGCAGTATAATAATTAGGATCCAATCATTCAAAACAATGTAAATGCTGGCTTGTCGTACACACCCAGTGTTTGCAGGACACACTGCATTTGAAACCTGTTTAGGCTGTCCCGGTATAGCCTAAAGAAAAAAAAAACTTTCTGTTGGAAAAAAGGTCTTTAGATCTGCTGTCTATTGGAACAATTAGCACAACCCTGCCAATCACAATTAAAAATAAATATTTTTACTGAAAAGCAGATGACAGTAGTTGGGAACAAAGAAAAAAATGTCAGCCACAGTTTCCTGAAACCAGGTGGAGAACCAAGAGAAAAGACATAAAAATATAACCCCCCTACAAATCGGGGTTCCCAAAAAGTCTTCCTTGAGCTTGCCTTAATGCTCACTGCCAGGCTGGTGTCCTGTGTTTTAGCCATTTAAATGTGATTGCCAGAGAGTGCCTGAATAGCCTCTGTGTACTGTCTCTTTAAGAGCTGCCCAGATTGCAGTCATAAGTGATCTGAGAGGGAGCTCTGTTGAAAGATGTAACTATTTGCTGAAAATCATTTAGAGTGAGAATGATAATGTAGTTTGTCTAACCTGCCTTCTTTGCAGCAAGGACTGTCTTGTTTATCCACACCATTTGGCCCGGGTCTGCGAATTGGACCAATCAGTTCTTGTGGGACCTAGAATGGAGCCAGACTGCAGGAGCTGTCTAGAGTCAAAATCTGTAGGAATTGTAGTTTTGGGCTTTTGGCACCTTTTTGCACCTGAAGGGAGAGCCTTTGTTGTGACTGACAGAGAAATCAGCCAACCAAACCTTTTGGATTCTGGGGAAAGTCCCAGGCTTGCTGGTAGATGAGACAGATCTAAGTTGGGAGCTGAAGAAGCAACAGCTTGAGACAGTCAAGCAGCCGTCTGAGTAATTTCGTGTGGGAGAACTGTGGAAAGGCCTAAGTTGTGGCCTGCATGTCTGCCTGCTGCCCCTGAGAGGGAGAGAAGAGAATAATTTTGGATTAAATCCAAGTTTATGAGAATGAAGTAAGCCACTGACTTTTTACCAGTCTCATGCCAGAAGAAGACCGAAGATTTTTCTGAATGTGATTGGCCTGTCAGGATTTTTCCAGCTGCTTTTGAATCCCCGGTTTGTGCAGAGACTTTGCGATCGTGACTGGAGAGCGGTTTGCCTGGTACAGTAGAATTTCCGTATATGTAAATGTGCTGTGAGTTGTTAGTGGGTCGTGATTTGGTTCCCCACTGTGTGAGCTGTGTTCTGCTTGCTGGAAGCTGTATCCAGCCCAAAACAGACCATATCCGAATTTGTCTCCATTTGGCCTGGGCATTGCCATACTGGCCCAGCCAGACTACCCGCTGCACAGAGAAAGCCATTGACAAGAGATCTGTCTGGGGATCAGCCCCCTGTGCCACGCTTCAACAGGAACGATGCCTCAGCGAATCGTGTGGGCCCTACTTCTCCTGGCACTCCAGATCAACCACCTGCAGTCTCAATTTTTGTCCAGCCTGTGTCCAGTCTTTGGTATTGTGAGTAATCATCAGGGAAGCTCCCTGCAACAACAGCTTAATCTAAAAGTGTGCCATCTGATTGTCTGTCTTGTTGTTTTCTTTTCACAAACTGAGCCCTCAAGCTTCAGATTACAATTAGTGTGTGTGGCGCATGTTGTTTTCTTCCATCACAGGGCCCCAACCAGCTGCAATGTTCCTGGCTAGTGCACCATTCTCCATCTAGGTACCCAAAGTGTGACTGTTTATGGACCCTGAAGTGCATGCATAACTGTTTGATTGATACCTCCTTTCAGCAAATTAACCTGATTATGCCCTTCCCTTGTTCAAATCCCTTAAATAAATCAGATCTAAGTCTTTTTTGCATTTACCCTGACTGTGGTTCCAGTTTGTGCAAGAGTACTGTACTGCTGTTATTTGCTGTGTACAACCTTGTTTTACGGGGGTCCCCAGGGCCGGGCCAGAGGAAAGCCCTGGTGGTAAGTGCAAACAGTGTGGGTACTTGTGTGGCATATTGGGGTATTGTGGAAGTGATTATTGTGTGTTGTTCTGGCCAGTAGTAAGGAAAGAGGGGGGTTACAGTGTCCAGGAGGGCTGTGCTTGACCACTACCAACCTTGACCTCTGGGTGGAGGCACCCATTTCAGAACTCAGGCCCCTTAAACTGCTACTAGCCAAGCAGACAGGGGTAGTAGCCCTTGGGATAGCACCACCTAGGGGTTACATTTTGGAGGCACCACTGGGATTTTGTGCCTTCTAGTGGCCAAAAATTATGAATTATTGTTAAAGATTAATGGCTACCCCAGTAGAAATGGCTGTACACCAGTTGGTGGGTTGGTGTACTGGGCAGGAAATCGACCTCCAAAATGCTCTACTTATACTGAATATTCCCCTGGGTACCAGTAAAGACACTGTAGAGGGAGCACTCTTCAAAGTTGAATGTTGAAAAAATCCTGTGGTGGTGGGTCGACTGCCTGATTTGATTGCCTAAACTTTTATAGCCTTGGTAGAGTATAGTGACCTCGTGGACACCTCTAAAGTGCCACAGACTATTGCCTCAGAAGGGGTTCAATCTGCCTGCAGAGTGATAACAAAAGACAGTAAAGACCCTGGGGAAGATGAGTTCCCACCATTATCTGAGACTTTTGAGGAGAAATTTGCTAAGTTGTTGCTGGAGGAAGGGAAAACCGTAGAGGACTTCAAGAAACTATTCCTTCCACCTGGGGGTGTTCCTTCCTCAACACCCCCTCCCACTCCAGCACCTGTTACTGCCCCGCCTTCTTTGCCCATGCCAGTGCTGGCCCCTATATCTGTACCTGCCATTAGTCACAACTCCTACCAAAGGCTGAGAATCTTTTCTGGCACCCTCCCCACCCCCCCGGGGGGGAGGATGACTGGGAGACCTGGATAGACTATGTTGCCCCTCTTTTATTTGAATGGCAATGCTCAGAAGCAGAGACATGAAAGAGGTTGAGTGAGAGCCTTCAAGGTCCTGTCCTGGCTACCATCCATGCCAAGCGGGCCAATAACCCCGAAGCAACTGCACAAGACTATCTTGATGCATTGGAGAATGTGTATGGGAGCCTAGATTCAGACGAGAATCTGTGGTGGAGAGTAAGAAACACTCAGTAGTACCCAGGGGAGCCATTGTCTTTGCATGTACCTCGGCTTGAAAAGCTGCTACAAGAGTGCCTCAGAAAGGGTAGTTTGCAGTCAAGTGAATTAGATCCAACTAGGCTAGACCGGATCCTTAAGTCTGCTCCGTTTTCAGAATTGTTACTGCTTCAGTTGTGTCTTGCCACCTGACTGGAGTTGCCCCCCTCCTATGACAAGCTAATGAAAAAAATTCTGTGGTTGAGCAAAGGCAACCCCATGGGGAAATTGCACCCATATCTGCTGCTGCTGCTGCACAAGTGACCGAGAGTGATCAACCAAGTGAGGCTCAGGGGCAAAAGTCGGCACTTAACGAGCACTCTGAGAATGTAAAGGACTTCTCACCTTGTGCTCAGCATTGGAAAGACAAGCTACTAAAGGAAGTCCGAGAGTTGAAGATGGGTGCCTCTGAAAGGGTTTCCCCCATGGAACAAGATTCTGGTCCCTTTCAGGATGTGACTGCCATGGGGTTGGGGTACACCCTCAAGCATCCGCTACTGAGGGTGGCTCCAAGGCTGAGATCACAGGATTGACTGCCACTCAAAAGGAACTGCTAAGACACGTTGCACCACTCTCACCACTGCAAGCAGATACTAGACCCCAATCTCTTACTACTGCTTCAGTTCCTCATATGATGTTCTCTCCCAGGATGACCCAGGAGTCTATCATTTGTCACAACTGTGGAAAGCATGGCCATATGAAAAAAGAATGCCGGTCTCAGAAGGACTTAGAAAGAGTAGTAAACAGACTCCAAGGGGAGCTCCGAAATTCAAATCAATGGCTAAGGGGTGCCTGAAATGACCGCAGTGAGGGTTCATGAAACCCTAACTCAAATCTTTTTGTGGTTAAATTGTCTGTCCAGGCCTCTGCTACTGCCTCTCCAGACTGGTCAAAAATAGTGAGCCCTTCAATGGAGACTACGGTGACTGTGAATGGTATTCACACTCAGGCTGTGCTTGACAGTGGGTTGTAAGTGACCATTGTATTCCAGGACTGGTATGACAAACACTTATCTGATGTGCCTTTGCAATCCCTGGAAGGCCTACATGTGTGGGGCCTGAGTGACAAGTCTTATCCCTACCTAGTGTTTGTCTGCCTCTGGTTGTCATTTCCTGCAACTGTAACTGGTGTAGAGGAGCGAGTAGAGACGTTGGCCCTAGTGTGTCCCCCCATCAGACTGTATGATGGGGTCCCCCTGTTAATTGGGACAAACGCCTATATGTTTGAGAGACTGGTGCAACTCTGTCACGAGAAATAAGGGCGACGGACTGGGAGGGCCCTGAGAATTACATCTCTGATCAAGAGGGCCTATGATTTGCAACAGAAACCAGAGGAAGTAGACCAGGATGAACCAGTGGGGATCATGTGGAAGAAGGATCCCAAGTCAATGGTACTGGCCCCTAATGCCCAGTGTACCATTCAAGGGGAGGTCTGCCTCTGGAAAGATGTCAAGAACAAAATAATGATGTTGGATGCGCCAGGCAATGGAAAATTGCCAGAAGGATTATTGGTCAAGTTCAGCATCTTGCCTGCTCGTGCCCATGCCTATGCACGTCGAGTGATGGTCCAGATTCACAATGTGTCAGATCGGGAGATACGGGTGAACAGAGAGTGCACCCTAGCTATGGTACACTGTGCAGACACTGCAGTATTGCCCAGCAACAAGCACCCTGGTGAGACGGAGAGAGTGACCCCAGACTTGTTTGACTTTGGTGACTCCCCATTGCCAGCTGAATGGAAGGCTAGAATTAGCAAGAGACTTGCCTAGAGAGACCAAGTGTTTTTGTTGAAGGCATGGGATGTGGGATGTGTCCAGGGTGCGGAGTATCACATACACCTGCACGATGAACGACGATTTCGAGAGAGATCCCAACGCCTAGCCCCAGCAGACATAAATGATATGAGAAGACACCTCCAGGAAAGGCTCACTGCTGGCGTGATACAAGAATACAGGAGCCCATATGCCTCTCCCATTGTGGTTGTGCGTAAGAAGAATGGGTCTGTGAGGATGTGTGTTGATTATCAAACCCTGAACTGGTTGACCATCCCAGACCAATACACTATGCCTCGTATACAAGATGCCCTGGACTGCGTGAATGGGAGCAAATGGTTCTCGGTGTTCAATCTTCGCAGCGGATACTACCAGATCCCGATGGCCCGGGAAGACCATGAGAAAATAGTCTTCATCTGTCCATTGGGGTTCTATGAGTTTCTGAGGATGCCACAGGGGATATCGGGCACCCAGGCCACTTTTCAGTGACTGATGGGACGTATGGTGGGAGATATGAATTTGCTGGAATGCCTGGTATATTTGGATAATGTTATTGTGTTTGGGAGCACCTTAGAGAAGCATGAGAACCGACTGTTTAAAGTCCTAGACCAACTGGAAGACTTCGACCTCAAGCTGTCCATTGACAAGTGCCAGTTCTTCCAAACCTCTGTGAAGAATGTGGGACACATAGTATCTACAAAAGGAATAGAGACTGATCCCAGTAAGGTTGAAGCACTGACTACTTGGCCCCAGCCCCATAATCTGAAAGAACTACAACATTTCCTGGGGTTCTGTGGCTACTACAGCAGGTTCATAAAAGACTATTCAAAGGTGATTCGCCCACTCTTGAACCTTACGCAGGGTTAGCCTCCTACCAATCGTAAATACAAAAAAGAGGCCATTAAAGAACCAGAAAAAGTATACTTCCACCCAAGTGAACTCTTTGGGCCCTGCTGGATGCCTGACTGTGAAGCAGCCTTCCATGAGATCATATACCAGCTCACCCACACCCCCATCCTTGCCTATGTTGACCTCATCAAACTCTATGTGCTGCATATGGACGCTAGTCTGCAGGGTCTAGGAGCAGTTCTGTATCAAGACTATGAGGATGGCCTGAGACCAGTAGCCTTCACCAGTAGGAGCTTGACCCCATCCAAGTGAAACTACCCTGTGCATAAGCTAGAGTTCTTTGCACCAAAATGGGCAATCATTGACCAGTTTCATGAATACCTCTATGGGGTCAAGATATTGGAGAAGACTGACAATAACCTGTTGACCTATGTACAGACTTCAGCTAAGTTAGATGCCACTGGTCACTGATGGCTTTCTACATTATCAACCTATGATTATGCTGTCGAATACAGACTGGGCCTGAACCATGTTGATGCTGACGCCTTATCATAAAGACCCACTTCCAAGAGTGATTGGGTCAGGCTGTCTGAACCTGACATTTGAGCATTGTGCCAAAAGTTTGATAGAGATGAACAGATGTCTGTGGGCACAGTGGACTGTTTAGTAGATTGCTTGGACCCTTCTGACACCTGCATACCAACTGCTTATTGCCACTTCTCTGCTCTAGATATTAGTGCACTACCTCAATTTAACAATGACAGCATTCAGTGGGCTCAATCCCAAGATCCTATGATTCAGCCAACACTTGATACCCTGCGTGCGGGGAAAGATGTGTCTAAGTTACATTCCACTGACTTGCGAATTGCTTTATTGTTTAAAGAAGGCCCCAGATTGAAGTTGCTCAGTCAGTTGTTGTATAGAGAGACTGTAGATCATAGTGGCAAAGTAGACAAGTAACAATTGGTCCTGCCCACGGCCTTTAAAGATTTGGTACTGAGGTCCCTCCACAATCACATAAGGCACCTTGGTATTGACAGAATCCTTGACCTGGTATGATCTCGCTTCTACTGGCCGAAAATGGGGGCCAATGTTGAGCACCATGTAAAGACTTGTAGTCACTGCCTGCAAAGAAAAGCACTGACTCAGAGGGCTGCCTCCCTTGTTAACATTACTACCAGCACCCCCATGGAACTAGTCAGCATAGACTTCTTGTGTTTAGAACCTGATCAGCGGAACACTGGCAATGTGTTAGTGGTTACGGATCATTTCACACAATATTCACAAACTTTTCCCACCAAAGATCAAAAGGCATCTACCGTGGCCAAGGTGCTAGTGGAAAATTTATTTGTCCACTATGGTGCCTCCCAGCGGATCCATTCTGACCAGGGCAGAGACTTTGAGAGTCGACTAATCAATGAAGTGCTCTCTTTATGGGGGGTGCAAAAGTCAAGGACCATCCCCTGTCACCCACAGGGAGACCCTCAATCAGAATGTTTTAACCGCACCCTTCAAGACTTGCTGGGTACCCTCCACCCAAAAGACAAGCATAAATAGAGCCAGCAGATTAGCACCTTGGTACATGCATACAATTGCATGAAAAATGAAGCTACAGGGTTCTCCCCTACTGCCTCATGTTCGGGAGAGAGGTCTGGCTGCCAGTTGATGTCTGTTTTGGGGTCTCTCCAGATGGGGTCTGAGCCGAAAACTACTTGCAATATGTACAAAACCTGAAAGCTTAATTGAACCATGCCTATCAACTGTACCAGACAATGGCCACCAAGAGAAATCTAGCCAACAAAGAGAGGCATGATAAAAAAGTAAAGGCTCAAGAGCTTTGACCTGGAGACTGTGTGTTGCTACCCAATTTGGGACTGCATGGTAAACACAAATTTGCTGATTGGTGGCACCACCTTCCCCATGTAGTAGTTGAAAAGCTGGATGATTTACAGTACCTGTGTACTAGGTGCACCCAGAGAACAACTCCAAAGCTGTCAAGACCATCCACCGTGGTCCGTAACCACTTGCTACCTATTGGCCAAGTCATAATTGAGGCTGAACAATCAGAGATTGAGTCCCCTGGACCAGTGACTTGTGCTGCTGCAAGGAAGAGACAAAGTCAACCTACTCAATGGATACAGATTTAAGGGTTCCCCCCAACAGGCACAGACTGGTAGTGATTGTCAGTCAGATTCTGATGATAGTGAGTGTGACAATGCCTATTATCCCTCCTATGAATTAAGTCAGTTGTTTTGAGGAAATCCTATGACTAATTGTGGGGATGAAGCTGGGCCTTCTGGACTGTCCTTGCAAATGCTCCCTGAAAGTGAAGTGCAAAGTATCATGTCTGAAGATGCTGATTCCCTGTGTATTGTGGAACTGTATGATTTGCCTGAGGGAGGGTCTGATGGAATTAGTCTTTCTGGTGACATACCAGAATTTGAAGAACACCATGAGAGTGCTGACAACCCCCCTTCAGTGCCTCAAAGTTTGATTGTGCCTGAGCCTTCACAAAATGAGTCAAGTGTTGTAGAAACAGCCTTCAGAGCAAGGAGCCGACAGTGCTCCAAGTTTGGACGTTCCCATCCAGGCAGAGGCACCCCTCACAAGTGACAAGAGTCCCCAGACCAGTGCTGAGAGTACAGAGACTGTAGTTACCCCCCTCAGAAAGACTGGCTGAGCTGTCAAGCCAGTAGTACACTTCAGTTATGATTCTCCAGGGAGGCCAGTGGATTTGACTCTCCATGTGGTGCACAAAAGGTGTTTATGTCTCACCGAGCTAACTGCCCAAATTGAGCTTGACAGCCGATTCCAGGTTACTTGTCTTTCCTTCTCACCGTGGTGCCACCGCCCCCTCTAGCTCCAAGTTAGCTGATAGGGAAGGGCCCCCTCTTGCATTGTTTAAGGTGCAAGAAGTCATTACCTGATTCAGTATAGTAATGTTCAATTTACCTGAGTGAAATATGCACAATGTGTTGCCAGAATGGATATAGTATCATGAAGTGTAGTGAATATGTTTAGCAAAGGTATAAGTTTACGTTGACTGATGCATCAGATGTCACTTGCATAACATGCTAATGGTATAAATGTCTTGTATAATTTGCATTTGCAATATTGTGATATTACCAGACTTGACGCAGACGCCAAGTTTTCTCCAGGCAGGGAAAGGTGTAACCCCCCCTACAAATGGGGGTTCCCAAAAAGTCTTCCCTGAGATTGCCTAAATGCTCACTGCCAAGCTGGTGTCCTGTGTTTTAGCAGTTTAAATGTGATTGCCAGAGAGTGCCTATATAGCCTCTGTGTATTGTCTCTTTAAGAGCTGCCTGGATTGCAGTCATAAGTAATCTGAGAGGGAGCTCTGTTGAAAGATGTAACTATTTGCTGAAAATCATTTAGAGTGATAATGATAATGTAGTTTGTCTAACCTGCCTTCTTTGCAGCAAGGACTGTCTTGTATATCCCCACCATTTGGCCTGGGATTGCTAATCGGACCAATCATTTCTGGTGAGACCTAGAATGGAGCCGGACTACAGGAGGTGTCTGGAGTCAAATTCTGTAGGAATTTTAGTTTTGGGCTTTTGGTGCCTTTTTGCATCTGAAGAGGGAGCCTTTGTTGTGACTTGACAGACAGATCAGCCAACTGAACCTTTTGTATTCTGGGGAAAGTCCCAGGCTTGCTGGCAGTTGAGTCAGATCTAAGTTGGGAGCTGAAGAAGCAACAGCTTGAGACATTCAAACAGTCGTCTGAGTAGTTTCGCTCGGGAGAACTGTGGAATGGCCTCAGTTGTGGCCTGCATGTCTGCCTGCTGCCCCTGAGAGGGAGAGAAGAGAATTATTTCAGACTAAATCCAAGTTTGTGAGAATGAAGTAAGCCACTGATCTTTTTACCAGGCTCATACCTGAAGAAGACCGAAGATTTTGCTGAATGCGATCGGCCTGTCAGGATTTCCAGTTGCTTTTGAATCCCCGGTTTGTGCAGAAACTTTGTGATCATGACCAGAGAGCGGTTTGCCTGGTACAGTAGAATTTCCTTATATGTAAATGTGCTGTGAATTGCTAGTGGATCATGATTTGGTTCCCCATAGTGTGAACTGCGTTCTACTTGCTGGAAGCTGTATCCAGCCCAAAATGGACTGCATCTGAATTTGTCTCCATTTGGCCTGGGCCTTACCACACTGGCCCAGCCAGACTACCCGCTGCACAAAGAAAGTCATCAACGAAAGACCTGCCTGGGGATCAGCGCCTTGCTCCACGCTTGAACAGAAACGATGCCTCGGGGAATCGTGTGGGCTCTGCTTCTCCTGGCACTCCAGATCAACCACCTGCAGCCTCAATTTTCATCCAGCCTGTGTCCAGTCTTGGGTATTGTGAGTAATCATCAGGGTAGCTCCCTGCAACAACAGCCTAATCTAAAAGTGTGTCATCTGATTGTCTTTTTGGTTTCTTTTCATGAACTGGGCCCTCCGGCTCCGGATTACAATTAGTGTGTGTGGTACATGTTGTTTTCTTCCATCACAGGACCCCAGACAGCTGCAAAGTTCCTGGTTACCCACCATTCTTCATCTGAGTTCTCAGAGTGTGTGACTGTTTATGGACCCTGAAATGCATGCATAACTGTTTGATTGATACAGCCTTTAAGCAAATTAACCTGATTACTTCCCTTCCTTGTTCAAGTCTCTTAAAAAAATCAGATCTAACTCTTTTTTGCATTTACCCTGACTGTGGTTCCAGTTTGTGCAAGAGTACTGTACTGCTGTTATTTACTGTGTATAACTTTGGTTTACAAGGAGTCCCCAGGGCCAGGCCAGAGGAAAACCCTGGTGGTAAGTGCAAACAGTGTGGGTCCTTGTGCGGTGTATCAGAGGTATTGTGAAACTGATTATTGCTTATTGTTCCAGCCACTAGTAAGGAAAGAGGGGGGGTTACAGTGTCCCCGAGAGCTGTGCTCAGGTTAGCTTGACCACTACCAACCCTGACCTCTGAGTGGAGGCCCCTAGTTTCAGAACTCAGGCCCCTTAACCTGCTACTAACCAATCAGGCAGGGGTAGTAGCCCTTAGGATAGTGCCACCTAGGGGTTACAAAAATGCTGTAACTGTCCTAATAAAACACACAAGAAATGCTAAACACATAAACTTTCAAAGAAAAAAAAACAAATACTATATGTAAACATTCGGCTGAAACAAAACCATTTAGTGAAGTTTTCAAGAGGGCTGACATTCGGGGAACTGCATATCTTCACTGGTTAAGGGTCAGGAAGCATATTTTATTTATTGCATTTTGGTAACCTGGTGAACCCACTAAGACCAGAGGTCCCTTTTTCAGGGGTGACACAGAGTTAATTACATACATCATTTATACAGTTTTTCACATACATTACTCATAGCTCAGCAGTATGTTCTTGGAAAATACAGTGCATACATTCTCTGAAGCAAAACACAGGCACAGACTTGATGCAATTAGTGTGACATCATCACACATCACATTTCTCTTGTTAGAGCCGTAAATTATGGGATTTCAGGATGTCCCATTCTCAGTCTCTAAGCGTGGGGGACAATATAGGTGGACACTGGATACTCCATGGTGCTTCCACCTGCTAGCCCTAAGTACAAAACTAGATGCCTGTCCCATGGGGGTGGAGTCTAAAAAGCACAGTTCAAATTGCAGATCCAGAGCACATAAGTGGCCTTTGTGCCCACAAACATGATAGAACATGAGTATGACCAGGCTGCATCATAGCAATGTGGAGTACCCCGAAGTTAAACATTTTCCTTCCTCCTCATCCCCCTCCCTTCCAGTCCCTGCTGTAGCACTGCAGTATCCCTGACCCTCCCATTTCTCTTTGTCTTGTTTCACACCATTCAGTGCTGAAAAGGGGGTGTCTTGGGCTGGAGACCCTCTCTGTGGGGCTTTCAATGCACACTCTCCTGACTGAATGCGAGGACCTCCTCCACCCTACAAAATGTCCAGAGAGTAGCTAAAGAGAGGAGTCAGTGGCATAGTGAGGAGGGTGGAGGACACAGGGAGCATGGATGAAAGAAAAAGGTACCTGCATGGTGTCCGTGGCTCCGTCAGCATCGCTCCCCTCCAGCTCCTAGCCGGGGTGTAGCAGCGGCTGCAGTAGCAGGGTCAGTCGGATGGAACGAGGCTCCCCGACACAACCTGTTTCCCCTGGGTGGAGTCCCGATTTGGAAGATGGGAAATGAAGAGCTGACAGATCAGGTGGTGTCAGCAAAAGCTAGGTCCAGGTAGAAAGCACGCCCAAGACCTTGGGTTCTGCCACCGGTTGGAAGGAAAAAAACACAGAAGTACAGTGCAGCCCAGTGGGCGCATGGCTCCCTGGCCACCTTCTCCATCTCCCCAGCAAACTAGAGGACTCAGATCATGGCGATGAGTGGGCCAAGTGCCAGATCTTTGTTTATGCTTGTGTTACATGTGCCAGGAGGGGGGAAGGGAGAGGCAAGGGGAATCCAAGGGGCAGAGTGCCCAAGAAAAATACTTAAAGGGCCAGAGCTCTAGTAAGGAGAAGGGAGGCATAGAGAGCTCTGAGGCGAGGGGCAGACAGCTTAAGGGGATCTGGAGAACTCAAACAGTGGTCTGAAGGCCCAGAGGGATACGAGGAGAAAGAAGGCTCTGGGTGTGGCCAGAGCCCACAGGGTTATTTTATTCTGCTTGTTGGGAGCAGGGCACTGCAATTTTGGAAGCCACAGGGAGAGAAGGGGCAGAGGTGGGTTGCCAGCCTTTGTTTCGATGTGGGGCCATTCCACACTACAGGCAGGGCAAGAGGTGGAGGCCCACAGTCAGCCAGCACCTGAAAAGAAGTCCAGGCCTATACTGAGGCCAGTAAAGGGGCAGGGCTGGACAAGGCCCTACCCAAGGTCAGTGGCACCATTATCATTAATGAGGGAGGCGGGATCCGGACAGAGAGCCCCATAGGCCGGCCACAGGGTCGGTTCCGCAGAGATAACCCACATTAAAGGTACAGCACCCAGGGGTGAAAAAGGGGAAGTGGACTAATAGTCCTAGGTTACTCATGGTAAAGGTTTTTTGAGCACCACTCAGACCGAACTGTGCTGTTGCCTGCCTAACGCCCCCTATAGACTGTATTTACTCCAAAAACTGAACTGTCTGCCAGGAACAAAACTGTTTGCTTGCCACTGAACTGTGTTATCAAATTGCACCTTGGTGTACTGGACATCCAGCTTCACCTTAGTTGCCCAGAGCAGCTTCACTAGAGCCTGATGCTGATCTAGGGAGGTCCCTGGCCCATCCACCATCTGCAGCAGAACCACCTCCAGTGATGTCAGCTGGTTCCAAAGTTCTGCCACAAGTATTTCAGCATCAGCCCTGCAATGGTAAGTTGTAGAGAGCTGCAAGTGAGGTATCCAGTAGTGAGTCAGCTTAGGAGCTGCCCCGGCTGAAGCTTGAGGGACCACAGTTAACGTCATGCATGCCCTTTTATTATTTTGCCAGCCAGCCGTAAGTATGCACGTGCCTGTGTCACTCCGCAGAAGGAGCCCAAAGATCATTCCATCAGAAGTCATCTTGTTGAGCGGTCATCTGGGGCTGGGGACCTGCCAGTGGTCATTGCAGCAGATCTTCTAGAGAACCACCTGCCAACCATAAGTCTTCAGCTTTTTGCCCAGAGCCACAGAGGATGGCCAAGTTCTTCAATGACCAGCTAGCAGTGTTCCTTGTTATGTTCTGTTCCATCGGGGGATGCCCCATTATGACCTGTTTACAAAAGCGCTTTATGGGGTCAATACCCACCTGCTGATCAGCCAACACAGAGGAAAGCCCAAGCTTGGTTCATCAGTTGTTTCATCATCTTGGCCAAGTGCATGCAAGACTTGGACTAAACGGGGTTAATCCCCTGTTCTTGGTTCGACCAACTGTTAGTCCCAATTGCATTGTTTTGTTGGTTATTTCTTTTTATGATCCTGTAACATTGTAGAACACAGCTATCATTGTTTTTTTTTTATTGCCCCTGCTAAATAAGGCTTTTTCATCTTGGTCACTGAGCAAACTTCCTGCCTCTCCCTCCAGATTCATCTGACCAGTTCTGGAAAATTATTAGGGAACCTTTCAGCTTGCCACAACCTGAAACAGCGAGCAGGGTAAGAAACAACAAGGAGTCCAAAGCTTGATGCTACCCACACCAAGATGCCCACAACAGAAGATATAAAGTGGAATCCCCACCATGCTATGCAAGAGGGGCTGGCCCATGTGGCATGCCAAGTGTGGAAGCTGGCGGCACTCGTTGCAGAAATGAGGCAAGGGGCAAAGCCTTAGGTTGGACTGTGTCCACACCAGCCTGGAAGGAAGAGGAGAAGCTAAGGGTGAAGACACATGGATCGATGGCTAGAGCAGGGCAGGACCATGCCCCCAGGCAATGAAACTGTGAGGCCTGTTTACCAACCATGTGAACGAAGTGACCCCAGGAGCTGCAAAACCAAAAGAGCTAAGCACCAGCTGTATGGAGACAACAGGAGTGAGATGGAAAGAATCAAGCAACACAACCAAGCTGTTGTGGCACCTTCAGGAGGTCCATCCAGAGTTCCCAATGCCTGAGTGGTGGAGCATGTATACATGGTGAGTGCTGTCACCTGCGTCAGCAGGTTCCAGAGTGGAAAGCCCAAAGGGAGACCCGGTACCAGGAGCTTATACAGCAGGTTGCACAATATGCCATGCAGAACACCGAGCTGCAGAAAGAATGTAAGTACCTCAAGAAGAGCCTCCGACAGCTGGGTCAGAAGATTAAGGAACAGGCCAAGCAAGTCCTCCACCAAAAAGAGGCAGCAGCCAGGTGCACCACAGTTATCCAAAGCTATGATGTTATGACCAAAAAACTGAGTTGTGCACTGCTCATAGAAACATAGAAACACAGACTTTGACAGCAGATAAGGACCGCTTGGCCCACCTAGTCTGCCCATTTCCCTACTTCGAGGATAAGCTGAAGATCCTATTTAACCAACAGCCTATTTCTTCCTACCCCCAAAAAAATTGCCTTATGTCTGTCCCATGCTCATCAAGACGCAAAAGAAGGAGGAGCTCAACCAACACTTGAAGGAGCTACAGGCATCCCTGCAAAAAGGGGAGTGCACCCAGCTAACTGATGCCTGCTGTCAGAAATTGCCAGGACCCCCGGGGCTCAACACCCCAGTAGTGCTAAATAAACCAACCAGCCAGCATCTGAGTCCCGAGGCACCTGAAGTTCATCCGGTACTGAAGACCAAACCAAACCAAGAACCAGATCCAGTTCAGGCCACTGTAACCAACATCAGTGGGCAGCACATGCAGGCCACACCCCTCCATCCAAATGTCAGCCCTGGTAGTAGAACCACACCACCAAAAGGAAGAAGAGACACCTTCTCAAGCAGAGTCTAAGTCACTGGTCAGTCAAAGAGAGTGTATAGACCAAGAAGACAAGGAAGAGTCGGACGACACATATGATCAGGAAATGCCCTTACCCATAGGGGAACGAGTGCTGGTGAGATCTGAGAGTGATAAAGAGTCATTTTCAAGGTGGGAACTGAACCAGTATGTTATTGTGGACAAACCTTTCCCCAGAATGCATAGCTACCAACTCCCAGCCTTGGACAGAATGCAAAAACTAGTGCAACGAATGCATCTAAAGCCATGCCCAGTTCCTGTCAGGACAGATGGACAAATCAACAAGGAGAGGCAGAAATCACTCCCAAAAGGCACTTCAAGACTGTCTATCCCTTTTCTTGATTTATTGGGCAGTAGGTTAAAAATATTAGTCAACTAGTTAGGAACTAACATTTTAAGTAGACTAGGTAACTAGGTTATAGTACTAAAATGTTGTTCGTGCTTAAAAGCTTCTAAAAATTGCCCCCCTGTACATGGGGCATGTATGTTTAATGGAGGGTTGCGAATTGTAATGACCCGAAGTTTCACATTTTCCTTCCTCCTCATCCCCCTCCTTTCCGGCCCCTGCCTGTAGCCCTGCAGTCTCCCTGACCCTCCCATTTCCCTTTGTCTTGTTTCACGCCATTCAGCACTGAAAAGGGAGGGTCATGGGCAGGATACCCACCCTGCAGCGCTTTCAATGCCCAATCTCCTGGCCGAATGTCAGGACCTCCCCTGCCCTACAAAAGGGCCGGGGAGTGGCTAAAGAGGGGAGTCAGTGGTATAGTGAGGAGGGTGATAGTGAGGAGGGTGGAGGACACAGGGAGCATGGACAAAAGGAAAAGGTACCTGCATGGTGTCCATGGCTCCCAAGGTGTCTCTCCCCTTTAGCTCCAAGCTGGGACGTAGCAGTGGCAGCAGTAGCAGGGTCACTCGGGTGGAGCGCAGCTCCCCAATGTGACCTTTTTCCCCTGGGCAGAGTCCCGATTGGGAAGGGGGGAAATGAAGGGCTGACAGACCAGGTGGTGTCACCGAATTTAGGTCCAGGAGGAAAGCGCGCCTGAGACCTTGAGTTCCACCGCTGGTTGGAAGAAAAACACAGAAGTACAGCACAGCCAGGTGGGAGCACAGCTCCCCAGCCACCTTCTCCATCTTCCCAGCAGACTAGAGGACCTGAGCTGTGGCAGTGAGTGGGCCAAGTGCCAGATCTTTGTTTATGTGCACGCCACAGGTGCCAGGAGGGGGGAGGGGAAGGGAGAAGCAAGGTGAAATGAAGGGCTGACAGACCAGGTGGTGTCACCGAATTTAGGTCCGGGAGGAAAGCGCGCCTGAGACCTTGAGTTCCACCGCTGGTTGGAAGAAAAAACACAGAAGTACAGCACAGCCAGGTGGGAGCACAGCTCCCCAGCCACCTTCTCCATCTCCCCAGCAGACTAGAGGACCTGAGCTGTGGCAGTGAGTAGGCCAAGTGCCAGATCTTTGTTTTTGTGCACGCCACAGGTGCCAGGAGGGGGGAGGGGAGAGGCAAGGTGAATCCAAGGGGCTGAGTGCCCAGGAAAAATACTTAAAGGGCCAGAGCCCTACTAAGGAGAAGATAGGCATAGTGAGTTCCTGGGGGGGCGGACAGTCTAAGGAGTATCAGGAGAATTCAAACAGTGGGCTGAAGGCCCAGAGGGATAGGGGGAAGGAAAAGGCTCTGGGTGTGGCCGGAGCCTATGGGGTTATTTTATTTTATCCTGCTTGTTGGGAGCAGGGCAATGCAATTTTGGAAGCCCTAGAGAGAGAAGGGGCAAAGAGGTGGGTTACCAGCCTTTGTTCTGATGTGGGCCATTCTGTACTAGGGGCAGGGCCAGAGGTGGAGGCCCACAGCCAGCCATCACCTGAAAAGAAGACCAGGCCTATAGTGAGGCCAGTAAAGAGACAGGGCTGGACAAGTTCCTACCCAAGGGCAGTGGCACAATTAGCATTAATGAGGGAGGCGAGATCCGAATAGGGAGCCCCACAGGTCCAACCACAGGGATCGGTTCCACAGGGCTAGCCCACATTAGAGGTGCAGCACCCAGGGGTGAAAATGGGGAAGCTGGCTAATGGTCCCAGGTTACCCACAGTAAAGGTTGTTCGAGCACCACTCAGACAAAACTGTGCTGTTGCCTTCCTAATGCCCCTATAGACTGTATTTCCTACAAAAACTGAACTGTCTGCCAGAAACAAAACTGTTTGTTTGTGACTGAACTCTGTTATCCAATGGTGCCTTGGTGTACTGGACATCCAGCTTCACCTTTGTTGTCTGGAGCAGCTTCACCAGAACCTGATACTGACCCAGGGAAGTCCCCAGCCCATTCACCATCTGCATCAGAACCACCTCCAGTGACGTCAGCCGGTTTCGAAGTTCTGCCACAAGTGTTCCAGCATCAGCCCTGCGACAGTAAGTGGTAGAGATCTGCTAGTGAGGTATCCAGTAGTGAGTCAGCTTAGGAGCCACCCAGGCTCAAGCCTGAGGGACCACAGTTAACGTCGTGCATGCCCTTTTAATGCATGCGTTGGAGGCGTTGGTGTTGTGGTGGACTCTTATAATAGAGTGCTATCTGATGCCATTGACTCCCTTGCGCCTGTTCATGTATGACCCAAATCTTCCTACCTGAGGCCCCATGGTTTGATGGGGACCTCAGGGAGTTGAAGAGAAAGGGTCAGAGGTTGGAGCGCTGCTGGAGAAAGTCTGGCCTGGAAATGGGCAAACTGGCCCTGCGTGTACATTATAATGCATATCAGGGGGCAATCAACCATAAGAAAGCAGTGTTCCTGTCCATGGAGATTGCTGCTGGGAAGAACCGACCAGCTTTCCTTTTTCAGACTGTGGACAGGCTACTTCATCCTGCCTCTCTGCAGCCGAAGAAGGTTTTTTCAAATGCTGAACGCGAGGAGTTTGCTTGTTTTTTCTCGGACAGAGTGTCCGGTATCCGGCAGAGGGTTTCTCCAGTCAGCAATGCTATAGCTGGCAGTGGTCAACAAACATGCTCTAAGTGCACTCTGTCTGATTGGGGGAGTTTAAACTAGTGGAGGCAAGTGAGGTTACTGAGGTGGTGACCAATCTGAAGCACACCTTTTGTGAACTGGATCTGGTGCCGATGCATTTCTTGATGAGATGCATTTACACTATTAGCTCGGTGTTTGCCCTGATTGTCCGGTGCTCCTTGTCTGAGGGGGTCTTTCCTGATGCCTTGAAGGAGGCGTTGGTGAGACCACTCTTAAAGAAACCATCTTTGGACCCAGAGATCAGGGCAAATTACCGACTTATCTCCAATCTTCCCATTTTGGCGAAAGTTGTGGAGAAGGTAGTGGTGCTTCAGTTGGAGGAGCACCTCGTAACCCATGAGCTGTATGAACAGTTCCAGTTGGGGTTTTGAACAAGGCATAACACTAAAACTGCACTTGTGCGAGTGCAGAATGATCTCCTCAGGGATAGAGATAGACAGTTCTTGTTCTCCTTGATCTCTCTTCAGCATTTGATATTGTGGATCATTGTGTGTTGCTTAACCATCTCAGGGAACTCTGTGGACTCACTGGTACTGTCATCTGCCAGTTTGAGTGATTTTTAACCAATAGGAGGCAACGGGTTGTGATGGGGAATTTCTCCTCACCCCAGTCTCCTTTCTTGCTGAGTGCCTCAGGGATCGGTCTTGGCCCCAATGTTGTTCACAGTATATATGCTGCTCCTGGGGGCATCATTAGGAAATATGGTTTGGGTTTTCATTGCTATGCTGATGATACCCAGCTATATTTATCCTTTGCCTCTGGAACGTCTAATGCAGTGGATGTGCTAAACAGCTGCCTTGCTGAGCTCAACGACTGGATGGCCTCCAGCTGGTTGCGAATAACCCCGATAAGATGGAGGTATTGGTGGTGGAGTCGAACAGAGTGCATACAGAGTGCATGATAGGTTGGCCTCTGACTCAGAGACCGGACTTGTTCTGGACTCTGTTTCATTGAAGGCCTTCTCTAGGGTGCGTAATCTTGGCATCATTCTTGATAGGAGTTTGACTACAGAGGCACAGATATCCTCCGTTGTCCGCTCCTGTTTTTTTCCATCTTAGAAATGTTGCCAGGATAAAACCCCTTTTTCCACCTCTGGACCTCCCTACTTTGATGCATGCCTTAGTTACATCAAGGCTTGACTATTGTAATGCACTCTACCTCAGGGTCGTGGGAGGATCTATCTCTACAGACTGCAGCTAGTGCAGAACGCAGCTGCTCGATTGCTTACTGGGCAATCGAAGTTTTGTTAAATTACACCTGTGCAGCGTGATCTGCACTGGCTGCTGGTCAGGTGGAGGATCCTCTTTAAGGTGGGGCTTCTCACTTATAAGACCCTACATGGTCAGGGCCCTGGTTACCTGTTAGACCTTCTCTCACCTGCTGTCTTGACTCGTCCCCTCCGCTTCTCCTGTGGGGGCCCCCTTGAGATTCCCAGGTTGAGCCTAAAATCGGCTAGCAACAGGGCTTTTAGTGTCGCCATGTGCCCTTGGAATTCATTCCCCTCTGAGGTTAAGGGGGCACCCACTTTGGAGGTTTTCAAGACTCGCCTTAAGGCCCTCCCATTTGCCCAGGATTTTCAGATTAATATTAATCTGCAAGTACTGATTTGAGTATAAATGCTGAGAATTTGCTATTTGTTCAATGTTTATATGGATTATTTTGTTCTAACAATTTCTGTGTTCTATTGATATATTTTTGAAATATGTGCTTATGTATTTGTGCGGCGCCCAGAGCCTCGAGGATTAGGTATCTTTTAAATAAATTTTGCCTTGCCTTGCCTTTTATTATTTTGCTTGCCATCTGTAAGTGTGCGCTTTCCTGTGTCACTCCACAGAAGCAGCCCAAAGATCATTTCATCAGCAGTCATCTTGTTGGGAGGTTATCTGGGGCAGGGGACCTGCCAGCAGTCATTGCAGCGGTTCATAGAGAGAACCACCTGCCAACCAGAAGTCTTCTGCTTCTTGCCTGGAGCCTCAGAGGATCACTAAGTTCTTCATTGACCAGCTAGCAGTGTTCCTCATTGTGTTCTGTTCTGTTGGGGGAATGCCCCATTATGGCTTGTTTACAAAAGCGCTATGTTGGGTCAATGCCCGCCTGCTGATCAACCGATGCAGAAGAAATCCCAAGCTTGGTTCATCAGTTGTTTCATCTTGGCCAAGTGCATGTAAGACTTGGACTAAAATGGGTTAACCTCCTGTTCTTGGTTCAACTAATTGTTCATCCCAATCGCATTGTTTTGTTGGTTATTTCTTTGTATCATCCTGTAACGCTGTAGAACACAGCTATCTTGTTTTTTTTTTTTATTTCCCTGGTAAATAAACCTTTTGCATCTTGGTCACTGAGTAAGCTTCCTGCCTCTCCTTCCAGACTTGTCTGGCCAGTCCTGTAAAATCGATATGGAACCTTTTGGCCTGCCACAGCTGTTTCAGGCACATGGCACAATTTCCTGTTGCAAGCTTATCACAGATAAACGAAGTGGCATCTCGCTTAGGTGAGCCCCCATTTCATAAAGCCCCCTTCTGTTGTGGGCCCTTATGAACCAGTGATCCCCTCTCCCATTTCCCAACAGTAAATAGTTTTGTGATCCAGTGCCCACTCAGTTCCACCCAGATTGAACTGATTCCCTTGAGTCCAGTGAAACCCACAACTCTTGCCCCAGCATGCCCCTGTACCTCTGTCCCTAATCATGTTCCTCCAATCTGGTCACCCATTGTGTCACAGCAACGCACTCCATTTACAACCTAATTTTAACATGGTGTTACCCTGAGGAGACACAGGAGGCTGTGGCTAGGTTTACGGTGGCTACCACGCAGCAGAAAGCAATGCGCACACTAGGAAACACACATGAGAACTAAACATTGCAAAATGCAGAATGACAACATTTATTAAGAAAAATATCAATGCAAGTGTTGACATACAATGTACCTGCTGTGTGGATTCCCCCGGTGCTTCGCTCGTTAGAGTTTTATCGGGGGTGGGGTAATAAGCCAGACTCTTCCCATTTATAGTCCACTCATGATGATATCATAGGTAACATGGTAATGACATTTACATATGCCAGAAATAGTGGATGGACTATGAAAACTTGTACCCATACATCCAGAGAACAAATATTTTCCCATTTGTGCAAAAACACATAACTCAAAGCAACAAATGCTTAGGGTTAAATCATTATAAAGTTGTTAATATCAGAAGGTGCAGGCAAATCACATGTTTCTATCAATTAATAGTTTCATACATCTATAGTTAAGAAAAATAACTTAATCTTATGGCAAAGACAGAGCTCAGCAAAGCAAGGCAAAATCAGCAGTGGGGCTACCAGGTGATGCAATCTCCCTTACAATATTTGCATAAGTTGCTTGACATAGGGAATCTGACCACACAGTGTGGAAGCACTTATTTCATAAGAAAGAAAGAAAGAAAGAAAGAAAGAAAGGAAGGAAGGGTTTGCCTCAATTTACAACATTCTCTATACTTACATGCAAAGGAAAAGATCAGAGCAATTCAAAATACATACAAGGAAGGGGGTGGGGGGTTAGTTTTGGATTTCGAAAACAGGTAACCTGTACAATGCAGAGGTGGCTGTGGTGCACCTATTTATCTCCTATCACATAGTCATAAAATAATCAAACTTGTACATGGTCTAAATAACAATTCATATATGTGGCAAGGTTTACAGAAAATGAAATAAATAAAAATCACAGTTTATCAACCTCACAAAAAAACATGTCATTGATATCACATGGATGTTGAAAGCTTTGCAAGCAAATGGCACTTATGTGGACTGTTACATTAGCAGGGTACAGTGCATGTTAACTTAATCGCTTTGAGGACTTATAAAAGTTACAGAAAATGATCTAATTCCTAGTCCTTAATAAGATCAGAGGGGTTAAGGCTATTTAATGCAAAAATGCAGTATGTTTTCTGCTGGAGTAATTTTCTAAGCCTATCCACACCTCTTCTCTTCACAGTTACAGGCACAAGATCAGCAACTTTCAGTGCTCTTGGGTTACTATTATTCAAATTTTACTGCTCTCTGGTTACTATTATGCTTCTCAAAGATATGCAGACCTACAGATGTTTCAAGGTTTTCATTCCTAATCAAGCCTACATGCTCAAGAACCCTTTCTTTTAAGAGGTGAATAGTACAACTAACATAAAGGGCATTACCCTCACCCCATAAAGCATATACCATGAAACGCATGGTACAGCTAATGAACTCATGAATCTCCACTGACCTGGACAGACTCGGCAGACTGAACATCTTGGTTTGATGGCAATACTGGCATGCTGAGCAATTGCCACATTTGTGCATGCTGGTCAGTCAGGGTGAAAGCCTCATAAGCTGTTCAGAGTGTGGGTCAGACCTTGCAAAATGGCTCTGCACTAAGTCATCCTGCAGATTTCTCACTTGACTAAAAGAGATTACAGGTCTTTCACCCACCACTTCACTCAATATGGCATCCTTCCTTAGGGTTGGCCAGAATTTGTTGATTATACCTCCAACTTTACTGGCCAGGGGCTATACTCAGTGACAAAAGAGTTTTGTTATGCCCGCTGTTCTGTTGTTTTACTTTGGGTTTAAAAAGTTCAGCTATCTCTGTGCTGAGTGCTTTCTCATACACCCCTTCCTCACATTCTCTCAAGTACCCTCTTTCATAAGAGTCATAAGCTGTACAACAGGTTCATATAGTGTTAGCCTTATTTTGACCTGCACCATTATGCCAATAATTGGAAGCAATGAGATGTACAGTAGTCATCTAATGCGTGCTTAAACTGATTCATGGCGCTACAAGATACCACAGATGTGGGCAATGAGTTCCACTGTGTCACAGCACACTGTGAGAACCAGTTGCCCCTGATTACTGTTGTATTTGTCACCTCTTAGCTGGAATCAGTGGCCTCTGTTTGTTGTTGAATGCAGTGGTTGCCAGGCCTGCTGGGTGGTCAAGTTGCAGTAACATAGAAAACTGCTTGCTGCCACCCTAGCTCTTCCCACCTATGCCTCTCGACCATTGCCTAGTTGGTTCTCTGCTTCTATGAACCTGTCAACTCTACTTAATGATGCAATGGTCAAGTGGATGTTCATCCAAAATTTCCACTGTACTGTACCAACTATATTCCTTGCTAATTATATACCAAGCACTTGTATAGTTTCTAATTCCATGATTGTATGTACTGTACTTTATACATCCTTGTTCATCACTGTGTAGGTAACTTATATTAGATTTGCATTTGTCAAGTTGCTTATCTCTTATTTCTCAACCAGTATTTCATATACTAGCCACTCCTGTGGCCCGGGTCATGCCTGAAAATGTTCCTTTGGATCAGTGTACCTACCTGGTAACCAAAGTCATAAATAAATAAAAAAAAAAAAAGGTCTCTTATTTAGTCCCACACACTCCCAGAGATCTGTTTCCCTGAAAGCTCTGCAAACCAGAGACGTGTCTCCCCTATATCTTCTATATTGTAGAGAATATAATCCCACTTCCCGCAGTCTCTCCTCATATGGCCTATCCCCCATCCCATACACCATCTTTGTTGCCCATCTCTGACCCCCCCTCCAGTTTCCTAACATCCTTCTTAAGGTGAAATGTCCCACAACTCCTGCAATACTCCAGACATGGATGCAGCAGACACATACAGTGACACCACCATTTCTCTGGCCCTACTTTTTATATTCCTCTTTATGGATGCCAGTATACTATACCCTTTTTTTGTTACTTTGGTACAATGGTTTGAAAAGTCCAAGTCACTAGTGATCTGAATTCCTAAGTCCCTCTCAGAATCAGTTGCTTGGAGCTTATATCCATTTATTTTGTAGTCAAATCTACATTTTATTGCCTAGGTGCATAATTTTGCATTTGTTCATATTGAACCTCAATTTCTTATCCCCTGCATGCCTTGCCATGACATCAGTATTGTCCTGGAAGGATTTGACATCATTTCCATTAAGTACCAGTGCCCCTGTTTTAATGTTATCAGCAAATTTTGCCATCTAAGCCTTGCTGATGCAGGTTATAGAAGCTATAAGAATGTTAAATAGGGTAGGCCACAGCACGGATCCCCGAGGGACCCCACTGGACACAGTAGCACAACCAAAAAAATGCCTCCTTATGCAGACCCTGTTGTTTCCTATTTCCTAGCCAAGCTATGATCCATCAAATGATGCAATTGTATAAACCAATTTCCCTTAGGGTGTTTATTAGCTCTTAAAGTGAGACACTGTCAAACGCTTTTTTGAAATCTATATATAACATGTCAACTGGCATATTTTTATCTAAAACTTCATTTACAGGATCAAAAAAATGAATTAAATTAGTTAGGCAAGACCTTCCTTTTTTGAACCCATGCTGCTATATAGCAGTTAGACCCCTTTCCTGGACATGCTGGTCTATTGCATCCTTAATAAAAGACTTGAGTATCTTACCCAAGATTCTTGTAAGGCTAATGGGTCTGTAATTGGTACAGACTGACCTGGGGCCATTTCTGTGAATTAGGACAATGTGGTCAATTGTCCAGTCTTCTGGCACTACGCCCTCCTGCAAGGATTTCTGGAATATAACTTGGATAGGGTTACATAGTACTGGAGCTAACTCTTTTAGAAGTCTGGGGTGAACATCATCTAAACCAGCTGACTTGGTAGGGTCTAATTTATCTTTGGTCATCCCTGGTGTTATTATTATGGTACAATCCATATTTCCTATGATATTGTTTATTAATACATTCCTGTTTTTGGTATACACTCTCAAAATAACTATTAAATTCTTCTGCCAGTCAGTTATTACCATATCCCCTGTACCAGAGGTCCTAAACTGTTATTGTTTTGTTTTAGACTGCCAACATAATTATAAAATGCTTTCCTATTATCAGCCACTTTATTAACTAAGTTTTGCTTCATTTCCTATTTTGATTTTTTAATTGCTTTTTTTAGGTCTCTGAGCTTTTCCTATATCTTTCTCTGTGTGTTCCCATACCCTCTTTCTTGGCTTACCTATAAGATCTATTTTTAGCTTTAAATAATTTATGTATTTTAGAACTGAACCATGCTTGAATCCTCCCTTTATGGTTAAATTTGGTTTTGGTGGATATGTTTAGCTCAACCAACTCTTGGAGGAATATTTTTAGTTCTTCCCACATTTTAGGTACTCCTAGGCCTTCAAATTTCTTTATCCAGTCTCACTGCAGTGCCAAGCTCCTTGGCCTGTTGTGGTCAGCTATATCATATCTCTTTATCTTATAATACCCTGTTGAATTACAATCCTGGTTTTAATTTGAAATTCTACCATATCATGGTCACTACCCAGCAGACGTTCTCTGGCCTTACAATTTTCTATCATATCCCCTATGTTACTGATCACCAAATCTAATATGTTATTATCTCTCGTGTTGTCCATCACATGATTATCCACAGATAAAATATCTAATGCTTCAAGGAATTCTGCTTCGGCTAATGTGGAAGGGGTCCATGATCTTCAGTTGATTCCTCACAAATTTAAGCCCCCCAGGAGCAATAGTCTTTTGCCAGGGACCAAGTTACCAATTTGTTTATTAAATTCAGTGGTCCTAGCACTAGTTAGGGAAGGAGGACTGCATAGAAACATAGACTTTGACAGCAGAAAAGGACCAATTGGCCCACCTAGTGATTTGTTTCTCCTGCTGTGGGATTAATTGTACCCAGAGTTGTTCAAAATCAGGTTCAGGTGTGGCTTGTATTTCATATGCCTTGGTGTCATTTCTGGCATGCAATGCTACCCCCCCCCCCCATTTCTGTCCTCCCTGTCCCTTCTGAATAGCTGATAACCTTTTATATCTGTCCTCACATATCTTTCTTCCACCATATCTCTGTAACTAGGCATCACAAGTAGAAAAAGGGACGTGGTTATCCCTCTGTACAGACAGTTGGTGAGACCCCATCTGGAATACTGTGTGCAGTTTTGGAGACCCCATCTACGCAAGGACATAGACAGGATGGAAGCAGTCCAGAGGAGGGCAACTAAAATGGTGCAGGGTCTGCATCAGAAACCGTATGAAGAGAGACTGAGAGAGCTTAATATGTATACCCTTGATGAAAGGAGGGACAGGGGGGACATGATAGAAACTTTCAAGTACCTCAAGGGAATCAACAAAGTCCAGAAGGGCAGAATCTTTCAGAAAAAGAGATGTGTAAGAACAAGGGGGCACAATTTAAAGATAGAGGGGGACGGCTGAGGGATAATGTGAGGAAATTTTTTGTCACGGAGAGAGTGGTGAATGCATGGAACCGCCTTCCTGGGGAGGTTGTTGGGTCTAAAACAGTGGGGGAATTCAAACATGCATGGGACAGACATAAGCAATTGTAGTGGGGGTTTGCAGGAAGTAGGCTGTTGGTTAACTAGAATCTGCAGCTTATCCAATAGAAAGGGAAATGGGCAGACTGGGTGGGCCAAGTGGTCCTTATCTGCCATCAAAGTCTATGTTTCTATGTTTCTATAATGCTATATTTTCTTGATTTCAAAAAAGTTCCAGTTCCTCTTTTTGTTTCTTAGGCTTCTTGCATTAACTAGAAGAGCTTTCCAATTAGGGGAGTTTTTTTGCTTATTTAGGATATGGTTATATAACAGCTCTCCACTCTCTGCCCCCATTCAGTTTAAACTCTGGCAAATGTGTGCATTAATTCTATCTGCTAATACCTTGGTACCCATTTTATTTAAATGCAATCCATCAGCGACATACAGCCTATAGGCATATTCGAAATGCTGTCAATGTTTCACAAAATCAAAGTTCTCCCTGGCACATCATCTTTTTAACCACCCATTTAGTCTTTTTAGTTTATTTGTTTTATGCATACTTGCCTGGGGAACGGGAAGGCTTTCTGCTATCATCAGAGAACATTTACTTTTTTTTAGCTTGGCCCCCATCATCTCAAAGTCCCTTTGGATATAGGTGACACCCCTCCTGCCTACATCATTTGTTCCCATATGCAGGAACACTAATGGATGGGTTATGTGTTCCAGTAACCCAGGGAGGAGTCTTTTGACATCAGCAATTCCTGCCTCTGGTAGACAGGAGAGCATGACTTGCTCTTTCCTATCCCTGCAAACTTCCCTGTCTGTAGATTATAACAGAGTTGCCTATCACGACAATAACTTTTGTTTGTACTGTAGGCTACCCAGTACCATTGTTATTATCAGCTCAATGTCCATAACTGTCGTCTCTGCCCATATTTAATTCCTGTATGTTACCCTCACTCATGCTGACTGACCTTGGTACATTTGGGGGAGGGAAGGCTTGATGGTTATTACAAGCTATGGGGATACATTCAGATAATTCAGATGCTTGTGATGTGCTGGCACCTGAATTATTCCCATCCTCTACATTTTTACTACCATCCACTAATGTCCTGTTCAGGTGCTTAGGGAGTTCTTGTGATCCTGATTTCATACCCTGTATTTGATCACTATTCTGGTGTTCTGTTTCCGAAGCTAAGCTACTATATCAATTTGTTAGCTCTAATTGTGTGTTTATGTCCCTCCTACATTTCCTAGGACCTTTGGGGATGTGGCACCAATCATCCTCACATGGGGCATCAGGATCAAAATCATCTGACCTGGCCTTCCTTTATCACTTGGGCCCCTGTTTATTTCCTTTCTGCATTGCTGTCATTCATTATCTAATAATAATTTCTTAGTAATGTGGACAAATTGTTCAATGTCATTTCTCCCAGCCTGAATATTTAGTTTCTCCTGCAGAAAATTTATCTTCTAGTACACTAATATACATCAATTCTTGCATGCCTACCTCCCCGTTTGTTCCATCAGTCCTCTCATATCACACACTGTCCACTGTTTCCATTTTGTAGACACACCCTCATACTTAGCATTGTCCCCTATTTGGTTGTCTACCTCTGCTTGCTGGTCTTCTGCCCCCTTTCCCTCTTCCCCGGCTGACATGGTAGACACTTTTTCTTCTATTGGTGATCCCTATCTCAACTGCCATTCCTCTACTTCCTTTTCTTTCTCTCCAATAACTCCTACAGACACACTTAATGTTCTCCTTGCAATAAATCCCTCCAAGGGCCACTCCCAAGATGGCCTTGATCCTAAGCTTCTGTATCTCTCTGCTCCAGCTATTTCATACTCTCTGTCTGCCCTCTTAAACCTGTCATTTGCAACTGCCACTACCCCTTCAGCCTGGAGGCATACAACTGTTCTCCTCCTCCCTGAAGGCAGTGATTCAACCTCAACAGGCAAATATCGACCTATTTCCTTACTTCCTACACTAGCAAAGCTGCAGGAACACCTGGTCCTGTCTCAGCTCTCCTCCTTTCTTGACCACTTCTCCTTCTTCACTCCCTTCCAGTCTGATTTTAGGAAAAAACACTCCACCACCACCTCGCTACTGAGGCTTACTGACTCCATTGCCTCTGGAATGGACAGTGGCCAGGTTACCTCTGCTATCTTTGTTGACTTAGCCAAAGTTTTCGACACTGTCTCTTACAGTCTCCTACTGAACACCCTTTCTTCAGCTGGCATCACCCCCTCTGCCATCAATTGGTTCAAGGCCTACCTAAATGGCAGGTAGCAATCAATTCGTAGTGCAGATGCCATCCCTGCCCCCCATCAACACTGGAGTTCCACAGGGCTCAGTGCTTGGTCCACTCCTTTTCTCCATCTATCTGAATGACCTCCCTAAGCTTTGCACATGTGCATTCATACATATATATCTGGATGGCACTGTTATAGATACTTCTGGTAAATCCATCTCTGACGTGACAACCGGACTCCAAGTGGCCTTCAATAAGGTCCAGCTCTGGCTTAATTTGCATCAGTTATTTCTCAATGTCAAAAGACAATCTCCATGACATTTAGAACAAGGCAGAGACTCGCAAGGCTAATTGATATGCCCACCTGCCACACCCTTGATGGGACTCCACTTGAGGACACCTCCTCCTTTCGATACCTAGGTGTCTGGCTTGACCAACACCTCAATTTTTCTGTGCATATTGACGCCATTCTGAAGAAACTGCACCCAAGTTAGATGCCTTGTTCAGAAACTGGAGCTGAATCCTGATGCCAGCAAGGCGAGAGATTGTACAGAAGATGATCCTCCCTATACTTGACTATTGAGACATAGTCTACAGTGCTGCTCCATTGTCCTCCTTAGCCAGACTGGTTTACCCTTTTTAACTCCTGACATTTTGCTCTTTACTCCTCTCCTCTAACCCAACACTGTGATCTCTACCACTCCCTGTCCTTTACCTCACTTACCAACAGATGTACCCTGCACTCTGCAAATTTATCTCAAAATACTGGCTTGGTTCCCTCCCCACTTACCTATCTGATTCTCTAACCATCCCTCCCCCTTCTCTCTACTCTCGTGACACAAGGATCCTAGCCACCCCCCATCACTGCACAAATGCAGGGCAAAATTGGTTCTCTTACCAGCTCCCTAGGTTATAGAACTCCCTCCCTCCCCCAACAGACCCATCACTTATATACCACTGCATCTCTAACTGCTGCCCTACACAACTATCTATCCATCAACTGCTTCTGCTATTGTCCCCCTCCTTCCTGACTAGTTACAGTCTTCCTCCTCCCTGATCCCTTTGCTCATGTGTTTTAGCAATCTGAGGTACCTACTAAATACATGGCTCAATGCCTCTATACAACTACTCAAACCTCTGTACTCTTTATCCTAACCTTCATATAGCACTTCTTCTGCTAATCATGTACTTTACTAGGTATTGTAATTACATGCAACTGTATGTTTAAATTCATTACTGTATTTTATCATGATATCTATGTTATTTTTATACAATGTTTTCCCCAATTGTTGCCCCTCCCCCAAGACGTCCCTAGGGCTGCGCAAACCTCTAGAAGTTCTACCTTGCAAACTTTATGGGTAGAATCTAAAAATGTTCTACCAAGTTCTACCTGGTTCTACCAGGTAGAACCAGGTAGAACTAAGTTCTACTCAGTTCATGCTAAACAGCACATGATTCAAAAGTTCTACCTTGTTCTACCAGGTAGAACCAGGTTCTACCTGGTCCAAGCCACACAGCACATCATAAACCCTTACCTTCAGCCATATCTACCCCCATTATTTGCACCTCCACTTACCAGAATGAAGTCTTTGGAGGCACAACAAAGCAGTATTGTGCACCACCCTTCCTCTGCACTCTGGGGTGGGGAGGAAGAATTCAATTTCATCCTGGATCCACCTGTCACTTCATTCTGGTTCCCTGAGTGGCTGCTGAACTATTAAAAAATCCACTAGCCCAGTCTTCTGGGGCACAGCTGTGTGTCCCTACCTGCATTATACAAACTCTATATGTCCAAGCTAGGCTAGCCTGATGCTGCCTATCATGTTGGGGGGTGACGTAGAAGTTCATTATCCAGCATAAAACTGCTGTGTACATATGCCACTCCATGATGTTTGAAAGGCAACAGTGTGGTCTGGGGCAGGATGTGCATAGGGGTATCTAAAGGTCTACCTGCCACCAAGTCCTGGCCCACCTGAAACTGGACACTGTGCTTCTCTCCCCCCCATACACACACACACACACATATAAAGGGGCACATGGGCTAGCCTCCTGGTGTTGACGTGGGGGGGGACCAAACAGTGATGTGTTCTGTTGTGAAATTTTTAACAACCCCTGAGCTCTCATTCATCCTCCACCTCTGCCCTTGTCTGACCTTCTCCCACCCACCTATGGCCAGCAGAAACCTGTGTCATTGTCACAACATTAGAAGCAAAACAACATTTTTAGACATAAAATATACAGCTGCTTAAAATTCTAATAAAATATTAGACAACATATTCATTTGGGTGCAAAATGCACACTTTACTGAGCAAACATCCTGAGAAAACCCATGGATAACTCAATCATACCTATAAGCCAGCTGGGGGGGTGAGAGTGACAAACACCCCCAGCCCCTTTAACCCACCACTAGTTACTTAAGTCAGTCACTACAGAAGGAACCTTAGATGTGTCACTTACTGGAAGCTTGCATGAAGATGATTTTGCATTGTGCCTTTATTCTGGTAACTCTTCCCCCTGCTATTCCGAGTCTGCTGTGGTCCTATCTCTCTACATCCACCATGGCCCGGCCTGACTACATTAACAATTCACTTAGAGCTGCACTGCCAACATCATGCAGTTAAGTTTCATCAAATATTCAATTACTGAATTAACTAAGTGAGCAAAAATGGCGCTTTTGACGCCAGTCTCACAGTGCCGTCTCCCGCGTTGCATTCTTGACTGTTTGGGGGGGGATCGGGAGGCTGTGGCTACCAAAGAAAGAGTAGAGCGCAGAAGAGCAGGAATCAGGGGAGTGCACTGTTGCAGTCACACTGTAATGGAAATGAGCCGGAACATCTCTTTCTTTATCTGACCTTCTCCACCCACCTCACAGCACCACCTAGTGTTACTGAGAGAAATGGACCTTACAAAAAGGATTTTTTTTTAATAAACAAAGTGAACCAAAGTTCGCACGAAACTACAAAAAGTTTGTGGGTGTTCTCACCCATGCGAACAGCTGGGGTTCGACATTTTTGGAGTTAAGGTCGAATTGAACTTGCAGCCCTAGACGTACCGTGAGATGAGCAACTTGCTGTTCAGTGTACCTTTCCTGGTGAAACAGTTCAATAAATAAATAAATAAATACAGCTAAGCTGTTTGCCTTAGACGTATCACCTATGCTAGGCCCACTGACGCTGGGCTTGCCAGCACTCGCCATCTGCTGCTTATACAGAGGTGTGCAGAAGTTGCAATGTTCCCTGCCTCGGATAGCTGGCACTTCCTGTGCTTGAGCTAACCCCCCCCCCCCCGAGATTGTACCCTTGGTGCATCCAAGTGTTTGCAGGAGTTAAAACAAATTTAAAGTATAGCCAGCTCTACTTCCCCAGAGCACAGTCCTGCAGTGCTATTCAGCTCCCTGCACTGACCAATTTGAATAAAACTATTTTTCAATTTTATTGCTTGAGATTTAAAATCAGCTATGCTTAAGATACAAGAGGAAAAGCTATGTCAGAGCAATTCCTCCTATAACTTAAGAACTGACCCAGGGATATAGACTAAATAAGGCTTTTGGGGTGGCCACTACCAACCTGTAATACACTGTTCATGGCTGTAGGTTTGCTATAGCCTTTGCTAATGATGGCATTGTCCTTGATACAAGAAGTAACACTGAGAAAGTACAGACTTCTATTACTACAAGTATAGTAAGTTTGAGATTTCTGTCATTTTGATTGAGCCACGTCACAAAGTCTATGGCTTCATCATGTGTCCCATCCCACACATACTCCATACACCCGAATACAATACTCTCACCAAATTCAAAATAATTATGGTCTAATACAAAGTCTAATGCTTCTATTAAGGAGTCAATCACAAAGTGCTGGCTAAGGGAGTGTTTGCATAAAAAATATTCACAGATTGAATTCTCTTGTGGATGTTCAATACAGGTGTATAGGAAGACCATATAAATCCCCAGGAAACAGTATCCATCTTTCCACTGAAATCCATTAAATTTTTCAAGGATACTCATAGTGTTCCAGAGATATGATGGTATAGAAACATAGAAACATAGAAACTAGACTTTGATGGCAAATAAGGACTGCTTGGCCCACCTAGTCTGCCTATTTCCCTACCTATTGGATAAGCTGAAGATCCTAGTTAACCAACAGCCTATTTCTTCCTAGCCCCCACAAGAATTGCCTTGTGTCTGTCCCATGCATTCTTGAATTCTCCCACAGTTTTAGACCTCACAACCTTCTCAGGAAGGTGGTTCCATGCATCCACCACCCTCTCGTTGAAAAAATACTTCCTCACATTGCTCCTGAACTGTCCTTCCCTCTATCTTCAAATTGTGTCCCTTTGTTCTTGCACATCTCTTTTTCTGAAAGATGCTACCATCTTGGACTTTGTTGATTCCACTGAGGTACTTAAAAGTTTCTATCATGTCCCCCTCTCCCGCCTTTCCTCAAGGGTATACATATTAAGCTCCTTTAGTCTCTCCTCGTATGACTTCTCTTGCAGACCCTGCACCATTTTAGTTACCCTCCTCTGGACTGCCTCCATCCTGTTTATGTCCTTGCGGAGATGGGGTCTCCAGAACTGGACGCAGTACTCCAGATGGGATCTCACCAGCTGCCTGTACAGAGGGATAACAACTTCCTGTTTTCTGCTGGTGATGCCTCTCCCTATACATCCCACTGTTTAAGAGAAAAAGTCCACAAATCAACTTAGATCTTTATGTAGGAAGCCTATGCTCAAAACAGTCAGGCATCCTGGAGGGTTAACAATGTCTTTCTTGAGTTCCGGGAGTATATATAAAGGTGTAACCATGGGGAAGGGGTTACGAATATACTTGAACTCCAGTTCAGTTATCTTTCCACTGTTTTTTAATGCTTCCAACATTGCAAACAATTTCTTTTGAAAGACCTGTGTTAGATTACGGATGAGTTTACGATAGTTCATTTAATCCAAAAACAGTTCCTGGACTTTCTCATAACAGAACTGTAGATATAAGAACAATATTGTCACCTTTGTCTGCAAGTTTGAAAATATCTGGGTTATTTTCTAATTCTAAAAGTGCTTTATTTTCAACTGCATCAAGAATCCATGAAGGTAAAAGGGCAGCATTAGAAAACATTTTTTGTTCTTCTTGTAGTACTGTGTGACTCTGTGGCTCATCTACATTGTAATCCCTTGTATATTGGGGTTGCTAAGCCTCTGGTGACAATAAGTGGTCACATCAACCATTTAATATTCCATTTCATGTCTGTGAACGGGGCTCCTGATGTAATACGTATATTAGTTATCTGCAAATAAGGAGTGCAGGCCATGTATTACTCTATAACATGACTAAAAACCCAGAAATGTGAATAATGTCCTGACTGGGGAGATGCAGCAACAAGAAGTAGCAAGACTCCTGGAGATTTACAGACAGTAACAAGCCCATGGCATGCAATTGCTTGGGATCAGGCCCCGATTTTAGCAAATGAATGCAAAGGTAAAGAGATGGTTTTTATTCAGGGATCCGTATGAAGTGGAAAAGAAAGTGAAGTTAGTTCAGTTCAGGAGGAGATATTCCAGAGAGATGGAGCATAACTAGAGAATACCCATCCCCAGACTGTGGCAGGTCATTCAAAGAGTTAAAACAAGCTTTATATGTAATTGAAATTTCTGTTATTCTAGGAATTGGTCTGACCAGGTAACCACAGACCAGTGAGCCACTTAAATCAGTCTAGGGTATTTGGGTAAGGTCCTAGAAGCCATTATCGAGGATAAAATAATGAGTCACTTGGTGCATGACTTTATGAGAGGTGGACTGTGCAGATTGTGTGCAATCACCTTTTTCAAGTTGGTCACCAAGGAAGTGGACAGGGCAGAGCCATGGAGTTTAGTCTTTTAGGACTTCAGCAAGGTCTATGATACTGTGACAAATTACAAGCTTCTGGGAAAAGTATGCCATTTCATTATAGATGAGACATATACAAGGTGGACAGCTAAATGACTGCTTTCATAGTAGAGTGAGTAGGGAATTCTTATGAATTGGTATACTCTTTTCATCCTTGCTTATGAAGCAGTGGGATGGACATGAGTGATCTAGAATCCCTTCTGATCTTAAATTATTATGTTACAATGTTACTACTGTTTATATGTTTACAACTGAGGAACAAACCTATGATGAAGCTCACTCAGAGAATTATGAACAGTTACACCATCTAGTAGAACATACTCTTGGCTACGTTAGTAACAAAATGCAACAGGGTGTGCATTAAAGCTTTTTAATGCATGTCCTAGGTGTTGTGAAGCACAAAGCAGTAAAATGCAACTTAGAACACCCCTACATGCTGTTGCTTATGTGGTATACACATACTCTTATAAAATAGCACTGGAAAATATATTATCATGATTGCCTGAAAAATGTCACATGACCTTGCATCAAAATGCTTTCATGCATGCTCAGGTGGTGGATCTTACTTTTATAGTTAAAAAAATTGTTTAGACATCAAGCCATTTTATAAGCTATAACACACTCCATTGTTTACAGCAAAGCATTTTGATGCACCTCCCAGTGCATAGCTGCAAATAGGACATGCTGTACATTGAAATGCATTCATGCACACCCTGTCATGTGTTGTTGTAGCTAAGAGTATCTTCTACTGGATAGTGTAAGTGTTCTGTAATTCTCCAACTGAGCTTTATCATGGGTTTGCTCATCAACTGTAACATACGTGCAGTATACCATATAAGCAACAGTATGTAGGAGTGTTTTAGGCTGCAGTTTACAGTGAATTTACACTTAAAGGAAAAAAACATATAGATTAATGGAATGGATGACCATCCACAACAACGCTGTGTTTCCATTGAGGTTGTTGATGGCATCATGGAGACCTTGAGAGCGAAGCTTGAGAGGTCACACTGATGTCATCAATGCCTGAGATGGATACACAGCCTTAGTTGTGGATTAGAAATTCACACATACCCCATAATGCAAAGCATCATGGGCTGTATATGCAAATCACCACAGAATATTATGCTGGTTCAACTTTAAGCAAAACGTTAGTTGTGGATGGTCACCCATCCACTATTTTATATAGTATATGGTCCTCAAACATAGATACATAGACAGTGTCAGCAGAAAAGGGCACACAGCCCACCCAGTCTGCCCATTTGAGCTTATAAGTTTACTTTATGTTTTCCTAGAAGTCTGTTGTCCCTTAACCCTGACCTCCAGAATTCCTTTATGTCTATCCTATGCATTCTTAAATCCTGTGATTGTTTCAGCCCCCACTACTTCTTCTGGCAGGGTGTTCCACTTGTCCACCACCTGTTCTGTGAAGAAATTCTTCCTCATGTTTCCTCTGAATCATCCTCCTTCCAACTTCATCCCATGCCCTCTAGTCCTGGAACATCTTTTTCGCTTAAAAATAGTGCATTCCTGCACCCTGTTCCTCCCTGTAAGATACTTGTATGTCTCTATCATATCTCCTCTCTACCTCCTCTCCTCCAGGGAGTACATTTTCAATTCCTTCAACCTGTCCTCATAGGACTTTTGATGCAATCCATGTACCATCTTTGTTGCCCTCCCTTGAACCTTCTATACCCTGTCTATGTCATTACATAAGTAAGGTCTACAGAACTGTACACTGTACTCCAGGTGGGGCCTCACTAATGTCTTGTATAGTGGAATTATGACCTCCCTTTTCCTGCTAGTGATGCCCCTGCCTATGCATCCCAGCATCATATTTGCTTTACCTGCTGCCTTGTCACACTGTTTCTCTACCTTGAGGTCATCAGAAATGGTAACCCCAAGATCCTGTTCCTGCTTGGTGCATGCTATATCCTCACCCCCGACTGATATAGTGTGCCAGGGTTTTTGTGCTCCATATGCATTATCTTGCATTTCTTTGCATTGAATTTCAACTGCCAAACCCCTGACCATTCTTCAAGTTTCTGCAGGTCCCTTCTCATTCCGTCTACACCGTCTGGCGTGTCTACTCTGTTTCAGAGCTTTGTGTCATCAGCAAACAGGGAAATTCTGCCTTCTAGGTCCTGCGCAATGCCACTGATGAAGATGTTAAATAGCACCGGTCCCAGCACTGATACCTGTGGTACCCACTGATCACTTTTCCCTCTGTGGAGTGACACCCATTTACCACCACTCTCTGTGTCCTGCCGCCCAGCCAGTTACCTACCTACTGCACTACTGTCCTGCCCACACCCATATTCCCCAGTGTAATAGTCTTCTATGTGGCACAGTGTCAAAGGCCTTGCTGAAGTCCAGATAGGCCATGTCCACTGCTCTCACCGATCCACCTCCCTAGTCAGCCAGTCACAAAATTCAATGAGGTTGGCCTGACACGACCTCCTCCTGGTGAAACCATGCTGCCTTGGGCCCTGTAGTCCATTGACAACCAGATGTCCCACCAATCTCTCCTTCAGTAGTGCTTCCTTGATCTTCCCCACTACCGAGGTGAGGCTGACTGGTCTGTTGTTCCCCGCTTCCTCTTTGTTCCCACTTTTGTATAAAGGTACTACATCTGCTGTCCTCCAGTCTTTGGGTACCTCCCCTGTTTCCAGTGATTGGTTAACAGGATTGTCAGAGGTTCAGCCACTATCTCTCTTAGCTCTTTAAGGACCCTGGGGTGCACCCCATCTGGCTCCATTGCTTTATCAACTCTTATTACTTCCAGTTCCTTCAGGACCCTTTCGTAAAGGGACTTGTGTCCATTTCTGCACCATTCCCACTCCGTGTACTCCCTTCAGACCCATTACCCTCCTCTTCCTCAGTAAAGACTGAGCAGAAATACCTGTTCAATATGTCAGTTTTACTGTTGTAATCCTCCACGCAGCCCCCTTCCTCCCCCTTCTGTCTCACTATCCCTCCCTTTGCCTTTCTTTTTTCACTTATGTACCTGTAAAAGATTTTGTCTCCTCTACCCACTGATTTTGCAATGTGCTCTTCTGTCTGAGCTTTGGCTTCCCTTACTGACCTCCCTGCCTCCATTTGCTTCTCCTGGTACTTCTCCCTATCCCCTTCTGCCTGTGTCTTTTTGTATTGCCTGAATGCAATCTTTTTGGCTTTCACTTTCTCCGCTACCTCTTTGGAAAACCATAATGGCCTCCTCTTCCTTTTCCCCTTGCTAACCTGCATAGTGCATAATTCTGTTGTTCTTGTAATCCCCATTTTAAATACTTCCCACTGTTCCTCAACCTCTGATTCCTGCCCCATTCCCCTTAATGCCTCTTTCAAGCATCTCCCCATTTTCCCAAAATCTGTCCCCCTAAAATCCAGGATACATGTTTTTGTGTGGTTTCGTTCTGCTCCTTCTGTGATTTCAAACCACAATGACTGGTGGTCACTGTTCCCCAGGTGCTCCCTCACTGTTACCCCCATCACACTGTCCCTGTTTGTGAGCACAAGGTCCAGTATTGCCTTCTGTCGAGTTGGTTCCATGACCAGTTGCTTGAGGAAGGCACCCTGAAGGAAGTCCAGGATAAATCTACTCCTAGTTGATGCTGCTGCTGGGATGCTCCAGTCCACATCTGGAATATTGAGGTCTCCAACCAGCACTACCTCACCCTTGTCTGCCATCCTTTGGATGGCTAGCATCAGCTCCCTATCTGTTTCTTCCTCCTGGGCTGAACTGTTAAAACTATTTCACAAGGATTCATACCTTGTGCTCATGGCCCTGCTTGGTTCCGGCAGCTTGTTCATGGTTCCGGTTTGTCCCGGCAGCTCAGTTAGCTGTGCAGTATTTCTGCTCCCATGTCCCGCTGTGCTGTTTTAAAAACAGCTTTTGTTTTGAGTTCCACTCCACTCCTGACATTGTCATCAGCAGTCATTTAAAAAGAAAAACAGACAAACTATTTCAAACCACCTCATGAACTTCTCACTAAGCAGTGCTGCCTTGTTTGCTCGATTTTTTTCTTCAGAGCACAGTTTCCACCAATCAGGTGGCAGATCAATGAGGGAAGTTGTTGTGGTATCATTGTGTCATCAGAGTGATACTACAATTTTCCCTGACCTTTGAACTGCCCTACGAGATTCTGAAACCTACTGATTTCTATTCACAATGAGCCCTAACCATATACTACAAAACAAATTATATCCAGACAAACATGAAAAAAAGAGACCATTTGTTATTTGAATTGTGCATGGCTTCAGCTGGTCCTGCTATTTGGGACCCACATCCTAATAAATATCTGCACTTGTACTTCACCACTCTAAGCCACCAGGCCTGCAACCAGTGAACTCAGATTGTGCGAGCTCTTGTAAAGAATGTTGAGATATCTGGTGCACAAGATAGTCTGAGATATACTGGGGAAGCTTATGTGTGATATTCTTTTGATATGTAAGGTTCTATGATATCCTAATCTAATGGAGCAATGTGGCTTTCTTTTTCCACTTATCGAAGAGTCCCTAGGCTCCACTACAAACAAATCAGAATTAAGAAGGTCAGTACTAACCTAAGGAATCATTTTTTCACAATTCGGGCACCCAGATTATGGAACTCCTTGCCTCAAGATTTAATAAGTACTGAGAACTTTAATACATTCAAAAACAAATTGGATATTTGGTTTATTTCCAACCCTACCTCTTCATATTAGCCCACTTGTATGTGGGGGAAAATCTCGATGGGCCTCAGCCTTCTTTTGTCCTACAAAACCTAATAAACCTAGTAAAGAGGGAGGGGGTTGTTTGGGACTGAGCTATTGGGACTGTGGTGACATTGCTTGGTGGGTTGTGAGATTGAAACCTGAGTGTGTTGTATATATAACTAGCCCCACCCAAGAGGTGTGTGACTAAGCCTGGATTTGGTAGCTTGAAAAGTCTTTTAGGCCTTTGGGTGAGTGGTGGCTCAGTTCACGATTTACTGTAAAATGAATATAGAATGTGATGTGTTGCCTCCAATCAATCAATCAATCAATCTTTATTTTATCAGGTGAAGCACCATTGAGAGAGCTCATTTGCAAGGTGGACCTGGACAAATGCACATAAAAGTAAACAATATACAAAGGAAAAATATGGGTGTACAATCAAGGATTGCAATGTAGAAGAGGACATAAAACATAGTGTAGTATTAGGCAAGGTCTATACAGGCAAATATGCAAGAGGCTAAGAAAAACAAATATTGTCAATATACATTATTTTACAGTATGTACATGAACAGTTCAGGAAAAGGGGTAGGAGGGGTGATAGGGAGAAGAAGGGACAAGGAGTGATAAACAGGGAATCACAAGGCCTGGGGACGGATGTCCAACACTTATTTCACTGGCCTTAGTGGGGGGCAGTTAAAAGATTCTATAAAGGAATGAGAGAATAGCTTTTTGAATGAGGAGTAGATTGTCAGGGCAGTCAGCTTCAGAGTTTTTTGTACTTTATTCCATAGGTGAGGGAGTACATAGCTTATAGACACTTTACCAAAACGTGAATTAATTTTAGAAATGTATAAGGAAATAAATGAGAGGCTGCGCAAGGAATAATTGCCTACAGCGTATGGGGCAAGCAGTCAGAGGTATACTGGGGAAGCTTATGTGTGATAGCTCTAAAAGTCCGAAAGGCGGCATTTCTTTGCCTTCTGAACTTGAGGGATGTTCAGCCTACTGCGGCATATAGAGAGCAGTGGTGGGTGAGGTATGGTAGATCAGAGATAAATCTCAAAGCTCAGTTATAAAGCGAGTCAAGTTTAAAGAGTACGAAGGTAGAGCCTTGGCCATAGAGAAAGTGGACATAGTCCAATAAGGATAGAAAGGTGGTTTGGGCCAGTCTTGTTATGGCATCGTGGGATAGGAGATGCATGATCCGGAAGAACAGGCCCAATCTCTGCCTTACCTTCTTTGATAGTTCCTCAATATGGTCAGAGAATGTAAGCTTGTGGTCTATCCAAAGCCCCAGGTATTTACATTTTGTCACATATTCAATAGGTTCTCTCAGAAGTGATAGAATCTGCAGAGTTAAGCTATGTACGGAAGGTTTTTGACCTATGGCAGAATGTGAGAAAAGTATGGCCTTTGCTTTTTTGCATTTAGAAGTAGTTTTTGGTTCTATAAGTTTGACTGTGCTGATTAAAGTCCAACTGTAGGTCTATACAGGCCTGCTCCAGGGTAGGCCTAGCAATGTATATGCCCATGTCACTGGCGAAGAGATGAATGTCAGCTGCTTTGATTCCAGAGTCAATGTTGTTAATGTAGAGAGTAAAGAGCAGTGGTCCTAAAATGGACCCTTGCGGCACACCTCTTTGGAGCAATTTTAGGGAAGAGAGATCCCCTTGGGCTTTAACCTGTTGGAATCTCCCAGAGAGGTAACCACTAAACCATTTCAAGGCAGAAGAGTCTAGGCCAGTGCTTTGAAGAGTGTCCAACAGCAGGCCATGGTCCACTGTATTGAATGCCTTGTTAAGATCAAGAAACAAGGCACATACATATTTCTTGACATCCAAAGAATTTTGCCAGTCATTGGTTATCTTTGTGAATGTGAATATTGTACTGTGACAAGCTCTGAATCCTGAATGGGCAGGGTTAAGCAGATTGTTGGAGTCCAAGTACTTCCTAAGCTGCATGTTAAATATTTTCTCGAGCAGTTTAGAGAGGATGGGACATAGAGATATTGGTCTGTAATTGTTTAGATCACATGGGTCACCAGATTTGAGTAGGGGAATAACATGGCAGTTTTCCAATGGAAGGGAGGTCTCCTTGGGCAAGAGATAGATTAAAGAGGTGGGTGATAGGTGCTGATAATACATGGGAGAAGAGCTTCAGAAAATAAGGGTTGATAAGGTCAGCACCTGCACTTTTCCTGGTATCCAGGGCTAGCAGTAGATCTTCCAATTGTTTCAATGGCACAGGGCTAAAGGAGAAGGCCATGTAAGAGATAGAGGTAATGCTAGTGGGTCTAATGGTATCCTGACTGCAAAGTGGTGTGCCAAGATTATAGGCAGGTGAGGAGTCAAAGATGAGCCCAGCGGTGGCAAAGTGGTTGTTAAGCAGATCTAGGATTGTCTGTTTGTCAGTGAATGTGGATCCACCACAGAGGATATTGGCCAGGACAGACTTTGCCAATTCACACTCTTCTATATCCTTCATGGTCTTTCAAAACTTAGAAGCACACTTAGATGATGAGTCCAGCTTGTGCTGAAAATATTTAGCTTTTTCGGATCTGAAAAATTTAGTACAAGTGTTCCTAGCCATTCTGAAAGCCAACCAGTCGGCAGGGAGTTTGGTTTTCTGTGCTTTTTTCCATAGAATGTCCCTATTAAGTAAACTGACCTTCAGGTTGGCCATAAACCATGGGCATGATTTTTTCTTTGAGCGAACTTTAACCAACGGAGCGTGTCTATCTATAGCTGAATGTACAATCCTTTGAAAGGATTCATAAGCTTCACACACTGACTTGGCTAGATAGAAATCTTGCCAACTAGAGTTTTGTAGTTCAGTAAGGAATGCTAGAGCAGCAAAATTATGTTTGCTTCTTTTCTACATATACAGGCATATCTTGAAGAGGAGACTGGTTTGGCAGCAGACCTCACACAAGCAATGGAAAAATGGTCACTAAGGTAGGTGAAAAAACACCTGAATGAGTAAAAACGTGAAGCTTATTAACTAGAACAAGATCAATTAAGGTACGTTGGCAGGGTTTTTCTTATTAGGGTGTGTGACTTCAGGAATTAGTTGCGTAAGGCCGATGGTGTCACATAGTTCTTTAAGGGGTTCAGAGCTTGCTGAGAGCCAGTCGAGGTTGAGGTCTCCCAAAATGATGACTTCCAAGCTTGATATGTTCAGTTTATTGCGTACGTGGTCTAGCACCTTTAGGCCTGCCAAGGGTGGGTGGTAACATCCAATAACGCAAAGATATTCGGAGGAAGAGAGCTGAACCTTCAGGGTCAAACTTTCAAACTCCTTAGGCAAAGAGGTTGAATTGGTAGTGGTCACCAAAAATGTATTCAGTATATATACAGCTACTCCACCCCCTCTGGTAGGTCAGTCAGTTCAGAAGACAATATAGGACGGAATGTTTATGGCACAATTTAGAGTAGAAGGGCTGAGCCAGGTTTCGGTTACTAACAGTAAGTCAGGCATAGTATGCAGGGGTCAGGACTGAATGGAATCAAACTTTTTCAGAAGACTACAAACATTAATATAAAGGAATTTTATATCCTTGAGGTGAGCTAAATCCGAGGGAGCTGTTATCAAAGTGAATGGTCCAGGGTTCAGTTCGACACTGCCCGAAGAGAGTAATAATATCAGTATCATTTTACTCAGAGTACTTAGTAGCAGTTTAAGGATATGGGTACATTCTCTTTTGTGATGGGGAGAGAGAGACTAGATGAAGAGTAAGCACCTTGGTAACTAAGTGGTCCTAACACTGCATAGAGCAGTACCCTAGCCTCACAAAAAACTGAGTGGAAGAGGAACAGATGGGGTACGATTGGATGGTTAAAGTACTGTAAAAGGAAGACAGAGGTTCCAGGATTCCAAGGTGGCTGAAAGGAAGGTTCCAATAAAAAGAGGAAACCAGGTAGTGGATGGCAGTGAACGTCCTCCCCCAGGGAGATAAAATGAACTCCACCTGTAAACAGTCAGTATGTGACTCTAGGGGAGTGAGGAGGGAGATAGATACAATGTGAATTAATAATAAAGAGGTCTGCATTGTGTGGTCCTGGATACAGTAGGGAGTATAATGCCACCAGACAGACAGCAAAGTTTAAGTATTGCTGTGTGTAATGCAGGAATATAGCAGTGGTAACATGAGTGCTGTACAATGGTCATGAGAGGAACTGGAATAACAAGCTGCTCCATGGGAGCTGATGAGCTAAGCTATATTACGTAGACGGAATGCAAATATGCCAGAATGCAATCTAGTTACACTAGATAGGAAACGTGCTTGGCAAGAAACGGTGTTGCTATCACTTTAAGCTTGAGGAGCTGGCTGGCAGTAGCCTGTAGTAGTGAGCTAGTAAGCCGAGGTTTAAGTGTATTTAAACAAGACCAGGGGTGGGGGTGTGTGGGTGGGCTGAAAAAACAAGTTCCTAGGGCTCCCTTCCTGGAGATAATCAGTCCCCGAGGGAGAATCCATACCTGGGCTTCTGTGAGGGGCTGGTGGCTTCAGACCTGAACTGTGGATGGCAGTCTGGCAGGTCAGGTTCATCAGAGAACCACGGCTGTGGCACTCAGACCACCTGGGCTTCTGTGAGGGGCTGATGACTTCAGACCTGGATTGCAGATGGCAGTCTGGTAGATCAGGTTTGTCAGAGAACCATGGCTGTGGAACTAGGACCATCTGGGCTTTTGTGAGGGACCGGTGGCTTCAGACCCAGATCACAGATGGCAGTCTGGCAGGTTGGATTCATCAGAGAACCACGGCTGTGGCACTCAGACCACCTGGGCTTCTGTGAGGGGCTAGTGGCTTCAGACATGGACTGTGGATGGCAGTCTGACAGGTTGGGTTTGTCAGAGAACCTCGGCTGTAGCACTCAGACCACCTGGGCTTCTGTGAGGGGCTGGTAGCTTCAGACCCGGACTGCAGATGGCAGTCTGGCAGGTCAGGTTCATCAGAGAACCACAGCTGTGGCACTTGTATCGCCTCCACCAGTGAGATCCTTTTGGCTGGGTGCCGCTAGGATGCTTCCCCACAGAAAACAAGCACAGTTCCCCCCTCAATGGCAGGGACCCCAAGAACACAATACCCTCCCCACTTATCACTCCAAACAAGCAATGAATAACAGTACCACAATAAGGGCAAAGTATTCAGCAATTGCAAATAAATAATAAAGGGGTTTATCTGGGGCTGGAACAGGGTCTGGGGTGGAGAAAGCTTAGTTAAAGATAACAATAACAGTTTTGACAGTTCTGCATTACAACACCCACCTCTGGTATGCAATATCATAGGCCCCACCCCCACCCCAATGGTACGCTAGGTAAAGCCATCATCCTCCAGGAGCTCCTGAATAGTCTGGAAGTTGCAGGCCTGTGTAAGAGGATGCAGAATGATGCTTCAAAAAAACAGAAGAATGAAATCAGCTGCTACTGGCTTTCACAGTCTGTATTTGTGGGCATAGATCTAGGATCACCCAGGATGCCCAGGATTTAACTATATCTCCCAAATGATTGATTGATTGGTTGGTTGATTTGTAAACTGGTGACCCAGAATGACACACACTAAACCAAGGCTCATTTCCAGGTGTGACCTAAGTGAAGGGGTACATGGTAGGCAAGGTACAGAAGTCCAGAATATAATAGGTACAGTGGTATAAAGAAGAGAGTAGAATGCTCAAAAATACAACTGCACAAATAGTCACAGTTCAAAGTTCCAGTGGTGCAAAGGGAATACATAGTGCAAACAATAGGCAAATAAAATAGAATGCAAATACACTAACGTATGGTAGGTTTTCCTGAGACTAACACACATCATAAACCTGTAGCACAATCTACAGTAGGCTACAAGGGCAAAAGACCAGGTGAAAAAAAAAACGGGAAGGTTATTTGGGACAAGAGGTGACTTATGTTAGAGGACAAGTGGGTGGATACCCGGGGATGGGGAAACAAGAACTGGGCTGCTTTAAACAAGGAGGGGGAGCCATGAAAATGGGAGTAGAAGAGGCAGAGGCCAGGAAAACAAAGAGGAAAGGAAATCTCATGGGTGTTGGAGGGGAGGCAGATTTCAGATTTATAACTAAAATAGTTGTAAAATGTATTTGGGTGGTACCAAGTACTCATAACTTTCAGTGACAAGTGCAGTGCTGGCTCTGGGGGAGCATCTTTCCTGCTCACGCAGATGGAGTCTCTGTGTAAAGATGTGGAAAACCTAATCCACTCTCAGTGATTAAAGGCCACGATGATTCTGGTGATATTGGTTCCTTCCTTACTGAGGCAAATGGCAGCAGTATAATGGTGTGGTGGACCCAACACCTTGCCAGTGGTGAAGGTAATGGGCCATGATCTTTCTGGTGACACGGGTTCCTCTTCTCCTCACATGGGATCTTTTCTTCACCTACCCTAACAGGTTGGCAGTCACTCTGGACCTAAGGCAATTCAGTCCCCTCTCAGGACAGATCTTCACAGCAATCAGAAAGGGTAGCAGTTAGCCACCATCATAGAAAGATAGAAACATGGATTTTGTTTGCAGAAAAGGACCACTTGGCCCACCCAGTCTACCCAGATGTTCCCTACCTACTCCCTCTCTGCAGACTCTGATTGTTCTCCAGTGACCCTTTCTTTTCCTGCCTATTTACCAGTATTCCCCTATGACCTCCCACTGTTTTCTCCCCCACTACCTCAGCTGGCAAACTGTTCCAGGTGTCTATCACTGTTTTAATTTATTTATTTATTTGCTTTTAGTAACCGGGTGGGTGCACTAAGCATAAGAATGTCTATTTTCAGGCACGACCCGGGAGAGAACAGTTTGAAAAATACGTAAGTGTGCATGTGACACAGCACATGCAGTAATAGAGCACAACAAAGTAAACAAGTTTACAAGTGATGCAGCTACAATACAGTATGTACTGGTAAATGCAATTCAAAAACAATGTGAGAAAACAGACACTGCAAGTGATAGCATACATAAAACAAAAACAACACAAAACAAATTAAGTGCCAGGTTGTGGTTGATGAAAAATGAGGAGAGAAAGGAAGAGTGGTGGGAAGCACAGAGAAAAGGGTTGGAAAAAGGAGGGAGAGAGAGGACATGTAAGGAGGGAGTTTACTTCCTCACATCCCTCCAGAACTTCCTCTCTTCCAGCTTCATTGTATGCCCTCTTGTTCTGGTGCACTCGGTGTACATGTGTACAGCTGGAGATGCACTTGGAGGCTTTCTCTATCTATGAGCCATTTCAGTCTGGTTTCAGAGGGCATCACAGCATAGAGACTGCACTTGTCACAATGCAGAATGATCTTCTGGTTAAAGATAGAGGGGAATGTTCCATCTTGGTTCTCCATGATTTCATCACCTTTTGACACTGTAGATCATGGGATTTTAACAGACAGGCTGAGGGACTTGGTGGGGCTTGATGGGATTGTGTTGAGGTGGTTCAAGTTCTTCCTTTTCAGTAAGGTGCAGCAGGTTGCATGGGGGAATTTCCTCTCTCGACCAGCTGCCCTGACCTGTGAAGTCCCTCAAGGGTCAGTTTTGTCTCTTATGTTACTTGTGGTGTACATACTGCTGCTGGGAGAAGTGATATGGAGGTATAGTCTGCAGTTTCTTGTTATGCTGATGATACTCAGCTGTACCTAAACTACCTATCATTTGCCCCAGTGGAAATAATGCAGTGTGTGTGCTAAATGACTGCCTATCTGTGATCAGTTACTGGATGGCCTCTAGCTGGCTCAGGTTGGACCCAGACAAGACTGAAGGGCTACTAGTAGGCTTGGGTATCAGAGGGGCAACTGGCTTGAATGGAAGGGTGGCCAGTTTACATTTTGGGCCTACTCAGCTTATAGCCAGAGATAGGTGAAGAATCTGGGCATCATTATGGATCACAAGCTGACTGTGGAATATCAAGTGTCTGCTGTGGGTGTAGTGGTTTCTTTCATCTTAGGAACATCGTCCAGATCAAGTTTTCCTTAGCCCTCATGACCTGAAATACCTGGTGCATGCCTTCATTTTTTTTTTGAAATTCTCTTTTTATTCATTTTACTTAACATCAAAGTAACAATTGTAAACACAGATCAAATGCAACCAGGTAAACAAATGATCTCAAGAAAATACATGAGATATAAACCACGAAATAATCCTACCTCCCCCCACCCTCCCCCACCCCTAGAAGGTGTCACCGCTTAGGAAAAGAAAGAAAGAAAATGAAGAAAGGGAAAAGGTAATTTCTTATAACAAAAATCACGGCCTACTCATAAGATCCAGAAAGGATCAACTCCAGTGGCGTTTGGTCTCTGGCTAAAAAGAAAAACCCAAGGCACGAGGAGGGAGGCTTATCAAACAATGATAATTGGTATCTATATGGTCGTGGAGTTAAGGATCAGTGAAGATATAAAGCATAAAGCTTACCCCATTTCTTTTGAAAGGTGGGAAGGGCGTGTCTGGAACTGGCTATCAGCCTTTCCATTTTAAAACAAAGGGACATTTCTTCCACCCAGTCCATGTAGGAGATCTCTAAGGTCCAGCCAGTGGCATAACACTAGTCTTTGACTGCCATCAAATGAGAGCCATGTGGTACTTCCTTTCTTTGACATTGATACTGGAATAGATGCCCAGTATACAGATCTCTAACGTAAAAAATCTTGCAGACCTAGGATAGGATCTAAGTTGTCGCGATGGATTTCATAGTGAGGTCACCTTGGGCAGTGCCAGAACATGTGGAGGATACTCCCCAAATCCTTACCACATCTAATGCAGTTGGGAGAACTAGAGCTGTCAAATTTCGCCTTTTTCAAAGGTGTATAGTACATATTGTTAATGATATAAAATTGAATAAGCCTATTCCTGTCAAGGTTATTATATGTGTACAGGTCTTTCCAAACTTGGGACCAAGTGAGGAAGGTCCTGGGATCAAAGAGACCCAAATTTTAGAGCCCTAACACCTCTGGGAAATTGATATGCATGAGATGTAAATATAGCTTAGATACCCCATGGGGCTTAACCGCACAGTCTTTAATTTGAGTTAGAGGAGTTGATCTCCGAGTCAACAAGTGACTGCCAAATTCTTTATTTATGAAATGTCTTAATTGATATAGTTTGAAAACCATTTGTGAGGGATGCTTAAAGCTGATAGCATCCATCCGCATACTGAGACTGTTCAGATATATATAAGTCCTCCACCAGACATCCCTGAATTTGGGGTAACCATAGCGGAGGCAGCCAACTAGTCCCAATCTTAATGTTGGGGTTGGAAACCAGTGGTTGCCCTGGGTCTTTGGTGTGTCGGATTTTGGCAGTAGTATAATATTGATTCAGAACTTTCACCGATGTACCCACTGCCGAGTTTTGGATATCAATAGGCAAAGCCGAGAAGTTGCAGTAAAACAGGCTAGAGGGGTCTATGTTGTGTTGCATCATGAATTTGAGATCTAAACTGAGCCATAAAGTTACGGAGTTAGCTTTACAGTCACCGAGCCATTTACCCGCTTTAACCAGATGGCTAGCCCAGTAATAGTATTCAAAATTTGGTAGGCGGAGACCGCCTTTATCTTTGGGTAAACAGAGTTTATGGAAGCTTCTAGGTGTTTTTGGTTCCAGATAAATCTAATCAGCATTGAATGCATTTTTGAAAAAAGACTTTGGGAAGCCATATATCTAGTAGATTCAAGGGGTAAAATAAACGCGGAAGGACATTCATTTTGACAATGCTAATTCTTCCTCCTAACGATAAGGGAAGTTTGTCCCACCTATTTAGGTCGGATTGGATTTTGTCCACTAGGTCATCCAAATTTAGTTTTTTAACTAACTCTGAGTCCCGGGCCAAATAAATACCTAGGTATCTAAGATGGGATGGGGCCCATTTCATGCCGAATTGGGTCATGCTGGACTGAAACGTGTAAGAAGTGCATGCCTTCATGATATCTAGGCTGGACTATCGTAACTATCTTTATCACAGGCTATCTGGAGTTTTGATGCACCGCTTGCAGCTGGTGCAGAATGCTTGCTGCTAGATTGAATGCTGGAGTCCCTTGCTCCGAGCTTATCCCTGCAGCTCTGCAGATGCTTCAAGATTGGTTTGTTAACATACAGAGCCTTACACAGTCTGGGTCCTGACTACATAAAAGAGATCCTTTGTCCATATGCTCCTGAATGCACTCTCTGTTCTTCAGAGACGGGCCTCTTGAATGTCCCCAGATCATGCTTAAAGCTATCTGGGGATCTCTCCTTTGCTGTAGCTGCTCCAGTTTGTTTTGGAACCAGCTGCTGCAAGAGCTCTGGGAGGCTTCCTCGGTTGAAAGCTTTAAACGAGGGCTAAAGCACAATCTGTTTATAAGAACTTACCCTACTATTCTCTAATCAGGTCCTTGTATCTGTAAAAAATGCAGTGTATTATCTGCTGCTGTTGTTGTTTGTATTAAGCTTGCAGGATTGGGTGCCTAAGAAATAATTTCATTACTACTACCTCCTCATTTGAAACAGACACTCTCCTCCAATACCCTGTTAACCCCGGTGAGGTATTTGTGGGTCTCTATAATGTCCCCCCCTCCCCCTCCCCTCCTCTAGAATGTACATGTTGTGATCCCTCTGTCTCTCTCTTCACAGGGTTTCTCATGCAGCCCTCCACCATTTTAGTTGCCCTCCTCTGGACTGCCTCCACTCTGTCTATGTCCTTTCTGAGATGTGGCCTTTAGAACTGGACACAGTACTCCAGGTGGGGGCTTACCAATGATCGATACAAGGACAACACCGCCTCCCTCCCTCCTCCTGCTAGTGATACCTTCCCTGTGCACCTCAGCATCCCACTGGCCCTGTCTACTGCCTTACCACACTGCTCTGCCACTTTAAAGGTATCAGATATTCTGCGCAGTCACCATCTGCCATCCTCCTTTTTATTTATTTATTTTAATTTTCGGATACATCCTTTGAGCTCAGGGCTTGCTTACAAAGGTTCTATGTCAAGGAGAACAATACAATGACAGACAAGCATATTAGGTATACAGCAGCAAGTATGAATTTACAGAGCACATAACATCAGTAGTCAAACCAAATACAAGTAACACTATACAATAAGATAAAAATGTGACACGTAGATGAACTATAAAAATAAAGAAGGGTATAGAGATCCACAGGCCAGAACCTAGAGATGTGGGATTGTCACAATTGTATCAATAAAGTGAGGATAGGAAGCAGGCCAGAACATGAAAGATAGGTACAAAGTGGTTAGGGAGGAGTTAGGAGGAGGTTCCATGGGGAGGGTACAGGGTAAAGGTGTGCAGTTGAGGTTGGGTATGCAGTGGGGAAGAGAAAGTAGAAAGAGGAGGCTGGTGGCAGGGAGATGAGGGGGATGTAAAAGGGTCAATTAGAGGTCCCTGGGATAAGGATGGGGTGAAATGAAATCAACTTAACTAAAGCAGAGGGGAAAAAGCAGTCTTGCGGGTGAAGAGTTTGAGGTCATTTAGCAATCACAGCTGCTGGAGGTAGCTAGGTAGTGCTTCAGTTCTTTTTTAAAAGAGCTGATGTTATTGGAGTTGGCTAGTTCTGCAGGGTGTTCATTAATCCGATGTGGGGCTCTGTAAGCAAAAGCACTGAACGAGAGAGGGTCCCCTGAAGGGTGCAGATAGTGAGCATTGTGTAGCACCACTGGTGCAGTGCTGGGTTTCAAGAATTGCAGTAGGTTGCGGATGGCTGGCGGGGTGAGACCAAGAAGCGCTTTCTTTCCCATGAGGCATAGTTGGTACTTTACTCACCCTGATAGGGTTAGCAATTGTGTTTTGGCATACAGCTTTTTTGTCACCTTTTTTTATCCTCTGATCTCCAGTCCCTTAGACCTCTCTCCAGTGGGACACTCAGACCGACTGTATCCCATCCAGCCTGACGCTGAACAGTGGGAAGCCCAATCCACCCACCCCCAGGAGAGGAGAGCAGTCCTTTCGATGCACAACCCTCTTCTGTCCCTGCCGACCCCTGATGACCCGAGCTTGTTACCGAACCTGGGTTGCCAGCATGGCGTGAGGGGCTGCATCCAGCACCTCAACCCTCAGTGCCACCAGGCAAGCTTTGGCATACAACTTGCACATGTGAGTGAGCCTGTCAGCACCCAGAATGAGTTAGCAGGCTTTGTTGAGTGCTGTTTTGACATGCTTTAGGGCCATGTCGGTGGCAGCACTGTATACAATCAGCCCATAGTAAATAAGTGAAAGGACTGAGCTGGTGATGATAAGGTGCAGGGCAGCGAGGGTTAGGTAGCTCCTGTGCTTATACAGGATTCCGTGCTTGACATTGACAGCCCTGACTATGCTGTCAATAGGTGAGAAGAAGGAGAGTCGTTGATATGTACTCTGAGGTACTTGAATGTACTTACTTGCTCGAGGGCTTCATTTTTTTATTGACTGTGTTGAGACTGAGGGTTTTCTTTTCAGAGTGTGGGCCGGTGAACAGCATTATTTCAATTTTTTTACAGTTGAGCAGCAATTTGTGTCTGGTGAAGCAGTCCTCTAACTGGTAGAAACTGTTTTGCAGGTCCTGGGAGAGAGGATCTAGCTGTGGGCTACGATTAATGATTACAGCATCATCCACGTAGAGGAAAATTTTGTATGTGCAAGTTTCAGGGAGGATAATGAGAAATAGACTAAACATCAAGGGTCCCAGGATGGACCCTTGGGGAACCCCTAGTGAGACCTTCCTGGGACTGGACAGCACAGAGTCTATCTTCATGCACTGTGTTTTGTCTGAGAGGTATTTAGAAAACCAACCAATGGAGATAAGGGATAGACCAAGTTCTAGTAACTTTTCTAGCAGTAGGTGGTGGTTTCTGTATCAAAAGCTTTTGTGAGGTCAATGAAAATTGACCCCACTAGGTGGCCGCTGTCAGCTGCATCATGCAGGAGGCTTGAGAACTTGATTAAGGTGGTGTAAGTACTATGGCATTTGTGGAACCCATGTTGTTTGGGGCATTGCAGGTTGTTTTTATGTAGATACTCATTCAATTGATCTGCTACTATCCTCTCTAGGGCCTTTGCAATGGTAATAAGATGGAGATGGGCCTGAAATTTGAGGTACTTGTGTGGTCCCCACGCTTGTGTACTGGTATGACAAAAAACACTTTCCAGAGGTTCAGGAAGTTACCAAGTGTGAGGGACTTATTAAAGATTTTGGTAATTGGGACTATTACCTCATCAAGTGCAAGCTCCACCATTTTCATATCTATGTTGTCGCTGGCCAAGCACGTTTTCCCCAATACCCTTTTGACGTATTTCTTGTCCTCAGAAATAGTTACACATTTGGGATAGAACTGTGGTATATTGTTCACTGGCTGGGTTGACAGGTGGGGTCCAGGAGCTAAGAGGGCTTGTGGTGACAGGTAATCGGTAGGTGGGATGGCGCTGAGGTCCATGAATGCCACGTTAAAGGCTTCAGCAATGGAAAGGGGGTCCCCTTAGTGAGAGTGATGTTGATATTTAGAAGTGAAGGGGGGGGGTTGATCCTTCCCAATCAAGTATTTAATGTTACTCCAGAAACCCTTACTGTTACCCCAGTTCCTTTCTATTTGTTTTTTTGTAGAAATTAACCTTAGCCAGCCTGATTACTTTTGTACATTCATTTCTGGCTGCCTGATCATTTTGAAAATCATGTTATGCCCCTGTGGCCTTCGTCTTATGCCAAAGGTTGTCTTGCTCTTTCATTTGCTCAATCAAGGCCCCCGTGACCCTCCATTTAGTGCACCCCCCACTTTCCTCTTTCTTATTGGTGCAAAGATTTTATTTATTTATTTAATTTATTTAGTTTTTGTTGACAGCATAAGTGCACTAGACACATTCTGCCTATTTTCAGGCATGACCTGGGGGAGGGGGATACACATGAATGTGACCTTGAACCAAATTAAGCTGTTGGTGATATTTTTGGTGAATATAATGAAGATATCACAAGCGGCATTAAATCTGGAGATGAAGAAATCTAGGGCTAGGTCAATGTCCTTGATATAATCAAGAGGTGACCAGTTGATCCGGACTAGGTAACTTTTGAAGGAGTTTAGGAGGCCTCTACGAGTACTCTGCTGATGATAATGGTGGGGCAGCCTTCACCCCTTGTTGGACCAATTGCAGAGAGTAGGTGAGTGATCACTCAGGGTATCAGGGAGAACTGTGACCTTGGATAGTTTTGAAGGGGAATTAGGCAGGACCCAACCTATGAGGGAGCTGGTACCAGTTTTGTAGTTGATTCTTGGCTCTCTAACCATTTGGGAGAGGTACACACTGGCAACCAGATCCTGTTGTGGGGTGGATTCAGGGGAGAGCCAGTTTATGTTGAAGACACCCACCATTAGTAATTCATTGTTCTGCTTCAGGGTCTTAGTGATGTCAGTTACTTTATCCAAGCCCAATTTTGCTTTTCCTGGTGGCGGGTAAACTGTGGCAATTGTAATGGACTTGCATTTGGCAGCACCAAGTAAATGTTTTATGGCCAGCAGCTCAAAGTTGGGGCTGTTGCTGACAAGGGGAGCACTAGGCCTTGGAGTGGGCTCTTTATAAAGACAACTCCCTTCCCTTTTGCTGGTTCTGTTTTGCCTGTAGATGGTGTAATCTTCTAGCATGATGGATGAGATTATTATTTGGGGGGAGAGCTAGGTTTCCATGAGGCAGATGACATCAGGCCTATACTGGGTGACCCAAGCCTGGAAGACAGTGAATTTAGACAGGAGGCTGCATATGTTCAGCGATGCAATCTTAATATGCCCATTTCCCATTGCTTCTTCCCCCAGCGAGTGCTGGCCCTGGGGTAGGGTGGATGTTCTCAGAAGCAGCAGGAGGATTAGGAGCAACTTTTTTGATGTGATACTATTGATGCAGAATAGCACTTTTTTCGTGAGTTGCACAGAATTAGGGTGCCTTGGTAGGGAGGGTAGCATGACGGTTACTGACAGGGTGGAGTAGTGGCAGTTTGATGCCCTCCTCAGTGGCTGTTTCACACATGTGATGCAGAGCAAATTGGGGGGGTTGGGGATTTTGTCACTGTATGAGACCTTACTAGTACCTGTGGGATGCCAGAGTGGATGGCTCATTACTGGTGCATGCCTTGGGCATAGCGGGAGGTTACGGGGGCGGGGCTTGAGGCACATCAGTTAGTATTATTAGCAGTGTAGCAGCTAGAATGGTTAGGGTCTGCATTGTGCTCATGCAGACTAAAGGGTAACAAGAATGAAAGGATAGATATGTAATCTGCACTAAGTAAGCAGACTACGATGGGACAGTGGGACAGTGGGACAGTGAGGCTTATGTTAGCCCTAGTGGCCCAGTGCTATAATGAACAAATGGGAAAATCAATACTTAAAATAAATAAATTAAAAGAGGGAGGGAAAACATGCCCAGCAATGTCCAATCATGTGACTTAGGTTGACTATAAATGTACATGCCCACTTAAAGTGGGTGGGGGGAACTGGACAAGAGGGTAACAATAAAACAGAAGCAGTTCATGTAAAGCAGGGACACAAATTTCTAAAGCCAGGTTCTATCCTGCACAGGAAAACATGAAGCTGCAGAGAGGCTGTATGGCAAGTACTGCAAGCGCAGTAAGCACTGGAGAGCAGTGGCAATGAATCAGGAGGAAGGTGCAAAATTCAAAAGGAGAGCAGCGCAGCTGTTATTTGCATAACTTCAGACTCCAGGGGTAGTCGCGCGGGTGGCTGGCCGCAGCGGGAGGTTATTTGTCCTCAGAGTGTGGATCTTCGGGGAGCCCTTATCAGGGGCTGTTCTTGGCCCAGAGTCCTGAGGACGAAAGTAAAAAAAAATTAGAAGTAGAACCACTTAAGTGGCAGCACTGAGCAGGACTAATCACTAGTCAGGGGGAGGGTTCCAGCAAAATAGGGATGTTAATGGGAGAGGGGAGGGTTGCAGAAGAAGGCTGTAAGGAACATTCCAAATGGAGGCAGATAGAAATTTAGCAGGATCTGAGTTACAGAAAGAAGTTTTAAATTCTGAGCAGCAGCCATGCGGGAGCTTGAATGGGAGTAGATGGGGGGGGTGAGGAAGGAGAGGGAGAGAGACGAGCTACAGGACAGAGCAGATGAAAAAGGAGAAATGGACTTAGCAGAATACTGGGCGCAGGTATAAGCACTAATAACTCTTGACACAGGATTAATTAATAGCAGAGTGAACTAAACTAATAAGTAGGCTCCATAAAGAATTTAACAGCAAAGTACAATGAATATTTCCCCATTAACAACAATCAACCAAGAGGGTAACAATAAAATAGAAGCAGTTCAAGCAAGTCATGTAAAGCAGGGACGCAAATTACTAAAACCGAGTTCTATACTGCACAGAAAAAAATAAAACTGTAGAGGGGCTGTGTGGTAAGTTACTGCAAGCGCAGTAAGCACTGGAGAGCAGTGGGGACGAATCAGGATGAAGGTGCAAAATTCAAAAGGTGAGCAGTGCGGCTGTTATTTGCATACCTTTAGGCTCCAGGGATAGTTGGGAGGGTGGCTGGCAGCAGCGGGAGGTTGCTTGTCTGCGGAGTGTGGATCTTCAGGGAGCCCTTATCAGGGGCAGTGCTTGGCCCAGAGTCCTTCAGGCTCCAAGGGTAGCTGGGCGGGTGGCTGGCTGCAGCAAGAAGCTGCTTGTCCATAGAGTGCGGATCTTCTTATCCACACTATCCCTCCCCTTGCACTCTTGTTCTTGCTTATGTACCTAAAGAAAGTCTTGACCCCTTCTGCCACCCCTTTGGCTCTACTTTTTTCTGTTTACACCTTTGTTTGCTTCACTGCTCCCTGCTTCCATCTGTTTTACCTGGTACACCTCCCTATCCTCCTCTCAGCAGAAGCATGTAAGGCAACTTCTACTCCTGTATACTAAGGCCCTGCAATGGCATTTTAGCTGAAATAAATCCCACTTTTGGCACTTCCGTCTGTAAACAGACAGCTGGCACTTCTGTGTTCTACAGTTTATCTTACAGGACTATCAAAAGCTTCTTCAGAATACTCTTGCACACACGCAATGCCCCATTGGCAGGCAGTAGTCACCAGATCTTCTCTGACTGACTGACTGCAGCCATGCTAGTCCTGATCTATACTACAACAAAGATGGTGCTCCCATTCAGTCCAGCTTCTTTCTGCATTCAAACTATATCTTCTGTCCCTTTGTACAGCTTCTGTCAACAGACTCAGAGTCTTCCAGGTCCATGCTGATGTATTGTGGGGCCAGGAGGAATTTGTGGAGTTCAGGAGTGCCATCAGTAGTTCCTGGTGTTAGCTCATGGGTGGATGCTAGTTTAGTGCCTGAACAGTTCTCTGGTTGCAAGTTATTATACAAAGGTATTTGGGAGCACTGGGGGCCAGAATACCCATAAACTGCTCCCTTCCTGTAACCCTTAATAGGAAATATGTCCTCTTTCCAATACGCATGTATCCAGGCGATTTTTAAATTGAGACTTTGTGCCTGAACATAACTTCTTCTGGCAGCTTATTCCAGGGGGCCACTGCCCTCTGTGTAAAAAAAGCTTTCCTTCTATTTGTATTATGTTTTATGTGCTTAAGCTGGAGAGGGAGACCCCTGGTTCCTTTACCATCATTTTTAAATTGGAGATTTAGTTCATTCAGAATATAATCATCCCTCATTATATTGAAACATAGGAGCAAATCTCCTCTAACCCTTCTAGTCTCTAGCGACATGACTTTTAAGTATTTTGATTGCCCATCATAGGGCATATATTTAATATTATATATCATTTTGGTTGCTTGTAGCTCAACACTTTCTATGTTGGCCACAGCACCTTTATAAATTGGACCCAACACCAGGGCCCCATAATCCAGTACTGGCCTAACATATGCCCTATACGGGGGCATAATCACCTCCCTATTTGGACTCCTAAAATTTTTCTTTATGTTCCACAACACCCGTTTAGCTTTTACAATCTGTTTATTAACATGTGAGTGATAAGTCAGTCTGTGGTCAATCAGAATTCCCAAATCTCTTTCTTCCTCAGATTTGCGGAGTACACTTCCATTTATATAATGGTCTTGCGTGCTGTTTTGACATCCAAGGTGAATGACACAGCACTTGTCTATGTTAAAAGTCATACCCATAGATGATGCCCATTCACAAATGCCATCCAGGTCTTCTTGCAGACCCCTTACCCCTTCTGGGTCAGATACCACCCTCGCCAGTTTGGTGTCATCCGCATACTTACTGATCCAGCCTCCTCCGTCCTTACCCATATTACACATAAATACCCTAAAAGCTAGTAACAGCAGTCTCATCAGGGTAGTATCCTTTAATGCACAACCTCTGAGTTCTCCCACCCAGCCAGTCCCTTATCCAGTGCATCATTCTGTGGTCTAGCTTGGTATCAATAAGGCAGCAAAGAATCTGTAGGTGGGGATCTTTATCAAATGCCTTTGCCAGATCTAAGTAAATACAATCCACATCCTGTCTTTTGTCTAATGCCTCTGAGATTTTTTCATAAAAGCATAGCAGGTTTGTCAAGCACGACCTCCCCGCCACAAAACCATACTGCTCACTATCCATCTGATCTGTTTCTTTAAGGTGGATGTCTCTTGCATTTTTAATACTGACTCCATCAGTTTACCTGGCACCGAGGTCAAGCTAATGGACTTATAATTTGTACAATCCGCCCTGTCCTCCTTTTTCTGGATGGGCACCACACTCGGCCTCAACCAGTCCCCAGGAACATAACAGCTCATGAGTGACCTATTAAAGAAGATAACCAATGGGTCTGCTATATTAGGGGCTAAAAACGTTAACATCCTATTTGAGATATTATCTGGCCCTGCGGAATTTGTATTTTTTAAGGAAATTATTTTCTTTAGTACTACCTGAGTAGTAATTTCAATGGGTCTCTCCTCATTTGCCCTAAAGTCTATTTGAGTAGTCTGTGTACTGGAAAATACAGTATTAAAATAATCATTAAACAGGTTTGCAGCTGCTACTGGATCTGTAACTATCTCCCCTTCTTTTTTTTATTGAGCATAAGTTATGTTTGAACTTTTTTAAGGAGTTTGCATAACTGTAAAATTGCTGCATATTCTCTTTGTTGGCTGTAGATGCCATACTGACCTCCCCTTTTTTATTTTTTTCTTATCATCTTTTTACATTTATCCTGAGCAGTTTTATATTGTTCCCATAAACGGGGGTTCCCTATGTTGTCTTTGTATGCGTTATACAGTTTCTATTTTTTTTTACCAGTGCTAATAATTTACTAGTTAACCATTTTGTTTTTTTCCCCTTATATTATAGACTTTGGGTTTTTTGGCATGCTTGTCACATATACTGAACAGTTCATGTTTAAATGTATTCCACATCTTTTCCATGGTTTTGCTGTCAAGTTTACTTTCCCACTTTATCTTTTGGAGATCGTTATTAATTTTATTAATAGCAGCAGTGGTAAATTTATATACAGTATCTCTCTGTGTCCTTTAATGATGGGAATATATGGTCTAAAAGGAAAATATATTATATTGTGGTCACTGTGACCCAGAGGGGGCATAACAGAACAAGATGTGATATTTATTTCCCTTGTCACCAGGATTAGATCTGATATGTTGTTTCCTCTAGTGGGGACTTCTACATGTTGGGTCATATCTCCCTCCAGGCATGACTCCAGAAATTCTAAACTCTGAGGACATCCGGCTTGAGTGTTTTCCAATTAATATCCCCATAGTTAAAATCTCCCACCAGCAAAAGCCTTCCCTTTTCACAAGCCTTTTTTATCTCATTATTTATTTCTTTGAATGTCTCAATATTAGTTGTAGGAGGCCTATAGCAAACACCAATAATAATATATGAGTGTATATTGGTTTCTATCCTAATCCAGAGTGTCTCGGGTCCAGTTCCCCCCTTTTTTATTTTATCTGAGATATCAGTAGACTTTAGGGTACTAGATATATATGCTGCTACCCCTCCCCCCCTTTTTATCTTCTCAGTCCAGATGATACATGTCGTATCCAAGAATATTTCTTCCCCATACGCCGTCCCCAGTGCACCATGTTTCCGTGATGAAAGCCATGTCAGTTCCTTTCCCTAGTTCAATTCCTAGCTCCCCCATTTTATTGCCTAGGCTTCTTGCATTCAGAAGTATGCAATGAATGTCATTATACTGTTTTTGTTTTATTTTAGTCCTCATAGGTTTTACAGTTTGAAATCCAAGGTACCCCCGTACCTAGTTTAAAGTCCTCAGAATAGTGTTTTTTTTGCAGTGGCAAGTGTGTGAGTGCCTGTGCTGTTTAAGTGTAACCCGTCTTTTTTGTACATAGTTTTAGTACCGTAGAAATCTTCACTTAGGTTTGTGTATTCCAGACCCTGGTTACTACAGCCATTCATTAGTCTAGTATTGACTCTCTGAATGGTATTATTTTTTTCAGGATCGCAGCCGATCAGTGGGAGTATACCAGAAATAATAGGTGTCTGTCCTCTATCTTTGATGTTGTCAGTACAGTCAAATGATTCCGCTAGTATGTCCTTCTCATGGTCTTTTCCGATATTATTGCTACCCACGTGTAGTACTACGAGTTGTGTGCTAGGTGTGTAGTAGGTTAGTTTTGGAGGCGACATTTAATATCCTTGATCCTTGCCCCGGGGAGACAATTTACAGTGATGTGACATTTATCATCCTGTGTTACAATAGTATCTGTGTTTCTTAATATTGAATCCCCTGTAACCAGAGCTTCTACTTTTCTGGGAATTTCATTTGAAGGGTGGGTTAGAGTCTGTTTCCAAGATTGTACTGAGGGGAGAGAATCTATTTTGCATGGTTAGTTCAGATGGATAGAGCACTCTTCTATGTTTTGTTTGTAGACCCCTTAGACACCGTTGCCCAGCTGCTCAAGTCTGAGTCCTCACATGTGGTAACCCAGCCCTCTGTGTCTGATTCACCGCTTGACATTTCGACTTGAGGCCCAATGCTAACTTGTTGTATAGTAGCATCCAGTACACTTTGGGTTGTATGAGGCATGGCACTTTGGGAGCTATTTACCACCGTACCCATACATTGTAAAACTTTTATTTCATCCTTCAATGCTACTAGTTCGATACATTTTTGACATGTTGGACTGGTAATGCCTAGGTTCAGAGTACATATAGTGCACATTACATTTTATCAGTTCTCCTTCTTGGCATAAAGAATCGAGTCTTCAATGCATCGCTTACCTCGGGTATAGTCCCGGACATCTGGAAGATGCTAAGGTCATCCCTGTGCCCAAGCAAGGGGACCAGAAAAGACCTTAAGAACTACTGCCCCATAGCAATCCTATCAGCGATCAGCAAACTTCTGGAAAAGGTAGTCGCCTCTCAGGTCACCCATTACCTACGGACCCACAACCTACTCTCCCCTGCACAGCATGGGTTCAGAAAGGGGCATAGCACCTCCACGGCCCTAGCAGTTGTTACCTCTGAGATCAGGTCCGCTGCTGACCGAGGCGAACTGACTGGGACCATCTTTGTTGATCTCTTGAAAGCCTTTCATCAGGTAGACCACGCACTACTGTGTTCCTCTCTCCTACCACTTGGCTTCTCCTCCCCCGCCCTTGCCTGGATCAGTAATTATCTCATGGGCAGGCAGCAGTACATCAAGTTCAACAAGGCCCTGTTTGAGCCTGCCCAGGTAAACTGCGGAGTCCCCCAGGGCTCTGTCCTGGGGCCTCTCCTGTTCTCTCTCTCGCTTCATAAATGAGCTACCCTCAGCTCCGGCTCTTGGGTCCTCAGTGCTGTATGCAGATGACGTAGTCATCATGTCCAGTTCCCAGGACATCTCTACCATCAACACCAAACTAAACTCGGACTTTGACCAAATCCAAATATGGTTGCAGGACCATAAACTTATGATTAACCTGCAGAAGATGCAGGCCATGCTCTTTGGCTCAGCAACCAAGTTAAAAGCTGCCCCAGATTCACTACAGATTTCTGGGGCCAATGGGTCCCCACTGCTAGTTGCAGACTCGGTCAAGTACCTGGACATGACTCTTGACCCGCAACTGGATATGAACATGTACATATGCAATTCATGTAAGGCCTCAAATTGCAAGTTGGGACACGCTTACAGAGCAAAAAGTTGTCTCACTCCAGCTGCCCGTCTCGCCTTAGCCAGGGAAGTCCTCCTACCTATGCTCTGCTATGGACTAGTCACCTTTGCTCAGGTTTCAAAAACTAGTCTAGTAAAGTGTGACTCAGCGTACAACAACATATGCCATTTTGCGCTCTCAGCCCCCCCGCCTCACTCACCGCTGTGAGCTCTACACCCGGCTTGAATGGCTCCCACCGGAAACTTACCACTCCTAAGTCATGGGCAACTTCATAAACAGTATTGTCAGAACTGCCACCCCCCTTAAACTTGCAGAGTCCCTCGTCCTAGCTACTTCCTCCTACAACCTGCGATCCAGTGACTCTCATGCCCTCCTGGTACCAAAAGCTTGCACACAAATGGGTGACCAAGCCTTCGCTGTATATGTGCCCAGGGTTTGGAACTTCTTCCATCAAGCACTCGCTCCTGTCCCTCCCACCAGAGCTTTAAAGCCTCCTTCTGGGGCTTTCTCAAAATGGCCTCCACCTGTCTCTGCACTAGACAAACCCTCTCAGCACTAGACAAACCTTCTCAGCCTGTGATGCCCCAACAAACTGAGATGCTACCTAAACAATATGACTTGGGCAGAGTACATCTGTGCTTATACACCTCCTATACTCACAGTTTACTAGAAAAATAGACCACTTAGGCCCATCTGCCCCACAGGGTGAGCATTATTACTGTGCACTCACTTATCTTCAGTGCTCCCAGATCAGCCCAAGCATTTTCCTGTAGCAGACCCTCATTTTTCCTGTATTTTCCCTGTAAAACCTTGATGAAATCCCTGTAGGTTTTCCTGTATGCCCCCGCCAATTTATTATTGCTATTGGCATCACTAGGATGGTAAATAAAATCACTACACCACATATTCTGTCTGTTTTAAGGGTTCTTATTTACTTTAAGAATTAAAACTGACCCAAAACATTACATAATTACATGACAGCTAAAAGATATTTACAGGTAACATGAAAACAAGCAATGGTGAAGAACTGACGCAAAGGAAGCACCGATACTGAACAGGTGGTATAAAGAGAAACACAGGCATATATATGTGCATACGTATAAAGTCTTAAAATGGTCACCCAGGAGTCACATTGTGCAAAGTTACTCATGAGCACCTGTCCTGAGGAGTGATGTGCAACGTTTCTTGAAGTCACATAGCATCCCATCCATGATGCAAATATATGCAGTCACCTTTAATATTTGTCCTTGCTTCTGCAGTGTTCCAGCATGGTCTTTGTTGGCTTAAATTTAAAGCAGTCCTCTTCTGTTTTATTGAAGGAAACATGCAGCAGTGCATTCAGTGTGTTTCCTTTCATACAGCTTCTGTCCTTTGTTTTGGTACGGTTGACATCACTAAATAAGCGCTCCACATCTGCATTTCCATGGGCAGAATTAGCAGTGCAGATATAAGCCTGCCAAGTAGGGGGAACCTCAAGACAATTGGATTCCTGGGATTTTTCAGGTTTCTGATGTGCTGCCAATACTCGTCAATTGGCAAGGTGGTCTTTTCCTCTGGGAAGGTCATCATTTCATATTCCAGTATTTCATCATCAAGTTGATCCCTGACTTCATCATTGGTTCCAATAATGTTGGGGAAACGGTCTGCCAAAGCTTTTAATTTAGCACTTGAGACATGTTGTTTCTCTGGGTTTAGTGCCTCCAGATGTTTATAGATGCCACCATCATAGTCTGCAAATGGCATTCTTCTTTTCACTTGCTGGCATGCCTCAATCCAAAAATCCTTTGCTAATGAAAGAAAGTGTAGAACTGTTTCTTCTTCCCCTTCCTCTTGTAGTTGCTGTACAAATGATTTGCAATCAGATTTTCCAAAAGCGACTTGGTCCAAAGGAAGGTGGTAGTCTGTGTTTAGGACATCAATGTCTTGAATTTGTGCAACTTCTCGAATAGTAGCAGTGGTTAGGAATTTTGACAGCAGTTTTTTGTACATAACCTCCAGCTCACGGAGAAGAAAGTGAATGTTTGGTTTTTCCTTCTGGAAAAGAAGATTGAACTCTAGAATGAGTGGCAATGCATAGTCCAGGAACATGAAGCACAGTTTTATTAGATTTGAACGTAAAGCAGTCCTGATTCCCAAAACTGTTGCACTTCTTTCACTCGAACTTTCAAAATAAGACTTCAGAGCCTGAAACTGTTCCACAATTCTCCCAGCCACTTGGGCAGACTGAGCCATCTGGTCTGACACGGTTTCAGAAGTTTGTGTGGTTTTGTGTTGGTGAAGTCCTGAAAGGTCTGCATTCTCTTGGCACTTTTCTTAAAATAGTACCAGATGTCTACAGGTAGGCTCTGTACTGTCAGGGAACACTTTGCAAGCGTCATTTGCTACGAGGTGGGCAACATGGCAGATGCAATGAATATTGAAGATGTCTGGCAGCTCTTTTTCAGTCTGGAGAGAACACTGTTTCTTACCCCTATCATCACATTCGCCCATCAGACCCAAACCCTACAATGTTTTCCAGGGGATTTCATCCTTCGTAGTTCTTCAGTGATGGCATTGTACAAGGTCCCTGCATCAAATGTAACTCCAGATGCAGAAGGTGTTCCCTGGACTTCAAGCAGCTTGTAAAAGCATGACCTCACCCATCCCTGGGCATCAAGGATGCGAGCAACTAGAGCCAGCTGCTTTGCAACAGTCTGATCATTGCTTTCATCGATGAGGAGACTGAAATGTTTTTTTCTCATTTGCTCAACAACAGATAGCTTGAGCTCTTCTCTAATTACATTCACCAACAGCGATTTTGTTTTGCTCTCCTTACAGGCAAACTTCTCTGCAATCTTTGAGTCCTTGAACATCACTAGGAACATCTCACTCATGTGGTTTGCCAGTGCAAATGGCAAGTGATGCTCTGCCACAGCCCTTGCCCACAACAATTCTGCTGATGCCACATCAGCATCCAGGGAACGTGCAAAAAACTTGCTGACCGTTGCATTTGACGAGAGTGATGTAAGCAGCTTCTTATGTTTTTTCTCCTGACCATGATCACGAAGATCGTTCTTCCCTCCAGTGGCAACCTTGATGTGTTTGTTGCAAGGACTAGAGAGAGAGAGAAAAGAAAAAAAAAAAGAGAAAGACGGGATTAATTTTGTAATTTACAAAACATTATCTCCTCCACCCACTCAAAATCAATCCTGACTGATCACTACACTGTTAGCACCCCTGGCTTACACTACCCATCTATTTTAATAATGGTGCATGTTCTCCAATACTTCTGTGCACCACCTCACACATTTTGCACCCCAAATGCATCTTAGAATTGTGCATATATACTTACACGCAGAATGCATGTTCTTCCCCTTTGTCACTCTTCTGGAGCCATCCTTTGAATTCTGGTTCAAGTTCCCAGTCTTTCCTGTAGCTCTGACGATACCTCATTTTCTTTGCAGGGGTGGAAGGTGATGGAGATCCAGATCGGACTCTTTGTGGAAGACATATCAACCAATGGATTCTGTCCGTGTTGCTGGTTCTGTTAAATACATAAAATAAAAAGTCTGTTGTGTGTTTCATAATCGTGAAAGAAGTGAATTTTTTCTTAAGCATGTATAAAGCATGATTGTATGCTCACCAGACTAAAGATCAAACTCTGGATCCCCAGGAAGCAGATGACAGCATAGTGTGCCACTGGATGGCATCCAATGAGGATTAATTGAACAGATGAAACCAGGATGAACAAATGAATGAACCAATGAATGAAAATGAAATGATGGACTAGACAGACTAGACACAACAATATTTTTAGTGACATCCATTGACCGAGCTCAATACAATGCTGCAGTGCTTATTAAACACACTTACACAGTGATGCTATTATCAAAACATGATCTTTGCATCCTGAATTGGCGACTTACCAATTTGATTTCAAAAGGAGGAGGTCTCTTGGTACTCACCTCAGGGCCCTGCTGTGAAGTCACCCAGCTACCACGTTGAGGTAGACCGTCCATTAGCTGGGTCCCTACTCTAAACTGTATCAGTCTCAAATGGCTAACCTTTACATAGGTGCATCAGGCCAAAATATGCTTACTCATGGTTTGGGACCCCATCCAATGTGCAGGTAACTGGTTGGGAGCTAGCTAAACTGATGAGAATGCCATACTTGATTCACAAATATTAGCTGCTCACCCTTGCTCATATACAAGTATGGCATGCATAAACAGAGAAACAATCAGACTAGTGAGGACACCCTGCTCCCCATCACCCCAGGGTAAATTGTGATGTTAAACATATTTTTCCAGCCCGAATTGGCGACATACTAATTTGATTTCAAAAGAGTGGGGTCTCTTCGTATTCACCTCAGGGCCCTGCTCTGAGTCACCCAGAGCTTGTTGAGGTCGACCACTCATGTAAGTAATTTACTGATGACTCAGGGGAAATGGGGTTCTGCCAAGTCTCCCTTCCCCAACCCACACTCCCTTTACTCTGCTTTTTGCTTTCTTATATTGTTTTTCTTCTAACAAACTTATTTTCTTTTTTCCCCCTACAGGTCTGCCAGAACGAGGGCACCCAACATATCAGATAAGTATAATTTTATTTTTACTCCTGTCCCTTCCATCCCTTTCATCCCGCTTAAGAACTGAAGATACTTTGTGACCCCTTTGCCATATTTTGTTTTCACAGGGTCATGTACACCACCTCTTTGGAGTACTACTTTGGCTCCCTAGGTCAGGTAAGTCACATTAGAATCACCCAACATAAATAAAACACAGGTATAAACTACTTTCTTATTTCATGGTGATAAGTAATTAAGCATGTAGTTTGACAATAGTGGGCAACGCTCTCAACCGTACCACATATGAGGAACGTTCCTCATTTTACTTCACGAAAACTCCGTGTTCCACATTGTGAGGACTTGTCCCACATTCAGTAGTAACATTTTAAAGCAAAAATCTATATTAAATGATGCAAAACTTATATTATTCAATTAATAACAGATTATCTGAACACAAATGCTAACATTTTAACACTGTTCTGAGCTTCCTAGGTAAAGATTTGCATAAGTGTTCCACATTTTGCTAATTTATTCCACATTTTGAAATGCAATGTTCCACATTTGGGGGACAAAAGGTTGAGAGGTATGATAGTGGGAGGAAAACCAAAGTGAGCTGATCATAGAGTTTCACACCGACAGCGAAACTACTAAAATAAGTGCCAGCTGAGCACAGTAAACCAGCATCCCTGCCTATTAGCCCACTCTGAAACCAGACCCGTTCTGGTCATGAGCACAGACCACCTCAAATTGCACAGCCAGATTCCACAAATTAAAGAAACTGCCAAAAGCAAGCCACAGCATAACAGGGAATAGAAGCAAGAGTAGGAATGCTGTACCTGTGGGGCAGAGGTTGGGGTGTGAGGTGGTTGAAGATAAGAACTGTACTCGTACTTTTTTTTGTGGACAGAATACCTTTTGTATGAATCCTAAGTATACAATATACTGTAGACAAAATCAAAAGTCAACTGGAGCCCATGTGAATCAAACCAGATAACTCAGACATGTAAACAGTTGCACTGAATCAGATTATTAAAAGAGACTGCATGTAAACAGCACCGCAGAAACTCACAGGTTTTAAGTTATCTGATTTCTTCAGCTATCTGATTACTTCTTGACATGTAAACATGGTGACTGACTCTTTCCTACCTATAACAGCTGCCACGAAGCTCAAGTCTGGTGATGTTACATCAGAATTGCGGAGCAGCTGGTACTATGCCTCTCAATTGTCTACCTCATGATACCCTAAATACTGCTCAGTCCCATTCACCCACAAAGGAAAAAATGCTGCCCATGAAAATAAGATGCTTTAAACTCCACGCTGAAGCAGACATTCAGAACACTATATTGCTCAGGCAGCATTTCAATTGTGCAAATAAAGGCCCGCTTGCAACAATGTTCGGAACATGTGTATCCCCCTATTAGATTGTGACCCACGTTCTACACAAACAACTTGCATATAAGAGAAATGCCTAGTGATTTGAAAGGACACTCAGGAAGGGTATTTTTCATGGTCAAAGAAACAGCAGGAATCAAAATAGTACTACTTTTTAAAAGGTAGCAGGAACAGAAAATCTCAAAAGGACAAAGGCATGCCACTATTTTCTTACAACTGCCCACAATGGGCAAGCAATGAGAGTTTTACAGTACAGCAAATATACCAAATTATAAGAAACTGTCAACACCCCACTCTCAAAACACTCAAATATTTTTTATCAAACCATCGGTACCACTAGTACATTTAACGTCTGTATTGTTTTTTAACTACATTTCGATCCATACAGATATAGGCCTGGCCATTGATAAGGGGCAAACATTAAATAAATTATATGACTGAGAATTTGCTGCATTTTAAAATGCACCCCGGATTGTTTCCATGAAACTCTTAAGTATTTGTTGGAGGAGGGGAAGAGTAAACAATGTAGCAGGGAAGTATTTACAATCTGATCAAGGGGTTTAAACCTTGCTGGGCAGGGATAACTACAGGGTATAATGAGAATGCACATTTTCAGTATTTTACCTGTAAATGCATCATGAATGCAGTAGTTAATAAATAAATCAATCATTTTAAGACAGTACCTCCATCAACATAGACCATTTATCTACACATTAGGGAGTACAAACCTTGAATACTAACTCTTAGATGCAGTTTAAAAAATAAGAGGATACTCTGTAACCCAAACCAAATGTTGAGCACTATTGCATTCCTGAGCCTGGACTTTTGAAATGACCCGGCATCGCTGACTACTGGCCCTTCTTTCCAACGCAACATTAAACATAGGTCCCTTCTGCCCATCTCTTGTGGCTGGCCTACATGGCACAATTATCATGAGAACTAGGGATATCCTTATAATCCTTGCCAACATTCTTCCTGTCAGTCATAATACAGGTCAACGTAACTCACAGTTAGGACCACCTGAGAACCAGCAGTCATGGCTAGCATGTGCCTTTCCTCCTAGAAAATAAAAAGTAAAATAAACAATCAAATGAATAAAATCTTCCTTTGGAATTTACTTCCACTGGGAAGAGTATTTCCTGATGCGCCATCGCCAGTCATCCCAGTTTCTTTTGGAAGTGAATGGCTTGTCTTCAGAGGGGCCACATGTGCACTCCCAGCGAGTCTAGCAGACATATTTACAATAACATTTTACTCTGTTTTAATACATTTCCTTATAAATATGCTCGTTTCCAGACTGTTTGCACAAGGTAGTACTCAATATTTTCTCCGACCTGTTGTTTGACACATACAACTACTGCTGCAGAACTAAATGCAGTTTTCATAAGTGAATCTTTTCTGAGTTATTTGCCTACTAAAATATAACGGCCGATTCCACCGGAATTTAAAACAAAATGTATAGGCTTAAATAAAAGAGCTAAGTAATTATAAGTTAGACAATAGAAAAGTAAAGAAGATGACAGATGCATTGTGTTTTGTTGTTTCTAGTAATTTTAGTGCATCACTGAAATGGGTTAGCGTACCACATGAACTTTTTACCTGCCTCAGTACAGTTCCGACTGCTCCCTTTGTATCCACCACTGACTCGCTGGCAAATACTGCTCTCCCTGCGGCTCCTGTAAAACGAAATAAAATAAACCAGTTCTGGTCCCGCTGCAGTGCCTGGATGATTGATCTCTCACCTCTCCGCGTCCCGACTTGCAGTGCTGTCCGCTCAGACTCCCGTCGTCTGAAGAATTTCAAACTTCCCGCGATCACCGGCTGTGGAGTTATATAGTAGGGGGGCTCAGTCGCTAGCCTATCAGGGTACTGGGCAGTCCAATTAGCCAGCCTGGAGCCATGAGGGGCACGCGTGGCTCGCGTATCAAGAGATGCCTCCAGCACATGATCACGCAGCTCCCAGGAGTCTCAGGGGCGCGTGATCACAGCGTGAGAGGTTGGGAGGCACCAATCAGAGGCTACTCGCTCTCTGTGAGACTCTCGGAGTCTCAGATGGCCGATTTCAGTGTGCCTTTGTTCCTTTGTCTCCCCCGTAGCACTGGCAACAAACCCCGTAGATGGAGGAAAATACAGATTTCCTCCCCGTAGCCCGTTTTTCGCTATAAATCCCCGCAAAATACGGGAATCCCCGTAGATATGGGAGCACTGTATCTTGCTGTGGGCCCTCTCTATCCTAATGTGACTCCTCTTTGCCTACCTGCAAGCCTTACATCATTGCTGCCTGGAACGATGAAACCACACTGTACTTCTTCCTACTGCCTGCAATGTAAATCCCTGCTGGTACTGTTGCTTGTATTGTCCCTGTGTGCTAATTCTCTTTAATGTAATCCTTTACTTGTTTTTGCCTGATGTTCATGTATGTACCTTGTAATCTCCCAGGTCACACCTGAAAATTGTTCATGTATGTACCTTGTAATCTCACGGGTCGCACCTGAAAATAGGCACTTTGCTGTCTAGTGTACTTACCCGGTTAACAAAAGCAAATAAACAAATAAATAGGTTTTGCAATTTACATGCTGCAGGCTCCATTTTAATTTAGTTGTATTTCAGACCATAAATTGTTCAAATCTTTAACTTTGATTACTTATCAGTATGAGTTATCTGCCCTGGCTGAGGTTTAGATGTAACACTTCAGAGCTTTTAACTGTCGTGTTTGAATGTGTTATCCCAGGTTATCTTCTATTAGAAATACCTTCTCCTCTTGTACCTTGGTCCCACAGGACACACAAGGCACATGCTCAGATACGTGTGTCTCTGTGCACACCGTCGTGCACTTCAGCTTGTGCCGCTTGCTGGCATGAGAAGTTTAAATAGGCCCACGAACCGGAAGAGCATCACTCGGCCTAGCGGTGTCTGAATGACTCAGTAAACCTTTATTTTAAATTTACATTTCAATTTCACTGCCCCCAGATCTCTTAATTACAGGCTAGAACTCTGTACTACTGCTCAAAACAGATTTCTGCATCCTGCTGCAAGTTTGTAGTCCACAGTATGCTGCCTGTGGACTACAGTACCCTTCCTGCTGTGTGCTTCCTGGTGCAACTGCATGAAAATAACTCCCCTCCACACGCAGATGACTCTGCTCAATAGAAAATACAAAAACAGGCTAATGTGCTGAAACCAGCTGCTTCCCTGCTTAGCTACAGCTTCAGTTAATATCCCAGTACTGACACTGTAGTGCAGTATGAGAGGGGTGCTGCACTTCTGAGGTGCCGTCTTTCGGATGAGACGTTAAACCGAGGTCCCATCTGCCTGGATTGGTGGTAGTTCAGGTGGATGTTAAAGATCCCATGGCACTTATCGAAAAGAGTAGGAGAATTTCACCGGTGTCCTGGCCAAATTTCTCTCATTCACTAAAAATACCACCGACAGCTTAATCTGGTTCAAGGTCAGTTGGCATTCATCTGTATCCCCCTCCCCCGGGTCGTGCCTGAAAATAGGCAGGATTTGTTTAGTGCACTTACCCGGTCAACAAAAATGAAATAAATAAATAAATAAATATGCTGGTCACAGCTAAAGCAGTAAAAACACACAGTCACGGCAGGACCTCATGTAGAAGCATTTAGGGCCGATCCTCCTCAAAAACTGCAAGGCTGTCTTCCGGTGCTTCCTAACCCTATTTGTGCATCAGAGGGGTCAAGTGAGAGTAAATGCTTTTGTCTACACTGCCCGGTCCTGGTAACAGTGTCCATGGGACCAGGGGAGCATGACATTCTGGGCAACTCGCTGGCTATGGTGATATTGGGCACTCTTAACACCAAAACAAAGGTGCCTGCCACCTGTAGTACTTCTTGACCCTGGTGCCAAGCTCCTGGGGTGGGAGAAGCAGGAGAGAATGCTGGATAGCTTGGGGGAGGTGGCGGCAGCAAGTGCTCCTGGGCAGGATCCAAGTGAACTACTCGAGAGGGTTTATATATATACATATATATATATATATATATATATATATATATTATAAGTAAATTTATCATCTTATTTATATGCATGGTAACAAATAGGGCTTGAATAAGTGGCACCAAGCGTTGAGCTGTTAGAGTCCCAACTGCCACCATGCCGATGACCCAGAATCGGAAACGGACCTGCGCTGCCGGGGGGGATAGAGGATAGAATGGCCAGACGACTGCTCCTCTCTCCTTTCCTGGGAAGAGGGGGTTACAGTGCCTGGTATTATTTATTTAGTTCAAATAATCGGAAATAGACCCTTGAGTCCAAGACTCCTTTGCAAAGATTCCACATCAAGGACACGGAGGACAACATTGGCAGATACAGACAGTAAACATATGTACAGGGAAAACTGTTAACTAAGATTAAGACACATAGTAGGGCAGGACATGCACAGTGTCAGAATGTTAATGAGGAAAATAACAGAGCAAAAAATTTCAAATAGGGTCTGGGAGTCAGACCCGTCATCGAGAGCAGTGTGTGCATCTCCTGGTGGGAGATGACTGAGTGGACAGTGGGAGAAATAAATTGGTGGAGGTGGAAGGGGAACTAAGGACAGTCACAGGATGAGCATGTGAGGAGTTGATTTTTTAGGTTGTTTTGAAAAGGCCTAGTTTGGGTTCAAGAGAGGTTGAGCCATAAGGGGGCCCGATACAGAAAAGCTCTCTGGCCCATGAAGATCCTACAGCAGAAAACTGTTAAGAGTGACTTGTTAGTACTTCTGGTGGGCCTGTTTGAGGTTGCCTGCTGGAGGAGAGAGCAAAGCCCTGGTGGGGCAAGGTAACGTAGGATTTTTTTTGCCAGGAGACATGTGTGATATCTAAGTCTCCCGTCACAATTTAGCCATTGGGTAAACCTATATAAGTCACATGTGTGGGAGTATCTGTCACAGCCCGTAATCAGATGGCACGGTTTGTTAAGGGTGATTTTGATAGAGTTTAGGGCAGTCAGGTCCATGGCACCATATATTACTATGCTGTAATTCATTAGCGAGAGTACAGAGGAGAATACAGCTAGCCGGATGGCTTCTAGGGGGAAGCAATGCTTGTGTCAGTAAAGAAGACCTAACCTGGTGTTGAGAGAGGTAGATAGGAGCTGAATATGTTTGTGGAAGGATAGGATTGATTCTAGGGTTATACCCAGGTATTTAAATGAGTTAACCTGCTCCAGCGGAAAACCCAGAGAGGTGACTACAGAAAGGGGTGATCCAGAGAGAGGGCTCTGGCGATGGGCAAAAATCATTGTTTTAGTTTTTTTGTGGTTAATGATTAGTCTATTAGCCTGATCCCTAGCATCAACTGGGAGTATGACAGCAGGGGACTGTCAGGATGGGGGTTGGAGAGGTGGCTGCCAATGCCCCACATACAGTAGCATGCATGGGAACATCTGGGCAGCATTGCACTTCCACTGCTCTGTGGGGCACGAGAGAAAACGGGGGGGTGGATTCCTGGGTGGCCGTTGACCTCCACCATCCCTGTGCCCAATGAACACTTCGGCCATGCAGCCTTTGCATGATGGTTAGTCCTGGCTAAAAATCACAAAGTTGGGACAGAGGTGGCTGGCATTCAAAGAGCTGCTGTGGGCTAGGGAAGAAATAGCACTAACTGCAAAAAAACAATACTTTATAAAAAGATTAGTGAAATTTGTAGCAAATGTGGGGAACTATACGAATGGTTGTTTGTTACCTAATGGGTTAAGTATGTTGTCATTGAAAAAACATAGGGAGCTGAATAGACTGCATTTTGTATGCAAGGGGCAGCACAATGGAGTGGTTTGTGTGTCACTTATTGAGTCCATGCATCACATGCATCACAAACTACGGAGTCAGCAGTTTATGATGCAAGAGCAATGTTGAAAGCAACAGTTTGGCAGGCACGAATCAGTTTGCATGTTCATGTAAAAGCAGGCATAAACCACTTGCTAATAAGAGATGGAGTCATGAATATGAGTCACAGTGGTACATTGGACTCCCCAGTGAACTGTCAGTGGTGCTCCCAATATAAAGGATTGCAAAATGCATGCTTTAACCAAGCACAAATGGCTGTGAACCCTAGAAAGCATTATTTATTTTGTCTTTGTTCACCAGGTAAGTGCATTAGCCAAGCAGATGCCTATTTTCAGGCATGACCTAAAAGAGTTACATAGAGAATAATGCATGGGCAGCTGTGTACTTGAAGTTTTTTTACACATCCAAGGTGCGTAATGTCCGCAAACCTTGAGAGTGAAGCTCAAGAGGTTTATGTGGACATTACACACAGAGGGTGTGTAAAAAAATTAAAAAGCACACAGTCACTTGTGTTTTATTTTTTATAATAACTTGAGCATGCCTATAGGCACCAAAAACACATTGAAAATGTTGGCACTCAGCTCCAGAGGTTAGTGTGACAGTGACATTATGCACTGTGGCACGTAGGCGAAGTTTTCCATTGCTCAGCTGCAGAAAGAGAGAGTGGTGCGTGATCACCCCACAAAGGCCCACATACCAATGTAATCCCACTACAAATGGGGGTTCCTAAAATGTCTTCCTGGGCTTGGCTAATGCCCAATACCAGGATGGTGTTATGTGTTTGCAGTAGTTGTGAGTGTCTGCATGAGAGTGCCCTGTTTGGCCTCCATGCCTGTCTCTTCAAGAACTATCTGTTTTGTATGGGATAATTAGTCTGGGTTGGAACTGAGTAGTTTAAGGCTTGCAACCTGCCCGGTGAGTGATATTTCTGCTCCATTCTGCCATCGCTATATGCGCAGAGGGAGCCCTCTTAGGATCTGTGATTGTTTGCTGTTTATCTACTTTAATAATAATAATAATATAGGAGTTTGTCTAAACTGCCTTCCTTTGCAGCATTAATTTTTTGCTTAGAACCACCATTTTAGTTCTGGACTGCCAGAGCTGGACCAATCAGAACCTCGGGGGGTCTAAAATGGAGACTGTCCCCAGAGGTCTTGTGGGATTTAATTTCTGTAGGGATTGTAGTTTTTGAGGTTTGGCGCCTAAATGGACCTGGAGGGGGAGCCCTTTCTGTGATGGACAGAGTCCTCAGTCAACCAAACCTTTTGGATCACTGGGAAGTCCCAGAGCTGCCTGCAGCAGTGAGACAGTTGAGAGCTGTAGTTTGGAGAGTGAACAGCTTGAGCCATTCAAGCAGGTGCTTCTGCGTGTTAGCATGGGGAATCGGCGGGAAGGCTGTGTTTAGTCTGCCTGCCACCATCTTCCAGTGTGAAGAAGCTTGTGAGAGAAAAATCAGACTAAACCCGATAGCCTGATGGGGCTCATGATACGGTAGAGTAGAAGCTTAGAAGGGGAGTCCTATGTTCCAACTTGGTTACAAATTGAGAAGCAAATATTAAAGAACTCAGGACTCTTGCCGGAGGCAACTCTATTTGCTAATGTAGAAAGGGGCCCTAAAAAGATGTCATGGAATCCAATAGTGAAGTCAGCAGGAGCTTGGTGGTCGTTCCTCTCCCCGGTCCAGAGGAAGAATCAAATGAAGGCTAGGGACCAGCCAATAGTGGGCAATCCCAACTTGCTAATTGGGGATCAAGTAATTACTAGAAAATGGGTGCCGGAGTTGATGGGTTTGAGGATAAGGGATGTGACTCAGGGTAGCAGAGTGGTCCTACCAGCTGGAACTGAAGGAATACCGTTCTTTAGAAAACTGCAAATCACTTGTATGTTAGAAGGGATGGGGAAAAGGTTTGGGGATTTTACGGATACTTCCTTTACCTGGGATAATTTGAAAGATGTTGATCCAATATCTAAGGTTTTGTCACAAGTATATAAAGTGCTTTTTGGATTATTATAGTCCAAACTCTCCCGTACAAGTGGCATATTGGGTCAAGAAGATGGCCCCTGGTACTCTAAACAGGGGCAGCATATGGAAGAGCGTTTGGAAGAGCAATAAGCACATACCTATACCTAAGTACAAAAGTATGCAATACTTTACTGTTTTGAATATGTATTTTACCCCTGTAAAATTATATGATAGACGCCTCAGACAGACAGACCTGTGCTTTAGATGTGAAACGGTAGCAGGGGATCTTTTACATGTGCTGTGGGAGTGTAGTAAGATTGCACCCATCTGGGCTGAAATTAAATGGTGTATGGATCCACTGATGGATTACTCAGAATTTATAACTCCAGAGATCTGTATCTTAGGTGATTTTTCACAGGTCTCAGGCAGTGCACCTAAATATCATCTTTCTTTAATGTCAGCAATTGTTAAAGCATTTGTATTGCAGCACTGGAAAGATGATTAAGTGTACATGTATGATCAGTGGATGAGAGATTTTATTGGGGCTCTGGGCAAAATACAGTGATATTATGCCTGGGAAGGTAAATTGGGGTTAAATGTAAAGAGATGGTCGAAAGTAGATGCAATATACTCATTGTAGTGCAAAATAGCTGGGACTCAGGTTCAGGCTCCAGAGATGTTTAGTAGGACTTCGGTTAGGATGGTTGGATAAATGGTTCCTGTGAATAGGTCACAGTATATGCATGAATAATTAGCTGGAGGCTCTTGGTCTGCTAGGATAGATGATAGGATGGGGACTCTCTCTCTCTCCTGGGGACACAGCAAGGAGATACCACCTTGAAGGGCTATTTTAAAGAGGTGTTCAGGATCTGATGCCCCATGAGAGAAACAGGGGATGGGCTGGAGGGGTTATCTCTTTCTCTTTCTGGATTAAATTTACTTACTGACCCTGTTGCTCCGAAGCAAAAGTGTGGTATATGTATAAGAGAAAGGTGAAGGGTGGTTCTCTTTGCTGTGAATGTATATATGGGTTTGTATATAGTTTTCACAGCCAGTTTGGGGCTGTGTAACCTGGCTATGCCAGGTATGTGTGTGTCTGTCTGAATTCTCATTTCCTGAAAAACAATAAAGAGGATTTAAAAAAAAAAAGACTAAATCCAATAGCCTGCTTTGAAATCGGAAGCCTGAAGAGAAAGTGAGTGATTTTTGCATGAGTGTGGACTGAAGACTTGCTGCAGAAGTGACCAGCCTGTCAGGTATCGAAGACAGCCTCAGAACGAAAGGTTTGCACAGAAACCCTGTTATATTGCAAACAGACTTTATCCGGTCTGTGGATGATAGTTGTATTACTTATAAGTGTGCTGAATGTGCTATGTAGTAATAGCTTGTCAGAAGACACCAGGAGAAAGGACTGCTGTGTGACTGGACTTCTCTGCTGGGACTAAAGAAGAAGAACTTTTGTACTTGGACCTTTAATTTAGGGTAAAAAGAAACTAACAAACAAAACAAAAAAAAAGTGTGTGTTTGTCTGAGTTAACTGAACTGAATGGGTATCTGAACAGTTATCTAGGTGTAAATCTCAGGTGATTGAAAGGACTTAATAGCTGTGAGGTTTAACTTACTTGTAGAAAGATCTAGTAAGTAGGGGGAGTGGCTTAGCTAGAAGGAAGATACATTTAAAGACTGCCTTAGAAAGATTCTGCTAATAGCTTGGCAGAAGACACCAGGAGAAAGGACTGCTGTGTGACTGGACTTCTCTGCTGGGACTATATTGCCTCCTTCCCTCCCTCCACCCCCACCCACCCACCCAAAGCTAGTTCTATATTGCACCTTCCTCCCCTCAACCCCCACCCAAAGCTAGTTCTATTTTTATAGGCACAGGATTTGACTGATGACAGGAACTTCCTGTTTGGGAGCAGGAAGTGAGTGATCACAGAACCACCATTCTAGAAGGGCAAGAGTAGCTCTCCGGCCCCCTCTAACTGCTGGAGGTCTGCCTCTGAGCAAGTAAGTGGTCTACTGAGAAATATAGGATATTCTTGTCTCAGAACAGGACAATCAGGAGCTTAAAGAGCTCGCAGGCAGAAAGTAAGGAGAGAGAGAAAAAAAAAAACAGAGGAAAGAGTAAGGATTGCAAACAGTTAAGGGGCCAGAAATAAGACATGATTGGAGTGGTGCAGTGCAGTGGCTGTGGAGCAGCAGTCTTCTGGGAGATGTTCTGGAGGATGCGGTGTTGTTCCATCTGCAGGCACCTCTCTGGGCTGAGGAGGAGGTTGCTCATCTCCAGGCTGAGTTGGCCAGGATTTGTGGGACCTCCTCTTCCATCCAGGGACCACCAGTGCCACTGCCGTTGCCTCAGAAGTTGCCAAGAAAGAGGAGTGGTTAGACCACAGTGGGCTCAGGGAGGGTGAGGGTGGTGGAACAGAGGTGCATCCCTCCAGTTGTACCTCTCCACAATTCCTATACCATTCTGGCTAAGTGTGGTTCCTCTATGGAGGCACCCGCAGTGGAGACCAAGGAGGATGCTGGGAACCTCCACAAAGGAGACCCACAGGAGGGTGGCAGGGGACCCTACAGGGGAAGGAAACAACTCCTGGTGGGGGACTCCATTGTTAGGAAGGTAGAACTGGTGGAGGAAGGGGAGAGGGAGGTAAGGTGCCTGCATGGTGCCATGGCTTGGAGGGACAGGGAGTGAATCCTCAGGATTGCCAGAGCAGCTGCACAGGGGAGGGAGCTGGATGTCATTGTCCACCTAGAGACAAATGATCTGGCTAAGAAAGGGATTAGAGAAGTGCAGGAAGAGTTTGTGGAATTGGGGAGGGGCCTTAGTCAAGTAGCACGCACGGTAACCTTCTCGAAGGTGCTGCCCATCTATGGCATAGGAGAGGCTAGGGTGTTCCGCACCATGGGATTCAATCTGTGGTTAAAAAACTGATGTGGAGCTCAGGGATTTGGCTTCAATGGGGACTGGGGGTCCACCTGGAGTGATGCAAGCCTATACTGACATGATGGGTTGCATCTGTCCAGGAGGGGAACCAGGATCCTAGGTGATAGGTTTAAATGCTTCATTGGCAAGCATTTAAACTAGCCAAGGGGGAAGGTACTGGAAAGGAGCAGGAAAATCCTAGCCCCCCCCAAATAATCACAGCAGTAAGTGCAGCAAATACCAACATAGAGGTGTCGATAGGGAGAAGGGCAGGGGTAAATGGAGAAAGTGACAAAGGCAAGAAGGACAGGAATGGGGCAAAAGGGAGTAAGTCCATCAGGAAATGGAGGGTAATGAGTACCAATGCCCGTAGTCTGGGCAACAAGCTCCCTGAGCTGGTGGCCTTGATGGAAGAGGGATGCCTGGATATTGTAGCAGTCACAGAAACATGGCTACAGAGAACCATGACTGGGATGTTAACATACCAGGGTAAATAACCTACAGGAGAGACAGGCAGGGGAACAGAGGGGGAGGAGTAGCTCTCTATGTAAAGGAAGGGATAAAAGCAACTGAACAAAAGAGTAAACAGGGAGGAGAGGAGGCACTGTGGGTCACCTTGGAGACTGGAAAGGGCACCACAATCCGCACAGGGGTTGTGTACAGACCCCCATGTCAGGGGGAGGGAATGGACAGGAATATGATAGAAGGCATTCTTAGAATGGCAGAGAAAGGGGAAATACTGTTGATGGGAGACCTGAATATGCCAGATGTTAACTGGAGCACATTTGCTGCAGCCACATCTAAGAGCAGGGCCATTCTTGATGCCCTACAAGTGGCAGGCCTCAGACAGCTAGTTTCAGAACCCACTCATGAGGGAGCAATCTTGAACCTCATAATCTCTAATGGGGCAGTGAGAGGATCTCAGGTCTAGAAGTGGGTTGCCATCTGGGGACAAGTGACCATCAAACAGTGTGGTTCATGTTAAACTCAGCTACAGAGTCAAGCCATACAAAAGTGAGGGTACTGGACTTTTAGGAAGGCTGACTTTGGCAAGATGGGAGAGTGCCTCAGAAAAGCACTAGCAAACAGGCTAGAAGGAGGTGTGGAGCAACAATGGGGAATCATCAAAACTGCCATCACAGAGGCAACAAGCCTTTGTGTGAAGCAAATAAACAAATCCAAACGAAAGAGAAAGCCACTATGGTTCTCAAAAAAGGTGACTGTGAAAGTCAGGAAGAAAAAGATAGCATTCCAGAAGTATAAGGAAACACAGAAGGAGCAGGACAGAGAGCTGTACCAGATAAGGCAGAAGGAAGCAGGGAGGGAAGTCAGACTAGCAAAGGCCCAAACTGAGGAAAAGATAGCCAACTCAGTTAAGAAGGGAGATAAAACCTTTTATAGGTACATCAGCGAGCGTAGAAAGACAAAGGGAGGGATAGTGAGGCTGAATAGAATGAACGGTGGGTGGGCAGGGGGGAGAGTGAAAAAGCAGGGATACTGAACGAATATTTCTGCTCAGTATTCACAAAAGAGGAAGGGAAGTGCCTAATCCAATTAACAGAAGCACTCTTGATAGGGGGGTCGATCCCAGTCCTTTCACAGAAGAAACAGCTCTGCAAGAACTCCTAAAACTGAAGGTGGACAAAGCAATGGGACCTGATGGAATTCACCCCAGAATTCTAAAAGAATTAAGGGAGGAACTAGTGAAACCACTGGCTACTCTTTTTAATAAATCATGGGAGGATGGTGTGGTACCCGAGGACTGGAGGAAGGCGGATGTGATTCCCCTTCACAAAAGTGGGACCAAGACGGAGGCAGGAAACTACAGACCTGTCAGTCTGACCTCTGTGGTAGGGAAAGTGATGGAGTCACTTCTAAAGGAAAGAATAGTTGAGTACCTAGAGGCCAGTGGAGCACAGGACCCAAGGCAGCATGGGTTCACACGGGAAGGTCATGTCAGATGAATCTAATAGATTTCTTTGACTGGGTGACCAAAGTAGTAGACCAGGGAGGGGCTGTGGACATGGCCTACCTAGACTTTAGCAAGGCATTTGACACAGTCCCACACAAAAGATTAATATACAAGTTAGCCATCCTGGGTGTGGGTCCCAAGATGACAGCCTGGGTAAAGAATTGGCTGGAGAATAGGACACAGAGAGTAATAGTAAATGGAGTCCACTCAGAAGAAAGGAGGGTTACTAGTGGGGTACCGGAGGTTCAGTATTAGGACGGTCTCTTCAATGTCTTTATGCGTACATTGCAGAAGGACTGGAAGGAACGATGTCTCTTTGCAGATGACACTAAGATCTGCAACAGAGTTGATGCACAGGGTGGGGTGGAAAGGATGAGAAGGGACTTGGCAAGGTTAGAGGAATGGTCAAATGTATGGCAGCTTAGATTCAATGCTAAGAAGTGCAAGGTAATGCATTGGGAAACAAAAACCCAGGGGAAGAGTACATAATGGGGGGTGAGATACTAACAACAACAAAAATGGAGAGGGACCTGGGGGTAGTCATATCAGATGACCTAAAGATGGGCAAGCAATGTGAGAGGGCAGCAAGGAGGGCTGGGGGGATATTGGGATGCATAGGGAGAGGCATCACCAGTAGAAAACAGGAAGTTATTATCCCTCTGTACAGACAGCTGGTGAGACCCCCATCTGGAGTACTGTGCAGTTCTGGAGACCTAATCTCCAGAAAAGACATAGACAGGATGGAAGCTGTCCAGAGGAGGGCAACTAAAATGGTGCAGGGTCTGCACCGGAAGACATATGAAGAGAGACTTAAGGAGCTTAATATGTATAGCCTCGAGGAAAGGAGGGAGAGGGGGGACATGATAGAAACTTTCAAGTACCTCAAGGGAATCAACAAAGTCCAAGAGGGTAGCATCTTTCAAAAAAAGAGGTGTGCAAGAACAAGAGGGCACAATTTGAAGATAGATGGGGGGGCGGCTCAGAGGTAATTTAAGGAAGTATTTTTTCACAGAGAGGGTTGTGGATGCATGGAACGGCCTTCCGGAGGAGGTTGTGGAGTCAAAATCAGTGGTGGAATTCAAGCATGCATGGGATAGTCATAAGGCAGTTCTGGGGGGTTGGGGTAGGAAGAAGTAGGCTGCTGGTTAATTAGGATCTGCAGCTTATCCAGTAGGTAGGGAAATGGGCAGACTGGGTGGGCCAAGCGGTCCTTATCTGCCATCAAATTCTATGTTTCTATGTTTCTATCAGTGACATTGCAGAGGGACTGGAAGGAAAAGTATGCTTTTTTGCAGATGACACAAAGATCTGCAACAGGGTTGATACATAAGGAGGCGTGGAAAGGATGAAAAGGGACTTGGCAAGATTGGAGGAATGGTCAGAAGTATGGCAGCTAGGATTCAATGCAAAGAAGTGCCAAATAATGCACCTGGGAAACAAGAACCCAGGGAAGAATACACAATGGGTGAGGAGGTAGTAACAACAACAAAAAGGAAAGGGACCTGGGGGTAATCATATCAGATGACCTTAAGGTTAGCAAGCAATGTGAGAAGGCAGTAGGGAGGGCTGAGGTATACTGGAATGTATAGGGAGAGGCATCAGCAGCAGAAAACAGGAAGTTGTTATTCCTCTATACAGACAGTTGGTGAGACCCCATCTGGAGTACTGTGTCCAGTTCTGGAGAGCCCATCTCCAAGGACATAGACAGGATAGAGGTAGTCTAGAGGAGGGCAACTAAAATGATGCAGGGTCTGCAAGAGAAGCTGTATGAGGAGAGACTAAAGGAGCTTAATATGTATACGCTTGAGGAAAGAAGGAGAGGGGGACATGATAGAAACTTTTAAGTACCCCAGTGGAATCAACAAAGTCCAAGCGGTAGCATCTTTCAGAAAAGAGACATGCAAGAACAAGGGGACACAATTTAAAGATAGAAGGAGGGCAGTTCAGGGGCAATGTGAGGAAGTATTATTTCACAGAGAGGGAGGTGGATGCATGGAACAGCCTTCCTGAGGAGGTTGTGGAGTCTAAAACTGTGGGAGAATTCAAGAATGCATGGGACAGACATAAGGCAATTCTTGTGGGGGGTAGGAGGCAATAGGCTGTTGGTTAACTAGGATCTGCGGCCTATCCTGTAGGTAGGGAAATGGGCAGACTAGATGGGCCAAGCGGTCCTTATCTGCCGTCAAAGTCTATGTTTCTATCTGTGGGTCGCGATTTGGTTCCCCACCTTCATGTGTGTTATGCTAGCTGGAAGCTGGTCCAGCACTCATATGGACTAAATACAAACTGCCTGCTCTGGTCTGGGCCCTGCCATCTAGGCCTAGACTGCCACTACCACCACAGACTTTTCTAACGAAAGACCCGCTTGAGGATTTGCCTCCCTGCTCAACACAATCGATCAGGTAGTGTCCACTACAGTGAGTCATGTGGACCCTGCTTTTCCTGGCAAACCAGAATAACATCCAGAGGTCTTCATCTCATCAGCATTGCCTCCTGGTCTGGGTAGCGTTAGTACTAAACTGTGTAGCTCCCTGCAACAAAGCTGCAGTCATTGTGTGTCATCTGATTTAATTGTTTGGGTTTATCACAATGAACTGAGCCATCTGGCTTCGGTATACAAATTCTGGGCTGATGTGCATACTAACTGCTTTTTACCTAAGGGTCCCAACAACAACTGCAACGCTGGCCTAACCCGGGCAGCGCTTCAGGCTAGCCTGTGTAACAACTGGGTACTCAGTGTGTGTGACTGTGACAGAGGGACACTGTGCATACATGTTCAGCCTGAACCAATCAGATCTAATAATCACCTGCTAAATTGTAACCCTACCCTTGTTCAATCTGCCTGAATAAATCAGATTTTGCTCTTTCTGCATTTAACCTGGCTTGTGTGAACCTTTTTGGAGGGAAAATTGTATTGTCATTGAACTGTTATATTACAGATCTTATTTTACAGGGGGTCTCCAGGGCCTTTGCAGCTGATCCAGCCCTGGTGGTAAGTGTACCGAATGTGGGTTCAGTATTGCTATCATATGTTCTATGTGACTGTTTATCTGCTGATCTGTTTAGGCCACAAGAAGGGGTTAGAGAGGGGTTATAGTGTCCCAGAGGGCTATACCCACAGCAGTTATGCTACCCCAAACCATTCCTCTGGGTGGAGGCACCCGTTCACCAAGCTCAGGCCCCTCAACTTGTGTCTAGTCACACAGGCAGGGGTAGTAGCCATTGTGATAGCACCACCTAGGGGTTACATCTTGGAGGCACCACTGAGATTTGCACCCCCAAGTGGCCAAAAGACAAAACTGCAGTTAATTACAAAGTTGGCGGCAAGGCAGACCACAAATGTGTCACTCACGCTGTTAAGTAGCACGCCAGAGATATGGATCGAATACCTTCAAGAATTACCTTCCTTAAGCAAGGAGGATGACTGGGAAACCTGAAAAAGAACATGCTACCCATTTACTGGAAAATTTGTCAGGTACCGATGCCCAGACATGCCTGTTGAAGCCACGGAGCCTGTGTCTGTTCCACTTAGAAAGTCTGGAAGACCTACTAAACCAGTGATATGTTTCAGTTATAACTTTCCTGGGAAGCCTGTGGACCTCCCCCTACATGTTGTCCATAAAGAAGTCCATATTTCTGAAAGCTCACTTCCCAAATTGAGCTTCTCTGCTACTTCTAAGTTAATTTTCCACCCATCAAAACATGGTGCCCCAGCCCCAACTAGCTCCAATATAGCTGATAGGGATGGGTCCCCAACTATGTTATTTAAAGTACAGGAAACAGTACAGACCCGAATGATCAGAGTGATGTGGTTATGTTGTTGAATCATTTTGAAATGTATTATGTGTATGACAAATGCATAAATACTGTTATTACAGAGAGTCAGTGATATCATGAATAAGTTTAGTAATGTTATAGTATTTGTTTTTACTGATGCATCAGCTTTATTTTGTATGGTATACCAATGGAACATGTATGTGTATTGTATTATGATGTCTCTTATATAATATCATAGTAAGTATAGACTTGACATGGACGCCAAGTTTTTCCATGCAGGAAAGGGTGTAACCCCCTACAAATGGGGGTTCTTAAAATGTCTTCCTGGGCTTGCCTAATGCCCACTACCAGGATGGTGTTCTGTGTTTGCAGTAGTTGTGAGTACCTGCATGAGAGTGCCCTGTTTGGCCTCCATGCCTGTCTCTTTAAGAGTTATCTATTTTGTATGAGATAATTAGTCTGGATTGGGACTGAGTAGTTCAAGGCTCGCGACCCGCCCGGCGAGTGGTATTTCTGCTCCATTCTGCCATCGCTATATGCGCTGAAAGAGCTCTGTTAGGATCAGTGATTGGTTGCTATTTATCTACTTTAATAATAATAATGTAGGAGTTTGTCTAACCTGCCTTCCTTTGCAGCATGGACTTTTTGCTTAGAGCCACCATTTTGGTTCTGGACTGCCAGAGTTGGACTAATCAGAACCTTGGGGGGGGGGGCTAAAATGGAGACTGTCCCCAGAGGTCTTGTGGGATTGAATTTCTGTAGGAATTGTAGTTTTTGAGGTTTGGCACCTAAATGGACCTGGAGGGGGAGCCCTTTCTGTGACAGACAGATTCCTCAGCCAACCAAACCTTTTGGCTCACTGGGAAATCCCAGAGCTGCCTGCAGCAGTGAGACAGTCGAGAGTTGATGTTTGAAGAGTGAACAGCTCAAGCTATTCGAGCAGCTGCTCCTGCATGTTAGCATGGGGAATTGATGGGAAGGCTGTGTTTCACCTGCCTGGCAATATCTTCCAGTGTGAAGAAGCTTATGAGAGAAAAATCAGACTAAATCTGATAGCCTGCTTTGAAATCGGAAGCTTGAAGAGAAAGTGAGTGATTTTCACCTGAGTGTGGACTGAAGATTTGCTCCAGAAGTGATTGGCCTGTCAGGTACTGAAGAGTGCCTTAGAACGAAAGGTTTGCACAGAAACCCTGTTACAGTATTGCAAACTGACTTTATCCGGTCTGTGGATGATAGCTGCATTACTTATAAGTGTGCTGCATGTGCTGTGTGGGTCGTGATTTGGTTCCTCACCTTCATGTGTGTTATGCTAGCTGGAAGCTGCTCCAGCACTCATATGGACAAAATCCTAACTGTCTGCTCTGGTCTGGGCCCTGCCATCTCGGCCTAGACTGCCGCTCCCACCGCAGAGACTTTTCCAACAAAAGACCCGCTTTGGTATTCGGCTTTCTGCTCAACACCAACGATCAGATAGCTATCACTATGGTGAATTGTGTGGGCCCTGCTTCCCCTGGCAAGCCAGAACAACATTCAGAGGTCTTCATCTCGTCAGTCCTGCCTCCTGGTGTGGGTAGCATGAGTACTAAACTGTGTAGCTCCCTGCAACAAAGCTGTAATCATTGTGTGTCATCCGATTTAATTGTTTGGGTTTATCATAATGAACTGAGCCATCCGGCCCCTGAATACAAATTCTGGGTTGATGTGCATGCTAATTGTTTTTCTCCTAAGGGCCTCAACAACAGCTGCAATGCCAGCCTACCCCGGGCAATGCTTCAGGCTAGCCTGTGTAACAACTGTGTACCCAGAGTGAGTGACTGTGACAGAGGGACTCTTTGTGCATGCATGTTCAGCCTGAACCAATCAGAACTAATAATCACTTGCTAGATTGCTGCCCCACCCTTGTTCAATTCCCCTGAACAAATCAGATTTTGTTCTTTCTGCATTTAACCTGGCTAGTGTGAACCTTTGTGGAGGGGATATTGTATTGTCGTTGAACTGTTACATTGCAGGTCTTATTTTACAGGGAGACTCCTGGGTCTCTGCAGCTGATCCAGCCCTGGTGGTAAGTGTACCAAGTGTGGGTTCAGTATTGCTATAATATGTTATATGTGATAGTTTGATGATCTGTTTAGGCCACTAGAAGGGTTGGAGGGGGGGTTATAGTGTTCCGGAGGGCTATACCCACAGCAGTTAATCTACCACAAAACCATTCTTCCGGGTGGAGGCACCAGTTCACCGAGCTCAGGCCCCTCAACCTGTGCCTAGTCACGCAGGCAGGAGTAGTAGCCCTTGGGATAGTGCCATCTAGGGGTTACACCAAAATAACTGGATATGCCATCATAGCATATTATTACGGTGTTTGATCACATTGAAATCAGTGTGATAGGGGGTCACTAGTTATGATGCAATAAACAGTGAATGGCAATAAATGTAATGGCAATGGGAGGCGACAGATTGTAAATGAGGTCACACATGATAAAGTTAAACATTATAAATCAAAGCAGTGCACAAGAAACACAGCAGCAGCCCTGGTAAAAGCAAGACATGTGACAGCAATACGTGCCAGACAGGGCTTTTGGGGATGTGGGTATCCATGTCTTTTACAAACAGTCAGTGTTTGGATGATTGTGAATTAATGCTGTGTGTCTCCGAGACTCTCATGCAACAAGTCCTGAGGAGTCCCAAGTTTGGTGGCAAGAAAGATTGCAAATGCACAGTGTGTGGTCTGTTTTTTTTTCCCAGCTAGCTCCTTTCTGTGCCATGCATCATGGGAGTTAGATGTTTTCATCCATGCCTTCTCGGATTGCAACACTGCTGTGGGGTGAGAGATAACTGGTACACTCCAGTTAGGCAGCAGATTTAATCTCTGTGTCGTGTCCCCCCCACAGCAGAAATGTTACAGTCTGGCAGATACACTTTGGCTCACACCAGAGCAGACAGTTTAGAGTTGTCAGCCTACAGCAGGGGTGAAGTGTTAACTTCAAATAATTGTTAAAAAATAAACCATTCACCATCCTCTCAACCCGAGCTTAGAGTCAGAGCACCAACTTTAATGTGGGCCGCATTGAAAATGCGACAACCGAGCAACAAGTTCACAATCAAGTAAGTGGATTTATACTTTTTAGTGTCATTTTAGATAGGGTTGCACAGTTATGGCCTCAACGGATTTTATAAGCTTAGTCATTATGTCAGGTTGTTTAATATTTCTTTTGTAGGGAAGCTTTAGGCAGCAGGAATTCATCTTTGCAGTCAGTGAGAGTGAAAAAACAACTACAATATCTGCACGCTTTATGCTCAGCCAGAGACAAGTGAAGAGAAAATGTCTCAGTGAAGCCTAAATGATTATTTGGTGGTTAGGTTCAGCATCAGAAGAAAAAGAAACCACCACATGTTCTGAGTGTGAAGTTTTAGAGGCATCTGACGAGGTTCTTCATGGTGAGACTGATATTATACACGTAATCAAAAATCTGAAGATCAGGCAGCAGCTGCAGGTTCAGTTAGAAACAAGAAAAGACATGATTTTGGAGGGACTGCTGGACAAAATGACTTCTGTGGCTGGCAAAGGATGAAGTAGAGGGAACATTGTTGGGAAATGTAGCTGGTGTAAAAAATCTGGAAAAGGCAATCCATTTGTCACAACTGTTACAAGCAGTCTGCATTTGTCTGCTTTTTACAGACATGAAAGAAGTGGAGAACAGTTGTTGCTATATACAGGGAGAGGAAAATAGCAGGAAAATTGTCTTTTCCAGTGGTATTTGTGAAACAAATAGCAGGTCTCAAGCCAAACAATGACTGTAAGGTTGCCTAGATATTAACTATATGCTATCTTACCACACAAGGCTAATCACTGAACCAGTTTGATATGATGATATCTCCATAGGTAATTAGGAAATCAGGATAGAAAGGAAAGATAAATCTTTTTTTTTTGGGGGGGGGACAGGAATTTGGACTTTTATCAGTACAAATTTTGCTTATGTTTTTTTAACAGAAATGAAATGATTGTCCCAGGCTGCAAGACAGTAGCACAAGCTACTCTAGCTGGGATGCAGGCTATAACCTATTAGATTCCATAAATGATGTCATACAGGAACAAATCAAATCTCACTTATCAGATTCTTAGTTGAGCTTCTGAAGAAGGACTGGTTGGTCCGAAAGCTAGAGCACTTTGTTCTTGTTGTTACATCTATGTTGGTCCATTAAAAGGTATCAAATCATTTGCTTCTGTATCTATAGTTTCTTGGTGTAATAGTGGATGAAACCACAGATGTAACCAAAAAACTAAACATATTTGTGAAATGCATACTCAATGCAGATGCAAACATTCTCTTAACAGACTGTTCTGTAATACTTGATGGGAGGGCAGAGACAATGTATCAGAAATTTAAAAAGTTTCTTGTGATAATTTGGTTGACCGCACAAGAATTGTCACCCTAGCAAGTGATGGTGCAACCATTATGACAGGCATACACAACAGAGTGGGGGCAAAGTTAAGACAGCAAGGCTGATTTGGAGCCATTGTGTTGCCCATCAGCAGGCACTGGCAGCAGGACAAGTGTGTAGGGACAGCAATGTTTTCAATGAATGTCAAAGAATTATTAAAAATGTATGCATATACCACAGCAGTTCTGTAGTATGGTACAATGCCCTGCATTTCACTCAAGAAACACTTGATCATAACATTAGATATCTCTCTGTCAAAGAACCTGCAAGTTTCCAGTGGCTGTCAATGCATAATGTAGTTCAGGTGATTTACAGATTCTTCCCTGCATTGTTACAAGCAGAACAACAAGATGTAGCAAAAGGCATCCAAGAAGCAAAGGGGCTTCACACAAAAGTAAAATCTGTCTGCTTTGTCTTATGCACTGCTTTTTTCATGGATGTTTTAGCTGTCGTCAATAACCTTTCTCTTGTCATGCAGCAACAGTGGGCAGCAACATGATAGAAGCCATAGTTACTAGACTGCAACAGTTCAAAAAGCAGAATGGGGCAAATGAGGCAGACCTTCAAAGTCAGTTCAAGAACTTGAGGAATGTCTTAGCATGTGGCAGGAACAATAAGCATTTGTCAATGCCGGACATTTGCTGCTGGTATGCACCTTTTTTTTTAATTGTGACCTCTACTTTTGAAGATACTTGTTTTAGGATTCGTCTTAGAGGCATGACATGTACCATTTATGGTATACTGGTTGAAATGTAATTTTGTACCAGAGGTGTGAAAACATATCTTGTCCACGATGTAAAAAATGACACATCACGTTTATGAGGTTTTGTGGAAAACGGTAGTTTGCTCACCTGATAAAGGAGATTGTGTTATTGTATATCCATGGCACTCCTAAATCCTCATGTTAGGGTTATGTACGCCTGGTAGGCTGCCTGATGCACATGTGACCTAAGATCAGATTTCAATCTACCACCAAGCCCCTTTCTCATCCCTATTGTCTTCAGGTTCAATACCTCGAGATCTGTGAAATAATTTGTTAGTTGTATGCACAGACAGTATATATTAATCCTAAAGACAGTTGTCTGAATTCTAAAACTACTTTAATGATTAATTCTTCATATCATCTTATTCCACAGAACCTTTTTATCAAGATGCATCTATGCCCAACATGCTGTTTTAGTGAAAGTATTGTCATTATAGTCCATATGTAATGTCCCCAAGCGTGCTCCCCCAGGTGGGCTGGAGTGCCATGGATATACTGTAACACAGGAGTTCTCAAATGGTGAGGCCAGCCTCCCTTGGGAGGCCCCAACCTGTTCCAGGGGAGGCTCAAGCAAGTCTGAAAAAGTACTGTATTTAAATTTTGAGTTTTATATATTTTGTTTGAAAGGATGAAGCAAACTGAAAGAGAATAATAGTAGGTGAAATTTATGTATTTATTTACAAATTAGTGACAAGAGAAGGTGAATGAGTTGAGGCGCATTTCAGGTGTACCCAGAGAGGGATAGGGAGTGAACACAATTCAAAAGGTAACTGCAGAACAATCAAGCAATCAGTTGCAGCTCTATCCACAAATGGTTACCAGGGGCACAGCTGGGGCACAATAGATGGCAGCCAGGGCACTGATATATTGTTACTAATGGAAGCTCTGCACCATATGGGGCACCAATATGAAGGAAGCTCTGCACCATATGAGGCACCAACTTGGGCACAGCATTTTTTTTACCAGGGCACGTGCCCTGGCGGCTCTGGTGTAGAGCCGCCACTGCAAGCAATACAAAATGTACAATAGTGCAAACAAATATGAAGAATAAACTAATAATGAGTGGTGGTAATTGATCAATTTGTAGCTTGATGGCAGAACAGCCCAAATGCAAGGGTTGAGCACAGAAGTGCTAAGATCAATAATAGTAGGAAGGAGCAAAGTAATCCCTAAGAAGTTGCTTAAGAGCAGGGAAAGAAGGGGTGAGGCGAGGTATGTAGGAAGGTTATTCCAGATAGAGAGGAAGCAGATAAAGCAGTCTGACCCCATGGAAGTACTGCAACAAGGAGTAACAATGGTTCAAGAATCAAAATAGTGGAGCAAGTAGGCTGGCCTGTGTGTGTGTGTGTGTGGGGGTTACAGTAAGCTGAATAACATTTATTTTTGTTTTATTTATTTGTTAGTCAGATAACACTTTTGAACACAGGTATTCTTTTTCAAAGGTTCCACATCAGTGAAAGACAAAGAACTGAATGAGAGCCAAGTACTCAAAGGGGTTTCAATTTATTCATGGTGTACTGAGCAAAGTACAGTATGTTAATTTTCTTTGGGGAGGCCCAAGATTATTTCAGTTTTTGGGGAGGCTCAAAATCTTTTCCATGGATTTGGGGAGGCTCACTGTGACAAAGTCTAAGAACTGTTGCTGTAACACAATCACCTTTATCAGGTGAGTAAACTACCATTGTGTTGGCTTTATATTCATGGCACTCCCAATCCTTACCATAGGGTGATTAAAAAGCAGTACCCAATCCCTTAGGGTGGGGGAGCTTTTGTCCAATATGCTTGGTAGGGTGGCAGTCAATAATACCTTCTGTACACAGGAGTTTCACTTTGGAATAAGAGTGTCGAATCTGTAGTGTCTTGTAAAAGTATCTAGTGTCAGCCAAGTGGCTGCAGAATATTTCTTCTGGGCCATTGCAAGTTTCATTCTACCCATGACATGGCCACTGCTCTTGTAGAATGTGCTCTTATTCCTATTGGTAGTATCTTGTTGTTTGTCTTGTAGGCCTCTGTGATTGTCCTCTTTAGCCAAGATGCTATAGTGGCCCTTGCTGCTGTGGCACCCTTATTGTGGCCCACTGAGACAACAAACAGTTTTTCTGTTTTCCATAGCTGTGCTGTTCTTTCTATGTGCGCTGTAAGTGTCCTTTTGACATCAAAGTAAGTGTAGGGTCTTTTCGTGGTGATTTGTATGCTCTTCATAAAATGTTGGCAGTTCTATAGTCTGGTTTGCATGGAACATCGAGTCAACCTTAGGGGTGAATGATGGTGCAGCGCATAGTGTGACTCCATCCAGAGTAAAGATAGTGAAAGGTTCTTTGCACGATAATGCTGTTACCTCACTGACTCTATGGGCTGAGCATACTGCCACTAGAAAGGCTGTCTTTAGTCCTAGCCAGTAAATATTGATGTCTGTTACTGGTTCAAATGGTAATATCATGTGGGCATTGAGTACTTATGTCAGATCCCAGGGTGGTACCCCATTCTTGTTACGAACATATGAAATTTGCCAGCAAATAAAGGCCTAGAGATCTAGCAAGTGCTCGAATGTGCAGCTAGCACCCCTTATTCTGCAGCTGCCCCTTCCTTCTACCCTTCACCTTCATTGACCCTCCCCCTTGTCCCATCCCATCCCGTTTTGAAGCAGTCCACTGTTCTACTGGATACCACTTCTGCAGGTAACACATTCCACCCAGCCACCACCCTCTCTGTTAAAAAGTGTCTCCTCATCTCCCACCTGAACCTTCCTCTCTCCAGTCTCATATCATGGCCCCTGGTGTCCCTCCCCTCCCTTACTTTGAACAGCCCCTCTGTACCTGTCTTGTTTATTCCTTTCGTGTACTTAAAGTTTTCAATCATGTGCCCCCGTCCCTCCTCTCCTCCAGTGAGTAAATGTTCAACTCCCTCAGCCTCATCTCATATGATAAGTCCCCCAGCCCCTTGATCATCTTTGTCACCCTGCGCTGCACCCCTCCAGTAACTTAATGTCCCCCTTCAGATATGGGCACCAGTACTGCACGCAGTATTCCAGGTGCGGTCTAACTAATGACCTATACATTGGCAGAATCACCTCCTCCCTCCTCGAGGATATACCCTTTGCAATACAACCCAGCATTTTGTTGGCCTTTGCAGCTGCCTTCCTACATTGTGCCGAGTTGTTCATTGACCCTGTAATGAGCACCCCCAGATCCTTCTGTAACACCTCACCCCTGCCTTTTTAGCAAAATGACAGGTGGCATGCTGTTGAAGCTGACAGCAGTACCTGGTGGGGACTGGGTTCAGGGAGGATGAGGTTACTCGGCACAGGGGACCTAGGTTTGGCTACTCTGCACAGGGGCACCCAAGTAAATCTGAACACAGGAAGCAATAACTGTAATGTCCAGAACCAGGAATGGGATTCTCCAGTGTGGCTTTTATTCACATCCAAACTGAACAAACAATGCATAGACGGAACCCCATAGGGCTACATTCCTGGTAATGCAGATTAGAGACAACAGAACACTTTATCACTATTTCCAGCCCTCAGGCTCTAAACCCACCAGGCACACAGCCTGGACTTGCACGCAGCTTTGGGTACACAGCCCGACTTGTACACTACTTGGGTTTTCCCCACTGGCCCGGCTCGCTGCCGGCCACTTGATCCGTGGTCCATTTGAGGAATGAACCAATTATCCTGTTGTGGCTCCCCAAACCACACTAGAGTCTTCGACTCCTAGAGAGAATTTTCCTTACAATCCCACATCTGGGTACTTCCCTCATCACTGGCCAAGTGCCTGAGGTAAAGTAGAAATCCACAGAAGAAATCTGTAGAGGTGGACCTGGTCACTAAAGATGGGAGGCCACCCACCTCCAGCTCCCGCAGCCCATACCCGGCCTTTTCTCTGGAAACTGAACAATTCCTTTACTGAAATCTTTCAAATGTAGATTCTGTCTAGATGTCTGTCACATCTCCTCTACATATCATTTTCATCCCAACAAGCTCTGAACTTGAACTTACTTTTATGTTGCTTAGCCCATTAATCTAGGCTTCCCAATATTTTAGTAGTTCAATCCCCACATTGTCACACAAGTCCCAGGGTGAAAAACATAGGCCCTTTTAGCAAGAGCAGACACTCACCCTCACGTTGCAGGTGCCCCAGAGGTGATTCACAAATCTTCTTGTTCTCCCAAATAAACTCTGGAACAAACAGGCAGCTTCTTCATTACTAGCAGAACTAGGGGGTTGCCCCTAGAATCTGCAGGGAAACCCTTTCCTGCCACCCCATCCCCGAAGGGAGGGGGCACTGAGACCCGAAAACAGCGGTCTCCACCACTTCAATTATCTTCTGTGTCTCTCTTTAAGGTGGAGACACATACCCTTTTCACTTAAAAGTAGCCCTCTGTTAGGGCTGAGTCTCCTAGAGCCTTCACTGAGCTGCTGAGCTGCTTACTCAGCAAGCTCCCAACACCAACTCCACACTGAACTGACTGAATCTCTTCAAAACTTCCCAACGTTCTAACCAACTCCCTTGCTGCAGATTCCAATGTGGCTCATGCAGCTGCGATAGTTCTATTGGTGATGTCATCTCTCAGTCTCAGCTGAGACTGAGAACAGAGTGAGACAGTGTGAAACCCATTTAACTGGAGTTTCACAAGCTGCCTTCCCTGCCTACCACTAGGTCTTACTGGGATTCTAGTAACCCTGGGTAACAAGGAGGTTACACTCGCCCTTGACCAGGAAAATGACTGTCTGCAGTCATTATTTACCCGGCCTTAGACCATCCCACCCTATGTGCTACCTGCGGAGGGGGGTGATCAGGCCCCCTCCTACCATGTGCAAGCACAGGCTGGCAACACTAAGGGCCTAGAGGCCTTTAGCTGACATATCAGCCTCTATACTATCCACTTACTATGGACACCCTGTGGCTCTGGTAGAACTATCCAGAGCATTGCCCTGATAGATCAGCACTGCAGTCCCAATGGCCATTCAGGACCACAGCCTGTCTATCCCCCCTAACCCTCTAGGGAAAACCTATCTGCTTCTAACCTAATACCCCCAAAACAAAAACAACCCAGGGACCTCCCCAACCTTGGGCAACCTGCAACCACACACCATTAGAATGCCACATTTTATACCATTTTACTGTCTCCTCCCTACCCTCACAACCACACCTGTGGAAGGAAAGGGTTAATACAGTAACAACAACAATAACACCACAGTACTTTAAATTTCTACACGCTAAAGCAGTGATGAGGAACTCCGGTGAGCCCCTCCTCCTCTTCTTGTCTTCTCTTCTATCTTCCCAGGAACACCTGTAAGAAAAAGAAAGACAACACACACTCCTAATCTGCATACACAGTCTACCTAGACCCCTACCATGAAAACACTGAAGAATCCCAAAAAGATTTTTTTTTTTTTAGAAAAAGGTAGAAAAACAGTATTTACATTAGAAAAGAACAACATTATTTACAATACACATTTGGAGGGATGGAGTGCCCTAAAAGTCCCAACTAGTGACCACAATGCCCGAAGGCTAGTCCAATAAAGAGTCTCTCCTGGGCTGGAGCCCAGTGAAGTACAGTTCAAACAGGCCAAAGTCCTGAAGGTGAGAGTCTTTGAGGACAGTTCACACATTTTGAAGTCTGCTAGTGTAGGGTGTGTACTGCAATGTCATAAAGATAGAAAAGTTTGGACTTACCAGCCCCTTGTAGAATGGAGAATTCTGCACCGACCTGCACCTCTGACGAAGACTCTCCCTGGCAGCATTTCTTTCGATACAGTTGGGCGGACATCTTCTGGGAACTACAGGAGGGCACATCTGGGAACTGCTAGGCTGATGTTATCTCTGGAGATGGAACCTTAGAACAGGAACAAAAAGAAAACAGCTGGTCTGATGTCATCCGATTACCAGGTGATGAACAGGATACAGCTGGGATGTCCTCTCTGGATCTGAAGTCATCTGGTAGGCCAGTCGATGGATTCTGGAAAGGCCAGTACTCTGTAGACTGATGAATGTGGGGCACCTGAGTCCTGGATGTCCATATTGGCGAATCAATAAAGGCACTTCACAGTCTGGTGTGGCAGTATTGACTACCACGGCTCGGCTTTCCATTTAGTAGGCACGGGCACATTTGCTGAGAGGTCCTTGCACTGAGGCCAATAGTACCGGGGGTTAGGAGCTTGAATTATTACCCCCTCTGGGCGCACATAATTCACACAGTGGGAGATTTCACGTCTCTCTCCGTCCACCACTCTCACTCTGTCTATAAACAGTGTCCTGCCTCTCTTCACTGAGTATGCTTTTTGTGAAACAGTCTGTTCTTTACATGCTTGTGGCCCCAGGATGCACACTTCATTGCTTAGTCCCAGATCCAGGATTTCCTGCTGTTCTCAATCTCCTCCCAGACTTTCTGAGGAAAGGTAGGAAAGGTCATACCATAGATCTCATTTGCCTTTCTATGAACCAGTCTCTCCTCTTTACTAGCTTTGGTCAATTTAAGACCGCTGGCCTGGCTTGGGGGTGGCCAGTTCTGGTTCTGCCAGCTATGCATCCTTAAAGAAATTAGAAACGGATCCCTGACTTCTTCCTCTTGCAAAGCCAGGGCAGTGGCATCACCACTTTCTTCCATACATTCCTCCGAGGTAAGATCTTGAGGCTGTGTACCCGTTCCTTTTTCACAAGGTCACATAGGTTCCCCCTCATCTTCCGCTTCACTGAGGATCTGAGCCCAGGAGTGAGCAGTCATTCTCACTCCTGAGACTATCCACTCATCACTAGGTGTGGAGGTCAACACCTCCCACTCAAAGGCCTTTCGCATCTCATCTTCACCTAAGAGACTTGGGCTAGGCAGCCTCTTCCAGGGGTCTATTGATGCTTTATCCGAACTTTCCTTTTGGGAACCAACATCCGAAACTTCAACTTCTGGTTCTGTCTCTAACTCTGCACCCTCTAGCTTTGTGCCACACTCCCCCGAGAGGCCTTCCTCCACAGGCTCCGCCTGGTGCTGTGTGCTGCCAACTGTGCTGCCAAATGTGACAAGGTACCTTTGTAAATGAGCCTATGGCTCAAATGTTTTCCAAACTGCTGTTTACATAAATAAATAAAAATAAAAAAAAACTGCAGATTCCTGAACCTTTGTCCATGTGGGAGCCAACCAGATTGGAGGCGCTTTATACAAACCATATTTTTCTAGGCATCCAGCACAGTCAGGAATCATGAAGACATCCCTTCCAGCTCTCAAGCATATTTGACAAACATGCACTGGATATCCAGGAACTGCCACATGAGGAGGCAGCTGTCCTCCATAGCACCACTTTTCAATATCCCTCAGTCTATTTACTGCTGCTGTTACTGCAACCCTGGCATGATCCGGGTAACGAGCTGGTCCTGAGGCCATAACTGCAGAAAAACAAACAAAAGTTCACTGTAACTGAAAGTCCCACTTTAATGAACACATCTCTTTAGTTGTAAAATGGCTCCTCTGCTGCTGTGTTTACTTTACTACCCCACCCTGTAATGGCGGTGACAGCACTCCTGTGCATCAACATTCAGAAACTGGGTCAAGCCACTGCTCACCCGATTTACACAAACTACTGATAATTTTTGTTCAAACTGCACAACTTGCTCTGTTCTTGCTTTAAGCACATTTACTGGATTTTCCACAGACTTTTTACATGCTGGAAACATTTCTTTGATTACTAGTCCCTTAAAGCTTCAGGTTTTTAGCACAGGATTGCCTGTATAACTAGTGCTGCACATTGGCTACAACCCACAGTCTGCCTCTGGCTTCAAACTTTAAACTGAGGCTGAATTTATTTCTATGCACACAGTCAATGGCCTAACAGACTTGCACTTGCTGGCAGGACTTGACACAGTTGTTACTTGCAAAGCGACTACACTGCTGCACACACATTTATATGGCATAGGGCAGAAAATCACTCTTTGAACAGTTTTTATGTTGTTACTTACTGTTATCAGTAGAAGTTTGCTGCGATGGGGAAAAATGGCCTGCAGCCAGTTCTTGGAGGCCTCAGAACAGAAACGGGCGGGCAGTCCTACCGATCGTCTTTTCAACCACCACACTTGCAATTTCAATGATCGATTAGTGGGTTGAACCCGATTTTAAACAAGATAGTCTACTTTTACAAGGTTTACAGCTATTTTAACACTCCGCGATGCTCCTCCATTAGCCAGTACATGCACTACACTCACACTCCCTCTCGAATACTGGGGCAGTCACTGTAGAGCTGGCTGAGGGGCCGGACTGATCTCAGCCTGACCAATCACACAACGCCATGCAAATGAGCCTCTTCTTCCTCGCGAGGGCTCTTCTCCTAATGGCGATCGTCGAGCAGGCAAATTTAAACTGCAGAATGCAACTTTTTTTTTCTTTTTCAACTGACTCCACGGCAGGAGCCCATTATAGCCATTTAACATAGCCATTACACCTGCAAGTCGCTCAATTCTTTCAGAAAGCATTTCCAGCGTCCAGGGCACAATTTTCCTGTTGCTGCCCCTAGTCTTCCACACTTTTCTTTACAACAGTTAATTTTAAAAGCATTTTCCAACGTCCAGGGCACAATTTCCCTGTTGCGACCCCTAGTCTTCCACACTTTTCTTTACAACAGTTCATTTTTAAAAGCATTTCAAACGTCCAGGGCACAATTTTTCTGTTGCTACCCCTAGTCTTCCACTTCTTTTCTTTACCACAGTTCATTTTAAAAGCAGGCAAAACGCTGTAAACAATTGATGCAGGACAAGGGCACATTCTTTGGCTTTACTGCTCCTTGGTAAACAGCTGGCAATTTTAAACAGCAGCACAAGATCCACAGCACACAGCAACACACTCAGTAAATTGCTTCAGCTTTTTGGGCTACCCACTGCCAGATAGCCAAAACGCTAGCCCCCATGCCCAAGCACCTTCCTCCCAGAACAAAATCCAAAGCGGTGCCTGCATTTTTGTAACCCCTCACCCCTGCCTTTTTAGCAAAATGACAGGTGGCATGCTATTGAAGCTGACAGCAGTACCTGGTGGGGACTGGGTTCAGGGAGGATGAGGTTACTCGGCACAGGGGACCTAGGTTTGGCTACTCTGCACAGGGGCACCCAAGTAAATCCGAACACAGGAAGCAATAACTGTAATGTCCAGAACCAGGAATGGGATTCTCCAGTGTGGCTTTTATTCACATCCTTGCTGAACAAACAAAGCATAGATGGACCCCTATGGGGCTACATTCCTGGTAATGCAGATTAGAGACAACAGAACACTTTATCACTATTTCCAGCCCTCAAGCTCTAAACCCACCAGGCACACAGCCCGGACTTGCACGCAGCTTTGGGTACACAGTCCGATTTGTACACTACTTGGGTTTTCCCCACTGGCCCAGCTCCGCTGCCGCCCACTTGATCCGTGGTCCATTTGAGGAATGAACCAATTATCCTGTTGTAGCTCCCCAAACCACACTAGAGTCTTCGACTCCTAGAGAGAATTTTCCTTACAATCCCATGTCTGGGTACTTCCCTCATCACTGGCCAAGTGCCTGAGGTAAAGTAGAAATCCACAGAAGAAATCTGTAGAGGTGGACCTGGTCACTAAAGATGGGGGGGCCACCCACCTCCAGCTCCCACAGCCCATACCCGGCCATTTCTCTGGAAACTGAACAATTCCTTTACTGAAAACTTTCAAATGTAGATTCTGGGTAGATGTCTGTCACATCTCCTCTACATATCATTTTCATCCCAACAAGCTCTGGACTTGAACGTACTTTTACTTTGCTTAGCCCATTACTCTAGGCTTTCCAATATTTTAGTAGTTTAATCCCCACATTGTCACACAAGTCCCAGGGTGAAAAACATAGGCCCTTTTAGCAAGAGCAGACACTCACCCTCATGTTGCAGGTGCCCCACAGGTGACTCACAAATCTTCTTGTTCTCCCAAATAAACTCTGGAACAAACAGGCAGCTTCTCCATTACTAGCAGAACTAGGGGGTTGCCCCAGGAATCTGCAGGAAAACCCTTTCCTGTCCCCCATCTCCGAAGGGAGGGGGCACTGAGACCTGAAAACAGCGGTGTCCACCACTTCAGTTATCTTCTGTGTCTCTCTATAAGGTGGAGACACACACCCTTTTTACTTAAAAGTAGCCCTCTGTCAGGGCTGAGGCTCCTAGAGCCTTCACTGAGCTGCTGAGCTGCTTACTCAGCAAGCTCCCAACACCAACTCCACACTGAACTGACTGAATCTCTTCAAAACTTCCCAATGTTCTAACCAACTCCCTTGCTGCAGATTCCAATGTGGCTCACGCAGCTGCGATAGTTCTATTGGTGATGTCATCCCTCAGTCTCAGCTGAGACTGAGAACAGAGTGAGACAGTGTGAAACCCATTTAACTGGAGTTTCACAAGCTGCCTTCCCTGCCTACCACTAGGTCTTACTGGGATTCTAGTAACCCCGTGTAACAAGGGGGTTACACTTCTCCTCCTCTGTCTGGGCTAGCTGCACTCTCCCCCTCCAGCTGGTAACTCTTCCTTGGGTTCTTCATCCCAAAATGCAGCACCTTGCACTTTTTGGCATTAAACCCCAGTTGCCAGTTGCCTGACCAGGTTTCAAGCTTTGCCAGATCATCCTGCAACCCCTGCCATCCCCCTAGGTCATCCACCACTGCTCCTACCTTGGTATCATCAGCAAACAGACTGATCTTGCACTTGATGTCCAATGATATGTCTGCAATGAATATACCAAACAACACTGGTCCCAACACTGAGCCCTGTGGAACACCGCTCGTCACTACCCTTGGGTGTGAGAGCTCCCCACCCACCACCACCACCCTCCTCTGTTGCCTTCCCTGAAGCCAGTTCCCTACCCATCTCACCAGCTTTGCACCTGCCCCTGTGCCTACTAACTTACTTCCCAGCCTTCCATTTGACACCGAGTCGAATGCCTTACTGAAGTCCAGATACAGGACATCCACTGCATGGCCCCTGTCCAGTTGCCTAGTTACCCAGTCATAGAACTCCACCAGGTTGGTTTGGCAGGATCTGCCCCGAATGAAGTCATGCTGTCTGCTGTCCTGTAGTCCTTTGGCCTCTAGGAGGGCCACTAGCCTTTCCTTCAGGATAGTCTCCATTAGCTTACCCACGATGGATGTGAGGCTCACTGGTCTGTAGTTTCCCGGTTCATCCTTGGAGCCACTCTTGTGGAGGGGCACCACATAAGCCATCCTCCAGTCCTGAGGCACACACCCCGAATGTAGTGAGGCATTAAATAGGTCTGCCAAATGTCCTGCAAGGACCTCTGCCAGCCCCTTCAGTACCCTGGGGTGGATGCCATGTGTGCCTGACGCCTTATTCACCCTCAGTGCCTTCAAACCCTCCCAAACTCTGTCCTCCATGATTTCTCCATCTGTCACCCCCTCCCCCCGTTTCTGCCATTTCTCCCCCTTGGGTGTCACCCCCCTCTTCTCCTTAGTAAATGCTGAGCAGAAGTACTCATTTAGTGCTTCTGCCTTATTGCACCCTGCTTCCACCCAACACCCTCCTTCCTAATCCTTACTATGTGGTCCTTACAGCTCCTTTTCTCCCTGATGTATCTAAAAAAGTCCTTCTCCCCCTTCTTAATGTCTTGTGCCAGCCTAAGTTCCGTAGATGCCTTGGCTCCCTTTACTGCCCTTGTCACCTCCTTCAATTCCATCAAGTACTCCTCTCTGTCCTCCCCTCTCCCTGTTTTCTTGTACTTCCTAAAGGCAGCTGTTTTCCTCCTTACCTTTTCCATAACCTCCTTGCTCTACCAGCTCGGTTTCTTAGCCTTAGCCTTCTTGCTCTTGGCCTTGCAGCACATTTTGGCTGCCTCCACTATCCCCAGCTTTATGAGCTCCCACCTCTGGTTAGTGTCCATACTAGATTGAATTCTGGCCAGGTACCCTTTTACCATTCTTCACCCATCCTCCCCATCCAGCCCTCCTGAAGTCCAGCACTCTTGTGCAAGATTCCACTCCTTCCTTGCCCATATCCAATGTGAGCCATACTGAGTGGTGGTCACTCTCTGACAGCAGTTCCTCGACTTTAAGTTCTCTCACAAAGTCCCCATTTGCCAGCACAAGGTCAAGGGTATTCCCTAACCTGGTTGGTTCACTGACCATTTGCAGCAGGAAGCTGTCCTGGAAGGCATCCAGCAGTACCTGCCCCCTTCTATTCCTGGTTGTTGGGGTACTCCAGTCCCCTCCTGGCATGTTGAAGTCCCCCACAATCACCACACTACCCTTCTCACAGGTCCTCCTGATCTGTCCCCATAGTTCCCTGTCTAACTCCTCCATCTGAGATGGCAGCCTGTACACCACTCCCATTCTAAGAATCCTATTCTTGGAATCCTGGATTTTCAACCAAATTGTCTCTGTACTACTCTCCTCCTCTTCCTCCCTTACACACTTCAGTCCTTCCTTCACATATAGTGCCACACCCCCTCCTTTCCCAATCACGCTGTCCCTACGAAATAACCTGTACCCTGGTACAGACAGGTCCCAGTCATTGTATTCAGTGGCCCTTTTTTTTGTGATGGCTGCAATGTCCACCTCTCCCTCTGCCATGAGCACCTGTAACTCTGCAGTTTTCCTCCCAAGGCTCCTAGCATTAAGGGTAACCACTTTTCACCCTTCCCCCCCCATCCTGTCCTCCTTTACTAGCATCACTAATAGTACTTGCCATTTGTCCTTTGTCACTGTTATGGGGAGGGGGTAAGCTCATATAGTTTCCCAACCTGTGGTCTCTGCATGTCTCTTGCCCAATTGCCACCCCCCGCTCCTAGTTTAAATTCCTTACTTCCTCTATGTACTCCTCCATCCTCTGTTTCAACACTTTCTTTCCCTCCTCACTCAAGAGTAGTCTGTGCTATAGAGACTACTGTCCTCCCAGGTCCCTCCCCCACCCCACCACCCCACAACAGCCCATACCCATTAGCACAACACCAGGTTCTTAGCCATCCCAAATTCCTCTATTCTCAGCTTTCTTGTTGTGCTTGCCTTGGGCACTGGAAGTATCTCTGAAAAAGTTACTGATCTTCCTGCCCCCTTACATAATTGTCCTAGTTCCTCAAACCTCCTCTGGGCTATATCTACTGTCTTGTTAGCCAGGTCGTTCGTCCCAAGATGTATAATTAAATGAGGCTTGTCCCTACCCCTTCTAGCATATTTCAGAACAGATTGTCCCACCCTTTTCACTGTCTTTCCTGCATGGCCTCTCCCCCTTGCTACCCCACCTGACTCCTCTAAGTATTGAGTCCCCCAGCTCTAAGATTCCACCACTCTTACTCCCTACTTGCTTCCATTCATCTCCCTCTCTCATTTCTGGCTCCTCTTCTTCCTCCTGCACATTATTTCCCCTTTTTGCCCCTGTTGCAATTCTCCCAGCAGAACTTCCCCCTGCTCTGGTTTGGTCCAGGCATTTATCAATTACTCCTCTAATATCATTTCCCTCCTCCACCTTCTTCCTCTCTAGCAGTGCAAAACTATTTTCTGAAGACCCTTCACAAATGCCCACTCCCTCTCTCTTCATAGTAACCTGATCTCTCCTTTCCACTCCATGACTTTTGCCACTTCTTTGCCTCCCCTCACAAGTCCCTATCTCCTCCTTCCATTTGTCTTTTGTCTCCTGACCTGGTTTTCCCGGCAAATCGTTCTTCCTGGCCTGGGCCCCCTTGTCCCTGCTTCCCTTCTTCTGACCCTCTCCTCACCACTGTTGGCTTAAATCACCCTCCCTCATCTCCCACTCTTCCTCCCTCCAGTATTGGGCTAAATCCACCCCCAGTCTGCCTTGCCTGTCTTAGTTTCTTCTGCAGACCCTCAATCTCCTTTCTGAGTTTCTCTGTGTGGTTGCACACTAAACATCCTCCCGCACTCCAGGCAATTTTTAGAAAGATTGGTGCACATCAGTTGTTGCAGCCTACCACCCTACCCATTGCTGTCATTGCCCACCAGCGACCCGCCACCCTTCCAGATGCAGGATACCAAACACTCCCCCAAGTCTCCCCTCTCTCCCCTCTATCAGTGCAAAACATTCTTAATTTCCCTTACCCCCTTTGTTGTACACATTTAGATAGATTGAGCAACTGCTTTTTATATTCCTAACCTTCCTACCCAAACTCAAAAAGAGACTTTAAGTAGCTATTGCACAACCTTCCTCAAACTCCTACTCCTCCTCCTTTCCACAATGCAATAGCAATGCAAAGAAGTAACAATGAAAGCTCCTAGATTTGCAGTTACTTCCCTTCCACTGAGATAGCAGTCACCTCTTCACTCGTTGCTGTTCCTTTCCTGGATGTCTGCTTCTGCTATGACAGGTGCATATCCTTTGCCTGTTTGAGGAAGTGATGTCAGAACCCCTGGTATAAAGGAAATCATGGACCAGGGGCTGGTGGGGTGAGGGGTTGGGACCAACCCAAGTCTTCCAGAAACAATCAGGTAGCTGAGGCCCCTGGTCATACCATTAGCACCCTTCCCCCACTATGCACTAACCTTTGCAGCTAGTTAAGCCAGCAAAAATGAATCACAATTGTACTTAAAGCCCCCAAAATAGGTTTGCTACCAAAAGAAACAGGTCTCCAATTCAAGCAGCTTCACCAACGACACATCAAAACAGGCTTGAAATTAGAAGATTTAGGTCTCTGATTCAAAGAAACAGCCCCAGTTAAATCACAACAAATAGGTTTTGAATCAGAAGAAATAGGCATCTACAAATGCAGCCTGCTACACAGTGAAACATCAAACAAATAAGCCCACTTATAGTCACCAAAATAGTTTTCAAAATTCCAACAGCCCCAAAACAATGCCCTACTAGCCCCTTAGAAGTAGTAAGAAAGAAAAGAAATAACTTTCTACCAAGTAAAATCCACAAGAAACAATGTAAAAACAAGAAGAAGATACTATACTGTAACAAATCTGATCCTTTCCCTTCTAGTTCTTTCTGAGAACTGAGTATCTGTTGTAGAATGTTATATTACTTGCCGCTTTCAGGAAGCGTATGGTGTCCAAGTGACAACCTGGGTATATTCCTTCACCATTACCCACGGCTGTCCCGATGGCTGAAAGTTGTACACTGAGGGAAGATGGTGCTAGGCCCTTGTCTAGCCCTTGTTGTAGGTACAATAGGATATCTGCTATTGATATTGTTTGTAGGGATATGTCTCTACTGTTGCACCAAGTGGAGGATATGTTCCATTGCCTGGAATAAGTAGATGTTGTGGTGTTTCACTGGGACTGTAACATGGTATCAATAATTGATGCATGGTGTCCCACAGTCAGCAGTCCCTCCCTTTCAGGAACCAAGCCATGAGTTGTAGGTTCTTTGGACAAGGATGTGTTAGTGGTCCTTATATTAGTAAGTCTTGTCTGTTCAGTAGTTTTAGGCTGTCCATTGCCATCGCTATTACTGTGGTGAACCATGCCCTCCTCTGCCAGTACGGTGCAACCAAGATTACTATCCTCTGAGACTGTCATATTTTTATTAATATCTGTGGTATCAGAGGAAATGGGGTGAATACATATGTGTAATCTAGTGTCTATGGGATTGACAGGGTGTCCACTCCAATGGACTTGTGTTCCCTGAATCATGAAAAGAACTTGCTCGACTGTTTGTTCCTGTTGGTAGCCATTAGGTCTATGGCTATCCTTCCCCACTTGTGCTGGATCCATTGGAATACTTCTAGATGGAGCTGCCATTCCCCTGGGTGTATCTGCTCCCTGCTGAGCCAGTCCGCTGTCGTGTTCGGTTTACCTGCTAAGTGTATGGCCGTTATAGGCTGTAGATTCTTCTGTGACCATGTCATGATTGAATTTGTCTCCTTTTGTAGCACTTTGCTTTTGGTGCCTCCTTATTTTGTAATGTACACTACTGCTGCCCTGTTGTCTGAGCATTTTAGCACTGTTTTCCCCATTACATGTGTCTTGAATGATCTCAGTGCATTGCGTACTGCCCACATCTCCAACACATTAATTGGTAATTTATTCTCTGCGAGGGACCATCTGCCTTGTGCTGACTTGTGGCCCATCGATACTCCCCATCCCCAAAGACTGGCATCCGTGTCTATCGTCATGCCGTGTGACAGTTCTAGAGGGTTGCCCTTGGTCAGGTGTTCCCTGGATGTTCACCATGCAAGGGATCTCTTGGCCTTGTGTGTCAATTCTGTGGTTAGTTGCAAGTTCTCCTCTGATGGAGAATCGTACTGTAGGAGCAGTGCCTGTAGTGGGTGTATGTGCCATCTCACCCCTGGGACCAGGTCTATGCAAGATGATATGCAGCCTAGGACTCTGGACATTAGGGCTATGGTTGGTTCTGGGGACTCTATTAACATCCGTGTCCATGTGATGAGGTTCGATATCCTGTTTTGTGTTGCTCTGATGAGCCCTTCCTCCATGTTTATGTTTGCCCCCAAATGTACTGTGTGGGCATTAGACAGCTCTTGGTCTTGTTTATCGCCCAACCATGATCTGTGAGGGCCTGTAGTGTTTGACTGGTGGCTCTCTCTGATTCCTGTTCTGACCTTTTTCTTATTAGCCTGTTGTCGAGATATGGAATGATGTGGACTCCCTGCTCATGGACCTTTACTGCCAGTACCACAGAGATCTTTGTGAATACCCAAGGTGCTGATGCCAGGCTGAACGGCAGGAATCTGTATTGGAAATGTTGTCCTAATATCTGGAATTGTAGGTATTTTCTGTGTGCAGTCCTCATTTGTTAATGAAGGTATGCATTCTTGAGGTCTAGTGAGGTGAGGTGAGGTAGTCACCTGTTCTGATTGCACATAGCGTGGATCGTATGGTTTCCATTTTGAAGTTTTTGGGAGTGATGAATCTGTTGACCAGTTTGATGTCCAGCACAGGTCAAAGGTCTCCTGTCTTCTTTGGTACCAAACTGAAAATCGAGAAGATTCCCTTTCTGGCCTCTTCCCGTGGGACTGGTTGTATAGCCCTTGAGGATAGTAGTGACTGCAGAATGTCTCGGACTTGGAGCATGGCCATTTATTTTTGCCAGGGAGGATATTATCCTTCTTTCTCTTGATGGTCTGTCTAGGAATTCGATCGAGTATCCCTGTATAATAACCTCATTTACCCATTTGTCTGAAGCTTGTTTTGCCCAGACAGTGCTGAATTGTTATAGCTGACCCCCTATGGCTATGCTCTGTGTCTTTTGTGGTAGCGTCTATTGGTAATGGCAGCTCATGTCCCTTGGGTAGTCATTGTGCTGATCTCCTGTTGTTTCTCCATCTTTGACTTGTAAATCTTCCCCTTGATGGTCCTCCTCTGTCCTATGTGGAGGTCCCTTTGTTTTGGTAGTTATATTTACTTTGATCGGTGCTCTTTCTGTCACAAAAGTTACTGTTGTATCTCCTGTCCTCTTTTGATTGGTGTCCATAGGAGCGACTTTAGTGTGAAGGTAGGTAGTCTGAATCCCTATGAACTTCGCTATCCTTCCCTCAGAAATTTGTGTAATTCTTCTCCAAAGACCCACTTTTCTTGAAATGGGAGTTTGTGTAATCTGGCTTTGGACTCATTGTCCATGTCCCATAGTTTTAGCCAGAGGGTGCATCTGGCCCTGTTGACAGCCATTAGCAACCTGGTATTAATATTCAATGAGTCTATAGACATGTCCCCCAGATATTTTGCTGCCCGCAGAGAGTATTGCAATAGTTCTGCCTCATGAGATTTCGGGGTCAGATTCTTGCCAATTTCCTCTAGCCATTTGATTAGGGCTTGAGAAGTGTAGAATGCGGTAAAAGAGGCTCTCACTGCTTTGCCTGAGAACTCATACATTTTCTTAAGTAGCTCTTCCATTCTCTTATCCACTGGGTCCTTTAGTGCAGCAGTCCCCTCTACTGGCAGGACTGTCCTCTTATTGAGTTCCACAGTTTTTGTATATTTTAGGAGCCGTACACCATGTCTTAACCTTGTCTTCTTGTAACGGGTATATTCTGTCTAGGGCCCATTTTACTGAGAGTCTTGTAGGGTCTGTAGATTCCCATTTCTTGACAATTATATCATTAAGAGCTGGGCACACTGGAAAGAAGTTTTCTTGTTTCGGTGGTTGTTGTAACATGGGGTCTAATTTGCTCTCTGGGGCTGGTTGTGTTAATTTGAACCTCAATGTAGTACAGATCCATTTAACCAGGTCCATTATGTTGTCTATGGGAATAATTTTGATGTTATGAAGGTCCCTTCTGGACTTGGAGGAGGTTCCTCGTGCTGCGACTCTTGATCGGAGTTATGTTCGCTTCTGAGCTGCGCATCCAATTCTACCACCTCGCCTTGGATTAATTTCCCCCTGAAAGTCATTAGCTATGTTTTGTCTAGGTGACTGGATTTGGGATTGAGAGGCATTGGTCCTGTCATGTCTTGATGTCCCTGCTCTGGGTAGTCCACTGGCGGGCGGCTTGGGGTTGTTCATGGCTATCATGCATTCCAGCACCTTGAGCATGAAACTTTGTTGGCTGTCCATTATAGTGACAGTGGATATTTTTTTGGGGGGGGGCCACTGTTGCTGGATAGACCTGTCATTCCTGCCTTGGGAGGCCTCGTCCTACCCTCTCAAATTCTTGAGTATCCATGTCTTGCTCGGGGTTGTCCAGTTTGCATGATGGCAGAGTACCCCCTTTTGGTGTGCTAATAGTGGGATATTGCAAAGCTGGCAGTCCCTTGATTTTGGCATCTGCAATATATTAAGGTCATACCTTAGAATCCCTCTGCAAGGGGTGTTAAAATTTCCTAACTTTAATATGGGGATTATAAGTAATGCGTATATACCCTTTATTTATGTCAGAATGTGTGTGTATACACACAGCTCTGCATAATAGTACTCCCTTTTGGGTAGCTGGCACATTGCCCCTTTAAATTATTCCTCCCTAACTGCTCATGTGTGCCACATAAACATATACATATTTTCTTTGCCCTTAATCATTCTTCTGATTGACTAGCTGCATCTTCTTAGTACATGCAGCGAACATGTGCTTATGACTGTGTAGGGGCAGATTTCGGCACATTGTGCCTGCTCTAATTGATTATTCTGCCATTCTCTGTGCCATTCACAAGGCAGCCTCGTGTGTGTTGCACATGCATGGGCGTGGAGTCCTTGCTGCCCATGCGTGCTATTGCAATTCATTCGTCTCGCAGTATGGCGGTCGTGGTGGAGATGTGCATGCGCAGACGTAATACATCTTCGTGCATGTATGTGTACCGCTCCAGTCCGAGAGGAAGAAGGGGACAAAGAGGGGCTGATTGGAGCACAATGGGAACTGAAAAGAACAGGGTCCCATCTTGAAATGGCTGAATGTCTTAGTGTCAGGTAGGGAGCTGGCATGTAATGCTGCCGTGTCTGAATCTGTCCAGGACCTCAGTTGCAGTTTTGCCAAGGACAACCTCACTGGCTGCCTGGAGGACCTTAAAGGATAAGGAGCACAACAGCCCTCATTTCCACAGATAACAAAACTTATATTTCTTTCTGTGTCTTCCTATTGCCCATACACTCCGCTATGTGAGGGGTGTGTACTGCAAATAGGGCATGGTTTGGCAACCTGCTAGTGTACTCTGCTACGTAAGATGAGTGCATAGCAGTCAGAGCTGTAGGGGGATTTTAGTAGTCATGCTGCGAGTTTTGTGCCTTATGATGTGTATATGCTAGGTCAGGATCTACACGTGGTAACACTAGATCTCCTCCTGGAAGGCAGGGACCTGGTAGTAGGGAAGGTACCAGTTTTGAATCTCAAAGCTGTAAGAGGTCTGAGTTTTGCAGAAACATGCTAACTGTATAAACTGTAGCTGTAAGAACTTGTCTGCACTGTAACCACCAATGCCATTGCACCCTAGGATTCCTACATTGAATTACCACAAATATCCTTTATCTGTCTAAGCTGACTCATTAGACGTAGTATAAACATTCATTTATCTGTCCCTGCTGAAAAGTGGACAGAGCAAAAATTATGTTTTTTTTCCTTTCAAATACTGTCTGTGCCTAATAAATAATTTCCTTACCCTATTCCTTCTATCTCTGGCACTGGAGCCTGGTGAGGTGCTGCAGCCTGATCAGATGCACATAAGAAAACTGAAGACAATTGGGATGAGGAAGGGGCTTGGTGGCAGATCGAAATCGGATCTTAGGTCACATGTGCATTAGGCAACCTATCAGGCGTACATACTGTAACCCTAAGATAAGTATTTGGGGGTGTCATAGATATACAGACAACACAATGGCTATGTTGAAAGTTTGGAGTCAAAATATGAAAATTTAAAAAAGTCATGAGTGAACACTGAATTTTGGGATCACTCAATACTAAACTTTTACAAGCTGTACAAAAGACATTTTGTGATGCACAGACATCCCTGACTGGTTTGAGCCCTGACTTTGTCAAAGGGACACAGGAGGATAGCCAGCTCAGGTATTTAAGAACAGCTCATGATTAATCAAATGGTATGTTATTACTGCAGGTGCTGTGTATTAATTCCTGCTCGCAAGCACCTGCAGTAATAACATAAAGGATAATGTATGGTCTTTCGTTAATAACCATGCTGTAAACACTTTGAGAGGGTTGCTGTGATATCATTTATATGAAGCCTCGCGAGTGCGTCTCGAGATTTTCCAGTGTCATGGCAACCTCGAGAAGTGTTTTCAGCGTGGTTGTTAACCAAAGACCATACATTATATTTTATAATGTATGGGCTACCAAAATTGTGTAATTGCAGATTGAATTACTTTACTGAATTACTTTTCGGAACATTGATTGTTCTGAGCATTCTGTTTTGTTATACCATTAATATGACATACTCAAGAAAGGTTAACAACAGAGTGATGTCATGTTGATGGCATAACAAGGTTGTACTCTGCTTGATTTCACTCAATAATAAGGGCTCCCCATACATTACATACAGTTTGTTTAGTCATGAACTGAGCTGGCTATCCTTCTGTTTCCGTTTGACAAAGCCAGGATCAAAACTGGTCAGGGATGTCTGTGCACCACTACATTACTAAACGTTTAGTATTGAGTGAACTGGAAACACAGTGCCAGTATTTCTTTTGCTGCTTATTTCAATCTTACTACAGACTGGAATATACTTAGTAGAATACTAGTAGAGATCACTCTCTGCCTAGTTCATAACATAGTGTTGGCTGTCATCAGGTCAGAATATGGTGTGTGTGTGTGTGTGTGTGTGAGTGCATGTGTGTGACAGCGAATGACAGACAGGAAGGCTCCTGGTGGTGAAGGTTGCTCAGCTGTTTGCTGACAGGCTTCATGCAAATTAAAGGACCAATGCTCTCTCTGATTGGAATGGCTTCGGTCCTTTGAAATACACACAGTTTCAGCCCACCAAGCTAAGAGTTGCATCACGACCACTCTGTGTGGTCATTGGTCTAGACTGTCTAGCCCCTTGCAGTTTACACTGCAATGGTCTCATCAGTGACACACCTCCCAAATCTCCTTGTACTCATCCCAAAATGTTTGGTGCACAAGCATAGCAAAAGTAAAAAAAATGGCAGCTTACAAGAAAGGGCAGTTTGTTTTTAAAAAGTGTGGTTACAAAACTTCTTGTTAATGCTTACAGATCCTAATGCTTTATAAGTGCTTGCCAATAATGCAGTTATAAGAGATAATGAATATAGGTGAGCATAGCAGTGACACTCATTATTTAGTTAGGAATTTATTTATATTTAAAACTCTTACTGTGAACTACCTACTTTGTCTTTACATGAACAAGTTGAGCCTAAGAATGAATATTATACATTTAAGAACACTGTGTTGAAAATTAAACTGTATTTGAATCTAGTGGATTCATCTAAATGTATTGATGTAAATACTTATCATTGATTAGAAAATGTACTTTTTATTTCTTGGTATCTGATTGGCTGCTACCCTTACCGGGGGGGGGGGGTACATTAACTTTCAGTCGATGCCCAGGAAATAAAAAGTACCAACTTAAGTACCAGTTTACTCACTCATGTATCCCTCTGCCCACCCTGCTTGCTCTTGCCAAAACCTACCTATTCAATTTGAAATCAGCGTCATTTTTTCCCTCTCAGTGAGTGACACTGGCACCCCCAAGGCCCCCTAGTTTAGTGCCAGCACACCCCCAATGAGAGAAGCACCCCACTCCCAGCAAGAGTCCCCCAATACACAACAGTCTCTGTTTCTATGTTACTACCAGATAGATTCTCAATTCCTACTTTGCTGTCTCCACACACAGCACGACCACGACCCCTGACCCCAAACACATTATGGCACCTTTGCTGACGGCGGATCCCACAGTGGCACCTCACAAATTGACAATTAATAAGAATGAGCAAGAGTGCACACACGAGGCCACCCTGCATGCTAAGCTACCGTATACTCTGCCAGTGCCAAAACATTTCTGCAACTGAAAAAAAATGGTTTCTGTTTTAAATTAGTGGCGCTAGCACATTGTGTGCCCAGCACTACTCACAGCCAGCAGTAATGTTATCACTCTTTCTGAGTCACCACAATTTCACTGCTGCTCCAGCAAATAATGTTCTTTTGTTTATATAAAAAACAAGTTCTGTTTATTACCTCCCTTACCACTAAGCGCTACCTCACCCAACATCTTTAATTTCCAGCTGACACCAGTGAAATGAAACCAATACAATTTCTCCATAGATCCCAGTCCCCAGAAGAGGCAGTGGAGACTAGAATAAAAACATTCAAAGACATCTCAATACTAATTCAGTCCTAAAGTCATCTCAATACTGATTCAGTCCTGTTCCTCAGGCAGTCAGCAATGACCGGGAAATGGTAAACACAAAGAAAACAAGCATTTGTCAATGCCGAATGTTAGCTTGCTAGCATTGGCATTGGTAGTGCAGGAGTTAGAGAGATGCACAATAGGATTGGCAGTGAAGTAGTGAACTAATGCTGACCCCAGCCCCACCCTGCAGAGAGTGACAGGCATTGGGGTGTGCCTTTGGGTCATCAGCCATAACGCTCATGCCATTTCACCTCACCTTACCTCGCAGACACCGACAAGTGCCACAGTGTGCCTTGGGGTCTTCGGGCCTTACGCTCATCCCATTCCATAAGGAAATATGTTGAGATGTATGCAGTATAGGAGAATGGAGTGAACTTTGGGACCAAAGAGTCCAAGGCAAACCTTGATGCCTGTCAATGGCTGCAGGGTGGGGGTGAAATGGCATGAGCATTACAGTCAACAATGCCAAGTCACACCCCTGACGCCTGTCAGCCTCTACAGGGTGGGGTGTTACAGTTGAAAACCCTAATGCCCTGGGCATTTGTTGGTATTTTCACTCCAAATTTTCAACCTGGGCTGTTTGTGACCCCACTTCATGAATAGTGGCACTATGAGTTTGTTAGCCGAAAGGTGATTTTGCACAGCGACTGTGCATTTTGGCACCACAGGTGTAAAATCACATTTTGGGCAGGATGTGAAAAATTACAGCTGCACTGTTCAATAGGAGGTATACAAAAAGTGTATTGTTGAAAATCTGGAGTGAAAATATAAAAAATTGGTGAAGTCACGAGTGTGCATAGAAACTGCGCAACACACGCCTGTAACACAATTATGTTGGGGATTTTTTTAACCAAGTGTTCAACATAGGCATTTTGGGAACTCTGGTTATGAACAGTGTTACTGTGATTTTGTTAATCTGTCCCGAACATTGATTTCCAACAGCGACCGTGCCATTGTGCGCCACATGTGCGAAAACACATTTTGAGTAGGATGTGAATGACAGCTGTACTGTTCATAAGGAGGTGTAAAAAAATGGCAATGTTGAAAATCTGGAGTGAAAATATGAAAAATTGGTGAAGTCATGAGCGTGCATAGAAACTGTGCAATGCACACCCGTAACGCAATTATTTTGGGGATTTTTTTAACCAAATTTTTAACATAGGCATTCTGGGACCTCTGCTCATGAGCAATGTCACTGTGATTTTGTTCTGTCCTGAACACTGATTTTGCACAGAAACCGAGCCATTGTGAACCACATGTGTGAAAACACATTTCAGGCAGGATGTGAAAAATGAAAACTTTACTGTTCATAAGGAGGTGTGAAAAAATGACAATGTTGAGAAAATCTGGAGTGAAATATTAAAATTATGATCAGTTATGAGCATGCATTGAAAC